>OW052192.1:2500000-5000000 GCA_932527185.1 Ecliptopera silaceata
TACCCGAATTAGGTTATCGTAGGTATTCTTAACTAAGTAGATGCAGCTACAGCAGCATTAAAATTATGTGGTGAAATACACATAATGTTATAGACTCCCTATTCTACTATGTATCTTAGATGACCCACCATTGTTTGACACGGGCCTCTGCCCAAGTCAAAAAATAGTGGGTCATTTGAACCACCAGTACCCCTAGTACGAGTTTGTGCACACACGCATCGTAGAGACGCAATGGCCGAGCGCCACCGATTTTGTATGGAGATCCAGGCAGCGCCCTTAGCAGATTTCTTGAGCGTGGATTGCCATACAAAATCGGTGGTGCTCGGTGATTGCGTCTCTGCGATCCATGTGTGCACAAACTCGTACTTGGGGTACTGATTACTAATAATACCTACGTTATTTTTTAAACTATCCTAAGAAAATATGTAGGTAGAGCTAGATGCTTGGTAAAATAAAATGGAGGATCTGACTCTGCATAGGTATCTACCTACTTTACCTAACCTACTTGTAAATACGTAGATATCTACTTCTTTGTTAAGAATGTATCTTAACCAAGTTTGTTGTTTTTGCACGAAATCAAATTCCTCTGGTTCGTTTGAGCAGAAAATTAGATTTTTGAGGGTAGACAAGGTTCAGATCAAAGAGTTAACATGCATAAAATGGTTCTATAAAATGTTACATTGAGCTTTGTTCTCAAATCCAGTGGGAGGAAGTATTAAGGTGACGGGTATAGCAAAATGCGTGTTTTTGGGGAAACCGAAAACTGTTTTCAGAAAAAGTGATAGCATGTGGAGTTGTGAAACTTATTATTTCCTATAACACATATATTGAACTAGTGTATTGTTACTCAAAATTTGTGCTCTTGGATATAGTTTACTTTTAAATGTAAGTGTAGTACCAACACCTTTTGCAAAAGTGTGGTTTAAGATCCCATTTTTTATGGGTTTGGCAGATTTGTTTGGTACCAAACTCAGCACAGCTATTCTTATGGTTCGTATCTTGTGACTCTAAAGAAAACATTTCTACATTAAGGTGTTTAAAGAAGAAGAAGAGTACCGCCTTAGGAATTATAAGTGTTTGATTGCTGTGTGCTCGCAAATATACATAAGGCACTGCTTTAGAGTTTGACTATCCGAACTGTGCGCGGCTCATTATGTGTTTTGCGCCGTTGTCAGCATTTTTGTTGAAATTGAAATTGTGACGTTGCCACGCTGACTGTCTAGAGTTTAACCACCACGGCAAAAACTATGCCGTGTTACAAGTTTAACGTGTGTATAGATATAATAAATAAATAATAAAATAAACTTGGAAGTTATTGACATTTTTATTTATTATGAAAAATTTCACCCTACCCGTCGCCTTAACTAAATTATATTTTTTGTCAAAGTGATTGGCAAGCAATCTAACCATTGATAAATCATGGATAAGTCTCTAGAATTAGTCTACAGTCCTAATAGGCTAGGTATGTTAACTATAGGTACATACTTAGCATAGACAGACTATAACGCTCCGTGTCACTCATTATTAACGAATTTTCACAATCTGAAACGTATCGAAACAGAGACGTATTTGAGATACACTGCGCGTCAACATCAGCTTATTTTCACAATCTGAAACGTATCGAAACAGAGACGTATTTGAGATACACTGCGCGTCAACATCAGCTTTACTGTCGATCGTTGCAGCGATAGCGCGCAGTGTGTCTTAAATACGTTACGTTAACGATTGTCACATTTATACGTGCACTGCCTCAGGTAGTACAAATGACACACTTCTCTGAAATTTCACTACCAGTGTATCTACCATAAGTTGTCACAGTAAAATCGCCTGACTTTACTACAGTAGTTACGTCAATATTAGTATGACGAATTTTACGTTTACTCCCACCTGTTCTGTTGACAAAACTACTGGGATTTTTTCCCTCATTAGTTCTGTGACTTAAAAGACTACGCTTTACACCTGACTTTTATCTGTACTAATAATAACACTACTGGGTTTTTTTTTGTGATAAGTTCTGTCCACAAAGCAAATGGGAATAAAATGCTCTGAAAAAAATATTTTGTCTTCGCGTAAAAGAGCTCTTGCGAAAAATCAAAATACATGCCTTCGGACTCATCATTATTACTACATTTTAGGGAGCCAAGTACCAGGAAAGCAGAATTATATAAGAGGTTCGTAAAGGCTATACGATCCATACTTATTATTTTTTGGAATTCATGAAGATATTTGAATAAAAGAGTATTTGAATCAAAAGTACCAGGTGAGCAGAACTTAGTAAGCGGTGGTTATAAATATATTTTAATGAATTGAATTGATAAACCACCTTATGCTTCTGCTAGCCTGGTAGGTACTTTTGGTTTTAAAGGTAAAATCCAAAAACATTGATTTACCAACAGAACAAGTGAGCATAGTATTCCCATTTGTTTTGTGGACAGAACTAATGGGGGAAAAAATCCCAGTAGTTCTGTCAACAGAACAACTCAACAGAACAGGTGGGAGTAAACGGAATTTTAGTACCCAACTATCCGCTAGAGGCGCTGTACAAATCTTCATACATTTTTTTAACTACAGACGCTAGCGGGTATAATAAATATAGTATAGTAAAAACTCATGGTAGAGCTACTGGTAGTAAAAATGACACACTTCTCTGAAATTTTACTTCCAGGCTCCAATGGATTTTGTTGTGGAAATTGAAAATTAACTCAGAGTTGGCGTTTCCTGCTATAATTCATTTTAACAAATCAAAGTCTTTGAAATCGAATTGATCTCAATATAAATAAACAAACAATAAACTGACTCGAAACATCACAGAGTTTAATTTTATTAATTTGAAGCCTTTGTGCGTTGAGTTATATACAGGTTGTGAATTACATCAAATTTATACAGGGTGTGAAAAATCTCGAAACTTTATGTATTCTACAGGTGGGCTAGACATTTATTACAGCTACAAGTTAGGTTTATGTAACATAAGTAATTCTAACAAAACCCTATTTTTTTACCAGGGGCCCAATCGCTTTAAATTGTAATGTCTACGATTCGTTTCAGTAGCAGCTACGGTTCACTAGAGCTACTAAACTAACTAACTAACTAGAGCTACTAGATACTGAACGTGATTTAAATGCCACAGAATACCGATGAGATACTATAGAAACTGATGCCACAGAATACCGATGAGATACTATAAAAACTGAACGTGATTTAAATGCCACAAAATACTAATGAGATACTATAGAAACTGATACCACAGAATACCGATGAGTTACTATAAAAACTAGTCGTGATTTAAATGCCACAGAATACCGATGAGATACTATAGAAACTGATACCACAGAATACCGATGCGTTACTATAAAAACTAGTCGTGATTTAATGCCACAGAATACCGATGAGTAATACAGAATAATTACATATGTAATGTATATTGACATAAGTACATATATTTTTTATAATTATGAAATAAATGAATATCTGAGATAGGTACTTACCTACTATAAAACCTGAACGTGATTTAAAACCTGGCTACACCGTCAGGTAGATATACTATACAACCTGTAGTGGCGAGGTTTTGCTAATGAAAAACGAAGGACGGGAACACTACAAAGAGAAACTATAGGAGCTAAAATACTTCTTTTGTCATCCATTGTGTCTATTGACACTTACACTAACGAGAAACGTCTTGATGAGAGTACCTACTCTGTGTATCTTAGGAACCACTCTTAAAAACCCAATAAGGATTCGAGTTTTGTAGTATTTTGATAAAACTATGATATGATATATGAACGATGTTGAATTTTCCTGTCTAATTTTCTTGATAATGTTTAAACCGTTGAAGATATCGGGATTTGCTAAAACTCGTTCCCAAAGGTTTTGAAAGTCTCCTCATTTTTCTTTAAAACAAAATGACAGCCGACTTGATGATTGACTGACTTGACAGTTATTTAAAAAAACTACTAGAAGAAGAAGAAATCCAATAATAAACAGTGAAAACAAAGTTTAAAATATAAAATTGTTGGAAACGAATGACGTGCACTCAACTCTAGTTTATTAATTCAACAGTACCTACTCCAAGTACGAGTGTGTGCACACACGGATCGTACAAACGCAATCGCCAAATCGCCACCGATTTTGTATGGAGATCCAAGCAGCGCCCCTAGCAGATTTCTTGAGAAGCTTGGATTTCCATACAAAATCGGCGATCGCGTCTCTGCGATTCGTGTGTGTACAAACTCGTACTTGGGGTACCTACTGGTCTATTTCATTCGTTCTATGGTATATTGCGGAAACGAAACGTACCATCGGTCGTAGCTCCGTTTCCGTTCATAGAGCATAAGCATAGAGATAAAAAAAAACATGATTCCACAAATAAAAACTAACATTAACCTTATCTAAATTAGAGCGTCCTACAAAATGTAATATAATTATTTCTCATAAGCGTAATTGAATTACTCTAATTAATTAATTAATCTACGTCATTGTTAACAATATTTATCATTGTTATTATAATTGTAAGTATACAATATATGTAATTTTATATTCTGGGACTTCCTGTAGGTCAGGTTACAATAACTTTATTAATTTACTAACAAACCAATACAATGTTTTCATTTAGTCATGTAGTCCAGTCAAAATAGACTAAAATTATGACTTCAGTTTTCATTAAATCCCAACAAGCTGGGATTTTGTGCAGGCCTTGAATACGTTATTACAAATGATATGTCAAAAGTCCCCATCGATCCCGCTTGTGCTTTGTTTTTTATTCGAGGTCAAAGGTCATAAATTTGCATTTTTGGCGTATATCTCTGAAACAACGAGAGCTATCGAAAAGTGATTCAGGCAAAGTTTGTACATCGTAAAATTGTCTACAAAAAATACCTCAACACTTTTGTACTACAAAGCATCGCTTTCGAAATATAGTGACTTTAGACCGTAGGAAAATCGACTAAAATGCTGCGTTTTTTTTCATTTCAGCCGTTTTATCTGCTTCATTCCCACAGAACGAACAGTATTTCTTGAAACAAAAAGACGATTCATTATCTCGGAGGAGGACTAACCCATCGAACCCATCACCCCTTTCAGTAAATTTCAAGAAATACTGTTTGTTCTGTGGCAATGAAGCAGATAAAACGGCTGAAATGAAAAAAACGCAGCATCTTCGTCGATTTTCCTGCGGTCTAAAGTGTGTAAAAGTGTTGAGATATTTTTGTAGACAATTTTACGATCTACAAACTTTGTCTGAACCATTTTTCGATAGCTCTCGTTGTTTCAGAGATATACGCAAAAAACGCAAACTTATGACTTTTAACCTGGAATAAAAAGCAACGCACAAGCGGGATCGATGGAGAATTTTGACATATCATTTGAAATGACGTATTCAAGGCCTGTACAAAAATCCAGCTTGTTGGGAATTAATGCAAACTGGAATGTCTAATTTGACTGGACTAATGGTTCATTTGCGTGGTTAGTATTCGGGGAATCACCACTACCAAAGACTCTCAATATTTTTGTTTTCACAGAGGCCCGAACATTAATTAATGTGACAATCGTAAACCTATAGAAACGGTGACGTATTCGAGTAGCACGTTGACGCCGCTCGATTGCCGAACAATGCAGCGTCACTGCGCAATGTGCTAATGTGACGATACGTTTATGATTCTCACATTTATTTCCAAACGCTCTTGCCGAGATACCTTTCCAGGGACATTTAATTTTTTTTTCTTCCAAACGCCTATGAGTTACCCCGTCTAGTTAAAGGCGATTTATGTATATAAAGTCTCAAAATTCCCTGAGTGATGCATTTGCATCGTCATTTCTTCTTCTTCTTTTTAATGTCAAGTCAGTCAATCGTCAAGTCGGCTGTCATGTTTTAAGAGAAAATAGCGGAAAATTATTCTAAAAATAAGCAAAGGTTGAGAAACACTTGTATATCGCGATAATAATATTAGTGTTGTGTTGGACGAAGCGTGGTTATAAAATCGATTGGAATTCTAAATCTTTTCGATTAACACACTCGAATACACAATTATAAATTTATTTTATTCTACCAGCAGTCCAGTTCCCATAGTTAAAAGCTTTGCATAGTTTAGGACTAGAGCGCAACGAGTGATATGTTCGTGAATATTGATTAATTTCATAAAATCTTGTATAAAATGTAGATAGGTATATTCAATTACCTACCTTAAATATAGCTTAACTATAAGTATATGTAATACTAGCTGGTACCCATGACTTCACATTGCTATCGTTATACGTTAAAATATACCTATTTGTAAATCACAATATCTTGTGTATAACTTGTGTTATTTTAATGTACCTAAACAATATTATTGTAAAGTATCATGAAAATCCATTTATAGTAGTTATTGCGTGAAAGAGTAACAAACATCCAAGTAGGATAGGTTGTCTGGTAGAGATCGCTGTTTAGCGATAAGGCTACTATGGTATCTCTAGGATACCATAGTAGGGTAGTATAAGCTACCCTAATATGGTATCCTAGTAGTTTTCAACTCGATTGTTATGCTCCCATCACTAGCTCATCGCACAATCAACGTCAGTAGGTAGGTAGTACTTAAACTGCGTCCGGCCGCCGGCTGCCACAGTGTTTAGTTTGGTTGGACATTTATATCAGTGCAGTGAACAGCTGAACAAAAGCGCAAACATCTGCCAGTAGTCTTCTAAGTGTTTTGTGAAATATATCATATCTATACCTACTCCAGTGTAGAACTGTACCACATTCGCCATGTTTTCGAGTGATAACATGGAACTACCAGAAAGTTTGAGAAAACAATTGAAAGTATCTGAAGAAGAAACAGAATTTCGTAAGAAAAACCTTCCTAAAGCTTTAAAAATACAGAAGCGTAGGTTTCTATGCGCTATTGGCAAAGCTGAACCAAGCCCAACAGAAGCCGAAGATGAAAGTTTTCTTAAAAAATTTAATACAACCACTTTCGCTTTCGGTCCCAATCTCAGAACACGAGAAACAATATTCTGGAAAGACACCATAGCTACCGAAATGGTCAACAATATCTTGAAGGAGCATCAAAACTTTGACCTATGTCTTTACCTAGATTGCGCTAAAGCTATTTACCTCACTTATTCAGGTATAATACACACCCAAGATCTGTACAAAGCTCTTACCTATGTGCTAACTCATGCTAGATTGTTCGGAAACCCAACTCGAAACGTTTTTCAACTAGAGAAAAACGGCTCATTTCAAATAACATTTAAGGATATTTCAAAGCCACTACCAAACTGCATATACATGAGTAAAATAACAGAGTTGATCAAAGCATTGCAGAACGAATTTAACGAGACAAAGTACATGATTCTGAACACGAATGTGACATATCTCTCTCTTCTGATCCTCAGGAGATTTGTTAAAAACGAAGTACAGTTTAAGGATGCTTTTAAACGCATCAACACGCATGATGACTATGTGAAGTTGTGTCCTAACCCTCTCTGCAACCAACTGCCAACAATAGCAGACTCGTGCAATAAGAACTTGCATGATAAAATGCTAAAAAATTCTGTAATTCTCGCTATTCATGCGTTTTTGACAGTTGATGATGCCACCACAAAACAGGTTTTGCGAGCAACCTGTTTGCAGTACATTGAATGGACTGGACTTCACCTGCCTAATCTTTTTTTTCAAGTTGTTAAGCTGTACGGGATTGAAGAAGGAGAACTGTGGAAAACTCTATGTTATCCATTAACTTACGAATCATTGTTTAAATTGACGGACGATTACTACAAGCTTTACAAGATGTCCAAAGCTGATCCACCGGAGGCAACATCTTGGTTTCTGTACTGCAGGGCGCTGGAAGGTGACTTCCACAAGAATTTATCGGGCTTGGAGAATAAAAGATTATGTTTATTACTAGCGTATATAATAGATCTGAAGAGAGGATTCGATCGTTCGTTTATCAGGAATTCGCACTGGGTCACAAAAAACTATACTGTAGCAGGTGATTGGTTGAGTATTGCTAAAGAATTCCACAACAAATACAACAAACCGGAATAACAATAGAACAGAAAAAAGCATTTCGATTACTCTCATGTGACGCCTGTCAGTTAATTCTTTATAGATAAAGTATAAGTAATAACTGGACCTCGATCGTGCTAAATTGTAACTATAACGGTTCGTGTATAAGCAGAGCCCTTAGTCCGAATGTGCATTTTAGAACTCCCTACTCTCGAGCCGACAGTCGTCTCTCGGGTAGCCATACAAAAATGTATGGACACGAGTTTAAAAATGCGTCTTCGGACTAAGCCCTCAGCAGCTAAGGTTCACCAACGTAACGTGAACGTAGCGAGTGCAACTTCGTATCGCTGTAAACGGCTAACCGCTCATCTTTTTTCCCTTCGTGTGACAACGGTTATGTCTTCGGCTCGCTAACGTTCGAATGTTGAACGTGTTTCTTTACACGTTTATCGTGATCCCAAAACGTACGTACGTACGTTGGTGAAATTTAGCTGCTGCTTAGACGAACTGTTTACGTTACTATTTAAGACAATCGGGGCCCTGAGGGCTTAGTCCGAGTGTGCATTTTAAAACTTCCTACTCTCGAGCCGACAGTCGTCTCTCGGATGCCCATACATTTTTGTATGGCTATCCGAGAGACGACTGTCGGCTCGAGAGTAGAGAGTTCTAAAATGCACACTTGGACTAAGCCCCCTGGTCATTTTTGATCTTTACCAAGATTTTTGATGAAGTGACAGACAAATATTGTTTTAGTTCTGGTTTATTTTTTATCAGGGAAATATTTACTTTATGACTACGATTGTAATTAATGCCTACATCTATAATTTTAGTGTTTAGTTAAGTTGATAGTTAATAATTACAACTATATTAATATAAATTTTATGCATTTATCAAATAAACACTTGACTTTTTCTGTTTTTATTATTATTATTTTTTTTTTATTATTTTTTTACCATTCACATTTTTTTAACTCTATTTATACAAAAAAATTATTATTATTAATTTAATTAATTTCTTTTACTGTTTTTCTATGTACATCTATACACACACACACACACTGCTATTCTAGATACACCTACACGCTACTTCACTCTTCTAGTATATAGTTTTAGCACATTCTCACAGGGTCTTGTGACAGTCATGGTCTTGGCAGAATACCAGCGTCTACTGTTTTAGCAGTGGGCAATATGCTGAGCTAAGACCCATTTGCTGCTGTAGCAAACATCTTACACTTTAATTTTTATATTAATTGAAAAGTTCCTCTGTTTATTTTATCTTTTTTTATTTTTTTTTTATTTATATAATGTATGTAGTTAATTAGGAATATGTTTTTCTTATTTTTATATATATTTTTTTGTATTTTACTTGTTTTACTGTTGTTGTTTTAATGTTATAATATTGTGTACTTTGTTTGTTATTTGTGCAAATAAATGTCTGTCTATGTCTATGTCTATGTCTATGTCTAACTACTATTTCTACCAATTTCCTCTTGCTTGACAGAATTTCTAAATGTATTTTGTGTAACACTAGTTAAGGCCGCATTCATTTTGTATCTTATTAGTCATAGTAATATTTCATATCATCTAAAATGTTTACCCCTTTTCAATATATTGCGAATTTATTAACTTTTGTAGTAGATAATAGATAAAAACACAGTTTATGCTGAGCTAGGATCAATTTTGCAGCGCAGTAGATTGTTTTGTCCATATAAATAAGGTATTCTCTTCTAATTAGTTATTGTTTCTTTATTTTCTTTTTAATTATTGTGCCTTAATTTAAGTTTTATCTATATTTGTGTGTTGCAAATTAATGTTTTTCTATTTCTATTATAAAAAACGCAAACTTGATGTCTTGATTACCATATTTACCATACGTAATGGTGACATAATGTCAACGCTAACTTTTTATAAGATAGGAGGCTATAGTCTATAATCATTTGCAAACTTTATCAGTTCCCACTCAGCTCAAATTATCAATTAAAATAATGTTTGGTTAGTAGAGCTAATTTCGCTTTGTGATAATTTTAATAACTTTACTTTTAAATTTTAGTGTAGAATCGGACAGATTATTTATTTGTCAAGTCGAACTTAAGTGCGGAGAACAAAATACTTTGTAGCATTATGTACTTTCATAGATATAAAATTATTGTAAGTTGTAACCATTTCATTGTTTTATACATATATTTGTTCCTAAATAAATGTTTACATTAATTTTTAGTTTAATATTATCTCATTATCATTTACTAATTATAGCTAATTTTAGCTCAGTTTTCCAAGTTTATTTTTCAGTCTGAATGTCGTGGGTTCGATCCCCATCCAAAATCAAACAATTGTTATATTAAGTTGTCTAGTTAAATTATCTATTAACGAAAAATATGAAAAAAAATCAATCAGTAATCTAGGTTTTGTATAAGATGCCGAAAAAACAAAAATACTTTATTAGAATACTACGCAGTAAATACTGCGTGACATAGATAGATATTCGCCTTTTTTTTATTATCCTATACTGTCCCTGGGAAAGATCTCTCCCTCTCTTTCCGCCCTCTATCCCTGGCTGAAATAAATAAATATATTTATTGATGTTGAAAGTAGCAGCCTAGTAAATAATAGCGTATTGTATCAGGCTTGATGGCCGTCCCCTGGGTCCCTGCTGGTTGGTTATTAATCGATTCATCGCCCGAGGAAATATTGCTGTCTCGCAGAATAAAGGCTTGACTTCACTTTGACCCAGTGTCTTGACAAGATAGAAAGACCAGCTGGGTATCCTGAAATGTTTTTTAACTGTTATTTGATCAAATTGCAGTTCAGTTTTATTCTTCGTCTTTTATTGATATTTTGAATGATCAATTTTCATACCGTTTGATAGAATTAACGAAAAATCAGGTAAGCCATGCTCAAATCAGGTAGGTCATGCTTTAATCAGGTAGGCTACGTGCTAAACCGCGGCATGGACGTCAGTCACGTCAGTCTACAAAAATGCCACCGAATACTGATGAGTTACTATAGTAAAATCATCGAAAACTGAACTGCAACTGAAAGGATATTCGGTCACGCAAGTTTCCCCTTGCTGGATAGCCCCCCAGAATTGTTACAGCAAACTAAAGCCGCCTCTTATCAATTGTAGTAGATATAATTATAAATATATTATTAAACCTCAACACAGGCCACTGTGAACAACAAATAGAAGAGGACTATAACATCAGTAGCTCTACCATGAGTTTTTACTATACTATATGTACCTACTATATACTCGCTAGCGTCTGTAGTTAAAAAAGTATGAAGATTTTGTACAGCGCCTTCAGCGGATAGTTGGGTACTAAAATTCGTAATACTAATATTGACGTAACTACCTACTGTAGTAAAGTCAGGCGATTTTACTGTGACAAAACTCATGGTAGAGGTACAGATGAGATTGCGGTCGAACACTTGCCTATAACTTGAAAAAAAACTGACGTAGAGTTGAATACCTAATCCAAAAAATTCCCAAAGATTTCGTATAATTTAAAGGCATGGCTACACCCTTAAGCGTAGTTCTCGATGGGGTTGTTTAGACGCATTTTTTATTGCGAGACAAAATTACTTTGTTAAGTTTTTGCATGAAATTTCCGTAGGCTCGCGTTTCTTGCTTATAAGGAAACCAAGTAAAACACCCATTACAAAAACAAGATTTATTTAGGGAAATATATTTTGACCAACAACGAACAACAACTTAAATAAGGGAATCTAAACTAATATTATAATGAGGAAAGATTTGATTGTTTGTTTGTTTGCATCAAATAGGCTCCGAAACTACTGGACCGATTTCAAAAATTCTTTCACTGTTGTGAAGCTACATTATCTGCGCTGAACATAGGCTATATTATATATTTTTTAAATAGGCTACCCGTGCGAAGCCGGGGCGTACTACTAGTTACTAATAAGTCTAACTTAATAATAAGTTAACTTTTTTCACGAGAAAAGTAGAATAGTCCTAAGTCAGCCTCTCAGTCACACATTCGGTAAGCGTGTAAATACTTCGATTTCTAACAGCTGCAGGTTTAAGTGGTAAACTATGAACGCCGTGTGTGACAGACACAAATGGCGATCACAATAGGCCATCTGACTGTAGCGATATTATAGTACCAAAAATACTTTTTTTTTATGTAAGGCTCATTGATTTCAGTCAGCGTCAGTCACTAATTCGTCCAGTGTTGAACGGCAATTCACTATCAGACAGCTTGTCAGTCACATATTTAAGCTCTCTCCCATTGGCTGTTAGTATCCTGTCAGCCACACATTCGCTGTGATTGACATTTTTTATTGTTATGCATATTTTTAACCGATGAAAAAACGGAAGAGGTTCTCAAGTGAACGTGTATTTTTTTTACTGTTATGCATGATGAATTAAAGCATGCTTAATTCAAACACTTAAACGAGGGAAGGTCATGGGTTCCGTTCCACACTAGTACATTTTTTATGAAGCCTAATGCCCGGTTGGTTGCTTATAAATTTTTAAACTGTGACGCAAGCTTTTGTAGACATTATCGTTTTGTGCTTAGACTTTCTGCCCTACCGAGAGATGTTGGTCATAAATAAATATTCAAGGACATTTCGCTCATCACACTTTAGTCCCAAACTAGGCAAAGTACTATGGGAACTAGATTGCTGATAGAATATTTTTATTTTTTTTGTAAATACATAGAATACATAGTAACAAATATTTATGTTCATCACACAAACATTTGCTCTGGGTGGGATTCGAACCCACGACAGCATGGAAGGCAGAGCTACTACCAACTGAGCTGTGACGCCTGTCAAAAATGAACTTAACATTAGGAACAATAGATGATGGAATATATTCTTACCTAAACTAAGCCAACTGTACATTCATTACAATTAGTTTATCTTAGTATAAATTACTAAAAAATGGATGCATAAAAAAAACACTCACACGAAGCGTTAAAATTATGTTTTATCTCGTTTATACATACACACTCCATATATGAGTGAAAGAGAAGGAGTAAGTAATTGTAACATTCCAGCTACAAGATACCTACAAATGTTCCTTGCTTGAAACATAAACTTTACGATGATATACGGTAGGTGACTGATGTATGAGAGTTCAGCTTCAGTGGTCATTCAGTACGAGACTGCTCGTACGAACCAGTCTAAAATGGACTGGTGGATCTTTTATTTGCTTTGGTCGAGCTTGACAAAAAATATTAGGTAAGTATACTCATAGATTTATGAAATTAAAAACTTCATTAGGTATAGATTAGTTGAAATAAAAATGCTTATTATATTAGCATTAACTTGTTTTATATTGTTTTTTAAGTGAAATAAACAATTTTCTAATGTAATATACGAAATTATATGTATATGACGATACAAAATAAATCAATTTATTTTATTTGTGATTCTACAGAATCAATTTTAATTGACTTTGACTCACAAATTAGATCAGTGGTCTGAGCAAGAATGACAATGTGACAATCGTAACCGTAACGTATTTACATTACACTGCGCGCTAACGCTGCAACGTTCGACAGTAAAGCTGATTTCGCGGCGCAGTGTATCTCTAATACGTAACTGTTTCGATACGATTACGACGTCACATTTATTTGTGTCCTTCCTGGTCGTAAAATATTACCTATTTTTAATTATTATGTATTACTTATCGATAACGATTGAAATCGGTTATTTTTTGCAAAATATATAAAATTATTGGTGTTGTTTTTGATGTCCAGTAGTTGTAGGTCTTACCCAAAATTAATGGAGCTCGTAATAATCACGGCGAAATAATAAATGATGTTTCGGCTTTAAGAACATTCGCATAAAGTGTTGCCGTAAAGGGATAGACTGTTAAACTGACTGTTCCTGAAAAACTAATAACGTTTTTTTACGGCCGTAAAAAAATCTAATATTGTATGTTACTAGATCTTTCGATTGCCAAGAACTATAATAAATATTCACGGACAATTGACACATACCACTTACATTATAGAATACTTATATAACCTTTTTTTTGTAATAGATACATACATAGAATACAAAGTAACACCCAAACACACAACAAATATTTTTGTTCATCACACAAACATTTGCTCTGCGTGGGAATCGAACCTACGACAGTATGGAAGTCAGAGTTACTACCAACTGAGCTGTGACGCCTGTATTATATGTATATACTTATTTACAAAAAAAAATTATATAAGTATTACTTATATCAGCAGCAGCATTAATTCCCATAGTACAAGCTTTGCTTAGTTTAGTGTGATGTGTGAAATGACCGTGAATATTTATTTATTTATAATACATTAAGTTTATTTATTTTTAACAGACACAGTTTTTCAAGAAATTAAAACTCTTTGTTACGACTATAACCTTTGGTGATAAAAGTATCAAATGATGATGTGCACGATTTTCGGGGATACGTAAGTGTTTCAGGAAAAGCTGTTTTTAAAACAATGAGACATTTTTCTGAAAATAAAATAGATTCAAGTTTTTATAGCTGGTTTCTTTTTAAAATTACATTGAGCATTAGTGGTCTAGAATGGGCCTATTACCGATTTTCAAGGCGTAGATATAAAAATAGTATTTTTTTAAATTACATTGAGCATTAGTGATCTAATGGACCTATTACCGATTGTAAAGTCGTGGCAATAAAAAAGGTAGGCAAACTTAACTATTTCATATGAGAATAGTTAGCAAGTTTCTACACTAAACATAGAAGTTCTTAATCAAATAAAGTCAGAATAATTTAATTCCGCCATATTTGCCAGAAGCCTCAGAGCAGCCTCCAGTAAGTACGTGGTTTTGTTTGTTTTACGACCACATTCCTCGGGCATTCCGAATAACTTTAAATTGTAACTTTAGTAGAACTTGCAGCGCCATCTAGCTCAGTGCATGAAAAACTCAGAATTATTTAAAAGTCTGTCCGATAGATGGCACTGTTACCTAGTGATATGGATCCTAGATCGCGCAAGTTGAAAATGGCCGAGATATTGAACAGAAACCATAAATACAAGATGGCGGCTAACGCTCAGCTGGTCGCCATTTTGAATTTAGACTACTTACTTGTGACCCAAAAAGGTTCCAGCATAAAAATTGCTGTCGGGAATTTTCGCAAGGTTTAAACCTAACTAACTAGACTGGGCTAAGCGAAGCAATAAAATCGCCTGACTTTACTACAGTAGTTACGTCAATATTAGTATGACGAATTTTAGTACCCAACTATCCGCTAGAAGCGCTGTACAAATCTTCATACATTTTTTTAACTACAGACGCTCGCGAGTATAGTATAAATAGTATAGTAAAAACTCATGGTAGAGCTACTGAATTGATAAAAAGCTTTGCTCTCTTAAAATTATATACTAAACTAAAACCTTTAACCTTAATCTGTTGCAGAGTCCGGAGTGAAATCCGTTTAGTACTTTCCGAGATTAACCCAGAATTACGGTCAGGCAGAATGTTGTGGTATTTTATGTAGATATGAAGTATTAAAGTAACAAGGAATTTTAAACAAGAACGAGTTTTACCTGTAGGTAGTTTTTGAAAGCATTGAAAGTCTAAACAGCTGATAGATAGATAAATTGTTTTTTTTGTGCACTACAACTTAAACATACTTAGTAAAAGAGTATATTCACAGAAACATTTGATCCGGGTGGGAATCAAACCCACGACCCACAGCATGGTAGGCAGAGCTACTACCAACGCCTGACGCGTCTCAGATCAGTCTAATCAACCCTTGTTTAAAAATATTATATGATCCATTTATTTTACTTAATTAAAATAAATTACTAAATTACTTATTTTTTTTTTTATTTTTTTGGTTTGATGCGTGACGATGGCAAACGGCCTGACGGTATGACGCTTGTTCCGTGGGAGGCGGGAAGGCCTTTGGTGTGGGACGCAACTTGTGTCGATACCCTTGCTCCTTCTCATCTGTCACAGACATCCGTTCGGGCTGGTGTGGCGGCGGATTCGGCCGAGGATCTCAAGAGACGCAAATATGCAGGTCTCGACAGGGCGTACATATTTGCTCCTCTTGGGGTCGAGACTCTAGGTCCGTGGGGTACCGAGGCCCACCGCGTTTTCAAAATTATTTCTGGGCGTCTAGTCGAAGCGACGCGTGACCCGAGGGCTGGTGAGTATCTGGCCCAACGTATCAGCATTGCTATTCAGCGCGGCAATGCAGCCAGTGTCTTGGGTACGCTTCCGATTGGTACTGATTTGGATCAGTTGAGCTATCTATAGATCGTTTGCAACGGTCTGTAGATAGCTCAGCTGTTTCTTATGTATTTTATATGTAAATGTACATTTTGTAAATACTGTATAGTCGTAAGTTTGTTTGTGAATAAAATTACTCTTTTTACTTAATATAGCCAACCCTTTTTTTACGTGAGGAAATCCATAATGGACAACCAAAATATTTATTCTGATAAAACTTTATTCACAAACAAACTTATGACTATTACAGTATTTACAAAATAGCATATAAAATATATAAGAAACATAGTTGAGCTATGTACATACCTTTGCAAATGATTTATCTATCAGTACAAAATATTATACTTATCAGTACCAATCGAAAGCGTACCCAAGATACTGGCTGCCATTGCCATTGCCGCTCTAAATAGTAAAATTTTAAAAATTATTCTTGGTAAGAATCGAACCCATACCCACAGCACAGAAGACTGTTAAGGGTTAGGTATTTTCGACGAAAGGCAACATATTCGAAGCAATATAATGTAAATAAATTAATTGGGTTTTTGTATTATTTGATATTGAAGATCAAACGATGTAGAATTTTTTATTTACTTTCGTGGTCCTAATTGGTCACTTATGTAGGTTACGTTGTAGGCTTTCATTTCAACATTTATAATTTTGAACAATATTATTGGTTATGTCTGGTACATTAGACATGTGAGCGAAACGATTACTTAATTAAATTATTAACTTAATTAACTTATGCTATTCTCCTAAACTAAGCTATACACTTTTGATAAAAAATAGAAAATTCATAGAAAATCTAAAATAATTTTTCTTTTCTTTTTTCCAAAAATATCTATAACCGTCATCATTAATACTAAATATTATACTCAATAAATTCTAAACAGTTTTTAATGAAATTAATATGGGACCCCTGAAGTATGATCTAGCAAACCAAAAATAATTATCAAATAATTATAAATGGCAAAGTAATCAAGTAACACACAATAAACAGTCGAATTCCTCCTCAGTCAGACCTCCTTTTTTGAAGTCGGTTGAATCACTGATTATCTTTTTCCTGAACACTTTCTTAGAATTTTACAACTTTAAGCATTGTATTAAAAGTCTTAGCATAATTTCAACATTTTCATGTTTCGGTAGGATTACAGTTTCATAAATTCATTTACTAAAATCGCGAGCAACCCGAACTTTGCAGATGTAATCGTTTTCTGAATACCAAGCGGAGTTTCGTTGTTTTTAAAACTTTGTATGCATGTGTCGAAAATGTTTTCCGTTTCGGAACATTTAGGGCTTCGTATTTTTCCCGCTGCGATGTAAAATCACCATTTTTAAAAGCATGTCTCGGTTTTAGAAACGTTTTAAAATGTCAATGGCTTCGATTTTGTGCCAAAGGTTTCGATTTTGCTGTTGGTTTTTTTTAAACTTGGTTGGCAAGTGTACTGAAGTAGTCTAAAACCAAATTTCAATTTTCAATTTCAAATATAATTTCAATAAAATCACAAGGATCATTTAGAATCGTCTTAAATACTAGGTGACTCTAGGTGTCAGTTCTACGCGACCTTAGAAGAATGGGCAAGAAACTTATTGAAAAATATATTGAAGAATCACCTAGTATATAAGACGATTCTACATGATCCTTGTAATTTTATTGAATAAAGTTATTTTTGACTTTGACTTTATGACATAAGTCACTATATATTGTAGTCTAGAGGTTATCAAAGGTCAATTTCAAATCTAGCTTTATAGCGCTAAAGAGTATTATGAGTTTGTTTTATTACTTCTATGTTGTTATCATGCGAGGTGTTATGAAATATTTTCTGAAATAGCGGTCGTAATATATCTATACTAATATTATAAAGAGGTAAAGTTTGTATGTTTGTATATTTGTTCAATTGTAAGGGGTAATCTCGGGATCTACTAAACCGATTTTAAAAATTCTTTCACCAATAGAAAGCCACATTATTGCTGAGTGTCATAGGCTATATTATATTTTCAAAATAATTAGGGATCCTTACTAAAACTTCAATTATGTAACCCAAGGTGTAAAAAAAATACCAAAGAAATTCCTTACATCGCGTGCGCTGCGAAAACTATTGATGATAGAAAGAAATCATGTACTACAATTATGTAGAACACATCATCATCCACAAAAAAGTCAGCGACAGCATATGTCTAACTATTACAGATATCCGGCTACCGCAGCACTTTCGCCCATACCTCAGCTAATTAAAAATAATTTGGTTCGAAGTCAACTATGACAAATGCTAAAACATTGTTAAAAAATCCAGCTACCGCAGCACTTCCACCCATACGTCGGACAAATAATTTGGATAGAAGTCCTTATCAACTATGACAAATAATAAAATATTGTAAAAAAAATCCAGCTACCGCAGCACTTTCGCCCATACGTCGGCATATTAAAAATAATTTGGTTTAAACTCCTTATCAACTATTTCCGGCTACCGCAGCACTTGAAGTCAACTATGACAAATACTAAAATTTTGTAAAAAATGAAAAATAAAGATAAAAAAAAAATAAAGCACTTCCCATACGTCAACATATTCAAAGTATGTAGGTTCAAAATCTTTATCCATTGTGACATGTACTAAAATATTGTAAAAAAAATCCAGCTACCGCAGCACTTCCGCCCATACGTCGGCATATTAAAAATAATTTGGTTTAAACTCTTTATCAACTATTTCTGGCTACCGCAGCACTTTCGCCTATACCTCAGCTAATTAAAAATAATTTGGTTCGAAGTCAACTATGACAAATACTAAAACATTGTTAAAAATTCCAGCTACCGCAGCATTTCCGCCCATACGTCGGCTAATTAAAAATAATTTGGATAGAAGTCCTTATCAACTATGACAAATAATAAAATATTGTAAAAAAATCCAGCTACCGTAGCACTTCCGCCCATACGTCGGCATATTAAAAATAATTTGGTTTAAACTCCTTATCAACTATTTCCGGATACCGCAGCACTATCGCCCATACCTCAGCTAATAAAAAATAATTTGGTTCGAAGTCCCAACTATGACAAATACTACAATTTTGTAAAAAATGAAAAATAAAGATAAAAAAAAAATAAAGCACTTCCCATACGTCAACATATTCAAAGTATGTAGGTTCAAAATCTTTATCCATTGTGACATGTACTAAAATATTTAAAAAATTCCAGCTACCGCAGCATTTCCGCCTAGATATATTTTTGTGTTCTAGAAAAAAGATGTGGAGCTTGAAAATGCCTATAACAATTTTTACGACAGCATATAACTAACTAACTTTTATATTTAAAAAAAATTATGCCCAACGAAGTGGGCACGGGTCAGCTAGTTACTTTATAAAATGCTCTCAAATCCAAACTAAGAAGTTCTAATGACATAGAAATCATCATTTTATGTATTACTAAGAGAAAAACTAAACTCTTTTGAAAAAGATAAATATGGAAGCCTCAGGTTGAACGCGAGATATGAAGAATAAATTAAGACCAATGTAATTACCTAGTTCCTACGAAATAAATATCATTTATGGATTTTTTTTATTGTTTTTATGATGTTATGATAGAATTTTAATAAACTTAGTGCACTTAAGTGCTAACCATGATATGTAAATCGTTGCAATTAAAATGTAATCAATTTGATGGAATTCGTTTCTAATTAATAATAGGAAAAAGTACACCAAATACTCGTAAAAAGAAGAAGAACTAAGGACATTATTCTACAGACCACAGACCCATTAACTATTAATTTTTGAAATGTTATTTATTAGCTAGTAACATATTAGTCAATCTATTTTCAAAAACTCTACCTAAGTCATAATCTTTTTTTAGATTACACACGACACGCTAACGTATGTTTTATTATATCGTGTTTAATATCGTAAAAAGTAATATGTTGGAATACCATACGCCATGGCGCATGCACACACAGCGGTAACGACATCTATACGACATCGATCTGTCAACGCCAAATATCGTGACTACTTTTTGGCACCGCACTTAGTACAACAATGAGACATGTATGACATTTTTTGTATGAATTGTTTGGTTCCTAGGCCGTCATGATTGGATGCTCGATCCAAGCTTTTCGTAAAACATGCTAAACTCTGCAAGTGTTTATTCTTTAGAAAAATTACGAGGATCACTTAGAATCATCGAATATTCTAGGATTCAGTACCAGTACCGCACAACCAAAGCCTAGTCCTTACAAAATAAGCGCAAAAAACGAACTAACTATTGGTCAGGGGTGGACTAACCTTAGTGATTTTTTACAAAATGGTTTTTTAACGAATCGAAGAAGAAAAAGCGCAGCGTACGCTAGGCGCTTCACATCAAAACTTGGACACCACAAATACTCCGCTGGCGCTCCTGTCGGTTGGTGTGAAAACAACAATAACGCCATTGTCGTAAAAATATTCGTAAGCGAAAGCGAAAGAAATGTGTTGTAATAAAAATGTAAAACGGTTAAAGTAATTTGCACATGGATCAGTCAGAGAAATATATTTAAATACGACACGACACTACAAAACTTTTCCGAGAAGTTGACGTATTATCGGTTAGACAATTATATATATTACAATGTATTCTAAAAACTCACAAAACTCTTTCCATTGATCCAAAAATTTTAAAGAAACGAAACAAACAGTCCGTAATTACGAACATGGTTCCAAGAACCTCAATGGCTACTAAACAGTTTACCGTTCAATCAATAAAAATATATAACAAAGTAAATAAAAAACTAAACATCTACACTATGCCTTATTACCAATGTAAGAAAAATGTAACAATGTGGCTAAAAACATTAAACTATGAACAAACTGAGCAATTATTCATGACAATAGTCTAGAGCCATTCGACAAAAACCAAATATAAACCTACCTACACCTACATTATTATTTACTAGTATCCTTACACTAACTTAACTTTAACACATAACTTTACTCACAGACAAACTTACGACAATTGCAGCATTGGAATACGTACTTACATATTTATAAAATAATTATGTACATAAGAAATGGTTGAGCTATCTGCAGACCGTGGCAAACGATCTATAGATGGCTCAACTGATCTAAATCACTTAGATTAAAAATGGAATACTAGATTTAAACCTTTCGATTGTAAAGCCTGACGGACAAACTAAATAATCATTATTATTTTGTTTGTCTGTTTGGTTGTCTTAAAAAAAAATATTGTACATGTATCTATTTATTACATAAAAGTTGGACCACAGTTAAGAGGGGACTCTTTTAATACAGGTCTCACGACTTAAAAAAAGAGATCCCACACATTATTAAGTCGACACTGTAATTTTGAAATAAAACATTTTGATTTTTTTTTTGATTTTGAAATAGAATGCTATTTTTAGCTATTGCATAGCTTATATCGCGGGCTTCGAGCGTAGAGACCGAATCCAGAAATTCTGTAACGAAATAACCTAACACTGCGCATGCACAGCAAAAAATGCTATGCAATAGCTTTACCGCGTCTGTCCCCGAGTGCCACACGTCTTTTTTAACTAACGACTTGCCGTGAATATTTATTTTACTTACAAACAAATAAGCCCAACCCCCCCTTTAGCTCTACCTGGAAAAGGTGAACAAGTTTTAAAGTGCCCCCCTACTTTTTAAGACCATGTTTGTAATACTTTATTTATTTATTTTTACAAAAGTACTAACATATTTTTGTTAATTAGTGCCTTCAAGCCTGTGTTAAGTTTATTTATTTTGGCAAAATAAATATCTTGTATCATGTATTCCTTAAATAACTTAAAATCAGTTCGTACATTATCAATATCTCCGCGTATAGCTAATTCCATGGCCATGTTTGTTTTATGAGATTACTGAATAATGATCGGCGGTGTAATGCCGACATTACACCGCCGATGTCGAAACACGACTCATTTCAACGCGTTTGTTTTGGATTTTCACAATTTTACATTCTAACAGAAATTTTATTTATACACTTCTTGCTCACGTGAACAACAAGGGAATTTTCTCACATACAGTTCACGTGTGCGGAAGTCACGGTTGCTAATAGTTATAAACAGTATTTTTTAAGAACTATTTACAATTTATTGCACTATTTTTCTGACATTTAAGGTCGGCAATTAGAAAATACTAATAGCATTAAGTTTTTTTTGTACACATATGAGTGTTTGGCAATAAAATGTTATACATATAATGAAATAAATTACAGATAAGCTCCAAGGAGTAATTCTACTAATGACTTTGATAATATAATTATGTTCTATTATTAGATATTATGTTATTATATTTATAACATCTAAAAACCGAATGCTACGGAAGAACGCAGTCAGTCGGAAGTCATCAGATAAATTTTTACCGATTGCGGGAAGTGTGAAGGAAATTGTTCCCTTATCTAAAGAATGCCAGTCAAAATTGATGAAAAGTCTATGGTACTTGTACTTGTGATATTATTTAGATTGTTAATCAAAAATTCAGAAACATTCACAAAAGAATTCGTATAAAAGTTGAACTTTTGGGAATAATTTCTCAAACGATTATTGAAATGTTTTGAATAACAAATTGTAGGTACCTTCTAGCTTTACGATTAAGTATATATAAACAATTAATATCAACCAAAGTGTCTGATTACATGAGACGATCGTAATCGTATCCTATTCGATATACACTGCGCGCTGACTCTTCAAAGTTCAACGGTCGAATTGTGGATGACGCGCAATATAACTCAAGATAAATGTAAACTACACTAAACGTAACGCAACGACTGTTGAATTTGTTTATGCTTACATTATTTATGTATTCACGTTAAGTTTCTAATAATTATTTTACTGTGATAATCTGAGAGACGAAATTCCGTCCAAAACCAAAAGACAAAAAACAAGAACTATAGTTCTTACAACCGGTTTCTCGAACGATGATCAACGAAAAAATCAAATAATTTCTATGTGTCAAACTCGGATCAATCGTGATTTGGGTTTCCAGAAACCGGCCGTAAATCTAATAACATATTTGAGACTTTATATATAGTCTCAAATATGTTATTTATAGATTTCCGCACGTAAAAAGAAAATCTCAACCAATCACAAACCACAATAAATTAAAATTTTAATCAAGCTACTATCATTCATTGCCAGCTAACACGGAGCTTCATCCCAACACGTGCCATTTCGGGCCAAAATGTGCCATTCCGTCCTAATGTGTGCCATTCCGGCTGTTGTTCGTCAACAATGTATAATTGAGGTCAGTGGTCGTTGTAGGTCAATGTGTTATGCTAACTGCTGAATTACCTTCAAATAGCAACAATACTAGAATTTCAAAACATTTTTAAAAAGAATCACACAAAAACAAAAATCTGAGATACTTAGTCTTCTTAAATGATCGCAAATCTAAGATACTTGGTGGTTATTTTTGGGTATGATCGCAAAAAATCAAGCCTTCAAAAGAAAAGTGTATAGGTATTATCTAGGCAAATAATCTACACCGTAGGCCGCATCATCACTTAACATCAGGTGTGATTGCGGTCATACCTATATCTAATATATAAAAAAAAAAACAAAAAAAACCTTGACACGTAGTTAAAAAATACTTCTTCTTCTCGTTGTGTCGCCACATGTTGTGTTTCTATATATGCTTAACTCAACAGCACGACCCGTGGCTTAAAAAATACTAATATTTATTATTATAATAATTACCAACTCATGTTGCTGACAGTCTCATCAACAGAAACCACAATAAATAAAAATGTGAGGTCTATAATTAATAAACAGAAAAATAAACCTTGTATGAAAAACCTAATAATTTAATATTTATTTTAATCACATATTCATTAAAGCATGTAAATCATTTTAACTGAGTACTTAACGAGTTTTTTTATAAATATAAGAAATTCCAGTCCGTATTATCGAAGAGTAATAAAAATAATCTGAATCAGTCTTAGTTTTATTTGATTTGATTCTCGAAAAAGCTTACTTTTCCTCCGATTTTTTTAATAAATAAATATCTTTCGTCGTATAGTGTTGAATCCTAAGTATTTTTTTTTATATATCCTGCTACTTGGCAATCTGTTCAGGAACAATGATCCAAGACGCGTAATATCCTAAGTAATGAGCACGAATAAAAGTCATAACGTATCGTAACGTTAGCACATTGAAGACACACTGCGCGTTGACGCTGTAACATTCGGCAGTCGAGTTGCCGTCAACGCGTAGTGTAATTCGAATAAGCCATCGTTTCGATACGTTTACAATCGTCATATTTATTTGTGCTCGGGCCTATGGGCCTTTCAAAACAACGGTGATAGTAAAGCCCAATATGCATGCATGAGCTTGACGACTGACTTGACTGAAATATATTTCAAAATAAACGCTTTATACTGTCAGAATTGAAGTCATATAAAAAAGAAGAAGAAGAAGAGCTCAACTTGTTTTACAGTATTTACATAATGTAAGTACATAGGAATATATAAAATACATAAGAAACAGTTGAGCTATCTACAGACCGTTGCAAACGATCTATAGATAGCTAACTGATTTGTTAAATAAAATAAAGTTTTCTTTATTAATATTTTGGAAACTTATTTTTTTTATTAAAAAGTTCATACACATTAAATAGTTTTTTCAATATATCTCTCAGAACAGTTCATTTGTGTACTTTGCGAGCACGGAGCGCCAGTCAAAGTGAACGGCAGACCAATTAACTGAACCATTTATATTTTATATTCAACTACTAACTACCGTCCGCGACTTTACTTGCCAATAAATTCACCACCCACTTTTGGGCAAAATTAGTGAATAACTTTATTGTATACATAAAAAAATATTATATTGTATACTTACATAAAAAACTCAAACTACAAAAATATGTGCAATTGGTGGTCTTATAGCTCAAAGTGATCTCTTTCAGACAACATTTTTTGGAGCTGTTCAAATGTAATGTTCAAAAAAGAACAAATATGTATGTTCATCACACAAACATTTGCTCTGGGTCGAAATAGAACCCACGACCCACCCATGGAAGGCAGAGCTACTACCAACTGAGCTGTGACGCCTGAAAAACAGTGGTGTAGGTAATAATACTGGTGAATACTATCTCCAGTTTATGCACATTTTCTTATACTGCTCAGACTTTCAGCTTAGAAATGCCTTCATTCTCGGCGTCTTAGCTTAAGAACTTTATAAATAATGTAAGACGAAGGTAGACTCAGTCATTAGACTCCGAATTAATAAGCTTAATTCAAGGATTTCTCGCTTTTCGTCGGGTTATCTTGAAATAGAAATCGGGCACACTTTTGTGTATAAATTAGTTCTGAATGGATTAAATTTTGGTGAAACGTCAAATTGTAATTTAATAACGACGCGGATTTTGTTTTGGCGGAAATGAAATCATGAATTTGTATTAATGATGTTATTTTTAGTTTTGTTTACGGAAAACATTTCTATGTTGATTTATCTCTGTGACTTTATACAGAAATAAGGTTACGAATTTTAATTATTTATGGTAGATATTTGTTAGGAGTCCAAAATGGTGTTTTAACTACTTTTCTAAAGTTTTGCCTATTCATCATTCATTTACCACTTCGTCATACTTATAAATTATGTTTAACTAACCTAAGGAAATAAGACTATTCTCAGGCACGGTAGATATTTTCACTATTTTTTTGGTACTTACCTACTATTTACTTGAAGACGATACTTCTCAGTTGGTTGTAGCTCTGTCTTCCATGCTGTAGGTCGTAGGTTCGATCTCTACCGAGAACAAGGGTGTGTGTGACAGTTTTGTGTCTGGGTGTCTCAAATGTTAGTAATAAAAAAAGTGTTATAATCAGCGATCTAGTTCTCATAATACAAGCTTTGCTTAGTTTGAAACTAGATGGCGTTGTGTGAAATGTTTATTATTATTTCTAAGTATGGGCTTTAGAAATACGGTTCTAAGCACCGCCGTTCGCATTTTCCTAATGATTGCGTAAAACTAATTACTCAGGCCATTAAGCCTTAAATTGACTTAAAATTAGAGGTCCACCACAAGGTACTAAAGCTGAGTTTACACAAACTATTATGTATTTTTAATTTTATTAGAAAAATGTAATTAGTAAATAAAATTTAAGTCAGCTTTAAGTGATCCTTAGTAGGTATGTCTTTTAGTAATGTTACTAACTGTATTTATAATTGTAAGACGTGGTAACTTTGAGCTATAACAACGGATTAAAACTGTTTATTTAATTTCTTAAGTCATGTTTATACTTTTAACAGACTTCAAACTGTTTTTATAAGAAAAATTGTGTTAAAACTAATAATAATAAGAGCATAATTTTCTCAAAATTCCAATGTAAAATTGGTTATATAAAATATCACTTACCTGTAATTATAAAGTTAATGTGCACTTGCCTTAATTCGCCGATAACCAAGTTTCTCGTAGACCGTGTAGCACTCTCGTAGCATTTCGTAGCACCTCGTAGCACTTCGTAGTATCGCTTGGATCTACTACTAGGTACATTTTACGTTTAATAATCGTGCGTAAAGAGTTAAATGAAAATACGAAATAATAGAATTTTCATTATTACACACCAAATAAGTAAAAATACACATAGCGACGATTATTTTTGTTGAGTGTATACAGGTTTTTTGTACATAATAAATATTAATACTAATAAACTTACGACTATACAGTATTTAAAAAATGAACATTGTCATATAAAATACATAAGAAACAGTTGAGCTATCTACAGACCGTTGCAAACGATCTATAGATAGTTCAACTGATCCAAATCAGTACCAATCGGAAGCGTGCCCAAGAGTGTACTGGCTGCATTGCCGCGCTGAATAGCAATGCTGATACGATTAATACTAATTAATCGCAAGGAACTTCGTTCCATCCGGGTATCCCTTGTCATCTCTCAAGATTTTTTATATATAATGGTTTTTTGCTTAAAAATACAACATTTTTCCGAAAATCCTTCTCAATTTCAGGCTGTTTGCGGTACATAGTCAGTATCCAGATTTATAGTTTATGGAATGTTGGTCCCCACAAAAGCTTTTGATCAGCAAACAAAATACCGTCGCATGGTGGTTAACCCATAACACATACATCAATGGGTTTATCTATGAAATATGTCGGCCCATTTCAAGCGTGGATCAGCGGGGAACTATCAGTTCTTAAAATAACGTCACTGTTATAATAAATAAATAATGCTGGACAATCCACACAATATCTAGCCCCAAGCTAAGCAGAGCTTGTGTTATAGGTACTAGAAGACTGACATACTTAAAACAATACATTACATAGATAGATGTTTTTTAATTATACATATAATATACCCAGAACACCCGGAATAAATATTTGCAGATCGTACAAACATTTATCCCAAGGCGGGAATCGAACCCGCAACCTCTGCGTCGCAGGCGGACCTTTTATGTATGCTCCTCCCTTTTAAATATTTTAGAATTGTAAAACTGCCTCATCTAGTAACAGATATATAAAGACGGTGTTGTTTTCTTAGGAATACAGATACAAAACCCCAGTCTATAGCCGTATCGCTTTTATGCCTTCATCAAGTATTACGGCAGAGATTTTGTACATAAATCGTGGTAGTGTTGACTATTTGTGAAGAGAGGTTTAGGGATACACTCACTATGTAGATGCTTAACTTTAGTAGATTTTTGTATAAAAGAGCTGGGTAAGAAAGAACCTAAAAAAAACTCATTTTTTGAAAAAACCTATTTTTATAAAGATAAATTTATTATCAGAAAAAACAAATATTATGTTCCTCACACTATGGGTTACAATGGCCTTACATGTTTTTTCTGTAAATAAATTTATCTTTATTTATCTATATCTTTACCTATTTTTATATGTCAAAGTACTTTTTCTGAAGTAGCAGTAAACATTTTTGTAAAAAAAAACTTCCAGAGATGTACAATCTCTCTGCCGCAAAGAAGTGTTACAGAGCAACTGTTTTTTGTATGTAACGTGACTTTGATGATTATTTTTATTTTTATAGACCATTATTTCAGAAGCGCATTTTTAAAGATTTTTAAAGAAAACTGAACAAATCAACATAGGATTGATGTCGGTTTTGTTTATTTTTGTAATAAATATTATGAAGAGTATGGTGCTTAAGTTTATTCATAAACAAACTAGCGACTATTGTTGTATTAACAAAATGTGCATAGGTAGAGGTATATCTAAAATACATAAGAAATATAAGGTGCTCGACATAGCTCAAAGAATTATCAAGCTGAAGTGGCAGTGGGCTAGCCATGTTATCCGAAAAACCGACAATCGTTCGAGCAAACGGATACTGGAGTGGAGACCGCGTTTAGGCAAGCGTAGTGTAGAACGCCCTCCGGCGAGATGGGGCGCCTATCTGCGGAGTGTAGCTGGCAAACACTGGATGAGAAGAGCCGAAGACCGGGCTCAGTGGTGCGTCTTGGGAGAGACCTACGTCCAGCAGTGGACTGATATAGGTTGATGATGATGATGATAAGAAATAGTTGAGCTATCTGCAGACCGTTGCAAACGATCTATTATGGTTGTATAGTACTTATCTTGCGTATATAGATAGTAAATGCGCCTGCAGGCTTAGTCCACCGTATACAAAACCTAACAATGTTCTAAGTAAAGTAAGCTTTGCAACAATACGCTATCTCCCAACAGATGGCGTGCGGGACTCCAGGACAAAAGAGATGAGATAATGTTTTCATAACGTAACTGGCTTAATGGAGGATATACTGTATTGTGCTGCACTGCAAGCTGAAATATACCAGGCGATAGTAAGCGATAATGAAGAACAATGCCACACCAAATGAACACACGTTGGTGTGAAAGATATGAAAATACATTTTTTTTAAGAATAAACACTATAAGAACGATTTATGGCTTATGATAAGGGGTAGTAGCATTTTTATAATGCTTAATTAATTTAATTACTTTTTGTGAGCGGTGCATGATTGACTGGTATGCCTAGACGCTACGGAGGGTGCCTAGACGCTAGGCTAGGTTGACAGGCGTCACAGCTCAGTTGGTAGTAGTTCGGCCTTCCATTTGGGTCGCGAGTTCACTTCCCACCAGAGTATTCTGTGTCTGGTTCACGGACGTTGTCTATGTGCTGCGTTGGCGCGTCGACTGAGCGGTGACACGCGCATGACGACGACACACGACGCATCTTTGACGCAGCGCAGCCGCAATATCAGTCTAACATCTCTCTCATTAGTCCAGTCATTAAATACATTTGGAAATTAAAATGAACCAAGAAAGCCCAATTTTGGATATTACTTAGGCTAGAAAAGCTTAAGTTCAAATTGTCGACCAAAATAACCTTGAGCGTTTTCCGCCATCTTGAAAAAACAAATCCAAAATTTGGCTTTCTCGGTTCATTTTCATTTCTATCCCGATTTTTCGGACGTAATGAACTACATGTGAACTTTATATTATAGTATCGCCTATCTCCTAGTGCGATACAAAGCTACTTAAATATTTTCAGTGACTCTTGTTTTGCGCTCTGACTTGCTACATCGCACACAAAGGAAAGTTTCAGACGGATAATGGTTTTTGATGTTAGTTTTGATTTCGGCGTAAGCGCCTCATTGTACGGAACTCTCGAACGCACAATGGGACAAAAATAATGGACCGCATCTGAAATTCAAGGGGGAAATTGAATTGTAAAGATTTCACTTTACCCGCTTAGAAATTCTTATTATTTTGTATCTATTATTTGCGTATTCATAAAATACAATAAGAGTACTTATCGTTTGAGAACTAAATTATTCATGTTTTTACCTACACAAAGCATTTGGAGTTTCAGCGTTTCTGATAAGACTTATTTAATAATCATTGAATTGTTTGAAATAATCGCGATGCAGCACGATACGAAACAGGCGTCACAGCACAGTTGGCAGTAATTCTGCCTTCCATGCTGTGGTTCGTGGGTTCGATACCCGTTTGTTCTGAAAGTTACTATATATGTACACTGGCCTGCAAAACTAAGTATCACACTTTTTAAATTGCAATAACTTTTGAAGTAAACGAGATATACTTTGATCTCAACCCACTTGAGCACGCCTGGGACGAGCTAGGAAGTTTAGTCAGAAGCCGCAGACCACCTCCTACCACCCTCAGGGCACTAAAACAGGCCTGGTAGAAGAGAATGTGTCCCGAAAATCGGCTCCGAATCCTCGTGTTCAGTATGCCAAGCCGGCTTGAAGCTCTAATCAGAGCCCGAGGAGGCAATACCAGTTATTAAAAATGAAATAACATGTAAAACATACTTAGAAAATGTTAGATGAGTTTTTAGACACTAAGCTAAATATGGCTATTTTATTTTTATCATTTTTTTAAAGTTAAATATTTTACTTGTGTTTGCTTTAAAGAAAGCTGATAAAATTTGCTATAAAACATTTTTTATTTGAAATCTCTAACTTGTATAGTTTAGAAAAAAAAAATCTAAAAGTGTGATACTTAGTTTTGCAGGCCAGTGTATTTACGAAAAATAAGAGGGTATGTGTGAAATGTCCATGAATATTTATATTTATTTTGTACACAATTTTCTTAAGTTCGAATACTTTTCATTATTCCGAACGTTTTCAAAACGTATTTATATCGTTATCGGTTTTTATGAAACTTTTTTTCTAATAAAAAGCATTAGCGTCCAAATGAAGTCAGAAATCCCAAACACGCAGTATTATAATTCATTTGACTTCACGAAGCGCGGCGGATTGGATTGTGATCAATATTAGACTGCTATTGAATGTTGAATATCAATCGGAAAGCCACTACTACAAAATAACACTGTTTTTGAAGCATACGACACACAAAGTTGGATTTAAAATGCAATACGGTGTGAAAAAGTCTACCTGAACTCAGTGAACTTCAGTGCACTCAGTTTACAGGTTATCAAGAAAAGAGTTGATATATGAACTAATGTAAACTAATGTAAACTAATGTGAACTAATGTGAACTAATGTAAACTAATGTAAACAAATGTAAACTAATGTAAACTAATGTAAACAAATGTAAACTAATGTAAACTAATGTAAACTAATGTAAACTAATGTAAACAAAAAATGTGATGATAAAATAAAAGCTACGTGGAAAATAATCAATAATGAGACAGGGAGGGTCAAAGAACATAACACCATATCCAAACTGAAGGTTGACGACATCATCATTGACCAGGATGTTGATGTGGTCAAAGCATTCGAGACATTTTTCACTGACATTCCTGTCTCAACTACAAAATCCTTAAACTCTTCCCACATAATCGCGGAGTCATTATTGATAGAAAATATACCTAAAATTCAAAAACTGTTCAACTTCGATTATGTGCATGCAAAGGATATTGTCAAAGCTTTTAAAATGATCAATGTAAAAAAAACCACTGTTCCCATTACTAGGCTTACCAAAGTAAATAAATCTTTTAAAGGGCAATGTGTACGCTTCTATAACATAGTCCCAAGCTATGTTTGTCAATTGCCGATTGGCAAGTTCAAAAACGTAATAAAACGAAAACTCTTATCAAAAGCATATTATAAAATATCTGACTATTTAGAAGACAAGCAAGCTTGGGACGAACTAGCTCCAACTTTATTAAACAATTGTAAGAAGGATCATATGAAAAAAACGCTAGAATCCAGGTCTAGTTTCTTGCCAGTTCTTCTAGACACTGGTCGCGACGAACTGGCGCCTAGAATCATCTAGTATGTAAGACGTTTCAAAGTGATCCTTGTGATTTTATTGAATAAATGAATTTGAAGTTTGACTAATGTAAACTAATGTAAGTAAACTAATGTAAACTAATGTAAACTAATGTAAACTAATGTAAACTAATGTAAACTAATGTAAACGAATGTAAACTAATGTAAACTAAAGTAAACTAATGTAAACTAATGTAAACTAATGTAAACTAATGTAAACTAATTTAAACTAATGCAACCTAAAATAAGCTAATGTAAACGAATGTAAACTAATGAAAACTACAAAAAAGACTTGCTTTCAAAGCAAATGTAAAAAATGAGTGAATAAATTGTATTAAATTATAGAGAAATCATCGAATCTTTGACTAAAGTCAAGAACCAATGGTAGGGTCTCTCAATTTAATAACAGCCTACATCATTCCGCACACGTCAAGCTTATATTTGCTGAAAATCTATCACCGTTATAATAATAGCGTTATTTTGTAAAGTTACCAATACTGTAACATAATAAGAGATTCTGATAATGAAACAAGTAAATAATAATTTTGTTGTTTAATTAATGACTACACCTAAAATTTATTGTGGTAAGTACTAATCAATACAATTAATATAACCAATGGAGACAACCTTTGAGAAACAGCATTAAACGTAAAAACAGTACTTTTTTTAAAATACACACTTTAGTCCTTAACTATACACGGTCTATCTTATAAAAAGTAAGCGCAGACTTAAAGTATTCATTACCATACGTAATGATGACATAAAGTCAACGCTAACTTTTTATAAGATAGGGGGACAGTGTTTTACTGATTTTAACAAATATTTATGATAATCTCACAAATATTTTGCTATGGGAATCGAACCCACGACATGCAGTTACTATCAATTAAGCTACTACGTGTTTTTTTAATCACAAACAGAAACCGAATTAAACCGCTATTCACATTTATTTGACCGTCATAAAACGTCCGCCATTTTTTTAACGTTATAATACTCTAACCGCTTTTCCAAAACCAGAGCTTACTGCAATTGAAAATCCAATATAATATCATTTCGTAGTTAAAATCGAATTTTGGCTCCCAGTAATTACGTTCTCAATCAGAACTGTGCCTGACTTTGTGGTTAAATATAACGTACCTAATTATGATAATTAGGTAATTACTGAATTGATAAATTCTGTAACGCAAAGTTTCTCGAATTGCAACTATAAACCGGCTATAATTAAAATTTCAATGAATTGTTCCAATACTATTTAGATTTTTGTATTGGTTTTCAAGGCAGTGATTAACTAAGAGGAATGGATTAGGATTTTGGGAAGGAGTAGACAGAGACACGTCCAATGTTGTAAATCATGGGGTCTATTGTCTAGATAGTCTATAGCTAGAACGTCCAAGTAAGTTTCTTGGATTTTAGCTCAGAATTTTAGTTGAGATTTGGATTTAAGGAGTTGAGGTAGGAGGTAGACAGAGTCACGTCCAGACATGTTGTTTGAACCTAGTGTTTAAGATAATTCTGATAAAACAATGTTAATTGATAACAATGTATGTGCTACATTTTAGGAAATAAAACTGGAAATTCTACTCGTAAATTGTTATCTAGTTCAATCTTTCGGACAAGCTCCATTTTAAATGTAAAACGTTTAACGTGTTAAACGTTTTACATTTAAACGTGTAACGTTTGCTCAAACGTTATTTAGTGAGGGCGCACACTGACGACCAAACGTTTTTTAAAGTCACGTGACTTGTCGTGGAACTATGGATAGGTAGAAAGTTACGTAAAATTAACTGTCAAACTGCAGTCTTGTTGTCAGTGTGCGCATATCCTAAGGGTATCATTTATTACCATTTATCATAATGTGACACCTCTTCCTTATAAAGACAATATTATTGAAAATTTAGTTTTTTTTTTAGAATGTTAAAAGTACATTATAATAATTAGGAAGTGATTGCTTATTCAAACCGTTTAGTCATTTACACTACAATACTAAACTCGAAAATTTAAACAAAATATGACATAACATCAAAAAAGGATCTTTCTACGAGAATTGTTCTTATTTTTTTTATTAACTTATACTTTCCCACTGCTGGGCAAAGGTCTCCCCTCTACTCTTCCAGTACTTTCATATTGAATTCTCGAATTGTTCTTATTAAAACGAAATTTTATATTAACAATACCTAAGAAACGATAATGGAACGTCAACAAAGCTATGAAAATTATTTCCTACCCGACTGTGTAAACTTCACTGTGATAATATTGCTTTATTGCGAGATATAAGCCCAAAATGTGGAGTGAACGGTCCATGTTATAGTCAGATTGGAATATAAGCCTACTGTTGCAATTTTGTATACGCGATAGCGTAAATGAGTACGAATAAATGTGACTATCGTAAACGTATCGTCACGTTAGCGTATAGTGAGTATGTAAAAATCTTACTATCGTAAACGTATCGTCACGTTAGCACATTCAAGATACTGCGTGACGCTGCAACGTTCAAGTCAGGCTGGGCCTCGATTATGTGTTAAATTGTAACGTAGATGAGGCTGCAACGTTCAAGTCGCTGGGCCCCGATTGTGTTAAAATGTAACGTAAACAGTTCGCCTAAGCAGCAGCTAAGGTTCACGAACGTACGTGTTTAGGGATCGCGATAAGTGTGTAGCCAAACACGTTAAACATTCGAACGTTAGTGAGCCGAATATTGTGACAACGGCTGTCACACGAAGGGGAAAAAGATGAGTGGTTAGCCGTTTACAGCGATACGAAGTTGCACACGCTACGTACACACGTTGGTGAATCGTAGCTGCTGCTTGTACGAACCGACCACGTTACAATTTTGCACGATCGGGGCTCTGGCGTCGACGTGTAGTGTAACTCGAATACGTCACCACTTCGATTTGCGATTGTAACATTTATTCGATCTCCAGTTGGAAAATAAAATATTCATGAACATTTCATACATCGCGCTCTAGTCCCAAATGCAGCAAAGTTACGGAAACTAGATTGCTGATAGAATACATTGTAAATACGTAGTAATACCCGGATACAGAAAATACATGTAAAAATACACAAACGTTTACTTATTCTTAGTGGAAATCGAACCTGCGATTTATCGCATGGTAGTCCTAAATATGCTGTGACATTAAAACTCAATCTTCTTGAAAAGTTTCAATTAAGTAAAAATATATTCCTACCTACGTAGATACGCAGTAGGTAGGTAGTACGTACAATTGAACGTGTATTTTAAAACTGAAAACGAAATCCCACTTCTCTTGAATATGAAATTTATTAAATTATTCAGTATCCTGATTAAGTCGGTAAAATACATGATTAAACGTGGACTTTTGAGGTGAATAAAGAAAGGAATTTATCAAGCCAAATACAAATTAAAATGATAATGTTATATTCTGTCAATTTAATACAATATTAAAATAATAATTGTATAACGCTTTTTAACCATAAACTCAATGTGAACCAACTTATATTTGTGTAATGAACATAAATACCTATAAGTTAGTTCTGTTTGTAAGTGTTTCTCTAAATAATATGTATTTATTTAAAAAAAATGTAAAAGTATTCTACCAGCAATCTAATTAGCCATATTACAAGCTTTGCTTAGTTTGCGACTAGGGCGCGATGAGTGAAATGTCCAAGAATATTTATATTTACATATTTTTTACCACAACTAATGCAAAAACATTTGAATGATTCAAAAACAAATAAAACTATTACGAAATGAAATTGCTAATGTACTTAAAACTCGAAAACGAATTGTTTGAACATTCTGATACACTGTAGTTCTGCTGGGGGAAGTTGGGGCAAAACGGACGCTTTTAATTATTTAGAAGTGAGCGCTGAATAGTTACAACTTTTGTGAGACTCACTCGTGCAATGTAACTTGATTAAACGATACTCTATTTTACATTTAGAGGTTTCCAGAACGTGACTTTGTGTTCGTAGACATAAGGTATGTTTTTCACAAAGGTACAATAAAAAATAAGGTAATAGGTATAGTGTGTGTAAAAATAGTTTATACGTCACTTAATTGGTATTAATTCTGCCTTCCATATTTACAACAGAAACAGCTTTTGTGTGATCTTCTTCTTTTTATCGTTTCGATGCTACAACTGTATTTTGTTGTAGCATCGTGTTGGAAAGATTAGCCAGACTAGACACTGCTTTGCCGTGACTAGCTGTTACCGGTGTTGTTTTGTGTGATAACAAAAATAGATGTCTGTGCTGCATCTGTTATAAAAAAAACCATTAGGAATTTAGGTCTAACTTTGTTTATTCATATAAGTACTTAGAAATACATACATACAATTAATTCAAATTTACTGTTTTATTACTATTTTTCAATAAAGCTTAGCAGTTTTTCTGCGTTATTCGTCATAAAGTTCCAATTGCATTGAAGCGTTTCAAAACTCGAAATAATATACAGTCAAACCTGGGTAAGTGAGAACTGGATAAGTGAGAAAACTCTATAAGTGAGAGTAATAGCCAGGACCCGTCATTTTAAGCTCCCAAAACCTCTATTAGCGAGAAACAGAAACCTTAGTAAGCGAGAGTCGTTTTTCCCTCATGGACCTCCGTAAGTGAGACTGCTACTTATCTATACCTCTATAAGCGACAGTCGAGTTTTATTTATTTATGCACATATATTATTTAGGACGAACAAATGACAAAACAAATTAAAAATTTAACATCTGCTATTTTATGACTCATTCTTAACTTTCGTGGAACTTCTTACCATTGTTTTCTCGTCAATATTGTTCCTATTCTATATCGTGGAACTAAATAACGTTATTTTATTGTTATGTTATCGCATTCTTTTCATATGGACACGTGTGCCGTCCTGTTTGTCGGACTTACCTACTCAGTTTATCGTTCATCAATTGCGGAGGAAAGTTCTGTTCTGCATCATGTCAAAACGGAAAGTTAAAGTACTGTCATTACGTGATAAACTTAAAATAGTGAATGCGTTTGAATCCGAAAAATGGCGAAATGAAATTCAGAAGGGGTTTAATTTACCATAATCTACCTATTATAAAATTATAAAATCATAAAATCAAAAGACTCTATAAAGTCTGAGATAAAAATATGTAGTGTAAAAACCACACAAAGCTCTTTAGCCTAAACTCCATCAAAGTCATATTTACTACATTCGTACCTACTTGCTGTGACTTGTTATTGCTGCGTACCTCTATAAGAGAGAACGCTACCCATGTACCTGCATTAGCGAGAAACTCGGGTTAGTGAGAAACCTCTATAAGCGAGAATGAGATTGTGCTCCCTTGAACTCTCGCTTATCCAGGTTTGACTGTATTGTGAAACGAAATCTCCATTTTATTTTCACATAAACCAATGCATAATGCGCTTGTTTGGTTTCAAAAGGATATGTGAATATACCCGAATATTTACTTGCGCTATTTCCATGTGGAAAATTTCACACTATCCGATACCGACACGATATGAAAGTGGCTTTAACATAAAATTCTAGCGTCGAAAATGATAACCAAATACAGGCCAACCCAAACCAAGTATGGCTAGGAAAAGATGAATTATTTGTGTAAAAAACTATATATTATTTTATTAACTACTACAGTACCGCATGTTCAATCTAGATAATAACTATATTTGATAGAATACATTTATAGAATTCAATGTATAATGAAAAAAATTGCATTGTACCAACCACCTAGAAGAATAAGGGTTGAAACAAAAAGAATCTATTCAACGATATCGTGAGCGTGTCGTATCGGTAGTAGTGTGTCAGCATTAATTTGCATGTGTGAAAGATAGGAAGCTGATAGAACAATAGGTGAGATTTCATTACTAAAACAGTTTGTGTGCTTTTAACTCTTGCCACCAGCATACCGTGAGCCCTAAGTTCTAACTGAAAATTTAAAGTGTTTTGTGCAAAAAATTAAAGACAGGCATCACAGCTTAGTTGGTAGTAGCACTACCTTCCATGCTGTGGGGTTATGCAAAGAATTAATTTAAAAGACTGTTAATATATTAAAGTTAATATAATACATTTTTTAAACTCGTTAAACATAATATTAAATATTTAAGGTAATAATATTAAATTCTTAAAACATAATATTACGTCCGAAACGGACAAACTGTTACTGACTCTGTACTTATTTTATAAGATCTCTATGTACCTACACAGTTTTGCAATAAATATATTCTTATTCTTAAAAAAACAGGTGTCAAAGTTCAGTTGGTAGTAGTAGCTCTGCCTTCCATGCTGTGGGTCGTGGGTTTGCCATCGAGAACAAACGTATGTGATGAGCACTGATGTTTATTATGTCTGGGTGTTATTATGTATTCCATGTAGGTATGTATTTAAAAATATCAAAGTTTCGATCAGCGATCTAGTCTACATACAAGCTTTGCTTATTTTGGGATTTCTCAATGAAAGTTTATTCAGTGAAATATCATCACATAGAAAACAGATTAATGTGATGTGTTAAAGTCCGCGAATGTTCGTTTGTTTAGAGCTTAACTTGTTTATAAATGAATAAATGAAATGTAATTAAACTTGAAAATTGAATTGGCACGTGACACTATTCGCTAAAAACTTTTCACACAATACCTAACTGATTTGTATGCAAAATAAATACAATTGAATTCAAATCGAAAACTAAATTATTTTGCATTCACGTTGCGTTTCGTACGTTGATTGTCCCATTTGTAATATATGGATTTGATTACTTACCTTTGATTACTTTTTACGTTTTTACGTTTACAATGAGATCTGAAGGGAATTCTACTGTGAGACGTTGATCTCCTGTCTGCGCAATATGTTATTATGTTTGTTACTCTTATACCATTTTTAATTGGCAAAAAAAAGGTGAAAATGAAAGAAATTCTTAATTTTTGACAGAAAATCTTATAACCATCACCAGTATCTACCCCAAGTACGAGTTTATGCACACGCGGATCGCATAGACGCAATCGCCGAGCAGGACCGATTTTGTATGGAGATCGAAGCAGCGCCCCTAGCGGATTTATTGAGAGGCTTGGATTTGAATACAAAATCGGTGGCGCCCGACGATTGCGTCTCTGCGATCCGCGTGTGCATAAACTCGTACTTGGGGTACTGGTCGGGTGCTACTCCACGCCTTCACGGCTTACGAGATCGTTTCTGGCTCGAACGTGTAAGTTGTGGAACGAGCTACCCTGGTTTCCCCCCAGAGCTTTGACATGGGGACCTTCAAAAGAAGAGTTTATTTCTACTTGAAAGGCCGGCAGCGCACCGACAACGTCTCTTGTGTTGCAGAAGTGCATGGTCTCACATTGGTCATCTCATCCGCAAGTTCGTCTGTCTGCTAGGATATAAAAAAAATGTAATAAAAATAAAGTTGTTTATAATTAACATGCAAAGTAGTCTTTTAAGTCACAGAACTAATGGGGGAAAAAATCCCAGTAGTTCTGTCAACAGAACTACTCAACAGAACAGGTGGGAGTAAACGAAATGATTTGGACGTGAAAGGAGTGAATACTGAGATGACGGATGATAGAGGAGAATAAATAAATAAATAAAAAATAAATAATGCTGGACAATCCACACAACATCATCTAGCCCCAAGCTAAGCAGAGCTTGTGTTATGGGTACTAGAAGACTGACATACTTAATACAATACAATACATAGATAGATATTTTTTATTATACATATAATACCCAGAACACCCGGAATGGAAGAAAAGAACGTGTTGTGCCGACCCCACCTAGTGGGATAAAGGCAGGATGAAGAAGAAGAAATAACACGTAAAAATGTATCACAAAACAGATTCAGCATAAGTCGGTCTTACAACTAACACAAGTTTTCCTTCAGATTAGGTGATTGTAGATCACCGACTAGGTAGTATAACTACACTTTCAAGCCAATAAAACCTCTAAATTAAAGCACTTTAGGTTGTAAACTCCTCTTAAATAATTCTGTAAGTGTTGTAAAGAGAAAAGGTTGGCGACTGAGCCGAAACGTAATGCAAATATTAATATTTCAGTTCGCGTCTACTCAGGATTCTCAAATGCTTAAATAATGTTCAAATATGAGTTGTGTCTTATATTATTTATAGTTTTTTGTAAGTCTGAAATTAAAAAAAAGTTGTAAATGTAAGTTAAAGTAGAATCAGGACGAAAAAGAATGGTTGGATTGTGTAAAAGCTGATATGAATGTGAGAGGAGTAGATTCAGAGTTGACGAATGGTAGAAGTGAGTAGAAGAAGAAAACATGTTGTGCCACACACAGTGCCTAGTGTAGGGTATGGGGAATGATGATTGTAAGTCTGGAATAAAAAAAATGCTGATTTTGTAGCAGAATGATATTTATAATTATGTTGATATACAACACACGCAATGCATAAGATTTTTTATTGTTAGCGTTAGTTATTTTGTTTAATACATCATTACCTGCACTTAAACGATTACTTTTTGGCAAATTCTTTAATGTTTAATATTAGATATAGTTTTGTAAAATTCTTCAAAATTTCTATATTATTAGTACCTACTACCCATTTGTGAGTATGTGAGGCTTTTGTTGTCGTCTACTTAACTGTTTTGTTTAAATTGTGTTAAAATTTGTATGTGGAAACTTTTAATTGGCCTTTAGATTTACTTATGTTTTTTTTACTATGTAACAACCTAGCTGTTAGTTTTCCCAAAACTTATAAAATAAAAATAAAATAAAATAAAAAAATTAAGTAGGTACTTACTTAATATTTTTTTTAAGGTGTGTGTGTAGATATATAATAAAGTAGGTATTTACACGTCTACACTATTGAAATCTTACGCTGATTCATAACTCATGCGTCTTTTTATTCTACAATACTGACTAATTAATTTGTTTTTGTACATTTTGTTTCTTCCAAATAAAGATTACTTTGATTTCAATTTTAAAAAACAACGGAAATTCAGTATTCTAAAAACCCAGTCGCTATACAAACTCTTGGGTAAACCCAAAAACAATTTGGCAACTCAATCATTTCGGTACACTCCAATCAAGTATTAATTTTGATGCAATCAAATTATCTTTTTAACTGGCACAAAACAATGGAGTTTTTGACTGGTTGCTATAAAAGTACAAAATTATCGTATTTTACAATAAAACTACATATTATAATGTAATCATAATGTAGACCTATAGGTAGATACATATAATATAACGCAGAAACAGAATCTATATATCAATGAAAAACTAAAAATGTAAATGTTTTTATCTATTTTAATATTTATTTTGTACGTACCTAATGTAATTTAAGCATATAAATTAATTTATTAAATGAGCTAATGTAATCATAATGAAGGTAAGTATATAATAATTATAATGCAGAAACATAATCTATTATAAATAAAAACACAAAAAATAAATGTTTTTATCTATTGTAAGAGTTATTTTGTTCTTATATAAATTAATTAATTCAGCTTGATTACTAGAACAGTAAAAAAGTGAAGAAATAAAGCATTAAAAACTGATGTCATGAAAAACTCGAAAATTTCTTAATAACTATAATTGAGATTTTTTTTTATATATTTCAAGATATATTTATATTATATTATAGCTTGCCGTGTGAAAGAACCCTTAGCCCCCAACAAACCCCAAGAACTTTACAAACTTTAGCGACAATTTATTTGTGTCAATCTTTCTCAGACAACAAATTAGGCGCGAAACGGCGAAACTTATTAATGGCTCTGTCTAAGTGGCTATTGAAACTTCTTTTGATTATTTCATAAAATACTTTGTTATATAGAAATGCAAAGGGATTACAGTCTTTTTTGTTATTAACAAATGCAATGAATAAATAAATATTACTGGACAATCCACACATCATCTAGCCTCAAGCTAAGCAGAGCTTGTGTTATGGTACTAGATGACTGACATACTTAATACAATACATTACATTACATAGATAGATATTTTTTTTATTGTACATAAAAAATACCCATAACACCCGGAATAAATAATTGCAGATCTAACAAACATTTACAAATGGAATTATAGTGGCGGCGAACCTACAGTTCATATTTGAATTATAAGTTATAATTTTATAATTTATGATAGTATAACAATTTATACCACAATGAAAAATCCATAAAATCTTACAAGTAACTTAATTTAGTACAATGAGCGGCCTTAACGCTGATAGCGATTTCTTCCAGGCAACCGTTTTATGTTTATTCACAAACAAACTTACGATTATTACAGTATTTACAAAATGTACATAAGTAAATAATAAATAAATAATTTTTTCGGGACATTTTACACATCACACTCTAGTTCAAACTTACATATATATTTATATTAAATACAAACATAGAATACATAGAATATTATTTATTTTATTATTATTTATTTATTTATAGACACACCCAGACTCAGAACAAATATTAATGTTCATCATGATGTTCATCGGGAATCGAACCTACGACCCATAGCGTGGAACGCGGAGCAAACTTAGCTGTGACGCCTGCCTATTATTTATATTAAATACGCAGATAATAAATTCAACAATGTTTCTTTTAAACCCTGAACGTTTCAACCCTATAATTTGCTCACAAAGCTCGCTCGATCAAAAATGTTATAGCAAATCGCAAGTTACACTACATAATTCACAAATTCAATAAATCTATATCTAGATAGTAAACCGATTAAGCACACGGCAAGACATTAACCGGCTAAGTTACTATGTCATAAAACTATAATGGTCATAAAGGTATTAATACAATTAACTAAAATTGCGGTTTGGGAAAATGGGGATATGTAATTTGTGGTTATTATAATGTGTGAGAGATGGGACAAACTTGTAATACGTAATTTTTTTGGGTAATTAACAGATTAAACTAAAGTCAATGATTAAAAATAATTGTTTACACATCGTACTATTTAACGTTTGACGACCGATGTGGCGCGGCGGTCGAAGGTCCGCTTGCGACTCGGAGGTTGCGGGTTCGATTCCCGCCTTGGAATAAATGTTTGTACGATCTGCAAATATTTATCCCGGGTGTTCTGGGTATTTTATATGTATAATAAAAATATCTATCTATGTAATGTATTGTAGTGAGTGTTTAGTCTTCTAGTACCCATAACACAAGCTCTGCTTAGCTTGAGGCTAGATGATATTGTGTGGATTGTTCAGCATTATTTATTTATTTATTATGTACATAAATGTAATCGGTTGCAAAGAGGTTTGCAGTTTCTTGTGTTTTTCATAAATACATTTAAGCATATTTCAAATAAGTACCTACAGTTTTAAACTCAATTTCCTTTGTGAGTATATTACCTATACGCATATAAGTACCTATATCTGTAATCAATAGGTCTGCAGTAAGCACAAACCACAATTTGATCAGCTATCAGCAAGCACGTAGATTGGCAGCTGTTGGCAATTGTGTTGGCAAACAATAACACCTAGGTACGTCGTATTTACTAGTCAGTGTAAGGGATTGAGCATTAGTTTTAGATGTATTTTTAATCTGTTTCCGAGGATCTCAAGAGACGCAAATATGCATGTCTCCACAGGGCCTACATATTTGCTCCTCTTGGGGTCGAGACTCTATGTCCGTGGGGTACCGAGGCCCTTCGGGTTTCGTGTCGCGGGCACCGATAGTCTGTTTATATTTTAATTTTTTTTCAGCAGTTTTTAATGCTTCGATGTCAATTCATAGACACTATTGCGTTAACGCATATACAATAACCAGCTACTAGTAGTCTGTTTATATTTTAATTATTTTTTGAGCGGTATTTAAAGCTACTATGTCAATTCGTAGATACTATCGCGTTTACGCACAATAAGAATATAAATGATTTTGCCCATATTAGTAAGTAATTAAGTATCATGCATTATTTTTCTGACCGAATCATGAATTTGAAGGTATTTTTTTAGTATTTGAAAACGTCTAGATACCAGTGCTAAGGGTCCATGACCTGTAGTATACCTATTTGTAGTTTCCTGAGCATTGTGTAGTTGCCTGTTGGAGGCCGGAGTTTGCATGATATACATTGCCTCTGCATAAGCTTTGAACAAATAGCACCTGCGAACTGCACCGTCAATGAACCTGCTAACTTTTGTTCATTTTCGTCGCAATTATTAAACTAAAAGTGTAATGAAATAAATAATTGGACTTCTCAGAAAATACATTACTAATCAATGTTAATATTTTTATAACGCCATCACGTCTCAAACAGACCTATTCCATCGTATAAGGTCTCAAATTAGATAATCAGATACAAAACATATATCAATATGTAGGTATTTACGATACATGTTTGGTCTTGGAAGGGGAATCTATAAACCACAGTATAGAACACAAAACTAATACAGAGCTGTGACACCTGTCAAATAAGCAAAAGTGACAGAAGCCTCCATTAGTAAGTACCTGAGATAACACGAAAAATATTCATATAATTCCCCACAAGTGGCAGACACACACTCATAATTACACTAGTTTGCAGAATTAAATTACAAACTTAAGCCTCACTCAAAATAAACCTTAACATGTTCGCCCAAGGTATAAATTAGGGTGTGCTCAAAAACAGGCCTTCATAAGTCAACAAAATGAATGCTCTTGACAAGACGCGAGCCATATTTCATGAAAAATTGCCACAGGTAACAAGATTAGCTACACTTTTACGAAAGTGGTTGATAAAAGTTAAATTATTATACGTTTTAGGTTACAGGTTTACATAAGTTATATGAACTCTTAAATTAAGCATGTACTTGAACGTCTACCATGCTTCGTAGAATTTTTCGCCTTAAATAAGCTGATCGAATCAGCGTTTAAAGAAAATTGTTTCTCCTGCATTTTTTATAAAATATAGGAAATTTGATGACTAAAGTGGAATACTCAAAAAATTATATCATCATCTAGATAAAAAAAAGACATTCTAATTTCCATTGTTTTTTTTATAAAAAAAAACTTTTTGAAGATGAACTTTTATTTTATTCAAAATATGATCATTATGATATTCCCATTTTGATAAAGGTCTTACTGATATTTATATATTTATTTTTGATTTGTCAGATTTTAACTCAAAATCTGACAGTCAAACTTAGTTTTTATAATAACTACACGATTATTTCAAGTATTATTTTTTCTTATTGTAATAAAATTACTTATTAGGTACCTAAAGATATTTTTCATTCTCAATTAGAAAGATAATCCTTTTTTACATAATAATCTAAGTTTCTTGTTTTCTGTAAAGTCCTTTTAACTTTCTCAGATAAAAACTTTACTTATAATTTAGTTACAAAGAGTTTTTACCTTAGGATTGTTTACGCAAAGTTAAATTAACAGTTGAGGTCCAAATTCTAAAGTTATGTTATTGGATTATTTTTGTTTAAAAATCATTACAATTTTAGATCTAAAAGTTCAATATAAAATGTTGTTACTAATTACAAACTATGCTGAACAGTGGTTGTTCAGTTATTTTTCAGTTTCTTAATCAATAAATACTTTCCGAACCTTATTATCATTTCAAAAAGAGATTAATGATGCTTACTTCTTTTTCAATAGGTTTTTTTTATTTATATTTTTATGTAACTTTTTAAATTTATATATTTATACGTTGTACTAAATCGATTGAAATAAGAGTTATATAGCCAACTCAAAGCAAAGGTAAAGGTCCACTTTCATATAACTCATACGTACCAATTGAGCTAGGATCGGATTATAGAGTTACGGACGTGGCGTTCGATCCATCAATCACCACTACTGGGTGTGAAGTAATCCGATTACCCGAAACACCCGGGTCATCAGAGCTGCCAACCTTTAGACCAAAATAAAAAATGGTTGTCTGTAAAGTCGGTTTACTGACGATAGTTGAACGTGACAACGAACGCAAAGGCCGATTGTGCTTCTTTGTCGCTCGTTCCGCGCTCTCGCTTGCACTTCATGGAACGCCTCAGAACGCCTCATGAGTCATGTTTTTTCGTGCGTGCAGCCGGCTCTATCGAATTATAAGACGTTGTCACAATAAAAAAATATTCGAATAATATAATGCATTTATATTTTACTATCTATTCAGTGCAATATCGCAGTACCTTGGTGACGTTTCCGATCGGTACTGATTTGGATCAGTTGAACTTTCTATAGATCATTTGCGGTCTGCAGATAGCTCTTATTGTATCTATTTTATAGATATGTACATTATAATACTGTCATAGTTTTAGGATTGTTTGTGAATATAATTTTTTTGGCCTTATTTTAATAAATAATATTTAGTCCACTACTTGGTATATCTTACAGTTGGAAATGTTTGTTCTTTTTTTATGGCGTAGGGCTTAAGTATAGTGAGCAAATAAAATCGAATGTAGTGGAGGAAATAATCGCGTTTATTGAATCATGTTGTAAACAAACTTTTTCGTTAGATAATATGAATAAAAAAATCGAAATAGTTTTTATTGATATATGTACCTACTACAAGAACATAAGGTAAATCTCCTCTTTTAAGTATTATAACTTTTGTAAATACTTACGGTCTATCTTATAAAAAGTTAGCGCAGACTTGAAGAACTGATTACCAAACGTAATGATGACATAAAGTTAACGCTAATTTTTATAAGATTGGGGAATAGTATCTTATCTGTGGTCGCTAAAATACACTTGTTTTAACAAGACGTGTGTCTTCAATATATGCTATTTGTAAAGGAATGTTGTAAAGGCAGAAGTTACAACTTCGCATCAGGTGGGCCATTGATTTGTTTTTGTATTAGTTATCTAACTACAATTGTTAATTCAAATACAATTGTTAATTGATAAATAAATGAAATAAATAATGCTAAGAAATGAAATGTTACATTGTTTAATTTCTTCGAAAATTCCTACTTTAGAAAAAATATAAACAAATTCTTTTGTTTTTTCGTTTATTGAAAGATCGGTGATTCTTCAAGAGATTGTTTGTAAAGAATTTTCGTGAGACGACTTTGCGGCAAAAATGTTTTCTCATAATATTCGATAAAAGCCTTTCTCGGTTAAGAAAATTCTAATATTTGATGAAAATAGAACATAATTTATTTTTATAAGTGGAATGTGATGTTTTGTTTTTAGGGTTTTATTACTTCAGCGGACAAATGGCGAACGAGCTACAAAAATAATAAATATTTTTTGCATTAAATTTATTTATAAGTGCTTCGTATAAAAGTGCTACAAGCAAACATATTTTAAGTTTAATAAGTAAGTTTTATATATATGATGAGTGGAAGGATTCGGGGGAGACCTTTGCCCAGCAGTGGGACGAGATAGGTTAGAAAAAAAATGTTTTATACCTTCAAAACCAAGTTTTTTATCATCAGCCAGAATAAAATTAATTACGCACAACATTTAAATGATATATAAGGTATAGTATCGGTAGGTATAATTAAGATATGTCACCCAGTTACACGGGTCTTAATTGGCCCAGCCAACAAGGCGCCACAAACAGAATTAAATTCTGGACCTTTACTGCAAACGACCGCGCACATTACGAAGGGCCAAAGAAGTGTATACCCCGGATTATATTTTGTCTTTATTAGATATTATGTTATTTTCACTCTCTTTGAGAAGGATTATATTATAATAAATAATAATAATAAATGATGCTGGACAATCTATACAACATCATCTAGCCCCAAGCTAAGAAGAGCTTGTGTTATGGGTACTAGAAGACTGACATACTTAATACAATACATTACAAAGATACATATTTTTTATTATACATATAAAATACACAGAACACCCGGAATAAATATTTGCAGATCGTACAAACATTTATCCCAAGGCGGGAATCGAACCCGCAACCTCCGCATCGTAGGCGGACCCTCGCCCGCCGCGCCACATAGATCGTCAAATATAGGAATATATAGCTGGTGTCCGAGACTGCTAACTATCGTTATATCTTGTATATATATATAAAAGACGTGTTAGTTACACTTTTTATAACACAAGAACGGCTGTACCGATATGGCTGAAAATTGGTGGATAGCTTAGAGCCAGGAGACAGACATATGATAATCTATAATTATCTTTGTATGTATTTTATAATAAAAAGACATAATAAATTCAATAATCTGCTTATCTAGTGCCTTTAAGGCGGAACAAAGTTCGACGGGTCAGCTAGTTTAAATAATTCGCACAATGTCTAATGTGTTTCTTATGTCTATTAACATGTTATTTTGAAGTATAAACTACATTATTATAAAATTTCATAAAAATTTATAATTACAGTTGTTTTGAATGTACATTTATAAGAACTTTTACGTTTATAATATTATTAGTACCCAAACACAAAAGAAAAATCATTTTATTGATATATTCTACTAACCTCTATGACTTTATTTGTACTTTACTATAACTTTATTAAATAAACAATTTAGACATAAATATAATTCCCGTACATTTTTTTGGAAAATAACAATCACATATCTAAAAAACAAGTTGAAGATTTGTTTTCAGTGCCAATATATTCCAAGCCTCATATTTATTAGGTCCCCAAAGTTAACTCAATCTTATAAAGTTCTCAAAGAAATTCAATCATAACAATTTTCATCTTCGTACCCTTAAGACGGACGACATTGAAAGGTTGTGGGAAATCGGTGACTAGATTCAACCTTCAACTGTCACATGCTACTTTGATGTTGTTCTCAAATGCTGGGGCCACATTAGCGGGCTACGGCGAATATTCGTGTTAACGCGATGTATGTGGCCGGGTACATCGTGTCATCGCGTAGTATTTAGACAAGAAAATCGCATATACCCGAACGCGATGTTTTTGTCGCGCCAATACGATACGAATATTCGCCCGCTAATGTAGCCGAAGCATAAAAAGTGATGAAACAATGAATGGTTTACCTGATGTTAAATGAAATCGCTTATATGCATTACTTCTCACACACACTTTGACAACTTGCGTGTCAAACTGTCTCAAAATGGACGTAAGGATCAGTAGGTCTACCATGAGTTTTTACTATACTATATTTACTATACTCGCTAGCGTCTGTAGTTAAAAAAATGTATGAAGATTTGTACAGCGCCTCTAGCGGATAGTTGGGTACTAAAATTCGTCATACTAATATTGACGTAACTACTGTAGTAAAGTCAGGCGATTTTACTGTGACAACTCATGGTAGATACACAGTACCTCTACCATGAGCTGTCACAGTAAAATCGCCTGACTTTTCTACAGTAGTTACGTCAATATTAGTATTACGAATTTTAGTACCCAACTATCCGCTAGAGGCGCTGTACAAATCTTCATACATTTTTTTAACTGCACGCTCTAGCGAGTATAGTATATATAGTATAGTAAAAACTCATGGTAGAGCTACAGTCGCATGTCTGCCATGCCTGTGCTCTAGCGGTAGCTCTGCCTTCCATGCTGTGGGTCGCGGGTTCGCTTCCCTTTTTGAGCAAAATGTTTGTGTGATGAACATAAATATTTGCATGAACGAATGAAAATTCTTTAGTGTACCTACAGATTAAAGAAAATTTAATAAACAAATTGTACAATGAGCGCCTTATCGCTAAGTGAGCGATTTCTTCCAGACAACCTTTGGATGGAGAAGAATCTAAGACACGAGGGAGGATCGGCCGAGGTGCAGTAAAGAAAATAATATCATAAAACTAAAACAAAAAAAAAAAGAAATCTACTAGGTACCTACCTACTGAATATACTTATATGTACTTACATATTAAAAAAAATGTTCTGTGTTTGGGTGTTACTATGTATTATAAAAATATAAAAAATGTAATATAAAAATAATGTAAATATATAAGTATTCTATAAGCAATCTAATATGCATACTTACTACGAGCTTTGCTTAGTTTAGGACAAGAGTGTGATGTGTGAAATGTCTGTGAATATTTTGTTATTTTTTTTAAATACTTCATGTCCTGAATACGGGACTAACGGCCGGTTTCTCGAACGATAATCAACGAAAAAATCAAATAATTGCTATGTGTCAAACTCGGATCAATCGTGATTTGGGTTTCCAGAAACCGGCCGTAAGTTAGGTAAGCTATCTATATCTACCTTATGGTTATGCAAATACCTAAATACGTTTTCACTTATCTACGTGCTAGCAATGTCTGGAAAACATCAGGGATGGAAAATTTATGAACTGTCATGTCACATAGCGCCAGACGTGAGGCAATAATGTTTGCGAATGGCACGTGTGTCACATCCCTTCATAAGAACGTAAGTAAACATCCAGTAGCTCTACCATGAGTTTTTACTATACTATTTAAACTATACTCGCTAGCGTCTGTAGTTAAAAAAATGTATGAAGATTTGTACAGCGCCTCTAGCGGATAGTTGGGTACTAAAATTCGTAATATGTACTAATATTGACGTAACTACTGTAGTAAAGTCAGGCGATTTTACTGTGACAACTCATTGTAGAGGTACCTACTGTACATATTTCTAGTTAGGTGAAACTCTCAAACATGATTTACAAAAACAAATAACAAAAAATGTACGGAGAATGCGGTACATACAAGATTTAGTATTATTTACTCTTGGGTCGAGACTAGGTTTGTGGGGTACTGAAGCCGAGATATTCAAAATTATTTCGGGGCGTCTAGTCAGACCCGAAGGCTAGTGAGTATCTGGCCCAGCGTATGTATTTTATAAATACCTATATTCTTTTTGTTAATACTTACTTGAATAATCGTAAGTGTGTTTGTGAAAATATGATTACATTTAGTACGTATTTTCAATGTCACTGTTTGCATATAAAAGCCGATAGAAGTAGGTACGACTCGTATTCAAATATGGAACACAAGTCTATCTAAGTACCTACATACATCATAATGTTCAATATTTTAATATATTTCTTATCTGTGGAATTTGTGACTTTTTGAAATCGGAATCTGATATGACTAAAAACTAAAACCTACTTTGTTTTTTTACATATTTGTAAATAAATTGTATTGTCTATTATTTATAGTTTATACTAACTGGGTAATTTAATACTTCTCGCAATTATCAAGAACTTTCACAGAGTTAATTACAAAATAAATTGAAACTGCTCTAAGTATTACATTTCATGGCGTTTCAATAAAAGGATTCGGATCATCTTACAAACTATGTATATTTTTCTTTGCAAAACTGCAGTTCAAAAAATTGTACTTACTTACTGAAAAATATATTAACGATTTCAAAATTGGTACGATTAAAAATACAATTAAATCTGTATCCCGCCAGATTTTGTCATCTTTTGGACGTCAATAGTGGAGCCAGTAGAAAAAAAATATCTCCTCATCATCATCAACCTATATCAGTCCACTACTGGACGTAGGTCTCTCCCAAGACGCGCCACTGAGCCCGGTCTTTGGCTCTTCTCATCCAGTATTTTTTTAAATAAATAATGCTGGACAACATCATCTAGCTCCAAGCTAAGCAGAGTTTGTGTTATGGGCACTAGGAGACTGACATAGTATCTACTTAATACAATACATTACATGAGATATATATTTTTTATTAAGTATACATATAAAATACCCAGAACACCTTGAATAAATATTTGCCGATCGTACAAACATTTAATCCAAGGCGGGAATCGAACCCGCAACCTTCTGCGTCGCAGGCGGACCTTCGCCCGCCGCGCCACATCGGTCGTCAAAGTGTTTGCCAGCTACATGCAAAAAAAAATCTGCTAAAATCTCCTAAATTCTTTGAAACGTCAATAAAGTAAGTGGGCAATTTTAACCCTTCTCAGTCTGCGGTCAGATCGACCGTGGAGCATTAGTCATTCGGGCGCGACTGCTCGCGACGAAACACGGGTTAAAATTAATTGTTTTAGTCAGTTCCCGCAGACGCTGTATTTATTCACTGAGGATTTCCATGACTAGGAACTGGCAGATGCTGTGTTTCATTTCGAAGGGCGATTTGTAGAGACAAGGGACAAGATGGAACTTGTTATGGTTTGATAAAGGGGCAAGGAATATATACAGAAGAATTAATTTATTTATTTTGATCGAATCTAAATTACAGATTTGAACATAAATAAAAAAAAGGTTGCCTGTAAAGTCGGTTTACTGACGATAGTTGAACGTGACAACGTCAACGAACGGGATTGTAAGCGGTTCTGCAAAATAATCCGCGCTCTCGCTTGCACTTCATGGAACGCCTCAGAACGCCTCAGAACGCCTAATGAGTCATGTTTTTTCGTGCGTGCAGCCGACTCTATCGAATTATAAGACGTTGTCACGTCAAAAATATAATACTGCTATACCTCCTGGCGGTTGGATAGTTTATGAACGGCGTGCCAAACCAAGTGACGCTGTCATACGTCTGGTTAGAACATTTCAAGTAAATGTCAGTAGTAGATTTTTTTGGCCATACTGTCCATCGTTTTATACTTTAATATTATTAGTAAAAGATTTTAAACGCACTTTAACAAATATTGAGTTAGCTAAAGAATTAAATAATATTATATTATTTGTTAGCACCAGTTTTGCGTACTGAGTTACTTAAGTTGAAGATTACAAAAATTTACAAAAACCCTATGTTTCCCAAAAAATTCACGTTCTTTTCTTCTTATTGTCAGCCTTGTATTTTATCTGTGTACCAAGCTTATTCCAAAAATACCCCTTACAATTTATTTCCTTCGTATTTATAGGCTCCTTATTTATAAATGACAATAAATCAGTTTTGTCAAACGTATCCCCACTTCAGAAGTTGTGTCGTTAGTCAAAGTTGGGAAAAAGTGCGCGCTGAATCAGAACGAAATAAAAATAATACGAGGTCAGAAAGACTCGATCAGCTAAAAATAGATTTGTGGGGGAAGCAAATATGAAACTAGTGAAAGTTACGGGAACGTGTTGAATGTTTTAAAAAACTAAACTTTATTTCATGAAAACTTTAATTCATTGAAATTAGTTACAATAAATGAGACGTCAGAGGCAAAGGTTAGCCTCTAGACGAATGATTAAAACAAACTTACTAACTAAGGGCCACAAGGCACAGACGCGTGGGTGGCAGAGATAAGCAACCGACGGCAGCTGCGAGACTGCAAGCTTGCGTCTAGGCATGATGCGTTGTTATGGTCAACGTACTGGCCGGTTACATAACTCCTCCCTCCTTAAGAGCGAAATTATCGGTTCTCGCGGAAGCTACGATCCGATCATTTCGCATAAACATAAAATGATAAACAATTACCACAATAAAAGCAATGATTAAAACTAAACACAATAACAGTGTACCTAAACTAACACTTGTAACTGTTACGCCACTGATATCATTTTCACTTTCACTAAACACACTTTCCTTTAGGTTTAGGATTCGCGAAAAATGCTTTAAAGCCTCCAAAATGATGTTCTTGATGTTGGCGGTACCTAGTGAAGTCGTATTTATGGACTTTAACTCCGGTAGAGTTACTATCGGAGTAATCATAATCTGAAGATTTTCAGCAAACTTGCACTTGTGAATTTAACAGCCTTCTGTAGTTGTCAGGGAATAAGTACCCATGATGTGATAATGTGACGGTCTGATCCGTCTGGAACTATCGAAGCTGCTCTGCACAGGTCAGTATTGGAAACGTCGTCGCCATCGCATAGGAGATTTTTATCCGCAGCAATTTTCTCGCACGCCTTAGTGACCGGCAGGTACTTCGAATCTTTTACCAAGAGGTATGGGAATTCGGGAAAATCTATTACAGTTTTGTTACTGGATTTTTAAAGATCAATAATGATTAAATTTTAAAATAATTATGAATGTTTTTATCTGTAAGTGCAAGTACTTCCAATAAGAACGTTGTCTGGTTTACTTTTACATAAGTGTTTCTAATTTCAACAAGTTACTCTCATATACTAAGTTATTTTCTTGCTATAGATTTCAATACGTATAACAGTTCGGTTGAATTTATTATAGACTAATATAGTACAGATACTTTACTTATTGCTAAGTTTCTATTTCGTTAAACATTACGTAGATTTTTCTGAACTTACTAAAAATATATCAAACATACTTAACACGTAAGTTAGGTAGAGACATGTGTTTTCTTTAAATTCTTGATATTTTATTAATTCTTTAATAACTTTCAATCACTTGTCTAATATTAATTAATTGTCATGTACTGTTTCTGTACTATTCACAAAGCTATGCAAAATTATAGTGATCAAAGTAATCAATAATTTTATCTATATGCATTACCTTCAAGTCGATTCGCGAAATAAGAGAATCATATCGAATGGCGTCAGCGTTATCAAGGTTACCTGAGATTGCCTTAATTAACAACCTAAGGTAATTCACTAATCCTATTTTATATCTAAATATCGAAAACGGAACCAACTGCCGGAGTTTTACGATAGTGGTATTCCGTACGTAATCGACTTGACATCCCCTGCCAATAAATTCATTGACAAAAGATGTACGACTATTTACTAAACATATATAAAATTAAGATCAGTTAATACATACCGATCTTGCTTTGCATTATAGTCACATTTTCTTATAAATAAGTTTAAATGGCGTTTGTTGCCATAAAAAATTCGTATAATGCACACAATTTCTTTTAGAACTACAGTTGCTGTCGTCATTTTGAATACCTACTCTAACATTTTATTTCTGTGAAAAATAATCACCTATTCATAAATTTAAACACAAATTTAATGTGTTAAAATACCTACACTAATATTTTATTTCTGTGAAAAATAATCACATATTAATAAGTTTAAACACAAATTTTATGTATTTAAATACCTATTCTAATATAATATTTATGTGAAAAATAATCACCTATTAATAAATTTAAACACAGATTTTATGTATTTAAATACTTACTCTAATATTTTATATAATATGTGAAAAATAATCACCTATTAATAAATTTAAACACAGATTTTATGTATTTAAATACATACTCTAATATTTTATATAATAAGTGAAAAATAATCACCTATTAATATATTTAAACACAGATTCTATGCATTTAAATACCTACTCTATTTACTCTACAAGTCTCTACTTGCGTGAAAAATAATCACTAATTATATTAAACACAGATTTGTATGCATTTAATATCAACTTACACTACTTTTAATTCCCTACAATAGGAAACCAGAAAACGTTATAATGGAAAAAGTTTGATTCCGAATATAACAAAACAATAATATAAGCATAATGGAAAGGAAAGGATGGCAAAAATTCTACTCACCAGCCAGTCACCATTATGCTCGTTCGCTCTCCTTATATCTTCACAAATTTGTTTGGTTCGCACAGATCCGATCCGTCGGAAAACTCGAGAAAACTCGAGATATACTCCGCGGAAAACTCGGAAAATCTGCCCCGGCTGCGCCAGTGAATGTTACGGGAACGTGTTGAATGTTTTAAAAAACTAAACTTTATTTCATGAAAACTTTAATTCATTGAAATTAGTTACAATAAATGAGACGTCAGAGGCAAAGGTTAGCCTCTAGACGAATGATTAAAACAAACTTACTAACTAAGGGCCACAAGGCACAGACGCGTGGGTGGCAGAGATAAGCAACCGACGGCAGCTGCGAGACTGCAAGCTTGCGTCTAGGCATGATGCGTTGTTATGGTCAACGTACTGGCCGGTTACATAACTAACTGATATAGATTGGGGGTCTCAAAAGACAAACACTCGTATTTGATTTGATACTAGATTAAAAAGGGATTTGATATTTGTTTCAATTCATGCTGAGTCTGATTTGCAACACAACCATTTTTCTCTCTAAATAAGTTAATAAGTTTTATTTATTTTTAATTTTTATTATAGTTTTATATCTATTATAGGCTTATGCTCTGTAATATTCATGTGATTTGTGTGCAAATAAATTTATCTTTATCTTATTATCTTTTTGTGTCTAGATTTTTATACGTTTAGCATATGCACAAACTTTTACAATTCTTGTTTTATTTTATAAGTTTACTAGCTGGTGCCCACGACTTCGTCCTGCTATCGTTATATTTCTGACAATATATTTGTAAATTATAGCCTATATTTTATTATAGTGTTATTCCGATGTATAAACTACATTATTGTAAAGTTTCATTAAATTCCATTCGGTACTTTTTGCTTGAAAGAGTAACAAACACACATACATCCATACGAACTTTCGTTTTATAATATTAGAAAGATCTTAGTTTGGGTATAGGTGGCGCTTTAGTAAATTTCAATTATGTACCATATTTTAATCATGATTGAATGAATGAACACAGTCACCGAATACACTATGTCCTCTGATTATCTGTGGTAATGAACGGAATGCAATCAGTTCTGTTAGCAATTAGCGTTGGTTCAACTGATTCTCATTACTCGCGTCATATAGCAACCATAGACGAGAATAGACTACTTATGCAATGGCTTTACGAAATTGATATTTCTCATATCAGAGTGCTTAGTCCGACGTTGCATTTTAAAAACTCCCTACTCTCGAGCCGAGAGTTGTCTCTCGGATATCCATACAAAAATAAGAGGATATCCGAGAGACGACTCGGTAAGGAGTTTTAAAATGCAACCTCGGAATAAAAAACAGAAGAAGAAGTACTCTGTAGATCTTGTCTATTTAGAAATAGACAGCTACGCCAGACGCTACTACTAGCCGCACAATGATTTTGTCTCGCTTTGCCGCCCGTGTTTACGTCATACCACGTCGACGACCGATGTGGCGCGGCGGCCGAAGGTCCGCCTGGGACACGGAAGGGTACAGGTTCGATTCCCGCCTTGGGATAAATGTTTGTACGATCTGCAAAATATTTATTCCGGGTGTTCTGGGTATTTTATATTATGTAAGTAAGTATAATAAAAAATATCTATCTATGTAATGTATTGTATTAAGTATGTCAGTCTTCTAGTACCCATAACACAAGCTCTGCTTAGCTTGGGGCTAGATGATGTTGTGTGGATTGTCCAGCATTATTTACTTATTATTAATTTATACCTGAGGCCGTATCCTAGATTCTCAAAACCTGCTTTTTAATACAATTTCTTGATGTTTTCGATGAAAGTGCTTGGTGAGACTGTGCATTAAAAAGCAGAGGTTATTGTTGGACATGATGGTCTATCAAGTGGTCATTATCACCATGTTGCTATCATAAAACAATTGACAGAGAAAATAGATTTACCACAGATTTTTTAGTTAACTAAAAGCATCAGAAACCTGAAGGTATTTGAGGTTTCATGACACAATAACTAAATTAATCCTCAACCTGACCCAATCTAAGGACTCTGTCATCGATATTCCAAAAAATATCAAAGAAGCGATTTACATTTTTATTCTATCGCCCAATTTTAATATTTCCTTGGTCAAAGGCATTGTTATATTCAACTTTGAGGCGTCCATAAGTTTACGTAAATAATCTCGTGAAATATTCATTCGGTAATCTGAATAATAAATCAAATGTTTGTACGAAAATGGTATTTTCACAAAAAATAAATGGCAATAATTAAACAAGCAATCATGAGCTTAGTTTTGCTTTTGCGGTCTCCCCTCATTTGTTGAGTTAAGACTTTTTTAAACAATAAATAAAACAAAGTGGTTGTATAAATAAAGTTTAATTGCTTATTTGAATGTGAAAAATTTTGCATTCATTTGTTTTATGTGAATATAATTTTCCAATTGCTACCAGATGGCTATTATTATTTTTTTATTTATTTATTTGCTCCTCGGAGCAGGCTATAGTTTAGAACCATACCGCCTAGTCTTACGTTATCTTCAGAAACCAATTAATTTTCAGAAAACTTTTTTATGCTAAACCGCCATTTTGTTTTACGTTTCCTTCTCCTACTAGATGGCGCCAAAAGAGCAAATCAAGCTCAAAATAATTCTTTCAATTTTGACAGTCCATCGATTTCAATGACAACCCATCCATCTATTTCTGTAAACTCATCTGTATTCTACGCATTCAGCAAAAAACTAGAGGTTTCGACAAGTTCAGACTTCAGTCTGAGCTTCAAGCCCTAAGCTGCATTAACATAATATTTTTTTTTATTTGAATAAGTTTCATTGAAAGACACTTTTTTTTATTTATTCTTGTCAAAACTCTGCCAGTAATACCTACTCGATGTCTTCATATAATATTTTCTGATTTAAATAAGTTCCATTCAAAGAAACTATTTTTTTTCTTTTTTCTTGTCACAACTTTGCCAGTAATACTCGTTATGTCATCGTTTGTCCTGTCAATTCATCAGCGTTCCATAATCAAAGTTCTCGGAGGTCGATGTCCTTTATGAAAGAGGTTGCATGCAAAAAGTCAATCCTATTTTAATAAAACTCAAATGTTTATTAACACAATAAAAGCTAAACAAAATAAAATATGGCGTTAGTTAGTTTTAAAAATGACTACAGTATTCCCAGACACGATTTTTTATCGTTGTGGGGTGAGTTTTGGCCATTTTGTCAAGAAGAAATAAAGTTATTTCACTAAATAGGTTTATTGTTTATTTTTTGTTCTTAGCTATTATTTCCAGAAATATAACAAACGTGATTTTGACTCTCTAATCAAAATATACACGCTATTTCACTAAATGACGACCGATGTGGCGCGGCGGGCGAAGGTCCGCCTGCGACGCGGAAGGTTGCGGGTTCGATTCCCGCCTTGGAATAAATGTTTGGGTGTTCTGGGTATTTATATGTACTTATATAATAAAAAATATCTATCTATGTAAGTAATGTTATTGTATTAAGTATGTCAGTCTTCTAGTACCCATAACACGAGCTCTGCTTAGCTTGGGGCTAGATGATGTTGTGTGGATTGTCCAGCATTATTTATTTATTATTTATTTAAATAGCTTTGTTTCTAGCTGACAAAGTGGCCAAGACTCACCCCACAGCGATAAACAAAGAACTTGATTTCCCGAGAAACGGAGGTCGTCTGAAGTTAATCAAATTCGTTGCGAAAACAACTTTTCATCAGAAATAACTATACTTTACTATATAAATATTATTTTTGTCACCGAGAACAAACATTTATAAAAAAAAGATAGTGTCAATGGACACCCGGATGGAACGAAGTTATTAATTTAATAACTGGCTTGCTTTCTTTGAGAGAGAGAGAGAGAAAGAAACATGCGCATGCGCAAGCAGCACGGCTTACAACTATGGCAAAAAAAATTAAGCCAAAAGTGGAAACGACACGTTACAACTTATGGTCTTATTTTTTTCCGTCTAGCCCCCTTTCGCAAAGCGCGATAAAAAAACTTCGTTCCAAAAAGGACCAAATAGAGAACAATTTTGTTTGTAATGTTTGATATCATAAAAATAATAAGTACATAAAGGAAATTACTATGTAATAGGTACTGCATCATTATTGTATATTTTGACTAAACAGTAAGTACTTAAGTAAGTAAATAAGAAGAAAACAAAAAGCTATTTGTCACAAGCGGCTGCTTTTAAGCATGACGTTGTGACACCACTTCATTCCTATTGTAAAATATAATGTTTTAGATGTAGAACTCAACGCCATTTGGAACAGAAGCTTGATTATTTTTGTTTTTTTTTAATCTTATTTCGCGGTGTTTTTAAATGTAGAACTCGATAATATAATGATTCGATTCTTTTTATTTTTTTTTTACTTAAGTACAAAAAATATCTTACAGAAAAAAAAATTGCTGAAAAACATATTTAACTAAGTAAGTACATACCTACTTATAATACAAGTAAGATGACTCTTATTAAAACGATTTTTTTTATATTTATTCGCAAACAATCTTACGACTATTAAAATATTTACAAAATGTTCTTAAATATTCCATAGCTATTATTATTATTATTTATATTATTATTTTTCATTTTACAATAGTACATTACTAAATAAGATAATAATATCGTAATTAACAAGCCAAAACAAATCCATAAAATAAAAGCTGATACGAGTCGCTTACTTCTTATTTTGTCGCTATTTTATTGCATTGAGTGCTGAGTGCAGTTTTTGCAGCGGTTCAATAGATATATGGTGCAGATGCCAGATGTTGCCATATTTATTACTCCGAAGTCCAACAGTGGACTTCTCAAGAATCCAGAGGTTCTTGAGAAGTTCTACCCTTCACATGACAGACATAAGGAAGCGGTTTTCCATATTAGATTCACTGATTTGGATCAGTTCAGCTATCTATAGATCGTTTGCAACGGTCTGTAGATAGCTCAACTGTTTCTTATGTATTTTATATGCCTATGCACATTGTGTAAATATTGTAATAGTCGTAAGTTTGTTTGTGAATAAATAGTACTTTTTACATAGACAACATTTTTATAAATACGCCTTCATGTTATACAGATGTTATACAGAACTACATTATGGTAAAGTTTGATTAAAATCCATTCAGTAGTTTTTGCGTGAAAGAGTAACAAAAATAAATAAAATATTAACGGACAATTCACACATCACACTCTAGTCCCAAACTAATCAAAGCTTGTACTATGGGAACTAGAGTGCTGATAGAATACTTATAAATATAAGTAGGTATTCTTTTTTGTTAAAACATATATAGAATACATAGTAACACCCAGACACAGAACAAATATTTATGTTCATTTGCTCTAGGTGGCAAAACGAATCATAGCATGGAGAGCTGAGCTACTACCAACTGAGCTACGCCTCTGCTGACGCCTGCCTAAATACAACCATCCATACAAACTTTTGCGTCTATAATATTATAATAAAATAGGATTTAAAATGTAAAAAACTAGGTATAATCGAAGCGACGCGTGACCCGAGGGCTGGTGAGTATCTGGCCCAGCGTATCAGCATTGCTATTCAGCGCGGCAATGCAGCCAGTATCTTGGGTACGCGACGATTGGTACTGATTTCGATCAGTTGAACTATCTATAGATCGTTTGCAACGGTCTGTAGATAGCCCAACTGTTTCTTATGTATTTTATATGCCAATGTTCATTATGTAAATACTATAATAGTCTTGTAATTGGAAAAATACATGCTTTGGTATATAATTAGCAGCTCATTGTTCAGAATTTCTATACTAAAATTAACGCAAGCTCTTTCTAAGAAAACCTCATTTTGGTTTTGTTTTATACTCTCAAACACAGATTAATGTATTGTTTTTGGATCAAAGACGCTGAAAGAGTATTTTATTGGCTTTTATTGTAGTACCAACATGTTTTTAGTTAGGTTATTCCACGTTATTTTTAAACCGACTAAAAGAAAGGAGGTTCTCAATTCAACTGCTATTTTTATTTGTGTGTATGTAACGGGATAACTACGTCAAAAGTAAACCGACTTTGATGATTATTTTATTTTTATTTTGGAGATCTTACTTCAGAGCTGGTTTGATAGATATTGTATTAACATTTAACAAGTACTTTTTGAGAAATCTTTGTTTTCAACCTATCCTATTTACTTCATATTATCTATATGTAATAAACGACTCAAGTCGCTTTTGTTAATTTTGAGGACTGTTTTATATGAGACTGAGAAACATGTTGGTTTTGGCTTAGAATACGGCTCTTTTCTCTTTGAAGTCGATCCTCTTTTTGCCAGCTTCCGTTAACGTGAACAAAACGTAGGCAAACGATGATATAATTTTATTGGATTATTTTTCGCGCGACACAATGGGAATTCGGAACGATAAAAAGGGCTACGCTTATATTAAATAAATATTTATTTATACCTACGTGTAAGAAATTGAGTTCTTGTAGAATTTTTCTTATACGTTTTCGTATTAAAATTTCTCTTCTTCTTCTTATCGTGTAGATGCTACAACTGCATATTGTTGTAGCATCGTGTTGGAAAGATTAGCCAGACTAGACATTGCTTTACCGTGCCTAGCTGTTACCGGTGTGCGCCACGAGGAGGCTCTTTCCATGCACCCAAAATTTCTCTGACTTTCCTGAAGTTGATTGTTGTAAAAGTGTCATACAGGTGTGTAAATGCTAAAAAGCTATAAGAGTTTTCAGTATTACAAGTAAATAGCTGACTTAACTATCTATTATGACTAGAGTGTGATGTGTGAAATGTCCATGAATATTTATTTATTTATTTATTCTTCTCTTTGTCTACATGGAGGTATAAACTTAAGCTTATAGTAATGAATACATACACGAGAAATTGAACAGAATACTGGAGAGGAGACCGCTTTTAGGCAAACGTAGTAGTTTAGTAAACGTAGTGTAGGACGCCCTCCGGCGAGATGGAGCGACGATCTGCGGAGTGTACCTAGCTGGTAAACACTGGATGAGAAGAGCCGAAGACCGGGCTCAGTGGCGCGTCTTGGGAGAGACCTACGTCCAGCAGTGGACTGATATAGGCTGATGATGATGATTACACGAGAAATATTCTTGGATAATTTACACACTATCATTACTATTTGTAAACATACATACCAATTTATATTACATAGTATTTACCACTCTAAGCATGGAATAAGAGCAGGAATGATGATGACATCGAAAATTATTTACGATACAAGAAATCAAAAACAAATCATCTTCCTTAGCTTTTAAAATTTAAATTCATTGACTCGATAAAAGCAGAAGCAAAAAGCTCTGCAAAGTTTATAGAAGCAAAAATTGCAAAGTGAAAAGTTCAATAGTACAATTTCATTATCCGAGGTGTACTGATGCGATAGAGCGCGTCCGTCGGCTCCTGTTATATTTCTATAGATTTTTTTAAAAGCTTTGATTTTACCCGGCTACAGTTAATAGAGAGTTCTAAGTTTGATGTTTATATTTTTTAATATTGGCTTTTTAAAGTTGAGATGTGACTGAGACTTTTTAGGTGGATTAAACTGGGCCAGCACTTTTTTTTTTAATTTACAATATGCGTTATTACGATTTTTTCAAGTACATTTACTTCATCATCATCATCATGAACCTATGTCAGTCCACTGCTGGACGTAAGTCTCTCCCAAGACGCGCCACTGAGCCCGGTCTTCGGCTCTTCTCATCCAGGGTTTGCCAGCTACACTCCGCAGATCGTCGCTCCATCTCGCCGGAGGGCGTTTTAGTGTAGGACATTTACTTACTAATTTAATAATACCATTTATTATAGAAAAGAAAAGCAAACACTTTTGGGAGCACACGCATAGATCCTGAATTTGGGATTTCAATCTACGCTCAATCAAGTATTTTATTTAAATTAATACTCATTACAAAACATTAGCTTCGAAGCACAGGCTCAAATACCCGTAGAATACTAAATAACGCTACAATATCCGACGAAATCATCAATAATACTCATTTTATTTTTCATGTTTCGAAAAATTCATAGTATATTTTGATATAAATTAATTGGTCTAATAAAGAAACGAGGGGAATGAACCCGGAGATCAGAGAAGCATCTTTGACAGGCGAAAATATTCGCGGAACACAAGATTTTTACAAAAAATATTTATGTTACAGATTTTCTTTTGGTAATAAATAAGGACACTTAGTGCCTTTCAAAGATGAGATATAATAATAATATTTATTTATTTCAGACCTTAGTCCATATTTGTTAGTAACATAAGAGCTTACTGACTAATTTTAGTTATTGATATTTCTATAATACATATTTATAATCGTGTGTGCTGCTCCATCCAATAATTAAGTATCGAGCAGTCCCATCTGTTCGATAATGCTGCCACGGATCCGACTTCTTAATGATGCGCATCTCTTGCGCATGATGGCATGAAAGCCGTCAACTCTACTTTCAGCAAACATGTCAGATGCGCTGCAGAAACGTGGCAGCCCCATCAACACCCTGAACGCATTATTGTACTGAACCCGTAGAGCGCTGTATGCCTTTCGAGTGTACCTGGTCAATGACCCAGATAAAATTATATAAAATTATTTATATTTTCTGACTATCAATGCCAAAGCTCTCAACCGGTGAAGAAAAAGATCGGGAAGCAAACCGCGGCTTATGCCTTGATCACACGTACCGAGTAAATCGGCGAGACAGTGACGTATTTGAGATACACTGCGCGTCGACATCAGTTTTACTGTTGGACGTTGCAGCGTTAGCGCGCAGTGTATCTCAAATACGTCACTGTCTCGCCGGTTTACTCGGTACGTGTGATCAAGGCATTAGTCAGCTTGGCGTATTTATTCTGTTGATAAAGCTGACACGAGAGGTTGGTATAACTTTTTTTTTATTAAAAGGTAAAAACTTATGTCCATTCTGACGTAACATCATAGCATCTACCTATAGGTAATAATAATAAAATAATAATAATGGCACGCATTGTCCGGAGGTTCCTCAATCTGTAGCCCTAACCACCGGTAGCTTGGGCCTTGCCCCGCTGCCGGCGGCAACCTAGTTTTAAGTTTTTTATAATATTTGTATTTTTTTTAGAAATCATGTATATTGTAAAAAACTTTTTGCTAAGATTTTAAATAAATGTGTATATAAAATAAAATAATCGTTTATTTTTATATCTATGACACTGTCCCACCGAATGCGTCCATTGAAAATAATGTCCTGCTATGAGGCATCACCTTGATGGCAATCCATCACATTGAGATGTAAAGATGTTAAGTTCCATATACCTGTAATACCCATACCTACCTTTCAAGCCGGAATAAAAATGCTCTTCAAACAACTCAAAAGCCTAAACCAAAAAACAAAAACATTATCTCTATTCTAAACCCTGTATTTGCTGAGTACTTTCGGCTGGGACAAACAAACAGGCTGTTGTCAAAATATTTGCTTTACCGAAATAACCCCTTTTCAGTGGATACGGATCAACATGTCCTGTGAATGGGCATTTTTATTATAAACTTTTTGAATCCGTTGTAGTGACGCTGGACAAAAAGTTGGAAAAACTTTGGTTGTGTTTCATGCAATCCCAGGTGCCAGCACAATGGCGCATATTTCAAGCGAAGATAAGCTGTCTCCATTTGTTGTGTACTTTTTGTATTTTAAGAGCAGACTGCAGACTTTTTATCGGCCGATAGTTTGGTCGGCTTCTTAATCAGTATGAAGACTGAATCACTGTAATGTGCGCATTTGCATACATCTCCATACTGATTAAGAAGCCGACCAAACTCGTCCGATAAAAAGTCTGCAGTCTGCGGGGGCCCTTAAAAGTATAAAACAAATGAAGACAGAAGATTTGTACAGGTGGACTATAGTAGGACTGTAGACTGTAGTAACTACTACTAATAATGATGCAATTGCTAATCAATCATCTTTTTGATTTTAGCATTTTCAGACAAGATTTTTCTAAAAACCCATTGAAAAAGGAATTAATTTAATATTAGTAGAAAATATATAACAAATAGCTCTTCCAATAGCCAGTTATTTACCGGCAATAAAAATAAACTTCCGTATAAATAACTGATCGTATTCTGTGATCATTTGATCGAAAAAATAATGATAAAGGTTCCTATTCATTGTGCGTCGCGCTCTTGTTATTTACAAACGTTCACGAAACGACACGTTCGCAAAGGCTAAGCACAAATAAATCTAAAAATCTCAAACGTAAATGTCAATCATTTGAGATACACTGCGCGCTGACGCTCCAACGCTCAACAGTTAAGCAGGTATCAACACGCAATGTAACTCGAATACTTTAACTTTACGTAACACATCGACTGTCATATTTCTTCTCCCAAAGTAGGGAAGTTATTTGTATGTTTGATATATGTAGGTGAAATGTGAAAGGTATTTTTGGAGACGTTTCTATTTCAATATTTGTACGTATCTAAGCCATCAAACAAGATACAATGATTTAAATAAGAATGTGGATAAAATTCAAATATAATTGTCGACAATCTAACTTCTAGAATGTAAAAAGTTCAATTAAAATTACTTAACTTAATTTCAGTAAACTTTTTATATTTAGATTTCAACTCCAGACACGTAGACATCTTTTCAAATACCTATTCAAGAGAATGGCTTTAAGAAGTAGTCAGATGCACATCTATTAATACACACAAATACTATTACTAATATTGAATAAAAATAAGTTTAAATATTTGGTCCTCAATCACGTAAGAAATTTTTAAATTATAATATGTATAATGTTGATAGGTACTTTGTAAAATGAACATCCAAGCCTAATTTCACATAACTAATTTATAAATTTTCTCCCCTTTGAACACATAAGTTTAATAAAACTTTTTCCACCCCTCTCGCGGTAGAAATTGACCATATTCACCACATCAACAAAGTACACAAAACTTGGACGAAGTTCGCAACTAATTACAAAGTACGTCGGACTAGCATGTCTTTCATCCTACACGTCGATCTTTGATTAACGAGCCGAAGAATCCTCAGAGGTAGAGCACGAATAAATGCGACAATCGCATCGAATCGAAACGGTAGAGAACCGGTGGTCTGGTGGTAACCTCGCCTTCTGATATGAAGGTCGTGGGTTCCAAGCACCAATGGATTTTTCTGATCGGAAAATTTATGCAATACCAGGTCTCTGGCATCTGATCGCGCGATCTTTTTGACTTATGGCCGGCGCAGACCGGGACGGCATGGCAAGGGATTTTAAAGTCTTACTAATGGACATTCAACCGTACTGTTACAGAAATACGACATAAATTGCTATGCTTAATGATGCCGTTCCGTTTACGTTCAATGCCACGGCATCATTTTAAAGCAAAGCAATTTATGTCGTATTTCTGTAACAGTACGGTTGAATGTCCATTAGTAAAAATTAAAATCCCTTGCCATGGCGTCCTGATCTGCGCCGGCCTTTAGAAACAGATCACAGAAAGTTTTGTTATCTCTTTTGTCGCGTGATCAAATTTCAAAAGATAATAACATTTTGGTAAAGCACTACATCGTCCCGTGTATCGGCGGTAAAAATGACCCATAACGCTATTAATATCATCTAGATGAGATGTAAGGGCTAACATATTATACAGTATTTACAAAATGTACATTGTCATATAAAATACATTAAAAACAGTTGAGCTATATACAGACCGTTGCAAGCGATCTATACTATAGATCGTTTGCAACGGTCTATATATAGCGGATCAGTTGAACTATCTATAGATTCTATAGATAGTACAACTGATCCGAATCATAGACATATACATATATCAAAACGGTGGCGTATTTGAGTGACACTACGCGCTTACGCTAGTTCGACTGCGGAACGTTATGCCTTGATCACACGTACCGAGTAAACCGACGAGACATTGACGTATTTAAGATACACTGCGCGCTAACGCTGCAACGTTTAACAGTAAAACTGATGTCGACGCGCAGTGTATCTCAAATACGTCACACTCACAGTCTCGCCGGTTTACTCGGTACGTGTGATCAAGGCATTACAGCGTCACCGCGCGATGTGAACTTTACGATACGTTTACGATTGTCACATTTATCCATGCTCCCCTCTGATCCCCGCTAATTAGAAGAGGTCTAATAAAAGTCGAGGGAACAAGCTATCGCCTTGTATAAGAATGGGGGTTGTCAGTAACTTTTTGATTTACGACCAAATTGTCTAGATATTCGTTTATCAGACCATTGGGAAAGTTTTGAGTAAGTTGAGTTCATTTGATCGAGATTTTTATTTAAATTTATCTACTACAAACTTCCATACGTGAATTTATGAAAATATCTCGAAAGAGGAAATAAAAAGTGTTAAAATATGGTGTCAAATTCTATTGCTAAATTCATTCACCATATTAAATTACTTACATAAAAATTCTTATTATTCTTATCAGTTATTTAATATCTCAACCGGTTATAACAATGTTTACCGGCAACGTAATAAAAAAATAATTTATTCCCACAAAAATCGGTTATTATGCAATGAATAGCGATTATACCGGAACCGGAAACCCGCCATGTAAATATTGGATGCGAAGGGGCCGGAAGCCGGCGAGTTACGAAACCTTATACCTGCATGTCTAACTTATAACACTTTGATGGCTGCATCTTTAAAGTTAAAAATACATTTATTGGATAAAAAAAACATATATGCCTTTAAGACTAAGTTAGGTTTGACTAGACACTAAGTTCTCATAAACAATTAAGTAATATATATAAGCATGACAGCGCATTTTAACAAAAAACGTGGAAAAAAATAGACCTTCTTACCAAAAAATATAATTAAGTACTGCGATTTCCGACTATCACGTTTTGTTGATTCCTCAATGAATGACAGTAGTGTGCCAATATCGTGCAGGTGTCGTATCGGTGGTAGTAAATAAGATAAGTTATTTATTTCCATTAAAGTTTACATAAAGTGTAAATAAGCATAATATGTCTCCTAAGTTTTTATAGCAACATTTACTTACTTATAGGTACTGTCTGAAACAACAAAGTGTTTTTTATCAAATTAATTCAAACTTAAGATCCATTTAAGTTTATATTACAATATGTTTTGTAGTTGTTAGGTAAAGTTGTTACATTCTTCCATCCCTCGGTATCTCGTCTGCATTGTTAATACTTGAAGTTTTTACATTAAACTTTCTATGTTAGTATGAAAATTGTTTGGAATTGCTTTTACTTTATAATTAAAAGCATACTTACTAAGTTTTCACACGTTATTTTTAATAAAAACAACCGGCCAAGTGCGAGTCGGACTTACAAAAACAGGGTTACGTACTAAATAATCATGTACAAAGTCAAAGTCAAAATTACTTATACAGTAAAATCACAAGGATCTTTTAGAATCGTCTTACATACTAGGTGATTCTAGGTGCCAGTTCCTCGCGACCAGAGCCTAGAAGAACGGGCAAGAAACTTACGGCCTGGTTCCTACCGTTTTTTTATATGATCCTTCTTACAAAGAATTACTATTAAACTAGATTACTAGATTACCCAAAAGGATGTAACCTATTATTAAGACTCCTCTGTCTGTCTATCTGTATGCCAGTCTGTAATCAGGCTGTATTTATCTCTTTTGCTATATTCGCTGTTATATATATTTTGGGGACAAATAAACATTTATCTTATCTTATCTTGTGATAGTTAGTAGTTGACATTTCACAGATATATTATAGAGAAACAAATATATTTATATTCCCGCTTTATTTTAGTAAAATATTATTATGCTAGTAAAAGTAAAACCAAGCTCGATAGATCAATGCGAGCATCATATATCAACCTAAAATAATATTAAAAAAACAAAATATATATGAATAGAAAATACTTTATTGCTCACCACATGTTAAAATATAAATAAACATCTAGATTTTAGATGTTTATTTATATTTTTATGTCATATATGTCATTGTATGTCATACTCTGGATTTTAGAGTATGACATACAATAGGCGGCTTTATCGCTAAAATATACACGTTGACTTGAGAACCTCCTCAGATTTTTTCCGTCGGTTAAAAACAAATATCACATCTATTTTAAAACAATTGACTGCAGTTTTTATGAAAAAGTTTCGTACCTCTACGTTCAACATCTAAAATAACATAGTTTAGCTTCAAGCAAAATAAATATTTCCCTTCGCTCTCTATTTTGACCCCACGCTTCCACGTAACGCAAACAAAACCAGGTGAAGTGTGAGTGTCTTGTTACACTGGTTTTCGATTGAACTAAGGTGCAAATACATGATACTTTTCAGCTTCTTGTATATTTTATAAAGGTATTTTATTAAGTCAAATATTTAAAATGTAAGGACAGATGCAATAAACAATTACGTAATTTTTAATATATGAAATTACTTATATCAGCTAAGTAAAAAATAAAAATAAATAGTAAACAATATAAAGCTCATACTATAAATAAACTTAATATTTATACACGTATTTTAGTTTATTTTTTATTTTTATTAAACTTATTTGGAAAGATCTTTGCCTTGCAGTAAGACACAATAGGTTCAATAAAAAAGAAGAAGAGAAGAATATATTATTAGGAGACTAAGAAGGATTTATTGCAATTTGTGACGTCACTTGTTCAAAAAGTATAAATAGAGAGCCACGGCGAGCATAGATCTCTTTGCTCGGCTGACATTCGAAGGGAAAGGTCTTCTTCTTTGATAGAGGGCTTTTGGAAGGGAATGGTTGAACAGGTGATCGGTGTAATTTGCAGTAAGTCTGTTATTTTGTCGTAATTGTGCATAGTAATTGTTGTAAGGGTGTTATTCCCTGTTAAACTAAAGGTTGTTTGTTATGTTTCCTGATTTGATTGTTATTTGATCTTAATTGATAAATTAAATGTTTCTCAGTAATGAGGTTACTGTTTATTTTATTCTAAAACCACTTCTAGTGCTAAAATCAGAATAGGGATTAGTAAATCTGTGCCCACAATAGTTTTGCTTTTATATTTTCTTTTTGAAACAAACAGCTTTTGGTTTGACATTGTGATGTCACATTATCTTGTCCAAAATTAATTGAATTCGTTGTGCCGTAAGGCAAAGGAGTTTCGTAGTTCGTAGCAAATTGCACCGACACCGTTCTAAACCTCCTTCGTGATCCCGCCGTTCTGGGTGACATGACATCTAGTAGGTCATGACGGACATAGTCAAAACTGAGGTCAATAAACTTTAAAAATCATGAGCGTTTTGAAAAGACAAATGCCCTCAACTAGTTTCAACGTGATTATTTTATCCCATATCGTATTTTCTACGGTTAATATAGGCTGCTGTGCACTCTTTGGAAGTTAATCAAGTTGGAAAACGTTCTAGTATACTTGAACGATGTTTTGATTTCATTGATTAAAAGTGCATTCTACTCTACCTACTTATGTAGTAAATAAGTCATGATCAGGTTGGGCCGAGCTGTTGGAAAATAAGACCTTCTATCTTCTCTTTTAATGTTTATGCTTTGCAGAGTACTTTGTCGTTAATAAAATAGGACTGAACAGCCTGATAGTAACCTTTGGCTGGAGCTTATGCAAGAGCTGAATGAAGACAGCTGAATCGCATGAATACGCGAGCTTGTAATTGGTGGTCATTGGAAGCATTGTTGCAGCATTGTAGTCACCATTTTATTGGCTAGTGATGGCCGAACGTTGTCTTATTATTTTAATTTTAAAATTATTTACAGAACAGAAACAATATTTTGTGGTGCGGTTTTATTGAGCGGAATCCATGAGTTTTGCAGATCAACTACATTGATTTGACATGGCGCATATGGCGTAACGGACTGATGATACTTCTCATGGTTTGATTTGATATAACGACAAGTGTAGGTCTTTTGTATAACCATAATATGTGCTAAAAGACTGTGTTATTAATGTGTATAAGAAGTGTAACATTTGCTGCGTTACATACCAAAAGGCTTTTACTTATTTTAATGTTACAGGCACTATCCTGGTTGACTATGACATATCATATGTACGTGTGGCATGAATGTACGAGTTCGTGCGTGTGCTAGAGCGCAGAGCAATTGGTTAACGGCGCTCTGCTCGTGCAGCGCCTCACCGGCGGCTGCACTGCGCTGTAGACGTGCAGCACCTCTCCTGCTGCTGCACGGCGCTCTGCTCGTGCAGCGCCTCACCGGCGGCTGCACTGCGCTGTGGGCGTGCAGCACCTCTCCTGCTGCTGCACGGTGCGCTGGACGTGCAGCACCTCTCCTGCTGCTGCACGGTGCGCTGGACGTGCAGCACCTCTCCTGCTGCTGCACGGTGCGCTGGACGTGCAGCACCTCTCCTGCTGCTGCACGGTGCGCTGGACGTGCAGCACCTCTCCTGCTGCTGCACGGCGCTCTGCTCGTGCAGCGCCTCACCGGCGGCTGCACTGCGCTGTGGGCGTGCAGCACCTCTCCTGCTGCTGCACGGTGCGCTGGACGTGCAGCACCTCTCCTGCTGCTGCACGGTGCGCTGGACGTGCAGCACCTCTCCTGCTGCTGCACGGCGCTCTGCTCGTGCAGCGCCTCACCGGCGGCTGCACTGCGCTGTGGGCGTGCAGCAACCTCTCCTGCTGCTGCACGGTGCGCTGGACGTGCAGCACCTCTCCTGCTGCTGCACGGTGCGCTGGACGTGCAGCACCTCTCCTGCTGCTGCACGGTGCGCTGGACGTGCAGCACCTCTCCTGCTGCTGCACGGCGCTCTGCTCGTGCAGCGCCTCACCGGCGGCTGCACTGCGCTGTGGGCGTGCAGCACCTCTCCTGCTGCTGCACGGTGCGCTGGACGTGCAGCACCTCTCCTGCTGCTGCACGGTGCGCTGGACGTGCAGCACCTCTCCTGCTGCTGCACGGTGCGCTGGACGTGCAGCACCTCTCCTGCTGCTGCTCGGTGCGCTGGACGTGCAGCACCTCTCCTGCTGCTGCACGGCGCTCTGCTCGTGCAGCGCCTCACCGGCGGCTACACTGCGCTGTGGGCGTGCAGCACCTCTCCTGCTGCTGCACGGTGCGCTGGACGTGCAGCACCTCTCCTGCCGCTGCACGGTGCGCTGGACGTGCAGCACCTCTCCTGCTGCTGCACGGCGCTCTGCTCGTGCAGCGCCTCACCGGCGGCTGCACTGCGCTGTTGGCGTGCAGCACCTCTCCTGCTGCTGCACGGTGCACTGGACGTGCAGCACCTCTCCTGCTGCTGCACGGTGCGCTGGACGTGCAGCACCTCTCCTGCTGCTGCACGGTGCGCTGGACGTGCAGCACCTCTCCTGCTGCTGCACGGCGCTCTGCTCGTGCAGCGCCTCACCGGCGGCTGCACTGCGCTGTAGACGTGCAGCACCTCTCCTGCTGCTGCACGGCGCTCTGCTCGTGCAGCGCCTCACCGGCGGCTGCACTGCGCTGTGGGCGTGCAGCACCTCTCCTGCTGCTGCACGGTGCGCTGGACGTGCAGCACCTCTCCTGCTGCTGCACGCTGCGCTGGACGTGCAGCACCTCTCCTGCTGCTGCACGGTGCGCTGGACGTGCAGCACCTCTCCTGCTGCTGCACGGCGCTCTGCTCTTGCAGCGCCTCACCGGCGGCTGCACTGCGCTGTAGACGTGCAGCACCTCTCCTGCTGCTGCACGGCGCTCTGCTCGTGCAGCGCCTCACCGGCGGCTGCACTGCGCTGTGGGCGTGCAGCACCTCTCCTGCTGCTGCACGGTGCGCTGGACGTGCAGCACCTCTCCTGCTGCTGCACGGCGCTCTGCTCGTGCAGCGCCTCACCGGCGGCTGCACTGCTCTGTGGTCGTGCAGCACCTCACCGGCGGCTGCACTGCGCTGTGGTCGTGCAGCACCTCACCGGCGGCTACACTGCGCTGTGGTCGTGCAGCCCTTCACCGGCGGCTGCACGGCGCGTACCACACTTTTTGTTTCATTCCGTCATTTATGCCTTTGTTGGTTGTTATCCATTTTCACAATAATCAAACCTAAACTCTTTTACAAACTCAACTGACTACAAACTTAACTGTCGTCGTCCCTAGCATAGGTAGGTAAAAATCGTAATAGTCCCTTACTTTATCTCAATAAAAACAATCCTCCTGTCAATGGATAGCGATCCACATTGTTGTATGTGTCGGGTTGAGCAAGAGGGTTGGATACGGTTACCGAAGATGATGCGCGTACAGACTCATGTCTGGCAGATGCATTTCTCAGTGCATAACAGGTGTTGTCCTGGCAGATGCATTTCTCAATGCATATCAGGTGTTGTCCTGGCAGACGCATTTATGCGTGCAGACTTATGTCTGGCAGACACGTGTGTAGTTAAATTGATCGGTGCGTACGTACAGGTATGAGAATGAATGTGTCTCAAGACACTTGTCAGATGATGTTTGCTAACTTGACGAGTGTTTGTGAAGGAATTACTTAGCTGTATATGTGATTGAAACTTTGAAAGAGGGCCTTGAGTGATGATGAATGAATGAATAGGCAAATGCCTGTGATGTTGTGACCTAATCCTTGTTTTTGCATCAACAGACCCTGATAAACGATGGTTCCGTGGCAGGTCCTTTGGCTGTCCCTGACAGCCATATCAAAGGTGTCTCCGACAAGAACACCTCCTCAACGATGCGGCCGTGGTCGGCGCATAGCAGGATAGGCCGTATTAGGAGACTAAGAAGGATTTATTGCAATTTGTGACGTCACTTGTTCAAAAAGTATAAATAGAGAGCCACGGCGAGCATAGATCTCTTTGCTCGGCTGACATTCGAAGGGAAAGGTCTTCTTCTTTGATAGAGGGCTTTTGGAAGGGAATGGTTGAACAGGTGATCGGTGTAATTTGCAGTAAGTCTGTTATTTTGTCGTAATTGTGCATAGTAATTGTTGTAAGGGTGTTATTCCCTGTTAAACTAAAGGTTGTTTGTTATGTTTCCTGATTTGATTGTTATTTGATCTTAATTGATAAATTAAATGTTTCTCAGTAATGAGGTTACTGTTTATTTTATTCTAAAACCACTTCTAGTGCTAAAAATATTTATAAAAAATATTAGTTTTAGTTGAGGTGAATCTACAGTATCAAAAAAGCACCAACTATTTATTAACTTTGAACCTTCAAACTTTAGCACCAACTTGTAAACTCCGCGTGTGTAACGCCCCTATGTGTCCATTTACACTGGACGTCAGTTAATTTTAGGGGTCACAAAGGCTATTTTCAGGTGTAGGGTCCCCGTTCGGAAACTGTTACCTTTGAGTTCATTGTGAGCGAGAGATTTTCGCAGTGAGTCGAGAGGGTTGATTCGAAATTGGACGTATCCTGAATGATCCTAATAAACTTTATAACATGCAACATACGAGCAGCTTGTTTGAAATCTGTATTTTTTTCTGAGCGAAGGCTGATTAGATAAATAGATAGATAACTCGTTTTAGTTCACCACACACAAATAAAAACAAAGAACTTAACAGTAGTAATACATGGCAACACAATGGGCGGCCTTATCGCTGAGAGCTATCTCTTCCAGGCAACCGAAATAATATAACCGGATAGTAACGGAAAGATCGTAAAAAAGTAAAAAAAATAAAGTTCTTAAATCTTTCTTTTAATTTTTTTCTTAATTTAGTTTAGTCTTGTTGATCTCTTGAGTTTTACAATTTTTTCCTAAGCACTTAAGTATGTGATATGCGTTACAGCTCAGTTGGTTATAGCTCTGCCTTGCATGTGGGTCCTGTGTTCGATTCCTATCCAAAGCAAATGTTTGTGTGATGAACATATGCATTAGTTGTGTCTGGCTGTTACAAAGTATTTAAAAAAATATATATAAGTATATAAGTAGTTATTCTGTCGGCAATATACTTAGTTCCTATAGCTTTGCTTAGTTTGGGACTAGAGTATGATGTGTGACTTATTCGTGAATATAAATAATTATCCATATCAAAACTAAATTAATTAATATCCGTTTGATAAACATTTTGAATCACAATTTAATATTTTATATTACTTTCTTAGAAACTTAGCCTTCTTTGAGCACAGATTTCTTTGAAATACTCATGGACTAGGTTAGGTAGGTATTTTATCTCATTTCATAATATTGTGCCAATATTTCTCCTTAAAGCCGAATATCAGTTTACCGAAACGCTTCAGGAAGTTTCAGGTTTTACGTTTCAGACATTGATAAGATTGTAAAATGATCCTTATTACTTTGACATATAACCAGTTTGTTTTTGGATTTTGTTTACTTCGATTTACAAGGGACAAGTGTTTAGTTAAGTAAAGTACGAGTAAATCAGGTACGTTGGTAGGTACTGATTTGGATAAGTTGAGCTATGTATAGATCGTTTGCAACGGTCTGTAGATAGCTCAACTGTTTCTTATGTAGTTTATATACACCTATGTACATTTTACAAATACTGCAATAGTCGTAAGTTTGTTTGTGAATAAAATTATGTATTAATTTAAAAAAATATATATTTTTGCTTGTAGAAGTTATATATTAAACGACTCTAGAGAGCTTTTAAACAAAATATTTGTACAAAAATATATTTTTTTTATGACAATCGTCTTGTCGTGACTATTCCCACCCTCTACTTGACGTCCTCCAGGGGTATAAACAGTTGAATTTAGTACAATGTTTAAATAAGCAACAGGACGTTTATTTAGAGTAAAATATGTATTATATACCACTTTTGTATGTAATTGAATGAACAAGGCGGTGGCCCTACTTTTTGCTTGCATTATATTATTATCATTGAGCTCATCAATCTGAGATATTAATTAATATTTTTGTGATTTGTATGAGACTCTGATATGGGATCCTTCGAAAGACGGGTTTATCTCCACCTGAAAGGCCGGTAGCGCACCGACAACGCCTCTAGTGCTGCAAGTGTCCATGGGCGGCGGTGACCACTTCCCATCAGGTGGCCCGCAAGCTCGTCTGCCAGCCAGCCAAAAAAAAAAAAAAAAACTCGGTAGTTATACACTACAGTCACTACTTACCACTAAACTTGACCAATGTAATTCAGCCTTTATCTTACTTGTATCTTATCTTTACTGGGGTGTAATTAATATCAAAGACAGTGGTACAGTCACAATTTTTGTTTTTCTATAAGTTGAACTATTTGTTTGTAGATTTTTTTTTTTATTTTTTGTTTGATTGAGTCTCTATCTTAATGCCGTGGCAGCCTATAATTGAAGGAACACATAGCAATAAGTCCACTTACTCTAATATTTATTTTTTCTTATTATTTCTTTGTTGGTTGTCCTAAATGACGATCGATGTGGCGCGGCGGGCGAAGGTCCGCCTGCGATGCAGAGGTTGCGGGATCGATTTCCGCCTTGGGATAAATGTTTGTACGTTCTGGAAATATCTATTCCGGGTGTTCTGGGTATTTTTATATGTATAACAAAAATATCTATCTATATAATGTATTAAGTATGTCAGTCTTCTAGTACCTATAACACAAGGTCTGCATATCTTGGGGCTAGATGATGTTTTTATAAATATGTAAATAAAACTTAACCAGTGTAAATCGACCTTTACCCTATATTATGTTGGGTGTAAATTAATCTAAAACAAACATAACTCGGAAACTTGGCTCGTTATGTTGGCTGATAGACGCATCTTTCCGACCCTTCTGACAGAACATGGTTTAATAATTAGGACAGCCGAATACTGGTACATCTTGGTCACACTGCTCTTCGACTATGGTATAATAGAATTCAGAGATAGGTAGATAAATAAATAAAAAAAAGACGTGTGGCACTCGGGGATTGTCGCGGTAGAGCTATTGCATAGCATTTTTTGCTGAATTACGCATGCGCAGTGTTAGGTTATTTTCGTTACGGAATTTCTGGATTCTGTCTCCAAGGCCCGTGATAGAAGCATCTCTAGTTAAGCAAAGCTTGTCTATACTTATAATAAAACTGTAGAGAGGTCAATTCTGTACATGAAATATATTTAAAAAAAAACTATCAGGGGGTGATTAGTGATCGATACTGATGCCAAAAATTCAATCAGTAAAATTTTTGTCTGTCTGTCTGTCTGTCTGTCTGTCTGTCTGTCTGTCTGTATGTTCCTTATAGAAACAAAAACTACTCGACGGATTTTAACGAAACTTGGTACGATTATTCTTCATACTTCTGGGCAGGTTATAGGATACTTTTCATCACGCTACAATCAATAGGAGCAGAGTAGTCAAGGGAAAACGGGAGAAGTTACTCTATTTTTTAAGCTTCCGTCGCGTGTGCAGCCTTAATGGTTGAAGTTACATAGAAATCATGTATGACAGAAATATTCTACATAAAGTTGTCTAAAAAATATCCCACAACAGCATATTTCTATCTTTTATGGTTGACTCACAATAACACGTGTAACTTTCGATAGCTTAGCAGTTCGGAGCATTCTGATTATATTTCTTTACTCTTACGTTTATAATACTCTCACTCATTCCTAATTTAAAAAAGTTAACATTATTACCTATTCAATAAAAAAAGAATCATAGAAATCGGTATAGAAACACCAAACTTATACATGAAATAAGCCATCGCGCCGTCGCACTTGAATACTCAAATCGAGTAAAGTTTGAAATTTGTTGTGTTTACCACTAGATGGCGTTACTGTGCACAAATCCTAGATCGCGCTATCGGTGCGTTTTGGCAATGTGTTATAAGTCGGTCGGTATTTAGCAATAGTTCCGTTAAAATGAGTTATCTTGATAAGTTATAGGGTTGCGTATCCGATTACCGCTTTAATGACGAATAAATATTTAAAAATAAAATATTTAATATTTAAGAGGGTGCTCATAATCTCATACAAAACATAATTTACTTAGATGGTTTGTTTTTTATATATAATATTTTATAAAAAAATATATTGTTGTTGATGAGTAGATACATTTACTTGGGCCAATTAGCGAGCTTCGAAAACAGGCAGGATAAGGAGATCGATCGCCGCATCGAGAACGCCTGGAAGAGCTACTGGTCCATGAAGGAACACATGACAGGCGACCTTCCACTTACGCTTAAACGCCAACTCATCGACATGTGCATGTACGGTGCGCAGACATGGTCACTGACACAAACCGAAAAATAAAAAGGCTTTTACTTGGTAGTCCGTTTTGCAAAGTGAATCTGAGAAAAAACGGTCGAATTATGCCCAACAAAGTGGGCACGGTCAGCTAGTATCTAATAAAATATGACACGAATATTGTCAGATGTTTTTTTATAGCTAATCGGATTTTATAGGTAAGTACCTAACAAATTAAAAGTTGACGTTTGAGAAGCCTTTCATTGTTCAATCCTGGAAAATACATTTACATCGACCCAAAAACCTTAATCTTGCGATTATGTCGGCTAAATACAAAATGACATGTTCGGCTAAGCTTAAAAGTTAATCCCTGAAGAACCTACTTACACAGGGGCTCTACTTAAAAAGAAAAACAATGATTTACAAGTTTTAAGATACATTACTGTCTATGGGCGAAAGGAGCGCGAAGCTTAACAGTATGACCGAGCAGTGTAACACTACCAATTACGAGTGCTCGTGTATCTTACGCGGAATATTAAAATCTAGTAAAAATAATTATTGGGTTTCTGTTGGCATGACATAGTCTTGAAATGGCAGCCAAAATTACCAAACTTTTCTGACATTCGACAAAAGTTGCCATAATTGCTTTTACTAGGAATAATACTCGACAAAAAAGGTCGTATTGAAATAAATTCCCAAAAACAAACGAGAAACAGTGTCTACTTTAAGACTGGAATGTCAAAGTTCCTATCTAAAAAATACTTTATTTTTTTCTTGCTATAAATGGGACGGAAGAACCTGCTTTTGCAAACTTAGTAAGTTATAAGATATAGCTGGTACATAGCTGGAAATGTTTTTAAAAATCATCTAATATGCCTATGTTCCGCAAAATGAATGATTTGATTTGCTAATAGCTGTATTGTAAACTGAATGTATTCGAGATACACTGCGCTTCAATGTCAACTGAAACTTCAGTACTTAATTTAGTTTAATTGTAATTCTTTGTAAGAAGGATCATATAAAAAAACGGTAGGAACCAGGCCGTAAGTTTCTTGCCCGTTCTTCTAGGCTCTGGTCGCGTGGAACTGGCACCTAGAATCACCAAGTATGTAAGACGATTCTAAATGATTCTCAGTGATTTTACTGAATAAAGTAGTTTTGACTCTGACTTTGACTCTACTCGACGGTCGAACGTTGCAGCGTCACCGCGCAGTGTATCGCTACCGTTACTATATGTTTAGTGATATAAATAATATATTCACGGACATTTCACACATCACACTCTAGTCCCAAACTAAGCAAAGCTTGTACTATGGAACTAAACTAAACTAACTACTGATTTGGATCAGTTGAACTATCTATAGATCGTTTGCAACGGTCTGTAGATAGCTCAACTGTTTCTTATGTATTTTATATGACAATGTACATTTTGTAAATACTGTATAGTCGTAAGTTTGTTTGGAACTAAACTGCTGATAGAATACTTAAGGTGACGGGTATAGCCAAATGCGTGTTTTTGGGGAAACCGAAAACTGTTTTCAGAAAAAGTGATAGCATGTGGAGTTGTGAAACTTATTATTTCCTATAACACATAAATTGAACTAGTGTATTGTTACTCAAAATTTGTGCTCTTGGATATAGTTTACTTTTAAATGTAAGTTTAGTACCAACACCTTTTGCAAAAGTGTGGTTTAAGATCCCATTTTTTATGGGTTTGGCAGATTTGTTTGGTACCAAACTCAGCACAGCTATTCTTATGGTTCGTATCTTGTGACTCTAAAGAAAACATTTCTACATTAAGGTGTTTAAAGAAGAAGAAGAGTAGCGCCTTAGGAATTATAAGTGTTTGATTGCTGTGTGCTCGCAAATATACATAAGGCACTGCTTTAGAGTTTGACTATCCGAACTGTGCGCGGCTCATTATGTGTTTTGCGCCGTTGTCAGCATTTTTGTTGAAATTGAAATTGTGACGTTGCCACGCTGACTGTCTAGAGTTTAACCACCACGGCAAAAACTATGCCGTGTTACAAGTTTAACGTGTGTATAGATATAATAAATAAATAATAAACTTGGAAGTTATTGACATTTTTATTTATTATGAAAAATTTCACCCTACCCGTCGCCTTAAGTATACATATACATTTCGTAGGTAAATATTATTACATACATAGAACACATCGAAACACCCAGACACAGAACAAATATTTATGTTCATCACTCAGACATTTGCTCTGGGTGGGAATCGAAGCCACGACCCACAGCATGGAAGGCAGAACTACTACTAACTGAGCTGTGACGCCTGTCTATATATGGTTCTGAGTATGTAGTAGACTTATTTTAGTTGACAAGATATTTTATTTTTTATTATGAAGGCTAACTATGAGAACAAAAGCGTTAAGGCTCGTTGAAGAATATACGGCGGTTCGAGTTTAGGTATTTATAGACGCGCGACGCGGCTCACAGCGCTCGCGACTCGCGAACGTACCGTCCACGCGATATTGAAAGACTTACGAATTTGATATTTTCACAGTACTTCATTACTTCCAACATTAAATATCAATGATATTATTCATCACTATTTAATTTTGGAAGTATGAAATTATGTGTTTAATTGGTTTGCTATGTCGTATCAAGTAATAAATCAAAATTGTGCTTCCTACATACAACTTTTGAAGAATCATTCTTTGATATGCATATCTTTTTATAACCGTGAAACTTTTCAGTTAATAAAAACCTTATTCGAAACCTCGTCAATTTCACAGAACGCAATGAAGAGACCCTTAACTGCTCTTTCGAACTAATTTAAAGTAAGTTGCATAACTTTCATCACTTTTCTTATTTCACTTTGCTGATGGTCGAGAAACTGAAACGAGAAAAAATACTCTGCGAAGAAAAAGGATTGAAAAAAGCTATTATGTTTTGTGTACAATTTTTTTATGTGAATTCTGTGTACCATTGTAATGTGTAAGTTTGTCCTATAATTTCGTTAATGAAAAAAACCTGGTTAATATTCCTAATCGAATTATTTTTGTTGATTATTTTGAGTAGTAGTTACTTGTCGTAAATAGACCTTTGCATTGCATCTGAAATAGATAATTTCTACATTTTAATCTCTTTGTTTTTTGAAAGTTGAGCTCGATTTGGGTAATGTTTATATGTTATTATTATTTTATAAAATATTTGCTGATGCACGCAACATCGTCTTCCTAACATTACATTTTAAAAAATGCACACAATACGTTTATAAATTACAGCATGTGCTATTATTTTTATGTATAATTATATAAGCTACAATATTGTAGGTAAAGTTTCATTGATATCCATTCAGTAGTTTTTTAATATAATATAATATAATATAATATAATATAATATAATATAATATAATATAATATAATATAATATAATATAATATAATATAATATAATATAATATAATATAATATAATATAATATAATATAATATAATATAATATAATATAATATAATATAATATAATATAATATAATATAATATAATATAATATAATATAATATAATATAATAGAAAGTAGGATAGATACCAATATGAATTTCTCACAAGTCTGTATTAAAGCACATAGAAGTTAGGATTACGATTTATTCCACTGAGCAACGGATTGTAATAATGATAAGATCTATTTTCGCAGCAAAATATCACAAATCGCAATATTATAGGGAAATAAATAATCCGGTATCCGCAAACTTTTCCAACTATCTATCAATACACAATTTGATATAAGTATGTATATAAAAGTGTTAGATTACTGACTGACTGACGATCGTTTATATTTGACAGGCGTCTCAGCTCAATTGGTAGTAACTCTGCCATCCATGCTGTGGGTCGTGGGTTCGATCCCTACCGAGAGCAAATGCTTGTGTGATGGGCAGTAAGCACTAATGTTTGTTCTATGTCAGGGTGTTATGTATTTTGAAAAAAAATAAGTTGGTATGAATTTTGCTTTTTGCTTTGCCTTTTGTTTGATGACTAGTGTCCTTGTCTAATATATTTATTTTGTTTATAAAATTTGACCACTCTCTAGTCAAATACAACGCTGCTTTTCGCTTATTTCGTTTATATTTGGATACGCTCAGCCAATTCTCTATGAACGCAGACGAAGTCACGGGCAGGAGGTAATAAAGGATACGTTGAGCTATCATCTGATTGTGTACAGATCGATGGCAGTCTATCGAGATCGCACAAATACTTATACAAAGCGCTGTATTGGCTTTTTAACGAGCGTCTCGTCTTCAGAAACATTGAGAATGGGGACCCGAGGGTTGGAGTATACAGTATAATCACTTATGTTGACTGTACTTATAACTAGGTGGTTGTAGGTACTGACAGCATAAGAAGATGTGACCATATCGTGATTTGTTTTTTATTAAAACTGTAATCTCAATATAATAACCTAGCTCATTTTTTCAGAACGTGTTGACAACTTGTCATCATCATCACTATCATCGACCTATTTTAGTCCACAGCTGGACGTAGGTCTCTCCCAAGACGCGCCACTGAGCCCGGTCTTCGGCTCTTCTCATCCAATTTTTGCCAGCTACACTACACACCGCAGATCGTCGCTCCATCTCGCCGAAGGTGATATAATAATGTATGTAAGTACCTATGTTAATGCCTTTAAGGCGGAACAGAGTTCGCCGGGACAGCTAGTCTTTAATAAAACTTTCAATCATGCTAGACTTTCACGAAAAAAACACCCTGGTGACCCCGTCGATCGCACGTTCCATAGCCACGCTCAGCTCAAAGACGTTGCGCTCGGAATTCCAATTTAGAACGTCTCTCGATAGATTCGCAACGTTCGGCACAATCAAATAGTATTAAACATTTTCAGTTGTAATGCTTTGTGATAGAGTTCAGATTTGCACAGACGACATTTTTTATGTTTGTTTTACACCCAGACAGATTAGTAGATATAGATTTTAACATGTGAGGGTAGTTTTTTCAGTAGCTCAGGAGATTTAAGTCATATGAGAGACAAGTCTTTGTAAATGAAATGAAATATTTATTTGCTCGAATACAGGTAGAGGATAGGTACGGTACATAAATGATTAAATAAGTTTCACTGTATTCGACTAGTCAGTCGTGTAAATATTAGAATACTTATATAGAATAGAATTTAGTACAATATGTAAGTATAATATAATGTTTACGTTTGAGGTTGTGATTTTTTTCTAATCTCACATCATTTATTTAATCTTCATATAGCTACATTTATTAATATAAAGTTGATGTTTAGCTTATCGAGATATTTCTAAAAATATTATTATTAAATCATGAATTTGAAGGACTGTGCAACACGTGCAACTTAACTGCGTACCTCGCTGGAATGCATCTTCACTAGCTCACTCGCTCGCTCGTCCACGTCGCACAAGAGCGAGCGCGTCACACGATGACGTCACAGGAGTTCGCAGTTAACTCGCACGAGTTGTATATTAAAAAAGTTATTCAGTTCAAAAGATAAGCAGAAAACTTAAAAGTGGTTTCGAATTGCAATGATATTTCGAAATCCTCTTGAGTCGCTGCAGACAGGCAACGGCATGAAATATTCAATTTTATTCACACTAGGAATGTTTTGCGACTTCTCTTTATATTTTAGATGAATTTAAAATGAGATAAGCAAGTATTTTCAGAACATAAAGAAGAGAACACAACTTTATTGATGTCACTGTGTACTGAGTTCGATTCCCACTGAGAACAAACATTTATATGATTGTAAAAATTGTTAATTGTTTATTACAGCCTTCACGTTTTTTCTGAAAAACAACGAATAAGCCTTTTTGATTTTATAAAAAAACAATTACCTAACCTTTATCTACTACCTTCCTACAAGCTTTGCTTAGTGACCATGTCTTTCCATAGATTATTAAGCTATATTATGCATAGCTTCTACGCGTGCCTTGAGCGTGGAGACCGAATCCAGAAATTCCGTGACGAAAATAACCTAACAATGCGCATGTAACTACATTACATTGACACCGCACTGGAACTTCAGTACTTAATTTAGCTTAATAGTAATTCTTTGTAAGAAGGATCGTATAAAAAAAGGTCTGGTCGGTCGGCTCTGGTCGTGTGGAACTGGCACCTAGAATCACCTAGTATTATGTAAGACTTGATGACTTTTCTAAATGATCCTTGTGATTATACTGAATAAAGTAGTTTTGACTTTTTTTTTTTTTGACTTGATATTTGTAATCCAGCAAAAAATGCTATGCAATAACTTTACCGCGGCAGTCCCCGAGTGCCACACGTCTTTTTTGTTATTCTTAGTACATCTTCGCTCACAAATTAAATAAAACCTTACAACCTAAGCAACACCTCAGAACTTTGATTACAGTTGATGAAAGAACCTTAAACAAACCCGCAGCCAACAAACTACTAATTGCTGGATAAATCTTAAGAAACTTCATCCTAACTAGAAGTAGCCTTTAATTGGAACGACTGTTTACACAAGTTTGTGGATGGACATCAGGGGGGCAGTTAAGCTAAAAATAGTGTGTCTAGACTTTAATTGTGTCCAAGTTTTTAAGGGAAGAGTAGGGGGGAGACCTTTGCCCAGCAGTGGGAAAGTATAGGTTAAAAAAAAAAGTTTTTCTTTTTAAGGATTACCTTTTTAAGGTTCTTAAAGGTTGTCGAATCTTTGCACATCGGGTGGTACCTACTATGTATTTATATTCACGGATAAATCACACATCACACTCTAGTCCCAAACTAAGCAAATCTTGTACTATGGGAACTAAACTGCTGATGGAATAGGTACTTATATACATTTTTTTTTAAATAAATACCTACAATACATAGTAACACCCAGACACAGAACAAATATTTAGGTTCATCACACAAACATTTGCTCTGGGTGGGAATCGAAGCCACAACCCACAGCATGGAAGGCAGAGCTACTACCAACTGAGCTGTGACGCCTGTCGATTTTACTTCAAACTAGACAAACTAAATTTTATTAACAAGAGTGGTGAATAGGGAACAGAAGTATTTACATTTGATACGCAGTTTATACAGACCACTAACATCGGTCTATTTATCTTGACAGCCCTACTTACACTTAAGTGAACTTTTTTATATATTTCTTGAAGAAAACTGCTAATCGGTCGTATTAAAAAGGACTTTATTCACAAACACACTAAAAAATGACATACAATCAGGAACAGTTACCTGCAGGACGTTGCAAACGATCTATAGATAGCTCAAGTGTTCTTTAGGGTTGACCGGAACGTGTTTTGGTCTTAACAAACTACCATTTGAAGAATGCACACTCTTTCAATTCAATTCAATTTTTATTTAATGGCGTCTGGGGGTTAGCCAATTTCGCCAATGTCACGTTGCAAGGCTTGTTTATGTTTGTGGGCAACGTTGGACGGTAAATTGTTAATTTTTTTTCTTTTTTTTTCGTATTTTAAGTTTATGGGCAACGTTGGACGGTATTTTTGTTATTTTTTTTCTTTCGTATTTTATTTACAACGTCCTTCCGCCATCTTGGTGATGGCGAAAGGCCTGCACACTCTTTAATGAACTTGTTGGTTGACAGATCCAGCTGTCAAGTCATGACGGTGACTGTACATACAACCAATGAAAAAAAAACAATTTATTTGTATTGTATCTATGTACACCATTTTTGCATGGGAGTGTAATCGTAGAGACGCGTGCATTTTTAGAATGGCATAAGTAACTGGGTGTTACTATGTATTCTACGTACTTATGTATTTACAAAACAAAAAATATATATGTATTCTATCAGCAATCTACATCCCATACATTTAAATAAGCTAAAAATTTAATCGCCATAATACTATACTGGTCCTGATGATAATTTGCTTAATCGTATTTGCCAAACTAAAAATGACGTGACGCTGGCATAAATGTCCGAACCGGAAGATTGCCATTAAAAAAAACAAAAAATACATCCCATAGTACACGAGCTATGCTTAGTTTGGGACTAGTGTGATGTGTGAATTGTCCGCAAAAAAACAAAACTATAATCATAATCATTTATTGTTTGTGAAACACTGTTGGAATTCACAATAGTCTTTCTTTAATGCTTACAATACGGTGTAAATGCGGTCGTTTCTTAGAGTCATTATTTATTCGGGAAACATTAACACCGTCTACAAGGATTTTGGGGATAAACACGTGCAAAGTACGATGAAGCCTATTTCACAGGCTATAAATATTAAACTGAGGCAGATAAAAGATGAATGAATGATTTCAGATTTTCTTAGTTACTAGAAGGTGATGTGTGAAATAAAATAAAATAAACTTTATTGAGGACAGACTTTACAGAGGCTTAAAAAACTAATAAAACTAATTTCAAGGAAATGTCCTACAACCGGCGGTCTTATCGCTGTCAGCGATTTCTTACAGACAACCGTAAAGAATAAAATATCTGTAGCTGATGCGATGCGTAGGCTATGCAAACTGGGTATGCAAACCTGAATGTCCATGAATATTTATTTATTTTTATAGGTACTGATTTGGATCAATTGAACTATAGATCGTTTGCAACGGTCTGTAGATAGCTCAACTGTTACTTAAGTTTTTATATGCCTATGTACATTTTGTAAATACTGTAATCGTCGTAAGTTTGTTTGTGAATAAACTTTAATTAAAAATTTTATAGTTGAACATTTTTTTATTATACAAGTGTGAGTCTCTCGCGCAATTAGGGTTCGGTACCATGAGCAAAAATTTGAGCACTAGAACGGTCAATTAGTAGGTACCTATTTTTAAAATAAAAATTTAAGTGGCTACAGAAACATATCTATCACTGCTCATGAGATACAGCCTTGTGACTAGTTGTTGTGACAGACAGACAGACAAACACGCAGACAGACAGACGGACAGCGGAGTTTCAGTAATATAATCCCGATTAACTTTTTTTCTTTAAAAATATTATAGTAACGTAAATAACAAAGTTTCAATAAAATATTTTTAAATTTCATAATCCTTTTCGGGCTTTGAACCCGCTACAGCACTGTAAAGTCAATTTAAAACTGAATGAGTTTATTGAAAACTCAACTGAAATTCCAAAAGAAAATAAACACGTATGTAATCGGTCTCGCTCAGAAGGTTCCAGTAATTACGCGACTAATCCTGACAACAACAGGGCCGGACTAAGGGTGGTGAGGGGGCTCAATAATAGGAGACTAAGGGAAGCATGTTTTGTATATTGAGTGTTTTATTAGCTTCTTGCATGCCCTAGTACCTAGGTATTTTTTTTACTTAACTAAGAATAAAAATGTGTGAATTGAAAACTGTTATTTATTAGTTTAATAAACAAATAACTAATGAAAAAACCCCCATAAGCAACAATTAAGAAAAAGATAACCTATAAAGTATTGCAGATTCTTTTCTGCTCTAATGTCAATTGTTATTTGAACTATTTAGTAGATATAAGTAATATTTGAAACCATCACGGTTAGGTTACCTTTAGTAGGCAGTTTTAACTCTAAATGAAATAAAATACTTTTACCCCAAATTCAAACCCTTATTACATCTCTGACATAACTTAACAAGAAATAGAATTGAAAACGACCGACCAACGCCAAAGGCGTTTTAAGATGAACTTAGATTAAAGCTTGGAATTTTAAGCTCTAGTGCATTTGAAATAAGAGCTAGATTGCAAAAGGTGTTAATAAATGTATGTTCCATATAGAATTGCGCGCTAATTTTTCTTACAGTGGTAAGTCAAGTTGGTAAACTTAAGTTGTAATTAAAAACTTAGTTAAGAATTTACTTGACAGGTGATAGATCTGCCTTCCTCCTTTTGGGTCGTGGGTTCGATTCGATCCCCAGTGAGAACAAACATATGATTATGAACACTGATTTTTGTTCCATGTCTGTGTATTTATGTATTCTATGTAAGTATGTATTTACAAAAAAAATAGGTGATGAAAATTATGTGAATAAAATAATGCACTTTATATGGAACTGCATACCTCTAACATATGATCTAATTATTTATAATTTATCCTCGAAAATATTTAAGTAGCTACTTACAAAGTATAAATTGTCGATTGTAGTTTTCTCCATTTATTGCTATTCAGCGCGGCAATGCAGCCAGTATCCTGGGTACCTACGCATCCGATAGGTACTGATTTGGATCAGTTGAGCTGTCTATAGATCGTTTGCGGTCTGTAGATAGCTCAACTGTTTCTTATGTATTTTATATACAAATCTTTTGAGACTTTATCCGTTATTTATGCACCTTCATCTCCCTTCTTTAATAAATAATTGTAATTTAAGAAAGTAGGATCTCGTTTACCCACGCACGTAAGTGAGGTAAATAAGACCCCAAAGGAATTAACGAAGTCAAGTATTCTACCTAAGTTATCTCAGTGCGGGCGAACCGTAGACATAGAGAGGGGACACAGCGTTCCATCCAGTACCTCGACCATGATGTTTTCACAGTAAAATCGCCTGACTTTACTACAGTATTTACGTAAATATTAGTATTACGAATTTTAGTAGGTTACTTGTTACTTGTAGAGCGGGCTGTTTTCCGCAACTAGGCCGCAAGCGGGCCCTTTTTGCGTGAGGGATGGCGGTTGTTATTCCAGCCATCCGATGTCCTCCAGGAAGGCCAGCAGCTCGCTGATGCTGGTGCAGGCCTCTTGGGTAGTCCTCGGTGTTCCGAGGTGTTGCGCTCTCTGAGACGACACGCTCCTGCACTCCAGGAGCACGTGCGCGGCCGTCTCATCTGTGTCCATGCATCCCCTACATAGGGGGCTGTCAGTAATACCTATATTAAATAAGTGTTTGTTTAAGTGGCAGTGTCCTGTGATGATTCCAATAACCTTTCGGAGCTTGCCACGTGTCAGCCTGAGCAGTTTTCGGGAGTATCCAGGGTTTAACGCCGGGAATGCCTCCCTGGACTGTCTACAGTCGTCTGATTTTACCCACTGATTGTGATGTACTTTGGTTGTCTGTTGGCGGATCCAAGTCCGGACTTGGCTAAACGGTAGCGGTATCAGCGGCTCTGGTCCTGCAGGGTGCATTTCCGAACCCCTTCTCGCCAGAGCGTCAGCCTCGTCGTTTCCTCTGGATCCGCTGTGACCCTTGATCCATTGGAGGGTTACCTTGTTTGACTTACTCACCTCTTCCAGTAATCGGTGGCATTGCACCGTGAGGCCTGAGTTGTGTTCATACCTGTTTAGGGCTTGTAGAATGGATGCACTGTCAGAGAGGATTCTGATGTTGTAGTCAGTTACCTTTCTTCGTAGTACTGCCCGTGCTGCCTGTATTATGCCTACACATTCCGCTTGGAAAATGGAGCTGTGCGTCCCCAAGGCAGATGTGGTGTGTATGTTTAGGTCTTCCGAAAACGTTCCCGCACCGGTACCTGTTTTTGTCTTAGAGCCGTCCGTGTATATCCTTACTTCGTGTATGTCGGAAGTGTCACTAGGCTCCTCATGCAGTTGTATGTTGAAGTTCCTCGTGTAGAGATGTACCTTAGGAACTCTGTCATATATCGAAAGGAGTAGTGGGTTACCTTGCGAATAGTTGTTTAGAATGGCAGTGTGCGATGCCATTGTGTCTTGTTCCCACAGTTGCAGGTTCCAGAGTCTGTATGCAGATGAGGCTGCCTCTTCCTGCACATGAAGATGTAGTGGTGTCATACCTATTAGAGCTTCGAGCGCCTTTGTTGGCGTAGTTCTCATGCAGCTTGTTATTGCCGTACACGCCAGCCTCTGGAATTTCTGTAGTTTGTTCATCGCAGTGCTTTGGTTTGTTCTCGGCCACCATACCAAAGCACCGTATGTCACTGAAGGCCTAATCACGGTATTGTACAGCCATAGAGTTATTTTTGGGCTTAAACCCCATGACTTACCAATCATTTTGCGACATTGCCAAAATGAGATTGTTGCCTTTCTTATTTTGTTTTCTATGTGTCTCGCCCAGTTTAATTTGCTGTCCATTGTGATACCTAGGTATGTAACCTCCTCCGATAGCTGGAGTTGAGTGCCGAACAGGGATGGCAATATGTACGTACCTAGTTTGCGTTTATTGGTGAACATCACCAGTTCTGTCTTAGCCGGATTTACGGTCAGACCGAAGTCTGCGCACCATGTCTCTACTAGTCTCAGCGCGTTGTTCATTATGTTGCATGCTACGCTTGCAAAGTGCCCTGAGATAAGTATTGCTAGATCATCTGCATATCCTACCGTGTAGAAACGTTCTTTGTTGAGCTTGGTGATTAGGTCATTTGCTACCAGATTCCAGAGAAGCGGGGATAGTACACCACCTTGGGGGCAGCCTTTTACCACCACTCCCCTGGTATCCCCCCGTTGGTCTATGCGTACCGCTCTGAGTCGCAGCATGTCCATGATCCAGTCGACCAGCGCTCGTTCCACACCGTGTTTATGCAGGGCTGTCTTTATGCTATGGAAGCTTGTTTTGTCAAACGCACCTTCTATGTCTATAAAGGCTGCAAGGCATAGTGTTTTGTTAGAGATGTCACGTTCCAGTGTCTTTACTACCGAGTGCAGCGCTGATTCAGTTGATTTACCTGTACTGTATGCATGCTGATGCCGGTGTAGCGGTGTTTTGGGTAGTATGTTGTCTCTTAAGTGTCGGTCGCATAGTCTCTCCAAGGTTTTTAAGAGGAAGGAAGTGAGACTGATGGGTCTGTATGATTTTGGTTCTGTATAGTCACTTTTACCTGGTTTCGGCAGAAAGAGGACCTTCACTTCTCTCCATGCCTTGGGGACATAGCGATGTGCTATACATGCTCTGTAGATACTCGTAAGTATGGAGCTTAGCAGTGTCACTCCCCACTGCAGTAGACCGGGGAAGATGTTGTCCAAGCCTGGTGATTTGTATGGATTAAATGTGTTTATTGCCCAGATTACCTTATGTCGAGTGACCACCGAGTTCGCTGTCGACCAGTCCATTTCCAGGGGTGGTGGAGGTTCTCCAGCCGCCTCCTGCCACTCGGTTGTGTCACTCATTACACACCCAGGGAAGTGCGTTTGTAGTAGTAGTTCGTGGGTTTCTGTCTCGGTTTTTGTGTAGCTGTTGTCAGGACGCCTGAGAGTACCTATCTCCTTATTGGGGTCTGCTGCTAGGACTTTCCTGACTCTGTTTACTTTGCTGTTCGATTCTATGTTGGAACAGAATGTTGTCCATTTACGGCGACGGGTGCAGCGAATGCGTCTTTTGTATTCGGCCTGTGCTGTCTTGTATGCATCCCAGTCCTCGTCGTCGTACGTGTTCATAGCTCTGTTGAAAAGATTGCGTACCTTACATTTTTGTCTTTCCAACTTCTGTGACCATCCTCCTTTACTTTTGTCATTGTCATTGACGTTGGTTAGGGGACATGCGGCTTCAAAGCTCTGAGTTAAGCTTGCTGTAATGTGTTGGATTGTCTTTTCTATGTCTGCTGTGTTGGTCATATCTGACCCTACTGTGCCTGTACCCAAATGTTGTCTCAAGGATTTGATGTATAGCACCTTGTCCGTTCTCCGTGGGTTTCGGAAGGGAGGTGCTGTTACCTTGTTTAGTGTTATTTCATAACGGATCCACCGGTGGTCGGAGCAGGAGGATTCCTCCGATACTCTCCAGTTCCGGATGACTTCAGATTTATTACCTGATATCATGGTGAGATCGATTATGGTGCGGCAGCGTTTCGTTACAAAGGTGGGTTCTGCACCTTTGTTCGCTAGTGTCAGGTTAGTGGAGAAAAGAAAGTTTACCAGTTCTTCTCCTCTGTTGTTTGTATTCTGCATGCCCCACAAAGAGTGATGTGCATTGGAATCTGTCGAAATAATTAGTGTGTCTACATTTTGTTCACAGTATCTTACCAGATCTATGATGTGTCTTGAGGGGATGTCTTCATCGGCAGGCATGTACGCCGATGTCAGTTTCACATCTCCTAGTACCCCCCTAGTTCCTCCCTGGATTCTGACAGTTGTCAGGTCCCTGAAACAGAACTCGTTAAGGGGCACGGTTGTCAGGTTCCGTGGCACATAGATGCACGCGCGGATGTTTGTACTGTTGGTGTCATATATTAACTTACCCTTCATGTTGTCTAGACCATATACACGCCCGGCTCTGATCCACGGTTCCTGAATCAGAGCTATGGTCTCATTGTCTGTCTCCAGCACTCTGCGTAGGTTGGCCGTTGCAGTGAGACTGTGCTGGAGGTTGCATTGGATGACGTTATAGGAGAATGGATTCTGGGTCACCATCATGGTGGTTTCCCTTCTCATCCTCCGAGTCGTCCGAGATCAGCTCAGCTTCCATCTCCGAATCCGTGTACATCGGTTCCCTCGCTTTTGAGCACGACGGTTTGGGCGACGATTGGGCTTTGGAGCTCGGTCCCGGTGTTGGTGGGCTGATCTCAGTTGTCTTTTGCGAGCTAGGATCAGTTCCTGATGTGAGGTTCTGCTTTTCCTTGTTTGTTTGAGGTGCAGGTGGCTCGTCCTGAAGTTGCCTGTTGCGGCCGTAGAAGCGCACATATACGGTGCCCAGAACGTGCGCGAGTCTCCGTCCCTTCTCCATCAGGGTTGGGATTATTCTCTCCGGAATCCCTACCTCCAGGTACATGATCTCATTCTCTAGCCGCCGGCTGTCATATATTGCCCATGTCTGTGTCTCTGCCCATTTGTTCTGGCTTGCCAGCATGAGCTTTGTGTCTTCTAGGGAGTTTGTGCATTCTGGAAGGAATAAGGCTGCACGGATTTTCTTTCCCACCTCACTCTCTTTAATGACTTTGAGTGGGGGACACTTTTCCACGGTCATCTGCGTGATTGCATCCGTCAACCACTTTAGCGAGGGTTGGTCTTCACACCATAGCCTTAGAGCCCCGTCTATGACGACCGGTCTACCCACAAAGCATGGTGAGAAGTCGATCCTGCTCTCCTTGAAGTCGTCAAGAAGGCGGTCCGCAAGATGCCGCTTCACTAAAGCGCCCTGCTCCTCTGTCATGTCCAGGCTGTCTTGCCTCACTACGCCCACATGTAGGTCGCTCTGTGTGGCTTCTGCATAGCTAGCTCGTCTCTGCCAGCTTTTGTTTTTTGTGTCCCCCTCTGGGTGACACCGTGTCATCGAGGCGTATCCGTTTCTGTGGCTCATTGCGCGCCTGAGCCTGTTGCGATTTTGCAATTGCCATCGCGATACGTTTCTGTCTATTGTGTCTGTTGCCATGCTTGGTCTGACCTCCTTTGCCTCTGCGACCATCGGGCCCGACGTTCCCTTCAGGCAAGCCTGTTGGTCTCGTCGGCGGGGCATGCGGCGCGGGAGCAGACACTTCTTCGCGTCTGGCTTTGTATTGTTGTCTATACTTTTTGTGTGGACCAGGTTCGTTCGGCTCACCTCTCTGTCCCCACTGTTGTTGTCCTTGTCTATAGCTGGGCCTGTTCTTGCCCCCCGGGGCGTGAGCCTCCTCGGGGGTTCGAACATAGGTACGCGAAGTTCCCGGTTCATTCGGCTCACCTCTCTGTTCCCGCTGTTGTTGTCTCTGCCTGTATCTATACTTGTTCTCACCCCCCGGGGCGTGAGCCTCCTCGAGGGTGCGAGCATAGGCACGAGAGGTTCCAGGTTCGCTTGGCTCCCCTTTCCTTTCTCGCTGTTGTTGTTCTTGTCTGTAGCTGGGCCTGTTCTTGCCCCCCGGGGCGTGAGCCTCCTCGGGGGTTCGAACATAGGCACGCGAAGTTCCCGGTTCATTCGGCTCACCTCTCTGTTCCCGCTGTTGTTGTCTCTGTCTGTATCTATGTTTGTTCTCACCCTCCGGGACGTACGCCTCCTCGATGGTTCGAACGTAGGTACTCGAGGTTCCTGCTCTCGGCATTGGTTCCCCTTTCCCCGCTTTCTTGTCGTGTCCTTTGCCTTTTGGTCTGACTAACGTCCAGTCCTTCGGTCCAGTCTGCGGGACTACTACAGCCTCCTCCAGTACTGGTTCCGCTTCCCCTATTTTGGGGGTATTTTGTTGGTCTAATTTTATTTTGTCTGCCATTCTGTAAGTTGTTTGTTTATTTCATCTTGTCAGCTCCCCACCCGCCATGGAGCCCGCACCAGGGGATGTATTATATACACCAGGGTTACCGACAAAATATAGGGGGGCGAATCGCGCTGTTCACGAGCCCAAACGGCACCACCTTACCCAGCGAAGACCAAGTCACCGGTTTATAAAGCGTGCACCGCCGGCTGCAAACCCCATCGATCCCCCCCCCTCGCCACGGTTGTTGAAGACTACCGTTTGCTGGTTGTGACTCCGGCTGGCTAGTTCCGAAGCCCACCGTTTTAAGAGAAATAGACACCAAAGAGGAGTGTTGCGGAAGAGACGTCTGTCCGCTCAGCCACCAGGTCAGTTTCTTCCTCCCTACGGCCCCCCTACGCACAGCAACACGACGTAGGTGGTTTACTCCCCACCTGTCCATCATATCTTAGATGACAGGCCCGCGAAACTAAACCACATTGTTCCACAGTTCGACGAGGGAGGGGTGTCAAGCCTAGCAAGCCAATGCAAGCATTAACTCGCCGCGCCTCACACCCCCCTTGTGCCCTCACCGCTTCATCCAGGCTTGGGACTGGCTCCATAACAATCGTTGCAAGCAATAACAGTTATCGAGGCGGGGTTTTGTTTTAGTAGGTACCCAACTATCCGCTAGAGGTGCTTTAAAAATCTTCATACTTACATTTTTTTTACTACAGACGCTAGTGAGTATAGTATATGTAGTATAGTAAATATTCATGGTAGAGCTACAGGTACCTATGTAGTAAAAACGGACAAAGTGTGAGAGAGAAACAACCGTGCGGCCAATAGTTGTTTCTTTCTACATAGACATACTGAACATAGAGATAAGGTAGTTTTATCCGCAAATGTCGTGCAAATGAGGTAGCTTAAAAAACAGAAAATTAATATAAATAAATAAATAATGCTGGACAATCCACACAACATCATCTAGCCCCAAGCTAAGCAGAGCTTGTGTTATGGGTACTAGAAGACTGACATACTTAATATAATACATTACATAGATAGATATTTTTTGAAGTGAAAACTTCTTTAGCGGCGCTGGGTGGGTAAAAACTTTCAAACTCGCGTCAGGGTCACGTGACGTCGAAAAAGCGTAAGATCTTATTTAATTTTTATACATTGCTCGTAAAACAAGAGACGACAAAAGAACACACTTGCGGTCACGCGACGTATGACTCAAACAATTAAATAGTGTTGTGGCGACATGACGTGACGATGACGTGGCGACATGACGTGACGTGACGATGACGACGAAGCCAACGAAGACACAGACACATTCGCGCTTGCGCGAATGTGTCTGTGTCTTCGTTGGCTTCGTCGTTGTGTCACATTCGCGCTTGCGCGAATGTGACACAACGACATGACACAATCACAATGACACAGACACATTCGCGCTTGCGCGAATGTGTCTGTGTCAGTGTGTCTTCGTTGTCTTCGTCGTTGTGTCACATTCGCGCTTGCGCGAATGTGACACAATGACATGACACAATCACGACTGTGGTTATATTTTTGAAGTGAAAACTTAAAAGTGAAAACACAACGTTAATATTGAAGTTTTCACTTCTGCCGGCACTCCCGGAGTGCTACCATTTTTTTTATTATACATATAATACCCAGAACACCCGGAATAAATATTTGCAGAACATACAAACATTTATCCCAAGGCGGGAATCGAACCCGCAACCTTCCGCGTCGCAGGTGGACCATCGCCCACCGCGCCACATCGATCGTCAAATATACACGGACATTTCACACATCTCGCACTAGTCCCAATCAGTGGCGGACTAAGCCCGTCAGAGGCCCGGGGCGGCAAAGCTGAATGGGGGCCCCCAGCTTAAAAAAAAAGTAGTTTTACAGTCTTTTTACTCAGTTCACATTTTGTTTGTATGTATGTATATATGTATAAGCGTACCTATATGTTTATTTCGTTAAAATTTTGAAAATGCACTAACTCAATTCTGAACTCATTTACCTACTTTTATACAACAACAAAAATCAAAAACACTAATACACTTTTTAATGAAATTACTTTCAACCGATAAGATCGCGTGTATTACTTTACAATTTTAAACAAGGCTTATCCGTTCGCGAAAATATCAGAACACTAAATAATAAACGATAAATATAAGTACATTTTGTAAATACTGTATAGTCGTAAGTTTGTTTGTGAATAAAGTTTATTTATAAACGATTAAATAATAACGTAAAGAAAGGAGAATGGGCACTTTGGGCCACGACTAAAAAAAATGTCCCTCAAGGTTGCCACATAGTACGTTTAAAAGGACTTTTATAGGCCGATATTTTACTACAATTACGGAAAAAATCCGTCCCATGGAAATCGAGATATTTCGCTGAAATAGTTTTTCATTTAACATCCTATAACTTAGTCTTCTGAAGGCCCACAAGAATAACTGTGATGGCATTTAAAAGAACATTAAAAGGGCTTTAATTATTTTTTAGATTGTTTAAAAATCCAACCTGTGGAAATTAGAGTTATTCCTGAAAAACTGTAGTATTGAAAAATATAAATATAGTTTTTCGGAAATATCTCGATTGCCACAGGTTGGATTTTTAAACAATCTAAAAACAAATGAAGTCCGTATCATGCTCTTTTCAACGCAACTGCAGGCATTTTTGTGGGCCTTCAGAATTCAGAGTAATACGACGTTAAAATAAAAAACAATTTTCAAAATATATCGAATTCCATGGGATGGATTTTTTAAATAAAAATAGTACAAGGTAGGCCTTTAAAAGCCCTTTTAAACATATTATGTGGCAACTCTGAGAGACGAGTTTTTTAGTCGTGGCCCACGCTCCATACAGAATCGCCCATTCTCCTTTAATATATTTTAAATGAGGCCATTTTTTATTTTCCGACGTAAATAGAATGTAAATGTAGGCGTACAAGAGTGAATTATTTGCCCTTCATTCATTCAGGGATTCCTGGGGAAGTACCCGCTACAAAAAACGGAATTACAACGTACTGCACGCGTTTAGCAAAGTTAAAAGAATATTAGTACCGCACAAAAAATATAGATGGCTGTAGTGGCTGTTCTGATATTTTCGCGAACGGATAAGCCTTCTTTAAAAATTGTAAAGTAATCAACGCGATCTTATTAGTCCGGTCAATTTAGACATAAAAATTGTGATCAAATAAAGAAAATTCCGACAGAGCCAAGTCTTCGTAGAGATCTTAGGTTTACCACAAGGAATAAAGTGTCAAAAGTCCCCATCAATCCCATGTGAGCTTAGGGACTTATTCGGGGCCTAACGCCAAAATTTTAGGTTTTTTGGATTTTTCTCGAAAACGGTAAGTTTTATCGAAAAAGTACCTTATAGCAAAGTTGTAGAATTTAACATTCTCTATAAAAATGGCCCAATATTTTTTTCTCTAAGAAATTTTTTTAAGATTTTTTTGTCTAAAAAATCATTGGAACCATTTTTATAGAGAATTATAAGATCTACAACTTTGCTGTAGGGTACTTTTTTTGATAAAACTTACCGCTTTCGAGAAAAATCCAAAAAACCTTAAATGTTTACGTTGGACCCCGAATATGTCCCTAAGCTCACATGGGACTGATGGGGACTTTTGACACTTTATTCCTTGTGGTAAACCTAAGGTCTCTACGAAGATTTGGCTCTATCGGAATTTTCTTTATTTCAATTGTCTGATTCTTACAAGCGCAATATCTGGGAAATAGTGGGTCTTAGAGTAAAAATTATGAGGACCATTTTTATAGAAAATTTTAAGATCTACAACTTGCTGTAAAGTTTTTTTTCGATAAAACTTACAGTTTTCGAGAAAAATCCAAAAAACCTAAAATTTTGACATTGGGCCCCAAATAAGACCCTAAGCTCACATGGGATTGATGGAGACTTTTGACACTTTATTCCTTTTGGTAAACCAAAGGCCTCTACGAAATTTGGCTCTGTCGGAATTTTTTTTTCTTCTTTATTTCAATTGTCTAAATGGACCGGACTATATCTGTTGAAAGTAAATTCATTAAAAAGTGTAAGTAATAGTGTTTTTGATTTTTGTTGCGGTATAAAAGTAAATGAATTACGAATAATATTATTCTTTTAACTTTGCTAAACGCGTGCAGTACCTACATAATTCCATCAAGATCAAGACACTACAGCCTGTAGTGTTTTGATCTTGATGAAATTATGTAGGTAATAAGCACATTTTTAAAGTCTTGTTTAGGATTTGATCAGGGCAACGCGGAGGCATATGGGGCCCCCCAAGACCGGAGGCCCGGGGCGGGCCGCCCCTTCCGCCCCCCTGTTAGTCCGCCACTGGTCCCAATCTAAACAAAACATAGTGTTCTTTATAAACGGAATTTGTGAGTTTGATTATGTCCCGATATGAACAATAAAAGTCACAAATCATGGTAAATAACCCGTTTGAAAATAAATAAATAAATAATGCTGACAATCCACACAACATCATCTAGCCCCAAGCTAAGCAGAGCTTGTGTTATGGGTTCTAGAAGACTGACATACTTAATACAACACATTACATAGTAAGATATTTATTTTATTAAACAAATAAAATACCCAGAACACCTGGAATAAATATTTGCAGATCGTACAAACATTTATCCCAAGGCGGGAATCGAACCCCCAACCTCCGCGTCGCAGTCGGACCTTCGCCCGCCGCACCACATCGGTCGTCAAATAAAGTACATACTTTATTTGACGACCGATGTGGTGCGGCGGGCGGATAATTTATTATTTATTATCGTGGTTTTGAACATACATAAGTACCTACATACTTATGTATGTTCAAAACCACGATAATTTCAACTATTATAAATAAACAAAACGTATCTAATATACCTACTGTGGGAACTAGATTGCTGATAAACTACTTACATACATTTTTTATGTAAATACACTATGTCTACGGTGCGAGTGCGGTAAGTTACGGTAAGCACACGTAGGCAGTAAGGGCATAAGGCAGTAAGGCCGCATACCGCCCCAAATTAAATATTCTATTGACACGTACGCAGTTATTCTTGAGTAGGAAGTTAGTTGGCAACTCATCGACAAGTTATTTTCATTTTAGCCGGTGAAGAGTCCGCGAATTCGTTATGAAACAATTTTTGGAAGATATTTGTTTATACTATCTACGTCACATAAAGGAAATATCTTTTTTAAAGTAGTTTCACCCAAAGGTCTCCTCTGAGAACTGAGACTCCTCTGCCTGTTTCATTGTGTTTCTGCCTGTCTCTGTAACGGCCGTAATTCATGATGAGCCGTTGATGAGATAAAGAGTTGAAAATAGAAATTACATACAATAGAAATATACCTACAGATGATGTTTTTCGGTTGCTACAACAACAAATATGTACTTACCTAAGTACTAAAAAACAAAATAAGTAAAATACTTATATATTTATTGTGGCTCTCATACAAAACATGATTCTTTTATTGGAATCCTTCCGACTCGCACTTGGCCTGTTATTTTAATAAATGAGTTACCACATTAATCATTAAGTAGGTACTACAAACAGTTGGTCGCATTGCTGATATTTGCTTGTTTAATTGCAAATATAAAAAGCATGCTACTAAACAGGATTTGTTTAAATAAGTACATAATTTCAATTAAACTCGTGAAACAAATTTTATTTCATTTGCAATAATAATTATGTACTAAATTGCAAATTATTTAATAATTGCTGCAGGCAACGAAACGTATGAAACACGATACCTATTTTAACCAAACACGTAATTATATTTTGTAACTCCATTTTGGTGTTGTGATTTGCTTTTCACGGTAACCAGGCAGTAACTCGAACGTGGAGCCATTTTTTTAGCTTAAATACTAATGAATACGAACATTAATGAATACCGGTCCTAATTATTTTTCTCTTGGTACGGATAATTTACTTAAGTACTTTTTATTTTAAAGTATTAAATATAAAAAAACTTGTAAGTTGTAGGTACTTACTGAAGATAATACTATATTTTCTTAAAGAAAATAAAAAAACTTAAATAAGTAGGTACTTAGGTACTTCAAGCAAATTCAAACAAGCCTACATAAGTAAAAAAATACTTAATCAAAATCTGACTACTCTGTAAAAAAAAAACTCTTTGTAACTCTTTGTAAACTATGTATAAGCTAAAATAAGTGATCATACATAAAAAAATATAAGCTTGGCCGGTTTCTCGTACGATGATCAACGAAAAAATCAAATAACAATGTGTCAAAACGTGATTTGGGTTGTTCATTGCTTGTCATCTGCGAAATACCTATTTAACAACAATTTAGATGACAAGCAATGAACAACCAACAAAAAGAATAAATAATATACATACAATATATAACATATACCATACCATATATATAACATAGGTTGGTAGGTTGGTACATAATAATGTACCAACCTACCAACCTAGTAAAAATGTAAAATCACTTATTTATAATGATAATGTACCAACCTACCAACCTAGTAAAATGTAGCAGCCTTGAGAACCTCCTTCGTTTTGTCATCGGGTAAAGCCTGCAATACATGTTGGCCGAGCTAAGGCCAATGCGAGCGAAGGCAAATCTGTGCAAGCTAAGTGCTACCGTCCAGACGTTCGGCAAGTCTACGCAAACTATTGCAAACGGCCAATGTAGACGGGCTGGCAAACATGTGGACACGATTGGCCGAGCGCTGACAAGCGCCTTTGATTTGTGCACAAAAACCGACACGGCTCCGAAGTGAGGCGAGTGGCGGCGAGCGACAACGAGTGGTGACAAGTCACTGCAAATGACCTCTATACACGTTGGCGCTTGTATTCACTCGGCCAGCTAGGCGAGCGACACCGAGCGATGGCAAAGCAAGGCAAATATGCTGTCCATACGTTGGTATTGGCGTTCACTCGCCTACGCTCGGCCAACATGTATTGCAGGCTTTAAAAAGAAAGCGCTCGCTGCGTGTAAGCGTGTGAGTGAGAACTAAAATCTTACACACAAAATGTGCGAGGAGCAACCACTCGCGGCGTGCGTGCGTGCGAGGGAGAGCTAAGATCCTATACACAAAATGTGCGAGGAGCAACCACTCGCGGCGTGCATGCGTGCGAGTGAGAGCTAAGATCCTATTCGCAAAACGTGTTCAAAGAGGATATTATGTTCTGTAGTTCAAACTTCAAAGCAAGCACTCGCTGCGTGCGAGCTAGTGCTAATTTTGTTGTTCTTGGTTTTAGTCGTCTAAGTTATTTGAAAATCTAAATATTGTTTGTTATTCAATCATAAAAAACTGTGTCACGAGTATCTATAATAATAATAATAATAATAATTTAATAATAATTTATTTCAAAAACGTTAGGTCTAAGTATACAGAATATATAAATTTTGCACTAAATCTAATAAAAACAGAAAACATAATTATAAGTCCTAATTTTGCATTGACATCTGAAAAACAACATTTTTTTTTTATACAATCAACCAATTCGTTAGTCAACACAAAATTTATGAGTTAAAGGCCAAATTAGTTACTTTTTACATATTTATGATTCGATATTATAGACGTTAATTAATATAGAAGTTAATTAAAGATAATAGATTTAGTTTCTTCAAGGAATAACTTGATATAGTTCTCTTGGTCCCCAAACTAGGATTCCCTGTGATATGGGTAACCAAGGTTCTCACTATTGCTGTTCCGGAAAAAATAAAGACAATAATTGTACCTATTATGGAATAGTTAATTTAGAAAAATTAAAGTATTTTTATAGCTTACAAGCAGCATTACAATGTATAGTTTTGGTGTAATTGTATGACGGAGGGTGTGTTTATGTATGCATGAGGGAGGGTGAGTGTGAGGGTGTGAGTGTGAGGGTGTGAGTGTGAGTGTGAGGGTGTAAGGGTGAGTGTGAGGGTGTAAGGGTGAGTGTGAGGGTGTGAGGGTGAGGGTGAGTGTGAGGTTGTTAATGTGTTCGAGGGTAAGGTATGCGTGTGTTATAGATTAGGATGTATGGATTATGTACTTTATATGTATAATACATATTTGGATAGCTGAAATATTCGTGAGGTTTATTTATCTATCTGTAAAAGAAGCTCAGTCTCACCATAGTTCAGTTGTAAAAGATATTCTGTAATTGTTTTTTTACAAATGTAGGTCGATTTGTTCCAAATGTTTAATTTATTATTTATCTTAGTGTATAAGTAAGGTGCTCTAAAGTTCTGGAACCTTTGGCCTAAGCGTGAGTGTTTCATTTCACTTCGCCAGATGTGTCTTCGTTTAGTTTCGTCTATAGATTTGTTGCTAGTCTTGTGGAACGTTAGAGACAATCTGAGGATATGTAATTGTCGAACGCTTAAAAATTTTGTTTCTTTATATAGAAGTTCAGTTGGGTATCGGTAGTTTTTTCGGTACATTACTTTTAGGAGTGCACGTTGTGCTCGCTCGGCTTTGATAAGTGCTGTTTTGGATGCTCCCCCCCAGACTAGTATGCTGAAATTGATTATAGACTGGCCCAAGGCAAAATATATTTTCCTTAGTAGACCATCGTTTGCGATGTTACGGAGATGTTTAAATATGACAATGAGTTTCCGTAGCCTTCCAGATAGTTTTTCAATGTGAGGTGTCCATCTTAGATTGTCGTCAATCACCACACCTAAGTACTTAATATGTTTAGCATGTGCTATATTTTTACAGGTGCAACCTGTTGTTGGAGTAAAGTCACAAGAATGAATTTTTAAATCAAGTATGGGGGGGGTGATCATAGTTATTAGTTGAGAAACATAAATATTTAGTTTTGTCTACATTTAGGGTTAAAAGATTGTTTTCAAGCCATTTTGCAATCTTTGCCAACCCTTGTTCAGCTGACTTTTTAACTAGCGACCAAGAAGGACCGCCAAATATAATAGCAGTGTCGTCTGCGAACGTGAAGATTTTTCCGTTTGGAAGCTGAGTTTTACAAAGTGAATTGATATAGATTAAAAAGAGTGTTGGGCCTAGCACGCTGCCTTGAGGCACCCCAAAGGAAATGTCGAGCAAATCACTACAAGAGTCGCCGATCTTTACAAGTTGTTTCCTGTTAGTAAGATAGCTATGAAACCAGGCCAATGACAAGCCACGCACTCCATAGAGTTCGAGCTTGCGTAATAGAATAGGTATTGACACTGTGTCGAAGGCTTTGGCCAAATCAAGGAAGATACCGATACATTTCATTTTGTTATCCAAGAACTTCGACACAGTATCAGTTAAGCTCGTAGTTGCGTCTTCTGTAGATTTATTTCTTCGAAAGCCCCATTGGTTTTCTGCTAGGAGGTTATTTCGTTCCAGATGGTCAAGAAGTCTTTTGTTAATTATCTTTTCTAAGATTTTTGCAATGACACTAAGCAGAGATATTGGACGATAGTTTCCAAGTGATGTTTTATCACCACTTTTGTGGATAGGTGTAACTGAGGAGATTTTATAGCAATCTGGCACGATACCAGTTTGAATACTCAGGTTAATTATATAAACGATTGGTGGTATAAGAAAGTTTTTGAATGATTTAATATGATTTATTATCTATAGACTGAAAAACTTTAAAATAGTGCAGTTTATGTGAATTCAAGTGTAATAAGTTGCGTCGAGTTCTCGACACTGACGCATTATCAGCGGGAATTGGAATTTACTTGCTCTGAGATAGGTAGGTATATTGTCTCGTTATTTCGCGTCACGGTGATTAAGTACTTACACAAAGTAGGTACCTATATTTCCTGATAAGTTTTTCTAGACACACATAACTACAATAATGCAAAACAAGTTCTGGTTGCATAGAGAGGAATCTCTCAAATTCGTACAAGAGTACGTCAAGCACAAGGTTCTATTAATGTCCGGTTCTAAAAGCGAGACAAAAATCCATAAAGTCATGAGGAACAATGCTCTGTCTCAAGTTAGTAAAGAGATGAATATCCCAGGTTTTGGGCCAAAAGAAGTATACAGGAAGCTAAGGAATATAAAGTCTACTTATGGACAAGAGCTGAAGAAGATGAGCACAGCCACTGCCCGTGGATCCAACTACAAAACGAATCTCATATGGTTTAAGACATTGGATACGGCCTTAAAGCTGTTTGAAGAGGAAAAACAATCTGTAAGTACATAGGTATTTAATATTACTTACTATTGTATTAGTGAAAATTTATCGTGAACATGTATGACTCAGGTACTTTAGGTTTGGTTACTTTGATAATAAAACGCCTAGCCTAATTTTAAGAGCAAACAATCTCTACGCGTGTTGCAAAGATTGCTCTGATTTTTTATTCGAACTCGTCTCTTCGGTTCATTGATTCATTGTTTTAAACACGTTTTAAAGCATCCGAAGTAAAATTAAGTGGTATACCTATCTGTTTCCATAAATACTTTTTAGCCACAAAAACCATTAAAAAGAAAACGAAACGTGGGTATATGCATGGTTTTTAACTTTAAAAACTCATTCTATTAGAAAAGTTGATGTACTTATCTATTATCATATATTTTAGTAATTTACTTCATTAATTCAACGATATGTTGTTAAAATGTTGTTATTTTTTTTCAGAAAATTCCTCTTGAACTGTCCAACGTAGGATTGGATGTAATACAAATCAATGACGATAGCACAGATTATCAAATCAAGTTGGAATTCTTCAAAGAAGAAGACGCTGATACAATATGTACTAATACAATTGTGACAGAACACAATGACGTATACCCTTCAAAGATGAGTGAAGATGACATGAGCAAAACGCTAAAGAAAAGTGAAGATTGTATTAATGAGGACATCAATGATGATATTAGTAGATATGATGGACCATCAAGCACAGTTGTTCCTACAAATGAGTTTGATGTGTTTGGAGAAAGTATAGCAGCTCAACTCAAGAATATGCCTTTGGAAAAGGCTCTGGAAGCCCAAATGTTTATACAAAGTTATCTGTCAAGTTTGCGATTAAAATCACTGCGTGGTTACTGATTTTCTTAATGTTTGTAGAACGAATTTTAGTTAACATACTGACTATCACAAGTTTGTTTGTGGTATTAGCACTTACCTACCTATGTTATTATATTTCGTAACACAAATAAATTATAGTTTTAAATGGTAGGTAAAGTAAATTAGGTCATAATGGATCGATTTTATTCTCCTTTCGCAAAAGGTGGTGCCATAATAAATTTGAATACCTACATAATACATATAAGTTTCTTGCTCGTTATTTTAGGCTCTGGTCGCGTGGAACTGGCACCTAGAATCACCTAGTAGATAGGTATGTTAGACGATTTTAAATGATCCTTGTAATTTTGACTTTGATCAATATTCGACTGGTACGTACATGTTGAAATATCTTAAAAAAAGTAAACAATGTAATTAAGGTTAGAAGTTAGTGTCTGGAAGAAATCGCTTATTTAGCGATAAGGCTGCCCATCGTACCTACATTTACTGTTCTTGTATTTTCATTTGTCATAAGATGTGTAATAAGGAGTTTTCATTCATTCATTAATATTACTTGACTCAATTATGATGTACAGAGATTCTTCTAAGGATGCAACAAACAAACTGATGTAATAGCAGTCGTCCTGGTTCAGCCTTTTCTGCCGGTGACTGAATTATTTCTTAGTCCTCATAAAACCCGCGTTTCAACCAAAACATTGCAAAAACAATACCCCGATGGGTACAATACAAGGTAACATTACCACTAAATACGTCAATAAATAACCAGTGCGGGTAAAGATGCTATCTAAACGATCCTAAACTGTAGGTACAGATTCAGGGTAAACGATGCAGTCGTAAACACGAAGGAAATTATATGGTTTTTTGTGTACGGAGATAAATAAAAAACATAAATTGAATGTAGGTATTTTATAACAGCTACCAAAGTTGTCAGCAGAATAATGAAAATATTGAATTTTATTTCCTTAATTTTACCAATTTTTGCGCCAGAATGATTTAGACAATTGTACTTGTTATCGTCATCATCATCATTCATCATCAACCAATATCAGTCTACTGCTGGACGTAGGTTAATCTCTTCAAGACGCACCACTGAGCCGAAGACCGGGCTCAGTAGCGCGTTTATGGTAGATATTTGTATAAAATAATAGTTCTAAGTGGTTTCAAAATAAATGATTCTGTGTGTTTTGAGTTTTAATTCTATAGTACCTACTGTATTAATGACAATTATAATTTTTTCTTCAAATCTTTAGTGTTTGCCATTTCCTCAAAATAAAGCCAAGAAAATTTTCAGTTGTAGGAGTACCACTTCCGGTGGACTGAGAGCGCAAATCACGATCATTTGCATCACAAGGGTCGCGAGTTCACTTCCCGTCTCGTAGACATTTTGCACATTACAATACGACGCCTGCTTGATACCAAACTATCTATGTTGTAAGTTCTCTATTCATGTGTTTTCTAATAAGACAATAGTATACATAGATAACTCTTTATTGTTTACCACACACAAATAAAAAAAAAGCTAGCACTCCGGGAGTGCCGGCAGAAGTGAAAACTTCAATATTAACGTTGTGTTTTCACTTTTAAGTTTTCACTTCAAAAATATAACCACAGTCGTGATTGTGTCATGTCATTGTGTCACATTCGCGCAAGCGCGAATGTGACACAACGACGAAGACAACGAAGACACAGACACATTCGCGCAAGCGCGAATGTGTCTGTGTCTTCGTTGGCTTCGTCGTCATCGTCACGTCACGTCATGTCGCCACGTCATCGTCACGTGACGATGACGAAGACACAGACACATTCGCGCTTGCGCGAATGTGTCTGTGTCTTCGTTGGCTTCGTCGTCATCGTCACGTCACGTCATGCCGCCACGTCATCGTCACGTCATGTCGCCACAACACTATTTAATTGTTTGAGTATTAAAGTTCTAAATAGAGACAATGAAGTTAAAGAAATAAACAACACAAATTTTCTTGGTATAACAATAGATTCATATTTAAATTGGAAAGCTCATATATGTAAAATTAATACAAAAATCTCAAAATATTGCTATGCACTGGCTGTCCTTAGTTCTATTTCTTCTAAAAGCATCGCAAAACAGGCTTATTACGGATTTGTTTATCCTCAATTAAGCTATGGAATTATTTTCTGGGGTAACTCTGTAGATATCCAATCAACTTTCATTATGCAAAAAAAATGCCTGCGTTCTATCTATAATATGAAGAGCATAGAGTCTCTTCGTAGTATCTTTAAAAATGAGAATTTGTTAACTTTACCTAGCATTTATATATTGGAAATATGTTTATTTGTTAAGAAAAATTTTGAATATTTCTTTGAAACAAAATCTTTCAGGGCCGATTCCTTAAGAATAAAACACAAATATAATATATGTCTACCTCAAATTAATAACACCATGTATAAAAAAAGTACATACATTTCAGCCATTAAAATATATAATAGCTTACCTACAGATATTAAACCTCTTCAAGGTAATATTTTCAAAAATCGTTTGAGAAAATGGTTAATCTGTAATGTTTTTTATTCAATTCAAGAATATTTTGAAAGATAAATACCTAATAAAGACTAAATGTGTATAGCATGCTAAAGTTTAAATTCCTGAAGTTGAGGACATATGTTGTGAGATTCTCATCATTCATTGGGTATAGCCCTCATATTGTACGTCCGGATTGGACAAACTGTATAAACTTGTACCACTTATAATTAAGATCTTTTATGTACCTACAACAGTTAAACAATAAATTGTTCTGATTTCTGATTTCTGATTTCTGAGTCATACGTCGCGTGACCGCAAGTGTGTTCTTTTGTCGTCTCTTGTTTTACGAGCAATGTATAAAAATTAAATAAGATCTTACGCTTTTTCGACGTCACGTGACCCTGACGCGAGTTTGAAAGTTTTTACCCACCCAGCGCCGCTAAAGAAGTTTTCACTTCAAAAACAAAGAACTTAAACAGGTAGTCAGTCATACATGGCAATACAATGGGCGGTAGTAAGAATAGTATGAGATACAGCCTAGTGACAGACAGAAAGACAAACAGTCAGACATTGAACTGTGGACGTGACAGCGGCACTCGAATACGCCGTGGTGTCTTATTCGACCTATGTGACATTACGCGTTGACGCTAGCTCGACGTCAAAAGAAAGCGCTCGCTGCGGGTATGCGTGTTAGTGAGAACTAAAATCTCAAAAAATGTGCGAGGAGCAACCACTCGCGGCGTGCGTGCGTGCGAGGGAGAGCTAAGATCCTATACACAAAATGTGCGAGGAGCAACCAATCGCGGCGTGCATGCGTGCGAGTGAGAGCTAAGATCCTATACACAAAATGTGCGAGGAGCAACCACTCGCGGCGTGCATGCGTGCGAGTGAGAGCTAAGATCCTATTCATAAAACGAGTTCAAAGTAAGCACTCGCTGCGTGCAATGATCTGAAAACGAGCTAGTGCTAATTTTGTTATTATTGGTTTTAGTCGTATATGGTTTTTGAAAATCTAAATATTGTTTGTTATTCAATCATAAAATACTGTGTCACGAGTATCTACAGACTGAAAAAACTCTAAAATAGTGCAGTTCATGTGAATTCTAGTGTAATAAGTTGCGTCGAGTTGTCGACACTGACGCATTATCAGCGGGAATTGGAATTTACTTGCTCTGAGACCTATATTGTCTCGTTATCTCGCGTCACGTTGATTACTTACACAAAGCACCAACCTAGGTATATTTCCTGATAAGTTTTTCTAGACACACATAACTACAATAATGCAAAACAGGTTCTGGTTGACTAGGGAGCAAACTCTCAAATTCGTACAAGAGTACGTCAAGCACAAAGTTCTATTAATGTCCGGTTGTAAAAAGGAGACAAAAGACCATAAAGTCATGAGGAAAAATGCTCTGTCTCAAGTCAGTACAGAGATGAATCTCCGAGGTTTTGGCCCAGAAGAAGCATACAGGAAGCTAAGGAATATAAAGTCTGCTTATAGCCAAGAGCTGAAGAAGATGAGCACAGCCACTGCCCGTGGATACAAGTACAAATCGAATGTCATATGGTTTAAGACATTGGATAGGGCCTTGAAACTGTTTGAAAGGGAAAAGCAATCTGTAAGTAGGTACCTACATATTTAATATTACTTATGTATTGTATTCAACCTTCCAGTTATCAATCATAACATATCTACTCGCAATCACAACTCTAAACCACAGTAGCACAACCAACCAAACCAGCAGTTGATCGTAAAACCGAAAAAATAAAAAAGCTAAATATCAATACAAAAGTTAATAATAATTGTTTAAAAAATTTACAATAAAATTTACAAATAACATTAAAAAGTATGTACTTACCTACTTACTTAATAAAAAAAATATCTGTAGGTACTTATAGTAGGTATACAAATGCTTATTTTGTGAAAAAAATATATATGTAAGTAAGTATATTGTATGTACCTATGTGAAAAAAATATATATGTCAATATATATATGTATGTAACTTCTGGAATAAACAGGCTTTTTTATTTTTATTTATTTATTGTATAGTGAAAAGTTATCGTGAACATTTATGTCGTGTCGGTTTGCTGTGATAATCAAACGCCTAGCCTAATTTTAAGAGCAAGAAACCTCAACTCCTGTTGCAAAGATTGCTCTGTTTTTTAATTCAAATCTCTTCGGTTCATAATGATTTATTTTTCTAGAGTATCGGCAGTAAAATTATGTAGTAAGTCTATCTGATTCCATAGCCACATAAACCATTAAAAAATAAAACGAAACGTATACTTTTGCATGATTTTTAACTTTAAAAACTCAATCTTTCAGAAAAGGTGATGGCCATAAGGCCGTTGAGTTTACTAAAATATATGATAATAGATAACTATTATCATATATTTTAGCAGATAAGTAATGGACTTCATAAATTCAATGACGTTATGTTTTTGAAGTGAAAACTTCTTTAGCGGCGCTGGGTGGGTAAAAACTTTCAAACTCGCGTCAGGGTCACGTGACGTCGAAAAAGCGTAAGATCTTATTTAATTTTTATACATTGCTCGTAAAACAAGAGACGACAAAAGAACACACTTGCGGTCACGCGACGTATGACTCAAACAATTAATTGCGACATGACGTGACGATGACGTGGCGACATGACGTGACGTGACGATGACGACGAAGCCAACGAAGACACAGACACATTCGCGCTTGCGCGAATGTGTCTCGTTCGTTGTCTTCGTCGTTGTGTCACATTCGCGCTTGCGCGAATGTGACACAATGACATGACACAATCACGACTGTGGTTATATTTTTGAAGGGAAAACTTAAAAGTGAAAACACAACGTTAATATTGAAGTTTTCACTTCTGCCGGCACTCCCGGAGTGCTACCATTTTTTTTTTCATAAGTTGTGTATGTCTTGCGTAAATATTTTTTTACGTAGAGATCATATCAGTTACTGATACACATCCGAATGAAAACATACCAATAGCTGCAATGATGTGTTGTTAAAATGTTGTTATTTTTTCCAGAATATAAACTCAGAACTGTCCAACGTAGGATTGGATGTAATACAAATCAATGACGATAACACAGATTATCAAATCAAGTTGGAATTATTCAAAGAAGAAGACGCTGATACAACTGTGACAGAACACAATGACCCTTCAAAAATGAGTGAAGATGACATGAGCGAAACGTTAAAGAAAAGTGAAGATTGTATTAATGAGGACATCAATGATGATATTAGTAGATATGATGAACCATCAAGCACAGTTGTTCCTACAAATGAATTTGATGTGTTTGGAGAAAGTATAGCAGCTCAACTCAAGAATATGCCTTTGGAAAAGGCTCTGGAAGCCCAAATGTTTATACAAAGTTATCTGTCAAGTTTGCGATTAAAATCACTGCGTGGTTACTGATTTTCTTAATGTTTGTAGAACGAATATTAGTTAACATACCTACTGACTATCACAAGTTTGTTTGTGGTACAATTAGCACTTACCTATCTTACCTTTTCTTTCGCAAAAGGTTGTGCCTTGTGCCATACATAATAAAAGTTTCTTGCTCGTTTTTTTATGCTTTGGTCGCGTGGAACTGGCGCCTAGAGTCACCTAGTAGGTATGTTAGTTTTAAATGATCCTTGTAATTTTGACTTTGACTTTGATCAATATTCGACTGGTACGTACATGTTGAAATATCTTGAAAAAGTAAACAATGTAATAAAGGTTACAAGTTAGTGTCTGGAAGAAATCGCTTATTTAGCGATAAGGTCGCCCATCGTACATTTAGTTAATGAATCTGTTCTTATCTTGTATTTCCATTTGTCATAAGATATCTAATAGGAGTTTTCATTCATTCATTAATATTACTTGACTCAATTATGATGTACCTAACCTCAGAGATTCTTCTAAGGATGCAACAAACATAAGTACTGATGTTATAGCAGTCGACCTGGTTCAGCCTTTTCTACCGGTGACTGAATTATTTCTTAGTCCTCATAAAACCCGCGCTTCAACCAAAACATCGCAAAAACGATACCCTGATGGGTACAAGGTAACATTACCACTAAATAAGTAGGTACGTCAATAAATAACCAGTGCGGGTAAAGATGCTATCTAAACGATCCTAAACTGTACAGATTCAGGGTAAACGATGCAGTCGTAAACACGAAGGAAATTATAGGTATGGGAGATAAATAAAAAACATAAATTGAATGTAGGTATTTTATAACAGCTACCAAAGTTGTCAGCAGAATAATGAAAATATTGAATTTTATTTCCTTATTTTTACCAATTTTTGCGCCAGAATGATTTAGACAATTGTACTTGTTATCGTCATTATCATCATCAACCAATATCAGTCTACAGCTGGACGTAGGTTAATCTCTTCAAGACGCACCACTGAGCCGAAGACCGGGCTCAGTAGCGCGTTTATGGTAGATATTTGTATAAAATAATAGTTCTAAGTGGTTTCAAAATAAATGATTCTGGGTGTTTTGAGTTTCAATTCTATAGTAGTACCTACTGTATTAAAGACAATTATAATTTTTTCTTCAAATCTTTAGTTTTTGCCATTTCCTCAAAATAAAGCCAAGAAAATTTTCAGTTGTAAGAGTACCTACCACTTCCGGTGGACTGAGAGCGCAAATCACGATAATTTGCATCACAAGGGTCGCGAGTTCACTTCCCGTCTCGAAGACATTTTGCACATTAGACGATACGACTCCTGCACGATACCAAACTATCTATGTTGTAGGTTCTCTATTTCAGTGGCGTAGCTACCAAGGGGCGAGGCGGGGCAGTGCCCCGGGGCCCTCCAGCTCAGGGGGGCCCCCTGAGCTCTATTACTAGAAATCTCGATCGAACTGAACTTTTGGAAAGGAGATAGGGCAATCCTCTACGGAGCGTGGGCCACGACTTAAAAACTCGTCCCTCAAGGTTGCCACATAATACATATTAAAGGGCTTTTACAGGCCTATTTCTTACTATTTTTATAATAAAATCGGTCCCATTGAATTTTCAAAATTCCTCGAATCAAAATTTCTCGCGTGAAAAATTAAGCGTACTTTATTTGCTTTTCAGACTGTTTGAAAATCCAACCAGTGGGAATCGAGATACTTCCGAATAACTGTATTTCTTTTGTACAAACCACATGCTTTTCAGTAACAACTCACTTTCCACAGGTTGGATTTTCAAACAATCCGAGAAATTAATAAAGCCCGTCTAATGTTAATTATACGCCACAACACAACAGTTATCCTTGTGGGCCTTTAGAATCCTAAGTAATATGATGTATTTATTGAAAAACTATTTTTTCGGAATATCTCGATTTACATTGGACGGATTTTTTCCGTAAATATAGTAAAATATTGGCCTGTTAAAAGAGAAGATTTAAGGGTTTATTGTATAAAGGTCGGGCCTACCAACTGACCAAATAACAATTAAATTTTCAATTTTTTCCTAGCTTTAGTTTTTGCAATAACTTCGTTAAAATCCAGGTTTGATGCGGTTTTGTTTTCAATTGCTATTAGCGATAAATGTCGGTCCATACCATTTCTTAAATGATCTTTTAGCTGCTGCAGAAGTGATATAGTCAAGTCAAAATAGACATTCCAGTTTGCATTAATTCCCAACCAACAAGCTGGATTTTTGTGCAGGCCTTGAATACGTCATTACAAACGATATGCCAAAAATCCCCATCGATCCCGCTTGTGCGTTGTTTTTTATTCGAGATCAAAGGTCATACATTTGCGTTTTTTGCGTATATCTCAGAAACAACGAGAGCTATCGAAAAATGGTTCAGACAAAGCTTGTAGATCGTAAAATTGTCTACAAAAATATAGAAACACTTTTCTTCTACAAAGCATCGCTTTCGAGATATCGTGACTTTAGACTGCAGAAAAATCGTCGAAGATGCTGCGTTTTTTTTTCATTTCAACCGTATTATTTTCAATAGTTATAAAAAATCATAATTAACAAGTTAATTAACTTTTATGAAAATTTACCGCAGGATCTTATAAAGTACATACATCAACGGGGCTCCACGAAGTTTGAGATTTTTAGGTCAATTATTTATACCTTTAATTCCATTGTTTAAACCAATGGAAATTACGAAACAAATTGTGAGTTAAAAATTGAATAACTTTTTGAAAAATGATGATTAAGCTTTTTTTTCTTCAGGGCTCGGTTCTTTCAAGTGTTTCAAATTTTTAAAATCACATTTTATGTAATAAAATATTATTTTTATTGCTGAACTCTCTTTAGCGGCTTGCTGTAACAGCCGCGCGGAGCTCTATTATCAACGTCTGATTAACATTTTTCTATAGGTGATTCCGAATCGAATGAGCCATCGCTCATATTTTTAAGTTTTTGAACTTGTTGACTAGTCTAAATCAGTTTACATAGCAGTGGGGCCCCGTTTTTTAATTTGCCCCAGGGCCCTTGGTTACCTAGCTACGCCACTGCTCTATTTATGTGTTTTCTAATAAGTAAGACAATAGTAAATAGATAGATAACTCTTTATTGTTTACCACACACAAATAAAAAAACAAAGAACTTAAACAGGTAGTCATACATGGCAATACAGTGGGCGGTAGTAAGAATAGTATGAGATACAGCCTAGTGACAGACAGAAAGACAAACAGTCAGACATTGAACTGTGGACGTGACAGCGGCACTCGAATACGCCGTGGTGTCTTATTCGACATTGGTGGCATTGCATTACGCGTTGACGCTAGCTCGACTGCCGAACGTTGCAGCGTCACCGCGCAGTGTGTCTTGAATTTGCTACCGTTACGATACGTCTACGATAATCCCATTTATTCATGCTCACCTTTGTATACGACTAGCTGACCCGTACCATAGAAAAATAAAAAGAAAAATAATTCGTCTATGCCCGTACCCACTTCGTTGGGCATAATTCGACAGTTTTTTTCCGATTCACTTTGCAAAACGGACTACCACGTAAAAGCCTTTTTATTTTTCGGTACCTACCTACCTAGTAAAATGTAGCAGCCTTGAGAACCTCCTTCGTTATGTTGTCGGTTAAAAAAGAAAGCGCTCGCTGCGGGCATGCGTGTTAGTGAGAACTAAAATCTTATACACAAAATGTGCGAGGAGCAACCACTCGCGGCGTGTCTGCGTGCGAGGGAGAGCTAAGATCCAATACACAAAATGTGCGAGGAGCAACCACTCGCGGCGTTCTTGCGTGTGAGTGAAAGCTAAGATCCTATACACAAAATGTGCGAGGAGCAACCACTCGCGGCGTGCGTGCGTGCGAGGGAGAGCTAAGATCCTATTCACAAAACGTGTTCAAAGCAAGCACTCGCTGCGACCTGCGTGCAATGAACTGCGAGCTAGTGCTACTTTTGTTGTTCTTGGTTTTAGTCGTCTAAGTTATTTGAAAATCTAAATATTGTTTGTTATTCAATCATAAAAAACTGTGTCACGAGTATCTATAGTCTGAAAAAAACTCTAAAATAGTGCAGTCAGTTTATGTGAATTCAAGTGTAATAAGTTGCGTCGAGTTCTCGACACTGACGCATTATCAGCGGGAATTGGAATTTACTTGCTCTGAGATAGGTACCTACCTACCTATATTGTCTCGTTATCTCGCGTCACGTTGATTACTTACATAAAGTACCTAGGTATATATTCCCGATAAGTTTTTCTAGACACACATAACTACAATAATGCAAAAAAGTCAATATAAGTTCTGGTTGAATAGAGAGGAAACTCTCAAATTCGTACAAGAGTACGTCAAGCACAAGGTTTTATTAATGCCCGGTTGTAAAAGCGAGACAAAAGACCATAAAGTCATGAGGAACAATGCTCTGTCTCAAGTTAGTAAGGAGATGAATATCCCAGGTTTTGGGCCAAAAGAAGTATACAGGAAGCTAAGGAATATAAAATCTACATATGGACAAGAGCTAAAGAAAATGAGGTTAGCCACCGCCATCAGTGGATGCAAGTACAAAACGAATCTCATATGGTTTAAAACATTGGATACGGCCTTGAAGCTGTTTGAAGAGGAAAAACAATCTGTAAGTATAGGTACTTATTCATTTCATTTCATTTTCAGTCTGTGGTGTCCCACTGCAGGGCAAAGGCCTCCTTTCCTTTTCTCCAGTTTACTCTGTCCTGGGCTATTGTGGTCCAATCTTTTGTATGGGCATCAAATTCGTCCCTCCATCTGCGCCGTGGTCTACCGCGAGGTCGTTTTGCGTTTTTGGGCGTTTTTTGCGTTTTTTTTTTAAATTAAGTACCTACTTATTTAATATTAATTAGGTATTGTATTCAACCCTCCAGCAGTTATCAATCATAACATATCTACTTACTAGCAATCACAACTGTAGCACAACCACAACCAACCAAACCTGATTCAAATAACACATGACAGTTGATCGTAAAAACATAGGTTAGGTACTGGAGGAGGCTTTTACCCGAAAGGGGTCCGACCGGAAGGAATGAAACTATAATAAATAAAGTAGCTATATAAATATCAATACAAAAGTTAAAAATAATTGCTTGAAAATTGATAGATAATAAATATAACATTAAAAACTTTTTTTTTATCATATCTCTTTGTTAAAGCAAATAATATTATTAAAAACTAATAAAAAAAAAGTAAGGATAGTTTACGAATGCTTATTTTGTGAAAAAACAAATATGTAAGTATTTTAGTAGGTATCTATGTAAGTTCTGCAATAAACAGGCTTTTTTATTTATTTATTGTATTAGTGAAAACTTACCGATAACATTTATGGCTTAGATATCTACCTACTTTATGTTTGGTTACTGTGATAATCAACCGCCTAGCCTAATTTTAAGAGCAAACAACCTCAACGCGTGTTGCATAGATTGCTGGTATTTTTATTCGAACCTCTACGATTCTTAATGATTTATTGTTGTAAAGTATCCGAAATAAAATTAAGTAAGTAGTAGGTATATAGGTATGTTTCCTTAAATAGATTTTAGCCACATACACCAATAAAAAAAACGAAACGTATATGCATACTTTTTAAACTTAAAAACTCAATTTTTCAGAATAATTGATGGCCTTATCTATTATCATAATATTTTAGATTGAATTCATCAATTCAATGATGTGTTGTTAAAATGTTGTTATTTTTTTTCAGAATGTAAACTCAGAACTGTCCGACGTAGGATTAGACGTCATATACACCAATGACGATAGCACAGATTATCAAATCAAGTTGGAATTCTTCAAAGAAGAAGACGCTGATACAATTGTGACAGAACACAATGACGTATACCCTTCAAAGATGAGTGAAGATGACATGAGCGAAACGGTAATGAAAAGTGAAGATTGTGTTAATGAGGACATCAATAATGATATTAGTAGACATGATGGACCATCAAGCACAGCTGTTCCTACAAATGAGTTTGATGTGTTTGGAGAAAGTATAGCAGCTCAACTCAAGAATATGCCTTTGGAAAAGGCTCTGGAAGCCCAAATGTTTGTACAAAGCTATCTGTCAAGTTTGCGATTAAAATCACTGCGTGGTTACTGATTTTCTTAACATTTTTTGTAGAACGAATTGAAGTTACTAACTGATTTTAGTTTACATACTTAATAATAACTGACTATCACAAGTTTGTTTCTGGTATTAGTATGTTTTTATTTTTCGTTACACAAACAAATTATAGTTTTAAATGTAGATTAAGTAAATAGGTGATAGTGGGACGATTTTATTTTCGTTTCGTAAGTCATAGTTATTAGTATCTACCTAATCATAGGTGGTGCCATAATTTAGTTGAAATAGCTTATTAAACGTGGCCTTATGCCACCCATTGTACATTTAGTAGTATGAATCTGTTCTTTTCTTGTATTTCCATTAGTTATAAGATGTGTAATAAGGAGTTTTCAACTTGACTCTATTATGATGTAACCTCAGAGATTCTTCTAATAGATGTAACAAACATACTACTGTTTTTATAGCAGTCGTCCTGCTTCAGCCTTCTCTACCAGCGACTGAATTATTTCTTAGTCCTTTTATAAAACCCGCGTTTCAACCAAAACATTGCAAAAACGATACCCCGATGGGTACAAGGTAACATTACCACTAAATACGTCAATAAATAACCAGTGCGGGTAAAGATGCTATCTAAACGATCCTAAACTGTACAGATTCAGGGTAAACGATGCAGTCGTAAACACGAAGGAAATTATGTGGTTTTTTGTATACGGAGATAAATAAAAAACATAAATTGAATGTATTTTATAACAGCTACCAAAGTTGTCAGCAGAATAATGAAAATATTGAATTTTATTTCCTTATCTAACCCATTTTTGCGCAAGAATGATTTTTACTATACAGGGTTACATGGAAAGTCGTGCTAGATCTGTCAAGGGCGTGGAGTACCCATCATTTCTGACTTATTTTACTAAGAAACACCCCACCCTAAACTTAACCCATTTCGAGATATTCGACTTTTAAATTTTTATTGAAAATTGCCGATTTTTAGACTACTAAATTTATTTTTGTTTTTTCTGTGCATCTTATTATTATTATTTTTGCATTTTTACATGGGTAATAAGATGCTTTAGGACGTCAATCATTAAAATAGTGCTTAAGTTAATTGAATAGATTGTAGTAGACACGTGAAACTTATGAAATAAAAAATATTTTAGAAGGTTTATTTTTCTCTAAGGGATATCTAAAAAAAATATTATGGCACTCGTTCGGCGGATGTTATAATAAATATCTACGTTTCAACAGCTATCTAACGACGTATAATAATCTAGGGTTTGTGTTACATTTCGTGGGAAAAAAAGTAGTTGGGACGCTCCAGGTTGCAGTTCTAAAGGTCCCGCGCGAGCAAGACAAGTGAAGATTTAGGTAGATGCGAATGAAAGAAAGAATGAGTAGAGACCGGCTAGGGCTGGGAATACAACAGGGGAAATTGTTTTGGTTGTCAGTCTGCTTTTGTGCTTCGTACATAGTGAATGTGATATCGTTTTGCTCTTCTCCTAAACATCTGAAGAATATGCTGATATGCTTATTTGTTACGGATACTGCGATTGTGTGTCTGCAAATAAAGCAAAGCAAGTCAAATAAGCATATCAGCATATTATTTAGATGTGTAGGACGTCATTTTCAACACTTCCGTATCACAGATACAAATCAGAGTCCGGTTAACGAGCACAGTAGTCAAAATCAGAAGAAATAGTTCAGAATCACAGCCAAGTTGAGAAAAAGAGCAAAACGATATTACATTCACTATGCAGACTGACAACCAAAACAATTTCCCCTGTTGTATTCCCAGCCTTAGCCGGTCTCTACACATTTTTTCTTTCATTGGCATCTACCTAAATCTTCACTTGTCTTGCTCGCATGGGACCGTTGGAACTGCAACCTGGAGCGTCCCAACTACTTTTTTTCCACGAAATGTAATACAAACCCTAGATTATTATACGTCGTTAGATAGCTGTTGAAACGTAGATATTTATTATAACATCCGCCGAACAAGTGGCATAATATTTTTTTTAGATATCCCTTAGAGAAAAACAAACCTTCTAAAATATTTTTTTATTTCATAAGTTTCACTTGTCTACTACGATCTATTCAATTAACTTATGCACTATTTTAATGATTGACGTCCTAAAGCATCTTATTACCCATGTAAAAATGCAAAAATAATAATAATAAGATGCACAGAAAAAACAAAAATAAATTTAGTAGCCTAAAAATCAGCAATTTTCAATAAAAATTTAAAAGTCGAATATCTCGAAATGGGTTAAGTTTAGGGTGGGGTGTTTCATACTAAAATAAGTCAGAAATGATGGGTACTCTACGCCCTTAACGGATCTAGCACGACTTTCCATGTAACCCTGTATACAATTGAACTTATTATGATCATCATCATCATCATCATCAACCTATATCAGTCCACTGCTGGACGTAGGTTTCTTCAAGGAGTAGGACGCGCCACTGAACCGAAGACCGGGCTGTATTTGTATAAACGGATACTGGAGTGGAGACCGCGGCAAGCGTAGTGTAGGACGCCCTCTGGCGAAATGGGACGACGAAGACCGGGCTCAGTGGCGCGTCTTGGGTTGGGAGGGACCTACGTCCCTTCCGTTAATGATGATGATGATTTGTATAAAATAATAGTTCTAAGTGGTTTCAAAATAAATGATTCTTATTATATATCAGTGTGTTTTGAGTTTAAATTTTACAATAGTACTTTACCACTTCTAGAAACAAGAAAATTATAAATTTTCTTCAAAACTTTAGATTTCCCATTTCCTCTAAATAACGCCAAGAAAGTTTCAGTCGTAAGAGTACCACTTCCGGTGGATTGAGAGCGCAAATCATGATCATTTGCATCACAAGGGTCGCGAGTTCACTTCCCGTCTCGAAGACATTTTGCACATTAGACGATACGACGCCTACACGATATCAACCTATCAATGTTGTAGGTTCAAAACTCTATTTATGTGTTTTCTAATAAGACAGTAGGTGAAAGTCACTGTTCATGAGATACAGCCTAGTGACAGACAGAAAGTCAAACAGACATTGATATGTGGACGTGACAGTGGCACTCGAATACGCGGTGGTGTCTTATTCGACATTGGTGACATTACGCGTTGACGCTAGCTCGACTATCGAACGTTTATTTGTCTTGAATTTGCTACCGTTACGATACGTCTACGATTATCACATTTATTCGTGCTTACTCCTCTATAGGCATCGTATCGGCGACAGTGTGTTAACCCCCAATGCGTTTCACCACCCTTGTGTGAAAAGGGGGTGTCGCTTGAAGTCTAGATCTAAATGAAAGCCTTTGTGCGACTGTTTCAGACAGGGTTGGAATGGCGGGATGAGTTTTCTTGCAGTTTCCTGATTTAAATTCTCGTGTTTTGACTGAGGGATTGTTCTTGTAGTTTTTGTGTAAGTATATGTACCTATGTAGTTGGAATCTTTCTTGTATAGGTAGGTACTGCAAAGATATTCTAATTTCTAAGTGAAGTACAGTGGCCTTTTGGGTAGAAGCGATTTCTTTCAGTATTTTCTGCGGCCTGTTGTTTAGCGGGTGTGAAAGTTTACATAAATGATTGTTTGTTGTTAAATAACTTCACAAATAATTTGTATATATGTAGTTGGAATCTTTCTTGTATACCTACTGCAAAAATATTCTCATTTCTAAGTGAAGCACAGTGGGCCTTTTGGATAGAAGCCGTCTCCTTCAGTAGGTATTTGCTAGAAGCTGGCCTGATTTATAGTGGTAGGTAACTGCAAAAGTTTACGAAAATGATTGAATGTGTGTTTTATATAATGTCCTAAAAAGATAACTAATTTTGATGAAACTTGGAATAAATATAATTGAAACTTAGGTACTTACTTTTTATAGAAATATCATTAGTTACGAAGTCAAAAGTCGCGAGGCGCGTTCTAAATATTTTTAAGGACTACTCTCTGATAGTGTCTCCATTCAAAATGTCACAATGTTACAGTATTTCCAAGAATTCTCTGCACTTTCGAGCTTCCGTCTTTTGTAGGAACGCCAAGTCACAGCTGAGTGCCACGCGAAGGGTAGGTACAATGTATTTCACTTAGGGCCCCCGCAAACTGCAGACTTTTTATCGGCCGATAGTTTGTTCGGCTTCTTAATCAGTATGAAGATGTATGCAGATGCGCACATTACAGTGATTCAGTCTTCATGGATTAAGAAGCCGACCAAACTATCGGCCGATAAAAAGTCTGCAGTCTGCGGGGACTCTTAGAGGAAGCACACTGCAGACTAGACTACAATACTTAAATAACAGTAAAAATAAATAAAAATAGTTTTATTTCCTCTAGCATACATTTTTAGTACATTTACTATTTGCTAAAAACGGGAAACGACCTCGCGGTAGACCACGGCGCAGATGGAGGGACGAATTTGATGCCCATACAAAAGATTGGTCCACAATAGTCCAGGACAGAGTGAACTGGAGAGAAAGAAGACCCTTGCTCTGCAGTGGGACACCACAGGCAGAAAATTAAATGAATGAATGTACTATTTAAAAAGTTAAATTTCAGTTATGTTTGGACCGCCTTAGCGGTAAAAGCCTCATCCAAAGATCTCCATTCGTCTCTATTTTTGGGCATTCTTGGCCATATTTTGTTAACGTCGTGAAAGTCCTTCCTCTTTTTTGTTATAGTTAAGGGGAGTCCAGTTGACTTTGACCGAGTTGAGTTTCCCTTGATATATAAAAAAATAACCATTTTATCAGTATTTTACAAGGACATAAAAAATATGGTTGTCTGTAAAGTCGGTTTACTGACGATAGTTGAACGTGACAACGTCACTTCATGGAACGCCTCAGAACGCCTCATGAGTCATGTATTTTTGTGCGTGCAGCCGGCTCTATCGAATTATAAGACGTTGTCACGTCAAAATAAAAACAATTATCCTAAACAGTTTACTCACTCGTGTAGCTCACGCCACAGAGTTGAGCGTGACTGTTAATTTTCTTAGAAAAATATAACAAAGTAAAGGAACGAATAAAAACAACGTTAAAAATCGTAATCTCTGTAATTACATCGTAAATAAACGAAGCGTGCTGAAAGAATTTCAAGATGAATGGATTTCAGTTGAGGAGAATGTGGAATTTTGGGGAAAGGTAATTTTATTTAATCAGTAAAAGGTGTAAAAGAACAGCTTTGGATTCTTACCAGTAACTCTTCGCGTTATAAGTAGGTAGGTAGAGGAAAGTCACCAAATATGGAATACCATTTTGTTTTTGGGATATAAAAGAAAAACTACGTATAAATTAAAACATTTTAATGTTTTTTCTAATCAGTCATACATTTATTTGTAGTAATTAACAGCCTTTAATCAAAAATATCACTTGTCAAATTAAAATCTAACACAAAAATCAAAATCACAAAAAAGTAACCAAATATGGAATAGGTACCCATATATGGAATATAAGCATATATCAACATAACAATAACAAAAATGGATATTAAAATCTTTTAGATCAATTAAATGAATATAACATATTGTGATAAATGAAAGAAATTACATAATTACTTACTTGGAAAGTCACAGATCCAAGTATCAAACTCTGGACCAGCATAATCATAATGTGCCCAGAGCCCACACATCAAGCATTTAATCCAGCTTTCTCCACTTTTATCCATGGAAAAAAGCCTTGAACAGAACATACATTCTGCATCAGCAGAGTCAGGAGGTACTTGGTCCATCAACTCATCATGCTCGCTACCATTATTAATGTCCCATAATTAGACACCGACGACTGTCCATATTTGGATTTTTATACTAGTTCAAACTTTTCTAAATATTTTTTCAAGTCATAATATTTTAAATAAAAAAAAACATAAAATGGTGAAATAAACATAATACCGATACACTAAATAGTATAACACTTATGCATACAAACATAACAGCTGGTAATACTCATTTATTACTTACCTTTAAAAGTTTCTGCATGACAACAAAACAAAACACGCATGCCACACGTGAAGCGTTAGCGCAACCGACTCGATGGTGTCAGTGTGATAGTTAGTAGACCAAATGAAACAGAAGATGGTCAAGTGTTGCGTTTAATACTTATAGTCTTAGAGAAATGAAGGGATTCCATATTTGGATACTATTCCATATTTGGTGACTTTCCTCTACTATCATTCGATAACTTTGTCATCGTTCTATAACAAATATACCTACTGTTAGGAAACGCTGTACCTACTTAGGTACTAATCGACAGAGGATCGCTGATGAAACTTCTTTAAAAGTACGGTATATAGTTACAAAATATCACATATCGATCTCAATATGTGTCTTCTTTAAGATTCCAAAAAGTAAAAGATCTTGTTTAATGTTGATCGCTTAGTAGCGCGAAGATTCGGTAAGTTAATTTAACAAAAACAATATAACCATTTTTACTTCGGACCTAATATAAATGAGGGATTTTAATCCCTCTATTTTTTAAGGTAGGTACTGGCTTTTGCACCTTGTATCTCATATGGCACCAGATTCTAACTAATGAAATTCTTTCGCAACGATGTACAACTTTCAATAGTTAAGAGTCATTTTGAAGGTTTCAATTTAATAAGTATATAATCGCATAACGTGCCTCGAACGTCCAAGTTATGGCAGCTACGCTGGTTTTACCCCGGACCTTTGACCGGCCTTCAAAAGACGGGTGCATCTCATCTGAAAGAATCCTAGAATCACCTAGTATGTAAGATGATTCTAAATGATCCTTGTGATTTTATTGAATAAAGATTTTTTTACTTTACTGTACTTAAAAGAAATAGGACGGTGCAGCGCCTCTTGTGTTGCAGGTTGGGTGGCGGTGACCACTTCCCATCAGGTGGCCCGCTAGCTCGTCTGACAGCTATAGGATAAAACAAAAGTAGCATTTGTTAAAATTGGTCCTGAAAGAGATCTGAAGGTATTATATTGACTATCTACTAGCTACTGACTAGTAGCTCTGTCTTCCATGCTGTGGGTCGTGGGTTCGATCCCGTGAGCAATTTATGTTCGTGTGACGAACATAAATATTTGTTCTGGTCTGGTTGTTACCATGTATTCTATGTATGTATTCACAATAAAATGTATATAAGCATCAGTGATCTAGTTTCCATTACAAGCTTAGCTTAGTTTGGGACTAGAGCGTGATGTGTTTAATGACCTGACCATGAATATTTATCATAATTATTTAATTACGAATGCCTTTATAAAGAATCCAGATGATATTTTTAAATAAAATCCTTTCGAGCCTCAAAATATTTCTATAATCCTGGCCTTATTGGTTTAATCTGAAGCAAGCTCGGGCCATTCGTAATTCCCTCCATTTAATATTTTATCTTCCTGATTTTATTATTCCGCATAAAAGACTTAAAATGGATTCGGACGAATATAATGATTACTGAAAGGAAATTCAATCAAGCACTTATTTTTGGGACAATCTTGTAGCGTCACAACAGTCTATATTTTTACTTGTAGGGAAATATATTTTAGGTATATGTAATCTGGGCTGAATTTGAGTAGTTAACAAAATTAGTAGATAATAATTATATTCTATGCGTCACAGCTGTTACACAGTTGGTAGTAGCTTTGCCTTCCATGCTGTGGGTCGTGGGTTCGATTGCCACCTAGAGCAAATGTTTGTGTGATGAACATAAATATTGTTGTGTGTCTGGGTGTTACTATGATTTCCCTTCCCGTGACAGTCATGTTTACCGCGACAATAACAGCGGTATACATTACCTAAGAACTGACAAATATTATCGTTTGAAATATAAATAACTAAAAAAACAATTTGTGTACCTTCTAAAAACCAAATTCCAAGCTGTAATAGAAATAAGGAAATATTAACTTCTTTCATATTGAACACTTAAAAGTCTATTTCTCATACTGATTTATTCAAAAAACTATTGTTAAACATAACTTTCAAAACAAATTTATTCAAAAAACTATTCTTAAACATAACAACTTTCAAAACTCCAACAACTTGGAAAAGCTTAAAATTAAGTTAAACAACTGTCAGGTCCCACATTTTGTTACTAACTGCTATTAACTAGACTCCTGAACCCTATTAACGGTTAATGAATAGATTTCGGACTAATGAATAGATTTAGAGTTAATAACCTACTTCGTTAGTGGTTCGAGTTTTACCGCAAAGTTTGATATGTAAAGAGGTCGTTTCCCTTTGACATATTAAAGGCTTCTATTACGTTGTGATAAGGTCTATTATTGTGTTTAAATCAGCAAAATATTTGCGCTTTTCAATAATATGATATCACATTAAAAGCTTATTTTACTGATCTTCGTTACAAACTTGTTTAATTAACCATTGAAATAAGTAAAATTTGTGAAATATAAATCAAATGGCCGTTGAAAGGCTGTCCCTGAATTCACATTTACCTCTGTAGCTAAACTTACCAAATTTGTATTACTACCTAAAAAGGTTTCCTATTTTTTTATAAGTTACATACTGAAAACCAGCGCTATAGGAACCAATGGTTTCTATAGCTTATGCTAAGTGGCGACCTTTTTAGATTACTCTTTAAATGTTTCAATGTCATATAGGTATGTATAACGTGTTATATTTCTTTCTTTCTTTATCTTTCTTTCCTTTCTTTTATTTGATTCTTTCTATCTTTCTTCATACAATGACATGACATTGGTATCCAGACACAGCAGTTTTTTTTCAACTGTGGTTCTTTTTCAACTGGTTCCCATATACTATCAGCCGTTTTTATAATAAAACAATCAAAAAAGATAAAGTGCTTTATTACATTACAGAATTTATACAGACTCCGCCGAATACATACAAAAACATCAACAATTTCTGAAGAAATTAAATTAATCACAATCTACCCACCTACTCTACTGTTACATTAGAAGCCATTAATTGACAACACTATGACAGGCAGTGAGTATGTGCGACAAAAAATAACAACTATTTTAGGTTCAGCGCAGACGTGCATACTTTAGTTGACAACTATCTGTAGATGTGGGCAACTATCACTAGTTGAACAAGTTGATGTAGGAAAGAATGTGTCTTGTTGCCCTGATTACGTAAGTCAACGCGTTGGAAAAAAATGTATTATACTTATCTAAGTATAATACATTTAGTAACTTACTCGAATTCGTTTTACTTATTTTTAATTTGATTGAAAATTTACTTACTATGATTTGTGAGTTTGATTAGTAAGATTAAGGTTAAAAATATTGCACAATTCAGCCTTTTTTGCTAGTTGTTAATATTAGCAGGCTAAATTGATACTGTTGCATATATGCAACAAACAATATCAAAACTATTTCAGTTTGCAGTTTCAGTTTTGTGTCAGCAACAAAAAGTTGGTACGTCTGCGCAGATCCTTACAGTATTACGTCGAGTATTTTATCAATATCAGTCCTTACTTAACACCTAACCTAATAGGTCATCTAGGTCGGGCTATGTTTTCTATTAGGTTGTCTAAACAATAAATAAGGGTTCTTATAGCTACTGTCGTCAGATTATATTTAAAAGCTGAAACAAAATTACATGACGCGACTCAAAATTGCGATCGTAATTAACTAAAATAAAAATGTAATCAAAAGACTTGACAGACGCTAGAAACGTAATATAAAAATGCAAACTAAGCAAAGCTTGTACTATGGGAACTAGATTGCTGATAGAGTACTTATAATTATTTTTTTTGTAAATGCACATACACACTAACACCCAAACACAGAACAAATTAACTTTTTTTAGTTTATTAAAATATTGCAGTTAACACAAATAGTATCTAGCTTTGGGAAATAGAGAATAATATGGTAAAAAGACGATCTACAGCTACATTATTACATAATTATGTGGTATTTGCTTCAAGATCGACGATCGCGACTAAAATAGCGTCAAATAATTTGTTCCAACTAAAAGACCCGCCTTGATGACCGATGCTTTCAAAGTTCAAACCAATTAGGAAGTTACACACCGATGTTCGTTATGTTTATAATGATGGCTTGAATAATATTAGTGATCAGAAATTTGTTACATCACAAAAAATACCTATTCTTTTGTTTATAAATGATCAATTAAGTAATAACATTGACTTAAACTAAATTGATTATTTTTTTGAAAATTATAAATTACAATTTGAAAGAAGAAATAAATTAGTATTTACAAGTTATAACATAATCTCTAAAATTATAAAATAATATCAATTATTAGTGAATAAAATTTTAACCTGTAATTAAGCGATGGTATAAAAAAATCACTAAATAATTAATCCGTTCGGTATAAAACTTTTTTACTTGTTTTTGTTAAAAAAACTTTGGTATTACAATCATGGGACTTACTCAAACACATAATCCCTATTTAAATAAACCCGTGTTGAGTATCAAATCATAAAAAAAAACAGTACAAACATTTTGAAATTACATGATGAATTACATACAAACAGTAGAATTTTGAAATAACATGATGTTAAAAGGTCGGTGCGCATTCTTCCGTATGGTATCCGGTGGGCGTCCGGAGGGCTAGACCGCGTTGCCTGCGTGCACTCCGTTCACGCTCAGAGGGATCGTGTTGAACTCATCCTCCAGGTCCTCGTGTTTTCTGCAGACAAAAATAATGGTTTTTACTTTTTACAGACGTTTTAGATCTAAGAATTTATGTTTAAGATTTTCAAAGTTGCAGAGCGCCAGTCTTATGAAAGGCGTTTCAGTTCCACGAAACAAGTACCTATCTACAGATATGTGAGTGGAAAATGTTTTTTTTAATAATTATTTCATTACGTTAAATTGGTTAGTGAGTCTCCACATTTTACATTTTGGTTAAGTGGCCAAAAGCCTAGTAAGGGTAACTTTATGAATGAATCCCCGTAATAAATATTGAGACTAATTCCCTATACTCAAAATCCCTACCGTAATACGGATTTGTCTTAAACTCTCTGACTTTAATTTTGGAAATAGAAATTTTGAAAAATGTCTCAAAGCCTATGAGGCTTTCCATCGTATTAACCTTATTAAGCTACTGCATAGCTACTATCGCGGGCCTTGAGCGTGGAGACCGAATCTCGAAATTCTGTAACGAAATAACCTAACACTGCGCATTCGTAATCCAGCAAAAAATGCTATGCAATAGCTTTACCGCGGCAGTCCCCGAGTGCCACACGTCTTTTTTTATAAGATAATGCTTAATTTAAATTCACGTAGTGGGATATATCTGATCTACCATTAGGTAGATCAAATCTTGACAGCAATACAAATAGTGAAATCAGCGTAAATAGGCAATCAAGTAAATGTTTGAGTATTATACACTAGATACACTAACCACAATGAATTACATTTCTCAATACCGGGAACAGTTACATTAGATTTAGAATATATTATGTAGGTACTATTATAAAACTTGTTCAGAATGATCGAGAAATCCAAGACTAAGATAAATTTTGAACTACAGTGATGGTAAATAACTTGCTATATTTTGAACTAACTCGCAAATTCTGAAAGAAAAATAGTTTTTGAATGTGTATCTAAAACAATTTGTAAATTGTTTGAAAGTTTGATTAGCTATAATCTATAAATAATAATGTAGATATAAATTTATTATATTATTTTATTTTTGGAAAACTTACTTTTGTTATATTATTATAAATAAGAAAAGTAAGTTTTCCAAAAATAAAATAAAATAATAATCACATAAACACAAAGTTTATGCTAGGTACAGTCGAGTTGAAAAACTTCTCTTTAAAAATCTGTTAAAATATAGTTCTGGACAGCAAATACAGCATAAGTCTAAATAGACCTTGTACATCTCAAAGTCTGTTAAAGTCCGAATTTACGCGATACGGAAATTTCATCAAGTAATTACTTACTCTAATGAAATGTAAATTACTTTATACATTTATTATCCAAAATCCCTACAAAGAGAGGGGTAGAAAGTTAAGAGTATTATCTGAGATTTAGATAAACAAAACCTCCTTTTGGAAATAGGATTAAAACACTTTGAATGTTAAAAATCTAGATACTTTTGTTAAAGCCCTTTTAATTTACGGGCTGAGTGCTAAGATGTTTTTATAATGATAGATAAGTTACTCGCAATTCTAAAATGACTTGAGTAAAGTAAGGTAACCCTCAACTTTTATTTATACGCGTACTGATTTTATTAACAGAAGTGAAAAATAGATTTTGGTTTCAATTCACATATATTTTTAACTGGAGAAATATTTTTTGTTTAGAAATATATTGATTACATTATATTACACTAGAGCGCGTTGTGTGAAATCACCCTACATTTATTGATTTAATTATGATATTACAATATTTATAGATTTAATGTATCGGCCGGTTTCTCGAACGATGATCAACGAAAAAATCAAACAATTACTATGTGTATCAACCACGTAACCAAAGAATCGATTCAAATGAATCTTAAATCATATAGTTCGTTAGCTGAATTAACAAATAGGCTACTTATTATTCCAAAAAAATACAGGAAACGGACGATACGTTGATTCCGTTCACGACCAGTTGCTAGGAACCATTGGTTTCTTTTCTATGGCTTATAGTGCCTTTTTACATTTATTTTTATTCTGTATGTGTAGTGTTATGGTGTAAATATATATTTCTTCTTTTCGTTGCTCTTTATTAGTGCTTCTTCTTCTTAGTGTCATTGAATAACCAGTTTTTGAAAATTGATTCCTCTATTTTTCACAAAACTCTGACTTTTATTAGGGATGTGATCACACAACGTCTACTAGTAAAATGTTATTTATCAAAGTACTACGAAGGTAAATAGAGTATGTACCCTACATACTTAGTGTACCTACCCCACTTCTCAAAGTGTAAGTAATCCCTACTTCTCAAGTGTAATCAGTGAAATTGAATCACGTCCACATCAAATGGGGTTGGGGTTGTGTTCCGTAGCCCAAACACATAATGCTAAAAAAATATTGATATCTATTGTGTGAGGGTACATTTTCGATCATTTTTTATTTCAAATACCACATATAATATTTGTTTTACCATTATTAAATATATAAAAGATAATACAATTGATCCGAAACTTCATTGAGAAATCCCCATGGGAATTTTAGGACTAAAATCCCCATGATTTTAAAGATACGGCTACAATAGTGACTTTAAGCTAAAAATAAATCTAAAATGAATAGAAAGAAGTGTAGAGTACCTACAGGTAAATGATAATGCATTTCAAAACAAAATATATTGCTAAGACTATACTCTCTTAAATTGTTTTTTATTCCTACTTTATTATAAAAACTACTAGTACCAAAATACACAAAAAAATTAAAAAATATTAACCGATTTAGTCATAGCATTTTGTACAGCCATTGTTTGATTGACCCTTCTTCTGGCGGTAAGTCCACTCCGGCCCTATTCAAAGAAAGGATCAAGTAAGTTGAGCCTAGGATACCTAAAACCTGCCAAACACGCCTTAAACTTTAATCATACAAAGGGTAATTAAAAAATATTAACCGATTAAGTCATAGCATTTTGTACAGCCATTGTTGGAATGATCCTTCTTCTGGCGGTAAGTCCACTCCGGCCCTATTCAAAGAAAGGCTTAAGTAAGTTTAGCCTAGGACACCTAAAGTCTACCAAACACTAAAACTTTAATCACACAAAGGGTACTTAGTCGGTACGATAAGAAAAGCAAACTTATAACTTAAAGGCCTTTGCACGTAGACAAACAGTGAAGGACGAAGTACTACCACTTACGGCTGGTTTCTGGAAACCCAAATCACGATTGATCCGAGTTTGACACATAGTAATTTCGTTGATCATCGTTCGAGAAACCGGCCGTTAGTATAGGTAGTGTTTTTGACGAACATTATAATTATAAGATTTTGTAGATCCAGATCTGACTCTTAGCACACCAGTTACAAGTATTAGGTAAATAAATAATAAATTAACATTCACGGACAATTCACACATCACGTCCTAGTCCCAAACTAAGGCAAGCTAGTACAATTGGAACTAGATTTCTGATAGAATATTTTTTTTTGTAGATACGTAGATTACATAGTAAGGTATATTGATATTTATTATTATTTAGCGCTTCGGAACATAGTAGAAAAAAAAAATTTAGAATAGCACATGGGCTATTTATTATTCCGGTAAAATGTATGGTTCCCGTGGGAAAGGTTTGTTTTAATATTTCATAGAGTAATGTATCGACATGTTATATTTAAATAGGTAGTGGTTGTAAACAACAAATTATTTTTGGTAAAAAGATAATTTAAGTAGAAGAGAATAATTTAACTGTTTTGTACAGTAATTTAATTAAGTAACTTAATATAAAGAACCCATCTAAAACATTGATACAGGGTTACACAGAAAATTATTGTTTATGTTCGCAAAATAGCTTAAACTAGTAAAAGATATAATAGTTCAGCCGCAATTAAAAAAAACCCTAAAAAAATGAATTTCCTGCTAGAGCGAGAGGTATCACCTTAAGTACCTTATTACTACAAATACTAGTATTTACTTAAACCATATAACCGCAAATACTAGGCTTCATCTCCAATACCTTGTTTGAATGACACAAGCGTATTTTTCATCTCTTTTTAATGAAAAATGAGTATCGCTCGACCGAAATTGCTCTTTGTTCTTAAAATGAGACCCGGTGCGCGTCAAAATTAATTAAGGTTGTTGAAATCACTTTATGGTGCCACCGCAATCGGTCTTCGATATTATGGTTAACCGATTAGTATATGTTTTTTTACCTAAAATAAGTGAGAGAAATATATGTAAATGGAAATTATCGCGCGTCAAAATCAATTAAGTAAGGTTGTGGAAATAACTTTTGGGTGCCACCTCATCAATCAGTCTTCGATATTATGGTTAACCGATTAGTATATATTTTTTTACCGAAAATAAGAGAAAGAAATATGATAGTTGTGTAAATACTATCGAACGTCTTTTTATATGTGTATTTATGGTCTGCCCTATAATGTACTAAAATTCCCAAAATTTATTTAGTAGCAATATTTTGTTAAAAGTTTTTACAAAATACTTTTATTAAAAACTATGATTAAAAGTTTAATACGTTGGTATCATAAAAATGTTATATTTTATATTGCAGCAAAAACATCTATTTATATTCAATCTATTTTTATACTTGACTTACTAAAGGTCTATTTCCTTTTACTTCGTAGATTGCTACTTAACCTATACAGAGGGTTAAATATAGGGTTCGGCAATTCATAGTAATAGTGTATTGCCTTCACCACGTCATGTTATTTAAACTACTACCAATAACAGTTCACAAATCATCGCTAATACTCGCATCCTGTGGTCACACACACAATTGACCATCTGCTCCACTGCACTGGAATTCCAACTTTATTTCCAGCAAGCTAGAGTGCATTTGCTAGACAGTATCTATATCTTCAAAGTTGCATGGGATATTTGCATTGAAAAATATACCTTAAGATGATGACGATACGGTCTATAAGTAGTATGCTTCAAGACTGTAACTAAGTGGTCAAAGACGCTTTTGATGTTCAATTCAAGCAGCAGATGGAAGGTAAACAGGCTGGGCAAAGATGATGTTTCTCTTTAGCCAGGTGGATTTTCTACCTTAACGTGGTGGAATAAGGTGCTAAATCGCGATGTTGTTTGTGAAATTGCGCTTACCACTTTAGATGGCAATTTTTTTGTTGATGTCTGTTTCAAACTCGGTGAAGAAACTCGTGAAGAAAATTTTCCTGAACATAATACTTTGGAGATATAAGTTATATCCAAAAATAACTTAAGGGGCAAACGATTTCCGCTAATAAATTATTTTTCCGTTTATTAATTTTAAATTCGTGTTGCGTAGCGTTCCAAAATGGTAACAGATATTTTTTCATATTTTATTGAATGATTATGATGTTGTATTTAGAAATATAGACAACAACAAGATTAAAAAGAAAAAGTTAAAAACATGACAATTAAATTTATCCTTACTTATAGACTATTAATTTGCTTGTAATAAGCTTTTTTAAGTAGACTTATGAGCTTAAATAAATTCGCACCCAAATAATATCAAAACATTAGAAATATGCTCAAGTGATCTTAATATTACATTTGTATGGGCAATACATCTGGCGCAGTCCTCTTAAGTTATCTGCAAAAGAACTTAAGAAAAGTGACAAATACCCTCAGGGCATTCTGTTTTAACAACGGATTTGTTCACAAAAGAGAAAAGTATTATTTTATCCCTTTTATTCGACACTTTCAGTCCTTTGCAAAGAGCCTGGGGCGTAGATAACTAGAGGTCTTTGGGGTCTAGTCTCTTTTAGATATGTGTTGTGTTTTAAACGGGAAATGTTACCTCATATTTAAAATAAATAAATTATAAATTTAAATAAATATTATTTGCACGTCGCGTTCTAACACCAGTAGCGTCGTTGTTTTAGATTAAATTTATTTTATTATTGAGCTTTTATTTTCTTTTTTCAAGCAACATAGGTAAGTATGATAGATATGATTTTAATATGCGAAAAAATAGTCAATAGTTTTAGGTACTTTTAGATTTTTAGACTTAAAGATCGTTTGCTAATCTCAGAAATAAAATAAAATGAATAGTTTTATTTTTACATATTGCACTGGAAAACGATGCAGTTGAAATTCGTTTTCAGTTTTTTTTTAGAATTGTCCCCTGTCTAGTGGTATTTTGTCACTGCACTTTCTTGTTTTTTTTCATCTAACTTGAGATTACGAAAGAACAAGTTTATAGACTTAGACGGTATCCTACAGCCAAGATAAATAGATAGACAAAGTTTATCCAGGAGCTGATTGCTCAGACATTTTGGTACATTTGAATACCAAATGTCTACAATCTACCTACTATCTGCATTCTCTAGAATTTGCAAGTCTAGTTTCAGTATAACTGCATATTATACATAATAGTATTTACCGAATATTTGAAATCTCAACAAACTATAAATACTACACTGTTATTTTACGATAACCTTCCGGCTTCGCACGGGTGGACATTAATTGATTTTTTTACACCTTGTATGTAACTAAAGTTTTAGTAAGGATCCCTAATCTTTTCTAGCAATAAATATAGGTACCTAAAATAGGTACTACGACTAGAAGTTATAAACAACATCAGCAGATGTAAAAATATGTGGGAATCAAACCAACACCTCATATCGCACGTTATAAATCGTATTGGAAAACCAACAGCCGTAAAGAATTTGACTTATTTATTAAAAACCAATTATTTATTACATTATAACTACTTAGTTTGTAATGTAACAGAAATATTAGTTACGTATCTATTACAGTTCAGTCAAGGATCCTTCGTTTCAAGTTCAGTTCAGTGTGATAGAAAGTAGGCTATGACTATGACCCTATATATCTGTATGCATTCTTATTTTATCAATTGTAATAGGAGCAATCAATGTTTGCCGAAAAAAATGGGACATGTAATGTGTAATCTTAATTTTATTGATAAAATACTCCATTTTATTTAAACTTGCGTAAATACGCATAAAATATTTAATAGCCTCTTTAAACGCATAAAGCAGTTATAATTCTTGCAAAAATTAACAAAACCATTTTTAATCGTGACAGAACGTAGCATAGAAACAAATAATATTCTGTTATGAAATCATTGATTTTGTTAGAAGTGAGACATCGGTAGATATTTAATTTTATTCATATTTTATTTACGTAGTAAGTATAGAAACAAATAATATTCTGTAATGAAATCATTGATTTTGTTAGTAGTGAGCCATAGGTAAAGAAGATATGTAAGATTAATTAAAATACAATTTGTAAGACCATATGCGACCATATACAGTCGTAACTAAAGTCCTTTATTGTATGATAGGTGCTTATCCTGTCATCATGGCTCACTGGCTTCTATAGAGACACATTGATCCGATAGCGACACAACACTAGGTAGGTATTATATACAAAGTACCTAAATAAAAACACCCTTATTGTTTTATTGAGATCAAAGTAACTAAGTACTGGTTTTGTTTACTATCTAATTAATATTTATTGAGGAGAATCAATTAGGTATTTGTAAAAAAAACGAGAATTCAAAACTTTTAAAACAGTAAGTACCTAAAGATACTTATTTCTGATTTCACGCACGCAATAATTAAGTACCAACAAATTATTTAATGAGAAAAATATAATACATAAGAGAGTAACTGGAAGAAAGGGGATGCTTGAAAACAAATAAAGCTCTACCTAAGGTCCAAGTCTTACCAGCGTCAGACTCTGAAGGGTCCCGTTAAATTGGCGACTAATTAATAATTCTAATTCTAAGTGGGGGAATGAGATCTGCACTGACGTCCCGCAATGGGGTGTATTGTGCATTGTCCCCCTGCTAAACTCACCCCAGCCAGCCCAACTCCTTAAAGTAACGGAGAAGGACCCTGGGTTGGTGGCAGCATTGACGACTTCTCTCATCTATTAATTCTAAGTAGGTACGCTTTCATGACATCGCCAGGATAACTACACCACCGTAAAAAGACACTCACCGTTTCCTATACTTGTAGATGATGAGAACAATGAACGCGTTGCCAATGAAGAGCGCTGCTATCAACAGCGAGGGGATCACGATATCTGCAACAAAATAGCTGATCAGTTTCGTGCTTCTGACTGTCAGTAAGGACACGTCAACCTATATCAGTCTGCTGGACATGTCTATGCAGACGCGCACTGAGCCCGGTCTTCGGCTCTTCTCAGTGTTTGCCAGCTCCGCAAACACTGAGACGTCGCTCCATCTCGCTAGAGGGCGTCTTGCACTACGCTTGTCTAAACGCGTACACACACCTTATGGATTGACACACTTTCATGACACTCTAATTCTGACTGACACTTTCATCAACCTATCCTTTACTATTCTTTAATTTAGGACATTAGTATTTTCCTTGCCCTTGAGCGGTTTTTGGCGTTTCTCGTCCATAGCTTGCCAGTTACATTTTGGAGATAACCTCACTTTATTAAGAGGTATATATGACACCGCACTGAAACTTCAGTACTTAATTTAGTTTAATTGTAATTCTTTGTAAGAAGGATCATATAAAAAAACGGTAGGAACCAGGCCGTAAGTTTCTTGCCCGTTCTTCTAGGCTCTGGTCGCGTGGAACTGGCACCTAGAATCACCTAGTATGTAAGACGATTCTAAATGATCCTTGTGATTTTACTGAATAAAGTAATTTTTGACTTTCACTTTGACATACGTGGTTTCAGACAAGTATCTTGGATTCTTCTTCATTTTTTTATGCATTATAGGCAAACGCTTGGCCTCAATCACATCTAATGTTAAATGATGATACGGCCTACGGTGTAACGCGTTTGCCTAGATAGAACCTATTCACACTCTTCTTGAAAACGTCTAAATTATATGTATCTGGAAACACCGACGCCGGCAACGAATTCCACTCTTTAGCGATTTTCAAAATAATCGCTTTGTTTTGAAGACACTTACCTACCAACATTTTAAACTTAAATAGATTCTGCCATAACTTTATTTAAACCTTTTTTATGCTTGTCTGAAGTAGAAGTTTATTTTTAGTAGTTACACAGAAAATAAGAAGAACTAGCAGCTGCTGAAGAAATTTTAGGCATGTCATATACGTCAAATTGATAACAAATGACAGATTATTAGTAATATTTTTCGATACCATAAAGGTACTTATGCTTACGCGTATAGCTTAGGATTTAAATATATTTGTATTATTTTTATTACAAGACATTATAGATAATTTTATTATTTATCGTATAACCTTGAGTTCCTAAAATAAAGTCGATACAGCTATATCATCAACATTTTAATGATTACTCGAGATTTTGAAATTAATTTAATTTCAACATGATCTAAGTATACTTAAATCTATATATAGAAACGAAATTTAGCAATAGCTTCAAAATTGAATATTTTAGATCATATAAAATTATACGTATCTCGAATATTTCAACATATTATCAAATTCCATACCAAAACCACATCCTTCAACTATTATTATTAATCTAGCAGCAAAATCATGAAGCTACCGTATTATCACTGTCAAGCTACGCAATAAAACCGTCAAGCTGCTTGACGCGTATTACTCAGTCAAGCAAAAACTTGCGAAACTACGATTTCAGGTTTCCCAACTCCGACTGCAATCGTGCTGCCGAACTCCTAGACAATGGCTTATGCAAATTGCAGGACCCAGGCTTCAAATAATCGTGGACTATTAAAACTTGAATCATTTTCGAAGGTACAATTTGTAAAGACCTGCAAAGTAAGACGTCTGAGGAGTAAGTACGAATTATTGTGGCATTCTATGACAGACGTCATACATAGCTCAGTTGGTAGTAGCTCTGCCTTCCTTGCTGTGAGTCGTGGTTTTGATTCCCACCCAGAGCAAATGTTTGTAATGAACATAAATATTTGTTCTGTGTCTGGGATTTTACGATTGTCACATTTATTAGTGCTGGAGCGTCAGGTGCCTTCGAAATCAGTTCTTCTAAACTCCGTATTTTTAAGTAGTAGTTTTGAGTAACACTACGTTATTGTGCATCGTAACTGCTTTGAAATTACCTAAACTATTGAGATAAATACAGGGTCTCGGTAAATAAGATTTGTAAGTACGTATAAGACGTGCTTTTTAAAGATGCAATAGTCGCTATTGGCCTATTAAACATTTCCTTACAAAGTACGTAAAGTTTCGACGAATCCTACGAATTCTTGTTTAAGCACAATTGTACCGTTCCATTTTCAGTGCCGAATACTATAGAGGGAGAGCCACCCTCAGCCAGACCTTCGTTATTTTAGTAAGGCTGAAAGTTTCTCTGTGTGAGCCTCCAACACAGGTAAGAACGACCCCTGACTATCGAGTTTCGGTTGTGTTGTGGTTACTTTAGCAGATCTCTCGCGCTCGCACCTACAGCGGGCTTTCAATGTGTCTGGCGAGATGTAATAACCATGACAACTGTCTGACTTTTGAGGTACCATATTTTTATAAGTCTCTTAGTAACATATATAAAATTCAGCTTTTATACTATGACGAAAGTATGATTAAAATTGATTAAGGTTTAGGGGTGTCTGGCAGGGGGAAGCAACCGTGACAAGTGTCCGGCAATGAACATCGTGATTCCCAAAGGTAATCTGGAGAAAATATAGAAAAATTGAACTTTACACTTTAAGGAAAGTAAGGTACTATTTTATAAGTACACCTTTACCACCGGTTATCTGCTAAAAAAAAAGCCAGACAGTTGTCATGGTTATTACATCTCGCCAGACACATTGAAAGCCCGCTGTAGGTGCGAGCGCGAGAGATCTGCTAAAGTAACCACAACCGAAACTCGATAGTCAGGGGTCGTTCTTACCTGTGTTGGAGGCTCACACAAAGAAACTTTCAGCCTTACTAAAATAACGAAGGTCTGGCTGAGGTCGGCTCTTAGGCTACTAGTCTATTGTGTAAAATGTCGTTGGTAAACTCACCGACAATCATGTTGGGTTTGTCCTGCGTCATGATGACGTTGCCTTGGCTATCCGCTGCGGAACCGTTCCTGGCGGCTTCCTTAGCCGCCTCTTCTGGAAATAAACAAAAATAGGTTACACTATATTAAAAAGACGTGTGGCACTCGGGGTCTGCCGCGGTGAAGCTATTGCATAGCATTTTTTGCTGGATTACGCATGTGCATTGTTAGGTGGTGCATGGAAAGAGCCTCCTCGTGGCGCACACCGGTAACAGCTAGACACAGTAACGCAGTGTCTAGTCTGGCTAATCTTTCCAACACGATGCTACAACAATTGTTAGGTTATTTTCGTTCGGTATTTTCGTTACGGAATTTCCGGATTCGGTCTTCACGCTCAAGGCCCGCGATAGAAGCTATGCAATAGCTTAAAAACTAAAATTACTTGAGATGGAAGCAGATGGCACAACATTTAGCGTGTCTCAAATTCGCTCAAACTGCTTAATTTGGGGATAGAATCTATCTTCAAACTAAGCAGTTTGAGAGAATTAACGACATTTCATACAAAGCCATCTATCGATCGATGGCTTTGTGTGAAATGTCGTTAATATTTATGTGGCAACTCTGAGGGTCATTTTTTTAGTCGTGGCCCAAAATGCCCCTTCTTCATTGCTAACTTCTCAATACCTATATCAAGATTCGTAAACGTTAAAACAAAGCAACCGGATCGCGATCCCTTGCCCTCAATTCATTATTAACCACTGAAGAATAAATCATTTTCCTTGTAACTCCACACCTAATTTATTCATAACAATATCAATAATAGGCACCACCTCCACAAAATATATTAATCTAATATTCCGGGTCAGAAACATGATATACGTGTAAGTCCTCGAACAGACAGGTACACTCGAAAACAAAACATTATCTATTAATAAACTTGTGTGATATTACCTGTAATAATAATCGTGATATTGCGGAAAAAACTAAACCGATAACCGTATACTCCCATGAATAATATATTATATTCATGGGAGTATACAATTTATATCCTATCAGTAATGTGTGTGATATTTGGCAGGTAATACAAAAAGTATTATATCTTCATTTATGTGAAGGATCTTGATACTAACTTGAGAAAAAATATAAATAGTTTCACTAAGAAAATGTGTGAAAGGATCTACTAAAATGTTATGTAACTTTCCGTTGCATTCTAAAGAATACTGTAAAGTACATAAATATCATTAATTTTATGAAATCATTTGAAAATAATTTTTTTTGTATTGTTCGGTTTTCAGTCTGTAGCCCGAGCAGGCCCGAACATAACCGAAGCTATCTGTCAAAACTCATCTATGGTATCTTAATGTAGTTCTATGTTTAAAATACATATTATGAAAAAGATCGTTTGTTGTTCGTTTTCGTGTTTTCTTATATGAGTATAGAAAATCGAACCCTAATTTATGTTTTAGATACTTTACTTTAAGTTTCATGAAGAAATTTCCGAACGAGAAATAAAATAACATTCGGATACCTTTACCCGCGCCCGAGAGAAAGTTACGAAGTAACAAGTTTTGTCTGGTTTATGGAAAATAAACGATAAACAAATCGAATCCGCGGAAATGGTGTAAACGATTGGAAGCTGCGAGTACCTCTACCCACTTGGGGTTAAATATCAGTCAATCAGATCTACTCCGCAAAATATCTGACATTTTGCGTCACACTCGGGTTAATGCTGCAACGAGCGACCAAGGCCAGACCGCAATGTACCTATCTCAAATACATTTAAAAATTTCGTTTACACGAATGACCTGAAGTAGGATCTACTAACACTCATATTACATACTTAGCGAGGTCGTTGACATGAACGGTAGACAGGTGACTGACTTTTATGACATGAATATTTAGGACACCCAAATTCCTACATTAGAGGTACACACGACCTTAAAAACAGCTGTTAGGAACCCACAGGAAAAATAATATAGTAAGTATAGGTATTTTAAATTCTATCGGTCTATCTTATAAAAAGTTAGCGCAGACTTGAAGTCCTAATTACCATACGTAATGATGCCTTAAGGTCAACCCTAACTTTTTATAAGATAGGGGGTATAACTTCAACGTTTAATTTACTGTAGGCAGTAAGCACACTATATCGATGAAAGAGAATACTTCATTGCATCACTAAAGAATAAACAATTCAAACAAACAGAAGAACGGCAGGTATTAGGATAAGTACCAACAATGAGCGGTATTATCAAGTGAATCCTTCGAACTATATATAGAAACTTGTAGGGTTTCTTTAGAAAACCGGCCAAGTGCGAGTCAGACTCGCGAACGAGGGGTTCTGTACAAAAAACATGTTTTTGTATAAGTGCTCCATAAATATTTATTTTATTCTGTTCTTTAGTATTTGTTGTTTTAGCGACAACATAAATAGGTAATATATGAATTTTATGATCTGTGAAAAAAATCTATTCGCTAACTATTACGGTTAACGAGACAGCCTGATGACAGAAGAATACAGAAGGATCATATAAAAAAACGCTAGGATACAGGTCTAGTTTCTTGCCAGTTCTTCTAGACTCTGGTCGCGACGAACTGGCGCTTAGAATCATTTAGTTTAAAAGACGTTTCAAAGTGATCCTTGTAATTTTTTGAATAAAGAAATTTTGACTTTTGACTTTTTTGACTGAGTCTTACGGCCGGTTTCTCGAACGATGATCAATCGTGATTTGGTTTTCCAGAAACTGGCCGTTAGTACTAGGGTCTCTTTTTACAATTTGGACACGGAACCCTAAAAATGAAGTTAACTTACGTGCTTGGCTTTACTTATATTTGTTATTATGTCGTTCTTACAGAGAATTTCACAGAAAATACGGTCAGTACGTGCGGAACTGAATCAGCCTTTTTATGTTTTTTTTCACCGTTTGAGAAAAGTTACGTGTCGTATAACTTTTGAACTCTATACTTTTGTTATAATATTTACTCACTAGCTGATGCCTGCGACTTAATAAATAAATAAATATTCATGGACATTTCACACATCATACTCTAGTCCCAAACAAAAAAAACTTAGCATTTACCATGGAAACTGAATTGCTGATAGAATACCTACATATTTTTTTTGTAAATACATATAGAATACTTAGTAACACCCAGACACAGAACAAATATTTATGTTCATCACACAATAATTTGTTCTGGGTGGGAATCGAACCCACGACTCACAGCATGGAAAGCAGAGCTACTAGCAACTGAGTCTGTCAAGCTTCTTATTATCGTTATATTTTGAATAATTCACAGAATATCTTTGTTATTCTGGTGCTTTATTATTGTAAAGTTTCATTAAAATGTATTCAGTAGTTTTTGCGTGAAAAAGTAACAAACATTCATCCATCCATACAAACTTACGCGTTTAAAATTTGAGTAAATATATAAGATATGTAGGTACTTTCTAGATTTTAGAGAGTAGCTACTACTGATATTAAAATTTTAATTACATTTATAATTAAGCGGTAGACGTATCCGAAACCTATTCAGACTAAAATTTTAATGAGTTTCAGGAATTTCGTTAAGTTATTTTATGAATTTAAATTACCAATGTGAGCTAGACTTAAGTGACAAGGGATTTCAGAAAGTTGAAGCAATCCCAAGAGCACAAACGCAAAGAAATTCAAATAAATAGCTTGTACTTAGGCCGGCCTCACACAGCCGGAATTCGTCTCTGAATTCATAATCTGAATTCATACTCTTAATTCCGGCTCCCTCAACTCACATTATCTTAAAAATTCAGATAGATCAGTAGTCTCTTGTTTCTCGACACACGCAAACGTCTCGAAATGGAGGAGGAATTAATACTAATCGCATTGCTATTGGCTCAATACAGAAAAATTCATAATCTGAATTCAGTATGTGTGTGTTGCTCCATGCAAATGTATAGGATTACGTGCGTTCTGAAGTCATAATCTTAAATATTCAGATCAGGAATTCCGGACGCACATCAGAATCATTCTTACAGATCGATCTGAGAAATTCATAATCTGAAAAAATCAGAATGTATGTGGATCATAACGACTTTGTATGGGATTCCGGCCTTTCTTAATTAAGAGTATGAATTCAGATTATGAATTCAGAGACGAATTCCGGCTGTGTGAGGCCGGCCTTATTGTAAACTCGTATTCCAGAGAGCTGAGCACGAATGAATGCGACAATCGTAAACATAACGTATTTACAACACACTGCGCGCTACCACAGCAACGTTTGACAGTAAAGCTGATGTCGACGCGCAATGTATCTCAAATACGTCACGGTTTCGATACGTTTTTTCACACATATTTTTTCGTGCTCCCCAGAGCAAATCTACTTTTGTGTTCAGTGAAGCGGTAGAAAATATGCTTAACCCTGGGGTAACCATGTTTAACATCAATGGAAGGGTTAGGACAACATCGTCCTTTCCGATAGTTCAAATAGATGAAACCTTTTTTGAAGAGTTACAAGTGCGTTTTCCGGGTCCAGATGATTGAACTCGATTTTTTTTTTAATCATAAAAATTAAGCCGAGAAATTATTTAGTATATAAACTACTTGTATTAATTTAAATAGGACTAGACCTACTTGAGTCAGTTTTTAAGTAGAGCATATAATATATTTACATCTAAACACAAGCTCTATTATATTCTTTGCTACCTTCATCAACTGTCATTATTCCGATGTCAGTGACATTACAGCATTTTCTTTCAGAGCATTATTTTTTTCTTAACCAGATAAAGGAGTACCTATTTACGCCGCGCTTTACAAGGCCACGAGAACAAACGATATATGGCAAAAATTAAAATGTTTTTTTTTTGGCTCGCACATCAGGCACATTTGCCAATTAGTATGTAAATCATAAATCCTTCTTGAACTACATGTTCCTCGTAAATTCAGAATAGTTTTATAGTGCTCCAGCGTACCGAAGAGCCCTTCAAGGGGTGACCAAAGAGATAATTCAGTTCGCAGAGCCGAAACAACGCCCAAGTAATGTGACGTATGACTCTCTAGGGGAGGTAGGGTTGCGACTTACATGTCTACATCTTTACTATGTTCTACAAACTTTATTATGTTTTATTATCTGTAAGTTACCAAACTGGTTTGAACACATCTTTACTTGATACGATAGAGTCGGTATGTCATCTATTCGATTTCTTTTTTTTTCTCTATTTGCTCTACATCTTAGTTTAAGAGATGAGGGTAAGAGTCGTACTTGCGTTCTTCTATTTAGCTTCAACTTCGAAGAGTATCTGAGTCACGAGGTATGGCCCTGATTAGCAGTTGAGCCTATCAGTGGCGTTGTGTAGGCCTCTGCGGGTCCGTTGGTACAAGGAGATCGCGATTTGGAAACAGAGCAAGGTTATAATGATACCGAAACCAGGCAAAGATCTGTCCGTTAACTACAGGCTAATTACGCTCCTCTCGTTGATTTCTTATTTCGATGTTTGTCACAATTCTGACGTACAGTTAGGTACCTAAAATGTCACTGTCAGAATTGTGACTGTCTAATGCCAAATATCTTGAGTTGTACGTCTGTTCTGTATCATGAATCTATCACATGTCTTCTTGGGTAGGTGGCTTGATGAAGGATTCAATCAATGAGATGACAGGTAATAATGAACATGTATTAATATCAATACGCAATCACGATTGTGATGTACCTGATAAGAACTAGCTCGATTTTGCCATCGAAAAGAAACGTCAATAATTGATTTCCGTACAGTGAACATGTTTGTTGGGTGCATGTATTTTGACATAATATCACAAAACATCATACGTCATTTGTCATAACACGGTACAAATAATATTAGGTCAATGAAACGACACTTAACCTACATTGCGGAGTTAAAAGAGGATTATGAGATGCAGGTACGGAAATCGTCAATCAATTAATTTCTGAATGAGACAGCCCTAAAATTTGGGCTGAAGTCGTCGGAATAACGATTCCCTTCGAAGTAGGTACAGTCAGCTCGTAAAGCGGACGGACTGTCGGAGCTTAACAAGTTTAATTATCACCGGCAACTTCCCACCTTCGAATAAAGGCCTTTGTCATCGAAACTGCGAGATACGATCCAGTTTCGAGCGAGTTACGCGCGAGTTTTGATATTAATAAACGTGCGATTGGAAATCTATTAGGGAGCTCAATATCTTCGATACAAATTGTTTTATGTTTAGATGAACTTGTACACAGTTCTTCTTCTTCTTCTTCTTATCGTGTCGATGCTACAACTGTAGGTATTCTGTTGTAGCATCGTGTTGGAAAGATTAGCCAGACTAGACACTGCTTTACCGTGCCTAGCTGTTACCGGTGTGCGCCACGAGGAGGCTCTTTCCATGTACACAGTTCAAACTATCAGTGAAATAGTATACCAAGCAATATTTCACAATAATAATGATATCATTTGTGTTGATTTACCTATTTATTTTATGGAGTAAAATACGAGCTTACGAGCACGTTTAAAAATATAACATTTTGTTACCTATTTATTTGAATGCTCGATAAGTAACACGTGTAAAATACAGAATAGCGTAAATGTAAAATACAAGGAGGAAAATACACACAAATAAACATTACATGCACGCACACTAACAAACGTTGCTTCGTTTTATTTAAATATTTTTAAAACACTGATTCATTTAAAAGAGTTTTTATTTTAACATTGATCAATCGATTTAAAAAAAAGGTTTTCGAAGACGTGTTTCATTCGCATTACAATGACGTCACAATCATATTTTGACAGTTGACAGCTGTCAACCGTCGTAGGGTTACCACACGAACTTTATATTTGTAGTAAAGTAACATATAATACAGACAAAATATGAAAAGTTTATGTCAGCCATATTGTAAGTTTTACTATCCAACAGATTACCGAATGCCTTTATGCCTACTTTATTTCTTACAGTTCTTACAGAATGTTTATGTTCCTATAAAAGCTGAGCTACTTAGTGTATCCGTAGCCTTTTTTGCTGATTTTATGGCAACCGCCATTGTAGGCTGAAGAAAGTTATAAAAGAGGGTAACCTTGACTGAATTCTGAACTTTTTTCATGTTTTACGATAGGAATGACAAAATTGAACCTATTTCACTACCTTTGTCTTCCATTGCTACTGATACCTATTGTCAATATAATAAAACATATTTTATATTTTCGAAATATACAGTGAACAATTTAGTAAATAAACCCACATTGCAGTGTCCTTGCAGGGTGAATGTATACACTTATAGCTACTACTAGACCTAAGCTAAAAAAATTACATGTAAGCAATGAATAAATACAAATACAAATAAATTACGTACTATAGAGACTTTCGTGGAAACCCTACGCTGGCTTTTCAGATCGCCGTCAAATAATAGTGACGTCACTGCAAGGAGCATTTCTAATAAAGATATTAACAGCCGGTTTCTCGAACGATGATCAACGAAAAAATCAAATAATTACTATGTGTCAAACTCGGATCAATCGTGATTCGGGTTTCCAAAAACCGGCCGTTAGTTTTTTGTTCGTTTTAGGAATTACCAATAGATACTTTATGTATTCAAAAAAGTTTTATTTCTCTTCTTTCACTGCTTTTTATAATAGCATGATAAGTACTCAGAAAAAGCACTTAAGTATAATAAAATCTTCCAAAGATTACGTAAATATTCCACATTTTCAATCACAAGTCTCTCAACCCAAATTAGGTAAACATGAACCACGGAAATAAACGTTTTCTTTTCATGAAGCACGGATTTTTCTGGATCGGAGCCAAGCAGACGCCATCATGCTCTGACCACAGAGTTAGCATGCTTGAACCTTTGATTTATTTATTTGTACTTTTATTTATATTTTGTGATCTTGTATCGAAGATCATACCACGTATTTTTTTTATTTAGATAATATTCACAATATTCGTGAGTTAGTTCTATGAACTTCTGTAAATCTTATAGTTTTTTTTAGCCATTTTGTGTCCAAATAAGTATACAATAAGTATACTAACAACATACATTACAAGTCCTGCCCCGGATTTGCACGGGTGCGATGCTGATACATGTATTATAGATACGTAACATACTTTTAAATCGCTCTATCAATTAAAAAAACCGCATCAAAATCCGTAGTTTTAAAGATACATAGGGACGGCGGGAAGCGACTTTGTTTTATCAATGATACAGATAAGAGAATAAATGTTGCAAAGTTCTACATAAACTATGTTTGAAATAAATGTTGTGTCAATTGACACGCAAGAAGAATAAGACTATGTAGTAATAAAGTAGTAATAAATAAGTAGTAGTTGTAAAGTTTTTTTTTTTCACAAAACGCACGAGTTATGGGGTCGAAGCTTCAGACGTCGCGTGTCGTGCGTGATGCGTGTCGACACACTAGAATTATAAATGGATACTAATGTCCATTTCTACATTTGATATGTAGTTCTGAGCTACTGAAATAAAGGAACCAACATCAAAAAAAAAACAATAAAAAAAATAGTTAGTTAAGTAAGTTCATTTCAAATGTCACTAAAAGCTTACTACTTTAGTGTGGAGTATTGGAGCTATAGACCGCACTAAGCCAGCAAGCTAACTCATCTTGTGTACTGCATCGCGCGCGATATGCTTGTCAGTCAAATCCTCAAGTGTTTTAAGATCAAGCCAGTCATACATAAATAACAATATACCTACTTACTTAAAATAAAAATACTAGTATCTAAACTCAAGGGCAATAAATAACATAAATAAATGTTTATTGACTCTACGTTGAGTCAAATTTGTTAATTTTAAACGTATTTTACTGTTTATACTGAAACAATCAGACCTTTCACTAAAGGACTACTCAAACTAAAACTTCATTTTGTAGATATTTTATTATAAGTAATAGCTATTCTAAAGTTTCATTATCATAACTGAGTATTGAACAACCTAATAAACAATTCTATACTACTCGTATTGTTGCGAAGTTTTAATGTTTTTACCTGAACGAGATGAAAAAACCAAAATAAAAAAATAGGCTACTTACAAATCGTAGCCTGAATTACTAGGTACTTGTTATACCGTAAATCCAATAAAAGACGAATAATGAAATAAATAGGATACAATATATGCAAACATCTACATAAATAATGCAGTTAGATAAAATCACATTGTTTGAAGAGCAAATACGGGTTTGTTGTTCCAAACCGGAAATGCGATAATAATGACCTCATTAGTCAGATAAATCAAAGGTTACTTATTATTATTATTTATTATAGTAAGTATATCTACTATTGTATGCCTAGATAAGAATACAAGTATTTACTCAACTATAGAAAAATACTTACATAGGTAATCGTTTAAACAATAGTAATAAAAAAAACAGTTTATAGAACTATGGAAGGGGTCCGACTTCGTTTAAATGAATCCTAATAATTTATTACTTACTTTATAAAACTGAATTTAAATAAGATAGTCTAGTTCTATTTCACATTAAAATGTTACAGTACACAATACTCTTTATATATGTAATCAGCATTTCGATAACACTATCTATCAAATACTGATTCCTCTGTTGAATTCTCGTTATATATTTTAAACAGTAATAAACCATTTATCTATTTTAAACAACATGTCGATAAATTGGTGCTTTTATCAATAAATTCACAAAAAACTATCACCAAATAAAATTAAAAACCACGTGGCTACACCACACTCTCAAATAAAATTATAATTAGCACTAAAAATAAAAAAATCTAAAACTCACAGTGTGCGCCGAGTGCACGTGTTCCCGCGACACACAATTTCAAATTACGAACGCGAGTTGCACGGACCGTTGTCAGAACACGACAGACAGAAAACTGTTCCTTGTACGTATTTACTAAACGCAACTGAAAGCAGTCTGCACGAGTCCTTTGTAGACTATGAAAATATTTACACAAATCAAACCAGATAACACCTTATCGGCACGCGCTAAGGTTTGAATTCGAAATGACAGCGCAGTTTGTTCGTAACCACTTCGTTTCTATCACGCGTGCTGTTGTCACTTTCTTCGTACTAATATTTGTTGAGTGCGAGTGAGAGGGCAAACGGGAAGATGCGCATGTCCGTTTTCTCCCATGGTATAACCTCAAAACGACAAACTTTTTAAGTGAAGCGTTTATTGTTATCGACAAGTTATATGCTATTCACATCGGTGACTTTTTGTATAAGGGCTTATGACGGATCGAAGAAGCCCTTTTGTATGAATAATGGCTTCAATATTTTATAAAGTAATGGTAGCTAGGTACCTACCTGATATACCGAAGAAATAATAACATCACAGGTAAATGCTACTTACTGTTACAATAAAGTTTTGATGTTTGGACCAATAATCATTCTCCTTTTGTCATATCATAATTATCTTATATTTTGTATGAAACTTCGAATTAGGATACTTCGTAACCCACAAAAGGGTTTAAGATGATTGTTTTGTTATAGGTAGGTACTTACATTATAAACCAACACTTGACCGCCATCTCACCTTATTTAAGAATAAATAGGAAGTGAATAAGAGAGCTTCAACAAAGTAGGGTTTTTGGTTCTAAGTTTCATTTTTTGTAGGCAGTACATTAATGGGCATTCTCCTTTTGTCATATCGGAATACAATGTAAGTACTTATATTAAAGTATGTAAGTATATTAAAAGATATGATATTTTTAACAGAACAATGCGTGAAAGATTTGACTCTTATTAAAACAAATGATTTGGAGAATGTGGCCTCAAAGTTTTTATCTTCTTTCGTTCGAATTGAAGTTTTAAGATATTGCTCTCTATGGCTCTACCAATAATACCATTTTTTTTTTTTTTTTTTTTTATTTAACCTATTGTTTCCCACTGCAGGGCAAAGGTCTCCCCCAAATTCCTCCATTCATCCCGATCTCCTGCAGCCATCCACCACTCCTTCGCGTATGAGTCGAGATCGTCCCTCCAACGTCTTCTCGGCCGGCCCGGTCGTCGCCTCATATTCTCGGGCAGCCAAGAAGTGGCTATTCTCGCCCACTTCTCAGGTTGCAATTGACTAACGTGCCCTGCCCACTCCCACTCAATTAAGTAAGTACAAGAAAAACTCACAATAACTTCGCATTAAAGTTTACATAAAAAAGCGGTTGATTTGATTCCCTTTTTAAGATTCTATATCACAGATAATAAATATATTTTAGTAGAATCTGTAATTAATATAATAAGTAAGTATATTTAAAATAATTCGTTATTTATAACTAACTTACCAATACACAAAGGCACTGTGTCGTTCCATCTATTGTCATCATAGCACCAAATCAACCGCGCCCTCTCTTGAGTATCTTCGAAAACAAAGTTGACATTGCACATGTAGTGAGCTACGTCCGCATTGCGATACACGAGGTAGCCGCTAGATGGCGCTGGTAATGTGATGCATCCTATACCTGCGGAGAGATGGCGCTGTCAACAATTTCTTAAATAGTAGTACATAGCTATTTGTATAGATGGCGCTAGTTTAAAAAAAAAAATTTGGTACGTTTTGTTTTTTATGAAGTGGTAGTCTGTAGTATCCTTTATTGATTTATTTTAAAATTTCACATTTAGCGTTAGTGCTAGGAGGACTTCATGCTAAGAGCATTGTCTGCCAGTCTTCCTGGATATGCAGTACTTAGTAATAAGTGCAATTTTCAAATGTTTGGATAATTTTTTTCTTACTTTTATAATGTAGTAGTACGCCTCTTTTAGGGTACGCTCCTTGAGACTTCGCTTCAACCGTCACATCGAGAACATTGGTCCCCGAGGTGAGGCGTAGCGGTACGTCGACTTGGTCGCACGAAGAGAAGAGGTGGTCGCCGTTCGATTCCCGGACCGATACGTGGTCGGTACAGTCTTTGTCGAACGGGCCTATTCCTGTAAGAAAATTATACCACATTTGAGATCATGGTGAAACGCTTCTTTACCATCAAACAAGTAATAATATACCGGCCGGTTTTTGGAAAGCCAAATCACGATTGATCCGAGTTTGACACATAATAGTAATTCTTTGATTTTTTCGTTGATCATCGTTCGAAAAACCGGCCGTTAGTTACTAAAATTTTCCTATGGTCAGTAGAAACATACCTACAAAGCCTACGAAGGCTACGAATTTCGTAGCACATTGGACTTTAAACTCTATACCTACTTAGATAAATACGAGTTTTTTTTTTATTTGACTGATCAGCAGACAAAAAAACATTTATATCCTTATGATCGAATTGTGAATCATTTTTAAAATTGGCGTAAAGTTATTTATGCAATGTTTACTTCTAATACTGCTGCTCGCAAGATAAAATCCCGTTTTGCCTTTACTTTTTTAAGTTTTCATTCGTACATTTTAAGAAACTTTGTTACTAAATAAAAATATGTAGCTACATAATGTTCTCATTCGAATATTTTAAGAGATTTTGATACTAAATAAATATGTGGTTACGTAATGCCATCGTACCCTTCAAACTGACATCCAGTAAAGTGACCCTGACCCTCTGCTCGCGATGCACCCGCAGTCGCCAACGGCACGCTTCCCCCACGTAGAAGTGGGGGTACCCTGGGGTTCGGATGTACCCCTCGCTTTCGGACCCCCACTCAGCCACCCGCACCTCGCGGTTGCAGTAGTGCACTGAGAGCGTGTCTGAAAATATAAAAATATATTTTATTTTTGACGTGACAACGTCTTATAATTCGATAGAGTCACGCACGCACGAAAAAACATGACTCATGAGGCGTTCTGAGGTGTTCCATAAAGTGACGTTGTCACGTTCAACTATCGTCAGTAAACCGACTTTACAGACAACCATTTTTTTTAATTTACATGGCTATCAAACTTTTAAAAATTAGGGAGTAATAGAGTGAATATAGCACAAATAAGACTTAATTAGTATTCACTTAGAGAATAATATAGAATATATAAATCAATATAACTACTTATATGTACATATTCATACCTGTTTGAAAAAAAAGAAACAAATTACCGCAAAATGTAATCCTGTGCGAAATGTTTGGACATGTTTCTGTGTATAATATTTCATTGACTTGAAGATAATGTTTTGTTTTTGACGTGACAACGTCTTATAATTCGATAGAGCCGGCTGCACGCACGAAAAAACATGACTCATGAAGCGTTCCGGCGTTCCGGCGTTCTGAGGCGTTACCGTATACCGTTCGTTGACGTTGTCACGTTCAACTATCGTCAGTAAACCGACTTTACAGACAACCATTTTTTTTTTTTCATTTTAGACTGTTATTTGCCTAGTTGAACATAAGCTTGAATTAAGTTTTTATTAAAATAAATAATTAAAAATTCTTAATGTACCTTTTCTAACTACAATTATTTATAAAAAAAAAGTTATTAAAAACTCCTATAGTATCTTCTGCCTACAATTATTTATATTAAATTACCTACCACACAGAGCAAGCCAATCACCATCAGCCGAAAGTTTTTCCAAGCACTTCCAAGCAATCGCAATAAGTATTTTATAAGTATAAAAGGAAAAACTTTCTTAAAGCCCAACTTTTCCTTTAATTAAGTCTTTCAAAAGAAACCTAACAAGGTACCCACTGAATCGTAACGGAGAGTTCCAAAACAAGTTGTTATTGAGAAAATGAATCGTAGTTTGCTTGACCGATTTTATTTCAATGCTTTTTATAACAAAGAAAAAGATTCAGTTAACTTAAGCTATAAAAACGCTATTCATGTCTTGATAGCCGTAAGTCTTATACTTAAATGAGATAAATGGAAGAGTTTGGGTGAGACCTTTGCCCAGAAGTGGGACGAGATAGGTTAGGAAAAAAAAGTCTTATAAAAAATATTTGTTTTGTCTGTGGGACTCCACACTCTCACTCCACTTCTTCTTCTTGCGTGTCAATCACCTCCAACTTTAAACTCGATTTCAGTAACTTAACTAATATAGTAACTAAATACGATTAACTATTTTAAAATGAGACGTTCATGAATGCAATTAAATTAGACGTTTACGGTTCAATTGTAGCTAGAATGTAAAAATGTATGTAAATATTCTATCAGCTACCTATCTACTTCCCATCCTATCCTAACCTACCAATATTATAAATGCGAAAGTTTGTATGTATGGATGGATGTATGTTTGTTACCTACATTACAACTAATCTAGGTGATCCGGATGATCGAAGTGTCAAGCGAGCATACTTGGGCATACTTGGTTTTAACCAGCCGCCGTCCGGTTGGTCGGCCCAAGTATCGCTGGATAGACAGAGTGGAAGCTGACCTTCACGAGTTAAAAGTCAAAGTCAAAGATTCTTTATTGCTTGCAATACTTACATGTTATAATAGATGTCAAATAATATATAGTATCAATGTATTCTGCTTATGACTAGGCATGCAATAATTAGATTTACAATTAATTACAATAATATAAATGTCAATGAGTGAATTTTAAATAATAGTTATTATTATTTAAAATTCACTTATTTAAATTTAAATAAATGTGTGTAAATATTAGTCAAGAAATTTATTGTCATTATTGAATTCATCTATTGTATAGTAACATTTATTCAGTAGTATTGCTCTTAGCTTCCTCTGAAACAACGAACATGGGAGCTCTCTGAGTGATTGTGGAAGTTTATTGTATAGAATAGGAGCCATACAGAAGACACTTCCAAGAGTTCCAAGCCTATAACTGGCGGGTATCCGTGCTGGACAGAGACATGTTGCGTGCTCTCGTGTCGGAGGCCAAGACTCATATTGGGTCACTGCGTCATAGGAGTAGTAGTAGTTATCTAGACTTTTTCAGATTCATGATAAAGCAGTTTCACTGACTTTCTATCGTATCGTGAATCTACAACCTTGTAAAAGCGTATCGTGTTGCTTCTTATCTGACATCTAACCTTGATAGGTTGAACTTCGTCCGTTTACCTCATAACCTTTGTAGATACCTACTTCAGAACTTTATACGCAGTGACATGTAACAAATGGGGTAGATCTGCTCTGTCTCAAAATACCACCCTGTATAATAGACAGGGTAAAGGGTTATTTACCTGCATCTTGGGAGTTTTATTTGCACAAAAAAACAATCAAATGTTTTCATTCATTCATCCACAGACTGATTTGACCCACTGCTGGGTATAGTCCTTTGTTTGCTCTTTCCATTCCACGCGGTTATTTATTAGTTTATATAACTAAGTATATAAAGTGCACATAGCTATTAAACATGGTAATTATTAAGAATGCAAAACAGAAGAATAAATAAAGCCGTTACTAGGTGGGAGTTATTAACCTATTAGTTTATCATCTACTTATTATTTACACCTAATTATGTTTTTGTTTATTTAGCTACTAGCTAGTATGTTAGAATTACTTAGCATAAGATTCGATGAAACATACACTGGACTGCAAAACTAAGTATCACACTTTTAGAATTTATTTTTCTTCTAAACTATAGAAGTTAGAGATTTCAAATAAAAAATGTTTTATAGCAAATTTCATCAGCTTTCTTTTAAGCATACATGAGTAACATTTTTAACTTAAAAAAATGATAAACAATAAAAAAGCAATTTTTAGCTTAGTGTCTAAAAACTCACTTTACATGTTATTACCTCCTCGGGCTCTGATTAGAGCTTCAAGCCGGTTTGGCATACTGAAAACGAGGTTTTGGAGCCGATTTTGGGGACCCATTCTCTTCTATCAGGGCCTGTTTTGGTGCCCTGAGGATGGTAAGTGGTGGTCTGCGGCTTCTGAATAGCCTTCCTAGCTCGTCCCAGGCGTGCTCAATTGGGTTGCGATCAAAGTATATCTTGTTTACTTCATAAGTTATAGCAATTTAAAAAGTGTGATACTTACTTTTGCAGGCCAGTGTATGTCATTGTTACATGTTACACACAAATGTGCTAGGAAGAGATAAATGCTCACTCATACTCAAACTGTTGTAGTCGCGTGCAAAAGTCATGCAACCGCATGCAATGACGCTCGGTGCGCGATGAAGTCAGGCAATTACCTTACTTTTCTCTTAATTAAAACTTGTTGACAACGCCCCTTATAAACTCCTACATTAAACGACTTTGTTTATTAACATTTTAGCTTACACGAGGAACATTTCAAAATACTTTACCCTACTTTAGAACAGAATACACCATTAAAAATGTGCTTAAGATACCCTTGTGACTTTGAAGCATCTCTGGATGCACTTTTAAAGCCCGACGTAGCTGGTAATTGAGATGTTATTATATCAGAGCGGTGCGGGTTCGATTTCCGTGGTAGATAGACCTTTTTTTATAAGTCGGTTGATACTTTGAACAAGCAAAGCCACGTTCTTCGACTAGATCTTTATCTAATATTCAAATTAAGTTGTCTATCCCAAGGCTGTATCGTGTACGAAGGCAGTTCTGGCTAAATTAAGGTTATTGTTAGTCTAGGCCCAAATAGGTACTTTGCTAGCTCCTTTGTATTAGGTTTTTGGGACCTTGAACACGGTTGTAAAAACAAATGGGCCTTAAAAGTAACTAAAATTCAAGCAAGGACACATTCCTTTGTTTATTAGTTTTATATTCTTAAAGTACACGATAATTATCGATCTTAACAAAGAAGGGTTTTTTTTATACCTAAAACCTAATAAATCAAACCTACTATGTATATTAATTGGTGTTTACCAGGACCATTTGTCAACCCAAAAATTTAGTTTTTGGTCGAAGATTCAACGATTATTAAACTTTCAAATGATGGATCAAGCCGATGACCCGCCTGATGATAAGAGGCAACCACTACCTATAAGTATGTCTACTGAACACATCCACTGAGGGCGTGCCCAACGCCCATTATGACCACTCCTTAAATACGTACGTATTTAAAATTTACAAAAATCACCGGTTCCCATGTCCTTTATACAGCAAAAATCACGGAGGTACCTATTACTTTCCTGGAAGAACTCCTCCACAAAAAGTTACAACTACAAAATTGGGTAAGAGTATCGATATTTTTCCGTGCACCCAAACGTTTTGTCATATTTGCTTCACAAAATGGCCGGTCTACATCGGCAATGGCCCACAAACCTGTCCTTCGTAAATCAGGTGTGGTTTGAATGGCCCCCGGGAAGCAATAAAGTGTCTAATATTCAGGGCAACCTTCTGAATTAATTTACTTCACGCTTCAGGCTTCAGGCCCTGAAACCCGATAAATAGATTGATGTCTGTGTTAAAAGTGCAAGGGTTTTGCTGAAGTGCGAATTGAGACCTAAGGGTTATGCAAAGAATAAATGTGACAATCGTAAGCGTTCAAATCAAAATCAATAATTAAAAGTTTATTCAGTAAAATCACAAAGATCATTTAGATTCTAGGTGCCAGTTCTAAGGCAGCACATTCAAGTCACACTGCGCGATGACACTGCTACGTTTTTCAGCGTCAAAGCGTAGTGTAGTGTCACTCGACTACGCCACCGTTCCAATACGTTCTGACCTCTGAGCGATTTTGTATTGTTGTTATATATTCTAGGTATATTTACAAAAAAGATAGGGTAAAAATATAGAGGGAGTAAAAGAGTCATAAAGAAATGTTTTTTGCCTTCTACTTTCTTTTTTACGATCCATGTCAGTTTTTGGCTAATTTATAAAGTTACAAAAATTATACAGAATAGACAAAAGGATGTTTGTCAGTATGTCTACGCGAAATTCATCAGTAATTAATGGAAAACAAGTCAAAATTGCTTTATTCAATAAAATCACAAGGTTCATTTAGATTCGTCTAACATACTAGATGATTCTAAGTAACTCTGCCGTGCTTAGAAATCACAATCATCTGTACAATACATTTTTATCAAAATAAATTGGGTGTTTCATTGTTTGTCTTTCCCATAGGGATATTAATCCAATTCGGCATTATGGTAAAAAATAATCCGTTGTTATATAATAGGGTGAAATATATTGTGTTATTTGGGGAATAAACTTAACCTAAGTCCTCGAAATGTAGTTGGCAATACTGCAAGGAAAGAATTACTATTTTGAGATTCTCAATTGAACTGTTTTTTGTGTTTATTCTTCAATTGAAAGGGCTATTTTTAATAATGGACCCAGTTTTAATTGCTATATTTTTTTATATTTCTTGCAAAAATACTTCTTAATTATCTTAGTATGCTTGAAAGCCGACAGACATTGAATTTATGCTACGTGGCCCATCTGAAAAACTATTCTAAACTAAAAACCCTAATTTCGTGATTCCAGTGACAATTAACTTTTGCAATAATTCAGTCGATATCTACCAAATCTAATCTAAACATTAATCCCGATTCCCAATTCGTTTCGCGATCCCCCAACCCGATGTTATGGACCATTGCCGATCTGATCAGCTATCGATTCTGATCCACATATGTGGTCGCAGCTCGTTTTGGCTATTAGAAGCTTTTATTCACAAAATTAAGACTATCACAGTAATTACAATACATTTATTTGATATATCTAAGCTATTGTTTTTCCAAAAAAATATTATTTCCTTTTCTTCATTTATTTTAATAACGTAGTTTGTGAATAAAATTATTTTGTAAATAACGTCCTAATATTTTTTCTTATTGGGCGTACAAAAAAACATGAGTGCTCTTATTACACAATTGTGCAGCGAGTTTTTTTTATGAGTAGGTACTGCAAGTAATGGAAATTTTGATGGTTTATTCCCCTATACCATAGCATGGATCATATAAAAAAGCAGTTGAAAAAAAAACTGGGTCTGACACGTGCTGTATTTGCGCAATAATTTTGAACAATTTTGTATTTTTTCAAATTTTTGCATCATATACGGTCTGTAGATAGCTCAACTGTTTCTTATGTATTTTATATGTAATGAACATGTTGTAAATACTGTAATAGTCGTAAGTTTGTGAATAAACTTTCTAATGTAGTAGCATAGTAGGTAAGTACATGAAATATGTAGATATAAAACTTTTGCAATTTTGGATTACAATTTTTTAATAGTTTCCTCATTACTCTACCTGGTCTTTACGATGTGAGATCAAAGAGTTATAAGTTTACGTTTGGGACTGGTTATTATTTAGAGCAAGATTATTATTAACCTAGTAATTTTTTACTGCTTAATATGTTCTAGATAAATAAATAAATCTCTTGTAGTTTCCTTAAAATATCACCCGACTCAGGAATAAGGAAAAAGGGAAGAAACTGAATAGTACATTCCCAAAATCAGAAAAACAAAATATTATAGAACGCTAGGCAGCAAAATTCAAAGAAATAAGATGTATAAAGAAATAAATATTCATAGTAATCTAGTGTCCTACTAAGCATAACTTGTACAAGTTTTACTAGATTACTGTTAAAAGACTTATAGTAGCTACATATAAGTAAATATTGTAAAAAAATGCCTAGACAGGCAATCAAAACAGTCATATTAATGTTCTTGGTGTGATAGTTCTCGGGGTGAGAATCAAACCTACAACCCGCATGTAAGGCAGTGCTTACCAACAGAGCTGTGTCGCCTGTTTGTACTACACTACAACAACAAACAATAACAATATACATAACAGTATAGCAGTAGTAACCTAGAATTACCAACGCCATTATATTTGATGCTGATTGCAAACTATTATATTATGCGTGCCAATAGCTATCCAGCAAGGGGAAACTTGCGTGACCGCATATCCTTTCAGTTGCAGTGCAGTTTTCGATGATTTTACTATAGTAACTGATGAGTATTCCGTGGCATTTTTGTGGACTGACGTGACTGAGCTGTCAAAAATGACGTCAATGCCGCGGTTTGAGCATGGCCTACCTGATTTTTCGTTAATTCTATCGAACGGTATGAAAATCGATCATTCAAAATATCAATAAAATACGAAGAAGAAAACTGAACAGCAATTTGATCAAATAACAGTTCAAAAACATTTCAGTTGTCAGGATACCCCCCCAGACCTGCATCGCAATATACCAAAATAATTGACGTATTTCATACATTCGTATGAAAATTTGGTGCTTTTGTCCAATTTATGGGTTTATTATCCTTCCCTTATAATCCCCATATGGAGGCAAATGTGCAAAAAATAATAAGGGGTCGTTTGATGGACGCGGACAAGGGTTATACTGAGATCAGCAAATTACATTATGTAGCTTGATATAATATCTACATAATGGTAAATTGTTGTGTGTGGTTGAAGTTGCAATTTTATATTTTGACTTTGTTCTATTTAACTTATTAGCCTAATTACTACAAAAACATTTCGATTATATATGATATTTTTAATTTTATTGCAAATCTCCCTTAGGTAGGCCTTAATACCCCCAGGTACCTTATTCATAATGGTCCTATGGTTATTCTTTACAAAATACAAGTTAAACTACTTTTTTTGTTTAAAATGTACCTGTGTTACGGCCGGTTTCTGGAAACCCAAATCACGATTGATCCGAGTTTGACACATAGTAATTATTTGATTTTTTCGTTGATCATCGTTCGAGAAACCGGCCGTAAATGTATGTTTTGTAATTTTTGTGTCTTACTTTTTCTTGATTTCTGTCTTTGTGTACCTACTTGTGTGTAACTATTTTGAATGTGTTGTACCTGTGTATTGTGTGTTAAATAAATGTTTCTCTCTCTTTCATATAATAAAACATATTTATAAGTCATAAATTACTAAAGGTAGCAATCATAATAATTAATAAGTAATTAATAAGCACACAGGAATAATCAACATAAATCTATACTATTGTAAGAATGAGAATAAGGCTTTGTATTACTCTATCGAAATATAATCAATTACTTATTAACGCATGGCAGAGTAAAATATGGTTCTAGGGAACGGCGTGCCATACCGTGTGCCAAATCGAGGCAAGTCATATTACATACTCATGACATGAGGTTATCATAGTACGACCGGCAACTGAGAATTTATCTTTCAAAAGAACCAAATGATAGATCTGTAATTAAAAAACCTGAATTATATTTTCGATTTGTTTTTTTATTTTTTTTATTTACATTGCGTGGTCGCTTTATGCGTTGTGCGCGGGCTTATACAAAACCACCGCACACCGAGCAGTGTAATTCAAACCAACACAAACTTTCATGTACCTACTTAGTTGACACCCTATATATTGAGATAGGTACATTTTCGATGTCCATTAAGATCAAATCAAACAATATACAATATCCAGTCAAATGTAACGTAAATAAATCTGCGTGTATTGTAAGTGACAATTTAATGTCCATTAGATGCCCGGCATGGAAGATAATATAGTGGGTTCTTATTTTGGCTATGTCACTTTATTTACCCTTAATTCAATAGTGTAAAGAACAACTAATAAAAAAAACTACTGTTTAGAGACAAATACGTGAGATTTTAATTTAAGTTCCCACCTAGAACAAACAGTGTACCTATGTGTGCTGGCAAACATGTATGTATGTATGTATTTTATAATAAGTACTAAGCTTCTGAAAACGGAATTTGTATTCTCATAAATATCTATGCTCAAGTTTTTTGTAAATATATCGACACAAAAGTTACAATTTACATCATTAATAAGCCACGTTTCAATCTAAATGTAGACTAATTTTGAAATACTTACTAGAATTTCTACATTTTTTTTTTCACCAACACTTCATTTTGAAATTGATCATACCTACTACCTTGTAATACATCTATAAAATTGAGCTTTAACTAAGAACAATAAAGTCTATTTTAAAGTGCATAGATCTCTGAAGTGACACGCCAACCTTTCAACTTTTCGGAGTAAACGTGTCAATGCCATGACAAACTTATAAACTAATTTAGATAGACCTACCCCACCCCTCTGTTCCACACAAAGTTCTGTACAACAGCGGTTGATGCTAAGCTATTGGGGGTCTATGAAGAATGGTCGATACAACGTGATAAGCACGTGGGATTTCCAAGGGGAGCAAAATATGTGACAATAAATTTGAACCAAAGTAGCAAATTGTAGGATTTGCATGCACTAAGCAATTTGCACTTTATGTTCTACGCAATACAGATGTAAATGCAGTATTTCTGGGGTATAGCATAATATACAATTGAAATCGATCTTCGATTGTTTTGTTCGCGCCAAAACTGTTCTTTCTCCAAATTTGCTGGTTGGTTCCCATGAACCAACCAAACATGAACATGAAATCTTCAAAATAGGCGTGATTCTACCCGGCGTAGATACTTAAGAACCATTTCTTAAGTACCTACGCCGGGTAGAATCACACCTATTTTGAAGATTCAACCTCATTTTGAACAAGTAGTGTCATGTACGTATAGTTTTCTACTACTTCCGATATTCTGCACACTTTCAAAGAGTCGACAGAGTTCGACCCATGGTCATAGCGCATGCACAGTTGGCATCCAAAATGCTAAAAATCCCAGTTTGAAAAGAAATAACTATTTATGAAATAGCCCACATTTGGGCTTTAAGTCCCCAATTAATTAAACAACAGCATATGGTCCAATGGACCACTGATAACCGTAACAACACATCTGCGACATCTATCGGTTGATAACGAAATCAATTTCACGCGGCATGTGCTAGACTATAATTGGGGTAAATTTTAATAAAGGTGAAAGTTACAATGAAGTTCAATTGGGCCATCAAGTGTTCCAGAGATATAGGCCGCATCATCATCAAACTAAGTATATCAGTCCACTGCTGGACGTAGGTATCTCCCAAGACGCGCCACTGAGCCCGGTCTTCGGCTCTTCTCATCCAGTGTTTGCCAGCTACACTCCGCAGATCGTCGCTCCATCTCGCTGGAGAGCGTCTTACACTACGCTTGCCTAAACGCGGTCCCACTCCAGTACCACACCAGTTTTTCTATCGTTCAGTAGTGAAGACCACTTACCATCAAAGCAAGCGTACTTTATGTAGACCAATCCTGGAGTCCATCTCACAGACGGCGGGTAGTCTTCAGACAGTACGAAGTTGCAGTGGTTCACACCCGTGCATCTACAGCAAAACAAAAATAATTATATTAATACAAAAATTGTATGAAGTACAATTTTCTAGAACATATGAAATATTTTGTGATATGTTTATAAATAAATCCGTCGATCTCAATATTGCGAAAAGTTAACCTAAGAAGGTGAATAATAATAAAATGTTTTTTTTTGTAAAAACATACATAGGATACCTACATTTTAATATGTACCCAGACACAGAACAAATATTTATGTTCAACACACGAACATTTGCTCTGGACGGGAATCGAACACGACCCAGAGCATGGAAAGTTAAAATTACAATAGTATTAAATCTCCCTAAAAGCTTACAAAATGCATTTGATTCCGTACAAACCTTCCATTTCCGTTTCCGCTCGAAACATTTCGTTGAAAAGTGCACCTACACCACAGATAATACTATACCGTGACAGATAACATCATTTCCACCTCTCCCTCCCCCCTTCCATTTATTTCCACCCCCATTAGGTATTGACATTAATTTTAAATATTTATATCATGACACGGCAGATATTTTAAGGGTTCAAAGGTTTTGTTCAGAAATAAAATATTATTTATTACTAAAACTTCTTTTTTATAAGTTTTTCCTAGGTTTCGTCTGCAAACCGGCTGAATCAACCTTCGCCGTTTTTGACGTTTTTGATAGAGCTAATATTCTTTTTTTTTCCTGGCTCGCACTTCTAATGTTTTCGATAGCCGGAATTCTGACAGTTGACAGTTGTTGGGCTATTTAGCTTGGCAATACATAGCAAAATAGTTAAGCATAAAAAAAAAGTGGTTGGAAAAAAATCACGAACTTTGTATTCCAACTGTACTATATAAATTTCATTGGAAAAGCAATATTTTAAATGAGTAATAAAGTTCAAAATGGAATGAACAAGTAATTCTATTAATCATTTTGAAGTGCAGGAAATGATGAGGTCAAATGCACTCTTGATTAATGACCAAGCGATTTGAGTAGATCAGCCGATAATCTACGATTTATAAAGTATAACCTTTTTAATAAACTACTTAGTAGGTATTTCATGATATAGTTCTACTAGGGCAGCATGACGATACATTGGTACATTATAAGGCATAATAATGGCATATCCGTAGCCAGAATACATATAATCGCATGGTTACAAAGTAATTGTTAGATTGTTAATAAAAGACAAGGCAAGTAAAGAGAGAAATTACAAATACATTTTTTTTAATGACATCACGATGATCTAGTCTAGATAAATTTAGATCCCACTAGTTTCTTAGTATATTTTAAACAGTGTATGAAATTTACATTCTAAAGATATAGGTATAGTAAAATCTTACCTCTGGCAAAATAAATAAGAATAAAAAATGGTTGTCTGTAAAGTCGGTTTACTGACGATAGTTGAACGTGACAACGTCAATCGTATCTTATCTTATCTTATCTTGGAACGCCTCAGAACGCCGGAACGCCGGAACGCTTCATGAGTCATGTTTTTTCGTGCGTGCAGCCGGCTCTATCGAATTATAAGACGTTGTCACGTCAAAAACCATTAATACCTATTCCAATACATAATAATATCGATAAAATCAGCCGCAACCACACCCCTATAAAACAATAAAATAGCACCTGGCATTGAAATGACTCGAATTATTCAATAACACGCCCCATTAAACAGTAATAGCTTGCATTTATATAAATAAGTTAAAATAGCGATTATTTTAAGTAAAATCAACATTGAAAAGGTGCATTTCGAAATATCGCGATAAGCGTTTAACCAAACACGTTCAACATTCAAACGTTAGTGAGCTGAAGATTGTGACGTAACCGCTGTCACACGAACGGAAAAAGATGAGCGGTTAGCCGTTTTTACAGCGATACGAAGTTGCACACGCTACGTACACGTTACGTTGTTGAACATTAGCTGCTGCTTATACGAACCGTTTACGATAAAATGTATCACAATCGGGGCCCTGGTAGTTTATGATGCCTAAGTAATAAAATTATAATCACATCTATTCAACAAAAAGACCCCAAATAGCGATTACAATCGTAAAATCAATGGTCATTACAGCGCGTCGAGTTTGACAGACATGTGATTACCGGCAGTTATTATGCGCACGCGCAAGCCAACGGGACATGACGTTTTACAAAAATGGCGCCATTTCCGGCCAATTGTCACGTTACCCTGCGTTTCCTGGATGGTCTTAGAGAGAGAAGGTTCTAAGTTCATTTTCTTGGATTTTTGTTAAATATTTTAATTAAAACTGTTCTTGGACTGAAACTTCCTCCTCCTCCTCTGACTTGAAAATCTTTGGGAATTAAATTTTGGTTATATCACTTACGATGTTTTTTGGTGTTTTGTTTTTAATAGAACATAAAATAATTAAAACGATCATGAATCAAGCTCCCATACTAAAAGCTGTGGTTTGGGACTAGATGGCGTTAAATTAATCTTAATTTAATTACTTTCTTATTAATGAAGGTCTCAGCGCATCACAAAACAGACTATAAATTTGAGTTTGGGAACATTTTTACAATTTAAAGTGTATCTTAAGTGTATAAATATTAAAAAAAAGATCAATAATATTAAATTTTTCTCCTTAGGACTTGTAGATATGTATTTAACGAAAAAGGTTAAAAAAAACCTTTAACCTGGTTTAATCCCTGAAACTTAACCCATCAACGGATTACACGATCAAGAACGGCCTGTAATCTACGTTGCTAATTTATTTCTCCGTAATAATCCCCAAATCCCGAAGCTTCAGAAAGGGCTACAATTTTGGCCTAAATTCATTTCGCAATCCTAGATAATTCTACATTTCAGATTATAGTTTGTAGACGTTTTAATTAATTTTACAACAAAATTGATCAAAACCGTGGTAATAAAAGAAACATATTTTTGAAAATTACCTAAAAATACTCGTCAACCTTTGAACCGATTAGGATGATTCCTATTATACTTTATAATTGGCGGAGTAATCACGTGACTTATACCATGCAAAAAAATCATACAGTCGAACATGCTTTTTTAAAAACTCATTTGTTTTTATTTCGTATAGGTACGTATCCCGCACTGCTGGGTATAAGCATCCTCCCTCAAACGCCACTCTTTTCTTAAATGGGCTTTTTGCATCCAGGAAAAATTTAGGTATGTTGTACATGTTGTACATTTAATTAGTAATATTTATTTGAATGTAAAGAGGAAGGCAGCAAAGCGATTGATTGCGATTGCGAGCGACCAAGCGTTCGACTAATGCATAAAAAAAAAAAAAAGTAGGTCTGTCACTTGAAACTGAATTCGTTTGCGCAACTGGGTTCCCTTTGTAATGGAACTGTGTCGAGGGTCCCTGGATTGCTGGAGGGAATCTGACAGTAGCCGTCAGACGTTACGTAAACCTATTCGCGTCACAATGCGCGTCAATAAAGATGGACTGTTAAACGTTGCAGCGACACCGCGCTGTGTACGTGGAATACGTAGTTTTACATTTCAACGTGTTTATCCCTCTTGTCGTTTTTTATTTTTAATTGATCTTTCCCGTGATTGTCATATTTGGATAGAAAACGTTGATTTTAAACGTTTTTGAGCTCAATTCTCAATGGCCAGCATAGAGAGGTGAGTGTGAGTACGAATAAATGGGACCATCGTAAAGTAAACGTAACGCAGCGTATTCGATTCACATTGCATTTCAAACGCCAGCTCGACAGCCGAACGATGCTGCAATGCAATAACGCGCAATGTGAATCGAATGCACTGCGTTACGTTAACGTTACGTGAATTTTTGACAGCTAACTGAATACTATAATCCTGAGAACGTTAAAAAACTACGGTTAATAATAGCTTACCAACCCGTTATGATGTAGTTAAGTCATTAAATCTCGATCAATTACTCTTAAGTACAGTCTTTGGTTAAACGCGATTCTATCTCCAATTACTTCTAATTGACTTTAACTTACATTTCCTAAGCTCATTAAAGTACTGAATAACGGTATTAAGTACTTAAACAACTTTATAATTACACTAAAAGTTGTATATTCTCCAAAAACGCATTTTTTACCAACTGAGTTTTTCTTTTGTAATGATTTAACGTATTTTGAAAATAAACTGTAAAATTTATTATCTGTATTCGTTCATATTCATACACTTAGGTAGAATTTTTCATTATAGTATCTGGTAACACTGATTGAAAGTTACTTTTATTGTGTAAAATATTATTTATGTGATTGTTATTTAATTATTGTCTTTACTTAATATTGTATAAAAAAGTGCGTAATTTATTGAATAATTGTATTACTCTTTTTTTAGTAATGTAAGTTAAAATATAATTAAGTAGGTACTGTAATAAAGTACGGAAATGAGTGCCAGTGGCGCCAATCACGATGTTCGGCGGTTGGGAGAACAGAGGGGTGTTTTGGCGACGGTGGGCATTCTTTTCCGGGACGAGATTGTGAGCGGACGAAAAGAAATTGTTAATAAATATTATATTGGTTAAATTGAACTAAAGTATTATTATTCGTAAAAATTCAGAAGTTGTATCTTATCTACGCCTGCGAAATTTGACTGCCGACATTGTGAACGTGAGTACCTTAACATTAATTTGTTATTAATCATGAAATAATCGTTGTTCTCTATTTGAAAACGATACTTATGTACCTACGCTTTTATTAGCATACTTGAAATTGTTCTTTTCATTAATTCTAGCAGAATAGATTACTATTAATTGTTTTGGAATAACTATGAGAGTAAAATTATAAAAAAAAATATAGCTGAGGGTAGTTATTAAAAATTATCAAAAACTTGTTAATGTATTTTGTCAGTATCGGTACATGAATTATTCTACTGATTGTTCCAGATGTTTGAGTTAATTATATTATCATATGAAAATCTTAAGAAATATGTATTGCATTGACAAAGACTAAAATGATTATAATTGAAACTGGATTAAAACTGGATTGAATTGAATTGGATTGAATTGGATTGGATTGAATTGAATTAAATTGAATTAAATTGAATTAAATTGAATTAAATTGAATTAAATTGAATTAAATTGAATTAAATTGAATTAAATTGAATTAAATTGAATTAAATTGAATTAAATTGAATTAAATTGAATAAAATTGAATAAAAATGAATTAAATTGAATTAAATTGAATTGAATTGAATTAAATTGGATTAAATTGAATTAAATTGAATTAAATTGAATTAAATTGAATTAAATTGAATTAAATTGAATTAAATTGAATTAAATTGAATTAAATTGAATTAAATTGAATTAAATTGAATTAAATTGAATTAAATTGAATTGAATTGGATTAAATTGAATTAAATTGAATTAAATTAAATGGAACATGTAGGTGTTTCCAAATGAATGAATTTAACTAATGGAACATGTAGGTGTTTCCAAATGAATGAATTTTACTAATGGAACATGTAGGTGTTTCCAAATGAATGAATTTTACTAATGGAACATGTAGGTGTTTCCAAATGAATGAATTTAACTAATGGAACATGTAGGTGTTTCCAAATGAATGAATTTTACTAATGGAACATGTAGGTGTTTCCAAATGAATGAATTTTACTAATGGAACATGTAGGTGTTTCCAAATGAATGAATTTTACTAATGGAACATGTAGGTGTTTCCAAATGAATGAATTTTACTAATGGAACATGTAGGTGTTTCCAAATGAATGAATTTTACTAATGGAACATGTAGGTGTTTCCAAATGAATGAATTTAAGAAATGGAACATGTAGGTGTTTCTAAATTAATTAATTTAACTAATGAAACATGTAGGTGTTTCTAAATGAATGAAATTTAACTAATGAAACATGAAGTTGTTTCTAAATGAATGAATTTAACTAATAAAACATGTAGGTGTTTCCATATGAACATGTATGTGTTGTAAGATGTTTAATGAGTTTAACTAATAAAACATGTAGGTGTTTCCATATGAACATGTATGTGTTGTAAGATGTTTAATGAGTTTAACCAATGAAACATGTAGGTGTTTCCATATGAACATGTATGTGTTGTAAGATGTTTAATGAGTTTAACCAATGAAACATGTAGGTGTTTCCATATGAACATGTATGTGTTGTAAGATGTTTAATGAGTTTAACTAATAAAACATGTAGGTGTTTCCATATGAACATGTATGTGTTGTAAGATGTTTAATGAGTTTAACCAATGAAACATGTAGGTGTTTCCATATGAACATGTATGTGTTGTAAGATGTTTAATGAGTTTAACCAATGAAACATGTAGGTGTTTCCATATGAACATGTATGTGTTGTAAGATGTTTAATGAGTTTAACCAATGAAACATGTAGGTGTTTCCGTATGAACATGTATGTGTTGTAAGATGTTTAATGAGTTTAACTAATGAAACATGTAGGTGTTTCCATATGAACATGTATGTGTTGTAAGATGTTTAATGAGTTTAACCAATGAAACATGTAGGTGTTTCCATATGAACATGTATGTGTTGTAAGATGTTTAATGAGTTTAACTAATGGAACATGTAGATGTTTCCGTATGAAATAAAACATGTATGTGTTCAATTTATGAGACATGTAGGTGTCGATTTTCATAATGTTAGAAAGAAAAATCATGGAGGGGATTTTCATTCTATATTTTCTTGCAATTTTATCATATTTATTGCGGGTTGTTAAAATTATGAATAGTTACTTTTACAGTAATAATAACTAGTAGTAGTTATTTTAAATGTTCCAGATGGATTCTAGATTTGATTTGGACGAAGATGTATCTAGGCGTAAGCGTCGCCGAATTCGGTTACCTTCAAACTTCAATTTCTTTTATTCAATAAAATCACGCGGATCACTTTGAAGCGTCTTACATACTGGATGATTCTGGGCGCCAGTTAGTCGCGACCAGAGTCTAGAAGAACTGGCAAGAAACTAGACCTGGATTCTAGTGTTTTTTTTCATATGATCCTTACACTCATACAATAATATATCTATCTCTATCATATAAATCACTTACAATTGTTTAATAAAGTTGGAGCTAGTTCGTCCCAAGCTTGCTTGTCTTCTAAATAATCAGATATTTTATAATATGCCTTTGATAAGAGTTTTCGTTTTATTACATTTTTGAACTTGCTAATCGGCTATTGACAAACATCGCTTGGAACTATGATATACATAGAAGCGTACACATTGCCCTTTTAAAGATTTATTTACTTTGGTGAGCCTAGTAATGGGAACAGCGAGTTTATCCTTATTTCTTGTGTTAACATTATGATTGTCGTTTTTTTTAGCGAAATGATTAATATTTTTCGAACATACATTAAGTTTTTGTAAATGTACTGACAAGGCACTGTCATTATGTTTATTTCCTTAAATTTATTTCGTAGCGATTCTCTAGGATCCATGTTATAGATTGCACGAATAGCTCGCTTCTGCAACACAAATATGGTATTTACATCTGCAGCATTCCCCACAACAAAATGCCGTATGACATAATGCTATGAAAGTAGCTGAAATAAACTAGTCTAGCTGTATCCACGACAAAAGTAAGGAAGCGGATCTTATTGATTGTATATGCTGCAGAACTAAGCTTTTTCGATAATTTGTCTATGTGTTTCCCATTGAAGTTTATTATCTAAGGTTATTCCTAAAAACACAGTGGTGTCCACGAGATCTATATTTTCATCTTTAATTTTGACATTAACTAGCGATTGTGTGACATTTGGTAAAACAATTCGTATACATTTAGTTTTTTTTTCGTTTAATAATAAGTTGTTTACATTGAACCATTTTACAACTTTTGAGATTGTATTATTCACGTCGTCATAATTTGTTTGTCGTCGTTTCAATTTGAACAAAAGTGGAGTGTCATCTGCAAACAATACAATCTCGTGATCATCTTTAACTACTCGTGGTAGATCATTGATGTAAACTAGAAACAAAAACAGTCCTAGTATTGATCCTTGTGGTACACCCATTTTCACCACAGATCCCGGAGAACGTTTTCCATTTACGTCAACTCTTTGAATTCTGTTGCTTAAATAAGAAAACAGAAGTTCCAGAGCAACACCCCTAACACCATAGTGGTTTAGTTTTGTGACCAACGTTTCATGATGCACACAATCAAACGCCTTGGATAAGTCACAAAATATACCCAAGGCGTCATTTGACTGCTCCCAGTTTTCATAAATATGTTTTATCAACTCAACGCCTGCGTCAGTCGTTGAGCGTCCCTTCGTAAACCCGAATTGTTTTGTGTCAAGTAAATTGATATTTTCAAAATGTCTTTGTAACTGTAGGAGCATAAGTTTTTCGAAGATTTTACTAAATGTTGGTAGTACTGAAAGTAAATTGGGTCTGAACGGTTACCTGATTTGAATAGCGGTGTTATTTTAAGTCAGGAAACTCACCACAATCGATGCTTTGGTAAAATATAAAGGCCAAATCTTGAGCGATAAGGCCAATCACGGGTTTTACGACGGCAACGGAGATGCCCCAGAGGTCCGTGGTTATTTTTTACATTGATCATTTTAAAAGCTTTGACAATATCCTTTGCATGCACATAATCGAAGTTGAACAGTTTTTGAATTTTAGGTATATTTTCTATCAGTAATGACTCCGTGATTATGTGGGAAGAGTTTAAGGATTTTGTAGTTGAGACAGGAATGTCAGTGAAAAATATCTCGAATGCTTTCACCACATCAGCAACCTGGTCAATGATGATGTCGTCAACCTTCAGCTTGAATATGTTTTTATGTACTTTGACCCTTCCTGTCTCACTATTGATTATTTTCCACGTAGCTTTTATTTTATGATCACTAGTTTTAATTTTTGAACTTATATATTGAGACTTAGCAGTACGGCAAACACGTTTAAAAATCTTTGAGTAGTTTCTATTTTTTTCTATAAACTCTTCACTAAAATGGTATTGCTTTTCACTATAAAGATTGTACAAGGTTTGTCTACTTTTGTGGATTCCCGCTGTTGCCCATTCACTGAACTTAATTCGATCAGAGACCATCATAGACTTGGATGTAAAAATACTGTTAAATAAGTTGTCCTAGATGGTCTGAAGGAATCTGACTAATTAGATTTTTCTTAATTATTTTTACATTTGTAAATATATTATCTAGGCATGTAGCCGAAGTGGCTGTAATTCTAGTTGGTTCTAAAAATACATTATCCAGGTCAAATGATTTGAAAAGAGTTAAAAGTCTTGTATTGAATGAGCCTGGTACAAGTAAATTAACATTAAAATCACCGCAAATTATTATCTCTTTATTTGTGCTAGTTATTTTATACAAAATCTCTTCCATTACTTTTTCAAAAATATCAAATGAGTCGGACGGTGGGCTGTAAGTGCTTAAAATAATGAACTGCTCCAACTCCACGCAAGCTACTTCAATGTGTCTTTCTACAGAGCGGTGGACAATGTCTTTGCGTTCTTTAAATGTTATTTGTTTATTTAATATTATTAGTGAACCACCTCGCTTATACCGTTCTCTGCAAAAAGCACTACCAACCTGGTGATCACTGAAATTAAACATAAGCTCATGACATTTCAGCCAATGTTCTGTGACACAAATAATGTCAATGCTGTTCGAGGTTATGTACAGTTCCAGCTCTAATTCTTTACCGCGCAAACCTTCGATGTTCTGATGCACCAAGCTAGTATATTTAAATTTATTAAGTTTGTTATATTTATTTAATTTGATACATTTAATTTTTGACTCGGATGGTTTATTATTATTATTCAAATTATTTTCAATATGATTATTTAAGGGAACTATTCTAGAGGTTTTCTCTGTTGTCTTATGTTCTAATTTAAATGACTTGGGATATCTTCCATAGCCATGTTTTGCATGTCAGGACACTGTTCAATAGAAGCAGTATGTTTAGTCAAGTTCTTGGCTGTGATATTAAAATAATACGATAGCGAAAAAGCTACTTGTCGTTTTAAATAATTAGAAAGGTAATATCTTCCTTTAGTCAAATAAAAAGGTTTACTAAGTATATTGTTAGAGTCAATTAAATGTATTAAATTGTTATTGCATATTGTATGCAAGGTAATATTTAACTTATATCTAAGATTATTTTCTGCTTGTGGCAAGCTGTTGCTGTAGGGGAATGTAAACATCACAATTTTGTTTACCTCTAATGAGTTTAAGCTTTCTATCAATCTATCAATTGAGCTTTATTTACATTACCCCTGTTTCCAAGCCAAATTACTAAATTAGAATTTTGGTTAAAAGTATATTTTGAAATTAAATCCATGATTTCATGCATGCTAGAATCAGGTATGCAATTATTTATAAAAGAATGACCCATTCCTGAATTTAATATGTGACCCATATTTTTCCAATTTCATCGCTAAACATTACCGTATTGGCACAATTATTTGACTTAACATACAGCTGAGAAGTGGACGAGGAAGTTGATGGGACAGGACTCACCGGTTCTGGACTTGAAGCGCACTGACAGTCACACATGTGGTTAACCACAAGCGAGTCATACCGGTCCTTGTTGTTCTGTGATAATTTAAGCAATTCGTCCATAGCCAGAGAATACTCCCGCATCGCCTCCTGGGACTTCTCATAGCGACCAGTAACAGATCTCAAGGAATCCTCAACGCTGGCAAGTTCACATTGAAGCTGCTGTATGTCAGACTCATAATACAACTTTGTATTTTCTAGTTGCACAGTACTTAATTCAAGTTCCTCTAATAAATCTTTTTTATTCTATTTTGTTTTTAAGTTTATCAACTATGTATTTGTTATTTTTCAACTTATTTTTAGTCTTATTTACCTATATATTTGTTAATTTTAACATATTTTTTGGATTTTCTCCTACTCGAGTGTATTTTTGTGCATGCTGAGTTTACTCCCACCGAGTCATCATTTGTTAAGTCAATCATAATAGTGGGAGTATTACAGCTTACAGCAGAAATTTGGCCGTTGTCCCTGTCTGATGATAATAACTCATCATATAAACTAAAAGGTTTCAGTGTGGTAGAGCATTGAGCCGCTTCTTCCAGTAGTGTGATTTGTAAGTGGGCATCACATACCGTTATTGATTTAACAACATAACACCCGAATGTAATGATTAAATATGTAGAACTTATTCTATTTTTTTATTAAATTAGAATTCCATTTACTTATAATTTTGTTGAATTAATTATTTTTGTACTTTAATTTTGAGATAATAAATTGGACCAAGTGAAGTTTGTAGAATACTTACATACACTTTTTTTTGTAAATGCATACATAGAATACACAGACACAGATCAGATATTTATGTTCATCATACAAACATTTGCTCTGAATGGGAATCGAACTCAAGACCCGCAACATGGAAGGCAGAGCTGCTACCAACTGAGCTGTGACGCCTGTCTAAAGTCTGTTAGTGAAGCCAAAAAAAAAGTTTATTATTGTGACACTTAACGTTGATCCAGGTCAACATGATCGTCGCACGGGTCAATTTATCGGCATAAGGCTGGATATTGTTATGAACAGCCGTGACCTGGCTAGTGTTGCCATATCCAACTAACAATATTATGTAGCTATTTAGTCGAATTTTATAACATTTTTTTTTCTACACAGAAATGTGCCTTATAACACATGTTTAACTGTATTTCCCTCATTAAATAAATAACTTCTTGCAACCTAAGTCACGTCATGTTATAAAAATGTTATCGTGAATTTATACTTTTATAGGCTTTTATAGACGAGTTAAAAGGTTTTTTTAATAAAACCTCAGGTTTTCTCAGGCTTTTAGGGTTATTTCAGGTTAGAGTTATTCTTCTTTATTTATCTCCTTTCAGCAATCTAGCACTAGATGACGATGTATCAATTAATAGTTCATAAGTTAGTTTAACATTTGCTCTGGGTGGAAATCGAACCCACGACCCACAGCTTGGAAGGCAGAGCTACTACCGACTGAGCTGTGACGCCTGTCAATATCTATTAATATTATATTCTATCGTCGTACACTTCAAATTAACAAAATTATTAAAAACTGTAATCCAACAATCTCATCAATCACCTCAGTAGCGTTATCTAAACAGACCGTGGCTCTTTTTCCTTATCTATGAATTATTTTTCTTTTGTCTATAAAACAAAAGACAGTGTAACCTTTCACATTTGCGTTTAGGCAAGCGAAATGTAGTAAGTGTGGCAAGATGGAGCGACGATCAGTTTATTGTTATGTCTTTCATTTGTTATTTTCTTGGTGTACAATAAAGAGTTTATCTATCTATCTATCTATCTATCAGTCTTCTTCTTCTTATCGTGTCGATGCTACAACTGTATTTTGTTGTAGCATCGTGTTGGAAAGATTAGCCAGACTAGACACTGCTGTGCCGTGCCTAGCTGTTACCGGTTATCTATCAGTGGACTGTAGTGATAACACTAGATGAGAAGAGCCGAAGACCGGGCTCAGTGGCGCGTCTTGGGAGAGACTTACGTCCAGCAGTATAGATTCATGATGATGATGAACCATTGACAAAGAGTTAACAACCAAACAGCTAATAGTAAAAGCAATGATAGAATAGCTGAGCTTCAGAAGCCATGACAATTAACACACACGCTAAGAAAAGGTGTAAAAAAACTACTTAACCGTTTTGTAAAACCATCGCCTCTAGCTAAATATTCAACTTTTAGTAAAATTACTGCCAGTAAAGTATAAAATTAACCCCAGTTTCTAAATAAACTTGTAAAATTATAACATAATTTGCATTTAAAATACGTTAAATACTGATTTAAGTAGGTACACAAACTTAATTTAACTAACTTTAACTAACAGAATAAGAATAATTTATTGTAAAACTGTGTACATGAGACAGAAACACCGTCGAGCTTTTATGAAATTTATAATTTACTTAGAAATAAACTTTTCCTTATTTCTTTTAATTAATTACTTTTTTTTACATAACTATTATACATGACGAAATCATAAATTTTGAGTTTGACATTTCAAGATATCTTTTAGGTTAGTGCTTTTATTTTATACTATACTTTTCAGTTATCTTTGTACACCCTGCATAATAAATTATGTTCAGCAAACGTCTATTCGACGAACAAATTAGTGGAAATGAGCCGGATAAGAGGGAAACCCTTTTGTTGGGTATTTATTTTGGTGTAGCAATTTGTTATGTAAGTTTCTTTGTCGAACTAATTTGGGTTTGAGATAAGTTAGCGGAGGGTTATTGAGTTTTTATTTATTTGGTACACAATACACTTTTTTCTTATATGTATTTTCTATACAAATCTGCAGTATTACAAAGATTTCATTATATTTATTGTATCAATTTTTGGCAATACTAATGTAATAATCTAAAAATGACCGTTTCTGATTTAAAATCATATTTCACGATTTACATAAAATATGTCTACGATAAAGGCAGCCATTTTGTTTTAATACGATACCTGCAGTTTTCAAAATAGTTTTGTGACACCCTGTACTCTGTTATACAATCAATGCCCTACATCAGTCCCTTACCGTTAACATAATCTACAACAACAACAAACGTAATTGAACAATTTGCTTATCTAAGTAATTTGGTAAACCAGAAACCGGTTTTCGGCGTACACTTTGAAGAGTATCTAACAGTGTATTCCAGCTTTATCTAACAGATCGTGTTTTGTTTAAAAAAAACCAATCCCGTATAGAAGCAAGGGAAACATAGATGATATTTTATGAAAAAATTGTAGACGTTGGGTTTTGATTTAACTAATTTTAATGTACATTGCCTGCTGACGTTGCAAAAGTCCGGATGTGGTCAATAACGCGCAGTGCGTCGTGAAAACGAAATATTTTTTGATCTGAACACAAATGAATTATTGTATTTTAATGAAATATTAGTTTATAGCATAAGGTTGAATATTGCATGCCAAGGATTTTTTAAGCTGTCAATTACACTGCAAAAAGGATTGTCTCATAATGTGTAGGTACTTACCTGCTTTATTGTACACAATATGGAACGCAAACTTAGTAATAGATAGGGTATAACTACTTAATAAAACTTGTAATTGGTGACCCCAACTTTGAAAGTAAGTAAGTACTAAAAATGTTAAAAAGATAAAACAGACGTAAGTAGTTGACAAAATAAATAACCAATTTAAGAGACAAGTAGCTTTAGAGCTGTGTGCCAAATGGAGGAACGACAATTGCATACATTTGGCAGAAAAAAGTAGAAAAAGCTCAAATACAGAAGAAAAACTGCCAAAATTAGTCGTCATGTGCTATTATTTGCCAAAAAAGGTTCTGGTAGCAATTCTGTTGCTTCATCAACAAATCTAACCTTACAGGTTTTTTTTTAACTATTAACGTACTTACTGAAATAACTACCTAAAACATTTAAAACCTAAGTGGTTTCAAATAAGTATATTTTTCAAAAATGTATAAATATTTTGTTGGTTATTTTTTTTTTAAGAATGCGTTATGATTATGTAAAAAAACAGTTTTTTGAGCAAAATAATAACATTTACAAGAAATATCAATCTTAGTTTAAACATTTATTTTAGTGATTTATAACATCACCAGCTCATAAAAGTGTAAACTTCTAATGCTGTGTAAATCCTCTACTTAATAGGCATGATGACAACAAGTAAATTTCATTGAAATAATTTGTGTGTATATTATTACAAAATTCCTAATTCTACCTAAATATACCGAATGTTCCTTTTCCTCAAAGGTGACGTAAGCAAGCGACGCCATGACACTTTGACGCGTTTTGGTGCAAACTTTAAATTTATGAATCAAAAATGATTTTTTAAGTACTAAACCTAAATTTTCCGCAGAAATATTATGTTTATTATAATTCATATATATTTCCAAATATTATAGAACAGTTTCTCAAAATTTGTCATCATGCCTATTGTCCCCGACTAATTAGTTACACATAAATAATGTTCCAAAAAGACTAATCTCTTACGTAATCTCTATCGTGGGATTTACTTTATTTCGGCACTAGTTTTAATAGAGAAACGTACTTCAGAAGAATCTATTATTTTGTCAATAAAATAATTGATAAAATATGAAAGCTTTTACACAAAATAAAAGTATTAGCAAAAGAGACAAAAAGTAGTTTTCCATTTGCGTTTATTTTCACTAACTTACTATTAAAACAGTTAGTATTAACAGTATTACTAAAAAAACTATCCAATTTTCTAAATAATTTGTAAATAACGTTATAGTCTAAGTTTGTGAATAAATAAATCAATAAATAACGTAATTTAATAAATTATATGAAAAAGTTAAGTATTCCTTTCCACGAGTGAAGCCAAGTGCATCATCGATATAAAAATACAGCTTTTTGTTCAACAATAAAAAGCTTTGATTATAAACGCGGGCGTAAACGCCCATGAAATCGATATAAAATCGATAAAAATAACCATTACATCGGATCGTGACATTGGATCGAGATCATCGACTTGCAGCGATTAATAGATCACGAATCTAAACATCGATTGAGTAAATTCTAAGTTCCAAGAAGCATTAAAATAATTAATAATGCTGGACAATCTATACAACATCATCTAGCCCCAAGCTAAGCAGAGCTAGTGTTATGGGTACTAGAAGACTGACATACTTACTTAATACAATACAAGACATTGATAGTTTTTTTTTATTATACATATAAAATATCCAGAGCACCCGGAATGAATATTTGCAGATCGTACAAACATTTATCCCAAGGCGGGAATCGAATCCGCAACCTCCGCGCTGCAGGCGGACTTTCGCTCGCTACGCCACATCGGTCGTCTATCTATATCATTAAGAATCGAAAATAATCCGTAAAAAATTGAGGAATTCCCAAAATTGGTCTCAATAAAATCCTCTCAATTCCAATTTTTCAGCATATTTGTAACAATTAAGTTAAGCGTGCTCCGCGGGATCCGATTCCATTGAGTGATTGAATGAGCCCGGCCTTCCAACTGCGTCTCCATTAATTAGGGTAGTCCGATCAGCAAATTGCTGGACAAATGAAATTCTGACATACTTAGGATATTATGTTTCCGCGTTTTTGACGTGACAACGTCTTATAATTCGATAGAGCCGGCTGCACGCACGAAAACACATGACTCATGCGGCGTTACCTCGCTCTGAGGCGTTCCATGTAAGGCTTGAAGTGCAAGCGAGAGCGCGGAACGAGCGACAAAGAAGCACAATCGGCCTTTGCGTTCGTTGTCACGTACAACTATCGTCAGTAAACCGACTTTACAGACAACCATTTTTTTGCCTTGAAATATACATTGAAATGTACATCAGTTTAATAAAGTAAAGTGTGACAGAGGATATGAATGTGAAAGGAGTGGACTCGGATTTGATGAATGATAGGAGTGAGTGGAAGAAAAAGACATGTTGTGCCGATCCCACTTAACGTGAGATAAGGGCAGGGGAATGATGAAAACATCAGTTTAATATTAGTAGTTAATATACAATACTAAAACAAAACAATACAATTGTGGGTTAAGTTTCTCCTGTAGATAAGGCCGACTAAAATAATAGGACAGTATAGTTCTTGGGCGATCATACCTTATCTAAAAAAGCCTCTAAAAACTACCAGGCAAATTTCGCTAATAGACTAAAAATGTTCCCTGAATTTGATATATTTCTCTCGGTATCCTTTCTGTCAATTTTATGAATATATAACTCACTTGGTTCACCCGACGCGATAAGACGAAATAGTAAGTCCCTAAGCTTATCAGCTTATAATATTATGATAAGCCCCATCCATTTTCCTCAGCGCCAACACAGCAACTTTTAAAGTACTTAGGTATAAGGAGAACCAACATACGTCATCCTTTATTATCTTAACCTGACTAAGAGCTTTAAGAAAGACGAATAGGTTCTTAAACAATAGCAAGATGTGTCAATCCTATGTTTTTTTCTGTATTAAATCCGCGTTATAACAGTAGTACTAAGTATTACACATCAGAATAACACAGGGATTATATTTACAAACAAACTTACGACTATACAGTATTAACAAAATGTACATTGTCATATAAAATACATAAGAAACAGTTAAACTATCTACAGACCGTTGCAAACGATCTATAGATAGTTCAACTGATCCAAATCAGTACCAATCGGAAACGTACCCAAGACACTGGCTGCATTGCCGCGCTGAATAGCAATGCTGATACGTTGGGCCAGATACTCACCAGCCCTCGGGTCACGCGTCGCTTTCACACATAGGGTACCTATCTATACTAATATTATAAAGAGGCAAAGTTTGTATATTTGTTCAATTGTAAGGGGTAATCTCGGAATCTACTGAACCGATTTTAAAAACTCTTTCAGCAATAGAAAGCCACATTATTGCTGAGTGTTATAGGCTATATTTTATTTTTTTTAAAATTAGGGATCCTTACTAAAACTTCAATTATGTAACCCAAGGTGTAATAAAAATACCTAAGAAATTCCTTACACCGCGTGCGCTGCGAAAACTATTGATGATAGAAAGAAATCATGTACTACAGTTTTGTAGAACACATCATCATCCACAAAAAAGTCAGCGACAGCATATGTCTAACTATTACAGATATGTCACTATAACGGCCGGTTTCTCGAACGATGATCAACGAAAAAATCGAATAATTACTATGTGTCAAACTCGGATCAATCGTGATTTGGGTTTCCAGAAACCGGCCGTAAGTGTTTTAATATCGAAAAAATATAATTAAAATGACGCCGCTAGAAAACGTTCTTTATTTGTGCTTTGGTATTAATCCTTATCTAAATAAATTTCTTCATAATTATGACTGTTTCAATACCTTTATATGACTTTTTAAATTATTCAATTTGGACATTCCATTCAAAAGATATCACGAGTTTAAAAATGTAAGTACTGGAAAAATGTCAAGCGGGTGCAGGTGCCGGTCACGGGAGTATATGCGGGTTCTATTGTTTAGTTATGTGGATTCAAAAGGAGAGTTATGAGTTTAACAGTATACATAATGTTAAACTCATAATTAGTAAAATCTATACTTATAGAAGTAAAGTTTGTTTATTTGTTAAATTGTAAGGGTAATCTCGGGATCTACTGAACCGATTTTAAAAAATCTTTCACCATTAGAAAGCCACATTTTTGCTTAGTGTCAGTAGGCTATATACAAAACCGAAAAATAAAAAGGGTTTTACGTGGTAGTCCGATTTGCAAAGCGAATCGGAGAAAAAACGGTCGAATTATGCCCAACGAAGTGGGCACGGGTCAGCTAGTAATTTATAAAGATATTGTTTGTAATATCCGAAATTTACGGATAATAAGACGCGGGCATTAGCTAGTAAAAATATAGATAACTAGCTGGTGTCCGCGACTTTGTCTTGCTATCGTTATATTTTGGATAATTTACATTATAGCCTATTAATTAATCTGGTGTATAAAATACATTATTGCAACGTTTCATTAAAATCCATTTCGATTTTGCGTTATAAGTAACAAACATACATCCATCCATACAAACCTTTGCGTTTATAATATTAGTAGGAAGTGCCCAGACGATCTCTTTCACAAAAAGCTTTACTTAAAATAAAACAAGAGAGTGGAGACCAAGGACGGGCCATAGAAATGTGGGCCGTCAGAAAATAAGGTGGACCGATGACCTGGTCAAAGTTGCGGGAAAGAGCTGGATGCGGAAAGCTCAAGATCGCTCAGCATGGCGTGCATTGGAAGAGACCTTTACGCAGCATTGGGTGCCAACAGGTTGAAGAAGAAGAAGAAGAAGAATAATAAAACGGGAAATAGCTCGTAGTATCATGCTAGAAACCATATTGTATTTCTCGTATTGCGAACATTGATATCCGATACTATTCTGTAGCGTCACGAATAGTCACGGACGTATTGATCTCTGAATCCGTGTTTGTTTTTGCATCACGTCTCCGATTATTTTGTAAGCTTTTTGTTTTGCTTGGAACAAATAGCTAATAGAATTTTAACTTGGTAACAGATTTTTTTCACATTTTTTTTTATAGTTTTTATTTTTACTACATTATAATCCAATTAAGAATAATAAAGATCCGATTTAAAATTATATTTGATAGAGTAACTATGATATTCCTAAATGTTTTTTTACCTTTTTTAACTTCTTAAATACCTTTGGACTTTGTATGCTTAATACACCCAATAATACATTAATGAGATAATTGACAAAAGTTTAAAAAATATTGCTTCAAAAGTATGTGAGCTTAAACTATATTTAATTAGGCACACAGCCAAAAATAAGACAAACATATCACTTTCTGCTACACCTTGACCTCTCCAAATTAAATCCAGGAAAACGTATCCAGGTCAACAGATTGACGGGTGATCCGTCAAACTCGGGAAGCTGTGACATTTGACAGCTCTCGTTGGAACACTTCCAAACTTTCCCGCCCTTTGTTCTTTAACGTGCTAATTTTTAATGGGTTTTTTCTTGTAAGTCATTACTTTAAAAAATATTTTCAATGATGCTTGAAAGAAATATTATATATAGTTCTTGTAATATAAGTCATTACTATAAAAAATCTTTTCAATGATGCTTGAAAGAAATATTATGGACATTTTACACACATTTAGCTTCTTGTCAGTCACCTAGAATAATCTAGTAGGTTCGAGAATCAATAACGATTTAAAATGATCCTTATGATTTTATTCTATGACGTATGCATATATAGCTGCATCTATCCGTTTAAGGGTGATATAATAAAATCAAAGATGGCACCCCTCATGACCCATAAAAGTCCCGAAAGCTTACAAATAAGACTGATTGTGGGAAGCCCTTCTAGGGCACGGGGTCTTGAATGGGCCACGTGCATTTACGCGGTATTTTTACAACGCAATAGCAGCTGTATGTGAGATCGATTGAATGCGAGGGTATTGACTGGATGGCCCCTTGAATAATATGGAGTACGCTTTTAATTAGGTTAAGATTCTATAAGCTTTGTTGAAGTTCGAAGCAGGAGATCCGGTTGATAAGTATATTTAGACGACCGATGTGGCGCGGTGGGCGATGGTCCGCCTGCGACGCGGAAGGTTGCGGGTTCGATTCCCGCCTCGGGATAAATGTTTGTATGTTCTGCAAATATTTATTCCGGGTGTTCTGGGTATTATGTATAATAAAAAAATATCTATCTATGTAATGTATTATATTAAGTATGTCAGTCTTCTAGTACCCATAACACAAGCTCTGCTTAGCTTGGGGCTAGATGATGTTGTGTGGATTGTCCAGCATTATTTATTTATTTATTATTATTTAAGATTATATTTAGTGTAAGACTGATGATATGAAATAATAATGATTTAGTATTAGTAGTTTTTAGTAGATAGTATTTTGATGCATATATGTACTTAGATAAGTAGATACATGTTATTGCAAAAACATGTACCGTTTTATAAATCTAGTAGGTACTATGTTAATATTTATTCCAAGATTATTACTATACATATCCCATAACATTAGTAACTGAAATAAATAAAAAAATCTTTATGCAATTTAATGTACTTACTTGCTTAATCAACGTAGTACCTAATCAAACAGCAACCTAAATATACTTAGTTCTACAAATCGAAACTTTGTAAGTATGCTACGTACAAAGTTTTGATTTTGTAGGTACGTCTTAATATACTGTAGTGTAGGTACTTCAAGAGTTTTTTCGGGCAGTTTCTAACCTCAAAACGCATACAACCTTTACGCCATTGTCTCAGAATATCTATGGTTTTATCGTGTGTATGAATGACATCAGCATGGAACAGCTGCTTCTAATCCCAAGCTGCAAGCAATAACCGACATACCATTATATTCATACCATAAACTTTGAGTTCTGTCACAACACAATTCAGATCTTTTTTTTCTTCAGGTTTACCTACTAACCCCCTATCTTATAAAAAGTCAGCGTTGACTTTATGTTTACATTACGTATGTTAATCAATACATCAAGTCTGCGCTAACTTTATATGATAGACCGTAAATAATTAGGTAGGTACTTAGGAACTAAAATTCTATAACTAACGGCCGGTTTCTGGAAACCCAAATCACGATTGATCCTAGTTTGACACATAGTAATTATTCGATTTTTTCGTTGATCATCGTTCGAGAAACCGGCCGTTAGTCTTTGACACGTTCGTCTCTTGTTTAAATCAATCGAATGGTTTTGGCCCAATAATGGAACAAAAAGTTGACAGTAAGAAACAGAATATAATAGGTAAGCGCAATTTTTTCGAAAATACGCACAGTAAATATTATAAGACTCATTCAAATAACAGTACCTAGTTGCTAAGTGATTGAGAAATAAACATCCAAACATCTTTCATGGCTAATTTTAAACATACCTAAATCACATGAAACGTAAACATTGGAATTTAAAATATCTTTCGTCCTTTGATACATCAAACTAGATTTACTAATAGGTCCATCAGCTGATAAATGGCTCTCATAAATTACTTTATTGAGTCATTCACATTTTTAGCAGTCTGTCAGTAATGGGTTAAACTGAGCATTCTTCTTCTTCGTGTCGACATTCCCCGTTGTTAAATGTGCCTGGCCCAAAAACGGGCCACGTCAATGGCACTCTCCGTGCCTCGCAGAGCTCCCTTATAGTGCAGGTGTTGGTGCAGTCTGGGCTAGATAACAGATGAGGCAATGTCTGTGGGTCTCCACAGTCACATTGCGCTTGTTTGGAGTATCCCCATTTGACTAAGTTATGCCAGCAGCGGCCCACTTGGCTCCGAAGTCGGTTCAGAGACTACAAAGTGGACCAAGGGAGTAGGTTCCCCGCAGGAAGTTCTAACTGAGCATTTAAAATGGACTCCCTGATATTCTTTGACGTGATAATCTTTCTCGCTCAATCTTATTTGACAGCGATTGAGTTAAGTTAAATTGAAAATGACGTCCAGAAGCAGCATCAAAAAGAAGAGATCTATTAGCTACTTAAAAGATTTCTAGATAAATAACTCATTCTCAGTTAATCAGTTCTGTGTTAAAGTGGTTAATTACCCAATCTAAATCCATCGCCACACCTATTATTGCAATAATTTATAACATTCGTGGGTTTTTGCCTCTTTTCCTGTGATATATCTTTAGGACTGTAACTTGAGGACTTAAACAAGCTATTTGAAATACAGATGGTTTGAAGCGCTAACAAAATATATTTTATTTTAGAAATCATTCTATTTTCAAGCTTTTTGTAACTCATCTTTATATTGATATTCTTAGCGTTATAAGTAATTTTTTAGATAAGTTTTTAAATTTTATAGACAACATCGTACAATAAATTACATTTTGTATTCTCTAGCGATGCTTCAATATGTATTTTCAATTTAGCTTGTAAACAGGAACTCTTGTAACTCAAGTTAAACCCTTTTCAAACAACAATGTACTTACTTTACTTTAAAAAATGTAAATAACATCAATCTACATAAGTAGTTCCCATAGCATGAGCTATGCTTAGTGTGAGACTAGAGCGCGATATGCGAAATTAGCATGAATATTTATTTATTTCAGAATGTGTTTCACCAAAATACAGCCTCAGGGACTCAGACATAAGAGTTGCCGCCGAGGCTCGTATTCATAACTCGTCTAGACACATCATTCGAGGCTCGTATCACAGCTCAAACACATCATTCGCACATTGTTATGATTTGCGACGAGAAAATCAGAATTACTTATTGTCGATAAAAGCAACAAATATTCAGCATATTTTTACACAGTAAAAGTGCAACAAACATTTGAACAAACATCAAGAACAACAAACATTTTATTGTGATTATATTTGTTTAAAAGACAAACTAATCATTCAAATAATAAATACAGTGGATGTTTATTAACCAGTATAATATGATTCCTTAGACCTTCAATGATTTTATAATTCAAGTCAATTCAATCAGCCAGACCGTAAATTTGTAAATTTAAAAACAAATTCTAAAGATTTTTTTAAACGCAGTTTAGTTCAAACTACTAATAACATTTTCATTATCAAATACAATCTTGTCTCTAAACAAAATATAGCAAGAAACACCCTAATATTCAAAGACCGGGCTCAGTGGCGCGTCTTGGGAGAGACCTCCGTCCAGCAGTGGACTGATATTATGTTGATGATGATGATGATGACCCTAATATCAAAAGAACCGGTATAAAGATCAATATGACCTTATTGCCCACTTATATCCGCTTGAGCCCTTTATTAGTATTTGCGATAAAAGGGCTCATAAAGATGTTTAGTAATACTTTCTATAGAAAGATCGGAGGAAAGTAATATTCTCGGATTATATAGGTACATTCACACAAAAGTTGAGAGGACGGAATACTTGAATTGATTGTAGATTTAACGACAAATCTTAAAATGACTAAACTGAAATAGATATTTGAAAAAAAAATTGTTCGGAGATAAGTATTTAGGTATTATAAAAAAGGTATTTATAAAAAAAAACGAATTGTTTCTAAATATGTTTTATGTACATTTTATAATGTCGTTTATTTAAGTTTGTTTTAAATGAGGTATTCTTTACTTAAAAAAAAATATTATCGGCCGGTTTCTGGAAACCCAAATCATGATTGATCCGAGTTTGACACATAGTAATTATTTGATTTTTTCGTTGGTCATCGTTCGAGAAACCGGCCGTTAGTTTTGAATAAAAAATATGTAGTTCATACGAAATATAGAAAAAGCATAACAATACAGTACCTACAGATAAAAGTTTATGCTACACAGAGTAAATACGGAAAACTGTTATTTTTGTTATGTTGGTAGTTTATCTACGTTGAAACTTTTGAGTACGGTGTTGCCGACAAAGTTTTCCGTAAAACAATAAAATTTGAAACTTTCGCGACAAATCATCCTTGAGCGATTCGATGTTTTTTATCTTGCTTTTTGTTGCTTATTTTGAAAACAAGTCGGCTTGACCTCTGCTGTTTATTGTTGAAAAATGTATAAATATAAGTCATGCTACCCACTCTACTGTTTTATTTCCATCATTTTGAATATTAGACATTTCTACAAAAATTTTTGAACCTCTATTCTCATACTTTTTATAGTCTGTACATATTCTATTCCATTTCTAATAGCTACAAAGGGCGCGAAAGACTAGCCATCAAATAAAAGAAATAAAACTTCATATGGCAATTCGGCAGAGGGCGCACGTTCAAAATCGTGGATCGTTGGAAATTATAAAAATCGAACACACAAACACATCCAATGTCAACAGGGAGTCTGTATTTTAGGTATATTGGCACAAACCCAAGTCTTTCGCGGGTTCAAGGACGAACAAACATCATTTTTTATCTCTTATTAGTTTTATCAGAGTTCGGCTCAATGGCGTGAAAACCACGGGGATATTGAAGATTTATGTGACTTTTATAGTTCGGGGAGCGTGAATAATTCTAGTTATAAGTAGGTTCATATGTTACTTGTTTTTCTTTTTTTTCATATAATACATATTAAAACCAACTTACCAAATTAATTTATCATGATAAGAAATAAGGATTTAAATCATTAAAACACACAAAATAATGAAAACATTATAATACATCATCCGTGAAATTGCAGATTATATTACAATCTCTTAAGTATATTAAAATAATGTTCCGCAAATAAAATATGACTTTGTAAAATATATATCTTTCTTTCTTTTATCAGAATTCCAAATGCTGAATGGGTATTAAAACATTAAAAAAATAAAATATGACCTGGCCGAGTAAAATTACACAGATAAATTGTTTTTCAAGTATTTCAATTAATTTTCAGCGCATTAATTTCAAGCTTCACATTCTCACAAGAAACACGATATAATACGTCTGAGAATACTCAAGATAGCTTATATATTTATAAGTAATTGTTAAAATCTTTAAAAAAACTTTTAGAACCCCTAAACTATTTGTTTATATTTATAATCTGACAGGCGTCACAGCTCACTTGGTAGTAGCTCTGCCTCCCATGCTGTGGGTCGTGGGTTTGATTCCCGCCCAGAAATGTTTTGTGATGAACATGATTCTAAGTACCTCGCGACCTGAGTCTAGTTTTCTAAGCTATAGGCTATAGGCTACGGGCAAACTTACGGCCAAGTTCTTACTGCTTTTTCTGTAATATAGTTCTGTTTTTGTATGATTCTTACACTTCCTATTTAACTATTTGCTGAAAGCTTTGTTTGTTCTCAATTACAGCAAAAGCACTGCCCTGTGTCCATCATTAGAGACCATACTTCACACTCACAAACAAACTCTTTTTAACTTAGTAGCAAGTGCAGAAATACTTTACTATTTCAACACTTTTACGAAGTACATATTACCCATTTAAGAGAGTCTATAAACTAAACCATGATTTTAAAGCAAATTTGATGAAAGTCTTTAGATAATCGCGACAAAAATTAAGAAATTGATCACGATTGATCCGAGTTTGACACATAGTAATTATTTGATTTTTTCGTTGATCATCGTTCAAGAAACCGGACAATAACATGTCTAAAAGCATAAACAATAGGTCAAGTCTTTTTTTTATCAAGACGTTTCAATAAACAAAAGTTTCAATTTCTCTCTATTTAATAAAACCTCATTTCTAAGATTACCATAAAGAAATTGAACCTACAAACAAATATGGTACAATTACCGCAACTATGAGAAGTATAGATTCTAAGAAAGTGAACAATAGGAAGACTTTGCTATTGACTACATATGGCTTCCACAATCGTATGTGGGTCAGAGTAATGACCCACTGTATGTAACTCAAACCGACTGCTTGAATGGATTTCTGATCCCAAGGCTTTCTTACCGTCAACTTCTGTAAAAAAGGTTTATTTGAGGTGTGAATCCTTTTTGGTATGATGGAAGAATGTTTCATAAACTTCAAAAGTAACGCTTTGATTTCAATATGGGTATGTTCGTATAAAATACTGATTATTCGATAATTGATAGCTTATGCTTAATACGTAGAAAGAAGGAATCACCATACTCTGTAGCTTAATAGTAATTTTATATACCTACTAAGTTGTACTACTAAATAATATTAGTTCAATATAGACACCATAAATATGTGCAATTAACAGCTAATCTTAGTCAAAGTCAAAAATTACTCTGTTAAAATAACAAGGATCAATGAAAATCGTCTTACATACTAGGTGCTTCTAGGTGCCAGTTCCACGCGACCAGACCAGACCAGACCTTACGTACACAAACAATAAAGTATACTCGCATCTTTTATATTCGCCTGCGTTACCTCTCTTTCTATTGCATAACTCTTATCCTTTCTGGCGCGGCGCGGGCACGCCGCCTTGCGGACCCATAGATGTACTTGCAAGTATATACAAAAGTACGTAAGTGATTTTCACAAGGAAATAGCATCATATTGTTTGATCTGATTAGAGTTGACAGAAGCATTGCATTTGGCATTCTACCAAACCGCAGAGTTGCGGTCGAATCGACCTCGTAATAGGCAGTTAACACTATGTTTTGCAATTGTAGATATAAGGTAATAACCTACATCTTTTAGAGATTATATTCTTATTAAAAAATGTTGTCTAAATGATTATTTTATGGTTAACCTAATTTAGTATATTCCTTTAGATGTATTAGTAGTAGTAACTAAATACAAGATATATCTAAAGGAAAGTATAAAGAAGACAAAATCAAAATGTATACGAGTAAGTACATAAATCTGTATTATAAAAGGTGGATTTTGGTATAGGGCAATGGCCAAGCCCAAGCAATTTGGAGCTATCATCCATTATCAAAAAGTACTTAGTTATAATTTTTTTAGTCTTATGGTTCAATGATGGTCGCAAAACTATACTTTTTTGTAACATAATCTCAAATTTTTTTTAACACATTTAAGAAGTGTATTTCATTGTAAAAAAGCCTCATAAAAATGATTTATTCTCAATTCATTATAATTTTATGGTGTCACGTACGAGAAATCATTTGATTTAACGACCATTACCTACCTATAGCTTTTGACATCAAAAACTTTTTACAATAATTTGAAAAAGGTTGTATTGTAAAAAGTCTAACTTAGCCAATAATGTCTAATCACAATAATTAAAAACGATAGCACTATTTTAAGTAGGTATTAACATATATTTTAAGGTTTATAATATATGTTTGCTACAGATAAAAGTAGGTGCTGTGTGAAACAAAATGTTGCCAAAAAAAAGATTAAAGAAGAACAGTCTATCTTATAAAAAGTTAGCGCAGACTTGATGTCTTGTTTACCATACGTAATGTCAACACTAACTTTTTATATGATAGGGGGTAAGTAGGGGAGACCTAGGATAGTTGTTACAGAGGAGAGTTGTTACAAAGCCGATTTCTCGGAACCTATGATCGTTAGTGAGCTGGCAATATCACTCAATTGATTATTTTTAGATGCGCTTCTTGATGAAACAAGTGCCTCAGGCACCAGGCAAATGGTTGCCCGAGTACGACGTCTGCATGAAAAAAAAGCCGAAAAGTAATTTTTTCGTCAAAATTTTGGTTATATTTATATCGTGACACATTAAATTTAGGTGGTTATGTTATTTTTTTGTATACTGTAGGATTTTTGAAGTTTCAAATAGTGGCATTGTTTTGATGATCCTTTACGTCGTTGTGAAATTATGAATGTTTATTCTGACCAGGTCGTAATTTTCGACACCTAGGAGAGTTGTGACACGCTGTAACAACTCTCCTATTTTAGTTGGTTTGCTTTGAATTTTATGTCATTAGCAATCCAATCAAAAGGTTTCAGTTCAGGAGTGGAAAGGCTGGTCGAGAATGGCACTAGGAGTGAGCTGCTGTACGTCTGTCATAATAGATTGGATTACAGACATATTTTATAGCTGCTGATATTGTCATGATGCCATAGTTACTTAAAAAATATTTATTTCTTATAATCTTAATGTCTGTAGTCTCAACCATTATGCCAAATGATAATTGAAGTATTATTAAAGGGTCTGTGTTTTATAATTCTTATAAAAGTCATCTTATCTATCAAATATAGTATTGATAAACAGCTGTAACAACTTACCTTGGTGCCTGTCACAACTTACCTCGGTGTTAGGAGAGTTGTTACAGTTTGAGTTGTTTCTGTTTTGGTGGATTTTCTCAGAAACCTTACAACCATTATTTATTGATATGACTGTTTTTGATAAAGGAAAGATTGCTCTATATTTAGACATAAAGTTGATAACTGTGCTATGTTTCTTTATTGAGATATATCGTTTTAAGTAAAAATTGTAACAACCCTCCTTGGTCTCCCCTATCTATGTCATCTTGTCCTCATTTTTATGTTGACTTTACTATGAAAATGGCCCTCGATTTTGAACCTTATTCCTAATACTGATACTCCTTTCCTGGTAAATAAAAGACTATCTCTAAAATCTTGCGTGTTTCTGCATTTTGAGCCATATTGCAGGCAGATATGGTTCACTTTTGAGCAGCAAAGACTGAACAAAGGTTACCAAGACGATATATTCTTCGAATAGGTTGAAAGGATAATATTATTTGATTGCTATTACTGTCATACTTCCCGATAAAGTACTCTTGGTTCGGCTGATCTTTGAGTTAAAACTACTTTTGTTTTGTCTTATAAAATATAGTGTTCTGTGTTCATGAGAAGAACTGAAGACCTAACCTAATTAGCTCAGTAGCGCGTCTTGGGAGAGACCTACGTCCAGCAGTGATATAGGTTGATGATGATAATTAGGGGATATCATAGCACTAGTGGATGGCACAACACAACCGTCAAATATGGAGGTTTGATCTCCTTATTTGGTAGGTTTTCAGAAATATCAGAATAGACCTTTCCACAATCGTTTGGCTCGTGTGTGACCAGCTTATACAACGCGACGTGAAGTAATGATTCTATTGTATGATACTTTACGGTATTGCCATCAATTGATACCGCCTTTTACAGTGTTGCTAGATATAGATTTATGGTTTCCTAATACACTCTTGATTGACTTGATACTATTGGGAAAATGGTATCAATATTCTATTACATATTTTGTGTTAATAGTCAATAGTTTAATCTGTGGGTGTGTTTGAATGTGTTCAACAATCAATCATTGTCATATAAGTAATGACAATAAGGAGAGCCATTTTTTATCTATAATCTTGGGAATAGAGCTATTGACAAAGCTTTTTGCGATTGACAGACTTAAGGTGATACCTCTCGCTCTAGCGGGAAATTTAATTTTTTTTAGGGTTGTTTTTTTGCGAACATAAGCAATAATTTTCTGTGTAACCCTGTATCAATTTTTGAGATTGGTTCTTTATATTTGCTGGGAAAGTACAGAAACTGTTTCGTACAGTTTCGTACAGTTTTGTACAGTTCAGAGCGAGAGGTATCACCTTAAGACTTGACCAAAAAAGATTTTACAGTCACTCGTTAGTTGTCGCCACAGGTAATTTAAGTATAAAAGGTGTAGGTACATTTACCAATAATCTTACCAATTTAACAATTCGTATTATATTATTTTATCCATATTAACGAATTACTATAAACAAAATCGGTTATACCTACTATACTGGGTGTGTACTTACTTACTGTAAGTATTGTCACTGAGCACGTCCTCTGAGGATGTGACAGCCATTGTGTACCTACCTACTTTTTACTTTTTATGTTACATCCTTTTGGTGTCGTTGTAAAAAGTTTTAAAAATGTCACAAATGAGTTTGAAACTCGATTCCAAACCCTCAAACAACACAAATCTCATTTCAGTATCTTATAATAAATACAAGCTTTGATAACTTTATTCACAAACAAACTTACGACTATACCTACAGTATTTACAAAATGTACATTGTCATATAAAATACATAAGAAACAGTTGAGCTATCTACAGACCGTTGCAAACGATCTAATAAATAAATAATCTAATACAATAAATTAATATTTAAGTAACAGCCACAATTTTAGACAACAAGCAAGTGGAAATAAATAAAAATCTCGTAAAACAAAGCGAGCGTGACAAGTGAGATGGAAATAGATCGTTCACTCACTCACTCACTCACTCACTAGGTTAATGGAGTCAGATATTTTTGTTTGTAATGCTTCGGCTACATTCATTAGCGGGCGAATATTCGTATCGTGTTGGCGCGACAAAAACATCGTGTGCGGGTATAGGCGATGTTCTTGTCTAAATACTACGCGATGACACGATGTACCCGGCCACATATTCGCCGTAGCCCGCTAATGTGGCCCCAGCATAACGAGAGGTGACCGATCGGATGAAAAAACACGCTCTCTGTGACTATTCCTGAAAATAATAATACTTATTTCACAAAAACTTAAACAAAACCGACAGTAATTGTCATCAACAAGTAAGTAATACCAAAAACACATGTTTAAAGATTATAAGAATACAAATGGGCGAAGTAAGAAAAATGCTTGTAGAATTTTGTAAGAACTAGATATTAGAGTCCGACCGAAATTGGTTTTCCGGCCAAAACTACAGCCGAAACTTGAATTTTGGCCGAAATTCGGCCGAAACCGAAACCGAAATCGGACACTACTCGATATACTTACTTGTTTAATACAATTCATATTTCAGTTTTAAATGATAAAGGTAATGTTATAAATGTGATTATGGACCAAAGATTTTGACAGCAAAGCAGTTTGGCTACATTCATGTAAAACTAGCTGGCGCCCGCGACTTTGTCTAACTTGGACAATGCGCACAATATCTTTGTAAATTATATGCCTATGTGTTATTCTCTGATGTATAAACAACATTATTGTCCAAGTTTCATAAAAATCCATTCCGTTGTTTTTGCGTGAAAAAGAAACAAACATACACCCATCATCCATACAAACTTTCGCGTTTATATTAGGTATTAGTAGAATTTTATTACCTACAGCGCCAGTCATACTAAACTTAATCATATCTCAAGAGAAGGCTACACACAAAAATACTTGACCTTTTCATTATACTTAAACAGAATCATTAATCATCTTCAAACCACAAAGAATAGAGCTACTCATAAATAACCAGGTGCATACTGATTACAATATACATTAGAATAAATTTTATTGATAACCTAACACAAACCACTAAGCGCCGCGCCGTGACGCAACGGGATACTGCCTTTTTGTCTAACCATTGCCTCTCCAATTGAGAGCTTATTGATTAACTTATCTACAAACTCGGCAATGGACTTGACACAATAAATTACTGACGTAAAGCGTAATTAAACTGTGACGTAATTTGACACGCTTTGCCCGTGAAATAGATCAAACTGCTTCAATTGATTATCGCCTTTGTGTAGTAGATTTAGGGTGTAGTTTCGCGTCTCTCTGTTTCAATTACGAAATAGGGACTCAAAATACGAGACGTTTGATTATGGGAATGAGTATCTTCAAATTAATAAGAGGAGACAAGCGAGTAATTTAATTATGTAGCTTGTCTAAATAATTACATTGTTTTCGTTTGCTTTTGACTAAGTACATTAATTAATTTCTGGAATGGTTATTTAATTTCGTAAATTATATGTATCTTAATATTTTTGCAAATAGATTAAACAAATACGTCTTCTTATAAACTGAAATAAGTTTGATCATTTTGTTTTGTTCAAAGTTAAAAAAACAGACTATAGTTGAGACGAATATCCAAAGATCAAAACATTCACAATATTTCAAAGTTTTTTTTTATCGTTTTTCAATCGCGTCTGAAAAAGATAATTATTTTGGATGAAACTTAGAACATACATCAGAACCGGATTAACACTATTTTTATACTAAATAATTGACAGCATCTACAAGATAAACTGAAAAAACTATTTTTTATAATATAGGAAGTAGAATGTGATCTGAAATGAATGGAATGAAGATTAGCGTAGAATTTATTTGGTGCGTTATTTCAAACGTGCTCCACAGTTCATCAAGAGTTAAACGACTGTTTAGATTTTCAAATCCGATTAGTTATCCTCTCATTAAGAGCTAACAACGCATGGCGCTCTTGTATAGTCAGCAAAGCAACGATTTTGAAATTCCAGAGCAACGGTATTCGTAAACCGTTGTTTTTCTTTGTAGAATAAAATTTACATGAGCAAAAGGAACGCACAAAAGACCGCAAGGTTTCGAGTCAAAAGACAGAGTTGACCATAGTTACTTTACAAAATCAATTAACCGATCTCTACATGAAAGTTTATCAAAAAGAACGTCACTCGAATTCAATTAAAAAAAGACGTGTGGCACTCGGGGACTGCCGCGGTAAAGCAATTGCATAGCATTTATTGCTGGATTACGCATGCTCAGTGTTAGGTTATTTCGTTACGGAATTTCTGGATTCGGTCTCCACGCTCAAGGCCCGCGATAGAAGCTGTGCAATAGCTTAAAAAACTGTATCAAAGTGTTTTCGACTGAATTGTTGATTAACCGATACCGCGCTATATAACGTGCGTGTAACTAAAATACATAATCGTAACCATCTGTGGTGAACTTAGGGCCGGTTTCTCGAACGATGATCAACGAAAAAATCAAATAATTACTATTTGTCAAACTCTGATCAATCGTGATTAGGGTTTCCAGAAACCGGCCGTTAGTCACACAGTCCCATAAAAATGTAACATTGAGTGATGGGTCTGAGAGGAAGTGCTTTACGATGCTACAAAGTATGAAGGAGTGGAATTACAGTAATGTAGATTAATATGCGTTCCACATAATTATTACTACGCAGGAAGTAGTAGATCTAAAGTTATGGCGAAAAATAAGGTTAGGTACGTTCTTTTTTTCCCATACGATATAAAAGTCTTTTAAACTGTAGGTTTGGTCCTAGATAAAAAATGAAAAACTAGTTTTTTCTGCTAAATTCCTCCCTTCTTATGTTCTTAATAGAGCCAATGATTACTTAACTATATTGACTTTTAGTAGAAACACTTATATTGTGCCCAAGAGTTTCTCCACTTTTCATTTATAAACAATCCTTTGAATGTTATGTCAATTTCTATGAAAGTGGCCAAAAATACGATTTAACGATTCCGTCTATTCAGCGAAGAGGTTTCGAGAAAGTTCTATTTAATCCTTGAGATGACTGAGATGAGTGAAATTGTAATGTTCTGAGTAAGAATATGCAAGCCAGAACATTGTGAGTATGAACATTATAGTCATAGTAAATCACAAAAATTAAATCATAGACTAAACTTTGTCAATGTGGAAAGTGCGGGTAAGAACCAACGTAAGTAACTTTTTTTTAAGCGACTCCTCTATCCTTCGATCATCTTGCGAAGTGCGGGTAAGAACCGAACATTTTTCTTTTCTAGCTTCTACTACGTGAGTCGTTCATGAATACTTCGACTCGATTGCACTTTTTTACATTTTACTTTGTTCGTGTACAGCCTGATGTTATAGCTCTAAGAAGCAAAATAAAAACTCTAGGCGTTAGTAATTATACATTTTATGTTTGTAGAAATTATGACTTGTAATAAAACATGATGGCTCCCGACAATCAACGCCTTGTCGTCTTTGATGGGTCGGCAAACAAGTGGGTCGTAAAACTTAAGAGTAGTGGTATGTCTACATCATCAGGCTTAACCTCCAGGTTGGATGTAAATCCCATGACCACCATCACGGTAATATTCAAATACGGCGGTTGCAGGTTCGATTCCCGCCATGGGATAAATGCTTGTACGATCTGCAAATATTTATTCCGGGTGTTCTGGGTATTTTATATGTTAAATAAAAAAATGTAGTAATGTAATGTATTGTCTTAAGATCTAGTACCCATGACACGAGCTCTGCTTAGCTTGGGGCTAGATAATGTTGCGTGGATAGTCCAGCATTATTTATGTATATATTTATCCAAATACCTTTGCGTTGCCGCGTCAATTATCAAAAACTGATCAAATTCTCATTAAAAAATAACTCACATAATTTTATGCAAATCAAACGCATTCAAAACATAAATCGATAATCAATTTGTTTTGATCGTACGCGGTGAATTCCGTGTTAACTAGAGGTTAAAATTTTATTCGAATTCTTGTCGGTACAAGTATGCTTCATTATGTAGATTTTGAATAATACATCGTCACTTAATTTAAGTACACTTTGAAAACTATGGGGAAAATTTACAGTTATTTTGTTTTATTTTCCAAAACATACCTAATTTATATGAGCATTGCATAAAATATCCAAATATAATAAATTTAATTTGACAACACTATATAGCCACTATATAGTCTTTGTCATTTCAGTTTATGAGATAGACATGGCAACAACTAAACAACAAAAATACTTTTGACATTTAAGTATATCACATCCTTATTTATCTGTTTGACATGTATTTAATCATTGTAGCAAACTTAGTAAATAAACATACATTGCAGTGCCCTTGCAGGGTGCATGTAGGTACTCACTTATAGCTACTAATAGACCTAAGCTAAAATAAAAATGTACATGTAGGCAATAAATAAAATAAATAAATAAATAAACAATTTAAATGCTGACAAATTATGATAATTCCTTCTAAGGACACACAAGAACATAAAACAGTTGGACCGCCGTCAGTTCTGTTCGTTAGAGACAACAAGAGAATAGACCAAAAATAGAATTAAACTGTATCAATTTAGGCCACAAAGCTTTATTTATCTCGTAAACAAGCCCTTACGTTCTCATTCCCGTTTTGTCTCGTCTGCGGTTAACAAAACTCGTCAACGAATCGTGTTGAGAATTCTTTGAATAGTCATCAAAGAGCAGTGACACCATTATCCGCAAAACTGAAGACACATCCCGAGTGTAGTCGGACTTCTGTAGCTCTACCATGAGTTGTCACAGTAAAATCGCCTGACTTTAATACAGTAGTTTCGTAAATATTAGTATTACGAATTTTAGTACCCAACTATCCGCTAGAGGCGCTGCACAAATCTTCACACATTTTTTTAACTACAGACGCTAGCGAGTATAGTATATATAGTATAGTAAAAACTCATGGTAGAGCTACTGGAAACTTTCTATTTGACACTTACTTATATTCATTAATCTAATATTCTCTAATATTATTTCACGTTAACTTTTTTAAGTGCATGAAAAAGTTAAATGTTAAGCTGTTGTGTAACAATGTTACGGTTCCATGACAAAATATTGATTCAACAGTTCACGCTCCTTTTAAAACCGACACCAAAAAGTAATGTTAAAGGGTGAACAGTCATACATAACTTAACATTCAATAGGTACATGAATAGATTATTGCAATAAAAGAAAGTTAGTGCGTACAACGCCTATTTCAAAATTTAGTACGCCATAAACATCACTATCAAATATTATAAACCGAGAAAGAACAAAATGCATTTGGTTGGCTTCGACACTAACAAAATATTCTTTATTTGCATCATCCATATAATAGTATGTTCGAGCAAGGAGGCACGCAAGCCTACGTTTCGTGCGGTCGGGGGACGCGACGCGACCCCCAACGAGTTTCCCTACATCGTCTATATCGAGCAGCGGCAACACCCCGCGCCCCCCTCCACCGCCCCGACGCACCACGTGCACATATGCACGGCGTCTGCACTAACGGCCACGGTGACACTGACCGCCGCGCACTGCTGCTTCCCTCTGAAGGAGATCGTCCACCAAAAGGACCATCACAACGGGACCATCACCAGTCTCGAGCTAAGCATGGTCGTCCGGTACGGCTCGGACACCGGCAGGCCATCGGACGACGATCGATATAGCGACGTTCTAAGCTGTCTCCGCCAACCCTCGGATCGCCCCGTATATCACCCGATGATGTCTGACGACATAGCGCTGCTGACGACGCAGCCGATGCCGCTGAGTGCGTACGCGCAACTCAGTGCGATAGACCAGCGCACGCTATACGGGCAACGCGTGCTGGTGCTCGGCTACGGACTCACCAACTCCAGCGAAGGTCAGATGGTCAGCTCACTGGAACTAAAAAGGCCACTTCAGGTGGTGGACGTCATGTGGTCACCTTGCGACGAGGCTAATCGCCAAATACTGTACCCACTGGTATGCGGCATGGAGAAGTGTGGGCAGCCCGCTGCCTTATGTCCAGGGGACTCTGGCGGGCCCGCTCTTTACGATTTAAAAATCGTGGGGGTTGCATCAGAGGGTCCTAGCGCAATAAACTGCCAGATGAAGACCGACTCTTCGCGCTATAGCTTCATCGTCATGATCATGCCTCTCAGCAGCCATATGGATTGGATTGCAACTGCGATTTCAAAAATGCCGAAATTTTGATAAAATGGCTTAGTTTAGTCGTTCTTTTAACTCTTTCCCTACATCATATACTCTTATGTATTCATATGAAACTCACATAACAATAACAAACTGGTCGTAGAGACATAAAAGGAAAGTCGTGAGTCTCAAATTGGCCAGAAAATTCCATGGTATAAAATGGACGAAGTAAATATGTAAATATTTTAGGGATTAGAAAAAACAAGCCCTCGTCTAGGAAGTAGCGAGCAACAGCTATAAAAAGGTGTTTCGAATAGAAAATTTAAGAAAGTAGTAAATATTGTGTACTATTTTATTATCAAGTAAATGTATATAAACTACGTAGCAGCTACACGAGTTTACACTTATAAACCAAAATGAATTTGGCAAACATAGTCTCGAACAAAATACTTTATATCTGTGTCATACATTACACAAAAATTTTGTGGATGTTATTTTCTTGAGATTGTAGATGATCATCTGCAAGATCGTCTTACGACCCATTGATGAAGGACGACCTGGCACTTCTGAAGACGCAGCCGATTCTATTAAGCAAGTACGCAAAAATTAGTACTCGTGAGATTTGACAATAATAGAGAAAAGACCAAAAATATAATGAAAATGTATTAATTTAGGCCACAAAGCTTTATTTATCTCGTAAACAAGCCTTTACGTTCTCATTCCCGTTTTGTCTCGTCTGCGGTTAACAAAACTCTTCTGTCAACGAATCGTGTTGAGAATTCTTCGAATAGTCATCACATCAATAAGCAGTGACACCATTATCCGCAAAACTGAAGACACATCCCGAGTGTAGTCGGACTTCTAGAAACTTTCGATTTGACACATATTATATAATTCTTATATTCTTTTTTGCAAGTGCATAGAAAAGCCAAATCATAAGCTGCTGTTTAACAATGTTACGGTTCCATGAGAAATATTGATTCAACAATTCACTCTCGTTTTAAAACCGACACCAAAAATATATGCTAAAGGGTAAACATGAAGAAGAACAGTCATACATAACTTAACATTCAATACATGAATAGATTATTGCAATAAAAGCAAGTTAGTGCGTATGAAATAGCGAAAGTAATGGTATAACGCCTATTTCAAAATTCAGTACGCCATAAACACCACTATCAAATATTATAAACCGAGAAAGAATAAAATGCATTTGGCTTGCTTCCTTTTTATTTGCATCATCCATATAATAGTATGTTCGAGCAAGGGGGCGCGCAAGCCTACGTATCGTACGATCGGGGGACGCGACGCGACCCCCAACGAGTTTCCCTACATCGTGTTAATCGAGCAGCGGCAACACCCCGCGCCCCCCTCCACCGCCCCGACGCACCACGTGCACGTGTGCACGGCGTCTGCACTGACGGCCACGGTGACCCTGACCGCCGCGCACTGCTGCTTCCCTCTGAAGGAGATCGTCCACCAAAAAGACCGTCACAACGGGACCATCACCAGTCTCGAGCTAAGCATGGTCGTCCGGTACGGCTCGGACACCGGCAGGCCATCGGACGACGATCGATATAGCGACGTTCTAAGCTGTCTCCGCCAACCCTCGGATCGCCCCGTATATCACCCGATGATATCTGACGACATAGCGCTGCTGACGACGCAGCCGATGCCGCTGAGTGCGTACGCGCAACTCAGTGCAATAGACCAGCGCACGCTATACGGGCGACGCGTGCTGGTGCTCGGCTACGGACTCACCAACTCTAGCGAAGGTCAGATGGTCAGCTCACTGGAACTAAAAAGGCCACTGCAGGTGGTGGACGTCATGTGGTCACCTTGCGACGAAGCTAATCGCCAAATATTGTACCCACTGGTATGCGGCATGGAGAAGTGTGGGCAGCACGCTGCCATATGTCGGGGGGACTCTGGCGGGCCCGCTCTATACGATTCAAAAATCGTGGGGGTTACATCAAAGGGTCCCAGCACATTAAATTGCCAGATGATAACCGACTCTTCGCGTGATAGCTTCATCGTCAAGATCGTGCCTCTCAGCAGCTATATGGATTGGATTGCGACTGCGATTTCAAAAATGCCGAAATTTTGATAAAATGGCTTAGTTTAGTCGTTCTTTTAACTCTTTCCCTACATCATATACTGTTATCTATTCATATGAAACTCACATAACAATAACAAACTGGTCGTACTTAGAGACATGAAAGGAAAGTCATGAGTTTCAAATTGGCAAGAATATAAAATTGACGAAGTAAAAAATATTTTAGGGATAAGAAAGCGAGCAACAGCTATAAAAAGGTGTTTCGAATAGAAAATTTAAGAAGGTAGTAAAAGGTAGTGTGTATATTTTTTTATTACCAAGTAAACGTATATGTATAAACACGAGTTTACACTTATAAAACAAAATGAATTTGACGAACATAGTCTCGAACAAAATACTTTATACCTGTGTCATACATTACACAAAAATTTTGTGGATGTTATTTTGCTTGAGAATGGAGATGAGCGAGGCATTATTTCGAGCCACAGGAGGGCGGGATGCTAGACCTGGCGAGTTCCCCTTCGTCGTGAGACTCGAGCGCCTGACGCAGGCTCAGAAGAACCTGCCCTCCGGAGCCAGCCACAGTTTTACATGCACAGCGTCTGTCCTAACGCCTACAGCATTCCTGACTGCTGGACATTGCTGTTTATTATTCGAATTTTATCCATTCGTGATAAGATACTCAGCAGACAGCAGACCTTCAAAACACGACATGTTCAGCGACGTCTTAAACTGTACTCTACTACCATCTGCAAGACCATTATACGCCCCATTGATGTAGGACGACCTGGCACTTCTGAAGACGCAGCCGATTCTATTAAGCAAGTACGCAAAAATTAGTGCTGTAGAGTATCCTGCGTTATACGGACAACGCATATCCATTCTTGGGCATGGCTTGACCAATCGGGATGGGGCTTTTGGCCTCACGCTCAAGTTGAGGCTTCCTCTCCAGGTGGTGGACGCCATGTGGGTCAAATGCGAGGAGAGCACGCATCCTCTAGTGTGTGCCGTGAGAACCTGCGCAAAGCAATCGTCTATCTGTCCCGGAGACTCAGGTGGCCCTGCGTTACACACTTCAGGGCTCGTGGGAATCAGCTCGATGATCTACAAAACAAGGAACTGCCTGATAGATAACATAAATGCCAACCACATTGTGTTCATAGCACCTCTCAGTAGTAATATAGATTGGATTATAAACAATGTGTAAAAAACAAAAAACATCTCATTAAAGTACTAAGTTTGGTGATTCGTGAGTTTAATAAATCGTCTTGCGCAAAGTTGACCTACTGAAAAAAACAGTTTTACGTGCACCACGTTGATATTTATTCATTTTGTATTAGTTTGATATGCACCAATATACCTGACTGACCTACGATTTAGATTTTTTTTACAGTCGTCCTTTGGCCAAATACTCACCTGGTGTTGTTAACAATACAGGAATACAGTCTAAAAATGTACACAGGCATACAAATTCATAATGACACCCTGTATCGCTGCACTATAATCTAACCCTGTATAGTAATGAAAGCATAGAACAAACGTACTCAAACTATTTTTATCAACTAGGTCGAACTCATTAACTTGAATAAGATAACCCTTTTATAATCAAAAACCTTAGTTATGTTATCATTTTATTGAATGGTTCATTCAATAACGATTGTTTGGATATTAACATTTATTTTACTAATGTACTGTGATGTGACGTACCACGAAAAGCTTTCAAAATCGTATCTCGAATTAATCCAAATTTTATAAATTACTCGTTAAGTTTGCAACGCAATATTAAAATAATCCTTCGGTTTTTTTAAATCATTCTTGTACGTTTTATGATATAATATAATATAATATATCTGGCCCAACATATCAGCATTGCTATTCAGCGCGGCAATGCATTCAGTGTCTTGGGTACGCTTCCGATTGGTGCTGATTTGGAACAGTTGAGCTATCTACAGATCGTTGCAAACGATCTATAGATAGCTCAACTGTTTCTTATGTATTTTATATGCTTGAGTACATTTTGTAAATACTGTAATAGTCGTAAGTTTGATTGTGAATAAAGATGTACCTATCATCCTAAAAAAAAGATGACATCATCAAAGGTATACGTATATACAGGGTTACATGGAAAGTCGTGCTAGATCCGTTAAGGGCGTGGAGTACCCATCATTTCTGACTTATTTTACTAAGAAACACCTTACCCTAAACTTAACCCATTTCGAGATATTCGACTTTTAAATTTTTATTGAAAATTGCAGACTTTTAGGCTACTAAATTTATTATTGTTTTTTCTGTGCATCTTATTATTATTATTGTTGCATTTTTACATGAGTAATAAGATGCTTTAGGACATCAATTATTAAAATAGTGCGTAAGTTAATCGAATAGACCGTAGTAGACAAGTGAAACTTATGAAATAAAAAAATATTTTAGAAGGTTTATTTTTCTCTAAGGGATATCTAAAAAAAATATTATGGCACTCGTTCGGCGGATGTTATAATAAATATCTACGTTTCAACAGCTATCTAACGACGTATAATAATTTAGGGTTTGTATTACATTTCGTGGAAAAAAAGTAGTTGGGACGCTCCAGGTTGCAGTTCTAACGGTCCCGCGCGAGCAAGACAAGTGAAGATTTATGTAGATGCGAATGAAAGAAAAAATGTGTAGATACCGGCTAGGGCTGGAAATACAACAGGGAAAATTGTTTTGGTTGTCAGTCTGCTTTTGTGCTTCGTACATAGTGAATGTGATATCGTTTTGCTCTTTTCTCCACTTGGCTGTGATTCTGAACTATTTCTTCTGATTTTGATTACTGTGCTCGTTACCCGAACTCTGCTTTATTTGACTTGCTTTGCTTGAGTTGTCGACACACAATCGCAGTATCCGTAACAAATAAGCATATTCTTCAGATGTTTAGGACGTCATTTTCAACATTTCCGTATCACAGGTACAAATCAGAGTCCGGTTAACGAGCACAGTAATCAAAATCAGAAGAAATAGTTCAGAATCACAGCCAAGTGGAGAAAAGAGCAAAAGACATAGACATAGACAAAACGATATCACATTCACTATGTATGTACGAAGCACAAAAGCAGACTGACAACCAAAACAATTTTCCCTGTTGTATTTCCAACCTAGCCGGTATCTACACATTTTTTCTTTCATTCGCATCTACATAAATATTCACTTGTCTTGCTCGCGCGGGACCGTTAGAACTGCAACCTGGAGCGTCCCAACTACTTTTTTTCCACGAAATGTAATACAAACCCTAGATTATTATACGTCGTTAGATAGCTGTTGAAACGTAGATATTTATTATAACATCCGCCGAACGAGTGCCATAATATTTTTTTTAGATATCCCTTAGAGAAATATAAACCTTCTAAAATATTTTTTATTTCATAAGTTTCACTTGTCTACTACGGTCTATTCAATTAACTTTTGCACTATTTTAATAATTGATGTCCTAAAGCATCTTATTACTCATGTAAAAATGCAAAAATAACAATAATAAGATGCACAGAAAAAACAATAATAAATTTAGTAGCCTAAAAGTCTGCAATTTTCAATAAAAATTTAAAAGTCGAATATCTCGAAATGGGTTAAGTTTAGGGTAAGGTGTTTCTTAGTAAAATAAGTCAGAAATGATGGGTACTCCACGCCCTTAACGGATCTAGCACGACTTTCCATGTAACCCTGTATATATATATAAGTACTCTGTACTCTGGGGTGTTGACAAACACGATAATAATTTGACCATGGACTCCTAAATAAAATAAATGATGTAAATCAGTCTTCAACAATATTCCCGTGGGATCGTGTAACCTACGTGATGGAATAAAATAGAGACGTGCTTTTGTTTCGTAACAATTGACAGTACTGTACCCATGACTTGACTTCCCAAATCCGTGATGAGGGAATCCAAGGTGTTTAGGGAGTTATGTGTTTACAAGTTGAATACACGATTTTACACGAGTCTTTCCCGAGTCGAACCCGTTGGTAGATTCTATAAGATTGAGTATTAACCGAATATTTTGACTTTGGATAAGTAAAAATCACACCTTCGGATAAGTTGATCTAAAGGTATGATTTTTTATTATGATTTTTTATTGAAAAGTTTCACAAGCATCGTTAGTGCTAGAGCATTGTCTGCCAGTCTTCCTGGGTGTGTAGAAAGTTATATTTATTTATTTTATTTCTTACGTCGTTGTTGTGGTCTATAGGTAGCTCAACTGCTGCTTGGTTGTTTTTGAAGTGAAAATTTCTTTAGCGGCGCTGGGTGGGTAAAAACTTTCAAACTCGCGTCAGGGTCACGTGACGTCGAAAAAGCGTAAGATCTTATTTAATTTTTATACATTGCTCGTAAAACAAGAGACGACAAAAGAACACACTTGCGGTCACGCGACGTATGACTCAAACAATTAAATAGTGCTGTGTCATTGTGATTGTCATTGTCATTATGACGACTGTGGTTATATTTTTGAAGTGAAAACTTAAAAGTGAAAACACAACGTTAATATTGAAGTTTTCACTTCTGCCGGCACTCCCGGAGTGCTACCATTTTTTTTTTAAACATGCACATACCATATAAATATACTTACCAAATATAATATTTGATATTAGTTTTTAAATAAATGTAATTTGGGAGTAACATTACACACAAATCAGATCTAAACAGTTTTTTTAAGTTCCGTGATACCTAATAAATCAAAAACAGTTTCAATTTATCTAACATGCATCTTTTATCAAAATATTAACTCATAATAGTAATTTTAAAGTGCCCCTTGGCGCTCCTAGATAATTGAATACAAATTATTCAAGAAAACAGCTACCTGTGATTAGGTACAATACAATTTACGGCAAATTAATGTGTCTTAACATCTCAAATAAATTATAGGGAACTTTAACCACTGGTTCTTTATCTTTTTGGAAGTATATTCGATGATTTATAGGTGTTACAAGCAGAACACTCAAAAAAATACTCAAGATATTTATATAGAAATGCTTCTTCTTCTTATCGTGTCGATGCTACAACTGTAGGTATTCTGTTGTAGCATCGTGTTGGAAAGATTAGCCAGACTAGACACTGCTTTACCGTGCCTAGCTGTTACCGGTGTGCGCCACGAGGAGGCTCTTTCCATGCACCATAGAAATGCTATTAGTTATAGAGCCGGCGACACTCAACCTATATGGAAATAGTAACTTCCATTGCTTTCTGGCTTTCATTCAGTAGCTCTACCATGAGTTGTCACAGTGAAATCGCCTGACTTTACTACAGTAGTTACGTAAATATTAGTATTACGAATTATAGTACCCAACTATCCGCTAGAGGCGCTGTACAAATCTTCATACATTTTTTTAACTACAGACGCTAGCGACTATAGTATATATAGTATAGTAAAAACTCATGGTAGAGCTACAGCTTCTGCTTACTATAAACTTACCGATAGCTCAGCGGCGCTCTCAAATTGACAGACGAATTCCACGACATCACCTGTCTTCTTCTGTCTCCCTCCCTCCAGCTCGCGAAACTCCTACTGAACTCTTCCCCCCCACACTTCCCACTTAAAACCTCATTGTCACTAAACTCCACTGTATCGTTCACCAACCAAAAAGTTTCATTTAAAAACGTATCATTGAAATTAACAGTAACATTTTCAGATACGGAATGATTGGGCTCATGTAGAGGTTCATAAACACCGTCGTGTTTTGGACTAGAATATACATACACTTGATTCAATTCTGAATCATTTTCAGTTTTTAGTTTTAGATCGTGGGTTTGGTTCTGGGGCTGGTATTCGTCTAGCGCGGTGTACCAGGCTTCTAGCACTGCTATGTGAGAGTCTAGGTCGCGGCAGGTCAGTCGGAGTTCGGTGTCGTGGCATCTTTGCTCCTCCACAATTTCTGAAACAAGATATCAGAATAAACATTAACTATAGCAGGTCAGAAAAACTTCAAGCTCTGTCTAGAATTTTTATTAGTTCTGGAAGAATAAACTCCTATTAAGACTGCACGTTAAAAAGATATGTAGTTACTCTTGTTGACTGAGATTTAAAGAAGTTTGTATAATGGCCGATACCCATGCTTGCACGATACGTCATTGGCTCGACTCAAACAAATATCGCTGCTCAGTTTAATTATATATTAGTATAGCTCTTTGCCGATATCGTATAGACGTCGTGTCGGCATTGTGAAAGCATTGATTCCCGTAAGTTTTTGGCCTTCTTTATCAAGTTTTCAACAACTTTACCTGAACATTTTCCGCTCAGAATTGAGTAGAATCGGATAAGTGTCGAATAAAGATAGTGAAACTAGATCAAACATATTTACAGTTTCAAAACGGAATCTCATTTGCTCGGAAAGCTTTGTTTGAAACTTATTTCACCGAGAACTTTGTCTGAATTACATTTCTACAAGTTGAGGCTTGAGCTAAGGGAAATGGTGAGGTAAAGTTGTGTAGAGATAAGAAATAAATGAGTTAGGATAGCTACATAGGTAAATAGTATTTATCCTCTATCAGCCGCCATCCAAATATTTACTAAATACTTGGATAGAGGAAAACGAATTAGTTATATCAAGTGCCTCACATAAGGTAAGAAATGCCAGGTTTGTGGGTATGTAAATCAGTTTTTAATACAGTTGCTCAAAAAGTGGCATATTGCAGGGACGTTTAGCGTTCGGGAAGTGGGCTATTACGCACTAGTGCTTTTTCTTTACCATTACCGCACTAGTGCTTTTTCTTTACCAACTGTCAAAATAATGTCTATTAAAAAGTAAAACCAACCATGAAGTTTTTACTAAAAAAAATCAAAGAAGTTTTTATGATTCATGCAAATACGTATATTTCTAAAAAGAAGCTACTAATTTGTTTCATTATCAGATTAAATGATTTGATTGAATGAGTTAGGTTGGGTTTCATTTGATTTAATCTCATTAAATTTCATTTTCATTTCATATCAATAAAAAATTCTACTGAAGACTTGGCTGTATGGGCATAGTTACCTTTGCTTGCCAGAATGAATGAAAAAAAAAATCTCTTCTTATATTTTACGGCCATCTCCAAGATGGCGGGAAGACGTTGTAAATAAAATAATAATAAAGAAAATAAACTAATATAAGAGAAAAACATTTACGTAAGACTAGGCGGTATGGTTCTAAAACTTTAGCCTGCTCCGAAGAGCAAATAAAAAAAAAATCTACGGTTGGCGCCATTTTGTAGAAATTTTCTTTGCGAGTTTAGTTGTTTTTATTATTATTTTATAAAATTACTTCATTTTTTCGCAACTGTATTAAAAATAGTCGTTCAGTACACGTTCGGAACCGTCATTGCAACTTGTTCCGACTGTCAACACTCGCCTTCGGCTGCGCCTCGGCTCGTGCAGACATTTGTCGGAACTCGTTGTAATGACAGCCTTTCCGAACTAGTAATGAAATATACTATTATAATTGACTGACTTGACTGACTGACAGTTATTATCAAACACTTTATTGGCAGAATTGCACACATAAAAATTAAAAGTTTCTAAGATTAAAAGTATCTAGATATTGACCAATCTGCAGACTGCTGCAAACGATCTATAGATAGCTCAACTGCTCCAAATCAGCTTTTATTTATATCATTTATACAGTAGGTCACTTCTTCGGAATTTCAAATCATGGTTGAAAAAAAAACATTTTTCAACGTTTGTTATCATGTTTACTATAATAAATTAACATGTATAAGCCACAGTTCGATTGACTTCGTAGTTTTTATCAACAGTTGTACATTTTCAAATAAAAAACCAATAAAAATATATGTTATTGGTATAAATATCACGTGTTAATGGTCAATAATACTGAAAATAAAATATTTTAATAGAGTTGCACCAAGATTCTTTATTAAAACTGACACCGCTATAAATAACGGCCATATTCGTTGCTTGAAATAGACTGACGGATATTTGGCGGTAATTTTTACAATAATTGACAGCTGGCTTGACGTTTATCTGATTACGGTGTTCACACACAGCTAAACTAATACAGCTTACAACCCGAGGTTCAACCAATCAGGGACTGCAGAAAACACGATCATTGTCCATGAAGGTCCCTGATTGGCTGATGTTGATGTATGAGATATTATTATCTGTCAGTTGTCGTCTTGAGTTGATATTATTATCTGTCAGTTGTGTTGTAGTCTTTTACACTAAAGTATTTGAAAAACAAAACTTATCTGTCACATTGACGAACAAAAGTAAAAAAGAAAAGAAAAATGTTTTGAACTCTGAAAACTCATTTCAATTTAAGTTTTATAAAATTATGGTAACTGTTTAAGATTTATAAAAATCAGGTTTCAGAAGTCATCGTGAATTTAAATATGACGGAAATTTTCTAGAAATAAGACTTAAGGGCCAAAATCCGTTTTAAGGGTCAAGTATTAAATATTGATGAACTTAGAAATGTAAATAAATAAGGTCAGTGTGGGCAAGTCCGGCATAGTTTTCTTAAATTGAATTTCAATTTAACTTTAAAAATCGAAATAAAATTTGTTAGTTACTTTAAGTAGTCGGAAAATATTGGTATAACATTTATCTTTCTATATCTATCTAAAAATAGGGTTAATTGTAATTGTCTTCAGATTTATTGCATTTTTTTGTAAATTAGGCATTTAGACGGACTTCCCAACCAGTTTGAGGCAAGTCCGTCTAGTAGCAATAAAATCGTAACTAGTGAGCCAATATGTATGAAAACCTTATCGATGAATGATGAAAAGCTGCCGTTGAAATACGTGTTTTAAACGTGTGACTATAAGGTATACTAATAAAGAAAATTAAAATTATTAAAATCAAGGGCAAGTCCGGCATATCTTTGCTGATGATGTACTTTCAGTGGTTGTAAACATTTTCACAAAGTACCCACTTACGATTTTTTTTGTCAATAACATACAAATCAATACACAAGAATCTTCATTTGTAAACAAGTAATCGTTAATAATGTAATGTATGAATTTAGAAATGGTGTGGCAAACTATTGCCGGATTTGTAGCTACATTTATAACACTTTCTGCCAGTACGAAATAAATGAGTATGGGATAATTTTCTAAATCAGATCTTTGTTAAAACGATAAATGTTCACAAAGTCCAACATGATGTGCCATGCTACATGAGTCAGGTATAAAAAATCAGAAACTAAAAAAAAGGTTGGATAGTTCCATGGTTTCAAAATATGTATTCACAATTAATAAACTTTTAAAGAATACTTATAGGTGATGCTAGTCCTCTTGCAAACATACCAGTGCATCTTTCACTTAATTATTTATTATACACAAAGTAAATACAGAAAAATAAACTTAAATAGATTAGATTTACAGAGGCAAGCTTAACCCTGAAAAGAGTTCACTTTTGTAGACAAGCGAATAATACTTACAAGTTGAATAAACAGTATAAAATAATTATAAAATTTTAACTACTAAAAAGGTTGACAATATCTGGAATTAAGGCAAGACCGGCATATGACGGACTTGCCTTATGTATAGTAGACGGACTTCCCAACTATAACATTCGAAGCTTGGATTTTTTCTATTTGTTATAATTACGAAACTAATGCGTTATTTTTGAATCGGACACCAGATATACATTCCCGAATCTGTAAATGGCCTACGTTATCACAGATACTTAGAAAATTTCTTAGATTTCATACCTTTTTTTTTCATTTTTCGACGAGACGTCAAACTTCAACTTCAAGTTAAATTCGCGGAAAAAATTGGTTGTCAATTTTTTTCCAACATTAAGATGTTAGCGACATCTATTATCCCTAGTTCGAACAAACTCAATGATACTGTTTTACCAACCGAGTTATACGGCTCTAGCTATTCAAAAACGGAAGTTATTGCCACTAGACGGACTTAGAGCCTAGACGGACTTACCCACACTGACCTTACATATGAATATAATCTTAAGTATCATTAATTTATAAAATATTATATCACTAAACACTAATAGCAAATATTACTGCTATTGATAGTACCTACATTGTCTAAATAATGTTATGTTATCTTATATACAGACATGCTTTTAAGTTTTATTGGGGCTTTTTAAATTAAACATTTACAAAAAAAACATACAAAAAAAATTACATTGTAAGGTCAGAGAAGAAAATTTATATTATTTTTGTAACAACGCCTAAAAATGTCATACGATTAAATAAATAGCAATCTAATTCCCATAACAGAAACTTTGCTTAGTTTGGGACTAGAGTGTGATGTGTGAAATGTCCGTGAATATTTATTTATTACATCGATTACATTTTCTCATGAAATTAATGAGGAAATATAAATAAATACATTCCTGTACACATCGATTATATTTTCTCATGATATTAATAAAGAAATATAACTTAATACAATTAATCCTAATTTCCTCTTCGAAAAAAGTCCTAATTTTATTTCATCTTTGCATCTGTACATAAATGATAATAGCCAAGTTACCATCTGCTTTGGATTAAAATCGTACAATACTTCTTCTTTACGACCGTTTTATCGTGCTTAAGCAGTAGGTACCCTACTTAGCACAAGTTTGTACCAAAAATGCGCACTACTCAGCAAGAAAGCTGGCATTTCAAAGCTTTTCAGATAAAATTTTATTCACAAACAAACTTGCAACTATTACAGTACATATTTACAAAATGTAAACAAAATGTATACTTCTATAAAATACAGAAACAGTTGAGCTATCTACGGACCGTTGCAAACGATCTATAGATAGCTCAACCGATCCAAATCAGTAGGTAAATCGGAAGCGTACCCAAGATACTGGCTGCATTGCCGCGGAATAGCAATCCTATTTCAGTTAGATAGTTTTGTGAAAATATTTTATAGAGAATACATTCAAATAATTACTTAAGTATTTATTTATCGAGGTTGATATTGTCTTAACTGATAACTTATAACCTTTTAAATATTATGAGTATATTTAACAAAATGTCGGAATTTTCGTGCTCCATACACAATTTTGTACAGTTTTTTAGAATCAGACCTTATAGGTACTCATTGTCAAGGGTAGATTATATCACGGCGAAAGACGTGCTCAGTCCAAAACTGATGCTAAAGGGACAAAACGGAGCCCTTAAATAACTAAGCTGATGTTATATCAAAAGTATAAAGCATTTTCAAGTAAATCTACGTTCTTGCATAATTCAATGAGGCAGCATTCCGGCACGATTTGAGCCATTGTTAATGCATTATGCTCCTTTTCGGCGTTTTGTTAGCCCTTTGAGGTACCTAATGAATTTTAATCGTGTGTAACGGGACTATTTAGCTAAGTAGGTACCTCCTTCATAGCTACCTCCTTACAGTTTTAGAATAAATGATTCTTATTCTTATATAGAAACTTTTTTGTCGTTTTAAGCTGTCGTGAACTTTTCGCTGTCTCTAGCATAGAGCATTAAAATCAATGAAATGGCAAAATAAAAATCAATCACGTGGTACGAACAGTTGATATTTTGCGTTCTATTTACAAATTTGACAGCAAAGTACGAATTTCTGTCAAAAAAATCAGTTCCAAAAATGGTTTTGCTTATAAATTTGGAATTAAAGTCAAGTTTGAAAACTATTGCATGCTATAGAATATCCTCAATAATCTGAGGCGTGTTCTAAACCTAGGTTTTACCATTTTGTTAGAAATACAAACCGTCTGTCTGATTTGCTGTTTACCGACTTTATCGACGAGTTCCCGCCAAATTACACATCCAAAAGGCTCACTAATGCAATTTAACCGTACCGAACAAGTGCGCAGTGCATCATTCAACCCTCTCTTCCATCTGTGCTTCCATCCCTCTCACACTCCTTGACAGCTCACATCTGCATGCATCCTTCTCTATCATAAAAAGCACCCCTTCAACAACGGATCAGCGTTGCCATGACAACCACCGAAAACAACGCTTCTAGAACCACCAGATAGTACAGACCTCTGCATGTTACTTAATTTATTCATCTGAAGTCTGAAAGTGCTTGCCAATCGAAGGTCAACGAATTCTGGTGATTTCGCAATACACAAATTAACATGTATTATGGAAATAATACGTTGTACAATGGAGTTAAAGCTCAATTCAGGTTGATTGGGGAGTGATAGGCAGTTATCTTAACCACTGGGTCTCAATACGATGGTCCCTAAAGCGGAGGCCCCGCTGATTGCTACCAAGTTGGACTCCGTTTTTCGGGTGGTAATTGGGTCGATTTCGGTGCAAATATCTTGTATACTTTATTGTTTCTTTTGTGGGTCAATTGAGTACATATTTTTCCATTATTTTCCCCTTCCTTGCGTTAAGAAAGTATATTTTTTTAGGTTACTTACAAAATCTTATTTTATTTTAAAGTAGGTAATTAACCAATCAGAATTCAGAAGTGGGTTCCATCGAATTTAATTAAAACGGTTTCTGGAAAACGACATGATTGTATTTCTAAGAGAAATGATTACTTCGCACCGCGAAGGCTTTGCTTAATTAAAACATATTTCTATAGCTTCATACTTTGCTAAATTACCCTGAAATAGCTCCACATAGCCCTTTGCAACCACTTCTAAGCAAACATATAACAAGGCAATTGTCTTTTACCACTCACTGGTAGTAATAAACACCATAGTGTTGTGTGCAAGCTAGTTGCTTTTGACAGATACAGATCAGCGGTTTACTATGTAGTACATTTCCTTCAAAGTAAACCGCTGATGTGTGCTGATAAATGTATGACGCAATAAGGGCTTTTCAAGACCGTGTTTTCCAAGTTGCTACTAGGTGGCGCTATGGGTTTTAAGGATTTGTGACCAAGCTGTGACCAATCAATCAATGACATTGTGTCTATTATTATACCTAATAGTATTTCTCGGACTCATCTAAACTAGCCGTTTTTTATAAATAGAAAATAAATCGAGTGATTTTGTCTTTGATGGATTTAGCGATAAGGCCGCCTGTCGCCTGTTGTAAGTATATCATAGAGTTTAGTTTTTAAGTGTTTCAATTTAAGTTTCGTGCAATAAAGTATTTTCTATCTATCTGCCTATGACCGAATTTCGTCGCCATTTTGATAGACAATTTTTTTGAGTGACTCCTGATAAAAAAACAATTAGGTACAAGTACACTGTCATTTCTTTTAAATAAATCAGTATTTGTCCTTCAAATCTTGTCATACAAAACGTCACCTGTCATATGTCACTGTTTAGCAGACAAGGATTTAGCAGGTAGGTGCCTGTCACCACCCTATCATGTGTAAGTACTCAGAAACAATAGACATCAGTACAAGTGCTGCTATTGTACAAATACTTTAAGAATTTGGGGGAGGTGAAATCAATTCTGCCGACAAATACAACATAAGTAGTCCCTTTGAGGGATGATCATGGAGGTACTTCTCCGGACGAGAAAATATATTCAAATATACGGTAATTTTTTTTAACCTTTGAGTCCATATTTGCAAGTTAAACTCGAATTTTATAAAAAAAAATCTTATTTTCAGAATTAAAAAGAAAATATATTTAAAAGAGTTTTTACTTTAAGAAAAAAACACAAAGATTAGAAAATCCCAGAGTTATAGAGATGCAGGCGAAATCGATCAGAAATGAAAGGCCTAAAATGATCTACAAATAAAATGTAGAGACATTATTCATTCATTCAAGTTTTAGCTCTACCCTAGTTAAAGATGACTAGTTAGTCAAGAAGATTGGTCTCAAAGTTAGATGCTCATAGTAAGATGGTTGATCTGCACGAGGCTGAGTGTCAGTGGAACAACCCCAGGGGTACTGAGAGGGGTGCGTTTTCATAGACCATGATTTAAAATAGGGCGAAATAATTGTGGAACACTGGTTTTGCGAATGGAGTTTTTTATTTCCTACTGGACCCCGAAATATTGACCTAAGACGTAATTTCCTTTGTAAAATCTAGTCAAATTAATCTTGTATATCTTATTCTAAGTAAGTAATCTTGTATTTTTCGTATTCGTAGACGTTCTATTGGGTTTTTTGGATAACAAAAATATATCTGAGTTTCGATTTAATCTAAGTTTGAAGCAAATCACTTCACCTATGTAATTTTATTCACTCACTCTTTCACATTTTAATATCAGCAGAAAACATTGTCAATCCTGATAAAAAAAAAGTTTATAATCTATCTGGATTTCTACAGAAGTATATATATTATATCAATACTCACTTTAAATTCTATAAAAAAAAATATTGAAAAACATTTCCATTTAGTAACATTTCACATTTTTCCTGACTATAGTCGTATTCTATATAACAAAAGGAACAAGTTCAACGTTATTGCATGTTACGGGTCTGACCCAAAACGGCATAGTTTGTAACAATTGAAGTGAACGAGAACATTCTACCGAACATAGCAACGTTACAGTTCATGCTTCAGAAGATTCACTCAATATTTTACTAAACGTTTGGTTATCTCAGTTTTTCCACATATTTTTTAATCCTTTTTAACGAAAATAAAAAAAATTATAAAAATACTATTCGGAGAGTTATTTCAAAGTTTTTCAAAGCAGCTTTTTTTTAAGTGCAGCAGAAAACGAGCCTCTACAGATAACTGTCAAGCTACGATTTAAAAAAAACTAGAAGGAGCCTAAAACTGATTGAAAAGACTGACGGAGTGACTTGACTAGAATCATTTTGAAATAAACACTTGACTCACAAAATTACTTGACTATACTTTAAAAAAAAGAATTTTTAGAATTTTCGCATCAACAAAACAGAATAAAGAGAAGTATACTTGAAAATTCCAAATGCAAAAAAGATGTGCGAGCCAGAAAAAAAAAACATGTGGCAGCATTTTTTGCTGGATTACGCATGCTCAGTGTTAGGTTATTTTCGTTACGGAATTTCTGGACTCTGTCTCCAGGCTCAAGGCCCGCGATAGAAGGTATGCAATAGCTTAAAAAAAAACCAGTATCATTTTTTTATTCTGTGGAGTGAAGTGGCACAGGTGAACCGGAACTTATGTTTCCCGCGAAATAGCGCCCGAGGGAGGCCCAGGTAGGGGTTTTTCATTAAATATTTATATTAACTACCTCTGCTGAATCAACGGAAGGGTAGTGAAATTGCCTCTCCGTGTGCGAGATTAAAATTGTATGTTTTGTTATGAGAATTGGACAAATGCACCTATACTTTTTTTGTATGAACTTTGCTGAAAGTCCTAGTCCTAAGTGTAGGTACTAAATCTTTCCTATACGTCTAGATGCTTCCTGAAGTATATATGATGTATTTTTTCTTTCATTTTTAGTAAATCGTTTATTTGTTAAAATTGATCCTTATCAAACACAGAAACGATTATTTTTTTTAAATTATTTCCTAAACTTTGTTGAAAAGTTAAAAGTAAGTAGGTATTACGTTAATTCCCGTTCGTCCCACAAGCTATATCCCACAAGTATCCCACTGCTGGGACGAACGAAAAGCACATAATCAGTAGACGTTTAACAGCAATTTACCAAAACTCACAATTCTAAACCAACGAAAGAAAATGGTAGGAAATTGAACTTTTCTGTCACATTATACTTTCAGAAGTTTGAATAGCTGCTATTACAGCTGCCAAGTTCTACTTAAATACCTATTTAGCAGCTGAATGTGACTTAAAAGCTTTTGGCGTACTTTGATGAGCACATTTAACGGTTCCATGTAGGTTTATTATAATATTCTGTTGGTGGAACTGGGTGCCGGAATATTTGATAAAAATCAAGAACGAGCTTTTGAAGTGTAAATACTTTTAATGACTAAATGGCCACCGCTTCAACTTCATATACCCACTGGTAGTATATCTTTATGTACGCATCTCAACGCACTGTGCTGAAGACGCATACACCAGATGCATAGATGCAGTATCTACACCCATGCCCACGCCCGCGCCCGCGCCCACGCCCACGCCCACGCCCACGCCCACGCCCACGCCCACGCCCATATTCATTTACCTTCTGAAACACAAAATACGAACCTCTATTGGAACCGGCTTTCAATCACTGCTAACTAGACACCAACTTAAACTTTCAGTTATGGCATCGAGCTCCTCGCACATAATACTAAAAGTAAAAGCTCACAAATCACTGGAAACTTCATGGCTGATGGACGAAAACACCGTAAAATTAAGTGATGCTAAACATCACACGAGGGTTGTGGAGCGTTCACAATTAATCATCACCCTTGGACCGCACAAAGGTGTCTTATAGCTCAGATGCTTGAAAAACGTATACTGCTATATAGCGGAAGTTTATTAAATATCCACTTTCATGTAGACACGGTAAGCAAGTAGTGGTTATATTTATTTCTTTCTTTTTGTGTCAACAAACTTTGTTTTATCATATTTTGTAAATATACAGAATACGCAATATAAATACGCAGAATATGCCGCACAGAAACGACCCGAAAATCGGATATCACTTTCTTTATTTCCATAATCGAAAGTATAAGCTATTTTGAATGCTAGAGTAGAACTCTCAAAGCTCAATTTATTTTAGAACTCAAACACCAGCGTACATAAAAAGATCCTATTGATAGTCGGTCGTAGCTGCCAAAGCTGTAAAATAATAGATATATTTATATTGAAGTCATAGAAAATAATAAAAAATATGATTTTAACGGCAGTAATATGATGTGAGCCGTTTTATGGAAACCGAATAGACAAGGTGTAAAGCGTCGTTTTAGGGGAATAATATTTAACACTGATTGATTACAATTGTCACTATTAAAGTATGAAACGAAAGCTCTAACAAGCTTTTAACACCTTTTATCAATAAGCATCTACGTTTTGATTAGTAATGTAAATAAATTTAGAAATTCTGATTAAAAAAAAATGGTTGTCTGTAAAGTCGGTTTACTGACGATAGTTGAACGTGACAACGAACGCAAAGGCCGATTGTGCTTCTTTGTCGCTCGTTCCGCGCTCTTGCTTGCACTTCATGGAACGCCTCAGAACGCCTCAGAACGCCTCATGAGTCATGTTTTTTCGTGCGTGCCCGTGCAGCCGCCGGCTCTATCGAATTATAAGACGTTGTCACGTCAAAAAGTGAAACAAAGAAAAAAACAGCAAATTCATCGATTTAATGAAATACTATTTTAGTTTTAGTATTTCCTTTTTGTAATTAATTTTTAAATAGTCATTAAGACCGTCTTACTTTATCAAATTAATTAATCAACGAACCCAGCGGTTAGTATGTCAGCTGAAAAGACTGATTAATTATCAATTTCGCTCTCTCCCAACTTTCAAAACAAAAAAATGACCTTTCAAAGAGCTTAAATCGTCATCCAACCTCAAATACCTATAAATATACAAAGGCTGCAAAACAAGCGTAAATCTCCACTTTCGTAAATGGATTTGTAGCATTCACAAGTTATTTTTACCCTCCATTATCTAAACTAATATTATAAAGAGGAAAGATTTGATTGTTTGTTTGTTTGCATCGAATAGGCTCCAAAACCACTGGACCGATTTAAAAAATTCTTTCACCGTTGTGAAGCTACACTTTCTGCGATGAACATAGGCTATATTATATTTTCAAAAAAATTAGGGATCCTTACTAAAACTTCAATTATGTAACCCAAGGTGTAAAAAAAATGCCTAAGAAACTCCTTACCCGCTACCCGTGCGAAGCCGGGGCGTACTACTAGTTATAAATAATCTTGCATCTGGATGCGGTTACATTCTATCCACAACAAGGACGTGCTATTTTAGATAATGACAGTACATTGTTAGAGATGTTGATTGATATATATAACTGTGAAAGGATACCTGCAGAGAGGTATATTTAAATGAAACGATAATGGTAGTGAGGTTGTAAATAAAACAGAAAATAATTATTTGATGATGTTTATACATCGATTTTGAGACGTTTTATGTTTTATCCAAACCGCACGGGAAATTCAGGGCTGGGTTCGATTACCACGCAGAAGAAATGTTTGTGTGATTAACATAAATTTTAGTTATGTTAATATGTATTCTATGTATATATTTACAACAAAAAAAATTACATAAGTATTATATCAGCAATCTAGTTCCCATAGTAAAAGCTTTGCTTAGTTTGGGACTATGTCATGTGTGAAATGTCCTTGAATATTTTTTTATTTATTTAGTAAGGCAAAACCAGAGTCTTAAGTAAGGCAAAATCAGAGACTTATTGATAGTCTTTGTAATTGAATTCTGTCGACAGCCGCAAATCGTTAACAATAGGTTCGCCTAGCGCTATCGATTCCGCTAATGCTATACAAATTAGGGTTGCTAAGAAATCTTTATCGATTTTTTATCGATATCGAACTTTATGAATTCTATGTACATGCACATATTTATAATAAAAAATGTATAGAAGTATTCTATCAGCAATTTATTTCCCTTAGTACACAGCTTTGCTTAGTTAAACGCAGTTTAACTCTCAACTCAACCATTAAAAACCTGCAACATCGTTTTAAAAGATACAAAAAGTTTATGAAGATCTTAAAGATTCTTATGATTAGATTATCAAAATTAGTTTATGATTAGATAATCAAAAATTTCTTTGTGAATAAAATGATTAATAGATACTTAATTTAAATTTATGGCTAACAACTGTCGTACAGTTTATGAAACCCGAGTATTAATTTAACTAAATTACTTTTTGTGTCTTATAACTCAGACCAGATTATTATAATCTCTAAAAAAAAATTAACATTTATGACAGAAACTATAATGCAAACATCGATATAAACAAGTGTTCATGTAGAAATGTCACATCCCTATCTTAAATCTACGAGCGTATTATATTCTATTTAAAAAAAAAACACCCTAAAAGATTTATGGCCTTCTGTTGAAAATGTTGAATGAAATTATCATCTGCGCAAAGTTAATACAAAATTATAACACAGGGTTGATAGGGGATGAAGTTTTATTTGACAAACTGTCGACACTTTTGTTAGGGCTCTATTAGAAAATCATGTTTTGATTTTTTTAGGCATATTCTACAAAATATGATCTTTAATATGCATTAGGTACCTACTAGATACCAGTCGTATATCGATGGGAATCGAACTCCCGACCCACAGCGTAGACTTGTGATTGTAAAGCCTTAATAAGCAGGTAGGTTCTACTACCGGTTATCGGTTAGTAGTAACTGGTCTTAATATAAAAGATAGAGCAAGTTTTCAGTGGACGTATCCTGCGAGGTATTGTATTGTTATAGTGCAGATATAATCGCTTAACATAAGAGCTAGTTCCTAGTTCCTACACATGTTTTTTAAGGGTCCTAGCATTGAGCTCACATTAGCGAGGTTTCGTACAAGATTTTTATTAACAGAAACGTTTGACGGCTACTAAAAAATTTTCAAACCAAACTGTGTTCCATCAAAATTGTATGTATTGACAATTTTTTAAATTAATCAATGAACAACCGAGAAATATATTAATTTTAAGACGAGGTTTTCGAAAATTAGCATACTAACATAAGTTAGATACATAAAAATCCTACAGAGAGCTATGAATGTTCGTAAAGATTAAAAAAATACATAAAAATGTTAATAAGCTTATCTATAATCCAATAACAGTAATTACAAGACACCAATGTAACTTGATTCCATTCTCAATAAATAGGTTAGTTATTGTCATAAATAATCATCAGCCTGAAGAAGTACACATGTGCAATAATTCCTAGACTTCCTACAAGACGGATATACAAAACACTTTGCAGTACCTATAAATATAAACTTTCGTCCTCTGGCGCAACTGCGATTATATGCAACAGAATAATAATAAATATTCATGGACATTTCACACATCACACTCTAGTCTCAAACTAAGCAAAGCTTGTACTATGGGAAGTAGATGGCTGATAGAATAATTATATACTTTTTTAAATTACATACATAGAATACATACGGTAACATCCAGACACAGAACAAATACCAATTTGTGTTCATCACACAAACATTTGCTCTATATGGGAATCGAACCCACGACAAACAGCAAGGAAGGCAGAGCTATTAGCAACTGAGCTGTCCCAACTCAGTAAAATAATATATGTATATAAAATAAACAATAAATGCCATTGCGTACCCGATTCTTCAGTGGATTAATGCTATTATATGAAATCTACGTGATCAAGAGTCACAATAAGGTTAGGTTGGTAAGAATGAAGACCCGAAGACCAGCTCACCTATAAGTCCATCGACAGCCACCAGCCCCAGGAACCACAGCAATCCTACGTACATGCATCTCACAGGGGGCTCCTTCAACATGTTTCCAAAATCACATCCTCACTGCACATTTTCCGATACTTAAAACTAATCAGCACTTATATATAATCGAATTATAGGTGAACGACATCGTGTGTAAACACGTAAAACCCGATTGATTTTGAGACGACGCGGAATACGCCCGTTCGCTGTGAACTCTCGCGTGGTACTGAATTTTACGCTTGGAAATTCAAAATTGGCGTAGCTATTCGTAGCTTCGTCGTAGGCTCGTAGCTTTGCAACTATTGTTATTCTGTGTTTTGGGAAATCCTATGCAATTTATTGAGTTTTCCTGGACGCTAGAATCCGGCTTAATTAGTGTATGGGACCGTGAATTAGGAATTAGAAGGGTAAGATCCTGAGGGATTTGTAGATTCAAATTACAGACGATTAAACCTGTTTGTTGTATGAGGAAATTACATAATATCTACGTTTTTCAGAATGCATAAAAACAAATGAATAACGTACATAATTACAGTTTTTGTAATTGTTACTGGTACCGACTTGCTAAGTAGTATGCAATAAAAGTAAAAATTTGATAATCATAAAAAATACCTTTTAACATATATTTATAATACCTACAATTCACACAGTTATATTTTTTCTTATCATAGCTCATCAAAATATTTGACTTTATTGCCTTTATGTGTGTCTGCGATAGTTTATGCCTTAATGATATAAAAATAGGGCTTAAATTACATTGTGCAAAGTCAAATCAATGGTGCACGTTTCCAAATATAAGCCCAATATTTGAAAAAGCACTGACATTATTGTTTATTTAGAGCACGTAGCGATGTTGCTTAGAATATATTATAGAACTCCGAGGTAGTTTAGAACACCAGGGGTTCGATTAACTTACCATAATAAAATTATGTACTTAGTTCCTAGTTCAGCGACCTCTGCGCAAAGGTTCTAGGGCAAAATTGTTTAAGAGTTTGGTTTTGAGCGTTCCGTACTCCCTTAAGGCCTACGGTCCTACCTGCCTGCGTTAGTATTTTATGCACTTTTAAACGCAGTTATGCAATTTTTGTGGTTACATACCTACACTGGATTAGAACCAAAACTCAGTTTTATAAAAATACATGATTTTCGTCGTGGCCCAAAATCATTTCTCTTTTATTTACTCTTCGATATTCCAATATTTTATTTCAAACAAAAGAAGAGTTTCCATGGAGGCGCAACCAGTCGTCGCCATGGGGTCCCGGTGAAAGCAAAAACTGTTTTTTTTTTATTTAAAAATTTCTCACAAGCTTAGTGCTAGGAGGACTTAATGCTAAGAGCATTGTCTGCCAGTCTTCCTGGATGTGCAGAAAGATGGTGAGGCGTGTTATATAGAAAAAAAAAATTAATTGTTAATGAAAAAACAATAAAAAAAAATTGTAGATAGGGATAAAGAAAACTATAAAATTAAATCTTACCATTTATTTTGTTGCAGTGTACATAATAAGATAAATAGAGTACTTAGTTATACATTAAATACTAAATAATACGAAATGAAACTTGGAAAGTGGCACCATACATAGTTATGGCATGGCGCTTGAGACCAGACTACCTTGCCACAAGTTACTTCAAAGAAACTTCAAAGAAAAACAGATTTTATTATAACCAAAACCACATAAATAGTTCTGGTTCAATATGTTATTAATAAGTGGTAAAACTCAACATACTCAGAGGTAATTCTTTGTAAGAAGGATCATACAAAAAAAAACGGTAGGAACCAGGCCGTAGTTTCTTGCCCGTTCTAGGCTCCGGTCGCGTGGAACTTGCACCTAGAATCACCTAGTATATAAGACGATTCTAAATGATCCTTTGAGGCTATTGTCTAAGTCTATTTTTTATGTCTATGGCCTGAATTCTAAAACCCTTAAGTTTTGATCAGGCTGAAAGACCCAACAGACGTCATAAAGAATCATGCCCAAACCCTGTACCAGATTGCATCAAAAGCTAATTATCATCAAAATTAATATTTTATTTATACGTGTACTTCGTTAATTTTTAACCGTCTTTTTTAACCGGGTTTAGAAAATTAAAATTAATTATACATAACATGATTATCAATTTCCTACTTCCGAGTGCTTAGTCCGAGCTTGCATTTTAAAACTCCCTACTCTCGAGTCGAGAGTCGTCTTTCGGATATCCATACAAAAATACAAGAACATCCGAGAGACGACTGTCGGCTCGAGAGTAGGGAGTTTTAAAATGCAAGCTCGGACTAAGCCTTCCGCACGTCAACTATTTTGTTCCGATCCCAGCTGTCACCGATTTTCGTGAGTGGACATTGAACATAAAAATCTTGTTTGCCAAGTAAGCTTTAGCTGAGAAGGCAAACATGATATAAAATAAAATACATTTTTAAATATTTTGAAATGCGGTTAAACATTGAAAAAAATATTGTTGGTAGCGAAAAGGTAAATAAAAATTAGGGCTTTGAGAGTAAATTCAAATTGATGCAAGTTGGTACAGATTCCCATAGCCCATTGGGCATTGTCCTTTAGGTTCTGGCCGTAGAGAACTTAAAAAAAAAGTTTCACCGATTTTTTACCAAAATTTTACACACGAGAAAAATTAAGGGTGACGACACACTGACGACAAGATTGCAGTAAGACAGTTTATTTACCTCACATTTTATACGATAAGTTAAACGTCAAGCGACGTGACTTTCAAAGACGTTTTGTTATTAGTGAGCGCTCTCACTAAAGTGGGTATTTTATATTACAACAAAAGTAGAAATATAACATTATGGCAAGGTAAAAATGAACTAGCTAAACTACTAACAAATGTAATGATATAATTAGAATTATATTAAATAACTACACTGTACTAACATTTATATTATAACTAATCACAATTTATTTCACTATATACAGGGTTACATGGAAAGTCGTACTAGATCCGTTAAGAGCGTAGAGTACCCATCATTTCTGACTTATTTTACTAAGAAACACCCCACCCTAAACTTAACCCATTTCGAGATATTCGACTTTTAATTTTTTATTAAAAATTGCAGATTTTTAGGCTACTAAATTTATTTTTGTTTTTTCTGTGCATCTTATTATTATTATTTTTGCATTTTTACATGGGTAATAAGATGTTTTAGGACGTCAATCATTAAAATAGTGCATAAGTTAATTGAATAGATCGTAGTAGAGAAGTGAAACTTATGAAATAAAAAAATATTTTAGATGGTTTGTTTTTCTCTAAGGGATATCTAAAAAAAATATTATGGCACTTGTTCGGCGGATGTTATAATAAATATCTACGTTTCAACAGCTATCTAACGACGTATAATAATCTAGAGTTTGTATTACATTTCGTGGAAAAAAAGTAGTTGGGACGCTCCAGGTTGCAGTTCTAACGGTCCCACGCGAGCAAGACAAGTGAAGATTTAGGTAGATGCGAATGAAAGAAAAAATGTGTAGAGACCGGCTAGGGCTGGGAATACAACAGGGGAAATTGTTTTGGTGGTCAGTCTGCATAGTGAATGTATTATCGTTTTGCTCTTTTTCTCAACTTGACTGTGATTCTGAACTATTTCTTCTGATTTTGACTACTGTGCTCGTTAACCGGACTCTGATTTGTACCTGTGATACGGAAGTGTTGAAAATGACGTCCTACACATCTAAATAATATGCTGATATGCTTATTTGACTTGCTTTGCTTTATTTGCAGACACACAATCGCAGTATCCGTAACAAATAAGCATATTCTTCAGATGTTTAAGAGAAGAGCAAAACGATATCACATTCACTATGTACGAAGCACAAAAGCAGACTGACAACCAAAACAATTTCCCCTGTTGTATTCCCAGCCCTAGCCGGTCTCTACACATTTTTTCTTTCATTCGCATCTACCTAAATCTTCACTTGTCTTGCTCGCGTGGGACCGTTAGAACTGCAACCTGGAGCGTCCCAACTACTTTTTTTCCACGAAATGTAATACAAACCCTAGATTATTATACGTCGTTAGATAGCTGTTGAAACGTAGATATTTATTATAACATCCGCCGAACAAGTGCCATAATATTTTTTTTAGATATCCCTTAGAGAAAAACAAACCATCTAAAATATTTTTTTATTTCATAAGTTTCACTTCTCTACTACGATCTATTCAATTAACTTATGCACTATTTTAATAATTGAAGTCTTAAAGCATCTTATTACCCATGTAAAAATGCAAAAATAATAATAATAAAATGCACAGAAAAAACAAAAATAAATTTAGTAGCCTAAAAATCTGCAATTTATAATAAAAATTTAAAAGTCGAATATCTCGAAATGGGTTAAGTTTAGGGTGGGGTGTTTCTTAGTAAAATAAGTCAGAAATGATGGGTACTCTACGCTCTTAACGGATCTAGCACGACTTTCCATGTAACCCTGTATATATTTGTTGCGATGCATTTAGTAACATTTATCAAAATACATTTTGATAATATCTTGGTTGTTTGTAATTTTTTATAGATATAACACAAATCTACAAGTAATACACATTTTTTTAAATATACTGTACCTCTACCATGAGTTGTCACAGTAAAATCGCCTGACTTTACTACAGTAGTTACGTCAATATTAGTATTACGAATTTTAGTACCCAACAATCCGCTAGAGGCGCTGTACAAATCTTCATACATTTTTTTTACTACAGACGCTAGCGAGTATAGTATATATAGTATAGTAAAAACTCATGGTAGAGCTACTGTAATCAAGCAATTTATGAAAAATGCTAGCTGAGGACATATATCTCTGTTAAACGAAACGTTTATAATTTTAGTAACAATTACCAAAAAACAAAAATAATCAGTACTTACACACATTTATTTTATAATTACTTCTAGTGTTATACTTAATTGCTAATAATAAAGGCAAAACAAATTGTTCACGCATTAGTTTAGTCACAATTTTAGGTACTCTACAACATCGTTCTGCTCGCTCTAGCTCCAAACAACTATACTTGTGAAAGAAGGACACAGATAGTCAAGTCAAAGATTAGTTAACTACAGAATGGTCTGTAAAACATACAATTTATAATTCTTATTTTAATTAGGACCTTTTATGTGGTTATCAAAACCCCTTTGTGGTTACAGTTTTACATATGACACATATGCATAAATACAGATATTTCCCAGTTGTACAACCAAAGATGAACAATCGGGAATTTCACTTTCTGATTGTACAACCAATTGTTACACCCGGACAGGTCAGTCTTCCAAAAATCATGATTCTTATAAAATGCGGTTCTAAGAAAACTTTCATCACACTGGTTGGTTATTTCTAGTTTTGAGAGTTAATAGATATTAATACGATCTTGCGCTAATTAATACATTTATTAAATTATAATAAAATATATAATTATATGCGTAAAGAGCTCTCAAACGGTGAAGGAAAACATTATGAAGAAATCCATTGCTTGGTCAGCTTTGCACGTCTATCTTGTCGATAAGACCGACTAGTTTGTTCATCAAAGCATGGGAAAATGGCCCCTAAAGTTGTATAAATAATCTAGATTAGATACAAAGGCCTATTACTTTAAATAAAGGCCTGCGCAGACCGGGACGGCATGGCAAGGGATTTTAACGTTCAATGCCACGGCATCATTTTAAAGCATAGCAATTTATGTCGTATTTCTGTAACAATACGGTTAAATGTCTATTAGTAAAAATTAAAATACCTTGCCATGCCGTCCCGGTCTGCGCAGGCCCTAATGCGCTACAATAAGGGGGCGTCCATAAATTACGTGAGATGTTTAAGGGGGGGAGGGGGTCGAGTCAAATCTCATCTAATCTTACGTTGGAGAGAAGGGTTTCTTACAGAAAATAAAAAAAAAACACTTCACGTAATTTATGGACGCCCCCTAAATACGATAAATGTATGTTTTTTAATTAGTTGCCAATTTAAAAAAAATAATTTAGAGCAAATTTTTGATTTATGCTCTGTATTTATTTTCAACTCTTTACATTTAATGATTTAAATGATAATACAAATAATAATAATACAAAAATTAGTTCGTTTAATATATAAACTAACAGCCATGTATTGTACGATTCCACTATGATAATAAAAAGTTGCCGCATTTTACAATGCTTAAAAATTATTCAATAATTAAAAACATAATTGTTTTTTGTAACAAAAAAAAATGGTAGCACTCCGGGAGTGCCGGCAGAAGTGAAAACTTCAATATTAACGTTGTGTTTTCACTTTTAAGTTTTCACTTCAAAAATATAACCACAGTCGTGATTGTGTCATGTCATTGTGTCACATTCGCGCAAGCGCGAATGTGACACAACGACGAAGACAACGAAGACACACTGACACAGACACATTCGCGCAAGCGCGAATGTGTCTGTGTCTTCGTCGTCATCGTCACGTCACGTCATGTCGCCACGTCATCGTCACGTCATGTCGCCACGTCATCGTCACGTCATGTCGCCACAACACTATTTAATTGTTTACACACACAGACACATTCGCGCAAGCGCGAATGTGTCTGTGTCTTCGTTGGCTTCGTCGTCATCGTCACGTCACGTCATGTCGCCACGTCATCGTCACGTCATGTCGCCACAACACTATTTAATTGTTTGAGTCATACGTCGCGTGACCGCAAGTGTGTTCTTTTGTCGTCTCTTGTTTTACGAGCAATGTATAAAAATTAAATAAGATCTTACGCTTTTTCGACGTCACGTGACCCTGACGCGAGTTTGAAAGTTTTTACCCACCCAGCGCCGCTAAAGAAGTTTTCACTTCAAAAAAACATTGATGTTTGTTCTGTACCTGGGTGTTACTATATAATACATATGTATTTACAAAAAGTATTCAATCAACAATCTAGTTTCCATAGTACAAGTTATATTTAGTGTAGGAGTAGTGTGAAAATATTTTATTTATTGCTTTTTGTTATATTGTGAACTAATCATATATTTTTATCATTTTAAATACCTACATAGTAAAATGCGCGACGCGTTCATAAGAATCGTAACAACTTTCAAATTACTTTCATTATAACGAAATATTTATTATTAAGTAATTGCGTTAATTAAGCAATCAAAATCACTTATTTACTAACTGTTTTATCAAGATTCAATCCTTTTATTAAAAACCATCATTTGATATATTTTATATAATAAATATTGGAATATCGTTCAGGTTGTGTATTTATGTCGAAAAAAATATGATGCAGTGTTTAGTAATTAAAAAAAGACGTGTGGCACTCGGGGACTGCCGCGGTAAAGCTATTGCATAGCATTTTTTGCTGGATTACGCATGCGCAGTGTTAGGTTATTTCGTTACGGAATTCCTGGATTCGGGCTCCACGCTCAAGGCCCGCGATAGAAACTATGCAATAGCTTAAAACTCTTGATAAAACAGTTAGTATACCTACATATTCCGTTTCTTTAAAAGTAAAACATACCTTATGTGATGCCTAACCACCCTATAACTAATAAAACAATGCGTTCACATCTGCGGTAGGAATTCAATGGGGGTCGCGAATTTGAAGTCTTCAGGGAACAGCTTAGCAGCTGATGGATACATGAGTTTGTAGGACTGTCTGATTGTGACGTCTGCCACGCCGGCGATATCACCGATCTCTTTCTGACTGCGTTTGTCGTCTGACGCCTGGAATAGGTAATTAAAATAATTATATTTGTTGCCTAGTCATAAGCAGAATACATTGATACTTTATATTATTTGACATCTATTATATCATGTATTGCAAACAATAAAAATTCTTTGACTTTAGACTTTTAATGATCCTGGTGATTTTATTGAATCAAGTAATTTTTGACTTTGATTTTAGCTATTTTAAGTTACTAGTCAAGTCACCAAACAAGTGTGACAGGCGTCACAGCTCAGTTCGTAGTAGCAAATCAAATCAAATATTTCTTTATTCAATAAAATCACAAGGATCATTTAGCTCTGCCTTCCATGCTGTGGGACGTGGGTTTGATTCCCACTCAGAGCAAATGTTTGTGTTATGAACATAGATATGTTTGGGTGTTACTATTAATATGTTCTACGTATGTATTTTCTCTCTCTAGTCTAAAGTATTTATTAAGAGAGTTATAGAAAGTTATAAATCTTAATTTATATTTTGTTTGTTGATACTATCATGGTACATCATTAGTAAAGCCATACATATATTTTCTACTATCATAAATAACCACAAATCAACCTAGTTTAAACTTACAACACAACATTACCTGTGGTTAGATATTATGAGTTATTATTAGGCAAATTGAGAAGGTTCCAGACTAATAATTAAACTTACTGTTTTTCACACTCAAAAGGTCGTGGAAAAATGTCATGGATCCTCCTTTTTTATTTGACTTGATATTTTAAACAAATTTATAAGTAGGTAGGGGATCTGCATATTGTTTTTACATTTATATAAATGTATTGAAAAAACAGTGGGAAAATTTGTTTTGAATTGTAACATTTTTTTAAATTGATCTCTATTGTTGAATGATTATAAATTTATGGAACAAATAATGACTGAATTGAGCCAATTTGCCACAAAAGCAAAAAAAAAACCAAACACTACATAGGTACTCTAAAACTTACCTGTGATGCCATGTATATAGCAGCGGCTGCTACAGATATAGGCGACCGTCCCGACACAATATCCAGTTCCCCAGCTTTCCTGGCAATGTGAGTCGCTGCTCGTTGTACAGAATTAGGCAATCCAAGATTAGAACAGAATCGAGACATGAAGTCCGCAGTTGTGATGAGATCCACTGAAGTCTCCAGCGCTTTTAGAATGAGTTTGAAACATCTTCCGATCTCTTTCTTGCTGATTTTGCTGACTGCGCAGATTTCTTTGAAAGTACGCGGGACTCCTTCCTGTCTGCATGCTATGTAGAGGCAAGCCGAGGCTATTGCGTCGTTAGCGCGGCCTTTCAGATTTTTGCCATCATGAACCTGAAATTTAATAAAATATATTTATAAAACATTGGATCGAAGTCTGTGAGACTTACATAACTCAGCAAGACTTGTAACAAGCGGCATTAAAAGTTTTCGACATTGTAGCCCTTATTTATTTTTTATTTAGAATAACAGTAGTTAGAGTTAAACAGTAATAATATCATGTTAGTGCTTTGATTCCAGCCTATGAATCTGTATTTATAATGTATAAAGTATAAATTACAGCAAATCAAATACATAATTACCTGTTTGAACAAGTTATTAGCTCTGTCAACAATAGTTTTGGGCAGGTTTATCCTGTCTGCCATTGTGTTAATTTCTCGAAATGCATTTATAAGAGCTCTGTCGGTACTGCTGATGTTCCTCCTATTTTGGTACTTGGAAACTCCGAAACTGTCGAATGAAGCATCTCCCCGACCCGGTCCAATGATGGTGGACAGATCTCCGCCTGACAGCAGGGGGTTCTCTGGACCACCAACACGAGATGGGTCTACACCAGATTTTTCATTGCTGAATGTACGCCATTCTGAACCAACATCGATCACTCTGGAATGGATAAAAAATTGTTTAAGTGACTTGCAAGGAAGGATCATTCAACATACCTACACACAAACAAGTGACACAAGACTATTAAATCTTTGTGTTTTCGGCATCTCATTGGGATAAGGTAAATTTTAGCATAAATATTGTGAGAATGCACAATGCTTGTTTACATTAAATGCATTCCGATGCTAGTTGTTGCACACGTTGACCTTGAGTGGATTGGCTGCGTGTGTCTTTAACATTTTGCATAAGTTTCAATTGAAAAATTGCACAATTTATAGTTTATTATCTGTTGACCTCGAAACATAGAAATCCAATGCATCACATGCGTCTGTTGGACAACTTTGTTGTTGTTACGACACAGTCTGCGAGCGATGGAAAGCTCAGCATTTCGCAAAATGTTGCTACACCAGGTGCACAATGCTCACCTATCTCCGACGACGAGCCCGCATTCCGAGCAAATCATGTCGCCAGCGCGATAATCCTCGATGAGCGGCGCATCGGGGTGAGCATAGCACACCACCTTATTGGCTTCAGTTCTAAAACCACAAACGAAAGTAGGCTCAACATTCGTCAACAAGTAGAAATCACAAAGGGAAAAGTACTTCGCAGCGAGGCCGTACTGGAACTAAGAACACTAAAAACTTACGTATTAGCAATAGCATTATCAATATTCGTTTAAATGTATTAAGAGCGACGTTTATCAACGAAACAGTATTAAAATATATCAGAAAAACAGACCTCGACGTGCTCGCCATGGTTGTCAAGCAGCAATAAAACTAACCATAGACAAAAATATACCTTGTTTTTAAATTTTGACAATTCTACATCAAGTTTGATAAAATGTCAAAGTCAAGATCCATAGAGAATGATTATTTGATGCCATTCTCGTATGTACTACTAATTCCTTTTGGCGGGAAATTTCAAGCAAAGGCACGACTACACTTAAATAATATTACATAACTAATAGGAAGAACCTACAATGGATAATGTTTGCATCATCGCTCGTATTTAGAAAATCCAAATAATTATGAATAAGTGTATCTACGTATCCATCACCACACCAAAGATGCACTAGAAAAAATATTAATGTGATACCTAGTAAGTACAAATATTTTTTTTTATACATAAATGAAGAGATCCCCAAGCAGACAAAATATGTTTTTTCTAATTCAAAGATTATTTTTGTACTTATATCATAGTTTTTATCTTCACTCTTATTTATGGTACCTAGGTAAAACTGGTGGACTTATTATAGAAGATGACACAGCACTATATGACAAGTGTATTGACACTTCTAAATGACGTTATTACAACGATAAAATCGTTTAAATTAGTCACACATCCATATCTATAAGTAGATAAAGTATGATAATGTATAATATACACGTCAGTACCTAAGTAAGTACTTACTTACTTAATCTGTAGCTAACCTTTAGTCCTTAATTGTACCACTCGTAAGTACATTATATTTTGATCATCATCTTCCTACCCTTGTCTCACATAATGTGGGGTCGGTACAACACGTTTTCTTCTTCCACTCTCTTAAGTATACTTAAGTACTTAGGTACATATATTTTGATAGTCTCTAAAATTCATTAAAACTAGCACAGACCTACATACCTAATAGGGCCTATTGCTTAAATCCCTTCTATCATTAAGGGCATGCGACAACTATGCATCGTCCACTGGTTGCCCTTGTACTGGACAAGACAGGACAGCTTTTAGGCAAGTAGATACTTACCTTAACTACCTTGCAAATAAAATGCACCTAGTTTTGCAATGACACTGAGATATAGCTAAGTAATAGTTTTATTTGTATGTGCCTAAGATTTGATAGTCTCCTACACAGTTTACATACGATAGAGGTAAACTAATAGATAGGTACTTAATTATCTTTCGAGAAACAACTTACTCATACTTTTGCTTTTTTCGGAAAGCAGTTTTATTTATTAACACTAGCTAAAATGTTTTAGGGTATTTTTTTATGAAAATTGTTTCTTATCTTGGTGACTATGGGCTTTGTTTCGTTGATTTTAGATAGGTAAGTAACTAACTAAGTAACTATTGTTAAACGTTTTTCACTTAGATCTTCTGATTTTTTTTTCATGGATTCCTAGGATTAGTCGTTACTACAGTTCATATTTGGAGTGCAATTTAGTTAGCTAAGTTTCACATTTAAAGATTTTCGCAATATGCGTCTTGCATCACATTTCTTAACATCAGCGCAAAACGAGAACTCGTTGAACAATTGATTGAAATAAAATGGCACAATAATAATTATTATTGATTTAGGAATCCGATATAAATAAATATTCGTGGACATTTCACACAAATCACTTTAGTCCCATAATAAGCAGAGCTGGTAGGTAGGTACTATGGGAACTAGATTACTGATAGATTACTTATGTACTTATTTTTTGTAAATACATACATAGTAACACCCACAGAACAATTATTTACGTTCACCACACAAACATTTGCTCTGGGTGGGCATCGATCCCACGATCCACAGCATGGAAGGCGGAGCTACTACCAACTGAGCTGTAACGCCTGTCACTTAAACAAAGATTTAATAGAATATGAGGCAGCGTAAATATACCTTTACAGGATGCAATATCTAAACGTCGTAAATAAATCAAATTATATAGACATAGACATATACTTATTTATATATATTTGCAACCATAACACACAATTACAATTTACACACATAATAAATAAATAATAGGCAGGTACATATAATATAAATTAGATAAAAAATTACTAACTCAATTAATTAATTAAGTAATATAACGTAACTTACTTTACAGTAACTCAAAGTGCGGTAATCGTTACCATGAAGAGCCTAATAAATCATCCTCCTGTGTTTCATTGATTGGGAATGCATCGAACCCCTGACTAACGCAAGATGCCGAACAAAGAATTGGGTGCATCACTAATGCCTTGATCACACGTACCGGGTAAACCGGCGAGACAGTGACGTATTTAAGATACACTGCGCGCTAACGCTGCAACGTTCAACAGTAAAACTGATGTCGACGCGCAATGTATCTCAAATACGTCACTGTCACGCCGGTTTACTCGGTACGTGTGATCAAGGCATTACGGTTGAATCATCAACCGAACAACATCCATAGAATAAAGGAATCCTTGGTATCACTACATAAGGGAATCACTTGGGTAAGTTAGGCACACTAGACCCGAATCTAGCAAAAACTTATTTAAGTACAGGGTCAATATAGAGTTATGAGGTATCGTCATAACTTATGACGATACCTCTAATGATTTAAACACGGACTGATTGAAAGCAATAAGCAAAAAAAATATCGATGTACTCGATGTTAATTCCCATCTTGGTACCTAAAACTATGTTTATCGTGAAAAAACCTAGTAAAGCGCATTTACCAAAACACCCATAGGTAATATCTACACACTGTTATGCAACAGAGGCGTTCGAAACGACATTGTTTTAGTAGGTACTTACTATAACTTCCTGTTTAAAACATCTCATCATCATCATCAACCTACAGCCCACTGATGAACGTAGGTCTCTCCCAAGCCGCGTCACTGAGCCCGGTCTTCGGCTCTTCTCATCCAGTGTTTGCCAGCTACACTCCGCAGATCGTCACTCCATCTCGCCGGAGGGCGTCCTACACTACGCTTGCCTAAACGCTAAAACCATCTACTAAATACTAATATAAGTGTACTTCAACAGACGAATTAATCGTGAAGTCGTGTTTTACAAATTATCTGTGTTGATTTTTAAAACTAGTCTACAATTATGTTACCCTCTGGTTTCCTCTCTGACCAAACGGTCTTTATGGTATCGTAAAGTGCTAACAACTACATCCTATGTGTATTTAAATGATCAGTTTTTAACTACTTACTTACATGTCCTAGAATCCTACTTATATTGTAAATACGAAAGTTTGTATGACGGTTGTACCTATGTTTGTTACCCTTTCACGCAAAATGTAATGGATAGATTTTAATGAAAAAAAATTTATGAAACTTTGTTGTGAAACTAATGTAGTTAATTCATTAGAATAACACTATGCTAATTTATAAAGATATCGTGTGAATTGTCAAAATATAACTATGTAGTACATAAGTAGGTATATAAAAATAAAGTCGCGGGCTATTAAAGTACTTAATAATTTGCCATTTGAGGTGTCTTGCGATATCTCCAAAATATATAACGATAGGGCTAAGATAAATTTTGCAAATCATGTTGTTTTCATGGCCTTGCCTTTTGCCAGTCTTACTTGAACCACAATAACATTCAAATTCTATAAAATGGAAACTCACGTTATATTGGTTTTATTTTCATTTTGCAAGCTTTCAATATTTTCAAGATTAAAACAATGATAAGGAGTGTACGTAAATAATGACTTGTGATAATAATAATACTAGCAGTAGAAAACCGTCTGCAATATTTTTTCGTTGAATCAGTAAAATAATTAGATAAGTAGTTAACTTAGCTATTGTTGATTGTTCAGGGCAATTTTGTTACTTTCAATTACGCACAACAAACTTTTAAGCTATTGCATAGCTTCTATCACGGGCCTTGAGCGTAGAGACCGAATCCAGATATTCCGTAACGAAATAACCTAACACTGCGCATGCGTAATCCAGCAAAAAATGCTATGAAATAGCTTTACCGCGGCAGTCCCTGAGTGCTACACGTCTTTTTTAAAATAGATTTTGTTTAATTCAATTGAGGTCGTACGTAACATATAACATAGCCGTTTCTAATAAAACCTTTTTTTCGTCTCGAAAAACCAAAAATATCTACAGAGGCTTAGGAGGAAAATGAACAAACCCAAAGAGACGTACACTGATAAAGTTACTTCTACTTATAATTCTGTTGTATATATAAATTACGGTTCTAAGCACACGTTACGTCATAATCACGCAAGTTGCCGTCATATTAAGCGTCATCTATCCTTGTAAAAACGTCACTGAATAATGTTCATTCATCACAAATTCAAAGAATAAATTCTCAATAAACTCATAACTCTGTTTCAACTACACATTTGCGTAAGATAAAATATTATTGCGCAATTTAAATGTAGGTACATTATTAGTACCTATTTGTATTGTGTTTAAGAAAATATGTTGTTATTTCAGTATAAACAGTGTGCTGACACGTCGATCCTTTTGGACAAGTTTATTTTACGGACATTTAATAGATACGTAATACATTTAAGTAAGTTTATGTTAAAAAGCATTTTATTATCTTTACTTTTTTAATAAAAAAAGTTTTAAATAAAGTACGTAATAGATTCTAACAAGAACCCAGGTACGGTAAGTATAAGAATAACAACTGCTATTTAATTAAGATGCCTTAGAAAAATTATTAGAAATAATTTCTGTCTTAAAATATTGACAGTGTACCCATGATCATTAGGTTTTTTTTTAATTTTGTGACCGAAGGGAATGAAATGACAAAGCGGGAGGAGAGAGAGAGAGAGTAAAGAGTTAATAAAGAGATATTTCTAAACTTCTTTAAATACCGCTTTAATTTATGCACAGCCGAATATAGAATAAGTACTAGTTTTTTAAAAGTGGCATAGTTTAGTTTAGTAGATGCTATTATAATTATGAGATTAGTGAAAAACGTGTAAACTTTCGGATCTAAGTAGGTACCTACTTATATTGAAACACTACAGATCGACTACAGATGGATCCAATAAATTAATAAGATAGTAAATTAATGGACGCAAATATAAAAATAATATTATTTTTATTCGAAATGTAGTAGAAAATTATTGCTAAACAAAAGCAAGCAATGTACCAATGATGCACTTTGCTAATTTTATACATAGTACCAAAACGTAAATGAATGGCCTCTGTCCATCTCTTTTTGCAATCTATTTCTATACTTTAGAAAGAGGTAGCAGTAGTTTACCTGGTGCTGCTGCAAGCTTTTAGCGTACTACGCAAGTTGACGGTGTGTCGACATTGGACGTTGGATCATCGGCTGCCTGCCGCCGCCGCCGAAGTTTCGTTCGCAGTCGTCGAGCGACCGAATCGAACCGAGCGGAGCTCGCGTCTCTCGCTCGCTCGCGTCGTCTATCGCATTCAGTCAGTCTCAGTCAGTCTCGCAATGGCGCTAGTGTCCGTAGGTCGTGTGTTCGTCTAGTTTCACAGTAACCCGAGCGGACACCGGCCCAAAATATTGGTCTGTCTAGTGTTGGAATTACTACTTACCAAGAGTTCATTCCAGTAATTCCTACAATATAGCGACGCTATCGTCACGACGGACAGTCAAATTTTGGAACGATATCCACTCAGGGCAAATCATTTCAAGGTCCGTACTCGATTCGTAATTTCCCTTACAAAATCGTTTTGAAATTTTGTAAGACGGTTGCAATTCGCGAGATCGAGGTGTCTAATCGGCTGTGTTTTGTTGCAGATGTTCATCTCTTCGTAGGTAGTTCCTCATAGTGTATTTATTGTGATTGTGTATTTGTGAACTTGTGTATCGTCGAAGTGTTTGTGATGGATCCGGGATCGCCTTCGGTGTTGTGGGGTGTTCAGGGACGGAAGCCGGTGGTGGGTGCGATGGGCGAGCCGAGTAAAGCGGACGAGCGCTCGCAGTCGCCGGGCCTGGCGGAGCGCCTGGCGTCGAGCCCGCCGGCGCCGCCGAGCCCGCAGCCCCCGCACCACCACTTCCAGGCGGCGCTGGTCGCCGAGAAGTACCTCCTGCTGGAACAGGTGGAGGGCTCGTCTCTCTGCCGGTGTGTGGACGTGCGCACGCAAGAAGAATATGTTTGCAAAGTAAGTTTTAGCACTTATCAACACTGATACGCTATCATTGAGATTGTTCCCACAATTAGGTGTTCAGTGTTCGCCACAGGATGTCGATAATCAGCGTTTCCGTTCTAAAACATCACCTGCCTTTTCTCTCGCGGTCACCCTTTATTTTGAACTTCGCTAGAATCTTTTGAACTTCTTTAGTTTTCGTAGTGCCTGCACTGGGTACCAGTTAGACAGGACAGCCTACATGTAGGTACCTAGACCCTTCCCATATAGACTAGGAGACTGGTTAGAGCGAGCTATCAAAGCTGCACAGTGCGAGTGCATTGACTCCCGGAACATTTAACACAGATTATATAGTAGTTTGTGGAAGATACATAGGTACTTAGTCCTTTGTTTACAAAACAATATAGCTAGCTCCCTGCTATGTTACTTAAAATCCTTAAACTATAAATACTTACGTAAAAATGTTGGTACTTTTGCTATTATCTTTTCTCTATAACATACCTAGGTACATAGGTATTATACTTTTAGTTCTTATCTAATCTAAGTACTGTACTTATATGTATAACTAGATCCAAGTAATACCTCCTAACCTACGTTAGCTAAAGATATCCATCTTCTATCTACCTAAGCTAAATAATTCTAATGAATTCGTAAATCATATTCAATTCATAATCTATTGATTAGGTATGTAGTAGGTACCTATAATTCCTACTTAGTTCTAAGTGGGTACAGTTAGTACTTATCTAAACTAGCTTCCAAGATATTTTGATTGATGTCCCCAACTAACTCGTAATATCCATGGAAATACCTAGTTACCTTAAGGTCGAGGCACCTAAGGTACCTAATATCCTATAAGATAATGTTGTAAAAGTTAGACACTAAAATATAATTATAAAGAAGGTTGATTAGACATCTACCTAATTAGAAACGATGTTGCCAGCCTAACGTAGTAACAAGGAAAAAAAATGCGTCCTCAATTTTTGGCCCCATTCTCCCACGTTTTTTTCATCTATATAGATATAGCAACGTGCCATAAAAAAAAAATTAAAAAAGAATTCCATTGACAGATTGTCTCATCATTTTTTTCCACTTACACGTGACAAAGGAAAATGATCAATCACGGTCGGCGAGGATACGTAACGTGTGCCGTTTCGAAAGTGTGCCGAGTTTCAACCATGTTTCATTTCAACAGCACTTGCGTTGCTTTGTTTGATTGATACAGTGCGTAATCTCTTGTTTTAGCCCGAACGACCTTTTGCCCCAAGTCCTTTCACTCATTTACTTATTTTGCTACAAGTTGCTATCAAAATGTCACAGAAACTCGCAAAAGGGTAGCCCGGAATCCCACGGGATCGGACCCCATGTCGAGATAGGCATCGTCGATAATATGCCCACATGCAGTGTCCTTTCAATCCAATTTGGAACTAAAATAAACTTTCGCCGAAGCTATCAATTTCAATTGATTTCAAAAATACTGCAATAGTTGCAAAAGAATGCGTAAGTAGGTTAGTAATATTGAAATGATGTCTAACCATAGTTATACTAGTCATACTTTGAATCATGGGTAGATAAGCAATAAGCACACCTTAGTATGGCAATCTGTGTTGATTCTTGATTGAAGTTGATTATTGACAATAGATTTATTTTGACCAGAATGCTTGATTCACAATAATCACACAATATTTCTGTAAATGTTTATTTCTGTATTATCACGTTTACGTCCAAGTTGTTATCTTTGTAAAACATGCATTGTTCATAGCATCTTGTTAAAAGGCGATGTCATATTTTATATGTCATGGTCCCGCGCGCTCGATCGCACTTGTAGGTCGCCATCGCTTGTTTTTACAATGTCATGTGTTGACTTTCGCAATCAATATCTAACAATAACGGCTGTAAACGCTAATTGAAACTCACGAAGTATTTAAAAATGATGCATGACGCGTGAGTCATCGCCATCAAGGTGATGACATGTTTGGATTTAACAAAAGAAGTTAAAACTAGCTCCAGGTATATGTCCCTGATAAATATTGACGGGCGTATTTAAACTACGGTCTAACGTCCTGGGATAAATTCTTGTCGTAATGATATTTCAAAATAGCTTCGGAGTTGATAGTCATTTTATTACTCCCTATTCTGTTCCTTTATTACTGGTGGTAATGCACCACGCACAGTAGGTGCATGCTAGTAATATCAGGCTCTACAGGATTAACAAAGGCCTATACGAGTATTGTCAAGGCACAGAATAGGCACTTCCCTCGTGAGAACTTGGCAAGGTTAAGTGTGGCAACGTTATCGTTGCTAAACGGCGGCGCAGCGTATTTACAACACCCATTGCCGACACTGCTACACTCATACACTACACTCTGTTTAAAGCTAGACGTAAAATATAATTCAAGATCACCAAAACCACGGTAATCTCATTGACTTTATTGATGGCGTCACACGTGGTCGCGTCAGGTCGCGCCGAAAATAGGCGTGACCTTCTCATTGACATTGTGAAATAGACGAGTTGATAATGCGCCGATCGCCGAATGTCAAACCGAGGCTAGGGGCCCCCCTCCTTTTACCCCCCACTAGACAGACGCGCGTGCGACGACGCCGACGCTCCAACTCAACAACACGCGGCCGCACAACAACACGGCGCATTGCTGGTTCAATATGAACTTCGGTGCAAATACGTCATACATAACCGGCAGTAAGACACATGAAGCATTAATGTGTAGGCTAGCTAGTTGGAGTGGAGCACCTTACCGATGCCCAAGCAAACAAATTAACGTCCGAACCGACCGTTATGTCTGCCTACTTTACTAATGTGCATTTAGAACTTTTGATTAGAACTAAGTAGGTAGGCCGTTGGCAGACATTAGTCTATTAATGTAAATAATGGAAAGTTATTGATGTTATCAGAACTAAAATATGGATTATAGCTATCTTTGCATGCGGGGATATTTTGCAATACACAGATACGTGCATACTGCGATTATACAAATAGGTGTAGATAATAAAGTAGGTTGGTTTCCGTACTCTTGCGATGCCAAATATTATCAAGTGTTTCGTCAACATTTCAACACTGAAAACTCTTATCAATTTGGTTATTTTTTAAATCAGTCAAATAGGTCATAATATTATTTATTTTATTTTCGTCTAGCGTCCCTAAATAAACAGTTCAGAAAACGGCGACATCGCGTCTAAATGGCTTAAATAACATTCACTATTTTTAAGCTCTGATTCAAAAGAAATGGCTCGACTCACGCTAATGTGATTCATCATTCGTGGGGAAATCGGCCGGAATTTGCGTCCACGCGATGTCGTTGACATTTCGTGCCCGTTCCAAAATATATGACGATTCCATCGCTATACTGATCCAGCGTGTATATATAACTGTTCGGTTCGATTCCCAATGCCTCGGCGTCTAGCGGTTCCATAGAAAGTTTCACCGTTGCTCACGATCGGCAACTCTTGCTTATTCACTTGATAGTTGCCGCAATGTCTTGTCCGCTGTAGATTTCTACTTCGTCCTCACCCAGACATCTATTTAAAGCCAGCCATGCCGATATTTTGCAAAGAGGGTCAGCTTGTCTCTATTCAGTAAAATGTTTCAAGCTCGTTATTCACATTAGACTAAGCCCTTTTAAATTACGGCGGCTTTGAAATAGAACCCTTTTTGAATCTATTTAACGTTGTCAGGAACATGAGCTGTATCTTTGCTTCAACGTAATTTTGAGTTTGTAATGGAAATTTAATTTTAACCGTCGCTCTACCGATTTCCATGACTGAAACAATAGTGATTGTACTTGACAGACATGTCACGCAATCGAGCGGAGAAGTAGGTCAATACTGATAGGAAAATGCTGCTTACGACCCCAGAAAAGCCAGCCGGCTGTTTAACAATGCATGACGTACACCGGAAAATACCTTCAAAAGTATTGGAGCTCGTTCATTAGAACTGATGTGTTGTTTTGTCACCAGGTCGTGTCACGAGACTGCAGTAGCTTATTACAAGCGCATTACCGTCTTGAAGGTCACCCGCACGTCAACCCCATCCACGAAGTTCTAGTCGGAGAGAAAAGAGTGTACCTCATCTTCCCCCGGTCGCATTCCGATCTCCACTCGTACGTGCGAGCGCGGAAACGGCTGAGAGAGCACGAAGCGAGAAGACTCTTCAGACAAATGGCGGAGACAGTCGCAGCGTGTCACGAACAAGGCATAGTGCTACGAGATCTCAAGCTAAGAAAATTCGTCTTCGCTGATCCCCAAAGGTGAGTCTAATTATAACCCGGTTAAATGCTATGCGCTAAATACCGTCTCCGAAACACCCAAAAGGTCTCGCGAACGCTATCTCGAATCTATTCGGGTTGATGAATCACTCTCTTCCTAATGTTATTCACTAAAAGCCCAAGAAAATAACATCTACCCCGTACATCTTCATCGTAAGAAAAACTATTCTACAAACTTACAAAGGAAGGGAAGCGGAAGTGTAAGTAAGTAGCATATCGTTTCCTTCGTGAGTCAGCCTTATCAAGTTCATTAGGAGCATTCGAATGCGTTGCATGTATGCTGTACGTACTCTTTTATAAATTAAGACATGAATCGTCACCGGCGGCACCGGCTCCTTTTAAAGAGCTTTGATATTGGATCTATCACCGTAAAATGTTTACAATGAGATTACAAAACGCTAATTACCAGCTCCGGTAGGAACCAGCAGATTTTGGAACTTTTGAAACGTTATCTGGCCTCCATTGTTGCGAATATCTCCGGCAATGCTAGCGGCTCAAGGCGAGTGGTGTCATTGCTGTCGTCGCAAGCGGGTCAAGGGTTTGCGGCGCGCACCGCAGAATCTATCTACCAGAGCCGACCCGTGCGTACACGCATCCTTCCACCTCGCAACTCGCCCTCATACCCATATGATTACATACAACCCTTATAATCAGGTGATCGAAGACCTGTAACACAAATAGATATTTATTCACCCCTTATTATTATCCCTACATGTCTTGTAACGTCTACATTCCAAAGTACAAGAATTCATTATTCACCTGCCCGCATCTCGACCCCGACCCTTAGCATTTGTCAGTTTTTATTAACATTTGATTGTATTTTTTAATCACAATTTAAATCTCCTAGAAATCCTTTCTTGCATTAATAATACCATTCAGCTTCTGTCCAATCGAAATTGGAGTGTGATGGATGGTTTTCGATAGTCCTCCCACGGGTAAGGCAATAACCGTTTTATGTATTAGATTATCCTTGTCCCGAGTCCCCGAGGAGACAATATCGTTATTCCACCCACTCCTCGGATAACTTGACGGTTTCTTTGACCTTTTGGCTTTTCACCGAGCGTCCCGAAGGTGACACAATATGAATTTACGTTCTGAGCTTTTGCGAGACCGCACACAGCAATAAATTTTCACATGATCCCACAAAGGGAAATAGCAATCCGGCTATAAGCGCGTAGTATTAACTCAGACGCTTTGAAAGGACAGACTGGAAAGGTAAAATTTAATACCCTTTTTAGTGGAACATTATCAAAGAGAGTTGCCAAAAGCCTCGGTTTACGAGACGGAACGGAAGCACTGCGGCTATGCCTCAAATGTAAAAACTTTTGCTTCCACCCTTTACGTAATGGCAAAGTGCGGAACTTGAGGAGCCTTTACCGAAGTTGCCTCTCAAAGGCAGAATGTTTTACATTTGAATATAACACAAACTTTATACGGTTCAAACATAAACTATGCATCAAAAGCTGTTTATATTTTTAAAAACATTCAGTGCGCAAAATGTTAATATTGAAGCAAAACGATAGCGCCCGGGGTGGAGACCGCGGTAGTCTCTCAGTAATTAATCAAACAGGATATTGCAGATGCGTCTATTTTGCTGCATGTGCCGACAAAAAAGCGGATATATTACTTTTTGTTTTGCTTCTACGATAACCTCGGTCAAGCAGGTAGCCAGCTGCTGAGACTGTGTATACAATTAATGGGTAAAAATGGTCTTTCCCAGAAGATATCGCGTCCCTAAACGTCCGGTGGATATTCAGATTAAACAATTACATTAAAATAAGCAGCTGACCGGGACCCTAATGTATTCTATCTAATGCACATGTCGCGGTGGTCAGTTCAGCTCGGAATCGTGAGAAGTGCGGGTAAGGTGCAGTGATCAAGTGCGCCCTTCGACCCAAGTTCTCACAGAGTTCACCCTTCATTATAATACACTCTGCGTACACGTCTCCGCTGGACCCGTCTCGTCTCAAAGGTAAACAACGCCATTAATATTGATTATGTGACACTTTGAACGCAGATTTTCTTAACCCTCTTCGCCTTTGATATAAAAATTGTGACGGTATTAATATTTCCATCGCAGGCACGATCTGCATTTCTGAAAAGTAAGAAACTATCTGACAAGAAATAAACTTCACAAAAGGTGTAGCTGCAAGTTTCCGTCGTAAAATCTGAACTGGCTTCCGCTGACTTCAAAGAGAATCGAAGGTTGAGTTTGTATAAATCTACTTTCTCCACATCCGCCGATGATCAGTGTATCAAATGGGAGATTCGTGTCTGAAGTTATCAAGAGAAATCTCGGGCGATGTATCCGGGCGCAGGCCTTGAGGGACGAAATCGACGCCGAATCCGCAGGTAGCGTGCACAGCGCCCGAGATAATCACGCATCCACACTGCAGAGGAAACAACACGTGATCATTACTAAACATGTAATAAAATACCACAAAGTAACAAGAACATAAATAACTAGGTAGTTTGCGACTATACAAGATCGACGATGGAGAGCCGGATGTTTGAATAATAATAATAATAATAATAATAATAATAATAATAAGTTTATTCAGAACAAGGTACAGTGTTACAAAATTTACAAGTTAAACGATGAAACCACAAAAGTAACAAAACTGAGTAGTAGTCACATCGCCCACCTCCTTAACCAATGGAAATTAGTTCTGACAAAAGTAGGTAGGCACAAAAAATTAACAAATAAGATAAACTATAGATTATTGAAATTAAACAGTAGCAAAAGGTGCAAAAGTAGGAGATTGATGGTTGTTTTATGAAAGTTCTAAAGTACATATATGTTTAGTATTACACAGTATGTGAATGGGTGAGAGAATGTAGTACCTTTAGAGAGAATATAAACTACCTTTGTTCGTCTAATTCGTTTTCTAAGACTTTGGTGACGATTTCCGATGCGGAAACACATTCACGGCGAAATATGCTTTTGTCCACGTTAGGCCATAGAAAAAAATGTAATTTGTTTCGGTGATTTACAATAATTTCGGACAAACCTGTAAGCGTCAGACATCTCGGAGCCTACGCTTCAAAAACGACGATACTGTACGACGGGCTTATGATACGAGTCCTTTGTAAACAAACTCAGGTACAAATTGTGTCCTCCACGGCATTGTTTAGGCCCATCCCGCCTCCTCCACGCCAAAATAATAATACCCTGCATTTCTACAGGTAAGAAAATTAAGGTTTTTGCGTAACACCGGTATCCAGAAGCTGAATCGAATAATGGAATAGACAACAAACAAAAACGATGATACTTTAGCATCCAATTACGTAAAGTTGCGAAAATAGCATATTTCGACTTCGCTAGTATTTTAGTTGGAAGCTCATTGATATTTACAAATAAACAAAGCGAAATATAGCTGTATGGTATTTATTTTTAAGAGTATGACGCGGCTACGGGAATTTGTATTTACAGTGGAGACGAGTGGTTGCACTGGCACTCAGTGGCGGATGTGCCAAATCGGTCCGCGTAGACGCACGCCCGCCACCCGGCAGACGCCACTGCGTCGCATACCGCGCCGGAACCATTTCTCTCCAAATCTGTACCAAACCAATATCCCCGACTCGCGACCGCCCTAATTATTCCAGACGCGATCCGTAATGACACCATGAGAACGCCTCCAGCCGATTGCCGGTTTGTTAGCAGCGCGCGCGCGCCTTATGCTCGCGCCTACGCTGAGTATTTTGAAAACGTTTTGAAACAGATACAGAGTTGCTAAAGCTCTGTTCGTGGTGCAAGAACCGCCACATTACAGCGATGTATTTGCATAATACCGAACTCTCGGTACCACAACGGTTGTATAACTTTAGGTTAATTCTGGATGTCTTCAGAGTTGTTCTGCGGTGTTGAGATGTGCGCAGTTGGCACTGGTGTAGGATGTTTTCGCGCGGGTGTGGCTCCTAGATAGATGAGCGAGCATCGGGTGCTAATTTGTGCGGTGTGATTCAGGCGTGCCGGAATTCAAGCGCAGTCGGTAGCCGCTTGTTTTGGGGCGTTATTCGCGGCCTCGATTGCGAGTAGCGTGCTGAGGTCGCGCGCAACTGTGCCAATGTCGCGAGCGCCGCGCCGCTGCCGCCGCCGCAGTTGATGCTCCACCTCCTCGCTCGTGCGGAACCGATGCATCAATCATAATCGTAGTAAAAACCTGGCGATTTATGGCCGTCACTACAAATCATGAATTCGTTCCACGCTTTTATTCACAAAGCATCAAGTCGGTTTACGCCTCCTTCATTCTGAAAATAAATGAATCGGCGAGGACTACGCAAGCATTCGTCACAACTATAAATAACGTGTGCTCACCTTTTTTGGGTGTGCAAAAAGACCGGATGAAGCTACCGGACGCGGACGATAGTGCATTGCTCTTGTAAAAGTAAACTTTTCTGGGAATAATCACCGGACATGGGTGTCATGTCATCGCACAAAAGTAAATCCGATAGTGAAATTCAAAGCCACATAATGGATTTGTTGATATTGTATTCGTAACTGAACGAATCGGGATAGCAGGTACAAGACATGAAAGAATACGAATCCGGTCTTCCTTCCGCCGCATTGTCACCTTTTTGTGCTTTCGGCATTTTGTACAATTACTCAATATGCAAGTCTTTGATATTGGGTGCACAGCTGAGAAAACGCACGACTAGCTATTAAATCGATCCGGTTGCGTAAAACAAAGGTCTGCGAAACCTTGTGCAAGCGGCGCGCCCGGCCTGCGCCGACATATCTGCGGATTTGCGTAACCGCGCACTTATCCGCGCGATACGAGCCCGTGTGTTGTGACACGCACCACGCACCTAGCGCCGACCACCGAGCCCGAACTGAACCGACAGACCATTTGAAAATATACCACTGACCTAAATAATCAATTACGATAATGATCTCAGTCTGATAAAAACATATACCTAAATCTTTGTAGGTTTGTTTGCCGACATCTTCAATGACCAATGACTGTGCTCTTTTCAATGTCAAGAGTGATACAAATGTTATCGGTTTAGCATTGACCGGAAAAGGCGAGTGTTCTTTCCGTATACAACTATACAAACACCTTGGACGTTACACGTCAGCGAAACAGCTTTTAAATCCTACATACTTGTAACCTTCCTGGTTCCATTATAGAGACTGGAGAACATGATCTCACAATATGAGTCATTGCATTCGTGACTGAAGACACAAACGTAAAGCTTTGAACTGAGTTGACCTCCGAGGTCGGGAGCGTACGCCACCGATGCGAAAAAGTGCAAAAAGGTTTGTATAGTGGTCGAGCGCACGCGACCCCAAGAAAGAAACTAAGATGGGTGCATTCAGTGCATTCACTCTCTACCCTACGAGTGCCGAGCAAAAAAATATGCGCGTGCCGCCAATTAAGTAGGGACCAGACACCTAGCAACCAGTCAGCCCCTTGAGAAAGCGTTACACATGGCCGCTCAAAAGGAACGAATCCTAATAATTCCCAGCTACAATCGCTGCCCAACACACGCCTGCATCCCATTTCACGGTCACTAGTTGTTCCAGACGAACTATAATTATTTTTTCTCGCGTAGCAACAACCTGGAGATTATTCCTTTTTCATTGAGCGCTTTAAACCCGCTGCGGTGCGATACGTCGTCGTTTCGGATGCGAGTCATCCTCGAACGCATCCGTGTCGCGAAGGTCGCTGACCGACGAAAACCACCCGCCCGTAAACACTAACTACTAGGCAGTTTATCATTGTTATGTAAGCTTAGCAAACGCACGCCAACATGAACATTCAGCGTAAAACACCACCAGTGCCTATTCAAGACTCCTCACAAGATACACCTATCGTTATCGGCGACAATGGGTCCATTGAACTTATTCGGTAGTGAGCGACTAATTTAAATCGAATTACACAAGAATGTATTCCCGTTTGTAGAGGCTCACCCCACATAATACCACAATGACGGAATACTTTTTACTCTGACTTCATTTTCTTTGAAAAAATCACGCGAACAATGAGAACGGTGAATCATCCTATGACATATCTTTGATGAATTTCATTATGAGTGAGCGTGCACTTAGTTGCACTTGATGACGTCACCCCAGAGGGATGTTATAAAAACGGAGGGACAACAATGGAGGGTTCGGGGATGAATCATAGGGATTTTCTATCGGGTCACCAACCTCGCACCCTAACTAGCTATATTTACTCTACCCTAAATGTGTTCCTGAAATAACGTGATAGATCGAATACCTGTTAAAAATAGGTGCCTGAACCAAGCCTGAACCCATCAGGCTAGCTTGTTAGAAAAACACGTAGAGCTTTTACATTAGGTACAGAAATAGAATAAAGTGATGTGGAGTTCATAAGCCCTCTAGGCATAACTGGAAGGATTAATGAATCCCGAGAGTTCATTTGCAAAGTGCTGTTTAAAATAAGGAAAAAAATGAGAGCTATTAAAACCACGCGAGCCGCGTCGCATATTTATGCATGCAAAGAAAATATTCTCAATAAAATACACTCCGACAAGAGAAAGCGAATGTATAGGTTTCATGGAACTGAGAAGTTATAAATAAAAACATTGGCCACAAGCTTTCAAGACTGTGCTTAAGTTTTTATGGTGCGGGGGACTGACCCGCGCCACCGGACCATGCCGTAAATCTCTAGAAGATCAGTGTCAGCGTTTTCCTGTTGCGAAGTTCAACAACTCTACACTAAAGTGTGTATCGCGATAAAGAGACAGTATGAAACAACACATATTTAGTTGTCTAGACAAGTACAGAATCCGGCAGAGTACGTGGGTGCTTCGCGAGTTATTTTATAAACAGCTTCAACCTCAAACAAAAATAAAACATCGCTCCGTTTATTAAAGCCCCAAACGGAGGCGTAGCAATTTCGTCTCCTCATTCCCGATAAAGCAGATCGTCCCAGCCTACGTAAATCGTAATGCGCGAAATATTTGATCACGTAGGTGGTAGTTATATTTGAAATCAACCCGGGAAATATCTGTACTCTTGGGAAGAAATAGTAACCCACGCATTCCTGAAAGGCCATATCAGAAGCGTTGGTAGAACCGTAACCTTGGTTCGATATATCTGAAAGAAATAGTAACCTTTTACTGTTCGCTGTTGTGAGCATCCTTCGCAGTTTTGTCTCGTGTTTTTTGTACAAATAAACTGGAACCGGTTTCGCGTTGCAGTGGCCAGAATTATTAAACTCTCAATCTGCAGTTGATGCTTAAATACGTCGGCGATCGCAGGATACGAGTATATCAAGGTTGTCTACTCATTGTTTGTAATTATTTATTTATACCGTTTTATGTCACCAATCACATGACGGCACTAAATGAGTTCACGTTGTGTGACACAGACATCGAACAATAGCTTTCTAATTAGTAAGCAGTTCGTGGACTTTACTTCCTGCTGGCTTCCTGTTCCAATACCACAGAACTCATTTCAGATACGTTGACCTCGACATTGTCACTATCCTGTCCTTAATTTAGGTTTTGATAGTGACTATTCGAGAATTTTAAAGGAAACACACGGGTAATTTGTAAATTTCCCTTCTCTGATTCTTCGGCATTATCAATGAACATTATAATGTCAAGTAAGTTGGAAATAACCAAGTTAAGACCAACTCGGTAGTTAGAGTTCGGATGATGTCATCCACAAGTTCCCCTAAATAATGTCCGTCCATATTATCACAGCAACGCCAGCATATTGCGTAGTAACACTAATGACTTTGGAACTTACATGACTAATTAGTAAGAATTGCGATATATTTTCCTACTAACTTGTTTCATATTGGAAAAAAATGTTGATGAAACTAAAATACGAGATTTTATGTGCTAACGATGGATGGGCCGAACGAATGGAGCCCAATTGTTGAAGCGCATCTTGGTTTATTCTTTCGGAAACTTGAACGCTGACGTAACTCGGTTCACGGTCAGCAAGAGGAAATGACGCAAGGCAGGCGCTGCAGTTACAACACCTCCGATCACTAAACTTGCCAAAACACTTCGCGTGATCTGTTCACGAATACCAATAAACCACAAAGTAAACTCAAATTGACAATCGAACTGTGGCGCAACGCCACAACGCGTTATTGACTGTAATTAAAGTTATTCTTACACGTAATAACTCGCAGGCAACATTGTATACTAAAGCAGTTAGCGAAACGCTAATGAGAGCTTTGCACTTGCGCCACACTTGACTTTGAGCATTATTTATGTATTGTTCAACAAATTATGTTCGAACAAGAAGATAAATAAACACGCTGCAAAGAGCAGAAGTCCTACAACTGCATGTGTAAACAAAAACCTTACAACAATACAATATGATTAAATTTGAATAATGCATGCGATTTTAATATTCTGTTCGTGGAGTGCATGGAGCGAGTATCCGAACTACGAACCAATTGAAGCGTGTGCCCAACCGCGGCTATCGAGACCGTTCACAATGACATTGAAATGAGTTGCGTTGCGAAACGGTACTCTTTTCGTGTTTCTGGCCTCGGCGGCGTGCGGTGCGTTCGTTTGAGATTCAAGAATACTTGTCTTACAATAATATGAGAACGTATCCGACCTCAGTTCGCGGTCATTTGTTGTGTAATCATACGCGACAAACAATACCCCTGTGATTTTTTTGTTACGTAATTTTTTATTTGAATTTGATTGTCATTTCATAGAATATTTTACCTACAATGTTGTCATTGACACGTATTCGAGGTTATATGTTTTTGTTACAGCGTGAAGGGTTATAATTATAATATTCAAGATCATTTAACTCCGGTCCACGTTGGTTAGTCTAATTATATGGGCAGAAAAATAATTAAAGTGGAAATAAAAACTTATTGAAAAAACAATTCAATTCCCCTCCTCAACCGTGATGGTATTTAATGTAATCAGAGTTTTATATCGACTTGCCAGAGATTAAATTGGTGTACTTCGTGAGCTGGGGTCGTGTCATTGTCGTGATGATCCCCTATCTAAATAATGAAGTCATCGACGTATTCAGACGACAATAACACAAGTGTCGTTTGCAGAGCTATTGTACATTTCTCTTGTTTTCCATACAATCGATGTTTATACAGATTTCTGTACATTTGCGCACTTAGCAGAACATTCGCGATACTGATGTAAGCGAGGCGATGTTGTGATCACACGTTCCGGCTTGTGACGCACGCGGCTCATGTTTCTAACTTCAACTCGAAGAACTCTTATAACTTCATCAAAGGACTGACGTAACGTTGCCATTTCTAAAGAAACAATCACAACTTTACTTTTAATGAATTGTTACGTTGAGTTTTGAAAATTGTGAAAACGTGAAAGCCTACGTCATCTTTTTTATACTTCTACGCACTCGTCCCACGCAAAGGTTACGGGGGGTTTTAGGTCGGCACGTGACCTCGCGTTGACGTCAGAGGTATCCCGGGAGCGGTGAGTGACGTAGGTTTTCTGAATTCGCTATATAATTGCGAAAGTGCGATGTTTGTGTGACGCGGTAGGTATGCGGAAGTGGTTACGCACGGTCGCGCTAGTGCTGGCCGGCCGCAGTGGCCGTGTTGGCCGTCCGATGCGGCCGCTGACGGCCAAGGACGGCCGGACCCCGGACGTGGCCGAGTGTTGCGGCACCGGAGCCGCAACCGCGCCCGCGCCCGCGATTCACTTTTACATACTCCTACATGATGATGTGTTTATGTTATGATTACGTGAACTATGTGCCCTTTGAAAACCTATTTATATTTCTACTTATAATAATATAGACTGGAATAAACATCTAATTATGTCTTCGAGCTGACAGCGTTTATAGTCTTCAAAGCGCTCATAAAACAGCAGACAGTAAATTGTAAAATGTTTACAGCGTGATTGACATTAGTCACCTTCAAGGTGGTGAACGACACGAAGAGGTGACTTTGGATGTATAAGTTAGCACTTATACTCGCAAATTCGCACGTCTCACCTCATTCATCCAATTCCGTGACTCTGGCGAGAGAGACTCATCGCAAATTCCGCAGTTATTTTATCGTAGAAGTTTATCAGTAACACTGGGATTGGTGACGTAACACTGATAATGTGAAACGTCAACACTTTAGCTCCCTCATCCTCTTCTCAGAATGATCCTGTATCTCGAATATCGGTTTTCCTGCTACGCAATTTGTTATGCATCTCTCAACGTAGAGAACTCTCAAACGAGGAAAACTTGAAATAGTTCCTTAAAATTCTGATCAACTTTGATTGAATGATTCGTTTAACTAAATAATCCGGCTTGTGGCCTCCAACCGAAGAGCGCGGTTCAATGTCAGTTGCGCAAGCGCCGTTCTTCCGCCTTCCACCAACGTACGCGCACCAGGAACCACATAAGCGAATTTAAAAATAAACGTTGAGACAATCACAGAAACATTAAAACAACCGAAATGTGCTTTAATATAATAACTCATATGTTTTTAAATATATAAAACTTCATCAATATCAACACGGAAAAACATTTCTTCTTAAACAATATGTAAATGAATTGGCCTGCAAAACGTGATGTTATGAAGGATGACGAAAATATTTGCAAAATTACCTACTTATTTACGCTGTTTGAAAAATCACGATCTTACGCAATAATCGGTTTGGTATAGTCACTTAAAAACAAGATCGAGTGGATTGAGGAAACTATAAATATTTTTTCTATTTACGTTGATGTATTGCGTATTACAAAAATCGGATCTTAAGAGCTTCACATTTTTCCAAGAAAATATTTATTAATATGTATGAAAATTAACCTAACTAATTCAACCAAACTACATACCTAAACATTTTTTGCTTGCTACTACTGGTAATTAACTTGATATTTTTGCCGTTGCAGCAGCTCTTTCTGGCCAGTTTTGTTTCCATACTTTTTGCTATGAATTTATTTCTCCACTCGACCATCTGCCGTAATTCTGCCAGTTTATTCAAGTCCGTTTCCGGTCCCGTTACATCCGGCTTGAGAGTGCTTGAGAAACAAACCAGACGGTTCCCCTACAAAAAATCTCAAGTACTATGGGAATGTACCGTTCCTCTATCGTAGATCCTCACACGGTCATTGGACTTCACCGTTATCAAGACAAGAGGCCTAATCAACATTAAAGGTCACAGCAATCTCTTATCTTGGACAGATAAGACTCTAGGTCGCCTGTGTGCCGCAATACAGTCTATGTACGACCTAACCTACTACACGAAAACCGACACCATTCATTCGGCAGAAGCTTGGAAAAAAGCCAAGGTGTTCAAATTGTATTGTTGCAGTCCGTATCGGGTTAATCTACTAACAATTACCTGAGCGACGCGACAATGGTAGCGTTTTTGTGGCCTGAACTCGCCAATTCTAAAGCCACCCTCGTCTGTACCAGATGTTCCAGTAAACAAATATGCTTTTGTGTCTCCTACGCATGATTTATCATTCCGAATGTTTGCCGAATCGATGATGGGTCTTGGAGAAGCACCGACTATTGTGCAAAGATCTCTCATCTATCTTAAAGAATAACACCTTTGAATCGCACAATAGATTGCACATGCAAGAACTTTACCTGCGAACGCACGTGTTCAATTCGCATTTCTATCGAGGAATAATAACTCACGAGGTCTATTTATAAGAACTTGTCATTGCAAATCCTAACCAACATCGGTATCTATAGAGTTTAGTTTCCATTAATGACTTTTCTAAACTCTGTTCGTCTCTAAACATGTTATGAATCTGGCAGTGTATAAAGATTTAACGGCCGAGAATTTCTGCAGCTATAGCGATGAGTTTATTTCAAGAGTTCATTATTTTATCTCAAAGTAATAGCGTCCGGTGTCCTGATGCCTTGGCGCCTCTCACGCTCTATCTAGATTCATACAACAAACTATATTTTAATAGTACAACTTACCCCAACGATACTTTAGGCCTACTGGGTATACTACTGCCCTTCAATTAATATTATAATTTAATATGTGTCTCTCAATTAAGTCTTCTTATGTTTCGAGACAATGAGTTGGCAAACCCTCTGTTTGGACACCTGACGACAACTCTATCGACTGCATCTGATACCCGATACAACGGAAGGTCAACAAAGCCTACTATCGATAGTCGATGTTTATTCAAATGCACTCACAGTTCGAAATATTTGGATTTCGACATCAGCTGCTACGAGGTCAATATTTGCCGGATTTTCGAACGTTCCTTTCTTTATTAGCTACTTTCAGACCCCTCTTGCGCTTTTGACTTGGAACTTTTGTTTTAAGAGCTAATGGCATATGCCCTTTGTCTGAAGGTCCATTGCTATTGCTAAAGTAATATCGAACTTCTCATTATCTGGTCAGGATATTACGCGTTGAAAATTGGTTTTGCTGTTATTAATTCTGATAACTGGGATTCGTTTCTCTCTTTTGTAACAAAGGGAAACCATCGTAATTAATTTAGTGGTACGCTGCGAGAACAAAGCGATTCGATTGCTGTTCAAATTGAATTTTTGACGAAATGCACGCACAAACGAATTGAATTTTCAGTCAAAACGCTGACGCATAAATTGAATTGATTCATGTTGCTGGTTTTAATATTTTTTTATACCGGCATGTGCTCGGCCATCTGTTCGGTCAGATTAAACTTTTTTGGTTTTTGAGTAAAACGTATCCCGGTTTGAAAAAAATTACACGTAGCACATGGCGTTGTATCCTCGTCTTCTCTTCTACCTGCCTTTGTTGTGGGACAATACATGCGCGCACATCTGCCGTGCCATGCAGCCTGCGATCACAATCCATGCCTCCTTTTGTGACCACCTTCTGCATGCATAGGTGAACGCCATCCATCATTCTAATTACATAGGTACATTTTCGTAGCATATCTGACTTAGCATTTTCTTACACCATTGCAAGAATTTTACAATGAGTGGTCCCTAAATGCTATAACTTGTTCTAGATAATGATTCTATTTAGCGCATTAAAGCGAGGTCAGTTCTTACATAATCGGCGACTTACGTTTTATTACAAAAATAGAAACTCGTCCTGTAAGGTGTTAGCGCGAGCTATTATTAGTTCAATGTTTATTGCACTCAGCATAATGAGCACCACAAACAAAGCTCTTTACTGAATTTGAAAGGGTCTGAACATATTCAAATTGTAGTGTACTTAGGTTTTAGGGCTGTACCTACCTAATTTAAAACAACACTAAGTAATGTGGATAGGAACAATTATTATTCGATTGGTCCGGACGCTGTGTGTTTCAACAGAGCGGCCACGCTGTTGCCAAACAGTTGTGTGTTTCTTTTGAAATGTCTGTAATGCATCTGGATCGTTTTGAAACTTATTAACCTGTTTGTTTGGCGACCCTCGAGTCCAAAAGCCTCTCAAAGGACATTCTCATTATTCCACCAGTTACGCTCGTAGTGGCACACAAAGGCGCTCTTACGATCGAGTTACTTTTGTTTGACTGTTACTAATTAAACAAAAGATGTCCAGGCTCCCTTTGTCTTGTGTAAGTTGTAAGTATCCAGCCGGACAGGTGAATGAAAATTCATTGCAATGCTGGCTTTGTTCAAAACACCCTTATTTTGTCTTTGATAGACGAAGCGTCGCCACGCCGCTAATTGAGGGCGAAACGAATTGCAAAAGGCTGTAAAGGTACAAAATGCAGCGGAACCAGTGTGCAGTTAGCTCATAGTAACCGCTTGGCGTTTTGGAGCGGAGACTTGCCGCAACAAATCCTTGATGGAACCTTAACCCACTTGGATGATTACGAGTGCTGCGCCGGACGCCGCGAGCGCTGCAACCGCTTTTCGGCTATCGTGCCGCTATGGTATCGTGCCAATTTAGACAACCGAATGCACAGAAGGTCAAAAACCGCGAGGGCCCGGTAGAAGATCATCCAATTGTTCCGTCTTTTCTTAAGCGTATGTTTGTCCACGTGCGCGTTCATACTGCAACGTATAAGAACGTGACCAATATATAATTTCAGCATGTATCAAACACGTGAGTTAGGTAGGCAAGCATGATACCCAAATTTTTAGACTAATTATATTAATTGTCAATCATTTGATGATAAGCAAGGTGTCGAATTCCAGAATAACCCTATAGCAGGCTTCAGTATTCATGAAGGTATATGCCGTGGGAGTTGTAACGGTTGCAGTGACCGGCGCAGGTGCGCGGCCGACCTTGCGCAATGGCACACATGCCCTCTATCGTATCTAGCCGCTAACAAATGTATCAGAACCTTGCGAGATATTGTTTCGACACCGACACCTTCCGTGCCCTAAACTTGAGAATAGCGATTAAACGGACTAAACACGTGCCGGAACAGTGACATCACCCAGTGAGGTAAGTAGACTAGGTAGGTTAAAATATGATCGTCTCCGGTTTAGAATATTTTTAATTGAAGGAAACCCAGAGAGTGCTGCCAACTAGGTTAGTGCGCCAATGTCGGAATCATAAAACTTACGCGTTTAATTATAGCAAGAAATATTGCTGGAGTTATTGTTCTGTTTGGTGTGGCGCGTGTCATCAATCGAAGCTTGCACCGGGGCATGACGGCAGCCGGCGGTGAGGCAGTGACGGAATACTGGGTCAAGTACAACGGTGCTTGCCATTCATTGTCAACAAGCGCCCTCCCCGCGCCGCCGGCGCCGGCCACTGCGCGGAGTCGGCCTCGCACCAGGCACCCACTGAACTTGACATATCGCTTTTTAACATAATTCGGCCAGTTATGTATGTCAGTGCTAAAATGTGGGTTACATAAACGTAGGATTCATCTACCTCGCTATCGTACCCCGCTTTGGCCGATCAGGTTCTCGCGATCCGGTTATAATGCATCTGCTATACAGGTTTGAATTCGTTGTGCTTGGCTGGAATAATTTGTGCATCGCATGTACTAATTGTTTCTGTTGGATTACGTCAATAGTAGGTAATTACAACAAACAAGTGTGACAACACTCGTTACCTAACTCATTGCAGTCTCCAATACAGCAACTGCTTGATGTAACGTTGTTGCCGCAGTGTTTGATATCGTAATTTACCATCCCAAAGGCAATACATCACAGTTGGCAAACGCGAAATGTATCGGACCCTCTGACATCAGCGAGGTCATCGGACCCGCGGACGCGAATCATACGAGAGGTACTGATGGCGCGGGGTACAATGACCGCGTTAGAAAACCTACTTCAATTCCGCACTTTCTTTATTACATCACCGTAATGTGCCGTTTCGCCCGCACTCTCTTCCGGTGCTGCGTCGGTTGTGCAAGACTCGACGAGCATCGACATCGTTCCCCATTCATTTGAATTTCGAATTGAGTTCCAATTACAAAACTTTATTGTTTCTATTTAATTGCGTTAACATCACGAAACGGTCAGTGCGCTCGATCCGTCGACATTTCACATCCGTGCTTTCTTCTTTCTTACATAACTGGTAGTGTAGTGGCATTGTTTGGTCCCCTTGGGCTAGTATTACAGGTGAGTTTCGCAAGTTGATTGACCTATCCCCCCCATCTTGGTGCGTCCACGTAAGATGACAGAATTTGTGATATAAAAAATTGCAGAGTAATTTTAATCTCTATTCTTTTATTGCTATATCCGCACTTTCCGACTAACATCATTGCGTTCAAAAAAAAGTCGCGAGGTGAACGTCCGGCCCCACCTCTAGATTGTTGATCATTTCTTTCGTATCCTAGATCATTGATCCTTTTATGATCTCATCGTACTACGCATATTTTGGTATGGCAAAAAAGCTTAGGTAGGTACAGGAAAATGTACCTACCGAGTGTAAAGCCCACATAGTTGTTTGTCGGTAACAAATCTTTCCATATCATGACATCATCTTTTGTGGCTAGATGAGTAAGTACAAGTAGCACATTATCAACGATACTTTCATCGAGCTGCCCTCTCTACATTTCTCCAAGGCGAACGGTACATGCATGACTATCGTACTGCCATCGAGAAAGTACCGCTGCAAGCTGAGGTGGCCATTACTCACGATTTATTATAAAGTACATTGTGGGCCAGGGCATTGTCCGCGAATCCTAATCTGTTTATTTATCAACACGATCGCCGCGAAAGTATTCGATCCACGTTCTCGATTCACACATTCATTCGGTATTTGAAATTCTTCGAGGCAGAGGCCTATGAACTTATACGATTTCGATTAGGGACACTCGCGGTCAATCTCGATAGCCGCTAGTGATAGTATCCGCGATTGTTTTACGCAGTGCTCCGTAAAATCGTACTTTTTACCGTGAAATCGATAAGCGGAACTCGTTTCGACTGGTCTCATTAGCCGGTTGTGCTGATTTCAGTGAGATTTAACGGTAAAACAAGTTTTCAACTCGCGATTTTATCCTGCGTTGTTTATTTACAAACTTTGACTAAACATACCTAAATATGACGCGTTTCATTTCCTCGTATTGTTTACGTCAGGTACACGTTTTACCGCTCTTTGATAGTAGTTCGACGTGGAACAACTATTAAATCTGGGTTCTAAGCAGGCGACATATTTGTAGTTTTATCGACTTATTATTAGTAATTTCGCTCTTGACTGTAGTAAATGTAGGGTCGTATGTTGTTTGGCGTAAGCTTTACATGGTTTACGAGGCTTATCGATAGTCATTGTGGTATGGTCCCTAAGCTATCGAGGCTATTGTTCCCGCTTCGATACGAGTGCTTAGATAATGATCGCAGTATGTTTAACTACTCGATCTGGAGAGGCCAAGCTTTGAGCGCGAAACAAATAATACCTTCTCTTTGTGCAGAATGTTTGGAAAGCATTATCTTAAACATATTTTATCGTGATTTATTCTTATCAACCCAGACTTCTATTTGCGTGTTTTGATAACAAGTGCCAAGTAATAAAACTCGAAGATAAATTGTCCATTGCATGCGAAGCCGCTGATTTCCATAACAATGCCATCTACGACAATACCGTACCATATTTAACTAAGTATGTTACATTTTCGCAACACGCTCAATATAGTTAAACTGATTGTGAAATGTTCAACAAATAGTTGTAATTTGGTTACAAAATATTTGCGTATCGTATCACCGATGCGACTAAATAAATAAACAAATTTTTACTCTTTCTCCAAGAGATAAGATAAAGTGTAACGCTACATATGTGATAACTTACACTTGTCTTGATAAACTTTCTGCGATATCACTAAATTTAGCTTTTACTCTACTTAGTAGATTCTGAGAATATAATTTTATACCTCTAGTAACACAAAACCAAGAAAACAAAAGTATCGATTGTATTTTTCTAACGTAATAGATATTACGTTACGATTTGACCGAAATTAATCCTATTTGTCGTCCCACGCGTCTTATTCTGCAATCACGAAGCAAATGTATTTCACAAGGCGAAATCGCAACATCGCTTATTTCGCGTTTTCGAAACCTTCCTGCGTCATTCCTGCCTGCCTTTAGTTGCACTGTTTTAATGTGTTTGAAATGTCTTTAAATAACCCAATAGCTTAGCTAATAGTATTGTAATTGCCTTCAATAGTCTTTCGTCATCATGCGATATAGATCAGGTTATCGATTATATTTTAGTTTGAGTATCTGGAAAGCGTGCTTAGTGCAACTAGCCTGTGCCTCGCTAAGCTAAGTCGCTCAGCACCTTGTGTTTGTGAGACAAACGCTTGCTTGTTTCATAGTTGTGCAAGTCATTATGAAATGGAGCGTAAGGACCACAGACTGGTGCGGTATCTACACGAAGCGTTTTGTAAATCCGACGACTGTTTCAAAACCGTAGTAGGATTACCAATACTAAAGGTTGGTAGACTTGGGCGGCTGCCACCACCCGCTGAATATAAATCAACCGACTAAACAAAGCATCTCAATACACTTTTCCATACATTTGCGCCATCGCCTTGCGAGATCCAATACGGTTAACCTGTGCTTGTTAACCAACTGTTTCAGTAATGCGGCTCGGAGTAGCCTCGCCAGTTCGCAATAGTCCGTTCGCGAATATCGCAAGCTCTTGCGTCGCCGACCAACATGCCTAGCTTTCATGATTGTAATATTTAAATGTCGATCTAATTTAGTTCGGTCGAATACATTTCTCAAGCAGAACTTCGCTGACCCTCTATCGAAGCTGACAATTCACAATAACAGCGATGTTCTCATTCATATCGCGGTTCGCACTTCCGATTTCCAATAAAGGAGAGGAAACGATTGCAGAGCGAAACAATCGTGGATTCCGGCTGCGTACGCGCAGCAGCGGAAACTGCTGCCGTATACGGATGTGCATTTACTCTTTTATTTATCGGGCGATCTAGACCGCATCTGTCGGGCGACAAACGTCATACAGCTGCCCTTTCTGGTACCTATCGTCATTATAGAGACCGGCTACGTGCAGAGGCGCGCACCTGGCGTCCTCTACCGTCAGATGCCCTCCGCACGCCATCGAGAGTACCCACATCTCTTCAGCTTCACTCACAATGATGCTCTAATTTATTTTTTATGCGCGTTGCGTGTCATTCAGCGCGAAAGCGACGCAACTAATCACTTTTGCTCAATTATAGTTTTTTCACTATGCAATGCAGTCGTAATAACGATGATTACTCGTCCGTGATGTGGGAGCTCCAGCTTTTTACTCCACGGTTTCCCAACACGTGGAAAAGTCGGTTCAAAACGTAACAACGAGTTATGAAAGTGAATACGCAAACGTGCCGATTACCTGACGATTCTTCGTGTAATATCCTGCTTGACAGAATTTCTAACTGCAAATTAAACTGACGATTACGTGGAGAGTTGCAACATTTCGGTAACACGCGATGTCGGGATTGGCCGGAGAAAGGTTTGTCTCGACGATGGAGCGGTTCATTTCTCCGAACCTCGGCTGTGCGATTAAATGACCCAGAAAGATGAGCCCGCAAGATGATGAGATAGCGCGCTGTGCCGCTGCCGAGTGAGTTATGCTGCATGCAGTGTCCTCACACGTGTTCCGTGTCGATCGGCAAAGTATTTCGAAATGGACAGCGCAGTTATATCGGGAAGGAGTCAATGAACGGAAGTGTTTCATGGGTGTGACACGCTCGCGCACTATCTTGCTTGCGCAACAGTGGGCCTACTTGCCCAATGAGCACACACAAGTGCGGTTCGTGCCGCTGCGGTCGCAGGACTCCGCAGGAATCTTGTTAACGCATCTGTCGCAAGCTGCGCCGCGAGCAGCCTGCAGGCAGCGCCAGCTGGCCGCAGGTCGATGTACGCTTTCTACTTCTTTCTCCATCGGGGAGCCGCACGACAGCGCGCGGCGGCTCGCGATTGCAAAACGCAGCAGAGGTCGCGCTTTCTTCGTTCGCGAGGCTCGGAGAAATTGTTGCGACACCACGCCGAGTACACCGACCTCGTGTTAGAAAGTCGACCGCTCACCGGATTTTACACGACGCCGCGTAACGGTGTAATTGCAATCGAGGCGGAATTCACCGAGATTTCGGTTGCTTTTTGCGCATGCATTCCCGACGCTTTCTTTCTCTCGTTGCGCAATAATCGCGTAATAGATCGTTCCGACGGGTCATCGAACGGTATTGTAGTTTCGTAAACGTCGCTGCGGTCGCTTTTATGGTCCATCTCTTGTCCTTGTAGCGTGGTGGACTGGGCCAAATGGTAAGAGAAGAACAGGTCGACCTAGAAAACGGTGGACAGATGACATCATTGATACAGCTGGGAAACAATGGATGAATGTGGCCCAGGACAGAGAAAAATGGCATAAACTGGAGGAGGCCTATACCCAAAGAGGGGTTCCTAACCATAAGGAAAATATTTAGCAATATATTTATTTTCATATACCGTGTAAACAGTGTATATATGTATATTTAAAATGTAAAAATTAGTTGGTAAGGAAATAAAAAGGCTTATTATTATTATTATTAAACGTCGCTGCGTGAGTGAAGAGGTGCGAGATGGTGTGCAATTGGCCAATTGCGTGCGCTAGTACCGTTTGCGCAACGGGCCCCGGAGTGGCGCCCGTTCCGCAGTCCGCGCGTTGCAACATGGGATTATTTCGGCGGCGGCGCTTGGATAGCCGCCCGGACTTGCAACACGCCATATCGCAACGCGACTCATAATCCACGCTATTGTGACACCGCACAGGCACAGCGTGTGGACGCCGCCGCCCGCCTGCCAAATACGGACCGCTGCGGTTGCGCAGATACTCGATCTTCTCACTAAGTCCACCTTCGACGCACCCACGGTGATGTCGTCAGAGGCGCGTCACCCCGGCTGCACTGGCGCTGCTCTCCGTACGCACGCGAGCCACGCCATTGTCACTGCATTCGATTTAAAACTAAAACAATTTTGCAACCGATGTTCACATTAGCGTTTTCGCAAGCGGCCCAGTGCTCGGTTTCAAAACTGAGTTCGACTTGCGTTATCGCTACTCCGATAAAGCGAACTGTGTCGTTGCCAGTGCGGTTTTGAGACCTAAATGAAGAGTAATGTACACACTAACATAAGTATACACAGCACAATACATTCGTCAAAATCTGCTATCACTATAGTAAAATGGTATAAAATGTCATTTCTACACTAAGTGACTAGATCGAAATAGGTTCAAAAGTGTTATCAATCAAGTTTTACTAAACATCCGGCGAGCAGCTTGCGCAATAAAAGCCGGCATATAATTGGGCATGGTCGGGATGGTTTCCCAACCTATCCCGGCGGCATCTCGGTGTGGCAACTGGCAGCGTTCGCTTGCGACATGTCCCTACAATGCGTGTTACGAAAACCTATGACTAACCGTTTCTACACCATACAATTAGTGTAAAACTATCAATGTAAAGTACACTACAGTCCACGGTAATGTTTCGACAATTGACAAATTGGCTAAAATAATAGTATGTTTCGCAATGTTTGGTGACACCTTGTAAAGCCAGTCAGCGTGTAAACTGTTTCCTAGACATTAGTTAGTTGCGCAAGCGAGCTCATGCAGCGGACGCAAACGCGAGCAGGAAGTGCATGCATGTGTGCTGCATCTGTGCTGATGCCATTGTTGCGAAACTGTCAGGGTCGAGTTGAGCAATGCTTGCGAAACGCGCATCCCGCGCATTGTGCCCGCGCGCTCTCCTCCCCCATACCATGCTAATATAATATCACAAAAATAATTTTCAATGATAACGCATTGAGAACTTGACCAAGAAAAAGTGTAATAAACTAAATATTTCGTTAACAGTTGCGAAGTTGTTAAACGTGAGTCAATTTAGTAATAGAGAGCGGAGGCACGTCACGACGTGGATGGAGCCTGCTGCATGAGGGTCTATGCGTAACTCCGTTGCGTAAACCGAGCGGTACGGTGTCCTTTCGCCCGCAGCGTCCGAACAGAGAATCCTTGGAGGCCGCTCGGAACACGCTCGGAAATCCGGCCAACCTTCCGACCGCGTTACGACACCGTATAACTTATTTACACGTTGCGAAATCAGAATCGATTGCAACTGCAGACATCGCACTTTAGCCTTGCCGTTGTAGGGATTTAATTAGGATCAATTGCGCAGTGGAGACCTAAACGGATACGAGGACGGCTTGCAGCTCCGCTCACTCAAGCTGCAGCCCTGCGCCAGACTTGGGCTGGACCTCTGGCCAGCGCCAGCCAAGCCGCTCACAGCGTCCATCGATCTGGTCTAAACGAATCCTGCCTCACAGTATGTATAGTAGGTGCAGTGCAACCTCTTGCACTACACACCACAGTGACGTCATACGTTTCGTCACGTTGATTCCCACAGTGGATCTCGTTGCTACACTACACCGATTAGCGACCGGACGGCGCACGTGCTTCTCTACCTACTTCTGTTGTTCTCTACACACGTTTCGTCCTATATTCAGTACTTGGAAACTGTGATGCCACTTCTTAATCTTCTGGCACATACAATTTGAAATTGGGATTTTACTGACAAGTAAAGGTACAGTGCATTAACTGTATTGTTTTTTTAGCACTGAAATATTGAAAAACTAAAGTCATTGCTAATGGCTGGCGCATTATAATTCATGTGATAAGAGTTAAGTTGCGACAGAATTAACAAGGGTAACCTTTAGCGGGAGCTCTATATTGTCACGACTCGATCACTCGAAATGCGTTGATAAATCTACAGTTTATCTCGAACGTATCGGCTGTATTCGTTACGCAATAAGGTTCATTATAGCTTATCTACAATCAGTTTCAAGGAGTCAATGAGACAATTTTGATCACATGTTTAAAAGCTGTGTCTAAACTTGATATCCACCTTCGGCGATCGATGTTTGTAATGGAATCTGACGTTTCTTCTTTGTTTCCTCACGTCTAATGATACGTTTCGACACTTGAGAAGTTGTGACTAATACATATTATGTGACATCTAGGTTACTTGTTCGTAGGTTACTAGAACTATACGTAGAAACTTTATATAAATAGATCAGATATAGACCGGTTCCAGTTTTTGTACCCTTTCGAGTATATAATCGAGTATAACAGACAAACCAGGCTAAAAATAATCGTAAATGCAACTGCAGTGCCGCCTACCGCGCACCTGTCTCGCCTTCACCTCCATATTCCAAGTTAATACGTTCAATAAAGGTTATGACATTGAAGTACAATTTCAATTCGGTTTATTATAACCAGGCGATGATGGTTACATCTATAAAGTTACGTAATATCTTGTATCTAGTGTATCTAGTCATAGTCTTATGTACTTTATTCTTTAAAATCACAAGAACCTTTAATATACCATTAATAAGATGTTCTTGTAAGGGTTCCCATGCTTATCCTTAAGATTGTAGCCACCTTGACAAACTCACCAAGTGTGAATTGTGGTGAACTTAGGTTTGTATTCAAGTTAATCTAACCAACTTACAGTCAATAGACGAAGTCAAAAGTCAATTCAGTGGGTAACGCTCGTCAATTCGATTACTTTCATTAGTTCCCATGTAACCCAAGTCCAAAAGTCCCGCTACGCTGGCTCAGTTTACATTCAATCAAATTAAATGTAGTCGGTGTACCATTTCGTGTGTAATGCATTTCGAAATGATGCGTTCGCCGTTAGCTCTGAACGTCGAGGTCGTGCTGTGCGTCTGTTTAGTCACAGAATAATATAGCCTTTCAAAATACTGAAAAAACTGACCCTGAAAGACACAATGGTAAATGTCTTAATTTTGAGCATGTACATAAATCATTGTTTTTCATAACAAAACTTGTATCAATACTTTTTAAAGCAAAAATGCAAAGATTTAAAAATATAAGGCGTATGTTACAAGTACTAAACGTGTTTTAACCAAAACTAAAATAAATAGCGACTAATCGGCGCAATAAGTCTCCATTTGTTTTGTAAATCTAAACTTTTTCATACAATTAGATTAAAAAATCCTTTTAAATCTGAACGAATGGTCACCCTGTGCGCCTAAAGCTGTGATGACACAAAACCTTTGCGTCACCCCCAGCTTTATGGATCGCTATGTAATTATTTACATGACAATATTGTTGCAAACAAACAGAAACGAAATCTTTCAACATTTATCTGAAGCGCCAAGCGTGGTCGTTTTAAGTAACATTATTAAGCAGCGTTCTCAGCGGTCATGATTTGGATGGGTGACCGCTATTACCTATTTATGAGTTCTTCTTCTTCTTCTTATCGTGTCGATGCTACAACTGTATTTTGTTGTAGCATCGTGTTGGAAAGATTAGCCAGACTAGACACTGCTTTACCGTGCCTAGCTGTTACCGGTGTGCGCCACGAGGAGGCTCTTTTATGAGTTAAAAGAACATCTTTCCAACACGATGCTACAACAGAATACCTACAGTTGTAGCATCGACACGATAAGAAGAAGAAGAAGTTAAAAGAAATAATAGGTAAAAAAAAATTACTTCTAAGTGAACTGGCATCCTTGCCTTATCGAATATTTTGTTAGAGTAAACCTTGAAAAACAGCGAAACAGCGCCATGCTCAGTAAAGCTCTACAAATAACACAGTATTGATCGAATCACGCATTGCATATTGCCCAATCACGCAATGACCGAAATATCTGATGTTTCATATCAATAATTACTAACCATTCATGCATACTAATGTGTAGCTTTGAGCACAAAGGGATCTCATGATCTGAACATATCTATATTTAGGTAGATTCTGCTATGTGCATATATCAGTAGGTAGTCGCAATGCAATTTATATGGGTCATCGGTCAGTCAAATGCTAATGACCCGACAATGGGCTAAATAAGCCCCCAGTTGCCAGATGGATAATACATTATCAGCTTTGTATTTATAAACGTAATTGGCACTTAAAAATATTTATTACTGTGATTTTTGCTTGGATCAAAAATATAGAATTAAATCGCAAATTATATTGCATGGGTGTTATAGTTTGTTGGAATTTTGTATCTAAAGTACATCTCCTCTTGTTTCAGGACAACATTAAAACTAGAATCGTTAGAAGACGCGGTGGTCCTCGACGATCCTGAAGAGGATTTACTTCAAGACAAGCGAGGTTGTCCCGCTTACGTCTCCCCCGAGATCTTACGAGCTCATCGGACCTACTCCGGCCGGGCCGCGGATATGTGGTCCCTCGGAGTTATCTTATACACCATGCTAGTGGGAAGGTGTGTACTGACTCTTTTAAACCTTATTTTTAGGGTGTTTTAACCAGGCTCTATCAGCAGCGTTAAATGCGTAAAAAATCTGTAATCGATCAGGCGTTACGGTGTGCGTGAACGAAGAAAACTTTCTAATATGGATCAATGGGATCAATTCAAGTCAAGATACATTTAGAATATTATCCGAGCCAACGTTAAGAATGAATGAAACAGCCTGAAAATGGCAAGTTACAATGAGGGGACCGCCTACGCTACTTTCACTACAAGCCGGTTTTCGTACTCTTTATTTTTTCCGGCACCCACCTTTATTTCCATTGAGGACGCTCTAAAAATATAAAGTAGGTTCAAGGCTACAACCGTCGGCGAGGGTTGCGGGGGCGTCTTACCGTGGGACTTACCGTTTGTAGAGATCGCAAGGGTCGGGCGACCGTTGGCGAGGGATGATCACCTGTCGGCCGTTACGCACCAACGCAACGGCCGACGATTATATCACCCACATTCTGTAGGTGAAATCTTGGATGCACCTGCCTCGCCGGGCATGTGGCGAAGACGTTGCATCCCCGCCGGCACCTGCCACTCGCGATCCTTTGTTTTCAACCTGCAATTTACATTCGAAAGCTCGGATTCGGGCGTCCGCAATCACCCGATCGCCTCACCTGTCGCCGGAAGGGTTTCGTACCTGACTTTTTGTTTCGCATCTGCTCCCAAATGACAATCGGGCCCTTAATTAGGAACGCTGATACGGAATAAGAAAAATGGCGCCCCGGCCTAATGGCGACGTTGACGATCGAGATAACGTTATTTGCTACCTCCTATTTCTGCCGATTATTATAATTCGAATTATAAGAAGAAGAATCATTCATTTCAAAAATGTGCTTAGAGAATAATAGAGATCTTATAGGATAAAATGTTTCAGCAGCCTTCCCATTTCGGGTGGACAGTATGTATGTATAATGTTTAACGTGAGCGTATGTTCCCGGCAGGTATCCGTTCAACGACTCGGAGCACGCGTCGCTGTTCGCGAAGATATCGCGCGGCTACTTCGTGGTGCCGGAGTGCCTGTCGTCGCGCGGCAAGTGCCTGGTGCGCGCGCTGCTGCGGCGCGCGGCGGGCGAGCGGCTGGGCGCGCGCGCGGCGCTGCGGCACCCGTGGCTGGCGCGGGACGCGCGCAACGAGCTGCCGCCGCGCGCGCAGGCCGAGCTCGACCGGCGCGTGCCCGACATGCTGGCGCACGCGCACGCGCCGCCGCAGCCCGACTGCCTGTAGGCGACGCTCCCCCGACGCTGTCGAACCAAAGATTGAAGCCGCTCGGTCGATCCGATCGGGTTCCCGTTCATTATTTATTAGATCGTGCATTTACCCGTAGGCTAGTGGTGGGTTTGACGGCGGGCCGCGGCCCCGGTGCGGGCGCCGGCGCTCCGCCCGGGGCTCCGGCCTCCGAGGGACAGGGGGAGGGACGGCGCGGCGGGCCCGCTCCGTCCCGTTATTTATAAAGCGCGCCTCGGCTGTGCGTAGTCCTATCGTATCGTAACGTAACGTTCAATGACAGAATAAGTGAGACTGATATGGCGTTCTTGTGATCTACCGAAACCGTAGGCGAGCGGCGCATTCTGTTCACTTGCTACGTTCAATTCCTGATATTGTTATGTAAATCATATCAATTTCACATCAATATAGATGGGTATATTGCATTGAAGTTGATGCTGTTGTTAGGTCCGCGTGCCTATATTGCTGTATATTTGTATTTATATGAAGTTATATCGTGTAATGTGATCTCCACCGATGTTATTTAGCGATTACTGATTGCCATTTGTTGTTACGGACAGAAGAGATAGTTCCCTTTTGTTGCACGACGATCGTTTGCTTCCATCATAGCTATATATTGATTTATATTATTTGGTTATATTAAATCGTGATTATTTGAATTTACAAAGCAAAATTATTATTATGTTACATTTTATTTGAATCAAAAATTGTTTCCAAATTAGTTGACACCGCCACGCACCGCCATTGGTCGTAGGATTTGGTCCGTGCCATTTATTTAATTTAAAAACTAATTTATTGTTATTAATTAATAATGACGGTGTGATGGCACTTCCTCAACACATTCATTACCACTTGGTACTTGGTGTCGTATTTTATGTGATTTAAAGTTTGAGATCAATTTTTATGTTTTTATTGTATAGTTTTGTTTCAAATGAGTGTTACCATGTCGGATTTTGTTATTGAATCAGTTGTTTCATTATGAAAATGATTTTTCCGTGGATTTTTTCTTTCATTTGAAGTAGTCAAGTCTTGAGGCATGGTGATGAAAGTGTGTACAATAGTAGCCTACTGTGTATAATAATATTACTATTTTAATTTATACAAACTGTAAATAATGCTAAGGTATCATAAGGATTATCAAAAAAAGAGAGAATGATAGAGGGAATAAAATAATTTAAAAATTTAACTTTTCTTTGATTTCATATACCTACCTAGTTGTATATTTGTATTTAAAGTAGATAAAAGCAATATTAAGATTTTAGTAAATAGAAAGTATAATTAAAATAGCGACATTGCTGATAAATATAAAACATGATCATAGGTGTGTAGAAAATTGGTTTTCCCATAGCAAGATAAAAGATAAGCGGATTTACCTAAGTCTACGTCATAATAAACGCTAAAAATATCTTCAGATAAATCAGTTATTAGATATTGTATTTCCCAGAGCAATTAATTTTTAATCTAGTTAATTAACTAAGACAATTGACCAACTAAGGCCAACTATCAAATGAAGCTGCTAGGGCTACCTTTGAAAATACCACGCTTGTTTATAATGCCGGTATCTGCATCTCGTTCTAACCAGCGTTCGAAGATGAGAATGTAAGTAAGGGATAGCAGATACGCACTAGCGCTGTAGCATCAAGATGACAATACTCAAATAAAATACCATGTTAGTACTGCCAATGCTGCAATGTTCTACACCTTTACATATAAGTCGTCGCAGTTTTTTTATTATACTATGTAATATAGTAATGTAGATCAAATATTTAGGAGAGTCGCAAGGATCGCAAATATTACAGTGACCATCAGACCGTAACGTCCATAACCGATTGATAAGCGCGTCCACAGCAAACACACGATTCTTGAGTTTTAGTGCAGAATAGGTGCGATCTAGATCAAAATTTAGGTACTTACCAAAAAACACCGTTATAAACCTAAGACTGTGCAATCCAGGCATATAGGTCCTCACTTCAGTATACCTACACATCAGTAGGTCTACCATGAGTTTTTACTATACCTACTATATTTACTATACTCGCTAGCGTCTGTAGTTAAAAAAATGTATGAAGATTTGTATAGCGCCTCTAGCGGATAGTTGGGTACTAAAATTCGTCATACTAATTTTGACGTAACTACTGTAGTAAAGTCAGGCGATTTTACTGTGACAACTCATGGTACATACACTGGTTACGCCAAACGGCTGATTATACAGCACGTATTTGTAGCTCTAGATTTAATTCATATTTGGTGCCTGAGGTATCAATAAATTCCGTCTTCTAAACCTAGTAGTTTCAGAGTTATATGACAAAATCAATGTGTAAGCTGAGGACCCATGGCTTTGGCATACACTTCTGGCAGCTGATTTTGTCTCATAACTCTGAAACTACTGGGTCTAGAAGTCTGAATTTATTGGTAACTAAATACTGGCAATAAAAGAAGACAAGTTAAAGGAAAGTAAAAGAAGATATTTTGCATATTTACGACTATACAGCCGATAAGATAACGTGGAAGTTTAAATATACCTACTACACGAGGAAAATAAACTCTTTAGTCACGTTCGCCGTTTGATTCGGATGAATGATATTCATCACGACGTAAACAAGTCAATTATGTTTAATTAATTAGTCTGAACTTCACGATTGTACGAACGTTAGCGGATCAGGAAAAATAAAATTCATGATTAAAACAAATCTGTGTATTTAATATTTAAATAAAGTTATTTACAACAATACAGGATGCAACACTGTTCAACTACGTCAAAGATCACATATCGTGTAAGATTACAAAATGTTGTGAAATATAGGAAGTCTTGGTTTTCCGCTCAGCTAAGGAAACTACTACTGATTTTATCTGCGTCTCGACCACTTAACATTAGAGCCCCTAGTCTAAGCTTAACTAGATTGTCACGTGAATCAAAAAGCTAACTTTTTATACAGAAAAACGATAATTCGAGGCGCAGAGCGAGTAAAACTCAGACTACGGGCTCAGATCGTACGCTAGTTTCTTTTCATTAAACAAATCGAAAATAAAATGACTAATAACTATCTAGTCGACTGCAAGATATTATCAAAACTGATACTGCATCATATTCCTATTGTCACATTAAACCGATAATCTAGGATTTCATGTTTTATCTGATAATATTGCGTCTCTTTATGATTCAAAAGTGAGTGACTAATCCAAAAACCAACGCAGTCCGTTCGTCTGTCGTACTTTTTAGAGTATAATAGAAAATTATTTCTATGTGCACTACAGGCTACAACACTAAGCTGAATCATTCGGCTTCTCTTGTTTATAACAACGTACGTACTCAATCTTACGTCATTTAGCTCCAGTAGCTCTACCATGAGTTTTTACTATACTATATTTACTACACTCGCTAGCGTCTGTAGTTAAAAAAATGTATGCAGATTTGTACAGCGCCTCTAGCGGATAGTTAAGTACTAAAATTCGTCATACTAATATTTACGTAACTACTGTAGTAAAGTCAGTCGATTTTACTGTGACATCTCATGGTAGAGCCACAGGAAGTGACGAATTGGACTTTATAAGGTAACTATGTGTAAGGTCGAACACGACATGTATGAATGAAAATAGGTGTAATCAATGTATTGATTAATTTAAAGATAGCTAACTAATGATTGTAAAGTGATAAGAAACAATTAATAAACTAAACAAAGCTTTATTAGACCATTTTAAAAATGAACGCGCCTTTGGCGGTTTACATTTTTATTGGTATAACTATACGTACCTACTCGTAAGTCTATGTTTCAATTTCTTGCAAATTTATGGACAAACAAACAAACGTCCATAAATTACGTGAGATGTTTAAGGGGGGTCGAGTCAAATTTCATCTAATCTTACGTTGGAGAGAGAGGGGTCTCGGAAAATATCACGCATTTTTTTCTGATTGAAATAACTATCCAAAGCGTTTACATAAGAAACCCACTTTTTGAAAAATCTCATGTGATTTTTTTCAAAAAGTGGGGTATGGGAGAGGGGGTTGAATAAAATATCACGACATCTCACCCCTACAGAAAATAAAAAAAAACACCTCACGTATTTATGGACGCCCCCCAATATATATCTATGTATATAATCATGATTTTCTATATTCCACAACAGAATGCTAGACACACGCTAAACTAGTACAATCTCTCGGCTTTGCTCGGTCCGTTGCAGCGTGCGTATTCGTCCATCCGCCTCTCGAGCTCCGGCCGGAAGTGCCGGATGAGGCCTTGCACGGGCCAGGCGGCTCCATCGCCCAACGCGCAGATTGTATGTCCTGGAAATAACATTTTATTTAAGAAAACCGTATATCTTAAATAAATATTCATGGACATTTTAATACTCAATACATTTATTTATTAAATAGGACATTCAACTAAAAAAACACAAATAAATAAATAAATAATGCTGGACAATCCACACAACATCACCTAGCCCCAAGCTAAGCAGAGCTTGTGTTATGGGTACTAGAAGACTGACATACTTAAACAAACTGTCGTCATAAATTTGATTTTATTATATGTATTATATTTAAAAGCAAATTTCACATATCAGTCCCAAACTAAGCATAACTTGGGAACTAGAATGCTGATAAAATAGTTTGTTTTTGGAATATACATACAAAGAAAACATAGTAACACCCAGTCACAGAACAAATATTTATGTTCATCGCACAAACATTTGCTCTGGGTGGGATTCGAACCTTTGACCCACAGCATGGAAGGCAGAGCTTCTACCAACTGAGCTAAATAATGTAATTGTCTTTACCTTCAATTTGTTTGGAGATTTCCCACAGCATGTCAATTTCTTTTGGTGAAGCGTTACCGTCCACGAATCTGAGAAACAAATAAACATCATTCATAATAAAAAAAAACATCTTGATCCACAATTTTTTTTATCTACTCTCTTTTTTCTTCCAGTGTTTATAAAATTTAAAATCATTGTAACATAATTTCTACTACACCTTATATTTGTTCTTACCTATACATAATGTTCTTACCATTACATAATCTTGTTCGTACCATTAGGTACATAATGTTGTTCGTACCATTACATAATCTTGTTCTTACCATTACATAATCATGTTCTTACCGTTGCACAATCTTGTTCTTACCATAACATAATCTTGTTCTTACCTATACATAATCTTGTTCATCCAAGACACGCCCTCACGGCACGGTGTGCATTGTCCACAAGACTCGTGTTTGTAGAACATGATGAGACGCGCGATCGCTTTCACAATGTCAGTTGATTTGTCCATCACAATAATGGCCGCAGTGCCGAGTGACGTTTGCGCGGCTACTAGACCGTCGAAGTCCATCAGAACGGTTGAACAGACACTGAAAAAAGGTTTTAATGGAAGTTTTAGATTAGATTGTTTTTTTTATTAGCCTATGCTTGACACGCGTCACAGCTCAGTTGGTAGGTACTCTGCCTTCCATGCTGTAGGTCGTGGGTTCGATTCCGAATATTTGTGTGATTAACATAAATAATTATTCTGTGTCTGATGTTACTACGTATTTTATGTACTGTACTGTAAGTACATATTTAAAAAATATATATATATTAGTATTCTATCAAAAATCTAGTTCCCTCTAGTTTGGGACTAGACTAGAGTGTGATGTGTGAAATGTCCGTGAATATTTATATTATATTTTATTTTATTCATTTATTTATCATAGTTCATATCACCTATCTCATAATCACACGCCACATAAAACTCCTTAAGTATTAGTGGAGTTGATGAAGTACATATGTACTTACAAAAACTATCTCACTTTCATAATCACACATATAAAATCACACTAAATAATAATAATCCTTACTCCTTAGGTATAAGTGGAGTAACTCACTCACTTTCATAATCACACATGTACAAAATCACACAAAATAATAATTATCCTTACTCCTTAGGTATAAGTGGAGTGGACGACCCCCCAGGTATGATGGCCAGCAAATTGTCCCACCCCCCCGTGACGCCCCCAGCATGCCTTTCGATCAGCTCCTTTAGCGGAATGCTCATTTCTTCTTCCACTGTGCACGGAGTGTTCACATGACCGGATATGTTGAATAGTTTAGTTCCCGAGTTACGTTGGCGGCCGAAACTGGCGAACCAAGCTCCACCGCGACGGAGAATAGTCTGAAATGTTGAAGAATTTCAAATTAGTGGTTATCTTCATCATTCCCCTGCCCTAATTCTAATTGGGGAAATAAGATCTGCACTGACGTCCCGGAAAGGGGTGTATTGTGCATTGTCCCCCTGCTAACCTCACCCCAGCCCAACTCCTTAAAGTAACAGAGAAGGACTTTGGGTAGGTGGCACCATTCATTCATTCATTTATTTATTTGCATAAAAACATGGTAGATTTTGGTACAAGTAGGTCTACCATGAGTTTTTACTATACTATATTTACTATACTCGCTAGCGTCTGTAGTTAAAACAAGAATAAAACAAACGGGGTGAGCTAAGTAAAACCGTTTAAAAATGTATGAAGATTTATACAGCGCCTCTAGCGGATAGTTGGGTACTAAAATTCGTCATACTAATATTGACGTAACTACTATAAAGTTAGGCGATTTTACTATGACAACTCATGGTAGATACAAAGATGTCATAATGAGTAAGTAAGTTCACATATTTTTACCAAGTTAAAATGGTGTGCAAAAATTTTAGTCTTATATCTAGTAGGTATAGGCGACAAGGAAAGTGGTTTACCACTTTTGATGACATCTCCCAGTAACATAATTATTCGCTAAGGATTACAGATTGACAGATTCTGAGGTAGCAGTTATTAATCTGTCAAGCGAAAATAGCCCTTGATGTTTTATACGTGCAAATGATATTCAGCCTTAGAGTGGTAAACCAATTTCATTGTCGCCTATACATAAATTTTAATAGTTTTGATTGATAACATTGAATTGCAAAATTGCATTGTTCTAGCATCCTCGATGTGTCGATGAAATCAATAAATGCATTGAGTATTGAGTATTGAGTATGTTGTGGTATTCTCCTTCCCTTATTATTGTTTTTAGTATTTACTTACCGGTGCCACAGCAATAGTCTCCACATTATTGACAGTGGTGAGACATCCAACGAGTCCTACGTTAGCTGGGAACGGTGGCTATTTCTGTAGTTTTTTGTGTGTACAATAAAGAATTATTCGTGCAAGTCCTACTCGCACTTCGCCGGTTGTTAGTATCTACTTACCGGTGCCACAGCGATAGTCTCCACATTATTGACGGTGGTGGGACATCCGAAGAGCCCTACGTCAGCTGGGAAGGGCGGCTTGAGACGCGGCTTGCCCTGCTTGCCCTCGATGGACTCGATGAGCGCGGTCTCCTCGCCGCAGATGTAGGCGCCGGCGCCACGGTGCACAAACACATCGAAGTCGAAGCCCGAGCCGCACGCGTTTCTACCGATCAAACCGGCTTGGTATGCCTAATGAGGAAAAAATCTATGAAATTTATATTTCAGTGATATTCAATAAATTATTTGACTTGTGTTTTTGTTTTATTTTAAATTTTTAGGAACTTTAGGCTGTAAGTGGCAAGCACACTGTAGTGTAATAAATACAATAAAGAATTTCATAAATAACCTTAAAGCTTCATTACCTACTACTATTATCATGCATACAATATGGACTAAATTCAGCCATAATTGCTACACAATTTGAAATAGGTATCACAAAATATATCTCACCTCGGCAATAGCCACTTGTAGATTACTAGCTTCGTTATAAAACTCTCCTCGGATGTATATATAAGCGGCCTGAGCGCCCATCGACCTTCCAGCAATCAGGCAACCTTCAACCAACTTGTGTGGGTCGTGTCTCATGATCTCGCGATCCTTGCAGGTACCTGGTTCACCTTCATCGGCATTAACTACTAGGTACTTCGGACGACCGTCGGAAGGTTTGTTCATGAACGACCATTTCATGCCGGTGGGGAAACCAGCACCTCCTCGTCCTCGGAGACCAGATGTTTTCATCTCGCCTGGAAGGATGGATATGTGATTGAAAGGTGATTTTTTTTAGAATCTTTTTAATTTCTTGCAATCTGTCTATATGGGCATTGAGCTAGAGCTTGCTTTCTTTCTCATCATATTCGGCATGAACGGAAAAAAGTATTTGTAATAGATAAATAGGTAGGTATTCATTATTCTTATAATGTTTTTTTAATATACAGCAAGGGTATTCAACTAGAAACATCCAAATCATATTGATTTGTCATATACAGCCTTCTTTTCATATTATTATTTACTAATGAGGAGTAAACTTGTATGGATGTATATGACAAGTTTCAATAGCATCCGATTAGATCAACATTGTTGAGAAACAAACATATCATAGATTAATATGATTCTAAAGATGTATTTATAGATATATGTAATCTCCCTAAAGATTCTATTTCAGATATACACATCTATAAGTACAATATTTTGGCACTTACTGACAATCCAGTCAGTTCCCTTGTTCATGATCTCTTTGGTCATGTACCAGTCTCCTCTAGCCATAGCACCCTTGAGTCTCCAATCATGTCGTCCATACAAGTTGGTGAAGATCCTGTCTTGATCAGCCAAGGGTCCGTATTTGGACTTCGCCGGAGCCTGAGTCTGCTGGTAACGGACCGGCACATTGCTAGAGCTCACAATAGGGCCGACGAGCCCTGTAAACACACGTCAAAATTATGTAAGTCTACTGTCTGCTTCGCACATCGCACAATAACAATGACTTTTTTAGCGAAATACAAGCACTGCTGTGTCTGAAAATGTTTAAAGTTTAGAGAAGATGAGAGTAGTATCATATTTGGGCGTGCAATTATTACCTAAATGTGATTTCGATCCATGAATTACTCTAGCCAGCGTTCCAGCCATTTTTCTTGAAAGTAGAACGCCAATAAAATTATAACTTCACTCACGTCGTCGCAAATGTCAACTGTCACACAATGTCAAAAATAATGCTACTATACCCAACTGTAAAATGTACCACAAATTTAGGTACCATCAGTTTTTGTGATAACATATTGATTATTTCATCATGCACGTCTAATTTTTCATTTGTAAGTGAAAAAGTATGAACGTTTTATTAGAAACGTTCATACTTTTAAACTCGGTAAACATACAAAATTGTAGTAAATGAACTTGCCTGTCTTAACTACGATTTTAAATACTTAACAAAGGAAAGGATAAGGGTAATTTTTGTAACATGGCAACATTAAATTATACGCTTCGTACTACGCAGAATATTAAAAAATTTCAAAATATCAATATAGATAAAAGCGTGTTCTTAAAGTTGAAAATGTTTTTTTTAATACTCGTTGAAATAAAGCATTTTTTTTCATTCATTAAGTTTGTTAAGAAAAAAATCTTCAATAAAAAAATAATTGGTGACAATTTGTTTATATAAAATGATGCGTAAACGTGAAACATTTCTTTGGCTTTGACATTTCAGGAGCTATCATCGTATGATGTCAAATCAGTTTCCAATCAGCTGTAAATTTCTTTGTTTATTTTCATTTTGAAAATGGTCACATGCAGGTTGTTTTCTTGACTTCTTTTATTTTAGTATTAATATTTTATTTGACTAGTTTTCAGTTCTCTAAAGACTTTTTCAAAAACGGTGAGTTTAAATATAAATTGTCTCTAACAACATGAATATTCTGTCTTATCTCTCGATTCTTATCAGATCAGGACTTCGAAACTGTCTATGTAATTAACTTTTTGGACTTTGGAACGGTTTCAGAGACGATGGCAGCGGTTATTCCTGCTGTAACGAAGCTCTCCAGCCGGGTTATCAGGATTTTAGGATGCAATCCAGGTCCCATGACTTTGCAGGGTACCAATACCTATTTGATTGGATCAGGGAAAAAGTAAGCATATTTTCCATCTTTATTTAAAAATAACAAGTACTCCTGGCAGTATGAATGAGTGCTAGTAATACTTACTGCTATTTCAGCCGTATACTACTAGATACAGGGGACAAAGATGTGACGGAGTACCAAAAAAGTTTAGCAGAAGTAGTCCAGTCAGAGCAGGTGAATATTGAGCACATAGTGCTGACCCATTGGCACCATGATCACATCGGAGGTGTTGAGAACCTGTACGGAACTATTGCTAGTAAGGATATTTTTCATGTACTGAGAAATAATGATGTTATACAACTAAAATATTATGTTGTTTATTGATACTCCTTTCTTTAAAAATTATATATTACCTAAACATACCTCTAAGTACAACCAGTTGACTTCCTTAAAGAACATACTCTGGAAGATTTATTTATTCTATCAACTTTCAAATAATATATCATACCAAATATATTTAATTGCATTACTATTTCTCATAATAAAAAACTTGTTTTAGAAAAACCAATCATCTGGAAGCATAAACGAAGTCCAGATGATGCCCTGGACGCAGAACTCCCTCCAACAATCCCAAATAACTGGCTATCAGACGGCCAAGAGATATCTGTTGAAGGAGCCACAGTGAAAATACATCACACACCAGGTCACACCACGGACCATGTTGTACTGACATTAGCTGAAGAGAACATACTGTTTAGTGGAGACTGCATTTTGGGGGAAGGAACAGCAGTTTTTGAAGATTTGTTTACATACATGAAAAGCTTGCAAAGGATACTGGATTTAAATCCCAGCGTTATTTATCCTGGCCATGGGAATGTAGTTGAAGTAAGTTTGTTATGGTTGTACAAAGAAACTTTACATTTTATCTGAATCAGAATCATAAATATTGTTTAACTGTTGTACATATTAGTTCAAAATGGTTTAGTAGTACATGAAGAAAATAACATTTGAATTGCAATTTTATAACCTAAACTTAGGTACCTACAATTATAACCTACAATTTTACTTTCAGGATCCAATACAAAAGATTCAATTCTACATTGCGCACCGGAACCAAAGAGAGGAGCAAATACTAGACACCTTGAAACACAATTCAGGAAAACCACTGAACGAGATGGACTTAGTGAAGATTATTTACACGGAAACACCTGAGCATCTGTGGCCGGCTGCAGCATACAATGTGAATCATCATCTGACTAAATTAACTAAAGAAAATAAGATAAAGAGTTTGATTGTGGATGGTGAGAACAAATGGCAGTTTGGCGGGTCTTGCAGCTGTAGTTTATAGATTTTGTATAAGATACTGTGGTTCTACAGACTTCAAAGAAATTGAACTTTAACAGTCCATCTTATAAAGAGTTAGTGCAGACTTGATGTCTTGATTACCATACGTAATGGTGACATAAAGTCAACGCTAACTTTTTATTAGATAGAGGGTAAGAATGTAGCCACTTCAATGGCATTACTGCTGAAAAAAACTTTATATAGTTTATTACAGAGTTCAAGTTAGGTTGACTTATATACCCATTGTATTTTGAAGTTCTTCTAATTGGTGAGGTATTAAGGTTTAAAAATGTTTGCCTAAAAAGCCTACTATGGCCTACGTTATGGCCTGCAGTAAAGATATTGTTACATATTGATATAATTGTTACTTTACCAAATAAAATACAATAATAACACGTTTTTCATTTGAAAAGAAACAAAAATGCTGAGAAAATCTTATTTAATAAGATATACATTCAATCCAAATTGTACACCAGTTTAGGTTTTAAGTTATTCTTACTCAATACTTTTAAAACAAGATGTATTTGACCAATAAAAAAAAGGACATTTCTTATAACTGAATTATGAAGTGTTAATATAATTCAAATTGATCTAAATCTTGCGATATGTACACAAAATAATTTGTCTCAAAAGAGATTATGTACCTAATAAATAACAAACCGATTAGTATTAGGTACATTTCTAAATGATTCGTTTGAAAAATCTGCCCGCAAGACAAGTCATACATACGAATTACATTGATTCACAAATTAACAGATCTTATTACGTCGATGGTGTATTTTCTAGATTACCATAGATCATAAACGAATTTAATATTCCAACCAATCAGAGACTAGGAAACACGGTACTTTTTTATAAAGGTCCCTCATTGGCTGATGGTTTGTATGATTGATATATATTTGTTACTCTTTCACGAAAAACTAATGAACGGATTTTAATGAAACTTTACCACTACTACTGACTTATAAGTACATCAGAATAATACATAATACTGAGGGCTTAGTCCGAGCCTGCATTTTAAAACTCCCTACTCTCGAGCCGAGAGTCGTCTCTCGGATGTCCTTATATTTTTGTAAGAAGTAGAGAGAGAGATCCGAGAGACGACTCTCGGCTCGAGAGTAGGGAGTTTTAAAATGCAAGCTCGGACTAAGCCCTCTGTAATTTATCAGATAAGTAGTGTGAATTGACAAAAATAGAACGATAACAAGACGAAGTTGCGGGCACCAGCTAGTTAGTTATTTAAGCTGTATGTGGCCACTAGTATCATCAAAGTAACATAGATTTATTTAATCATTTAGTTTCAAAAGGTAACACATTGCATCTTTGCGGTTCCGTATTGATTCATATCCTATCGTATAAAAAGTTAGCGTTGACATTATGTCACCATTACGTATGGTAATCAAGACATAAAGTCTGCGCTAACTTTTTATAAGATAGTCTCTACCAGATTTGTTGAAGTCGAAATCAAATTTTAATTTACTTAAAATAATCATTGATTAGTGCTTAAAATTTGGAACTACAAGTACCTTAGAGTAAAGTATGACGATTTTTTTTATTTTGCATAACAGTGTACACACATTTTCAGATTATGTCATGTGTCGGTTTGAAACTTGAGAGATAAACCATTCTAAAAATACACGCGCCTGCATCGTGATAACACTCATGCAAAAGTGTACAGATACAGTACAATTAAATTATTTTTTGTCATTGGTTGTTCAGTCACCGTCTAGACATATTACAATACAGTACCTCTACCATGAGTTGTCACAGTAAAATCGCCTGACTTTACTACAGTAGTTACGTAAATATTAGTATGACGAATTTTAGTACCTACCCAACTATCCGCTAGAGGCGCTGTACAAATCTTCATACATTTTTTTAACTACAGACGCTAGCGAATATAGTAAGTATAGTAAAAACTCATGGTAGAGCTACTGAATTGCTGGATCTGTCCGCCGATTTGTACATTAAACAGAACGCGTGTTCATTTAAAAAATGGTTTTCTAAGTAGTTGTGGTAACACTAAAGTAGTAACATTATCGGCGAACTTTCTTGGGAGGCGGCATCATTTCTGAGTCATCGTGAAATCTTTCCTGATCAATGTAGTCAAGGAGAATCTCTTTTGTGACTGGATACTTTATACATTCGAACACAGCTGCAAAATAATAAAAGTTATTATATTATAATAAATAAAAAATATTATTAATTATATAGAGTTGTAAAGTTGAATTTTGCGAATTTTTACATATACCTACTTCATAAAAAATAATAATATTATAAAGAGTAAAGGTTTGATTGTTTGTTTGCATCGAATAGGCTCCGAAAGACGAAACTACTGGACCGATTTCAAAAATTGTTTCACTGTTGTGAAGTTACATTATCTGCGATGAACATAGGCTATATTATAATGATATTTTTTATATAGGCTACCCGTGCGAAGCCGGGGCGTACTACTAGTAAAAAATATAGAGGCTTCGTAGACAACACATCATTGACCTAGATGGGATGTGATCTTCAAGATACGGAAAAGTAGGTACTCGCTGGAGCTCTTATCCTACAAGCCAGACTGCTATCACCAAACCTGTACCCCAAGTACAAGTTTGTGCACACACGGATCGCAGAGACGCGATCGCCGAGCGCCACCGATTTTGCATGGAGATCCAAGCTTCTCAAGATATCTGCTAGGGGCGCTGCTTGGATCTCCATACAAAATCGGCGGCGCTCAGCGATCGCGTCTCTACGATCCGTGCGTGCACAAACTCGTACTTGGGGTACTGCTTATACTCTGAAAACTCATTGCAGACCAAAATACAAAAAAAAATATATATATCCTACCTGAGGCTGTAGTAAAGCTGTTCGGATAAGATTTATCCGTTCGCTCCCTCATAAACACCCATTGATTATTCTCGTATTTGCACTCTATTATCTTATTGTTATAGGTTTTGACGTCTTTTGTTCTCCTCATCACGGCAAATGGTCTATCTAGCTGTCCTACGTAGAGATGGCCTACTTTTGTTGGTAATATTCTGGAAAAGTGAATCTTATTTAGTATAGCATAAAGTGCTTTATGGAATAAATAATGGCACAAATAAAATGGCTGACTTTGTGAATATAACTGACAAGCGTCACACCTCAGTTGGTGGTAGTAATGCCTTCCATGCGGGTCGTGGGTTCGATTCCCACCCAAAACAAATGTTTGTTTGATGAACATAAATATTTGTTCTGTGTATTTACAAAAAAAAATGTATATAAGTATTCTATCAGCAATCTAGTTCCCAATATTGCAAGCTTTACTTAGTAACTAGAGTGTTATCTGTGAATGTCTGTTAATATGTATTTATTTATTATTTATCTGAACATTTTTTTATTATTGTTCAAAAAATTGTTCCATAGCTACATATTTTAAAATAAACTTACCCTTGTCCTTGTTCAGTGACGATTTTTAAAAGAAAATCAATACTATTCATATTTCCCGGCTTCCATTTCAATACTTCATCACATCGACCGGCAACATATGGCTGAAACACGTCAATTATATAAACGAAAATATAGGATTTTTTTTCTTATTATAAAACAACTGTTTTCTGTAGTTAAGTTGAGTTTTAATTATTAAACAGTTATTTAACTTATTTAAGAAAACATTTACTTAAACATTATAAGATAGCTTTACACTAACTAAATGATCTTATGAGTCGAAAATAACCGGCAAATTGAGAGTTGCACTCGCGCCAGAAGGGTTCCGTACTGAAAGTTACTTTTTTGTATGTTAGCTCGCTTATATATTTATTTTATTGATTTTAGTATTTCTTGTTATAGCGGCTACATAAATACATGATCTGTGACAATTTTAAATCACCACGCTTCATGATATACAGCCTGTACGTCTACCATGAGTTGTCACAGTAAAATCGCCTGACTTTACTACAGTAGTTACGTCAATATTAGTATTACGAATTTTAGTACCCAACTATCCGCTAGAGGCGCTGTATAAATCTTCATACATTTTTTAACTACAGACGCTAGCGAGTATAGTAAATATAGTATAGTAAAAACTCATGGTAGAGCCACTGGTGACAGACACAGACGGAAAGACAGACAAACAGAAGACAGTGTACGCATTATTTTTCTTGTCTTACTAAGCCCGTCTGTTGATATCTACTATAATTATAATAAGAGGTACGATAATTATAATGATTGTACCTCTTTCGCCGGCTGGAATATAAGTCCATCGGGTTCATGGGATAGTGTCTTTGCGAATTTATCTCCCAACAATTGGCGCGCCATCGGCAATTCCCAGAACTGCTTTAATCTGATGCTAAACGGTTCACCTTCTTTCTTGATTATACCTTCTTTCATTGCTCTATGCCTGGTACAAAAAGTTACGAATATTACTATAAGTACAACATATATAAAAAAGTTATTTGATTTGATAATTTTGAACTGAGTGCGAAACTAACAATGTTTGTTAATTACGATTTTTTTTTGATATAATTATATTGAAAAATAAATAAAAAAAAAAACAAAAGAATTGATTTGTTTGCCATAATAATTAATCTTTAACTGAATATTCATTAAAATATGTTACATTTTCAGCGGATAAATATATGTTAGATAATATTTTCTTACCTAGGGTTAACAATTTCATTTTCTATACATCCCAGCCTCTTCGGGTAGAATTCTAGTTTGCCGACGTCCTGCCCTTCAAAGCTGATGACATCGTAGCACAGATACCGAGGTATCTCCGCGCCATCCACTTTATCTATGACCATTTCCTGTAATTAATAAATAAATAAATAATGCTGGAGAAACCACAACCATTTCCTGTAATGAATAAATAAATAATGCTGGAGAATCCACACAACATCAGCTAGTCCCAAGCTAAGCAGAGCTTGTGTTATGGGTAGTACTAGAAAACTGTCATTTTATCTATTCATATAACACCCAGAGTTGGAATCGAACCCTCGACCCACAGAAGGCAGTAGCAGAACTACTTGTAACGCCTGTCAAAATTATGTATAGTATTGAACCTATAATTTAATTTATCTTTATATAACTAAGGTTACGGTTGCCTGGAAGAAATCCGTATCAGCGATAAGGCCGCCCATTGTACTAAATTAAGTTCTAAGATTTTTCGTATTTTCCTTTGTGCAATAAAGTGTAATCTATCTATCTAAGGGTACTGGCACGAATCACTCTCACTTTATACACTTCTTTTTTGCATCTTTTATTGTTAAATTGTATTAGTGTAAATAAATATATTCTATTTGAACTGGGCTGTTAAATCTTTGCCGCGGTAGAATCTTACCGGGACCCCGTGACCCTGTCAAGTGTTGGTGTGGCGCCGAACAGTTCGTCTGTTGACGAGTTCGACGACGCACTAGCTCTGAGGTGATAGCGGGAAGATCGATGGGTTTTTAGTCGGTATGCCTCCGCTGGCTAGTGTCTCATTAGCATTAGTCAGTGGAGGAGAGTCCGACATACCCCTGCGACTCTCCTCGGGTTGTAGGGGATGCGTCAAGCATTTTCCCATCGTAAAAAAAATAAAAAAAAAAAAGGGCTGTTAAATCTGTCTATTTATACTTACACCATCAAGTAGAGTATTCTTCAGATGCCTCCTCAGATCTTTGCTGCTCAGAAACCGCAGTCCGAAGACATGGAACACGCAGTTGTCTCTGTCCAACATGTACACCTCGCCTTCTCCGTCTATTAGCATCATGAACCTATAAAATAAAAACAGAACCACAAATATTATTAAATATCTAAAAAAAATTTATCGCAATTACGATATACAAATCAGAAACTGAAATAGATAGATAACACTTTATTGGACAACGGAAAATACAAAAAACATCTTAGAACTTAAAATAGTACAATGGGCGGCCTTATCGCTGATAGCGACTTCTTCCAGGCAACCATAGCATGGAAAGTTTCGGGCATAGTAGTAAAAGAAGGGGGAGGATGCACAAACAACAATGTTAAAATGCAATAATAAATACCTATATATATTCTACCTAATTAAAAAGAGTTTATACACTATGATTAACTGAAATGTTTGAACTCTAGCATAATGTAATTAATTTTTTAATAAATTGTTGGCATGCAACTGCAAAAAGTGCCGAAATATTGGGAAATAATCAAACACACAAATCATGGTCAAATTCAAGCTACTTCACATGATTTATAACATAGCATACCTGACGCCATCTGCCTTCCACGACACCCTGTAGGGTTTCTCGTGCAGTTTCCTCAGATTTTGGGTATCCATAGAGACGGGTTGGGAGCCGGGGAAGCCAGTACTTTTCCATTCGCAGTACTTTTGCGCTTTCCGTTGTATTTCCCCGAGACGGGGCTGTGTGTCGAAAGGTTGCACACCCCTGACGCCTGGCATAAAAACTGTTTTTTTGAAGTTGGTCTCACGGCGACCTTTTTTGTTCTTTTTAGGTCTGGAAAGAAGGTTTTAATGTGTTTTTTGCTATTTAATGGAGTCATAGAAATAGTGAAAGAAATTATAAGCAAATAAATTAAACTTACTTCGATGGATCTATAGTAGAGCTGTTGCTGGGTCTGTCATCATTGTCATCATCATCATAATCCACTTCTTCATCTTCTGCAATTCATATCATACATATCATATAAGTGTAAAAATCAATTTTTTTACTACTAAGAAAATGAAACACTTTTAAGCCCAAATGGATTGATGTTAGGCTAAATGCCCGAGAGCTTTCAAAACGTTGGCACGTCGAGAATTTTAGCTCAAAAACGTACTTAAAAATACTCAATACACATGGAGAACATGTAATGTGCATCAGAAATCATGAAATTTAAACTTTGGCTGTTTTTTTTAATTCTTTTTACCATTGCACCAATCAGGTCTTGCTGGAGCCGCGGGAGTGTATTCTAATTCATCATAACGTTTATACAATTCCTGTATGTAGTCCTGTTTGTATATTCCTGGAGGCCTAGAAAAAAAAGCATTTTTTTTAATCTATTATATTTTTGGATATTTAATCATTATTTGTGTCTGAGACAAAGAAAAGTAAGTTCAAAACCGTGACAACTTTCAAATATGTACATATTATAAATTTGAGTTACACTGCGTGTTAACACCAGCTCAACTGCCGAACATTGCAGGTTATTACGATTGTCGTATTTATTTGTCTGGTAGCAATGCATAATACATATTGATAACAGGTTTTTTTAACAATATAGCCTAGATGCCGTGATATTGTGATTAGCAACTGGCTATAGAGTAATTTAAATAAAATAAATAATATGTTTTTGCATCTAAGGTAAAAAGAAATCCCAAAAAACTGGTTTTGCTCTCAAAATCAAAAGAAGCCTATTCAATAAAATCACAAGGATCACTTTGAAACTTTGAAAATAATAATGCTAAATGTAGGCATGTGACTACATCCAAAAGTACAGTTTTATTCATGCCAATAAAAAAATCTAAAATCAAATAAAAAATCTAAAAGTTTTTTAATTTGCAACTTAAAAATAATAATACACAATGTAGGATTACCTGATTTGTGCAAATGTATTCAGAGCCACCCCGACACTACAATCTAACTGCTCCACCATGTATGTAACCAGAAGGAATCCAGTCCTGTTAAACCCGTGGGTACAATGTACCCCGATCACATCGGTACTCTTAGTTTGGAACTCTGTAACCGTGTGGATGAACTCTCTGAAACAATAAAAGATATTTAATCATGGTGGTCGTTCAATTGTGATGACAGATCTGGCGCGCTGGGCGAAGGTCCACCTGCAACGCAGAAGGTTGCGGTTTCGATTCCCGCCTTGGGATAAATGTTTGTACGATCTGCAAATATTTATTCCAGGTGTTCGGGTATTTGATGTATCATAAAAAATATCTATCTATACATATACCAACATCTATATGGATACTAGAAGACATGATGACATACTTAAAACAATATGTAATGTATTGTTTTAAGTATGTCATCATGTCTTCTAGAAGTCATGATGACATACTTAAAACAATACATAATGTATTGTTTTAAGTATGTCAGTCATCTAGTATCCATAACACAAGCTCTGCTTAGCTTGGGGCTAGATGATGTTGTGTGGATTGTCCAGCACTATTCATTTATTTATTTATCTCTACTATGGTTTACCTGGTTTGTTCCATAGATGGTGTTTCACCATGTCCTCTGCATTGCAGCTTGACATACTTGCAGCCTGTGTTTTCTATCTCCTTTTTATCATAAAAGCGATTTGTGTTGGTCAGATCAATCCATAATCCTACTTTTACCTGAAATATTTTTGAATGAAGAGTATGTGTAATTCTGGTTATATATTATGATTTTTAAAACAAAACCCAAGAGTACTGTAGCTTTAAGTATTTGTTTAGTGTATGTCCTACATAGATGCGAAATGAAAACACTAAACAGCTGATTGATGCATCATGGTGCACTTACCTTCATTTGTTTCATGTACATAAAAAGCATCGCGGGTGTGAAACGATTCTCCTCCGGCACTTTCGAATTGAATTGGGACCCCAGCGGGGTCTTAAACGCCAGAAATTTTTCAGCAAACAGGCCATTGGCTTTCCTGGGGCACTTGAGCCACCTGTTTGGTATGGGTCCAGGGTCTCTTATCGCCATGATTTCTATTGACACTGTATAATCACAAATAATATGTGCACAGAATTTTTAGTATTCACATTAGTATTAGCGAGAAACGCAAGATTTTTCGGATATAATAAAATTACACCTCTTGACGCAGCATCTTCGAACGTTTCGTTTCTATAGCACTAGGCATGAGACAGATATATCAAAACGAAACTGAAATCCGTTTGCAGTCAGAAATCGTATCGCATCGATATTCCAATATGAGAAAACCGTTTTTAGAAAACGCACGATGATATCGCAAACTGCAAACAATCTTATCCGAACGAAACCAAACCGAACCGACGTGAGTTTAGTTTTGCACCGAAAACGAAAACCAAACACAAACTGCAAACGAACAAAATCTAAATCTACCTAAAGTTTTAGTTTTCTATAGTTTTGATACGCATTCGTGATTTTAGTTTTGCACCGAAAACGAAAACCAAACTCAAACTGCAAACGAACGAAATCTAAATCTACTTAAAGTTTTAGTTTTCTATAGTTTTGATACGCATTCGTGATTTTAGTTTTGCACCGAAAACTAAAAACCGTTTTTTAAAAACGGTTTTTGAAATCGATTTCAAAATCTGAAATCGGTTTTGTATCGGTTTGTGAAAAAATCCAAAAACGCCCATGCCTATATAGCACAGACAACAAATTATTTTCTTCATTTATTTTATGTCAAAGTAAAGTACGTTTAATATTAGATTAAGCACTAAACAGATCTAACTCATGGGACCCTATAGCTTTACAAGTTATTTCAATTAACAATCCACTGAAATGAGCACAAAACTAAAATAAAATAGGAATATCAGAAGTATTTTTATACAAAACCAAAGTTATTTGAATAAATTGAGTTTTTTATCGTTAATCAAATTGTTTTAAGACAACCATATATAGTTCTTGAACGTATCTTATGAAATTTGGCTTTTCCCAGTAACGACAACCTATAAATCTAACCAACTTCGTAGTAGTAGGTACTTTTGTCTCTTTTTCTCATAAAGCCAGTTTCGTGATAGAATGAAATGCAATCATACTTGTTATTTTTGTTTTGTTTCCAGGTTTGCTTCGTTTCATTTGAAGTTGGTGTTGTTTGCCAAGAGCCTGCCATTTTGTACGATAGAAGAGAGATAAAAAATAGTTTTATGGTGTTAAAATTTTACAAAAACTCCGTTGCCATTTGTATTAGGAACAGAAACAAATGTTTAAATGGACGCATCGTCCATTATAACTCAAGTGTCACGGGATGACGAACAATTAAACAATTATGGATCCGACCGAGGTAAATCCCAACTGAATTACACCTGTTACCTACTGGCATCAAATTAGAGCGGATTGTGTTACCTCTTCACGACACGTAAATATTTGCCTATCGTGAGAAACTGAATCTGCGGCCTGTGTAAGGATCGCTTCGTGTTCCGAGCGGGTGTGCGCGTTGTGAAGTAAACAATTGGAACGTGTGGACGCGATAACATTCTCACCGCAACCTTGAGAGCTTGTCTTGCCAGTCTCCTCGGTTTCGAGTGGTTGTGCTGATGTGAATGGTTGTTTTAGGGTCATCCCCGGGCGGGCAGCACAGCGATGGGGACGGGACGCCTGTCTCGGGCTCCACTCCCGTGGGGACGAAGAAGTCGAGTGGGACTGGTGGGTTCCTGCGGTCCTTGCTGTGCTGTTGGCGAGGAGGGCGCGGCAAGGGCCCTCCTGGCGGCAATGGCACCAACAGCGTCGATGGCCGGGCTTCTCCGCCACTGTTGGTCATGTCCGACCATGCCCCCAGACCATTATTACCGCCAGTGAGACATCAGGATATGCATAAAAAGTGTATGGTCATTGACCTGGATGAGACATTAGTGCATAGTTCATTCAAGGTATGTACCATTTATAATACCATATTATTTAACTGCTGGCAATTTTTCAGTTTTAAAGACATTTATTCTTTTACTTTTTAAGTTCACATGAAATGCGATAAATTAAACTATTTGTTTAGTACCGTGATGGCACTGACATAATATTTTTTAAATGATCCAGTATTTCTTATCTGGTTCCAAAGAGAACTTCAAATACACTCTGAGCATGCTCTGAATAAGTACTCTGTGATAAATAGGGCAACTAAACATTTCACTATAGACACTGTAAACCCAATTGTAAAACTCTAAATTGGTCTAACCTAGGTGAGTTTTCTCAGCCCCAGTAAGAGTAGGTTAATTACTTGTCATTAGCCCAATTTTTTTAAAAATCTTTTACCACAGCCTTTAGCCAATCTACATACTTACCTAGATTATGCATCAAATTGTCAAATTCATTAGAGAGGTGGAATTATCCACTTAATTTTGGTTTAGATAGCGGGTTGTTATTTTGAGGTCAATAAGTAATACATTAAATGATCTCAAATCGATTTTAACTTGCAGCCCTAAACAGGTGTAATTTTTACATTATGTGTACTAGGAAATAAAACAACAAAGTGGTGATGGATTTGCAACCTGTCAATTATGAGTAACTGTCAAAATGGCCATGTCTCAAATGTTTGGACATGCCTCTGAATACTCTTCTTAGACATTCACAAGGTATCATGAGTAGATGTGTAGGTACTGGGTATTAGCAAACGGAGATAATATCTACCATTCTTAAGGATAAAGTTGTGACGCTATTTAAATTCATAATGAAGCTCACATTATTTACATACACATATTATTATTATTATTTCCCGATATTAATTCATAATTACACACGGTTACACACTCGCTTCTTGCTCATTCATTAAAATTAATACAATACTTAACTGGTTTTTTTGCAACCGAGCTTATAAGCTTGGTTGCAATATATACATCTTGGTATTATTTAACTTTAAAGAAAAGTTGTTTTTTGATCCAAATCACAGTTGATATTGCATAAATTGCATTATACAGTGAAATTGCATATTATATTAGTGCAGAATGAATGAAAAACACTGTTACTTAAAAAAATAACAACAAAAGAAATTACATAAAAATAAAAAACAATTTGAGTAAGAAAGGTACAATGGGCGGCCACATACAGACATACTGTGTGTCTGTCTATCGTAGGCTTGTAGCACATAGACAAGTATGTCTACTGTGCCTCTATTTTTTTCCCGACTGTCAGTTTGTTTACAAATCTTGTAACACAAAAGTCATGCCGACATCAAAACTTTCTTTTAAACATTAAAATTAGCTGCTACCATATACTTATTTGTCAATCTAGTGAAAGTTTTAACCAAATTAGTTATGCTCTTTCATTATTGTAACTGTTCATTTCAAAAATTACTAGTTAGTATTGTTTAGTTCACAATGCAATGTAGACACAGCTTTGTTTATTGTGTAGTTAACTACTGACTACAATTACCCAGTTTAATTTTTATTTTACAGACAAATAAAAGCATTTGTATAGTCATAAAATTATTTTAATGCAAAAATATAGAGTAACTTTGTTAAACTATTTTCAGCATAAATTCATAGGTATTTTATACAATTTTGTTTTTAATTTTTTCCCACAGTGTCTACAAATTATTTTAATTTGTCTTACAAACTTTTGCCTCAAAGCTGTCAATTTTGCCTCAATCAAATCTTGCCTAACCGACAGAAGTTCGCCTCCAAACGTATTTTCACGAATTTTAGTAACAGTTTCAGAAACATCGGCATCGCCAGCCACCGCTAAATCGATATAATATTATCGTAATGTTATCATTATTGTTTCGACATTGTAGATTATTGCTATCTCACACAATTCATTGATATTTAGATAACCTTGGAGAAGTGCAATCGCTTTCAGATGACACTGTTTTGATTTTGCTTATAGAATATCATTAACAAAGGTTTATTCTTACATGAATTTAGAAATTAATCTGCTTAATTTTACTTACAAAAAAAATCAAGTTTGATTACTTTACCGAACTTGAGTTGTAAAATCCTAGCAGCATAGTTTCATGGTAATAATGGGTCGTTATTTTCTACCGTTTATGTTAAAATACCTAGCATTATGTTTACGGTGTCTATAAAATTTATTGGTTCAACGCTCAACACCATAAAGCAGTACATATCTCAATCGTATTTTGCGTTCCACCTACTTTTAGTGTTGTACTCATTAAAAGGTCACAATACTCACGCACTTACCGCAAAATCCGATAGTACGTAACATACCTAGAAGTAAGTAGTACTACTATAACATGTGGTATGTAGTTCCAAACCAAGCGACGTAGGTAACTAGGTAACCATTCGCACAAACCGCGAGAATATATAGAATAACCTACCTAGATAATGTAGATATATTAAACAGGCAGATGTCGTAATTTTCATAAAATAAATCAAGGTCATGAAGACCATAGCACGCCTACATAACTATAAGCAGATAAGTTCAAGTAGTTTGCATAACTAAGAAGTCTTGAATGAGACCTTCGTTGGAATTTATCACGTAGGCAAATATCGCAAGTCAAATTAAGTAATTTCTTGTAACAAGAGCACTGGCATTCGAATCTGGCCGTCAACGACAATCTTTTTGTACGAATTTATGCGCGAAAAACAATCATATGGAAACCAGTTAAATTCTTAGCAGCATGGGATGGCGCTTGCCCAGTAAGTGTCGAATACTAACTACGGCAAAAACTGGTCATGGGCCTAAATTTTGAGTTTTGAAATGGATCCAATACTCGAATATCAAAAGACCTGAGAAGGATTCAGATTGTAGCTGGCCTTTTTATCTTTATATCAAAGTTATATCACAGTGTATGTGTTATGTGATTCGTTTATCTGCGCTTTTTCCGGTTTTAAAGACGTCCGACAAACGTTTCAGTTTAGTAACTGGAGCGCGACGGTGGCCGTTTGCCAAAGGGTCTGCCGATTCACAAAGAAACAAGAAAGACCTGAATTGACAAAATGCCGCGAAAGACAAGTTGTGAAAGCGTCTTCATTGCACTTTTACATCTATTTAATTGCAGTATTTCCCTCTAAAACAGCTTAAATGTTATTTTATGGGTAGATGGAGACAGATTGTTGGTCATTAGAAGAGAAAGGAAATATTTTTCATATCGTCTCGACAAATGAATTAGGAAATCATCCATCAAATACGTAACCGCGATAACTTAAGAAAATCTTTTTTGTTTGAACTCCTCTTACCAGTATTCACAACTGCTCGTTCCCAGAAATGAAAACATTCTAATTTTGATCGATATTATATCGGATATCACTTCGCTCCATGCAATGAAACCCTGCAAATGCTCAGAGTGTTCGCAGTAAAAATGCTTCCTCACAATCTTACAACTGGTTCGATATACAGTATACTGCCCTGCAGTTAAGTTGTACTAAACCAGTTCGATTATGATATTTTCACTGAAATGGTTGTGGTTTGCGAGCCGATGATTATATTGCTTAGTTTCTTCGAGGAACTGACGAAATTCTCCGTAGTAAACCGTTTAATTTTGTTGCTGGCTGTTATTGGATATGTAAGGGGGTGCGGCAGTGTCCCGGCCAAGTCGAGTGCTTAATTATTTGTAAATTAACACTAAACGTTGAATAAACATCAAATTTGTAAACATCTGCTAAATGGTATTGCGGACACGCTCAAAGCACGATTCCTTTCATCGATCATATCCTCCAGCCAAAGATAAACTTTTGCTTTTTAATACCTCACCTACTCTTTGCTGAACCTCTTATAGCAAATGTTATGATACCATAAACTAAAACATTCTAACAAAGCTGCAGATTTGCCGAACTTAAAAGCCCATTCTATCTGACTTACGATGATGTAGAAATATTAATACGCAATTATTGCTCCACCCGATATTTGCCCGGAGCGAAGTAAAGATTAGTCGCAAAAACTTGATAGATGCCATCATTATTGCGCTATTTCTGTTGCATAAATTGTTACTGCATATTTTATTTGTAGATCAATATTTACAGATTTATAGTGTCCTTTTTGAAGGCACATTGTTATGTAAATATGTACATCAAAATATTTGGTTAGGTTTGGAGCATCTCAATGTCAGAATGTCGAGGATGAAGTGATATTTAAAGAGTATATTACCATAAATTAATAAAGTATCTGATAATTGGTGAGTTTTGAGGAACTGGTATTAATCATTTCCCGTTTGATATTAGTGAGTCGGTTATCTTGCATTATGTACATGATTGCTCTTTTGACCCAGCGCGCAACGTGCGCAACTCGTAATCGAGAATGATTCACCTTCTAATGTTTATGAAAACTTGGGAAAATCTCAGTTTAAACTGCCCATAACTCAATGGTGGAATGATAAAGTATTTTTAACCTGGCCTCCTGGGGGTGTGAACTTTGACACCCACGCAAATAGATTGATTACTGTTATACACGCCGTCGAATCGTTTCTCAGCTCTCATTTAAGCAAAAGCTATTTAGAGATAGTGCTATGAATAACTGTTCTATTGTGATATTATAGCTTTGGCTTCATCAGTGCTCTATCTGATGGGCTTCATTTGCGAAAGTTAACGTTATAGAACATTGCCCTTGAACACGTCTAATAATGTATTATAGCGAAACTACTGCCAATTTTTCAATCGGGTTTGTCTATTTAGTGTCTGCTATCCTGTCTTGATATAACTAAAATCGGGTGTCAATATAGGACTTTTCGACTTTTATATCGTCTAATAAGTCTAAATGATACATTTTGTCACATTGTTTTGTCACAATGAGATCGAACTAAAAGTTTTAAGAATCGATGTATTTGCATAACCTGCTTCTCGGTGTTCTTGCATCGTTCACAGCTGAGACAACGATCACGAGGTGTTTTGTTTATACTATAACATCACGGTAATGTTGCCTATGACGTAATATTTCCGTTACCGACGATAACGCAAGTCAGTCTTCAACAATTTCATCACAGACCTGCAGACCTGAGATAAATCCAACGATTTCGATATCTATGACTAATGAGGACATAACCGCAAGCAATGCCACTGGCATACATAGTTTGGATAATAAAATAAATGGTTGTATTGTCTGCACATATGTTGTCCATACACTGTTCATCTATTGTACTGTTGTGTTCTTTTGGTGTGCTTGTGTCAAGGTTTCAACCTTCATTGTGTTTGGATACACAATCTGGAATCAATTGTGTGCTCGAATTCAAGCCAATCAATTGATCACATCGATATTCGGATGATCATTTGATTTGACGAAAACAGATTGCGTTGGACCTTTCAGTAAACGCTTGCACAACGCTTCGTGAGCTCATATTACTTGATTTATTGACCAGGTTAGGATGCTTATTAGACCTCATCCATCAAACCCTCTCAATTCCTCAATCCCTGCCTTACAATGTTGTTCGTGTAAGTACCATCCAAGACTGAAATTACTGTATTTACAGCGCGTAATTAGGAACCAAAGGACGTTTTTTATCACGTCACGTCAGGAAATTGTTACTGAAAAACGTCATTTTCCATAATTATGTGAAGGTTTTTATATAACATCCTTGAGTTTTTCTTAAAATACATTCCAAGTTATGTTTAAATGAGTCGTGTCATGCGAACCTCCTGTTATAAGGTTTTATGGTAATGCTGAATTAATTACGTACGGCTAGAGTTATTTATTTATTATTTGCGTTTTGTTTTATAGGTGACTAACGTGGAAAGGGAAGTTGATGTTTTGATAGCGTTCCGCTCGTTCATCGTGGAATAGCGGTATTCGGTTACTGGGCCCCTTTTGTTGAAGAAACCTTGATCCCTTTTCGACGGTCCTAGATATCAAACTCTTTTGTTTTATCCTGTTTTGTCTCATTGTCTATGCCGTGCTTAAAACTTTACTGCGCCTTGTATTCGTCTTAATTTCATATTGCGCTTATTAAACCAACTTTTGTTAATTATTGATAGATTCAATCTCTCAGTTGTTTGTAGTTAACAATACAAAATAACTCTACAAGGCTATCTGCAATCTGAATTCGTAAAAGTATAATTAGCATATTATGGCTACGCTTACAATCACCTGTTATCTGACTCATGCCAAACCATAAACGCGAAGAAAGATACCACGTGTTCGAATTGATGCTTAGAAAGTGGAATAGACTTTGCTTATTTTATTGAGTCCCTTCCGTGACCCACGTCCTTATAGGGACTACATGCAATTCTAGGTGTGTCGACGACTCGACAATCGTAAACTATACATTGTTCCATAGGCCGGACGTCGATTGGGTATCTATTTGTCTCTAGAGCCAAGAGCCGAGCGAAACGTTTTGGAGAAAGTTCACTCTATTGTCGAGCGGCGGTTTTTCATCGCACAAAATATCTTTTGTAATATTCGTATTCAGAACGCAAAGGCATTCCATTTCGTTAGAGATTTCTTATACTAAACCAATTTGATATTACATTTGTGTATGGACACGTTCTCTCGTTAGGAATTATGTAGATTTCGGTGATTATGTAAGTAGTTTGTTCAGCTGTTGGGAATCCAAGCAATTAATAAATAATTTGGTTGAATTTTATTAATAGCTACGCTACACCCGTTTAATTACTAGACATTATTTATGATTATTTTGTCAGTCTTAATTCTTAATTTTGTGGGATTACGTTACTGTAAGTATAATAATTGAACTGCATGTGCAGACGTGACGAAATAGATCTTAAATGTGTCAATGATATTATAAGATCTTTTTGTTACATCACATCGTACCAATTCTTTAATAAAAGTAGCTCAGACAGACAAATCATTGCATGTATGAAAATGAGCTAGTCCGATTACGAACATTACAAAGTCTGTCAGCCGCTATTAACTATAATAAAGTATTCTGTATCTTGAGCCAAAACCCGAATCAATTTTGCTTCGTTCATACCAACCACAGGTCTGGTATTATCCGGGTTTTAATTGCAGTACATACAAGCAAGAGCGTTTTACTTTTGAAGACTCCTTTTTGCCATTGAGATACAAGGCCGCTAGTCAAGTGCTAAATATGTTAAAATTTTCACCGTTCTTTCTCCATTCCAGCCAATAAACAACGCAGATTTCGTAGTGCCAGTGGAGATAGACGGCGCAGTTCACCAGGTTTACGTGCTGAAGCGGCCGCACGTTGACGAATTTCTGCGGCGTTGTGGCGAACTCTACGAATGCGTTCTGTTCACTGCCTCCCTTGCTAAATACGCAGATCCTGTCGCTGATCTATTAGACAGGTAAAGCACTTTTTTTACAATTTCATATGATTTAATAGACACAGGAAAAAGCTTATATAAATACCGAAAACGCCTATGTTAATGCTGTGCTAAGATACAGATTAAAGTTCTGGGATTTTCAGTGTGACTGAAGTCCGGTCGACTATGGTTGGTGATGCCAAAATAAAATTATTATGTAGAATTTTTATGATGTAGGATGTGGTAGTCTGGGTTCTCCAAAATGGTCTGGTTAGACGACTGAGAACAAGGTAATTGAAAGCTATAGGTAGTAAATGTAAAATATTTGTGTTGCTTGTATTGCTATCATTAATGTTGGGCCACGATTTTTGTATCATAATTTGTGAGTGAATAACTAGCCTACAGACTTAATCACTGTTATGTAATTAAATGAATGACGTTTCCCTCCAATTATACGTGGTTACGACTGCTTACAAAAACTGAAAGGGCCGCGAGAGAACGCGTCATAATGCTTGTATAAACGTCTATAATACCTATATTTACCGACGTTATTACAAGTATAACGTGAGGTAGTTTTATTGTTTGCCACATACTACGTATTATTAGGTATTTTGTTTACAGTTTTACCTCTTGGTGCGAACGTTGAAGAAAAATAAAGGAAAAAAAAATATTTGCGTCCTTATTAACAAAAAAAAATGTGCTGCCTTCATGTAATTTCGGCTACCTACCTAGTATTTTTTTTTGCTAATTTAATTATTCATTAACACTCATAACGTTAATAGACAAACTATCAAATAATCAGAAGACGAATAAAATGCTACAGAGTTTTTTCACTTTCCTTTTCAATGGCTTTGTAAACTGAGATATTTTTTATTTTTATATTATTATTGTTCTAATTGGTGATTTTGAAGTTTTTGACTTATTAAAGACTTGACATTTTAATGACTAAAAAGTGCAACCTTTTTGACTTCTGATTCGTCTTGAAGAGATGTTTTTAATTGAAGATGCTCCATTTAATTAACGTCTTAATTTGTAATGAAACCACTTCGTTTAACATGGGTTCTCAAGAACAAATGTCATCACTTGGAGATTGGGTATTTTACTCTTATGACAAACTAGCTGGTGCCCGCGACTTATTGTTAAATTGAAGTCATTTCGCACGATATCTTTATAAATAATAACCTATGTTTTATTCTGATGTATAAACTACATTATTCTAAAGTTTGTCAAAAATCCGTTCAGTAGATTTTGAGTGAAAAAGTAACAAACATACATCCACACATCCATCCATACAAAATTTCGCGTGTTTGATAATACTAGCTGATTGATGTTCGCGAATTTGTCTTATTATCGTTATATTTCGGATAATTCACAGAATATCTTTATACATTGCTCTGCGCCAACTGTGGCCAGAAATCTTCGTTAATATTCTTGTATATCTTGTATACCTCTCTGTTGTATATTCTACTTACTTCTTTATACATTTACTTGAATGTTTTAAAACGCTGTAAAAACAGTTCTCGTGAAATGTGTGACGATTGTTCGTAATTAAAATTCTCGCATCTATGACGTCATCGGGAATAAATCCCTGATTCCATGACTCATCGTTGACCCTAGGGAAAACCCTCTCGCTCTATGCTGTATTGTGATGATGCCTAAACAATGACTACGTGTACAAACTTTTAAGTTTGTCATTGTTTGTGGTATATTCGAAGTCGAACACCACGCCATAATAGTTTTTCTGAGTGTAAAATACCGCACAATCACTAACAAAAGTATCTTCTCATAAGCATTGGAATTTTTCAGTTACCCAAAAATAATTGCTGCACTTCGTTTCATTCAAAACAGTGAAGCATACAAATAATACGCGAATAACACTAATCGCTATTCGTATGATATCTTGTGTTTGAAACGATTACTTCTACAAACTCACCGTTTATAATAAACAAGCTGACCCGTGCCCACTTTGTTGGGCATAATTCGACCGTTTTTTCTCCGCTTCACTTTGCAAAACGGACTACCACGTAAAAGCCTTTTTATTTTTCGGCTTTTTATATAACCTTTGACACTCAATAATAATGTGGCTTTCTATGAGAGAAAGAATTTTTAAAATCGGTTCATTATCAGTAGATCCCGAGATTACCCCTTACAATTTAACAAATATACAAACTTTACTTCTTTATAATAAAATAAATAATAATAATAAATAAATAAAATAAATAAATAAATAAATAATATTAGTATAGATAGACGCAATAATAGATGCAACGGTTTGTAGATAGCTCAACTGTTTCTTATGTATTTTATATGACAATGCACATTTTGTAAATACTGTATAGTTATAGATAGACTATGTTTCAATATAATACAATGTATGTTTCAGATGGGGCGTGTTTCGCGCGCGTTTATTCCGCGACAGTTGCGTGTTCCACCGCGGTAACTACGTCAAGGACTTGAACAGTTTGGGACGGGATCTACGACGCGTCGTTATAGTCGATAACTCGCCCGCTTCATATATATTCCATCCGGATAACGCTGTGAGTATTCTACTGAGAAATTCACGAACATTTCACAAAACACGCTATAATTTCCTTAATTCATGTCCATATAAGGGATGCCTGGAAGAGATCACTCTTAGCGATAAGGCCGCCTATTCTGCTGTAGATTTAATGTTTCTTCTGTGTGCAATGAAGTTTTCATTTATCTATCTATCACGCTCTAGTCGCAAACTAAGCAAAGCTTATACAATGGGACCTAGAATCATAGAATACTTATTTTTTGTTAACACATAGGTACATGTAATACATAACATTCAGAACCAACATTAGTGCTCATTCATTACACAAACATTTGCTCTCAGTGGAAATCGAACTCACGACGACCCATAGTATGGAAGGCAGGCAGACCAACTATTACAAGACTACAACTCAACATAAGCTACAAGAGCCAATTATATAGCGCTGTTGTGTTATGTTGTTTTATTATTTTATATTGCCAATATTTTTTAATTATTAATTATAATTATTCCTTATTATTTTTTCGTTTCACTTGAGTTCATGGGATAACCTTGACGTGACATAATTAAATAACTCAACAGGAAAAGAGCATTAAAATATTATTACTAAAATAAGCTCAGTATTATTTACGATTTAGTAAAACATTCTTGATTAAAGTTGAATAACTGACCGATGTCAAGACTAAATAAATTTAAATATTAATGAACATTTCACACAACGCCATCTAGCCGCAAACTTTGGGATCCCCCACCCTTTGTCACATGTCTTATTAATCGACCCCCTCTCTCTTATGTTACGTAATTTATAGATTACCATCTATCTTGTCAGCCTATTCTTTACTTGAAACTGATAATTTTGTATCTGCAGGTACCTGTCGCGTCATGGTTCGACGACATGACAGATTCAGAACTCCTGGACCTGATACCATTCTTCGAGAAGCTGAGCAAAGTCGACAGTGTTTACACAGTGCTGCGTAACTCGAACCACCCGTACAACCCCACACAAAACAACGCATCACCGACATAGCATCGCGCTCCATCACGAATGTCGCATCCATGCAAGCCGAGTGATATAACACAACCGACCCGAGAAACACACGTCTCACAACTTCTAAGAGACCACTCTTATCCAGTGCAAGATAGATTTATACTACGAGATACACATCTAACCTGTGACGCGTGTGAATCCCAAGATAAAGTGTGCGATCGATTCACGCAATACACATCACTCCTGAGAGATACCCACGTGGTATACACCCAAGTTCCAGATTTGGATGATCATATATGCGAAGCTCAATTGTTACCGGACACGCATCTAACTCACACGTATCTGTTTGAGGATAGCTACGTGACCAGCGAGTCGGGAGCTGCCATGTCACGTGATACGCGAGTGATAGACCGCGGCTCGCTAATCGTCCTTCGCGACACACATCTGGACGGTAGGGCAGTGAGAGACGAGCGGACTATTCGTGATTTGGACGCGATCCGAGCTCGTTCTAAAGCAGTTACGATATCAGTGGAGTCGGAGCACACAGCGACATTCATAACGATCATGAAAAAAGGAGCGAACTTCGTTTTAAGTGCCAATTTTGCCTTCTGGTTAGTAAGGACGTTATTTGTACCTATTTTACATTTTAGGTATTTGTTAGTGCGTAAGTGGAATGTATGACGGATTTGTGACTTTTGTTCTTTTCGTTTTTGACCTAACTTCCTTCCGACGAGCTTGCAGATTTTGAAATCATGATTAACGTTTGTTTTTTATTGAAATTTTTATATCGTGCTTGGGATCAAATATTTATAAGTTAGGATATTTTTGAAACCTAATTTTTGAGTCTATGATGGAATAAGCAGATGGCCCAGCTGGTAACCTCTGCTTATAAAACGCGTTGCTTCAGAGAGCGTCCATTAAAGAGAGAGCGTGCCCTGTGAGGCATCGCACTGCGTCCATCGCTCTGAGACGTTTCGTTGCAGGAACTGGAATTGATTTAACAGATGATTTGCTATTGATCCTTTTAACTTCTAAACTTGTATAAATAATCACGGATTCTAATCTTCGACTGGGATATACGGTAGGATGCCAGTAGAAAGGCATTATGTAAATATTTTTTTATAAAAAACGAGATTGGGACGCTTCAATCAATAAATACGATATACTTAATGTAAATGTATGTATGTATGATATTAAAATTACCCTATTATATAAATTTTAAGGAACGGTCTTAGATGGTAATGATGAGCGACAGTTTTAGAATCGATGTTCTTAGAACTATAAATAGTGATAATAAATTCAATAGTTATACCTATACCTATCTCTTTCCAACGCGTTACACAATTATAAGAAGAAATGAGATGGAGTTATTGTTTCGCTTGTCATTTTCATTTATTACCTTATGTAAGAGATTTGACTTTGTTTGAGTAACAATAAACCATATGTTGCATGAATAAAATTCATATTACACTGTCTAAAAAACTTAAACTAAAAATACAAATCAGTAACGATTAAAACGCTATTTTTGCAAGAAATTATTAATAATCTTGTAAGTACTTATTATAAATTTGTTTAAACATGTACATAACTACTGATCCGATTTGGATAAAACTCTAAGTATGAAAAGATTGCAAATGGTTTTTTTTATTAATTTTTCAGCATTCGAAGCGCGTAGTTTCATTTTGCACTTTCAAAACTATATTGCATTTTTTGTTAAAGTTAAGTACATATTTGTATAAGACAGTGTAATATAATTTCTTTATACACGAAATCAAACAGTTTACACATAAGTTTGTGTAATTAATTAAATATTAATAAAAATAGTTTGATCACGGTGTCTTGTAAGTATAATACAAAGCTGGTATGATGGCATATATATCTTAACTGTGTCATAAAGAATATCGCTAAGAATATCTAAGTGTCCACACAGAGACAGATAATGTATATTGGTACAATATGTGTGAATCAGAGACAGTAGAGAAATACGACCATTTTCCATGAAGGTCCCTGATTGGCTGATTTATGGGATGTAATAAATAAGCCAATCAGGGACCTTCGTTGAAAAATGGTCGTATTTTTTTACAGTCTCTGATTGGTTGAACCTCGGGATGTTAGCTCCCTTCCCTATTTTTGTAATGCGTAGAATTATATCTCGAAATTGAACTGTATTAGTAATGAATTAAGATACAAAGTTCTACGAAGTAGAACTGCACATGAAAAACGAACAATGCGCGCTATATATCTTTCTTGCCAATTTTGTCTTTTAAATTGAACTGTATTTGTAACGTCTTTAGGTACAAAATTCAACGAAACGGAATTGCACGAAGAAACACCGCGTGTTTCGGTTTTCTATCGTTTTGCGTTGACTCTTTTAATGAGTAATGTAGCGTTCGCTGAAATTGAACATTATTTGTATTGCTTTAAGGATCAAAATTCAACGAAGCAAAACTGCACGAAATTTTTAAAAAACGGACAATGCCCGCCTTTATATTCTAGCCGCTAGAATATCAAGGCGGGCATTCAATCCTCTAGAATCTAGCGGATTGAGTAAACGTCTTTGAACTTTATTTTCATTGTTTTTAAGGTACATAATTGGATGCATACACGTGGCACAAAAGTGTATTATATTAGATATATATCGCGGTAATTGTTAAAAAAAATAATGTCGATTGGCGAAGATTCTAATATCAATGTATACCAACATTGGTAGCAAAATCCAAACTTAAATTTATATAGAACAAAGAATGTTATTTACGTTAGGTAATACCTATTTGAGATAACAATTTGTTTTTTTTTAAAACGGTTATTTTTGTCATACCGAAAGAGACTGTTTCTTGGTAGTTACGGATCGATTTCCTTTGAATTAATGTTTACTGCTTTTGAGTTCTTCATAAACCTCCGTATTTTACAAATACTAACAAGTTTAAAGTTTTTTTCTTTACTTGAAAGTAATTAAGTTTATTAGTAATTCTGTGTTTATAAGATTTTTCGCTATAATAATTTTAAACAAATCTGCAACACCGTATGTGATTCAGACAGCGATTTTCTTTATGAACGCGGAAAATATCAGAAAATTTAAATCATTATCTCAGTATTAACTAGCTTTGTAGTGTTTGATGCCATTTACAAGTTATAATAGTTTATTGCTATGCTAATAAGCGGTATATTAATATAAACATATTTTTTATACTTATGTCAAGTATTACGAATATTGAGGGCGGCTACACAGGCACATTTTACTTTTTCTATCACTATTATAATACAAGTAAAATGTGAAGTTATTTTATATATTTCCTATAATTTGATTAAATATTCTCTTTTTTTCTCTTTGTACAAACTAATAAAAGTTCTGATGTTTTGCGATACCGCCTAAAGTGTAGTTGTGCCGTAACACGAACGAAACATTTCGAAATTCAAAATTTACTAACGGATTTATGTAAGAAAAAAAACTATAAATTAGGAATCTAATATTATAAAATGGTGCTTTCAGTATTAGTTGAGTAAGCACTAAATTATAACTAAACACTGACGCACATTTGGCTCTAAAACACAAAAAAATTGGCATTTAATATAGAAAAAAAAACTCAAAACGCGTCCCCTATTTATTGTTTAATCATTTATATTGCTTAGCAAAATAGTTTATTTTGTTTTATCATCGTAGCGTGTAAATAAGATTTTTATTAATGGACAAAAATCGAGGATTTTAATTTATGATTATTTTTCTTATGCTTATTAAAGTTTGTTTGTTATTTAGTTAATACGCCGGTGTATGTGTAAACCCGTACATTTATTTTAGTGTTCGCTAATTATAATTTTAAAGCCGCCAAGCACTTGCCTGTAATTCACTTTTAAATCCATCTTATTTACTTCATTTAATGTTTTAAAACAACCCATTTAAAAATATGTATTTTATTTAGCAACTAAAAATGCTAGTAAAAGTACTATTATTGAATTCTGTAACTAAAAACTTAGTTATAAAATCATGGTTTTGTAGTCCATGATAGTACCTTTTCAAACTAATAAGTCTGGATCATCTTGCATTGTGTATTTAAAAATGAGCAATAGCCTTTAAAGGAATTTCTATACCAAGTAACTGTAAATCACTGATACAAAAAGCACAGTCCGAAAGAGAACAAAAAGAAGTTTTTTTTCTTTCTTTCACGTTAACAAGCGGAAAATTCGGAGACGCCATTTTTATACGTGTGTGAAAAAGACAGTGACTTCAAAATGAACGTTCTCTTTTTAACTCCCAAGACTGGATTGAAAGGAGAATATTATAGCTTCTATCGCGGGCCTTAAGCGTGGAGAGAACCACCGAATCCAGAAATTCCGTAACGAAATGACCTAACACTGCGCATGCGCAATCCAGCAAAAAATGCTATACAATAGCTTTACCGCCGCAGTCCCCGAGTGCCACACGTCTTTTTTTTCTTTTTAATTTGTCGATCTACGCGTGGTATATGTTTAAAGTTATTTTTTTAATTCAATATAGGTGTACTGTATTGAGTAAAACAAATGAACGCGATGCAGTTGTAATAAGGGTCAAAATCACACGTGAACTTTTCTGTTACGTAGTATAAAAATTCCTTACCTCTGATTGGATGGTTTTATAAAGTGGATTGCAGGCTGACGTCATCATCCCATACCACCCCACGTAGACAGCATTTATTTGTAAGCATTAACACATAGCTATTAGGACGTTAAAGTAATATATACGTTGATTTCTTCTAGATTTAAGAGTTCTGTTGTCTATTTCACTTTTTAAAAACAATAACATTAAGTCCACGTGAAATTAAAATTCATTTATTATAATCTATTTTACTCGAAAATTTTCGAACTATCGTCCAATAAAATGTTATTTAGATAATTGTTAATTTTTATTTATAATTAAATTTAATAGTGCATGCAATAAAATTCAATTGATATTTTTCACTATCGTAATTAATTATTGAAATTATTTTATATCTAACATTTTATTTAATAGAGATTTGTATTGTTGTGTTATTTATAGACTTGAATGATTCTTTGAAAACATAACAGAAAAACAGATTAATAGAAATAAAATACGTTGTAAAAGAGCATATTGAAAGATCAATATAATAAATAAATAATGCTGGACAATCCATACAACATCATCTAGCCCCAAGCTTAGTAGAGCTTGTGTTATGGGTACTAGAAGACTGACATACTTAATACAATACATTACATAGATAATTTTTTGGTCCAAATAAATATTTTTTATTATACATATAAAATACCCAGAACACCAAAAGCAATATTGAGTTTTATTTCAAGCTAATTAGAGTTGTGTTTTCTAGACGCATTCAGGTAAACTTGGGCCTGTGTCCACGACGCAACCCGACACGATTATTTTTATAAAGTAATTTTAACATTATATAAGTAGTTTGCTTATGAAGATGGTTATAGTGATTTTGACGCAATAACTTGATAATATATTTTCTAATTATGAGCTTAATTTGTAATTAAAGATACATTTTGTGACGGTGCTTACGGGGGTGTGTTGAGACTAAAATTCGAGAAAGTTCTAATTTCTATAGAGGATGTTTAACAGTGAATTCCAGTGACGCTTATATAAATTGTAATTATAACAAAGACTTTAATTAAAAAAGTAATTTGTTAATATGAACAAAAAATGCAGTCCGATATTTTTGAAAGCTAGTAATTCCATTGTTTGTTTAATATTTTGACATTATATTTGCTATGTAACCTCTTTGTAGACTTGTGATGTTATTGTGAAAAAACTACAAAGGATTCTCGTGACAAGAAATGCAAGCGCGATTTATTCTTTGAATTTTAGTCTCTTCATACTATTCATACTGTCAACTAAAATTAATGCTATGTATATTCGACATCCCCCTTGAGACCTTATTTGAGACCTTATTTTCTTGGAAATAAAGTACAAAATAGATTTGCCGGTGATCCGAACAAAATAAGTTGCTTAGTTCACTTCATTCGGTTGTGGTTTACTTATTACATTATCTTGTATGGTAGAACATTCTAGAAACTCTACTGTCTTTCGTCAACTTTATAAGATGTATCACAGAAAATAATGGTCTGCTAGACTATGATAGAATACCATTGGATAGAGACTTTATTAAATGCGATGTGGCAACTGGCATTCCGATATCAAGTATAATATCGAGTGTTCTGTATTAGTCTGGCAGACCTCTATTCTGTCTGGGATTACAATTACTTAGTTCAAGATATATGGACGTTAAAGCCCCTAGGCATCCTTTGCAGTAATTGATTTATAAAAAAATATTTGGCCAGTCCATTTATCTTGAGACAGAATAAAAAAACAAACTTAGTATAAAAAGCTGCTCTTTGGCTTTCAAACATTTAAAATATCGAATACAGTAGATCTGTGACTTTGTTATTGCTGTTTGAATAGTTCTATCTCGCTCTATCGCCTATACATTGTACGTGAGCAAGCGAGACGCATACAGCTTAGTCACGAAGATCTTTCAGTATTTTCAACATTATCGCTAAGTTGGTTAAAGACAGATTCGATATCACCCGCTATGACCACATTTACACAGAAAACAGATTATTACTGGTAACTGTACTAGTGAACATAATTCAGTGTCAACCTGCTTTGTAAGTAAACGCGCCCCACATCGGTATAACGAATGTACCTAGCAAGTGAGAGGACTATAATTATAATTATTGTGTAATAGCCATGGAAATAGAGAAATCATGAGTGGCTAGGTAACATTTACCTGTGACGAAATTTATATAATGGTGTACATTTTTGATATAATGTTGTACAAAAGAGACATTTGGTATGTTATTTTATAGGAATGAAATAAATAGCCTTTAATAAACTATGTGCTTGTTATTTTTTCAACTAATTACCTTAATTTGTAGGGGAAAAGAAACTCAGTGATTTTCAGTGAACTTTTTATTAAATGTTCAATATTATTAAATATTTTAAACGCACACTTCAATACACATTAGTTAAAAAGATATAAATATTATAACATTTAATGATATGGTACTCAGTAATTGTAATTCAACAATTTATATTTCAACAACTTTGAACGCTGATAACAACTGATTTCATTTTTGGTGTCATTGTAGAAAATACTAGCTTAAAAACAACATTACATTTATATAACAATGCAGTAGCTTATGTTCATTTATCTTAATATTTTGTACTAAATAATTTAAAACTATTGACTTCCACAATCGGATTTTGATCTGTTGTTCTTTGTTATTTTTGAAGTGAAAACTTCTTTAGCGGCGCTGAGCACTTTTTTTGTATGGGTAAAATCTTTCAAACTCGCGTCAGGGTCACGTGATGCTGATCGAAAAAGCGTAAGATCGAGGGGAAGGGAGAGGAACTAGTATCTCCCACTCTTTCTACCGTGCCTGAGTGTGCTGCTCTGTTTAGGCGGCACAAGGCGAAAAATAAAAAATAAAAACATAAACATTGTATTCTACCTCATAAATGATAGTACTTTTATACTTATAATTAAACACAACGTTAATATTGAAGTTTTCACTTCTGCCGGCACTCCCGGAGTGCTACCTTTTTTTTGTTTTTTTATAACTTATGATGTGATGAGAAAATTCTTACCAGCTATTGGTAAGGCCAATCAGATTCAGTAGAAATAACATACATTTTACATAACGCTCTCTGATTGGCTGAATTTCAAATACATGGATAGTCATAATAATGAACAAACGATACGCATTCGAATTTTAAACTTTCGCGATTAGACCTCATAGTAAAGATTTACCCTCATAAAAAGTTAGCGTTGACTTTATGTCATCATTAGGTACGTACGGTAATAAATGCATCAAGTCTGCGCTAACTTTTTATAAGATAGACCGACAAAATACAGGGTTTCGAAGGCGTACCTTATTATTTTTCCCAAAGTTTCAGCTATGTAGCAATAAACGGCCTCGGGCAGACTCAAAGTAACACTCAAAGTACGCCATAAAAACAAGTGTAATTTATTTCTTTTTAACATGCCGTCAAGCAATACAATGCATTACTATAAACAATTAAGCGTGCAATTGTTGTCACATTGTGACTACAATCTACAGGGTTTATTGAAGACATCATCTGAGGGATTCAAGTAACTACATACCAAATATCCACTTTTTTTAATGAAACCAATAGCGTATGCGCAAATATAGGTATCGTCAGTTTTTTCAAGACATGGTCTGTCCTACTTGACAATATTGTATGTAACAGTTAAAAGGGTACTTTTACTTTATATATAACGAATTATATTGATTCAGAAATGCAGTAAGTTATTTTAATACAATAGCACTTCTAGGCACATTATCATGCATTATAATATATTTAAACGATTCACAAACAAAATTTTTGACATGTTGAAAGTTTGGGACATAATGCAAGACTTAAAAAAAAAACTAATGTTCATAAAACTCATAACTCTTAACTTAGTAAATAAAGGCAATACATTAATCAGGTCTAAATTAACTACAGATTTAAAGCTACATTAAAATGAAAATATAATTTGGCACCCTAAGTCAAAATATGTAAAATAGAGCAATAATTATAAGCATTTTCTATTTATTAATAATAAAAATAAATAACTTTTACGCAATTACGAGAACCAACTAAATTTAAACGGAATAAAGCTTAAAATCACTTCTATGGTGGGAATAAAAATTAACAGTCTTATATACACCATAAAAAAACTAAATTTAAGCACCAATAAATAACAAAATCTGTATTATGCGCAGTAACTTGCTTTACCTAAATATTCAATCTAACTATTATTGAGAGTTGAATATTAGGTTATGCTGCCAGCAAAAAGACAATATTTTAATATCTGAAAAATAAAATTCAATTTGCTTTAAAAGGCATGAATCTAGTCCAAAGCATGTTTTTTAACTAATGCTCAAGCATTAATTAAGAATCAAGCTTTTGTGACAGATTTTGAGTTCTATAAAAATAATGCCACTTGTCAGCCGTCAAGTTAAGGTAAGCAGCATACATAATAACTTATTATTAATAAGTTACGGAATTCATATTATTACAAACGCAATTTTTTACAATACAGATTGTTCTATTTCATTTATAAAAATATATCCTCAAACTAAATACACGAGTATTTGACTATGAAAAATTTCTAAATAAAAAAATATTATTTTTATATTCTCTGATTTCTAAATGGCAACTTTGGAACGTTAAGCAGTTCTATATAATCTACTCAAATCTCTACGAACTAAGCTATAGACAAATTATATAGCAAATTACTCTATAATAAATTATTTATTGTGTATATTGCTCATAGTTATCAATACAATTTAAAGCAGGTTTTTGTGTGATTTTCAAAGTAGCTTTTGGCCCACTTTTTCACTATACGATATTTTATATTTCTTGAACGACATAAAAAAACAAAAGAGAGGTTCTTACTATTATAAAAGTCTACTAACTGTTGTGATTGAAAATCACACAAAACGCCTGGCAACTTAAATAATCAAGCTTTAACAATTAACATCTAAACTACGTACCTACTATGAAGGAATCGAATTCTAGATCATTTTCTTACGTAAGAGAATGTTGTTAAATCGGTCACATTATAATTTGTGATTATTACTTTCGAGAGCAAATCGAGAAATATGCGACTTATTGGAACCCTAAAACGATTAATACTTAGAATTAAAAATTCTACGCAGCGTCTATGAACAATGTACAAAGAAATAGTACCTAGTAATGTAAACACTATTTTTGACATAAATAGTATCGTACTGTGTCACTAAATTGAAAATGTCCGTAAAAATAGACAAACTATTCCTATTTCTTTCAATTATAAAAAAAGAAGTATTATTTTCAGTTGAAAAACTTTATTTAGTAAAGGTGATTCTAGGTGCCAGATCCACGCGACCACAGCCTAGAACGGGCAAAAAACTACGGCCCAGTTCATTGTAGGATCCTTCATACAAAGAATTACAATTATAAGGTCAACAAGGCTATCAGTTATATCCTGACCTCTGTAAGGGGTCCACAATCCGATTCCTCCATGGTAAAGCAACTTATAGTGATTTACAAAGCTGCAATGCACCTAACAAACCGTATGCGAGATCATTCGTTACAGAAACGTCGAAAGTCGAAACTAGTTGAAAGACATCTTCTCTTGGAGTATTTGGAAGTAGCATGCCTAGAAAAAAAAAACAAAATATGTAAGTATATGTGATTTTATCTTGGTTAAAAATTTACAAACTAACTTCAAAAAAGAAAACTATTGTAAAATATATTTCTAAAGAATAACTTTAGTCAGTCAGATCTTAATGAAATTGATATGGGACCTCTGAAGTTTGATCTAACAAAAAAAAGAGTAATCAAAATCGGTTCTCAATTAGTTAAGTAATCGTGTAACATAGGTAAATACAAAAAAACATAGTCGAATTTAAAATATCCTCGTATTTTCTAGTCTGCAAAAGAGGGTTTTAGTCGATTTTATACGAGTCTTATTACACAATTACGATAACCGATACTCGTGTATGACACGAACCTTCATTTAATGTTATTAGGTAGACGACATTTTTAGGTTTCTTTTTTTTTATATGTAGGTAATATTTATAATACCTTGAGAGTAGTGAACATAAGTCCAAGTTCTCCAAGTTGCATGCTGGGCTCTAGAAAGTCCTCGACGAAGTGTATCTCCGAGCCAAGCTGTAAGATTCGAGCGCGCACCACCACGAAATGGAACACTGGGAACAACTCGTCCATACTCCACAGGTAGTTTGGACCTGGAACCAGATTCACAAATAATAAATATAAGAACTTTATTAAGGGTCCCTTCATTGAGCTCTGTGAAATTGGTGAGGTTTCGAATAAGGTTTTTATGAACTGAAACTTTTCACAGTTATAAAAAGATATGCATATCAAAGAATGATTCTTCGAAAGTAGAATGTATTAAAAAAAAAAAGGATTTATTAATTAACAACTGAGAAATTAATTAATTTGTAGACAAGGTTTTCGAAAATTAGCAAAAATAGCGTACTTTCGATGGTGATTGTGATCAAAATAATAATAAGGAAGTAATATAAAAAATGAAATATGAAAGAACACTTTGCCGTGAGTAGAAGCTACAAAAAAAACTAACATACGTTCATACAATGTCATATTGAAAAGACGGTATGAAAAAAAGCATATTATAAAATTTTACCCTTCAATATAACTGTTATTTCTACGAAGATTATAGAGACTACAGCTGAAATATACCAACTATATAAAAATTCAGGCTTTTCTGATAATAATAAAAAAAATTGGAAGCTTGTAGCTATTACTTATTTTTATACAATTTTTTGAAAACAACCTATAAATCGAGGAGCGCACCGCGTCGTAAATCAGTCCGCCTCGAGCGGTCAGAGAGAGCGGTCATGTCGGTCTTCGTCGCGATCTTCAAATATTACGTAAATAATTATAAAACCAAAATCGACATCAAATATAGTGGGACCGTGTGGTTTTGATCCTAAGTATAAAAACGTTTTTTTTTATTGATACCACAATGACGTTCCGTATTGAACAAAGTTCATATTATTGTTAGTAACAGACAATTGGGCGGCCTTTTCGCTACGAGCGTTCTCTTCATAACAACCTTTGAAAGGCAACTTTTATAGATTTGAGTCTTTGTGAAATCAAAAATTATTTTAGAATTTTTCTATACTTATGATCATACGGATATAAATATTCCAATTGGATATCCACTTTGAAATACAAGATGGCGCTCACTGGTTTTGGTCAATTTAGCGATATGGGTGTCTTTTTCGGGGTTTATTGGGATGCTGATTACGAATATGGCAACCATTTTGGAATCCAAAATGGCGCGCTCAAGTTTTGGTCAGATTAGCGATATGGGTGTCATTTTCGGGGTTTTTTGGGATGCTGATTACGAATATGGCAACCATTTTGGAATCCAAAATGGCGCGCACAAGTTTTGGTCAGATTAGTGATATGGGTGACATTTTCGGGGTCTTTTGGGATGCTGATTACGAATATGGCAACCATTTTGGAATCCAAGATGGCGCGCACAAGTTTTGGTCAAATTAGCGATATGGGTGTCATTTTCGGGGTCTTTTGGGATGCTGATTACGAATATGGCAACCATTTTGGAATCCAAGATGGCGCGCACAAGTTTCGGTCAAATTAGCGATATGGGTGTCATTTTCAGGGTTTTTTGGGATGTTGATTACGAATATGGCAACCATTTTGGAATCCAAGATGGCGCGCACAAGTTTTAGCCAAATTAGCGATATGGGTGTCATTTTCGGGGTTTTTTGGGATGCTGATTCGAATATGGCAACCATTTTGGAATCCAAGATGGCGCGCACAAGTTTTGGTCAAATTAGCGATATGGGTGTCATTTTCGGGGTTTTTTGGGATGCTGATTACGAATATGGCAACCATTTTGGAATCCAAGATCGCGCGCACAAGTTTTGGTCAAATTAGCGATATGGGTGTCATTTTCGGGGTCTTTTGGGATGCTGATTACGAATATGGCAACCATTTTGGAATCCAAGATGGCGCGCACAAGTTTTGGTCAAATTAGCGATATGGGTGTCATTTTCAGGGTTTTTTGGGATGTTGATTACGAATATGGCAACCATTTTGGAATCCAAGATGGCGCGCACAAGTTTTAGCCAAATTAGCGATATGGGTGTCATTTTCGGGGTTTTTTGGGATGCTGATTCGAATATGGCAACCATTTTGGAATCCAAGATGGCGCGCACAAGTTTTGGTCAAATTAGCGATATGGGTGTCATTTTCGGGGTTTTTTGGGATGCTGATTACGAATATGGCAACCATTTTGGAATCCAAGATCGCGCGCACAAGTTTTGGTCAAATTAGCGATATGGGTGTCATTTTCAGGGTTTTTTGGGATGTTGATTACGAATATGGCAACCATTTTGGAATCCAAGATGGCGCGCACAAGTTTTGGTCAAATTAGCGATATGGGTATCATTTTCAGGGTCTTTTGGGATGCTGATTACGAACATGGCAACCATTTTGGAATCCAAGATGGCGCGCACAAGTTTTGGTCAAATTAGCGATATGGGTGTCATTTTCGGGGTTTTTTGGGATGCTGATTACAAATATGGCAACCATTTTGGAATCCAAGATGGCGCGCACAAGTTTTGGTCAAATTAGCGATATGGGTGTCATTTTCGGGGTTTTTTGGGATGCTGATTACGAATATGGCAACCATTTTGGAATCCAAAATGGCGCGCACAAGTTTTGGTCAGATTAGCGATATGGGTGTCATTTTCGGGGTCTTTTGGGATGCTGATTACGAATATGGCATCAATTTTGGAATCCAAGATGGCGCGCACAAGTTTTAATCAAATTAGCGATATGGGTGTCATTTTCAGGGTTTTTTGGGATGTTGATTACGAATATGGCAACCATTTTGGAATCCAAGATGGCGCGCACAAGTTTTGGTCAAATTAGCGATATGGGTGTCATTTTCAGGGTCTTTTGGGATGCTGATTACGAACATGGCAACCATTTTGGAATCCAAGATGGGGCGCACAAGTTTTGGTCAAATTAGCGATATGGGTGTCATTTTCGGGGTGTTTTGGGATGCTGATTACGAATATGGCCATCATTTTGGAATCCAAGATGGCGCGCACAAGTTTTGGTCAAATTAGCGATATGGGTGTCATTTTCGGGGTCTTTTGGGACGAAATTAATGACACCCATATCGCTAATTTGACCAAAACTTGTGCGCCCCATCTTGGATTCCAAAATGGTTGCCATGTTCGTAATCAGCATCCCAAAAGACCCTGAAAATGACACCCATATCGCTAATTTGACCAAAACTTGTGCGCGCCATCTTGGATTCCAAAATGGTTGCCATATTCGTAATCAACATCCCAAAAAACCCTGAAAATGACACCCATATCGCTAATTTGACCAAAACTTGTGCGCGCCATCTTGGATTCCAAAATTGATGCCATATTCGTAATCAGCATCCCAAAAGACCCCGAAAATGACACCCATATCGCTAATCTGACCAAAACTTGTGCGCGCCATTTTGGATTCCAAAATGGTTGCCATATTCGTAATCAGCATCCCAAAAAACCCCGAAAATGACACCCATATCGCTAATTTGACCAAAACTTGTGCGCGCCATCTTGGATTCCAAAATGGTTGCCATATTTGTAATCAGCATCCCAAAAAACCCCGAAAATGACACCCATATCGCTAATTTGACCAAAACTTGTGCGCGCCATCTTGGATTCCAAAATGGTTGCCATGTTCGTAATCAGCATCCCAAAAGACCCTGAAAATGATACCCATATCGCTAATTTGACCAAAACTTGTGCGCGCCATCTTGGATTCCAAAATGGTTGCCATATTCGTAATCAACATCCCAAAAAACCCTGAAAATGACACCCATATCGCTAATTTGACCAAAACTTGTGCGCGCCATCTTGGATTCCAAAATGGTTGCCATATTCGTAATCAGCATCCCAAAAGACCCCGAAAATGACACCCATATCGCTAATTTGACCAAAACTTGTGCGCGCCATCTTGGATTCCAAAATGGTTGCCATATTCGTAATCAGCATCCCAAAAAACCCCGAAAATGACACCCATATCGCTAATTTGATCAAAACTTGTGCGCGCCATCTTGGATTCCAAAATGGTTGCCATATTCGTAATCAGCATCCCAAAAAACCCCGAAAATGACACCCATATCGCTAATTTGACCAAAACTTGTGCGCGCTATCTTGGATTCCAAAATGGTTGCCATATTCGTAATCAGCATCCCAAAAAACCCCGAAAATGATACCCATATCCCAAAAAACCCCGAAAATGACACCCATATCGCTAATTTGATCAAAACTTGTGCGCGCCATCTTGGATTCCAAAATGGTTGCCATATTCGTAATCAGCATCCCAAAAAACCCCGAAAATGACACCCATATCGCTAATTTGACTAAAACTTGTGCGCGCCATCTTGGATTTCAAAATGGTAAAACTTCACGCCGTCGCTTTTAGCCTATGCATGTAGGTCCGTTTTAGACTCATTCCCTACCAAAACTGGCTTCAGTACCATGCACCATGCATGGTACTGATACATATAATGTATGTGATGAAAACAGTGCAAGGAATAATAAATGAATAAAAATAAAATAAATATTATAAAATAATCTTGGTGAAGTAGTAAAAATAAAAACTGAGGATTTTGAAACTGGTAATCGACTCTCTCAATCATTGTCTAACTAAATCTGAATTTTCATTTTATTTTTGGCAATGAAATAATGTTTTGAAGCCATGTTTAGAACTAAGGAAAATATTTTAAATTCATCAATAAACCTTCGTCTTGTATTTTCAGCACAAAAAAAATATATTGAGAAGTGCGTAACACAACGCGCTGAATAGCAGTGCTGATACGCTAAAGTAATAAATAAGTTAGAACTAAGGCAAACACTCTAGCAAGAACAGTAGCGCGCACGGATATGTTTTAGCAATTGTTTTCAAATTCACAAATATTCCTACTTAGAAATCTAATATTAGTTTCGAGGCTATAAGTCACACTTTTGTAGGTGATAGAAAATAGTACAAACTATTTAGAAATCTTATCTTTTTTTTAATATTTGTTTCTTGATACGATATAGCAAACCAATTAAACACATAATTTCATACTTCCAAGATTAAATACCGATGAATAATATCATTGATATTTATTGTTGGAAGTAATGAAGTAGTGTAAAAATATCAAATTCGTAAGTCTTTGAATATCGCGTGGACGGTACGTTCGCGAGTCGCGAGCGCTGTGAGCCGCGTCGCGCGTCTTTAAATACCTAAACTCGAACCGACGGATATTGTCCATGGCCCCTTAAGGTGACGGGTGGGGTGAAATATTTTTAGCAAATTACCTTGACAAGATTGCAATTACTGCCCTCTATACGACAACTAGCGCACTAAAATGTGCGCAACGTCGGAGTTGCGAAATGATGGCGACATCAACGTTCATAGAGAAAACCGGTTTCAATTAACAAATATTCTTAAAAGGCGGTCTTAATATAAATGTATATAAGTATTTTATTAGCAATCTAGTTCCAATTAAACTAGCTTAGTTAGATACTAGATGGCGTTGAATAAAATGCACACAGCATCCAGATATATTTATTTGTTGATAGAGTAAGTACAAACGTACGACTTAACTGCGGACTCGACTGCAACGAGAACGGTGGCGAGTGAGGTACGCAGTTAAGTCGCACGTGTTGTAGCTATCATACCCAATTGCTGCTGTACAGCGCTAGTCATTTTCTGGAAGGTGGTTCTGATGACGAGGAGTTTCTCGATGGGTGAGAAGGTGGTCTTCAACTGCTGCAGCGTCTCCACCGGCTCCTGGAACAGCTGCTCCTTGCTCCCCGAGGGGGGAGAGGGGTGCGGGATGTATCCGATCCAGAACTTTCTATACAAATAAGTTATGATTAAATATATTTTATGTAAAAATATAGTACGGGTATATATGGGTAGGCTGCTGAAACAATTATATTATAAGATCTTTATACACAGTTTTACTATAAATGATTCTTATACTATTAATAGACCATTGCCCAGCAGTGGGACAGGATAGGTTGATAAAAAATATATATGAGTGTTAAAATAATAAGCAATTTTGTAAATATCTTCATGAAAAACCTTCGGCGAACAAACGTTTATCATAGAATAGTTTTCTATGTAGATTGTAGGTATGTATTTACAAAATAATTATATTCTATCAGCAATCTAGTTCCCATAGAACAAGCTTTGCTTAGTTTGGGACTAAAGCGTGATGTGTGAAGTGTCCGTGAATATATTTACTATGAATATACTTACTGTCGTATCAGCATTGCTATTCAGCGCGGCAATGCAGCCAGTATCTTGGGTACGCTTCCGATTGGTACTGATTTGGACCAGTTGAGCTATCTATAGATCGTTTGCAACGGTCTGTAGATAGCTCAACTGTTTCTTATGTATTTTATACGCCTATGTACATTTTCTAAATAATGTAATAGTCGTAAGTTTGTTTGTACATAAATATTGATCGTTACCGGAAAGGTTGACGGTAAACGATCAAGAGGACGCAGCCCACTTCGTTGGCCCGAGCAAATGTACAACCATGGACGTCAAGATACATGATGCTCTACACGCCGCCAAAGACAGAAGTGGTTGGCGTGACATCGTCCGGAGAAAGATTTTTCAGGGGAATCACGACCCTCGGCCATGAGGTAAGTACTCCTCAAATATTAAAAAAATATATATTGACAAAAAATATTATGACAAAAAATATATTGACAAACTTCTCCTTGCAACAAAGTTTGTCAATATATTTTTTTATACTTACTGATCAATACCAAGCATAGCCATAAGTGTGACGTCTGGTTGTCTATTCCACTTGAGTAGACGGCGCCAGTACAAGTCGTCTTCCCTCTTGTTGTGGAGTGCGTATAATACGAACAGAGCCGGGTGCACGCGCGGTAGCAATGTCGGCTGTAGTAGCGATTCTGCTGATACTACTTCGCTGAAAATTTGATACAAATAAGTTGGATCAAAACATAGATAAAAAAAAACTTATGATCTATAAAACAGAGGGAGTAAATTTTAGTATAATGATCCTATAACAGAAACAGAATAAATTGTTTTTTTTTCTTCTATCGAATCGTCTCGGTCGATTTTCTCATAAACAACTTAACTTAATAGATTTAAAAATTACCATACGTAATGGTGACATAATGTCTCCATTACGTATGGTAATTTTATGGTAATCAAGCAAGAGCGGATCCAGCTTTGGCGCCAGGGGGGGGTCACATAGTCGTGGTCAAGTCAAGAACTTATAATTTTATGTTCAATTGGTGGTCCACCTACGGCCTGGAACCAGCTCAGGGGGGGGGGGGGTCATGACCCCCATGACCCCACCCTGGATCCGCCTCTGTAATCAAGACATCAAGTCTGCGGTAACTTTTTATAAGATACACCGTAAGCTTATATGTCAAAGTCAAAATTTATTTATTTGCAGAATTACATGTAAAAAGATGTCATTTAAATAAGAATGTATCATTGTAATTCTACCCTTCTGGGGTGTGTTATGTGTACAATAAATTTAAGAATTACCCGTCAATAGGATCCTCATCCTTCAAATCCGACAGTACAGTATCAGCCCCTTCCACCGGCAGTGCAGGGAACAGCAGTCGCACCACCTGGTAGAGTCTGGAGGTGATGCTCTTCAGCTCTTTGACGGCATGGCTCAGTAGTAGAGGATGGACCCTCACGCCGCCGTATGTCGTGTTAAAAGCGTTGGTGAGGCCTAGCACTAGCTGGCCTAGGGGATGGTGAGTTGACTCGCAGGCCTAAAGGAAAGGTAAGTAAATGTAAATAATCATGGACATTTCACAGAGCACACATTTGACAGGCATTTTAATTATAATTCAATTCACACATCACACATTTGACAGGCACTTGAATTATATTCACAGACAATTTACACATCACACTATAGTCCCAAACTAAGCAAAGCTTGCACTATGGGAACTAGATTGCTGATAGAATACTTATATACATATTTTTAAATGTATTTATATAGAATACATAGAAACACTCAGATGCAAATATTTATGTTCACCACACAAACATTTTCTCTGGATGGGAATCAAAGCCACGACCCACACACCGAAGGCAGAGCAACTATGTGAGAAATTTCTAAATTTATTTTTTTAAATTTTAAGTTATTCATAAAATTAACTTACATTTTGCAAATACTGCCGCAGCTCCATATAGCTCTCCAAATCTAGAACCTTCTGTCCAAACTGAGGTATCAGCTCCAAACAATCCACAGACTTCTCTAAATCCGATTGTCGATTCAACTTCATCAAGACTTTCTTCCTTTCTTTGTGAGAACAGCTGATAGCCACTGCGACATTCTGCCATATTTTCACATTGTCTATGGTCTGTCCTGAAGGGCCGTTGGTGAAATGATTCCCTGTTGGGGTGAGAATGGATTCTGAGACGCCGAGACATTGGAAGCATTGGCGAATCAGGGCGTTCCATTTCTGGTTGGGTGCTACGCTGAGTTTGCCGAAGGAGCTGTAAAAAATAATGATCATCATTTATAAATAAATAATATAATAGTATAAGATCCCGCCATAGAAAGATCTTCACCGTCGTGTTTATTCAATGAAACGTTTTTTATATATAATTTAATATGTAAATAAATATATTGCACATGGGTTGCCAAGCAAATTTTTGTCCATTTTTTTTTATTAATAATTAAAAAATATTTTTTTTTAAACATTCCACCGGTGTGTTTATTAGATAAACTCTATACCAATCGAAAGTATGAAGCCCTTTAGCTGTTTATAGAAGCTGTTTATACCTGGCTACCCGATAGTTGTGACCAGAAAAAGTTAGGCAAATTAACGTTTCCATATTCTATGGGCTTCATACTTTCGATTGGTATAGAGTTTATCTAATAAACACACCGGTGGAATGTTTAAAAAAAAATATTTTTTAATTATTAATAAAAAAAAAATGGACAAAAATTTGCTTGGCAACCCATGTGCAATATCTTTATTTACTTACATATTAAATTATATATAAAAAACGTTTCATTGAATAAACACGACGGTGAAGATCTTTCTATGGCGGGATCTTAGGCTATAAAGGCTGGACAATAAACGCAATATTATCTAGCCCCAATTATCATGTCATATTTTACAGCAAGTCCCAAATAAAGTAAAGCTATGGGAATCAGATTGCTGGTAGATAGATATACATATTTAATTCGTTTCATTTATTTTGAGGTTCATTAAGAATATTATGTCTATTAAAATAGTTATTAAATAAGTATAAGTGCTAGTCAAAGTACAGAGCATATGTAGTAGATTAGTTAATATAAATCAAATAAAACAATGTAACTATACCCAGCAGTGGGTCAAGTCAGGCTGTGGATGATGATGATGATGAACCATACTCACTTTGGCTTAGAATGGGCCGGTAATACAGGATTGGACACATTGAGGTGCATAGTCGCGTTACTTATTTTCACGCCCTCTGTCCACGCGCCGCTCAAACTACCCTCGATCTTATCTCCACTGGAAAAGGTCAGTATTCCTTTGCCAGAGAACACTCCAGCAGATCGGAATTCTCCTTCGTAATGTGTGCCGTCTTCGAATATCATTACACCGTGACCCTGAGAAAAAAATGGTTGTCTGTAAAGTCGGTTTACTGACGATAGTTGAACGTGACAACGTCACTTCATGGAACGCCTCATGAGTCATGTTTTTTCGTGCGTGCAGCCGGCTCTATCGAATTATAAGACGTTGTCACGTCAAAAAATCTCAAATAATACCTACTTACTGTATATAATAATTTATTCACAAACTTACGAATATGACAGTATTTACAAAATGTACATAGACATATAAAATACATAAGAAACAGTTGAGCTATCTACAGACCGTTGCAAACGATCTATAGATAGTTCCAACTGATCCAAATCAGTACCAATCGGAAGCGTATCCAAGATACTGGCTGCATTGCCGCTGAATAGCAATGCTGATACGCTGGGCCAGATACTCACCAGCCCTCGGGTCACGCGTCAATAATTAATTACTTGATTTTTAACTAGTAGTTCTGTTATTGAAGATATCGCGAACATTTTGTGTAATGAAGTTTTTAGTGTGCTTTCATTTGATGTCAGTCACTAAATAACGCTACATCTAACATCTAACTTACCCCCCACCCCCCCCCCCCCCATGATTTCCATTAAATCAAAAATTGCTATCATAATAAATAAGACTTGTAGACGAGAATACACATACAGAAGGACAATAAAGCATTTTTGTCCATTCTCAAAACTGAGACGATTCGCTCGCTCGATCAATTGAATAGTTTTTATTAAATAAAATTGCCAATTAATCTTTAATTTTTACAATAGGATAAATCAGCTGCGCGTTTAAATTGAGGTCGGTATTAAGAATACCAGTACAATTAACGGCCGGTTTCTGGAAACCCAAATCACGATTGATCAGAGTTTGACACATAGTAATTACGTATAAGATTTTTTTCGTTGATCATCGTTCGAGAAACCGGCCGTGTATATGGTAAGTACTGACACAGTTGAGCTAACTAAAGAACATCGTAAACACGTCATATAACATTGTAGGTAGTAGGTACCTATGTCAAGGCAAACATTAAATCCTTGATATTATTTGACTGTTTACTTATCAGTTGAATACCTTGCAAAACTGGTAGACTGCCAAATGAATGTGACCATGTACTGATTACATTGTTTATTTATTAAAATTCTTTTGAAATTCATATTTTTTTCATCATAAAATAATATTCATGACAGCAGAAGTAATAAAACAGACAATTAAACTTAGTATGGCTAGATAGCATGTCTAGTCAACGGAAAACCTCCGTACTGGATCATTATATTTGTCTTTCTAAAACCTATCTATAATTGTAAAGAAACAAGCAATAATCTAGGACAAATACTTACTGTCAAAACATCTTGCATGAAAAGTCCTTCATAGTAGATCCCGTCTAAGGTGACAATCAGCCCACACCCATGCTTCTTATTATCACTCCAATTGCCCAAGTATTTCTCCCCCTTCCCTATATCGTCCATAACCCCGTAACCCTGCTTTGCCCCGTTCACCCACTCTCCCGTGTAAATAGTAGCAGTTGAAGTCGTAAAGTCCCCTTGCTTCTTGATCCCATGACCATGGGGCTGCCCGTCTTTGAAATATCCCTCATAGATATCGCCAGATACATATTTGATAACACCGTAGCCGTTTTGCTGATTATCCTTCCATTGACCTTCGTAAATGCCTGAAATGGAGATTACCATAGGAATATACAGATGAAAGAAGATTCCAAACGTTCGAATCCATCAGCTCATATTATACCTGGGCTTACAAATCAAATAAAATCCAATTTAAAAGAAGACTTACCGACAGTAGGCATCTCCATCTTTCCGTGTCCACACAATGCATTCATTTGAAACTGCCCCACGTAAAGTTTACCATCAGGCCATTCGATCTTGCCATGCCCGTGTATTTTACCATCTAGCCATCTACCATTGTACTTTGCGTCTTTGTAAAACGCATTTTTGTTCGAAAACGTATGGCACGCTGATCTGACGGCTGGCGGTTTGAAGGTAGCATCTTTGTTCAACGCCAGACGTATTGCAGTGTTCAATGAGTGGACCCATTCCGTCTTTTCCTGTTCAGTAGACGTCGATACTGATAGAATTTCCTCAGGAGTTGTAAGTTGAATGACATTGATTAAAGAATCTGTATTCGATATTGGTTCAACCCACAATGTTTCTAATGGATGGATGTTAGTTGTGCTTCCGTTTACATGAATGAACATATCGTTGAAAAGGATGAACCAATGGGAAGAAAATCTGCCAGGGTTGACTAAATTCAGCTGACGCGATTTAGATTCACGAATCATTCTGCGTTCGGGAGTTCGGTACTGCTCGATATTTTTTCCTATAGTTTCCCAAAATAACTTGGTCACCTCAGCTTCTTTGCGTCTTTTCTCTTGCTCGTCTATTAACGCATCTAAGCAGGAGATTACTTTGTTCAGTCGGTCTTCTATGGTAGTTTTAGAATCCGGTTTTTTTCTTTTCGTCTTGTATCGGAGGAGTGATTGCGCTATGCATTTGTAAGAGCTTAATCTAGTTAGCGGTTGAACAAACGCGAGCGCTACTATGGCTTCCGACGTTTTCTTATTATTTTTCTGCTTATTAGTCGGAAGTTGATCGCTAAACAAATTGTAAATACTAGTTGGGGTGTCAACTACGCTATTTATCTGCGAGAATCCACCGATAACGATTAAATTGCTTACAGCTACGTAATACTTTCTGTACAAATAAATAAACTCTTCTAAACTTTTGATTAAAGAAATATCACATTCGTTTATGTGCTTCTCGGCGTATTGCCATACCGAGAGCACGTTCAGAGCGGTAACGTTTAAAATGTCACCGAAAATATCACAAACAGTTTCGTAAATATTGGAATGTGCAGTAACAACTTTGCTTTTCTTCAGAAAAGGCTTGACCAGATTTTGATGTATTAAGATCATTTCTTCTAGATATCTTTGAGCAATGGACAGTTCTTGAAACTCCGGGCTTTTCTCAGAGTTTTCTATTGAGCAGTAACTGATATTACCAGAGGATAAGATTCTCCAATGGTAGCACGCATTATGAGTTTTACTGGCGTGATTTTGGGGCTCTGACAATGTCTCACATTCTTTATCTTTGTTATCGATAACTCCCTCATCTTTTTTACTGTTTAAATTAACAATTTCCTCTGTGAATCCTTTGTCGTGTTTGCCCATGTAGTAGATGTTTTCATTGTGAGTGTAGGCTAGTGTGTGATGGTCAGTTGCTATGATGTCTCTTACTCTATCACTGTCAGAGTTCTCTGTAAGTTGTTTAGGACCACTCCTGTCTTCTCTAGAATCATAACTGACTTGGTGGTAATTATTGTACCCCCACATGAAAAGTCTACCATCAAGTGTTAGGGTTGTGCAGTGCCAGGTGCCACATGAAACTTTCTGTAGTCCATATCCTGATAAGTTCATAACAACCATTGGTTTTATTCTTTTCACTGTGTCTCCTATTCCTAGTTGCCCATGAGATATATCTCCCCAAGTCCAAAGTTCAGTTGCTAGAATATTTCTGCCAAGTTTAGACATGTTTTTCAGGCTTTGATTTTTTCTAAGAGCTTCATATTCCTTTTCACTGCTTAGAGTGCTTGTGGAGAATTGCAAATCTTCCATGTTACAGTTTGAAGTGCAACTGTGGAGTAAGGAATTAACTTCTTCATTGTGATGTCTCATATGGAGTTCTACTGTTTCATTGTTATCACTGCTTCCACTGACATGCCTTGATAGAGTTGCCACTTTATCACCAACAGTTTTCACACCCTCATACACAAAGTTAGTGAGATTTGAAACATTTTCTTTGATGATTCTGGTTGGTTTCTCAGTGTACTCTACTAAATAATCTTCTCCAGCAGACACCCAGGATAATTGTCTACTCAGAAACTGTCTAGCAGCATCTGTGTTTATAAAAATATTGTTCAACTTATCTGTGCACAGCTCCGGCGATTCACTGTCTCTTTCTGTGCAGTCATCATCCTCTTCATTACATTTTAGTTGACTATTTTCTAATTCTTCCTTGAGTTTTTGACCATTAATCCTAGCTATTTTAGATTCCTCAGATGAGGGACTAGAGTCTTCTGTAAAACTATGAGCATCAACATGAACATCTGTTTGGGGTGCTGTGGTACTACTGGAGTCTTCGCTGGACTTGCTGATTTGAACACCGAGTGGACAGGTTTCTGAGAGGGAGGGGACAGAGGCGGGTGATGCTAGGCCTATTATTGTCTGACATTGTGAGCAGTTTGATGCGAAAACTTCCTCATCATCATTATCACTGTCAGTGTCAAGGTTGCCTGATCGTCTGACATTCTTTCTGGCTATAACAGCAGCAAAGTTTTGCCCTATGGATGCACTATAAACAGTTCTACCTTCAAAGAAAGGTATTTTTTTTATACTGCTGGTATCTAATGATATCTGCGGCATGATGCCGGAGCCCCACAGCTGTCCATCACTGCTGATAAAGAGCTGTCCAAAGTCACTTGTCACAACATTTCGGAACTTCACTTTATAACTGGAGCTTTTAAAGCCATGGGGACAGCATTTGGCATCCTCTTTAACAACAATTTCTTCTTTGTTTTTAAAACTTGTATTTGTTTTGTACAGCCGTCCGTGCACATCGATAACATAGAGGACCTCATTATGAAATGATATGTCTATAGCTGAGATACCGCTTACCCTTTTAAAATTTAAACAATCTTCCTCAATGTCACAGAGATAAATCCCATGGTCATTGCCAAGAACAATGAAGTCTGAACCAATTGAACATAACTTTAGTACTTTATCAGGAACTTGCTGCGATGTTGACACGTTCAACGGCGATAATCCTTTCCAGAATTTGTGCTGATTCATAATTTAGAGACTTCCTTTCTTGGTTTGGAAAGTAGGAGTATCATTCATCACTGCTACTAAACATAAATTACGATCACGCGAACTGATGGAGCATAATAAATATTTCATTTTACTTTGATTTAGACACAGATTTTTGGTACAAAATCATTTTCACTGGTTTATTCATTGCTGTCGCTGAAACCATTTAGAAATTTAGAAAATAATATTTAGCGAACCACCTCAACCACCAACCAGCCATCAAATCTTGATTTGATCGAATTGTTTGCCTATTTTGCTTGACTGAAACATTCTTGTTTGATAATCATCAAGCAACACCCCTCGTATGTCAAAAAGCTGTAATGTCATAGGACTCTCTTAAATGTCAATGTCAAACCAATAGTTTCACTCATTCCATTAATCTAAGTGGTTCATTCATTCATCCTTTCTCAAAAATGGCGAACCGCGGTGCTGCTGTGAGGCGTCCTACTGATGTGGAACCCGCAATTAATTACGTCCAATGCGATGGATTGGTAAGTAAAACATGAAAAATATCACTGTTTATGCTTGTGACTCTTTTCACTGCCTAACAACCGCAGAAAACTTACAAATCTTGTCGTCTTCGACACGTCATGTTCTTTGCTGTTTTGGTGCTTTGTGGACAAATAACTTACTGTTATCGTATTGAAAATACGTTTATATGTGCTATGTTAGGCTTTCCAAGTGTTCTAGATCTCTGAGAAGACATTGACTGCCTTTTAAATCATAAAGTTTATTGACCTCTTAAAGGTTATGTTTTTATTCAACTTTCCATCTCTATCAAGTCAAGGAAGCAAAGTTTGCGACTTTCAGTATCACTGAGTCGTCATATAAAAAGTATCTGTTGAACAGAGGGTAAAATTCTGTGAATATCTAATAATTCACTAAATAAAAAAACAAAAGAAAAACAGTTTTTTCGACAATTACATGGCTGAATGAGTCATAATATCTCTTTTGAGACTGGATGTGTCCTGGACTAAGGTCAACGGTTTGGGAGGATGATCTCATATGTAAATGGTATTTGTCTTTATGTCAACAATACTATGTTTATTACTTGGCACATGCATTTACTAGTAAATGTTTAGATTCATACTTAGGAAGGAAATCTATGCATCTTAAACCAAATATGAAATTTATTTGTGGTTTTGTTCTATTTTTAATTATGACTAAATATATTTTATAAGACAATGATTATTTTTTTTATAGTATAAGAATCATTTATTGTAAAACTGTAATAAAGTGCTTGATGAGATAAATTGTTTTAAGTAGTGATAATTACTTGACAACAAGTGGACCAGATGTAACACTGTTTTATTAAAATAACTGTATAACCAAAATAATATGTAAAAGTGGCAGGTACTAGTTTTCATAGTATAATATGTAGCTAATCACAAATTAAGTGAAAAACTTCACCTAATTTGCAATTATAGATAGATAGATAATTCATTATTGTTTACCACACACAAATAAAAACAAATAACTTAAACAGGTAGGTAGTCGTACATGGCTATACAATGGGCGACTTTATGAAAGTGATCTCTTTCAGGCAACCAAAGATGAAAGGTACAAAGGAAGAATCTCTACCTATTGAATGACAATTAAAAAATTTTTACATATCAGGTGGTACTGTAATAATTCTATTCTTCTTCTTCTTATTCTTCTGTCCAAGTCGAGTATTTTAATTTTTTTTACAAGATAATTATCTAAAATCATTAAATTCCAGGCGGTAATGAAAATAGTGAAGCACTGCCATGAAGAGTCTCAAAGCAACATGGAGGTGGCACAGGGCGCTCTCCTCGGACTGGTCGTGGAAAACCGTCTGGAGATCACCAACTGCTTCCCGTTCCCGAAGCACGATGATACCATGGACGAGGAGGAGTATCAGCTGGATATGATGAGGAGACTCCGGAGAGTGAATGTTGATCATTTCCATGTTGGATGGTAAGGTTTGTTTAATTGAATCTGAGTGATCAACAAATAGAGTAGATAATTTAGACAATTCAAAGAGACTTCTTTCTTTTTGCCTCATTTATTGGCAATTTTTTTCATATTTTATACTCACGGACAATTCACATATCACACTCTATTTGATATAATAATCACTTATTAATGTGATTGATTTCTTTATTGTCATAATTTAATAAAATAAAAGTTACAAAATGCATGCCTGTATTAAAAATGGGGTCAGTCCTCTGAGGTAAGCCAGTCTAGCCAAGCTGGTCTAATTTGGCGAATCATTTGGATGTGTCACTTATCATAGTGAACAAACTAATATGGGGTAAAACCGATCTGAGAATTAACTGTATGAATAAATGTATATTTTTCAGGTACCAAAGTGCCGATGTTGGCAACTTCCTGTCAATGTCTCTGCTGGAGTCGCAGTACCACTACCAGACCTCCATTGAAGAGAGTGTTGTGGTTATCTATGATACTAAGAAATCCGCCCGAGGGTTCCTAACTCTGAAGGCTTACCGTCTCACTCCTCAGGTAATTGTTACTGTTTGTATTTACAAAACATGCCACTTTTTTTTTTAAAAGTAGTATTTTGAACTCGTGCACGTAGAGTTCTGTAGCAATAAATCACGTTTTGGTATTAGAGCCCCTTCAATATTTATTTAATTCCGATTCATGTGGTGTTATAATGGCAATAGAAATAATAATAAGAAAATGATTCGGTTCATGAGGATTATAGGGTCCCGTTTTAGCAATTGGGGTATGGGACCTTAAAGTATTTAACTATTCTATTAACAATCTAGGATTGTATAAACTGTCCATGAATAAACTATACTAATCTCTACCATCATCATTTTCCTACCCTTGTCCCACATTATATGGGGTTTGTACAACATCTTCTTCCAGTCTCCTCTATCAGACGTCATCACAATGCTCACATGAATAAACTACTAAATAGTAAATAGCTGCATTTCTGTGAATAGAATAGTTTTTGTTCTTGTAAACGCACATCAAATTCAATTTCAGGCTATAGCAATGTACAAAGAACGGGATTACACACCAGAGGCTCTTCGCAACCTGAAGATTGGCTATGAGAACCTGTTCATCGAAGTGCCCATTGTGATCCGGAACTCTCCGCTCACAAACATCATGATGTCTGAACTCACCGAGATGATCCCTGAGGAGGAAGGCTCGAAGTTCCTGGATTTGGGAACCGCTTCAGTATTGGAAGGTAAACTAGTTGCACCTTACAGTCTGCAGATATTAGTGATTGTCCCGTTCGGAATGCGCGTTCATAATATTCCTAAAATAATTGATTGCGCATCAAAAAAAAACGCGGTAAAGCTATTGCATAGCATTTTTTGCTGGATTACGCATGCTCAGTGTTAGGTTATTTTCGTTACGGAGTTTTTGGATACAGTCTCCACGCTCAAGGCCCGCGATAGAAGCTATGCAATAAATTAACATCTAAGTAGTGACTAGTACCTAACCTACTTACAGATAGGCGTCACAGATTAGTTGATATTAGCTGTCTTTTATGCCTATGAAGCCAAAAACAACGGTTTATACAATGGCAAATAGATTATTTTTTCCTGGGACCAGAAAAGATCAATATCAAAGAAGAATTGATTAAACACAATATTTTTATTATCACAGGCCAACTCCGCAGTCTAATGGAGCGCGTCGATGAACTAAACCAAGAAGCAATCAAGTTCAACCGCTACCAACAGTTGGTGGTCCGTCAACAGCAAGACAAGCATCGCTGGATGGTGAAACGGGCTCAAGAGAATGCAGCACGCGCGGCTAAAGACGAACCACCGTTACCTGAAGAAGATGTCAACAAACTCTTCAAACCTCACCCCGTTCCACCTAGACTCAACCCTATGATTGTAGCCGGACAGATTAATACATACAGTCAGCATATCAGTCAGTTCTGCTCCCAAAGCCTGGCAAAACTGTATCTTACACAGGGATTACAGAACGCTAAGGATGCAAAGCTGAATCAATAGTTTTGGTATTAAAATCTTGTGGCATAATAGTTGTTTTTTTTTTAAGTTGGATTAAGAAATGCTTACGTTAGGTTAGACTGCATGGAAGATATGAGTACCTATGGTAATATTTTTACTGAAAAAACGGGGTTCTGCATTCGTCTACATTGAATATAAGATTGGTTGTTGAATTGTACTATTTATTTATTTTTTAGATTAATCTCGCTATATTACAAGTCGATGCTAAAAGTCTGGAATCACTTGTGTTCTACGAAACGTTCTATATAGAATTATATCTGTAAGTATGTATCTTTTGGTTTGTATGCAGACTATAAAGCAACTTTATTGTCTTATTCGATTCGGCATTCTCTCCTAATATTGTGTAATTTGATAAAACACAATTAGTTACTTTTTGCGTCAACCCAAGGAATCTCCGAACTGCCCACCATCTGCCATCGAATCCAAGTTAATTCCTATAATTTTGTTAGCAATTATCGACATGGTGACCACGAAGCCACCGCTAATAAACCTGTGACTGTCTCTGATTGCTCCAAATTGCTTCATTCGGGATAATGGAGGTATTAGAACCACCCTGTTGCTTGCCCCTGAATAATTGGATATTATTTGGTTCTATAAAGGTAAGCGGTTAGACCTAACTTAATATTTAACTGTTTTAAGTAATATGCAGGTGCGTGTTTATGGGTGTTACTAGCTACCAGGTACTTACAAAAGATTTAATGATAAGAATAATGTTGATACATAGGTATACATAGGTATTTTAAGAAAGATATTGAGATATATAAAAGACGACCGATGTGGCGCGGGGGGCGATGGTCCGCCTGCGACGCGGAAGGTTGCGGGTTCGATTCCCGCCTTAGGATAAATGTTTGTATGTTCTGCAAATATTTATTCCGGGTGTTCTGGGTATTATATGTATAATAAAAAATATCTATCTATGTAATAATATATTGTATGTCCATATGTATGTCATATGTACTATGTCAGTCTTCTAGTACCCATAACACAAGCTCTGCTTAGCTTGGGGCTAGATGATGTTGTGTGGATTGTCCAGCATTATTTATTTATTTATTTATATACTTACAAGAATTTATTTAATCGGGTAAATAAATCAAGTAGGTAATGCCCAATTTATAGTGAAATTTCCGTAGTTGTATTTTAATTATGTGAATTCTCCAACTTTTTAGAAGAAAAAAAACTCTTGTCTCTTGAAACTTCTTTTTTCAGATTTCCCGCGTTTTTCTACTGTCGCGTCGCCGGCATAGGTAAGGTAATTCAACAAAGTAGGTCCTTACGTAAAAAACTCTTTAGACAAACTTGTAAAAAGTTTGATAATGTGGTACGCCGCCACACGCACTAATTTAAGTTATGGGAAATAATCACGTTTTCTACATTACTTTATTGAATTTGCAGTTGTAAAAAATGCTCCACACGAGTTGGAAACGGAAATAAAACATAAATAATTAAGTGATTTATTATTTCGATTGCACTAGTTATAGTTCGGAAACCAAGTAATGATATTTTACCTCAGAGCTTGACGTAAGTTTTTTACGAATTTGGTAGTAGGTAACTTTGATACATACTTTAGGTGGCATGATTTGGCGGAACCAATACTTAAGGGTCCCTTCATTGAGCTCTGTGAAATTGGTGAGGTTTCGAATAAGGTTTTTATGAACTGAAACTTTTCACGGTTATAAAAAGATATGCATATCAAAGAATGATTCTTCGAAAGTAGAATGTATTGAAAAAAAAAATGATTTATTAATTAACAACTGAGAAATTAATTAATTTGTAGACAAGGTTTTCGAAAATTAGCAAAAATAGCGTACTTTCGATGGTGATTGTGATCAAAATAATAATAAGGAAGTAATATAAAAAATGAAATATGAAAGAACACTTTGCCGTGAGTAGAAGCTACAAAAAAAACTAACATACGTTCATACAATGTCATATTGAAAAGACGGTATGAAAAAAAGCATATTATAAAATTTTACCCTTCAATATAACTGTTATTTCTACGAAGATTATAGAGACTACAGCTGAAATATACCAACTATATAAAAATTCAGGCTTTTCTGATAATAATAAAAAAAAATTGGAAGCTTGTAGCTATTACTTATTTTTATACAATTTTTTGAAAACAACCTATAAATCGAGGAGCGCACCGCGTCGTAAATCAGTCCGCCTCGAGCGGTCAGAGAGAGCGGTCATGTCGGTCTTCGTCGCGATCTTCAAATATTACGTAAATAATTATAAAACCAAAATCGACATCAAATATAGTGGGACCGTGTGGTTTTGATCCTAAGTATAAAAACGTTTTTTTTTATTGATACCACAATGACGTTCCGTATTGAACAAAGTTCATATTATTATTAGTAACAGACAATTGGGCGGCCTTTTCGCTACGAGCGTTCTCTTCATAACAACCTTTGAAAGGCAACTTTTATAGATTTGAGTCTTTGTGAAATCAAAAATGATTTTAGAATTTTTCTATACTTATGATCATACGGATATAAATATTCCAATTGGATATCCACTTTGAAATACAAGATGGCGCTCACTGGTTTTGGTCAATTTAGCGATATGGATGTCCTTTTCGGGGTTTATTGGGATGCTGATTACGAATATGGCAACCATTTTGGAATCCAAAATGGCGCGCTCAAGTTTTGGTCAGATTAGCGATATGGGTGTCATTTTCGGGGTTTTTTGGGATGCTGATTACGAATATGGCAACCATTTTGGAATCCAAAATGGCGCGCACAAGTTTTGGTCAGATTAGTGATATGGGTGACATTTTCGGGGTCTTTTGGGATGCTGATTACGAATATGGCAACCATTTTGGAATCCAAGATGGCGCGCACAAGTTTTGGTCAAATTAGCGATATGGGTGTCATTTTCGGGGTCTTTTGGGATGCTGATTACGAATATGGCAACCATTTTGGAATCCAAGATGGCGCGCACAAGTTTTGGTCAAATTAGCGATATGGGTGTCATTTTCAGGGTTTTTTGGGATGTTGATTACGAATATGGCAACCATTTTGGAATCCAAGATGGCGCGCACAAGTTTTAGCCAAATTAGCGATATGGGTGTCATTTTCGGGGTTTTTTGGGATGCTGATTCGAATATGGCAACCATTTTGGAATCCAAGATGGCGCGCACAAGTTTTGGTCAAATTAGCGATATGGGTGTCATTTTCGGGGTTTTTTGGGATATGGGTATCATTTTCGGGGTTTTTTGGGATGCTGATTACGAATATGGCAACCATTTTGGAATCCAAGGTAGCGCGCACAAGTTTTGGTCAAATTAGCGATATGGCTCAATCATTGTCTAACTAAATCTGAATTTTCATTTTATTTTTGGCAATGAAATAATGTTTTGAAGCCATGTTTAGAACTAAGGAAAATATTTTAAATTCATCAATAAACCTTCGTCTTGTATTTTCAGCACAAAAAAAATATATTGAGAAGTGCGTAACACAACGCGCTGAATAGCAGTGCTGATACGCTAAAGTAATAAATAAGTTAGAACTAAGGCAAACACTCTAGCAAGAACAGTAGCGCGCACGGATATGTTTTAGCAATTGTTTTCAAATTCACAAATATTCCTACTTAGAAATCTAATATTAGTTTCGAGGCTACAAGTCACACTTTTGTAGGTGATAGAAAATAGTACAAACTATTTAGAAATCTTATCTTTTTTTTAATATTTGTTTCTTGATACGATATAGCAAACCAATTAAACACATAATTTCATACTTCCAAGATTAAATACCGATGAATAATATCATTGATATTTAATGTTGGAAGTAATGAAGTAGTGTAAAAATATCAAATTCGTAAGTCTTTGAATATCGCGTGGACGGTACGTTCGCGAGTCGCGAGCGCTGTGAGCCGCGTCGCGCGTCTTTAAATACCTAAACTCGAACCGACGGATATTGTCCATGGCCCCTTAACTAAGTAATTCTAAATTGTATCTTTAAAAGCACTACCAACTTCGATCATGAGATAAATGTTATTTAAGTACTAAATACCTACTTAAATAACGTATATAGATACAATATCTACCTAATAACAACAAGCTTATATCCAAAACCTGTTTTTAAACCTTACCCCGGGCTCCTGGACTACAAAGAAAGTACAAGCGACACGTGAGACTTCTACGCTAGAAGAACTATGTTGCAAACTGCAATAAATGCTGCACTTCTACAAGCAGCGCGATAATTCATACAAACAACACGCAATTACCTGACGTTTCACAGCAATTAGGTTTACCATTGGGTTTACCTATTATTTTATTACTAGCTGGTACCGCGGTATTATCGTTATATTTTGAGTAAGTAATTCCCTTAATATCTTTATAAATTATTTATTTTCTACTGGCTGGTGTTTGATTTTGTCTATATTTTGAGCAATTCGCACAATATATTTATAAATGATTGCCCGCGATTTGTTTAGTCTATATTTCGAGCAATTCGCATAATAGGTACGAATACTTATGTACCTACTAGAGATAACGCTTTGCTTCGCTAGGCACGTCTACTAAGGACGTACCTACCTATCTACCCTGCTCCTTTTGTGGTGTATTTAGGTACCTACTCATGAGGAATAAGAATAAAAAATAGCAAATCTAATCATTAGAACTTGTTGCACAATAAACAAGATATTTTCACGTCCCTATAATTGATGAAACAGAGTTATTAGGAGCAAACATGGTGCCGCAAATGCCAGTCCACGTCGCCCATGTCCAACTAATTGATGGTGACTTTGCGGTCTTAATTAATACAGAGAACAAGCAACTTATATAGCTATTTAAATGAGAACTAGGCAACCTGTGGATATAGTTGTTTAATTGGTTTGTATTTAAACAGCCTTTGCCTTTTGCATCTAAGTATTCTAAATAATATCTAAGTATAAACAGCGTTATGGACCGCTCCTTTTTACCTATGTAGGTAATGTTTTCTATGTTACGTGCAAAACGTTCGCTGTTCATTTGTTTTTATTTAAAAAGGCCTACCTATGTAGGTACCTACTTATTATTGGTATAAATCAAACTTTGACAGTTCACACTGGGCTTAGCAAATTGTTCAATTAGGAAGCCCGTACTAGCCCACTGCTGGGTAGGTATAAGCCTAATACGTCACTATTAATTTGAGGTGCGAAAACGATTTGCTTGAACATGATTATTTGTTAGACTATAAGTATACCTAACCGGCCTACTAGGTAGGTACAACTTCTTTTCAAGGTACAAAAAAGATTTCTTAAGTAGCTATTTTTAGCATTATTATGCAACAGAATCCTGGTTGACAAAAACATCAATTTGTTTAGTTACGCACATGTTGCGGTTGTCCCTCGATTATATTTAATACCCAAAAAGAGATGCGAAGTCGTCTCGGAGAGATCTCATTTCCTTTCCATAATAACTTTATTAAATTCTATCATCAAAATATCCTGACATTGATATGATCGTCACGCGATCTGTGGAAATGTTAGGTTGATTTTTCATTTTAGTAAGTAGCTGTTGTTTACAAGACACGTATATTTTGTACTTATCTACCTTTGTATGATATTAAGACATGCTACTGATTAACTTTACTTATATAATTATTTCTATTGAAAATCTAGAAAGTTCGATAACTCAAAAGCCGGAAGCACTCACATTAACTTCATCAAACCTTAATAGAATCTCAGGCCCTAATAACTCAGAGAGCATGTAAAAATGATTGCCTATACCTCGTTAACTGGATAATTTTATTATGCAAAGCAGCATAAAGTGTTGCCAGACATAATCGTTCGAATTAGGTACCCACATAGCGGCTTGACGAGACCTAAGACAAGTTTACACAGCGAAGGCTGAATAACTGGTGAAGTATCAACATCTAGTAGATACAGACCCTATTAAAAAATATATTTAGGTAAGTACACAATAAGTGTAAACTTATACTCGATAAACTTGACGAAACGAAAACGATTAAGAACTTCTTTTTGAACTTCGTAATTCTGCAGAAATATTTTATCGTTTAAATGTTTGCCGTGTGTGGGACACCTTCAAGCTCTACTCTGTCTGACCTTGCAGCTACAATAAAGGAATTCTTTATTCTACAGGCAGATACTATACAAATACAATAGTACATTGTTCACCGAGAGGAGAAAGTGACCGATTACCGTCGATGGTGTCGTTTGAAGCCCGAGCCGCAGGCGAGGGCTTTAAAACACCCAAGATCGGGAATCGCACTTTCTCTTGAGTGATACATAGTGCTATAAACTACACCTACGAGGAAAATAAAAAACTAAAATTTTCACATGTTCTTTTTTCAAATTGTTTGACACCATCCAACACACAGCTAGTGGCCAGTGTCATTTTGCGAACTTGGAGATAAAAACTCACTGTAAAAACTTTTTGGCTTTTGATATTTAGGTTACCAGCGCATAGTCTTACCCAAAATTAAAAAAGAAAACCCACGTAAGAAATGGATTTTCATACACTTTTCTCTCCCGCTCAGATGCGTTTTCTCGCCGCATATTTGTTCGATATGCAATGACGTACTTTCTACCGTAAATTTGATAAAGTATCAAGGTACTTTCCGAGCAGGTGTAGTATAAAATGTTTTTATTTATTCCGTAAAGTAATACACATCATAGCAGTTGGAGATTTTATTGGCTTCAGTATGCGGTACCTCTATGGGTAGAGTTGCGAAAAGTCTGAGAAGAGTTGCGTGAACCAGCTGCTACAGAAAACCACAGACAACTCTCGCCTCGCGGGAATATTGGCGCTAAAAAATGGCGCGCACCGTAATGCGCGCAGACAACTGCAATCAACTCAATGGTGTTGTTGAGATCGATTATTATGGATGATGGAATTTAATTAAGCTCCTGAATACTCTGATCTTGTTTATGTATCCAGCATCGGCTAGTTACTGTTGGATCTTTTTAAAATCATTATTATAAGAATATATGTACACAAAAATAAAATTGTACACAAATAAAGCATAACGGTATTAGCGGTCCCAGAAATTTGCCAATCAACTTAACAACATATTGTAGTCATTTAATTTAAAAATTCACAGAAACCATTCGACGGTAATGGTCCAAATTGCGCGTCCACACAACAGCAGCCTAATTCCTTTTAAACATCATTCTTCGCTCCTTTATCGTATATTTTTAAATTAACCAAACCCGTGTAATAACTATTATATTCGCTCTTTTGATTAAATTCACCCAAAACCAATATTTAAGCGGTATCATATCGATGGCAGGTTTCAGAAGTCAATTAAAAAAAAACCCATTGGATCCAACCTCTTTTATGTCTCGACTTCTAGACAATTTTTATGGAAATTCAAGCCTAATGAGCCTCGACTGCTAAATATTAATGTATATTCAGTATGCGCTCGTAAAAACATTATTAATTTAATAATGCAGATCATTACATAGATGCTTAGGTAATCATTAGGTAAGCTTAATGAAGTGGAGCCTTATTTGGAAGGCAGACTCGGCTCAATTAACACAATACTTATTGATAAGACACTGTAGGTGTGGTATTATAAAAGTGATATGTGTTCTTGATAATAATTCAGAAACTACATAGCTTAGGATGGGACTAGTTAATGACAGAAAGATCGTCAAATATAATATATGTATAATAAAAAATATCCATCTATGTAATATATTGTATTAAGTATGTCAGTCTTCTAGTACCCATAACACAAGCTCTGCTTAGCTTGGGGCTAGATGATGTTATGTGGATTGTCCAGCATTATTTATTTATTTAAATGATCCGACAGCTGGCAAAAGGTGCACTATCGAAAATTTTGGCATAAACTTTTTTTTTGACTCGCATTCGTTTATCATCTACGACAACCGGTTTTTTAAAATCACAGAAAAAAATATATGAAACTATTCAATAAAACTTAAAATTATACTAAACTTAATTTAACAATAAGGCAGGGCCGTCTTTACCCGGGGGTGCAAGGGGTGCGGTGCACCCGGGCGCGGAGCGCCCGGGGGCGCCTGCCGAGCGCTAATTAATGAATATTTAGATATTTCATTGAACTTAACGCCATTGCACAGTTTCATATACAGGTTACGACAAACACGTATGCGCAAAAAAATAAAAATTGTCATGCCAAAAAGAGTGTTGACCTTTGACACATTGCCGCCCGGTTGCCCGCACTTGAAGCAAAATGACCTCTAAGTCAATAAAGTGTAAGTTCATTTAAAATGGGCGCGCGGCGTGGCACCTGTGCGTCTGTCATCATAGGCGAGTAATTGCGCCCTTTGACATAGCCGTCTTAGTCCAGTCAAAATAGACATTCCAGCTTGCATTAATTCCCAACAAGCTGGATTTTTGTACAGGCCTTGAATCGGCATTACAAATGATATGTCAAAAGTCCCCATCGATCCCGCTTGTGCGTTGTTTTTTATTCCAGGTTAAAAGTCATAAATTTGCGTTTTTTGCGTATATCTCTGAAACAACGAGAGCTATCGAAAAATGGTTCAGGCAAAGTTTGTAAATCGTAAAATTGTCTACAAAAATATCTAAACACTTTTCTTCTACAAAGCATCGCTTTCGAGATGTAGTGACTTTAGACCGCAGGAACATCGTCGAAGATGATGCGTTTTTTTCATTTCAGCCGTTTATCTGCTTCATTGCCACAGAACAAACAGTATTTCTTGAAATTTACTGAAAGGGGTGATGGGTTCGATGGGTTAGTCCGCCTCGTACTAGAGTACGAGGTAATGAATCGTCTTTTTGTTGCAAGAAATACAGTTTGTTATGTAGCAATGAATCAGATAAAACGGCTGAAATGAAAAAAACGCAGCATCTTCGACGATTTTCCTGCGGTCTAAAGTCACTATATCTCAAAAGCGATGCTTTGTAGAAGAAAAGTGTTAAAATATTTTTGTAGACAATTTTACGATCTACAAATTTTGTTTGAACCACTTTTCGATAGCTCTCGTTGTTTCAGAGATATATGCAAAAAACGCAAATTTATGACCTTTGACCTCGAATAAAAAACAACGCACAAGTGGGATCGATGGGGACTTTTGACATATCATTTGTAATGACGTATTCAAGGCCTGCACAAAAATTCAGCTTGTTGGGAATTAATGCAAACTGGAGTCATAATTTTAGTCTATTTTGACTGGACTATTTTATTTTATTTTATTTTATAAGATAGGATACCCAACACAGGTTAACACTTTACAATTTTAAAGTAGTATGCTTAGAAGTATGACAAGAGTGTTCCCATAATTATAGGGTACCACAGCAAGTGCAATAGAACAGACAACAAATTATTTTAAAGAAGCCTAGTGGCATAGAAACAAACAAGAGTAGTAATACAACAAGGATTAATAATAATAACTTAAGCTAAGAGTAATTATTGCAGTACTTAAACAAAAATACAAAACTTAAAATTAATGGTTAGGTAGGTAAGATATAAATCGTTTACATTTTTATATAAAAAATAATACAGTTATATGTGAATTAATAAACTAGATATTCGTAGAAAGTAATAATAGTAATAGTAATCAAAAAATAATAAGCATATTAAACAATTGTAAAAAAGAATAATAAAAAATTTCTTTGTGTGCACAAAGAAAGTAGTAGAGTGATCAATAACATGAATTAAGTTTAAAATGAAACAAGATTAGAGATGGTTACGAATCGTTACATTGCAAGAATTTTTAATTGTTTTTTAAATTTAGGTAGTGGATCAGTTACATCCAAATTACATATTTTTGATATGCTGTTATAATGCTTGCAAATTCTTGGCAAAACAGAGTGTTTACCCAGGTTAGTTTTTGAGTAAGGCAAGCTAAACAGGTTAAAAGCTTTAACCCTAGGTAAACGAGATGGGGCGGAGATACTTATCGAGTTTACCAAATCCAGACAGTCCATATTCCCATTGAATAATTTATGCAAAAACACGAGATCTATTTCTTTTCGACGGTGTGCTAGCGAGGACATTTTGTAATACTCTAGTCTTTCTTCATAGCTAGATACTTGTTTTGCCAGATTATCTTTGTATGCTAAGTGGTACATAAACCGTCTCTGAATGCCTTCAATTCGCTTAGAATAGACATCATATTGGGGGTTCCAAATAACAGAACCGTACTCAATTATAGGTCGGACTAAAGTTTCAAAGAGTTTTATTCTTGTCATAGGATGTCTAAAGTCTTTGCTGTTTCGTATTACGAAACCTAACAGTTTATAACATTTTGTGACGGTTTTTAAAATGTGTGTATCAAATTTTAATGTAGGGTCTACGATAACACCCAGGTCTTTTACAGTTCCTACATTTTGTAATTTATTGCCGTTGATAAAGTAACTATTAGATAATTGTGTTTTATTACGTGTAAAATGGATATGATGGCACTTATCTACATTTAGGGTCATTTTATTTCGATCGCACCAAGCGGATAGGTTATTGAGATCGTCTTGCAAGAGTAGAGTGTCAGCTGGGGAAGCCAATGGGCGCATAATTTTCAAATCGTCGGCAAATAAATACACTTTGGAATGAGTAATGCAGTCTGGAATGTCATTTATGAAGGCGTTAAAAAGTATTGGACCCAAATGCGAACCCTGTGGTACTCCTGAGGTAGAAAAAAATGGGAGAGATAGGTGACCACTAATTGCCACATTTGATGATCGATTCTGCAAGTATGAAGAAACCCACTTCAACAAGGAACCAGATATGCCTAGGTTAGATAGTTTACGCAGTAAAAGGCAGTGGTCAACTTTGTCAAAGGCCTTGCTGAAGTCGGTGTATACGGAGTCTACGGGGATTTGTTTGTCTAGAGATTGAATCAAATCTGAAGTGTAGCAGGCTAAATTGGAGACTGTAGAACGAGAGTACATGAAGCCATGTTGACAGTCGGTAATATACGGTTTTAAGTGCCAAGTAATGCGTTCAGTTACCAGTTTTTCTAGTAATTTTCCGAAAATTACTAGTATTGAAATGGGCCTGTAGTTTTTTATTTCTACCTTATCTCCTGATTTATGAATTGGTACGACTAATGCTTTCTTCCATGCATCTGGGAAAATGCCTTGCTCGAGTGATTTATTGAATATACAATGAAGGGGTTTTGTAAGAGATTTTGCACATGTTTTAATAAAAATTGGATGTATTCCGTCTGCACCAGCACCTTTGTTAATATCGATAGATTTTAAACAATGATTAATATCGGACTTGATTATAGATATATTGCACAGGGTTGTTGATGTTTTAGATACGTCACTCAATAAACTCATGTCAGTTGATGAAGCATTGTAGGCTTTAGTAAAATTCTCAGCAAATAGATTACAAATAGTGTCTCCAGTACTAGCTGTTTTGTCCTCAAAGTGCATTTGGGCAGGGTAAGTTCCTCCACCCTGTCTTTTGCTTTTGACAAAAGACCAAAAAAATTTGGGATTATTTTTTATGGCATTCTCTATGTTAGAAACATGTTTTTTATAACAAATGTTCTGTAAGATTGCGCATTCATCTCTAAGCTCTTCGAACATAACTGAATCAAGAGGGTTTCGATATTTCTTAAATTTTGTGTGAAGTTTGTGTTTTTCTTTGTACATTCGTATAAGCTCTCGAGAAAACCAAACAGGGTAATTATATGTGGTAGCGGATTTAAGCGGTATGTGTTCTTTTATTGTTATATGAAGAGTTTTGTAAAACACATCTGTCATCTCATTCACTGAAGTACATTTTTCAAACTCTTCATCCCAATCTACTGAATCTAAAGAACTTATAATTTTAGTATAGTCGGCTTTGAAAAAGTTTGGTCTGGCAACGAACTTAGATGGAAGCAATTTATTTACAAAGATAGGTACTGTGAGTTCAAGAGAAGGGTGGTTTTCGTCTTCGACCGGTGTAAGGAACGTACTGCAGTATTTAAGATTATGAATCGGTTTGTTACTGAGTACTAAATCTAGTTCTCTTTCGCTACTATTTTGAATATAGTTATATTGACTGAGATCATGAAGTGCAGTAAATTCTAGGAAGTGTAAGTTAACTGCAGAATTAGTAGCAATAGGAGTTGTCGGAGAAATATTAGTGTCATTGGTTTTAGCCCAGTTAATATCTTTTAAATTAAAATCTCCTAAAACGAGGGTATGATTACCCTTCTCTAGTGCATGATGTGCGCTTTTTGTAAAAATATCTAGGTCGTCCATTTTCAACGGTGATGGCAAGTACACTGCGCAAATAAATATTGCATTTTTGTTGCTACCTTTGCTACTGCTTTCGATTTTTACCCAAAGGTCCTCGCACTTACTTTCATATTTAGATATTCTAGCAGAGTGAAAACGTTTCGAGACTGCAATGAGTACTCCGCCACCATCTTTACGTTTTTTATACTTCGAAGTTTCGCGATCACGCCTAAAAACATGGTATCTATTGTCAAAAAGTTCTGCATTGAATACACTGTCGTTAAGCCAAGTTTCCGTCAACACTATAACATCAAAATCTTGCAGCAGAATATTCTGATAAAACGATGTAGTTTTGGTCTTGAGACCGCGGGTGTTTTGATAGTAGATATTAATATTCATCGGCTTATTAGTTAAAAGGAAAATATCTGACAAATAAGAGTAGAGATAAGGAATAGTTATTGGGTATGGTTGTACTGTGTTGTTTATTTTAGTTTATTTTAGTGCAATTCTTTTAGTTTTTCAGGACAGTCTATGACAATGCGGTCGGAGTCCACAGACTTTTTCATAAAGATGCGTCCGTTACGCACCCACACAAATCTGAATCCCAGTTCTTTGGCGCGGGCTCGAGCTGCTGCGTGAAGTGATTTATTGTCAGCCGAAAGGTGTTCTACGACGTAAATCGGTTGGGCCTTATCAGCAGTTGCTCCCAGGTGGCCTGTGTTCAGGCGGTCCTGCGGATTGCTTCTGTTGAATAAGATCGTGGCAGCAAGGAATTCGTCACGTAGCCGAGGTGTGTTAAACTTCACTAGAATGGATCTTGGACGGGGGCTGTCGGAATCTTTCTTAGCGATTCTGGTACACTGAGAGATGTCAGCGTTTTTCACCTTACTCTTGATAACTTTACTTATATCAAGTAATGTATCAATCACGTTTTCGGACTTGTCTTCTGGCACACACTGTATTTCAAGATTATTGGCCCGCGCGTGTTGTTCTGTATTGTTAAGCCGCTTAGTAAGATTTTGTACTGCCTCATGCAGTGTAGCGTTGGATTTCTCAAGCGTTGAAATTTTCTCAGTTTTCACGTCCAAATCACACTTCAAATCGTCGTATCTGTCACTGAGAAAGGAAATAGTGCGCTGAAAACTATCCACGAGATCGGTCAAATGTTTTTGTTCGGATATAATATTGGTCAATTTTCCACTTATCTCTTGGTTTATAATCGACCTCAGGGCTTTACCAGTTAAGGGAATATTGTCGTCTTCATCAAAGTGCTCAGATATTTTGCAGGGTGGGGATTGATGCTGTTTGTTGCGTGTAGGAATATTGCTTCCCACTGCTGCTGGAGAGACCTGAGATAGTTTGGCCTTGGCACGAGTGTTATGTTGTTCAGTGCGAATCGGAGTTTCGGTATTATTACCTTTAGGTACTTTGTTGCGACATAAAGCACACTTCCACGAGTTTTTCCCGTCAGCTATCAGCCGGTATTGCCGAATTGTTATGTTAGCACATTCTAGATCATACCATTGGTGGCAAACAAAGCATTTCATGCATTCAGACGTATCAATAGTGCTAAGGCAGCCAGCGCATTTTTTTGACGTCATCGTTTGATAATAAATAGACCAACAAATATCTGCAGTGTAAAAGAAAACCAGGGCGCAGGCTGAGCCCCGCACCCCGGCGCCGAATAGACTTAAGACGGCACTGCAATAAGGCTATCTCTTTTTTACCAAATTTTAATTTTTAGAATTAAGAATCTATTTTCAGTTAAGTACGTAACTTGCGATTAGTTTCACTTAACCCTAGGTACATGTGTTTGATTCTAGTCGGGCAGATGTAATGCAGGGGTCATTTCGACATTCATCCATGTAATAGTTGCAGTGGATAATTCTATGTTGGCACGTCGTAATTCAACACGATTCGGTCTTACAGACCGCACCTTGTGAATGAAGGGTTAATTCTAGTTTGGTACATTAGATACTGACAAAAGCTCGATAGCTCTACCATTTTCTATATCTTATTTTATCTATCTTTTTAATTTATAAAACCCTACTTAGGCATTAAGGCCGAAGCGCTCAGTCAGGACGGTAGCAGAACAACAAAAGATGGCGCTAGTTTAAAAAACTGCGGTTTTCTTCTGATTTGTTAATGGTTTTTTTGCGTTTAGTTATCAAAATTCACCTTTGCGAAATTTTATTAATTGATACCAACTAATCAATACACAAAACTATAATTTTAGTAAAAAAAACGTGCAGGGGCTGTTGAAGAATTTCAAGCTTGCTATCTACTCAGATACACACACATGTATACAATATTTGTAACGCACTAGTATTTGATAATTTCAACGTCAAATGAAAAGAACGAATGGTGCGGTTGAAGATGCTATGGAATTCGATTTGACGTAACCGAGTTCAATTCTTGTGAAGGCTTACTTGTTTTTGTTTTTTGTTGAATCAATAGTTTTAGTTCTTGGCTCAAGAAAATTTATTTTTGAGTTTTACCTCTGCTTTGAACAATATCTACTGACTTATAAAACCTACTTTATTTAAAAATGATTTTTACTTAGGCAGTTGCTATAAATAGAGAACCTCCATTACCTTCTAATAAAACTGCTAACATGTTCCAGAATATACCATAAAAATATGAAAAACTCATCAAATAAAACACATGAATATGTTTTGCCCTAATACGGCCTACGTTTATGTAATTTTTTGTGGCGTCGCTAAGATTCTTCAAGTGCAGCGTGCAGCTATTGGCGCATTGTCTTGTCCAGAAGGTGATACATTGTTTGTGGGGCAGTCACATTATATTGCTAAATCGGAGTATCCCCATTTATCCAAGTCATACCTGCAGTGGCCACCTTGGCCCCCAAATCTGAGCTCCTGTAGAGAAAAACATGAAACAAATTATGCGTTGTACCTATAAAAGTCACTTAGGTGGTGTAGCCTAATGAGGAGGTTCTATGTGAAGGATGCGAAGTAGCGTGCACGCCTTGATCACCACGCATGCTTCTTTGTTATCACAATGAGCACAATATAAAGAATTTCATCACAAAACAATTATGCAGAAAGCAGAAATGACAGACAGAGCAAACGTTGACAATTGTCAGTGATGTTGCCATACATTGGTATAATTTACCCATTTCGGTATGCATTTATTTGGAGATTTTTAATTTTGCTTCAGTTTTGACTAAAACTTTCAGGATCCGATACGACTAACTACGGGTCTTTGTGTACTTAGAAATAAATATTATTTTTATAGCAAAGTAAGTTCTTTTATTTTGATAACTTGATCATTACAGAACATTAAAAAACAAACTGTTTGACAAAGCCAAAAATTATGTTGGCAACACTTTTACAACCAAATATTTTAAACTAGCAGTTAGACGTGACTTGGAACGTGTTGCCTATTTCGACTCTGCAGCGAGTTCTTTTACTGTATTTCACGTAAAAAGTCTTTTTCAAATTAAATTAATTTGTACTCAATACAGCCTATGTTACTCTTTTTAAAATGAAAGAATTATTAAAATAGATCATGTACTTTTGGGTATGTGATGCCCGTGGTGTACTAAGGTATGTGGTGCCCGCGGTGTACTAGGGTATGTGATGCCCGCGGTGTAGTTGGGTATGTGATGCCCGCGGTGTCATTGGGTATGTGGTGCCCGCGGTGTACTAGGGTATGTGGTGCCCGCAGTGTACTAGGGTATGTGATGCCCGCGGTGTACTTGGGTATGTGGTGCCCGCGGTGTAGTTGGGTATGTGAAGCCCGCGGTGTACTAGGGTATGTGATGCCCACGGTATACTTGGGTATGAGATGACCGCGGTGTACTTGGGTATGTGGTGCCCGCGGTGTGGTTGGGTATGTGATGCCCGCGGTGAACTAGGGTATGTGGTGCCCGCGGTGTACTAGGGTATGTGGTGCCCGCGGTGTACTTGGGTATGTGATGCCCGCGGTGTACTTGGGTATGTGATGCCCGCGGTGTACTTGGGTATGTGGTGCCCGCGGTGTAGTTGGGTATTTGTTGCCCGCGGTGTACTAGGGTATGTGGTGCCCGCAGTGTAGTTGGGTATGTGATGCCCGCGGTGTGCTTAAGTATGTGATGCCCGCGGTATACTTGGGTATGTGGTGCCCGCGGTGTAGTTAGGTATGTGATGCCCGCGGTGTACTAGGGTATGTGGTGCCCGCAGTGTAGTTGGGTATGTGATGCCCGCGGTGTACTTGGGTATGTGATGCCCGCGGTATACTTAGGTATGTGGTGCCCGCTGTGTTGTTAGGTATGTGGTGCCCGCGGTGTACTAGGGTATGTGATGCCCGCGGTATACTAGGGTATGTGGTGCCCGAAGTGTACTAAGGTATGTGATGGCCGCGGTGTACTAGGGTATGTGGTGCCCGCGGTGTAGTTGGGTATGTGATGCCTGCGGTGTACTAGGGTATGTGGTGCCCGCGGTGTACTAGGGTATGTGGTGCCCGCAGTGTAGTTGGGTATATGATGCCCGCGGTGTACTTGGGTATGTGATGCCCGCGGTGTACTAGGGTATGTGATGCCCGCGGTGTACTAGGGTATGTGGTGCCCGCAGTGTAATAGGGTATGTGATGCCCGCGGTGTACTTGGGTATGTGGTGCCCGCGGTGTAGTTGGGTATGTGATGCCCGCGGTGAACTAGGGTATGTGATGCCCACGGTATACTTGGGTATGTGGTGCCCGCGGTGTAGTTGGGTATGTGATGCCCGCGGTGTACTAGGGTATGTGGTGCCCGCGGTTTACTAGGGTATGTGATGCCCACGGTGTACTTGGGTATGTGGTGTCCCGCGGTGTAGTTGGGTATGTGATGCCCGCGGTGTAGTTGGGTATGTGATGCCCGCGGTGTCATTGGGTATGTGGTGCCCGCGGTACTAGGGTATTTGGTGCCCGCAGTGTACTAGGATATGTGATGCCCGCGGTGTACTTGGGTATGTGGTGCCCGCGGTGTAGTTGGGTATGTGATGCCCGCGGTGTACTAGGGTATATGATGCCCGCGGTGTACTAGGGTATGTGATGCCCGCGGTGTACTAGGGTATGTGATGCCCACGGTGTACTAGGGTATTTGGTGCCCGCAGTGTACTAGGGTATGTGATGCCCGCGGTGTACTTGGGTATGTGGTGCCCGCGGTGTAGTTGGGTATGTGATGCCCGCGGTGTACTAGGGTATATGATGCCCGCGGTGTAATTGGGTATGTGACGCCCGCGATGTACTTGGGTATGTGGTGCCCGCGGTGTAGTTGGGTATGTGATGCCCGCGGTGTACTAGGGTATGTGGTGCTTGCGGTATACTTGGGTATGTGGTGCCCGCGGTGTAGTTGGGTATGTGATGCCCGCGGTGTACTAGGGTATGTGGTGCCCGCGGTGTACTAGGGTATGTGATGCCCACGGTGTACTTGGGTATGTGGTGTCCCGCGGTGTAGTTGGGTATGTGATGCCCGCGGTGTAGTTGGGTATGTGATGCCCGCGGTGTCATTGGTTATGTGGTGCCCGCGGTGTACTAGGGTATGTGGTGCCCGCAGTGTACTAGGGTATGTGATGCCCGCGGTGTACTTGGGTATGTGGTGCCCGCGGTCTAGTTGGGTATGTGATGCCCGCGGTGTACTAGGGTATGTGATGCCCACGGTATACTTGGGTATGAGATGACCGCGGTGTACTTGGGTATGTGTTGCCCGCGGTGTAGTTGGGTTTGTGATGCCCGCGGTGTACTAGGGTATGTGGTGCCCGCGGTGTACTAGGGTATGTGGTGCCCGCGGTGTACTTGGGTATGTGATGCCCGCGGTGTAGTTGAGTATGTGATGCCCGCGGTGTCATTGGGTATGTGGTGCCCGCGGTACTAGGGTATTTGGTGCCCGCAGTGTACTAGGGTATTTGATGCCCGCGGTGTACTAGGGTATGTGGTGCCCGCGGTGTAGTTGGGTATGTGATGCCCGCGGTGTACTAGGGTATATGATGCCCGCGGTGTAATTGGGTATGTGACGCCCGCGATGTACTTGGGTATGTGGTGCCCGCGGTGTAGTTGGGTATGTGATGCCCGCGGTGTACTAGGGTATGTGGTGCTTGCGGTATACTTGGGTATGTGGTGCCCGCGGTGTAGTTGGGTATGTGATGCCCGCGGTGTACTAGGGTATGTGGTGCCCGCGGTGTACTAGGGTATGTGATGCCCACGGTGTACTTGGGTATGTGGTGTCCCGCGGTGTAGTTGGGTATGTGATGCCCGCGGTGTAGTTGGGTATGTGGTGCCCGCGGTGTAGTTGGGTATGTGATGCCCGCGGTGTAGTTGGGTATGTGATGCCCGCGGTGTACTTGGGTATGTGGTGCCCGCAGTGTACTAGGGTATGTGGTGCCCGCGGTGTAGTTGGGTATGTGGTGCCCGCGGTGTAGTTGGGTATGTGATGCCCGCGGTGTTTTAGGATATGTGGTGCCCGCGGTGTAGTTGGGTATGTGATGCCCGCGGTGTACTTGGGTCTGTGGTGCCCGCGGTGTAGTTGGGTATTTGTTGCCCGCGGTGTACTAGGGTATGTGGTGCCCGCAGTGTAGTTGGGTATGTGATGCCCGCGGTGTACTTGGGTATGTAATGCCCGCGGTATACTTGGGTATGTGGTGCCCGCGGTGTAGTTGGGTATGAGATGCCCGCGGTGTACTAGGGTATGTGGTGCCCGCGGTGTAGTTGGGTATGTGATGCCCGCGGTGTACTAGGGTATATGATGCCCGCGGTGTAATTTGGTATGTGACGCCCGCGGTGTAGTTGGGTATTTGTTGCCCGCGGTGTACTAGGGTATGTGGTGCCCGCGGTGTAGTTGGGTATGTGATGCCCGCGGTGTACTTGGGTATGTGATGCCCGCGGTATACTTGGGTATGTGATGCCCGCGGTATACTTAGGTATGTGGTGCCCGCTGTGTTGTTAGGTATGTGGTGCCCGCGGTGTACTAGGGTATGTGATGCCCGCGGTATACTAGGGTATGTGGTGCCCGAAGTGTACTAAGGTATGTGATGGCCGCGGTGTACTAGGGTATGTGGTGCCCGCGGTGTAGTTGGGTATGTGATGCCTGCGGTGTACTAGGGTATGTGGTGCCCGCGGTGTACTAGGGTATGTGGTGCCCGCAGTGTAGTTGGGTATCTGATGCCCGCGGTGTACTTGGGTATGTGATGCCCGCGGTGTACTAGGGTATGTGATGCCCGCGGTGTACTAGGGTATGTGGTGCCCGCAGTGTACTAGGGTATGTGATGCCCGCGGTGTACTTGGGTATGTGGTGCCCGCGGTGTAGTTGGGTATGTGATGCCCGCGGTGAACTAGGGTATGTGATGCCCACGGTATACTTGGGTATGTGGTGCCCGCGGTGTAGTTGGGTATGTGATGCCCGCGGTGTACTAGGGTATGTGGTGCCCGCGGTTTACTAGGGTATGTGATGCCCACGGTGTACTTGGGTATGTGGTGTCCCGCGGTGTAGTTGGGTATGTGATGCCCGCGGTGTAGTTGGGTATGTGATGCCCGCGGTGTCATTGGGTATGTGGTGCCCGCGGTACTAGGGTATTTGGTGCCCGCAGTGTACTAGGATATGTGATGCCCGCGGTGTACTTGGGTATGTGGTGCCCGCGGTGTAGTTGGGTATGTGATGCCCGCGGTGTACTAGGGTATATGATGCCCGCGGTGTACTAGGGTATGTGATGCCCGCGGTGTACTAGGGTATGTGATGCCCACGGTGTACTAGGGTATTTGGTGCCCGCAGTGTACTAGGGTATGTGATGCCCGCGGTGTACTTGGGTATGTGGTGCCCGCGGTGTAGTTGGGTATGTGATGCCCGCGGTGTACTAGGGTATATGATGCCCGCGGTGTAATTGGGTATGTGACGCCCGCGATGTACTTCAAAATTCAAAAAAATTCAAAAATGTTTTATTTGGAACAGAAACAAAGGTACACGAAACAAGGTGAAAACGTTGACAACTGCAAAAGTTATAAAACTGAGTAGCAGAGTCAGCGCCCTCCTCCAGAATAGAACAGGGATAATGTTCCATGAAAGCTAGGAATTTAATTTATACAGAAAAGAGTATGATTTATGCTAAAACTTATAAAAATAATACAAACATTATTATTACACTGTGCGTCGTAAAAGAAAAATAAGCAATATGTTGTAAAGTATGTGTTTATGAGGGTGTATAACGCTTTATTATGTATTAGTATGTCAGGGTGTATGTATGTGAGGGTGAGTGTGGAGTGAGTTTGTGGGTTTACCTGATCCACGCCAGTCTCTTAAGAGTCTGGGTATCACAGGAGAAACCCACCTAAGTGTAATGGAGAGTGAGAGAGGGTGAGGGGAGGTGTGTATGAGTGTGGGGGGTGTGTATGTGTGGGGGGGGAGGGAGTATGTGAGGGTGAGTGTTAGTGTGACTGTTGTAAATGTAAGAAAGTAAGGTTCTTCTGGTACGCCAGTCTCATAGGAGACTGGTTATAGAGAAGAGACTTTCTATTGTGTGAGTGTGTGGGGTGTGTTTGAGAGAGTGTGGGTGACGGTTTGAATGAGGAGAGGCAAATTTATTTAAAAACAATAGTATTTAGTAAGTAGGATGTAAGCATAGTTCTATCAAGTAAGTGTGAGTATAAGGCTTTCTGTTTCCTCATAGGAAAGGGATCGAAGCCATGTTAGGCATTTACGTTTACATTTATGGAGTGGTAGGGGATATATTTGTATTTCTTTATTAACTTTATTGTATAAGGAGGAGCTTAGATAGAAAAAGTTCCTAGCGGCCACTGATGTACGGCGAGGCTCAATTTTGCAAACTTTGTCCGTACGACGTTTGTCTGTGAGTATTGTAGGGTCGAAAATGATTTGCGAGTGCTTACGTAAGATTGTTAATTGGATAAACAATTGGCGCACAGTTAAAACGTCACAGATCGAATAGAGTGTTACTGTTGGAAAACGTCTAGGGTTGGAAGTCATGACCTTCAGAACGGCTCTCTGTGCTCTTTCAAGCCTTAGCATGTGAGTCTTGGCAGACCCTCCCCAAGCCGTGATGCAATATGACAAGACCGATTGAGCAAGGGCGTAATAGATCATTTTGAGGCATTGAAGATCTGCACTATTTCGCAAAGTCTTAAATATGAACATCAGTTTCCTAACTTTTGAGACAGTGCATTCAATATGAGGAGTCCATGATATATGTCTATCAAGCAAGATACCTAAATACTTTATAGAATGTACGCGCTCCAGATTTGTGCAATAGCATGGTCCCATAGAAAATTCACATGTGTGGGCAAAAAGAGAAGGTAATGAGGTCGGTTGGGTTCTGAGTGTTGGAGAAAAAGTAATAAATTTAGTTTTTGAAATATTTAGGGTGAGTAAATTTTGAGAGAGCCACTTTACAGTAGAGTTAAAGGCAAGTTGTGCGTTTCGAGTCGTCTCAACCCAAGTACGGCCGCTTACAAGAAGAGCAGTATCATCGGCATAGGTAAAAATACTGCAGTTGGGGAGTGATAGGTTGCACAGGTCGTTTATATAAACAAGAAAGAGAGTAGGCCCAAGAACACTTCCCTGTGGGACTCCAAAAGTGATCACTTCCTCCTCACTAGACTCATTGCCAACAACAACCATCTGACGGCGATCACATAGGTAGCTTTTGAACAAGTTGTTAACGTGGCCTCTAACACCAATATTACGAAGCTTTTCTAATAGGATAGGGACAGAGACAGTATCGAACGCTTTTGATAAATCAAGAAATATACCAATAGTTTTTAGTTTTTTATCAAAATTTTTGACAATTGAGGAAGTGAGTTCAATAACAGCGTCTTCGGTAGATTTGGAGCTTCTAAAACCATACTGCTGTTCAGATAGAACATTTTTGTCCGTTAAAAATTTAACAAGCCGCTTATTCAGGATCTTTTCAAATACTTTTGACAACACGCTAAGCACAGAAATTGGGCGATAGTTGTTTACGCTGTCTCTGTCTCCTCCTTTGTAAATTGGATGTATGAGAGCTTTTTTTAACACCAAAGGAAAAATGCCTTCTGATATAGATAGATTAAATAAGTGAGTAAGTATAGGAGTAAGAACGTGCTTAGTGTTTTTAATTACTGAAGTCGGAATGCCGTCCCAACCCACAGCACATTTATTTTTAAGCATTATAATAATACTGTCGACTTCACTATTGTCAGTAGGTAATAGTACCATGGAGTCAGGAAGCAAGCACGTTTCAGAGGCCATGAAAGGAGTTGGAGGAGTTTTAATTTTAGAGGCCAAATCTTTTCCCACATTCGCAAAGAAGCTGTTAACTTCATTGATAGGAGATATCTGTAAAAGTTCTTCTAGAGATGATTGTTTACGATTTAGGTTAGCCATTTTTTTTATAATGTTCCACGTAGCTTTCGGATTATTTTTGGCTTTCAGAAGCTCATTACGTTCATAATCGCGTTTAACTTTTTTTAAAAGATTATTACAGTAATTACGATAGCGAGTAAATGTAAGTTTGAGGGTTTGATTGTCTATGTCTCTATGAAATTGTTTGTAGAGACGATCCCTGTGTCGAATGCACCTCAGGAGGACACTTGGGTATGTGGTGCCCGCGGTGTAGTTGGGTATGTGATGCCCGCGGTGTACTAGGGTATGTGGTGCTTGCGGTGTACTAGGGTATGTGGTGCTTGCGGTATACTTGGGTATGTGGTGCCCGCGGTGTAGTTGGGTATGTGATGCCCGCGGTGTACTAGGGTATGTGGTGCCCGCGGTGTACTAGGGTATGTGATGCCCACGGTGTACTTGGGTGTGTGGTGTCCCGCGGTGTAGTTGGGTATGTGATGCCCGCGGTGTAGTTGGGTATGTGATGCCCGCGGTGTCATTGGTTATGTGGTGCCCGCGGTGTACTAGGGTATGTGGTGCCCGCAGTGTACTAGGGTATGTGATGCCCGCGGTGTACTTGGGTATGTGGTGCCCGCGGTCTAGTTGGGTATGTGATGCCCGCGGTGTACTAGGGTATGTGATGCCCACGGTATACTTGGGTATGAGATGACCGCGGTGTACTTGGGTATGTGGTGCCCGCGGTGTAGTTGGGTTTGTGATGCCCGCGGTGTACTAGGGTATGTGGTGCCCGCGGTGTACTAGGGTATGTGGTGCCCGCGGTGTACTTGGGTATGTGATGCCCGCGGTGTAGTTGAGTATGTGATGCCCGCGGTGTCATTGGGTATGTGGTGCCCGCGGTACTAGGGTATTTGGTGCCCGCAGTGTACTAGGGTATTTGATGCCCGCGGTGTACTAGGGTATGTGGTGCCCGCGGTGTAGTTGGGTATGTGATGCCCGCGGTGTACTAGGGTATATGATGCCCGCGGTGTAATTGGGTATGTGACGCCCGCGATGTACTTGGGTATGTGATGCCCGCGGTGTTTTAGGATATGTGGTGCCCGCGGTGAAGTTGGGTATGTGATGCCCGCGGTGTACTTGGGTATGTGGTGCCCGCGGTGTAGTTGGGTATTTGTTGCCCGCGGTGTACTAGGGTATGTGGTGCCCGCAGTGTAGTTGGGTATGTGATGCCCGCAGTGTACTTGGGTATGTAATGCCCGCGGTATACTTGGGTATGTGGTGCCCGCGGTGTAGTTGGGTATGTGATGCCCGCGGTGTACTAGGGTATGTGGTGCCCGCGGTGTAGTTGGGTATGTGATGCCCGCGGTGTACTAGGGTATGTGGTGCCCGCGGTGTACTAGGGTATGTGATGCCCACGGTGTACTTGGGTATGTGGTGTCCCGCGGTGTAGTTGGGTATGTGATGCCCGCGGTGTAGTTGGGTATGTGATGCCCGCGGTGTCATTGGTTATGTGGTGCCCGCGGTGTACTAGGGTATGTGGTGCCCGCAGTGTACTAGGGTATGTGATGCCCGCGGTGTACTTGGGTATGTGGTGCCCGCGGTCTAGTTGGGTATGTGATGCCCGCGGTGTACTAGGGTATGTGATGCCCACGGTATACTTGGGTATGAGATGACCGCGGTGTACTTGGGTATGTGGTGCCCGCGGTGTAGTTGGGTTTGTGATGCCCGCGGTGTAGTTGGGTATGTGGTGCCCGCGGTGTACTAGGGTATGTGGTGCCCGCGGTGTACTTGGGTATGTGATGCCCGCGGTGTAGTTGAGTATGTGATGCCCGCGGTGTCATTGGGTATGTGGTGCCCGCGGTACTAGGGTATTTGGTGCCCGCAGTGTACTAGGGTATTTGATGCCCGCGGTGTACTAGGGTATGTGGTGCCCGCGGTGTAGTTGGGTATGTGATGCCCGCGGTGTACTAGGGTATATGATGCCCGCGGTGTAATTGGGTATGTGATGCCCGCGATGTACTTGGGTATGTGGTGCCCGCGGTGTAGTTGGGTATGTGATGCCCGCGGTGTACTAGGGTATGTGGTGCTTGCGGTATACTTGGGTATGTGGTGCCCGCGGTGTAGTTGGGTATGTGATGCCCGCGGTGTACTAGGGTATGTGGTGCCCGCGGTGTACTAGGGTATGTGATGCCCACGGTGTACTTGGGTATGTGGTGTCCCGCGGTGTAGTTGGGTATGTGATGCCCGCGGTGTAGTTGGGTATGTGGTGCCCGCGGTGTAGTTGGGTATGTGATGCCCGCGGTGTAGTTGGGTATGTGATGCCCGCGGTGTACTTGGGTATGTGGTGCCCGCAGTGTACTAGGGTATGTGGTGCCCGCGGTGTAGTTGGGTATGTGGTGCCCGCGGTGTAGTTGGGTATGTGATGCCCGCGGTGTTTTAGGATATGTGGTGCCCGCGGTGAAGTTGGGTATGTGGTGCCCGCGGTGTAGTTGGGTATGTGGTGCCCGCGGTGTAGTTGGGTATGTGATGCCCGCGGTGTTTTAGGATATGTGGTGCCCGCGGTGAAGTTGGGTATGTGATGCCCGCGGTGTACTTGGGTATGTGGTGCCCGCGGTGTAGTTGGGTATTTGTTGCCCGCGGTGTACTAGGGTATGTGGTGCCCGCAGTGTAGTTGGGTATGTGATGCCCGCAGTGTACTTGGGTATGTAATGCCCGCGGTATACTTGGGTATGTGGTGCCCGCGGTGTAGTTGGGTATGTGATGCCCGCGATGTACTTGGGTATGTGGTGCCCGCGGTGTAGTTGGGTATGTGATGCCCGCGGTGTACTAGGGTATATGATGCCCGCGGTGTAATTTGGTATGTGACGCCCGCGGTGTAGTTGGGTATGTGATGCCCGCGGTGTACTAGGGTATGTGGTGCCCGCGGTGTAGTTGGGTATGTGATGCCCGCGGTGTACTAGGGTATATGATGCCCGCGGTGTAATTTGGTATGTGACGCCCGCGGTGTAGTTGGGTATTTGTTGCCCGCGGTGTACTAGGGTATGTGGTGCCCGCAGTGTAGTTGGGTATGTGATGCCCGCGGTGTACTTGGGTATGTGATGCCCGCGGTATACTTGGGTATGTGACGCCCGCGGTGTAGTTGGGTATGTGATGCCCGCGGTGTACTAGGGTATGTGGTGCCCGCGGTGTACTTGGGTATGTGATGCCCTCGGTGTACTTGGGTATGTGATGCCCGCGGTGTACTTGGGTATGTGGTGCCCGCGGTGTAGTTGGGTATTTGTTGCCCGCGGTGTACTAGGGTATGTGGTGCCCGCAGTGTAGTTGGGTATGTGATGCCCGCGGTGTACTTGGGTATGTGATGCCCGCGGTATACTTGGGTATGTGGTGCCCGCGGTGTAGTTGGGTATTTGTTGCCCGCGGTGTACTAGGGTATGTGGTGCCCGTAGTGTAGTTGGGTGTGTGATGCCCGCGGAGTACTTGGGTATGTGATGCCCGCGGTATACTTGGGTATGTGGTGCCCGCGGTGTACTTGGGTATGTGATGCCCGCGATGTACTTGGGTATGTGGTGCCCGCGGTGTAGTTGGGTATTTGTTGCCCGCGGTGTACTAGGGTATGTGGTGCCCGCAGTGTAGTTGGGTATGTGATGCCCGCGGTGTACTTGGGTATGTGATGCCCGCGGTATACTTGGGTATGTGGTGCCCGCGGTGTAGTTGGGTATGTGATGCCCGCGGTGTACTAGGGTATGTGGTGCCCGCAGTGTAGTTGAGTATGTGATGCCCGCGGTGTACTAGGGTATGTGATGCCCGCGGTATACTAGGGTATGTGGTGCCCGCGGTGTACTAAGGTATGTGATGCCCGCGGTGTACTAGGGTATGTGATGCCCGCGGTGTAATAGGGTATGTGGTGCCCGAGGTGTACTAGGGTATGTGATGCCCACGGTGTACTTGGGTATGTGGTGTCCTGCGGTGTAGTTGGGTATATGATGCCCGCGGTGTAGTTGGGTATGTGATGCCCGCGGTGTCATTGGTTATGTGGTGCCCGCGGTGTACTAGGGTATGTGGTGCCCGCAGTGTACTAGGGTATGTGATGCCCGCGGTGTACTTGGGTATGTGGTGCCCGCGGTGTAGTTGGGTATTTGTTGCCCGCGGTGTACTAGGGTATGTGGTGCCCGCAGTGTAGTTGGGTATGTGATGCCCGCAGTGTACTTGGGTATGTAATGCCCGCGGTGTACTTGGGTATGTGGTGCCCGCGGTGTAGTTGGGTATGTGATGCCCGCGGTGTACTAGGGTATGTGGTGCCCGCGGTGTACTTAGGTATGTGATGCCCCCGGTGTACTTGGGTATGTGATGCCCGCGGTGTACTTGGGTATGTGGTGCCCGCGGTGTAGTTGGGTATTTGTTGCCCGCGGTGTACTAGGGTATGTGGTGCCCGCAGTGTAGTTGGGTATGTGATGCCCGCGGTGTACTTGGGTATGTGATGCCCGCGGTATACTTGGGTATGTGGTGCCCGCGGTGTAGTTGGGTATTTGTTGCCCGCGGTGTACTAGGGTATGTGGTGCCCGTAGTGTAGTTGGGTGTGTGATGCCCGCGGTGTACTTGGGTATGTGATGCCCGCGGTATACTTGGGTATGTGGTGCCCGCGGTGTACTTGGGTATGTGATGCCTGCGATGTACTTGGGTATGTGGTGCCCGCGGTGTAGTTGGGTATTTGTTGCCCGCGGTGTACTAGGGTATGTGGTGCCCGCAGTGTAGTTGGGTATGTGATGCCCGCGGTGTACTTGGGTATGTGATGCCCGCGGTGTACTAGGGTATGTGGTGCCCGCAGTGTAGTTGGGTATGTGATGCCCGCGGTGTACTTGGGTATGTGATGCCCGCGGTATACTTGGGTATGTGATGCCCGCAGTGTACTTGGGTATGTAATGCCCGCGGTATACTTGGGTATGTGGTGCCCGCGGTGTAATTTGGTATGTGACGCCCGCGGTGTAGTTGGGTATTTGTTGCCCGCGGTGTACTAGGGTATGTGATGCCCGCTGTGTAGTTGGGTATGTGATGCCCGCGGTGTACTTGGGTATGTGATGCCCGCGGTATACTTGGGTATGTGATGCCCGCAGTGTACTTGGGTATGTAATGCCCGCGGTATACTTGGGTATGTGGTGCCCGCGGTGTAGTTGGGTATGTGATGCCCGCGGTGTACTAGGGTATGTGGTGCCCGCGGTGTACTTGGGTATGTGATGCCCCCGGTGTACTTGGGTATGTGATGCCCGCGGTGTACTTGGGTATGTGGTGCCCGCGGTGTAGTTGGGTATTTGGTGCCCGCAGTGTACTAGGGTATTTGATGCCCGCGGTGTACTAGGGTATGTGGTGCCCGCGGTGTAGTTGGGTATGTGATGCCCGCGGTGTACTAGGGTATATGATGCCCGCGGTGTAATTGGGTATGTGACGCCCGCGATGTACTTGGGTATGTGGTGCCCGCGGTGTAGTTGGGTATGTGATGCCCGCGGTGTACTAGGGTATGTGGTGCACGCGGTCTACTTGGGTATGTGGTGCCCGCGGTGTAGTTGGGTATGTGATGCCCGCGGTGTACTTGGGTATGTGGTGCCCGCGGTGTACTAGGGTATGTGATGCCCACGGTGTACTTGGGTATGTGGTGTCCCGCGGTGTAGTTGGGTATGTGATGCCCGCGGTGTAGTTGGGTATGTGGTGCCCGCGGTGTAGTTGGGTATGTGATGCCCGCGGTGTAGTTGGGTATGTGATGCCCGCGGTGTACTTGGGTATGTGGTGCCCGCAGTGTACTAGGGTATGTGGTGCCCGCGGTGTAGTTGGGTATGTGGTGCCCGCGGTGTAGTTGGGTATGTGATGCCCGCGGTGTTTTAGGATATGTGGTGCCCGCGGTGTAGTTGGGTATGTGGTGCCCGCGGTGTAGTTGGGTATGTGGTGCCCGCGGTGTAGTTGGGTATGTGATGCCCGCGGTGTTTTAGGATATGTGGTGCCCGCGGTGAAGTTGGGTATGTGATGCCCGCGGTGTACTTGGGTATGTGGTGCCCGCGGTGTAGTTGGGTATTTGTTGCCCGCGGTGTACTAGGGTATGTGGTGCCCGCAGTGTAGTTGGGTATGTGATGCCCGCAGTGTACTTGGGTATGTAATGCCCGCGGTATACTTGGGTATGTGGTGCCCGCGGTGTAGTTGGGTATGTGATGCCCGCGGTGTACTAAGGTATGTGGTGCCCGCGGTGTAGTTGGGTATGTGATGCCCGCGGTGTACTAGGGTATATGATGCCCGCGGTGTAATTTGGTATGTGACGCCCGCGGTGTAGTTGGGTATGTGATGCCCGCGGTGTACTAGGGTATGTGGTGCCCGCGGTGTAGTTGGGTATGTGATGCCCGCGGTGTACTAGGGTATATGATGCCCGCGGTGTAATTTGGTATGTGACGCCCGCGGTGTAGTTGGGTATTTGTTGCCCGCGGTGTACTAGGGTATGTGGTGCCCGCAGTGTACTAGGGTATGTGATGCCCACGGTGTACTTGGGTATGTGGTGTCCCGCGGTGTAGTTGGGTATGTGATGCCCGCGGTGTAGTTGGGTATGTGGTGCCCGCGGTGTAGTTGGGTATGTGGTGCCCGCGGTGTAGTTGGGTATTTGTTGCCCGCGGTGTACTAGGGTATGTGGTGCCCGCAGTGTAGTTGGGTATGTGATGCCCGCGGTGTACTTGGGTATGTGATGCCCGCGGTGTACTAGGGTATGTGGTGCCCGCAGTGTAGTTGGGTATGTGATGCCCGCGGTGTACTTGGGTATGTGATGCCCGCGGTATACTTGGGTATGTGATGCCCGCAGTGTACTTGGGTATGTAATGCCCGCGGTATACTTGGGTATGTGGTGCCCGCGGTGTAATTTGGTATGTGACGCCCGCGGTGTAGTTGGGTATTTGTTGCCCGCGGTGTACTAGGGTATGTGGTGCCCGCAGTGTAGTTGGGTATGTGATGCCCGCGGTGTACTTGGGTATGTGATGCCCGCGGTATACTTGGGTATGTGATGCCCGCAGTGTACTTGGGTATGTAATGCCCGCGGTATACTTGGGTATGTGGTGCCCGCGGTGTAGTTGGGTATGTGATGCCCGCGGTGTACTAGGGTATGTGGTGCCCGCGGTGTACTTGGGTATGTGATGCCCCCGGTGTACTTGGGTATGTGATGCCCGCGGTGTACTTGGGTATGTGGTGCCCGCGGTGTAGTTGGGTATTTGGTGCCCGCAGTGTACTAGGGTATTTGATGCCCGCGGTGTACTAGGGTATGTGGTGCCCGCGGTGTAGTTGGGTATGTGATGCCCGCGGTGTACTAGGGTATATGATGCCCGCGGTGTAATTGGGTATGTGACGCCCGCGATGTACTTGGGTATGTGGTGCCCGCGGTGTAGTTGGGTATGTGATGCCCGCGGTGTACTTGGGTATGTGGTGCTTGCGGTATACTTGGGTATGTGGTGCCCGCGGTGTAGTTGGGTATGTGATGCCCGCGGTGTACTAGGGTATGTGGTGCCCGCGGTGTACTAGGGTATGTGATGCCCACGGTGTACTTGGGTATGTGGTGTCCCGCGGTGTAGTTGGGTATGTGATGCCCGCGGTGTAGTTGGGTATGTGGTGCCCGCGGTGTAGTTGGGTATGTGATGCCCGCGGTGTAGTTGGGTATGTGATGCCCGCGGTGTACTTGGGTATGTGGTGCCCGCAGTGTACTAGGGTATGTGGTGCCCGCGGTGTAGTTGGGTATGTGGTGCCCGCGGTGTAGTTGGGTATGTGATGCCCGCGGTGTTTTAGGATATGTGGTGCCCGCGGTGTAGTTGGGTATGTGGTGCCCGCGGTGTAGTTGGGTATGTGGTGCCCGCGGTGTAGTTGGGTATGTGATGCCCGCGGTGTTTTAGGATATGTGGTGCCCGCGGTGAAGTTGGGTATGTGATGCCCGCGGTGTACTTGGGTATGTGGTGCCCGCGGTGTAGTTGGGTATTTGTTGCCCGCGGTGTACTAGGGTATGTGGTGCCCGCAGTGTAGTTGGGTATGTGATGCCCGCAGTGTACTTGGGTATGTAATGCCCGCGGTATACTTGGGTATGTGGTGCCCGCGGTGTAGTTGGGTATGTGATGCCCGCGGTGTACTAGGGTATGTGGTGCCCGCGGTGTAGTTGGGTATGTGATGCCCGCGGTGTACTAGGGTATATGATGCCCGCGGTGTAATTTGGTATGTGACGCCCGCGGTGTAGTTGGGTATGTGATGCCCGCGGTGTACTAGGGTATGTGGTGCCCGCGGTGTAGTTGGGTATGTGATGCCCGCGGTGTACTAGGGTATATGATGCCCGCGGTGTAATTTGGTATGTGACGCCCGCGGTGTAGTTGGGTATTTGTTGCCCGCGGTGTACTAGGGTATGTGGTGCCCGCAGTGTAGTTGGGTATGTGATGCCCGCGGTGTACTTGGGTATGTGATGCCCGCGGTATACTTGGGTATGTGACGCCCGCGGTGTAGTTGGGTATGTGATGCCCGCGGTGTACTAGGGTATGTGGTGCCCGCGGTGTACTTGGGTATGTGATGCCCTCGGTGTACTTGGGTATGTGATGCCCGCGGTGTACTTGGGTATGTGGTGCCCGCGGTATACTTGGGTATGTGGTGCCCGCGGTGTAGTTGGGTATTTGTTGCCCGCGGTGTACTAGGGTATGTGGTGCCCGTAGTGTAGTTGGGTGTGTGATGCCCGCGGTGTACTTGGGTATGTGATGCCCGCGGTATACTTGGGTATGTGGTGCCCGCGGTGTACTTGGGTATGTGATGCCCGCGATGTACTTGGGTATGTGGTGCCCGCGGTGTAGTTGGGTATTTGTTGCCCGCGGTGTACTTGGGTATGTGGTGCCCGCGGTGTACTTGGGTATGTGATGCCCGCGATGTACTTGGGTATGTGGTGCCCGCGGTGTAGTTGGGTATTTGTTGTCCGCGGTGTACTAGGGTATGTGGTGCCCGCAGTGTAGTTGGGTATGTGATGCCCGCGGTGTACTTGGGTATGTGATGCCCGCGGTATACTTGGGTATGTGGTGCCCGCGGTGTAGTTGGGTATGTGATGCCCGCGGTGTACTAGGGTATGTGGTGCCCGCAGTGTAGTTGAGTATGTGATGCCCGCGGTGTACTAGGGTATGTGATGCCCGCGGTATACTAGGGTATGTGGTGCCCGCGGTGTACTAAGGTATGTGATGCCCGCGGTGTACTAGGGTATGTGATGCCCGCGGTGTAATAGGGTATGTGGTGCCCGAGGTGTACTAGGGTATGTGATGCCCACGGTGTACTTGGGTATGTGGTGTCCTGCGGTGTAGTTGGGTATATGATGCCCGCGGTGTAGTTGGGTATGTGATGCCCGCGGTGTCATTGGTTATGTGGTGCCCGCGGTGTACTAGGGTATGTGGTGCCCGCAGTGTACTAGGGTATGTGATGCCCGCGGTGTACTTGGGTATGTGGTGCCCGCGGTGTAGTTGGGTATTTGTTGCCCGCGGTGTACTAGGGTATGTGGTGCCCGCAGTGTAGTTGGGTATGTGATGCCCGCAGTGTACTTGGGTATGTAATGCCCGCGGTATACTTGGCTATGTGGTGCCCGCGGTGTAGTTGGGTATGTGATGCCCGCGGTGTACTAGGGTATGTGGTGCCCGCGGTGTACTTAGGTATGTGATGCCCCCGGTGTACTTGGGTATGTGATGCCCGCGGTGTACTTGGGTATGTGGTGCCCGCGGTGTAGTTGGGTATTTGTTGCCCGCGGTGTACTAGGGTATGTGGTGCCCGCAGTGTAGTTGGGTATGTGATGCCCGCGGTGTACTTGGGTATGTGATGCCCGCGGTATACTTGGGTATGTGGTGCCCGCGGTGTAGTTGGGTATTTGTTGCCCGCGGTGTACTAGGGTATGTGGTGCCCGTAGTGTAGTTGGGTGTGTGATGCCCGCGGTGTACTTGGGTATGTGATGCCCGCGGTATACTTGGGTATGTGGTGCCCGCGGTGTACTTGGGTATGTGATGCCTGCGATGTACTTGGGTATGTGGTGCCCGCGGTGTAGTTGGGTATTTGTTGCCCGCGGTGTACTAGGGTATGTGGTGCCCGCAGTGTAGTTGGGTATGTGATGCCCGCGGTGTACTTGGGTATGTGATGCCCGCGGTGTACTAGGGTATGTGGTGCCCGCAGTGTAGTTGGGTATGTGATGCCCGCGGTGTACTTGGGTATGTGATGCCCGCGGTATACTTGGGTATGTGATGCCCGCAGTGTACTTGGGTATGTTTTGCCCGCGGTATACTTGGGTATGTGGTGCCCGCGGTGTAGTTTGGTATGTGAAGCCCGCGGTGTAGTTGGGTATTTGTTGCCCGCGGTGTACTAGGGTATGTGGTGCCCGCAGTGTAGTTGGGTATGTGATGCCCGCGGTGTACTTGGGTATGTGATGCCCGCGGTGTACTTGGGTATGTGATGCCCGCAGTGTACTTGGGTATGTAATGCCCGCGGTATACTTGGGTATGTGGTGCCCGCGGTGTAGTTGGGTATGTGATGCCCGCGGTGTACTAGGGTATGTGGTGCCCGCGGTGTACTTGGGTATGTGATGCCCCCGGTGTACTTGGGTATGTGATGCCCGCGGTGTACTTGGGTATGTGGTGCCCGCGGTGTAGTTGGGTATTTGTTGCCCGCGGTGTACTAGGGTATGTGGTGCCCGCAGTGTAGTTGGGTATGTGATGCCCGCGGTGTACTTGGGTATGTGATGCCCGCGGTATACTTGGGTATGTGGTGCCCGCGGTGTAGTTGGGTATTTGTTGCCCGCGGTGTACTAGGGTATGTGGTGCCCGTAGTGTAGTTGGGTGTGTGATGCCCGCGGTGTACTTGGGTATGTGATGCCCGCGGTATACTTGGGTATGTGGTGCCCGCGGTGTACTTGGGTATGTGATGCCCGCGATGTACTTGGGTATGTGGTGCCCGCGGTGTAGTTGGGTATTTGTTGCCCGCGGTGTACTAGGGTATGTGGTGCCCGCAGTGTAGTTGGGTATGTGATGCCCGCGGTGTACTTGGGTATGTGATGCCCGCGGTATACTTGGGTATGTGGTGCCCGCGGTGTAGTTGGGTATGTGATGCCCGCGGTGTACTAGGGTATGTGGTGCCCGCAGTGTAGTTGAGTATGTGATGCCCGCGGTGTACTAGGGTATGTGATGCCCGCGGTATACTAGGGTATGTGGTGCCCGCGGTGTACTAAGGTATGTGATGCCCGCGGTGTACTAGGGTATGTGATGCCCGCGGTGTACTAGGGTATGTGGTGCCCGCGGTGTACTAGGGTATGTGATGCCCACGGTGTACTTGGGTATGTGGTGTCCTGCGGTGTAGTTGGGTATATGATGCCCGCGGTGTAGTTGGGTATGTGATGCCCGCGGTGTCATTGGTTATGTGGTGCCCGCGGTGTACTAGGGTATGTGGTGCCCGCAGTGTACTAGGGTATGTGATGCCCGCGGTGTACTTGGGTATGTGGTGCCCGCGGTGTAGTTGGGTATTTGTTGCCCGCGGTGTACTAGGGTATGTGGTGCCCGCAGTGTAGTTGGGTATGTGATGCCCGCAGTGTACTTGGGTATGTAATGCCCGCGGTATACTTGGGTATGTGGTGCCCGCGGTGTAGTTGGGTATGTGATGCCCGCGGTGTACTAGGGTATGTGGTGCCCGCGGTGTACTTAGGTATGTGATGCCCCCGGTGTACTTGGGTATGTGATGCCCGCGGTGTACTTGGGTATGTGGTGCCCGCGGTGTAGTTGGGTATTTGTTGCCCGCGGTGTACTAGGGTATGTGGTGCCCGCAGTGTAGTTGGGTATGTGATGCCCGCGGTGTACTTGGGTATGTGATGCCCGCGGTATACTTGGGTATGTGGTGCCCGCGGTGTAGTTGGGTATTTGTTGCCCGCGGTGTACTAGGGTATGTGGTGCCCGTTGTGTAGTTGGGTGTGTGATGCCCGCGGTGTACTTGGGTATGTGATGCCCGCGGTATACTTGGGTATGTGGTGCCCGCGGTGTACTTGGGTATGTGATGCCTGCGATGTACTTGGGTATGTGGTGCCCGCGGTGTAGTTGGGTATTTGTTGCCCGCGGTGTACTAGGGTATGTGGTGCCCGCAGTGTAGTTGGGTATGTGATGCCCGCGGTGTACTTGGGTATGTGATGCCCGCGGTATACTTGGGTATGTGGTGCCCGCGGTGTAGTTGGGTATGTGATGCCCGCGGTGTACTAGGGTATGTGGTGCCCGCAGTGTAGTTGAGTATGTGATGCCCGCGGTGTACTAGGGTATGTGATGCCCGCGGTATACTAGGGTATGTGGTGCCCGCGGTGTACTAAGGTATGTGATGCCCGCGGTGTACTAGGGTATGTGATGCCCGCGGTGTACTAGGGTATGTGGTGCCCGCGGTGTACTAGGATATGTGATGCCCGCGGTGTACTTGGGTATGTGGTGCCCGCGGTGTAGTTGGGTATGTGATGCCCGCGGTGTACTAGGGTATATGATGCCCGCGGTGTACTAGGGTATGTGATGCCCGCGGTGTACTAGGGTATGTGATGCCCACGGTGTACTAGGGTATTTGGTGCCCGCAGTGTACTAGGGTATGTGATGCCCGCGGTGTACTTGGGTATGTGGTGCCCGCGGTGTAGTTGGGTATGTGATGCCCGCGGTGTACTAGGGTATATGATGCCCGCGGTGTAATTGGGTATGTGACGCCCGCGATGTACTTGGGTATGTGGTGCCCGCGGTGTAGTTGGGTATGTGATGCCCGCGGTGTACTAGGGTATGTGGTGCTTGCGGTGTACTAGGGTATATGGTGCTTGCGGTATACTTGGGTATGTGGTGCCCGCGGTGTAGTTGGGTATGTGATGCCCGCGGTGTACTAGGGTATGTGGTGCCCGCGGTGTACTAGGGTATGTGATGCCCACGGTGTACTTGGGTATGTGGTGTCCCGCGGTGTAGTTGGGTATGTGATGCCCGCGGTGTAGTTGGGTATGTGATGCCCGCGGTGTCATTGGTTATGTGGTGCCCGCGGTGTACTAGGGTATGTGGTGCCCGCAGTGTACTAGGGTATGTGATGCCCGCGGTGTACTTGGGTATGTGGTGCCCGCGGTCTAGTTGGGTATGTGATGCCCGCGGTGTACTAGGGTATGTGATGCCCACGGTATACTTGGGTATGAGATGACCGCGGTGTACTTGGGTATGTGGTGCCCGCGGTGTAGTTGGGTTTGTGATGCCCGCGGTGTACTAGGGTATGTGGTGCCCGCGGTGTACTAGGGTATGTGGTGCCCGCGGTGTATTTGGGTATGTGATGCCCGCGGTGTAGTTGAGTATGTGATGCCCGCGGTGTCATTGGGTATGTGGTGCCCGCGGTACTAGGGTATTTGGTGCCCGCAGTGTACTAGGGTATTTGATGCCCGCGGTGTACTAGGGTATGTGGTGCCCGCGGTGTAGTTGGGTATGTGATGCCCGCGGTGTACTAGGGTATATGATGCCCGCGGTGTTATTGGGTATGTGACGCCCGCGATGTACTTGGGTATGTGGTGCCCGCGGTGTAGTTGGGTATGTGATGCCCGCGGTGTACTAGGGTATGTGGTGCTTGCGGTATACTTGGGTATGTGGTGCCCGCGGTGTAGTTGGGTATGTGATGCCCGCGGTGTACTTGGGTATGTGGTGCCCGCGGTGTACTAGGGTATGTGATGCCCACGGTGTACTTGGGTATGTGGTGTCCCGCGGTGTAGTTGGGTATGTGATGCCCGCGGTGTAGTTGGGTATGTGGTGCCCGCGGTGTAGTTGGGTATGTGATGCCCGCGGTGTAGTTGGGTATGTGATGCCCGCGGTGTACTTGGGTATGTGGTGCCCGCAGTGTACTAGGGTATGTGGTGCCCGCGGTGTAGTTGGGTATGTGGTGCCCGCGGTGTAGTTGGGTATGTGATGCCCGCGGTGTATTAGGATATGTGGTGCCCGCGGTGAAGTTGGGTATGTGATGCCCGCGGTGTACTTGGGTATGTGGTGCCCGCGGTGTAGTTGGGTATTTGTTGCCCGCGGTGTACTAGGGTATGTGGTGCCCGCAGTGTAGTTGGGTATGTGATGCCCGCAGTGTACTTGGGTATGTAATGCCCGCGGTATACTTGGGTATGTGGTGCCCGCGGTGTAGTTGGGTATGTGGTGCCCGCGGTGTACTAGGGTATGTGGTGCCCGCGGTGTAGTTGGGTATGTGATGCCCGCGGTGTACTAGGGTATATGATGCCCGCGGTGTAATTTGGTATGTGACGCCCGCGGTGTAGTTGGGTATTTGTTGCCCGCGGTGTACTAGGGTATGTGGTGCCCGCAGTGTAGTTGGGTATGTGATGCCCGCGGTGTAGTTGGGTATGTGATGCCCGCGGTGTAGTTGGGTATGTGGTGCCCGCGGTGTAGTTGGGTATGTGATGCCCGCGGTGTAGTTGGGTATGTGATGCCCGCGGTGTACTTGGGTATGTGGTGCCCGCAGTGTACTAGGGTATGTGGTGCCCGCGGTGTAGTTGGGTATGTGGTGCCCGCGGTGTAGTTGGGTATGTGATGCCCGCGGTGTTTTAGGATATGTGGTGCCCGCGGTGAAGTTGGGTATGTGATGCCCGCGGTGTACTTGGGTATGTGGTGCCCGCGGTGTAGTTGGGTATTTGTTGCCCGCGGTGTACTAGGGTATGTGGTGCCCGCAGTGTAGTTGGGTATGTGATGCCCGCAGTGTACTTGGGTATGTAATGCCCGCGGTATACTTGGGTATGTGGTGCCCGCGGTGTAGTTGGGTATGAGATGCCCGCGGTGTACTAGGGTATGTGGTGCCCGCGGTGTAGTTGGGTATGTGATGCCCGCGGTGTACTAGGGTATATGATGCCCGCGGTGTAATTTGGTATGTGACGCCCGCGGTGTAGTTGGGTATTTGTTGCCCGCGGTGTACTAGGGTATGTGGTGCCCGCAGTGTAGTTGGGTATGTGATGCCCGCGGTGTACTTGGGTATGTGATGCCCGCGGTATACTTGGGTATGTGATGCCCGCGGTATACTTAGGTATGTGGTGCCCGCTGTGTTGTTAGGTATGTGGTGCCCGCGGTGTACTAGGGTATGTGATGCCCGCGGTATACTAGGGTATGTGGTGCCCGAAGTGTACTAAGGTATGTGATGGCCGCGGTGTACTAGGGTATGTGGTGCCTGCGGTGTAGTTGGGTATGTGATGCCTGCGGTGTACTAGGGTATGTGGTGCCCGCGGTGTACTTGGGTATGTGGTGCCCGCGGTGTAGTTGGGTATTTGTTGCCCGCGGTGTACTAGGGTATGTGGTGCCCGCAGTGTAGTTGGGTATGTGATGCCCGCGGTGTACTTGGGTATGTGATGCCCGCGGTATACTTGGGTATGTGGTGCCCGCGGTGTAGTTGGGTATGTGATGCCCGCGGTGTACTAGGGTATGTGGTGCCCGCAGTGTAGTTGAGTATGTGATGCCCGCGGTGTACTAGGGTATGTGATGCCCGCGGTATACTAGGGTATGTGGTGCCCGCGGTGTACTAAGGTATGTGATGCCCGCGGTGTACTAGGGTATGTGATGCCCGCGGTGTAATAGGGTATGTGGTGCCCGAGGTGTACTAGGGTATGTGATGCCCACGGTGTACTTGGGTATGTGGTGTCCTGCGGTGTAGTTGGGTATATGATGCCCGCGGTGTAGTTGGGTATGTGATGCCCGCGGTGTCATTGGTTATGTGGTGCCCGCGGTGTACTAGGGTATGTGGTGCCCGCAGTGTACTAGGGTATGTGATGCCCGCGGTGTACTTGGGTATGTGGTGCCCGCGGTGTAGTTGGGTATTTGTTGCCCGCGGTGTACTAGGGTATGTGGTGCCCGCAGTGTAGTTGGGTATGTGATGCCCGCAGTGTACTTGGGTATGTAATGCCCGCGGTATACTTGGGTATGTGGTGCCCGCGGTGTAGTTGGGTATGTGATGCCCGCGGTGTACTAGGGTATGTGGTGCCCGCGGTGTACTTAGGTATGTGATGCCCCCGGTTTACTTGGGTATGTGATGCCCGCGGTGTACTTGGGTATGTGGTGCCCGCGGTGTAGTTGGGTATTTGTTGCCCGCGGTGTACTAGGGTATGTGGTGCCCGCAGTGTAGTTGGGTATGTGATGCCCGCGGTGTACTTGGGTATGTGATGCCCGCGGTATACTTGGGTATGTGGTGCCCGCGGTGTAGTTGGGTATTTGTTGCCCGCGGTGTACTAGGGTATGTGGTGCCCGTAGTGTAGTTGGGTGTGTGATGCCCGCGGTGTACTTGGGTATGTGATGCCCGCGGTATACTTGGGTATGTGGTGCCCGCGGTGTACTTGGGTATGTGATGCCTGCGATGTACTTGGGTATGTGGTGCCCGCGGTGTAGTTGGGTATTTGTTGCCCGCGGTGTACTAGGGTATGTGGTGCCCGCAGTGTAGTTGGGTATGTGATGCCCGCGGTGTACTTGGGTATGTGATGCCCGCGGTGTACTAGGGTATGTGGTGCCCGCAGTGTAGTTGGGTATGTGATGCCCGCGGTGTACTTGGGTATGTGATGCCCGCGGTATACTTGGGTATGTGATGCCCGCAGTGTACTTGGGTATGTAATGCCCGCGGTATACTTGGGTATGTGGTGCCCGCGGTGTAATTTGGTATGTGACGCCCGCGGTGTAGTTGGGTATTTGTTGCCCGCGGTGTACTAGGGTATGTGGTGCCCGCAGTGTAGTTGGGTATGTGATGCCCGCGGTGTACTTGGGTATGTGATGCCCGCGGTATACTTGGGTATGTGATGCCCGCAGTGTACTTGGGTATGTAATGCCCGCGGTATACTTGGGTATGTGGTGCCCGCGGTGTAGTTGGGTATGTGATGCCCGCGGTGTACTAGGGTATGTGGTGCCCGCGGTGTACTTGGGTATGTGATGCCCCCGGTGTACTTGGGTATGTGATGCCCGCGGTGTACTTGGGTATGTGGTGCCCGCGGTGTAGTTGGGTATTTGGTGCCCGCAGTGTACTAGGGTATGTGATGCCCGCGGTGTACTAGGGTATGTGGTGCCCGCGGTGTAGTTGGGTATGTGATGCCCGCGGTGTACTAGGGTATATGATGCCCGCGGTGTAATTGGGTATGTGACGCCCGCGATGTACTTGGGTATGTGGTGCCCGCGGTGTAGTTGGGTATGTGATGCCCGCGGTGTACTAGGGTATGTGGTGCTTGCGGTATACTTGGGTATGTGGTGCCCGCGGTGTAGTTGGGTATGTGATGCCCGCGGTGTACTAGGGTATGTGGTGCCCGCGGTGTACTAGGGTATGTGATGCCCACGGTGTACTTGGGTATGTGGTGTCCCGCGGTGTAGTTGGGTATGTGATGCCCGCGGTGTAGTTGGGTATGTGGTGCCCGCGGTGTAGTTGGGTATGTGATGCCCGCGGTGTAGTTGGGTATGTGATGCCCGCGGTGTACTTGGGTATGTGGTGCCCGCAGTGTACTAGGGTATGTGGTGCCCGCGGTGTAGTTGGGTATGTGGTGCCCGCGGTGTAGTTGGGTATGTGATGCCCGCGGTGTTTTAGGATATGTGGTGCCCGCGGTGAAGTTGGGTATGTGGTGCCCGCGGTGTAGTTGGGTATGTGGTGCCCGCGGTGTAGTTGGGTATGTGATGCCCGCGGTGTTTTAGGATATGTGGTGCCCGCGGTGAAGTTGGGTATGTGATGCCCGCGGTGTACTTGGGTATGTGGTGCCCGCGGTGTAGTTGGGTATTTGTTGCTCGCGGTGTACTAGGGTATGTGGTGCCCGCAGTGTAGTTGGGTATGTGATGCCCGCAGTGTACTTGGGTATGTAATGCCCGCGGTATACTTGGGTATGTGGTGCCCGCGGTGTAGTTGGGTATGTGATGCCCGCGGTGTACTAGGGTATGTGGTGCCCGCGGTGTAGTTGGGTATGTGATGCCCGCGGTGTACTAGGGTATATGATGCCCGCGGTGTAATTTGGTATGTGACGCCCGCGGTGTAGTTGGGTATGTGATGCCCGCGGTGTACTAGGGTATGTGGTGCCCGCGGTGTAGTTGGGTATGTGATGCCCGCGGTGTACTAGGGTATATGATGCCCGCGGTGTAATTTGGTATGTGACGCCCGCGGTGTAGTTGGGTATTTGTTGCCCGCGGTGTACTAGGGTATGTGGTGCCCGCAGTGTAGTTGGGTATGTGATGCCCGCGGTGTACTTGGGTATGTGATGCCCGCGGTATACTTGGGTATGTGACGCCCGCGGTGTAGTTGGGTATGTGATGCCCGCGGTGTACTAGGGTATGTGGTGCCCGCGGTGTACTTGGGTATGTGATGCCCTCGGTGTACTTGGGTATGTGATGCCCGCGGTGTACTTGGGTATGTGGTGCCCGCGGTGTAGTTGGGTATTTGTTGCCCGCGGTGTACTAGGGTATGTGGTGCCCGCAGTGTAGTTGGGTATGTGATGCCCGCGGTGTACTTGGGTATGTGATGCCCGCGGTGTACTAGGGTATGTGGTGCCCGCAGTGTAGTTGGGTATGTGATGCCCGCGGTGTACTTGGGTATGTGATGCCCGCGGTATACTTGGGTATGTGATGCCCGCAGTGTACTTGGGTATGTAATGCCCGCGGTATACTTGGGTATGTGGTGCCCGCGGTGTAATTTGGTATGTGACGCCCGCGGTGTAGTTGGGTATTTGTTGCCCGCGGTGTACTAGGGTATGTGGTGCCCGCAGTGTAGTTGGGTATGTGATGCCCGCGGTGTACTTGGGTATGTGATGCCCGCGGTATACTTGGGTATGTGATGCCCGCAGTGTACTTGGGTATGTAATGCCCGCGGTATACTTGGGTATGTGGTGCCCGCGGTGTAGTTGGGTATGTGATGCCCGCGGTGTACTAGGGTATGTGGTGCCCGCGGTGTACTTGGGTATGTGATGCCCCCGGTGTACTTGGGTATGTGATGCCCGCGGTGTACTTGGGTATGTGGTGCCCGCGGTGTAGTTGGGTATTTGTTGCCCGCGGTGTACTAGGGTATGTGGTGCCCGCAGTGTAGTTGGGTATGTGATGCCCGCGGTGTACTTGGGTATGTGATGCCCGCGGTATACTTGGGTATGTGGTGCCCGCGGTGTAGTTGGGTATTTGTTGCCCGCGGTGTACTAGGGTATGTGGTGCCCGTAGTGTAGTTGGGTGTGTGATGCCCGCGGTGTACTTGGGTATGTGATGCCCGCGGTATACTTGGGTATGTGGTGCCCGCGGTGTACTTGGGTATGTGATGCCCGCGATGTACTTGGGTATGTGGTGCCCGCGGTGTAGTTGGGTATTTGTTGCCCGCGGTGTACTAGGGTATGTGGTGCCCGCAGTGTAGTTGGGTATGTGATGCCCGCGGTGTACTTGGGTATGTGATGCCCGCGGTATACTTGGGTATGTGGTGCCCGCGGTGTAGTTGGGTATGTGATGCCCGCGGTGTACTAGGGTATATGGTGCCCGCAGTGTAGTTGAGTATGTGATGCCCGCGGTGTACTAGGGTATGTGATGCCCGCGGTATACTAGGGTATGTGGTGCCCGCGGTGTACTAAGGTATGTGATGCCCGCGGTGTACTAGGGTATGTGATGCCCGCGGTGTACTAGGGTATGTGGTGCCCGCGGTGTACTAGGGTATGTGATGCCCACGGTGTACTTGGGTATGTGGTGTCCTGCGGTGTAGTTGGGTATATGATGCCCGCGGTGTAGTTGGGTATGTGATGCCCGCGGTGTCATTGGTTATGTGGTGCCCGCGGTGTACTAGGGTATGTGGTGCCCGCAGTGTACTAGGGTATGTGATGCCCGCGGTGTACTTGGGTATGTGGTGCCCGCGGTGTAGTTGGGTATTTGTTGCCCGCGGTGTACTAGGGTATGTGGTGCCCGCAGTGTAGTTGGGTATGTGATGCCCGCAGTGTACTTGGGTATGTAATGCCCGCGGTATACTTGGGTATGTGGTGCCCGCGGTGTAGTTGGGTATGTGATGCCCGCGGTGTACTAGGGTATGTGGTGCCCGCGGTGTACTTAGGTATGTGATGCCCCCGGTGTACTTGGGTATGTGATGCCCGCGGTGTACTTGGGTATGTGGTGCCCGCGGTGTAGTTGGGTATTTGTTGCCCGCGGTGTACTAGGGTATGTGGTGCCCGCAGTGTAGTTGGGTATGTGATGCCCGCGGTGTACTTGGGTATGTGATGCCCGCGGTATACTTGGGTATGTGGTGCCCGCGGTGTAGTTGGGTATTTGTTGCCCGCGGTGTACTAGGGTATGTGGTGCCCGTAGTGTAGTTGGGTGTGTGATGCCCGCGGTGTACTTGGGTATGTGATGCCCGCGGTATACTTGGGTATGTGGTGCCCGCGGTGTACTTGGGTATGTGATGCCTGCGATGTACTTGGGTATGTGGTGCCCGCGGTGTAGTTGGGTATTTGTTGCCCGCGGTGTACTAGGGTATGTGGTGCCCGCAGTGTAGTTGGGTATGTGATGCCCGCGGTGTACTTGGGTATGTGATGCCCGCGGTATACTTGGGTATGTGGTGCCCGCGGTGTAGTTGGGTATGTGATGCCCGCGGTGTACTAGGGTATGTGGTGCCCGCAGTGTAGTTGAGTATGTGATGCCCGCGGTGTACTAGGGTATGTGATGCCCGCGGTATACTAGGGTATGTGGTGCCCGCGGTGTACTAAGGTATGTGATGCCCGCGGTGTACTAGGGTATGTGATGCCCGCGGTGTACTAGGGTATGTGGTGCCCGCGGTGTACTAGGATATGTGATGCCCGCGGTGTACTTGGGTATGTGGTGCCCGCGGTGTAGTTGGGTATGTGATGCCCGCGGTGTACTAGGGTATATGATGCCCGCGGTGTACTAGGGTATGTGATGCCCGCGGTGTACTAGGGTATGTGATGCCCACGGTGTACTAGGGTATTTGGTGCCCGCAGTGTACTAGGGTATGTGATGCCCGCGGTGTACTTGGGTATGTGGTGCCCGCGGTGTAGTTGGGTATGTGATGCCCGCGGTGTACTAGGGTATATGATGCCCGCGGTGTAATTGGGTATGTGACGCCCGCGATGTACTTGGGTATGTGGTGCCCGCGGTGTAGTTGGGTATGTGATGCCCGCGGTGTACTAGGGTATGTGGTGCTCGCGGTGTACTAGGGTATGTGGTGCTTGCGGTATACTTGGGTATGTGGTGCCCGCGGTGTAGTTGGGTATGTGATGCCCGCGGTGTACTAGGGTATGTGGTGCCCGCGGTGTACTAGGGTATGTGATGCCCACGGTGTACTTGGGTATGTGGTGTCCCGCGGTGTAGTTGGGTATGTGATGCCCGCGGTGTAGTTGGGTATGTGATGCCCGCGGTGTCATTGGTTATGTGGTGCCCGCGGTGTACTAGGGTATGTGGTGCCCGCAGTGTACTAGGGTATGTGATGCCCGCGGTGTACTTGGGTATGTGGTGCCCGCGGTCTAGTTGGGTATGTGATGCCCGCGGTGTACTAGGGTATGTGATGCCCACGGTATACTTGGGTATGAGATGACCGCGGTGTACTTGGGTATGTGGTGCCCGCGGTGTAGTTGGGTTTGTGATGCCCGCGGTGTACTAGGGTATGTGGTGCCCGCGGTGTACTAGGGTATGTGGTGCCCGCGGTGTACTTGGGTATGTGATGCCCGCGGTGTAGTTGAGTATGTGATGCCCGCGGTGTCATTGGGTATGTGGTGCCCGCGGTACTAGGGTATTTGGTGCCCGCAGTGTACTAGGGTATTTGATGCCCGCGGTGTACTAGGGTATGTGGTGCCCGCGGTGTAGTTGGGTATGTGATGCCCGCGGTGTACTAGGGTATATGATGCCCGCGGTGTAATTGGGTATGTGACGCCCGCGATGTACTTGGGTATGTGGTGCCCGCGGTGTAGTTGGGTATGTGATGCCCGCGGTGTACTAGGGTATGTGGTGCTTGCGGTATACTTGGGTATGTGATGCCCGCGGTGTACTAGGGTATGTGGTGCCCGCGGTGTACTAGGGTATGTGATGCCCACGGTGTACTTGGGTATGTGGTGTCCCGCGGTGTAGTTGGGTATGTGATGCCCGCGGTGTAGTTGGGTATGTGGTGCCCGCGGTGTAGTTGGGTATGTGATGCCCGCGGTGTAGTTGGGTATGTGATGCCCGCGGTGTACTTGGGTATGTGGTGCCCGCAGTGTACTAGGGTATGTGGTGCCCGCGGTGTAGTTGGGTATGTGGTGCCCGCGGTGTAGTTGGGTATGTGATGCCCGCGGTGTTTTAGGATATGTGGTGCCCGCGGTGAAGTTGGGTATGTGATGCCCGCGGTGTACTTGGGTATGTGGTGCCCGCGGTGTAGTTGGGTATTTGTTGCCCGCGGTGTACTAGGGTATGTGGTGCCCGTAGTGTAGTTGGGTATGTGATGCCCGCAGTGTACTTGGGTATGTAATGCCCGCGGTATACTTGGGTATGTGGTGCCCGCGGTGTAGTTGGGTATGTGATGCCCGCGGTGTACTAGGGTATGTGGTGCCCGCGGTGTAGTTGGGTATGTGATGCCCGCGGTGTACTAGGGTATGTGGTGCCCGCGGTGTACTAGGGTATGTGATGCCCACGGTGTACTTGGGTATGTGGTGTCCCGCGGTGTAGTTGGGTATGTGATGCCCGCGGTGTAGTTGGGTATGTGATGCCCGCGGTGTCATTGGTTATGTGGTGCCCGCGGTGTACTAGGGTATGTGGTGCCCGCAGTGTACTAGGGTATGTGATGCCCGCGGTGTACTTGGGTATGTGGTGCCCGCGGTCTAGTTGGGTATGTGATGCCCGCGGTGTACTAGGGTATGTGATGCCCACGGTATACTTGGGTATGAGATGACCGCGGTGTACTTGGGTATGTGGTGCCCGCGGTGTAGTTGGGTTTGTGATGCCCGCGGTGTACTAGGGTATGTGGTGCCCGCGGTGTACTAGGGTATGTGGTGCCCGCGGTGTATTTGGGTATGTGATGCCCGCGGTGTAGTTGGGTATGTGATGCCCGCGGTGTCATTGGGTATGTGGTGCCCGCGGTACTAGGGTATTTGGTGCCCGCAGTGTACTAGGGTATTTGATGCCCGCGGTGTACTAGGGTATGTGGTGCCCGCGGTGTAGTTGGGTATGTGATGCCCGCGGTGTACTAGGGTATATGATGCCCGCGGTGTTATTGGGTATGTGACGCCCGCGATGTACTTGGGTATGTGGTGCCCGCGGTGTAGTTGGGTATGTGATGCCCGCGGTGTACTAGGGTATGTGGTGCTTGCGGTATACTTGGGTATGTGGTGCCCGCGGTGTAGTTGGGTATGTGATGCCCGCGGTGTACTAGGGTATGTGGTGCCCGCGGTGTACTAGGGTATGTGATGCCCACGGTGTACTTGGGTATGTGGTGTCCCGCGGTGTAGTTGGGTATGTGATGCCCGCGGTGTAGTTGGGTATGTGATGCCCGCGGTGTACTTGGGTATGTGGTGCCCGCGGTGTAGTTGGGTATGTGATGCCCGCGGTGTACTAGGGTATGTGGTGCCCGCGGTGTACTAGGGTATGTGATGCCCACGGTGTACTTGGGTATGTGGTGTCCCGCGGTGTAGTTGGGTATGTGATGCCCGCGGTGTAGTTGGGTATGTGATGCCCGCGGTGTCATTGGTTATGTGGTGCCCGCGGTGTACTAGGGTATGTGGTGCCCGCAGTGTACTAGGGTATGTGATGCCCGCGGTGTACTTGGGTATGTGGTGCCCGCGGTCTAGTTGGGTATGTGATGCCCGCGGTGTACTAGGGTATGTGATGCCCACGGTATACTTGGGTATGAGATGACCGCGGTGTACTTGGGTATGTGGTGCCCGCGGTGTAGTTGGGTTTGTGATGCCCGCGGTGTACTAGGGTATGTGGTGCCCGCGGTGTACTAGGGTATGTGGTGCCCGCGGTGTATTTGGGTATGTGATGCCCGCGGTGTAGTTGAGTATGTGATGCCCGCGGTGTCATTGGGTATGTGGTGCCCGCGGTACTAGGGTATTTGGTGCCCGCAGTGTACTAGGGTATTTGATGCCCGCGGTGTACTAGGGTATGTGGTGCCCGCGGTGTAGTTGGGTATGTGATGCCCGCGGTGTACTAGGGTATATGATGCCCGCGGTGTTATTGGGTATGTGACGCCCGCGATGTACTTGGGTATGTGGTGCCCGCGGTGTAGTTGGGTATGTGATGCCCGCGGTGTACTAGGGTATGTGGTGCTTGCGGTATACTTGGGTATGTGGTGCCCGCGGTGTAGTTGGGTATGTGATGCCCGCGGTGTACTAGGGTATGTGGTGCCCGCGGTGTACTAGGGTATGTGATGCCCACGGTGTACTTGGGTATGTGGTGTCCCGCGGTGTAGTTGGGTATGTGATGCCCGCGGTGTAGTTGGGTATGTGGTGCCCGCGGTGTAGTTGGGTATGTGATGCCCGCGGTGTAGTTGGGTATGTGATGCCCGCGGTGTACTTGGGTATGTGGTGCCCGCAGTGTACTAGGGTATGTGGTGCCCGCGGTGTAGTTGGGTATGTGGTGCCCGCGGTGTAGTTGGGTATGTGATGCCCGCGGTGTTTTAGGATATGTGGTGCCCGCGGTGAAGTTGGGTATGTGATGCCCGCGGTGTACTTGGGTATGTGGTGCCCGCGGTGTAGTTGGGTATTTGTTGCCCGCGGTGTACTAGGGTATGTGGTGCCCGCAGTGTAGTTGGGTATGTGATGCCCGCAGTGTACTTGGGTATGTAATGCCCGCGGTATACTTGGGTATGTGGTGCCCGCGGTGTAGTTGGGTATGTGATGCCCGCGGTGTACTAGGGTATGTGGTGCCCGCGGTGTAGTTGGGTATGTGATGCCCGCGGTGTACTAGGGTATATGATGCCCGCGGTGTAATTTGGTATGTGACGCCCGCGGTGTAGTTGGGTATTTGTTGCCCGCGGTGTACTAGGGTATGTGGTGCCCGCAGTGTAGTTGGGTATGTGATGCCCGCGGTGTAGTTGGGTATGTGATGCCCGCGGTGTAGTTGGGTATGTGGTGCCCGCGGTGTAGTTGGGTATGTGATGCCCGCGGTGTAGTTGGGTATGTGATGCCCGCGGTGTACTTGGGTATGTGGTGCCCGCGGTGTAGTTGGGTATGTGATGCCCGCGGTGTAGTTGGGTATGTGATGCCCGCGGTGTACTTGGGTATGTGGTGCCCGCAGTGTACTAGGGTATGTGGTGCCCGCGGTGTAGTTGGGTATTTGTTGCCCGCGGTGTACTAGGGTATGTGGTGCCCGCAGTGTAGTTGGGTATGTGATGCCCGCAGTGTACTTGGGTATGTAATGCCCGCGGTATACTTGGGTATGTGGTGCCCGCGGTGTAGTTGGGTATGAGATGCCCGCGGTGTACTAGGGTATGTGGTGCCCGCGGTGTAGTTGGGTATGTGATGCCCGCGGTGTACTAGGGTATCTGATGCCCGCGGTGTACTTGGGTATGTGATGCCCGCGGTGTACTAGGGTATGTGATGCCCGCGGTGTACTAGGGTATGTGGTGCCCGCAGTGTACTAGGGTATGTGATGCCCGCGGTGTACTTGGGTATGTGGTGCCCGCGGTGTAGTTGGGTATGTGATGCCCGCGGTGAACTAGGGTATGTGATGCCCGCGGTGTACTAGGGTATGTGGTGCCCGCGGTGTACTAGGGTATGTGGTGCCCGCGGTGTAGTCGGGTATGTGATGCCCGCGGTGTACTAGGGTATATGATGCCCGCGGTGTAATTTGGTATGTGACGCCCGCGGTGTAGTTGGGTATGTGATGCCTGCGGTGTACTAGGGTATGTGGTGCCCGCGGTGTACTAGGGTATGTGGTGCCCGCAGTGTAGTTGGGTATCTGATGCCCGCGGTGTACTTGGGTATGTGATGCCCGCGGTGTACTAGGGTATGTGATGCCCGCGGTGTACTAGGGTATGTGGTGCCCGCAGTGTACTAGGGTATGTGATGCCCGCGGTGTACTTGGGTATGTGGTGCCCGCGGTGTAGTTGGGTATGTGATGCCCGCGGTGTACTAGGGTATGTGGTGCCCGCGGTGTACTAGGGTATGTGATGCCCACGGTGTACTTGGGTATGTGGTGTCCCGCGGTGTAGTTGGGTATGTGATGCCCGCGGTGTAGTTGGGTATGTGGTGCCCGCGGTGTAGTTGGGTATGTGATGCCCGCGGTGTAGTTGGGTATGTGATGCCCGCGGTGTACTTGGGTATGTGGTGCCCGCAGTGTACTAGGGTATGTGGTGCCCGCGGTGTAGTTGGGTATGTGGTGCCCGCGGTGTAGTTGGGTATGTGATGCCCGCGGTGTTTTAGGATATGTGGTGCCCGCGGTGAAGTTGGGTATGTGATGCCCGCGGTGTACTTGGGTATGTGGTGCCCGCGGTGTAGTTGGGTATTTGTTGCCCGCGGTGTACTAGGGTATGTGGTGCCCGCAGTGTAGTTGGGTATGTGATGCCCGCAGTGTACTTGGGTATGTAATGCCCGCGGTATACTTGGGTATGTGGTGCCCGCGGTGTAGTTGGGTATGTGATGCCCGCGGTGTACTAGGGTATGTGGTGCCCGCGGTGTAGTCGGGTATGTGATGCCCGCGGTGTACTAGGGTATATGATGCCCGCGGTGTAATTTGGTATGTGACGCCCGCGGTGTAGTTGGGTATTTGTTGCCCGCGGTGTACTAGAGTATGTGGTGCCCGCAGTGTAGTTGGGTATGTGATGCCCGCGGTGTAGTTGGGTATGTGATGCCCGCGGTGTAGTTGGGTATGTGGTGCCCGCGGTGTAGTTGGGTATGTGATGCCCGCGGTGTAGTTGGGTATGTGATGCCCGCGGTGTACTTGGGTATGTGGTGCCCGCAGTGTACTAGGGTATGTGGTGCCCGCGGTGTAGTTGGGTATGTGGTGCCCGCGGTGTAGTTGGGTATGTGATGCCCGCGGTGTTTTAGGATATGTGGTGCCCGCGGTGAAGTTGGGTATGTGATGCCCGCGGTGTACTTGGGTATGTGGTGCCCGCGGTGTAGTTGGGTATTTGTTGCCCGCGGTGTACTTGGGTATGTGGTGCCCGCAGTGTAGTTGGGTATGTGATGCCCGCAGTGTACTTGGGTATGTAATGCCCGCGGTATACTTGGGTATGTGGTGCCCGCGGTGTAGTTGGGTATGAGATGCCCGCGGTGTACTAGGGTATGTGGTGCCCGCGGTGTAGTTGGGTATGTGATGCCCGCGGTGTACTAGGGTATATGATGCCCGCGGTGTAATTTGGTATGTGACGCCCGCGGTGTAGTTGGGTATTTGTTGCCCGCGGTGTACTAGGGTATGTGGTGCCCGCAGTGTAGTTGGGTATGTGATGCCCGCGGTGTACTTGGGTATGTGATGCCCGCGGTATACTTGGGTATGTGATGCCCGCGGTATACTTAGGTATGTGGTGCCCGCTGTGTTGTTAGGTATGTGGTGCCCGCGGTGTACTAGGGTATGTGATGCCCGCGGTATACTAGGGTATGTGGTGCCCGAAGTGTACTAAGGTATGTGATGGCCGCGGTGTACTAGGGTATGTGGTGCCCGCGGTATAGTTGGGTATGTGATGCCTGCGGTGTACTAGGGTATGTGGTGCCCGCGGTGTACTAGGGTATGTGGTGCCCGCAGTGTAGTTGGGTATCTGATGCCCGCGGTGTACTTGGGTATGTGATGCCCGCGGTGTACTAGGGTATGTGATGCCCGCGGTGTACTAGGGTATGTGGTGCCCGCAGTGTACTAGGGTATGTGATGCCCGCGGTGTACTTGGGTATGTGGTGCCCGCGGTGTAGTTGGGTATGTGATGCCCGCGGTGAACTAGGGTATGTGATGCCCACGGTATACTTGGGTATGTGGTGCCCGCGGTGTAGTTGGGTATGTGATGCCCGCGGTGTACTAGGGTATGTGGTGCCCGCGGTTTACTAGGGTATGTGATGCCCACGGTGTACTTGGGTATGTGGTGTCCCGCGGTGTAGTTGGGTATGTGATGCCCGCGGTGTAGTTGGGTATGTGATGCCCGCGGTGTCATTGGGTATGTGGTGCCCGCGGTACTAGGGTATTTGGTGCCCGCAGTGTACTAGGATATGTGATGCCCGCGGTGTACTTGGGTATGTGGTGCCCGCGGTGTAGTTGGGTATGTGATGCCCGCGGTGTACTAGGGTATATGATGCCCGCGGTGTACTAGGGTATGTGATGCCCGCGGTGTACTAGGGTATGTGATGCCCGCGGTGTACTAGGGTTTTTGGTGCCCGCAGTGTACTAGGGTATGTGATGCCCGCGGTGTACTTGGGTATGTGGTGCCCGCGGTGTAGTTGGGTATGTGATGCCCGCGGTGTACTAGGGTATATGATGCCCGCGGTGTAATTGGGTATGTGACGCCCGCGATGTACTTGGGTATGTGGTGCCCGCGGTGTAGTTGGGTATGTGATGCCCGCGGTGTACTAGGGTATGTGGTGCTTGCGGTGTACTAGGGTATGTGGTGCTTGCGGTATACTTGGGTATGTGGTGCCCGCGGTGTAGTTGGGTATGTGATGCCCGCGGTGTACTAGGGTATGTGGTGCCCGCGGTGTACTAGGGTATGTGATGCCCACGGTGTACTTGGGTATGTGGTGTCCCGCGGTGTAGTTGGGTATGTGATGCCCGCGGTGTAGTTGGGTATGTGATGCCCGCGGTGTCATTGGTTATGTGGTGCCCGCGGTGTACTAGGGTATGTGGTGCCCGCAGTGTACTAGGGTATGTGATGCCCGCGGTGTACTTGGGTATGTGGTGCCCGCGGTCTAGTTGGGTATGTGGTGCCCGCGGTGTACTTGGGTATGTGATGCCCACGGTATACTTGGGTATGAGATGACCGCGGTGTACTTGGGTATGTGGTGCCCGCGGTGTAGTTGGGTTTGTGATGCCCGCGGTGTACTAGGGTATGTGGTGCCCGCGGTGTACTAGGGTATGTGGTGCCCGCGGTGTACTTGGGTATGTGATGCCCGCGGTGTAGTTGAGTATGTGATGCCCGCGGTGTCATTGGGTATGTGGTGCCCGCGGTACTAGGGTATTTGGTGCCCGCAGTGTACTAGGGTATTTGATGCCCGCGGTGTACTAGGGTATGTGGTGCCCGCGGTGTAGTTGGGTATGTGATGCCCGCGGTGTACTAGGGTATATGATGCCCGCGGTGTAATTGGGTATGTGACGCCCGCGATGTACTTGGGTATGTGGTGCCCGCGGTGTAGTTGGGTATGTGATGCCCGCGGTGTACTAGGGTATGTGGTGCTTGCGGTATACTTGGGTATGTGATGCCCGCGGTGTACTAGGGTATGTGGTGCCCGCGGTGTACTAGGGTATGTGATGCCCACGGTGTACTTGGGTATGTGGTGTCCCGCGGTGTAGTTGGGTATGTGATGCCCGCGGTGTAGTTGGGTATGTGGTGCCCGCGGTGTAGTTGGGTATGTGATGCCCGCGGTGTAGTTGGGTATGTGATGCCCGCGGTGTACTTGGGTATGTGGTGCCCGCAGTGTACTAGGGTATGTGGTGCCCGCGGTGTAGTTGGGTATGTGGTGCCCGCGGTGTAGTTGGGTATGTGATGCCCGCGGTGTTTTAGGATATGTGGTGCCCGCGGTGAAGTTGGGTATGTGATGCCCGCGGTGTACTTGGGTATGTGGTGCCCGCGGTGTAGTTGGGTATTTGTTGCCCGCGGTGTACTAGGGTATGTGGTGCCCGTAGTGTAGTTGGGTATGTGATGCCCGCAGTGTACTTGGGTATGTAATGCCCGCGGTATACTTGGGTATGTGGTGCCCGTGGTGTAGTTGGGTATGTGATGCCCGCGGTGTACTAGGGTATGTGGTGCCCGCGGTGTAGTTGGGTATGTGATGCCCGCGGTGTACTAGGGTATGTGGTGCCCGCGGTGTACTAGGGTATGTGATGCCCACGGTGTACTTGGGTATGTGGTGTCCCGCGGTGTAGTTGGGTATGTGATGCCCGCGGTGTAGTTGGGTATGTGATGCCCGCGGTGTCATTGGTTATGTGGTGCCCGCGGTGTACTAGGGTATGTGGTGCCCGCGGTGTACTAGGGTATGTGATGCCCGCGGTGTACTTGGGTATGTGGTGCCCGCGGTCTAGTTGGGTATGTGATGCCCGCGGTGTACTAGGGTATGTGATGCCCACGGTATACTTGGGTATGAGATGACCGCGGTGTACTTGGGTATGTGGTGCCCGCGGTGTAGTTGGGTTTGTGATGCCCGCGGTGTACTAGGGTATGTGGTGCCCGCGGTGTACTAGGGTATGTGGTGCCCGCGGTGTATTTGGGTATGTGATGCCCGCGGTGTAGTTGAGTATGTGATGCCCGCGGTGTCATTGGGTATGTGGTGCCCGCGGTACTAGGGTATTTGGTGCCCGCAGTGTACTAGGGTATTTGATGCCCGCGGTGTACTAGGGTATGTGGTGCCCGCGGTGTAGTTGGGTATGTGATGCCCGCGGTGTACTAGGGTATATGATGCCCGCGGTGTTATTGGGTATGTGACGCCCGCGATGTACTTGGGTATGTGGTGCCCGCGGTGTAGTTGGGTATGTGATGCCCGCGGTGTACTAGGGTATGTGGTGCTTGCGGTATACTTGGGTATGTGGTGCCCGCGGTGTAGTTGGGTATGTGATGCCCGCGGTGTACTAGGGTATGTGGTGCCCGCGGTGTACTAGGGTATGTGATGCCCGCGGTGTACTTGGGTATGTGGTGTCCCGCGGTGTAGTTGGGTATGTGATGCCCGCGGTGTAGTTGGGTATGTGGTGCCCGCGGTGTAGTTGGGTATGTGATGCCCGCGGTGTAGTTGGGTATGTGATGCCCGCGGTGTACTAGGGTATGTGGTGCCCGCAGTGTACTAGGGTATGTGGTGCCCGCGGTGTAGTTGGGTATGTGGTGCCCGCGGTGTAGTTGGGTATGTGATGCCCGCGGTGTTTTAGGATATGTGGTGCCCGCGGTGAAGTTGGGTATGTGATGCCCGCGGTGTACTTGGGTATGTGGTGCCCGCGGTGTAGTTGGGTATTTGTTGCCCGCGGTGTACTAGGGTATGTGGTGCCCGCGGTGTAGTTGGGTATGTGATGCCCGCAGTGTACTTGGGTATGTAATGCCCGCGGTATACTTGGGTATGTGGTGCCCGCGGTGTAGTTGGGTATGTGATGCCCGCGGTGTACTAGGGTATGTGGTGCCCGCGGTGTAGTTGGGTATGTGATGCCCGCGGTGTACTAGGGTATATGATGCCCGCGGTGTAATTTGGTATGTGACGCCCGCGGTGTAGTTGGGTATTTGTTGCCCGCGGTGTACTAGGGTATGTGGTGCCCGCAGTGTAGTTGGGTATGTGATGCCCGCGGTGTAGTTGGGTATGTGATGCCCGCGGTGTAGTTGGGTATGTGGTGCCCGCGGTGTAGTTGGGTATGTGATGCCCGCGGTGTAGTTGGGTATGTGATGCCCGCGGTGTACTTGGGTATGTGGTGCCCGCGGTGTACTAGGGTATGTGGTGCCCGCGGTGTAGTTGGGTATGTGGTGCCCGCGGTGTAGTTGGGTATGTGATGCCCGCGGTGTTTTAGGATATGTGGTGCCCGCGGTGAAGTTGGGTATGTGATGCCCGCGGTGTACTTGGGTATGTGGTGCCCGCGGTGTAGTTGGGTATTTGTTGCCCGCGGTGTACTAGGGTATGTGGTGCCCGCAGTGTAGTTGGGTATGTGATGCCCGCAGTGTACTTGGGTATGTAATGCCCGCGGTATACTTGGGTATGTGGTGCCCGCGGTGTAGTTGGGTATGAGATGCCCGCGGTGTACTAGGGTATGTGGTGCCCGCGGTGTAGTTGGGTATGTGATGCCCGCGGTGTACTAGGGTATATGATGCCCGCGGTGTAATTTGGTATGTGACGCCCGCGGTGTAGTTGGGTATTTGTTGCCCGCGGTGTACTAGGGTATGTGGTGCCCGCAGTGTAGTTGGGTATGTGATGCCCGCGGTGTACTTGGGTATGTGATGCCCGCGGTATACTTGGGTATGTGATGCCCGCGGTATACTTAGGTATGTGGTGCCCGCTGTGTTGTTAGGTATGTGATGCCCGCGGTGTACTAGGGTATGTGATGCCCGCGGTGTACTAGGGTATGTGGTGCCCGCAGTGTACTAGGGTATGTGATGCCCGCGGTGTACTTGGGTATGTGGTGCCCGCGGTGTAGTTGGGTATGTGATGCCCGCGGTGAACTAGGGTATGTGATGCCCGCGGTGTACTAGGGTATGTGGTGCCCGCGGTGTACTAGGGTATGTGATGCCCACGGTGTACTTGGGTATGTGGTGTCCCGCGGTGTAGTTGGGTATGTGATGCCCGCGGTGTAGTTGGGTATGTGGTGCCCGCGGTGTAGTTGGGTATGTGATGCCCGCGGTGTAGTTGGGTATGTGATGCCCGCGGTGTACTTGGGTATGTGGTGCCCGCAGTGTACTAGGGTATGTGGTGCCCGCGGTGTAGTTGGGTATGTGGTGCCCGCGGTGTAGTTGGGTATGTGATGCCCGCGGTGTTTTAGGATATGTGGTGCCCGCGGTGAAGTTGGGTATGTGATGCCCGCGGTGTACTTGGGTATGTGGTGCCCGCGGTGTAGTTGGGTATTTGTTGCCCGCGGTGTACTAGGGTATGTGGTGCCCGCAGTGTAGTTGGGTATGTGATGCCCGCAGTGTACTTGGGTATGTAATGCCCGCGGTATACTTGGGTATGTGGTGCCCGCGGTGTAGTTGGGTATGTGATGCCCGCGGTGTACTAGGGTATGTGGTGCCCGCGGTGTAGTTGGGTATGTGATGCCCGCGGTGTACTAGGGTATATGATGCCCGCGGTGTAATTTGGTATGTGACGCCCGCGGTGTAGTTGGGTATTTGTTGCCCGCGGTGTACTAGGGTATGTGGTGCCCGCAGTGTAGTTGGGTATGTGATGCCCGCGGTGTAGTTGGGTATGTGATGCCCGCGGTGTAGTTGGGTATGTGGTGCCCGCGGTGTAGTTGGGTATGTGATGCCCGCGGTGTAGTTGGGTATGTGATGCCCGCGGTGTACTTGGGTATGTGGTGCCCGCAGTGTACTAGGGTATGTGGTGCCCGCGGTGTAGTTGGGTATGTGGTGCCCGCGGTGTAGTTGGGTATGTGATGCCCGCGGTGTTTTAGGTTATGTGGTGCCCGCGGTGAAGTTGGGTATGTGATGCCCGCGGTGTACTTGGGTATGTGGTGCCCGCGGTGTAGTTGGGTATTTGTTGCCCGCGGTGTACTAGGGTATGTGGTGCCCGCAGTGTAGTTGGGTATGTGATGCCCGCAGTGTACTTGGGTATGTAATGCCCGCGGTATACTTGGGTATGTGGTGCCCGCGGTGTAGTTGGGTATGAGATGCCCGCGGTGTACTAGGGTATGTGGTGCCCGCGGTGTAGTTGGGTATGTGATGCCCGCGGTGTACTAGGGTATATGATGCCCGCGGTGTAATTTGGTATGTGACGCCCGCGGTGTAGTTGGGTATTTGTTGCCCGCGGTGTACTAGGGTATGTGGTGCCCGCAGTGTAGTTGGGTATGTGATGCCCGCGGTGTACTTGGGTATGTGATGCCCGCGGTATACTTGGGTATGTGATGCCCGCGGTATACTTAGGTATGTGGTGCCCGCTGTGTTGTTAGGTATGTGGTGCCCGCGGTGTACTAGGGTATGTGATGCCCGCGGTATACTAGGGTATGTGGTGCCCGAAGTGTACTAAGGTATGTGATGGCCGCGGTGTACTAGGGTATGTGGTGCCCGCGGTGTAGTTGGGTATGTGATGCCTGCGGTGTACTAGGGTATGTGGTGCCCGCGGTGTACTAGGGTATGTGGTGCCCGCAGTGTAGTTGGGTATCTGATGCCCGCGGTGTACTTGGGTATGTGATGCCCGCGGTGTACTAGGGTATGTGATGCCCGCGGTGTACTAGGGTATGTGGTGCCCGCAGTGTACTAGGGTATGTGATGCCCGCGGTGTACTTGGGTATGTGGTGCCCGCGGTGTAGTTGGGTATGTGATGCCCGCGGTGAACTAGGGTATGTGATGCCCACGGTATACTTGGGTATGTGGTGCCCGCGGTGTAGTTGGGTATGTGATGCCCGCGGTGTACTAGGGTATGTGGTGCCCGCGGTTTACTAGGGTATGTGATGCCCACGGTGTACTTGGGTATGTGGTGTCCCGCGGTGTAGTTGGGTATGTGATGCCCGCGGTGTAGTTGGGTATGTGATGCCCGCGGTGTCATTGGGTATGTGGTGCCCGCGGTACTAGGGTATTTGGTGCCCGCAGTGTACTAGGATATGTGATGCCCGCGGTGTACTTGGGTATGTGGTGCCCGCGGTGTAGTTGGGTATGTGATGCCCGCGGTGTACTAGGGTATATGATGCCCGCGGTGTACTAGGGTATGTGATGCCCGCGGTGTACTAGGGTATGTGATGCCCGCGGTGTACTAGGGTTTTTGGTGCCCGCAGTGTACTAGGGTATGTGATGCCCGCGGTGTACTTGGGTATGTGGTGCCCGCGGTGTAGTTGGGTATGTGATGCCCGCGGTGTACTAGGGTATATGATGCCCGCGGTGTAGTTGGGTATGTGACGCCCGCGATGTACTTGGGTATGTGGTGCCCGCGGTGTAGTTGGGTATGTGATGCCCGCGGTGTACTAGGGTATGTGGTGCTTGCGGTGTACTAGGGTATGTGGTGCTTGCGGTATACTTGGGTATGTGGTGCCCGCGGTGTAGTTGGGTATGTGATGCCCGCGGTGTACTAGGGTATGTGGTGCCCGCGGTGTACTAGGGTATGTGATGCCCACGGTGTACTTGGGTGTGTGGTGTCCCGCGGTGTAGTTGGGTATGTGATGCCCGCGGTGTAGTTGGGTATGTGATGCCCGCGGTGTCATTGGGTATGTGGTGCCCGCGGTGTACTAGGGTATGTGGTGCCCGCAGTGTACTAGGGTCTGTGATGCCCGCGGTGTACTTGGGTATGTGGTGCCCGCGGTCTAGTTGGGTATGTGATGCCCGCGGTGTACTAGGGTATGTGATGCCCACGGTATACTTGGGTATGAGATGACCGCGGTGTACTTGGGTATGTGGTGCCCGCGGTGTAGTTGGGTTTGTGATGCCCGCGGTGTACTAGGGTATGTGGTGCCCGCGGTGTACTAGGGTATGTGGTGCCCGCGGTGTACTTGGGTATGTGATGCCCGCGGTGTAGTTGAGTATGTGATGCCCGCGGTGTCATTGGGTATGTGGTGCCCGCGGTACTAGGGTATTTGGTGCCCGCAGTGTACTAGGGTATTTGATGCCCGCGGTGTACTAGGGTATGTGGTGCCCGCGGTGTAGTTGGGTATGTGATGCCCGCGGTGTACTAGGGTATATGATGCCCGCGGTGTAATTGGGTATGTGACGCCCGCGATGTACTTGGGTATGTGGTGCCCGCGGTGTAGTTGGGTATGTGATGCCCGCGGTGTACTAGGGTATGTGGTGCTTGCGGTATACTTGGGTATGTGGTGCCCGCGGTGTAGTTGGGTATGTGATGCCCGCGGTGTACTAGGGTATGTGGTGCCCGCGGTGTACTAGGGTATGTGATGCCCACGGTGTACTTGGGTATGTGGTGTCCCGCGGTGTAGTTGGGTATGTGATGCCCGCGGTGTAGTTGGGTATGTGGTGCCCGCGGTGTAGTTGGGTATGTGATGCCCGCGGTGTAGTTGGGTATGTGATGCCCGCGGTGTACTTGGGTATGTGGTGCCCGCGGTGTACTAGGGTATGTGGTGCCCGCGGTGTAGTTGGGTATGTGGTGCCCGCGGTGTAGTTGGGTATGTGATGCCCGCGGTGTTTTAGGATATGTGGTGCCCGCGGTGAAGTTGGGTATGTGATGCCCGCGGTGTACTTGGGTATGTGGTGCCCGCGGTGTAGTTGGGTATTTGTTGCCCGCGGTGTACTTGGGTATGTGGTGCCCGCAGTGTAGTTGGGTATGTGATGCCCGCAGTGTACTTGGGTATGTAATGCCCGCGGTATACTTGGGTATGTGGTGCCCGCGGTGTAGTTGGGTATGTGATGCCCGCGGTGTACTAGGGTATGTGGTGCCCGCGGTGTAGTTGGGTATGTGATGCCCGCGGTGTACTAGGGTATGTGGTGCCCGCGGTGTACTTGGGTATGTGATGCCCGCGGTATACTTGGGTATGTGATGCCCGCAGTGTACTTGGGTATGTAATGCCCGCGGTATACTTGGGTATGTGGTGCCCGCGGTGTAATTTGGTATGTGACGCCCGCGGTGTAGTTGGGTATTTGTTGCCCGCGGTGTACTAGGGTATGTGGTGCCCGCAGTGTAGTTGGGTATGTGATGCCCGCGGTGTACTTGGGTATGTGATGCCCGCGGTGTAGTTGGGTATGTGATGCCCGCAGTGTACTTGGGTATGTAATGCCCGCGGTATACTTGGGTATGTGGTGCCCGCGGTGTAGTTGGGTATGTGATGCCCGCGGTGTACTAGGGTATGTGGTGCCCGCGGTGTACTTGGGTATGTGATGCCCCCGGTGTACTTGGGTATGTGATGCCCGCGGTGTACTTGGGTATGTGGTGCCCGCGGTGTAGTTGGGTATTTGTTGCCCGCGGTGTACTAGGGTATGTGGTGCCCGCAGTGTAGTTGGGTATGTGATGCCCGCGGTGTACTTGGGTATGTGATGCCCGCGGTATACTTGGGTATGTGGTGCCCGCGGTGTAGTTGGGTATTTGTTGCCCGCGGTGTACTAGGGTATGTGGTGCCCGTAGTGTAGTTGGGTGTGTGATGCCCGCGGTGTACTTGGGTATGTGATGCCCGCGGTATACTTGGGTATGTGGTGCCCGCGGTGTACTTGGGTATGTGATGCCCGCGATGTACTTGGGTATGTGGTGCCCGCGGTGTAGTTGGGTATTTGTTGCCCGCGGTGTACTAGGGTATGTGGTGCCCGCAGTGTAGTTGGGTATGTGATGCCCGCGGTGTACTTGGGTATGTGATGCCCGCGGTATACTTGGGTATGTGGTGCCCGCGGTGTAGTTGGGTATGTGATGCCCGCGGTGTACTAGGGTATGTGGTGCCCGCAGTGTAGTTGAGTATGTGATGCCCGCGGTGTACTAGGGTATGTGATGCCCGCGGTATACTAGGGTATGTGGTGCCCGCGGTGTACTAAGGTATGTGATGCCCGCGGTGTACTAGGGTATGTGATGCCCGCGGTGTACTAGGGTATGTGGTGCCCGCGGTGTACTAGGGTATGTGATGCCCACGGTGTACTTGGGTATGTGGTGTCCTGCGGTGTAGTTGGGTATATGATGCCCGCGGTGTAGTTGGGTATGTGATGCCCGCGGTGTCATTGGTTATGTGGTGCCCGCGGTGTACTAGGGTATGTGGTGCCCGCAGTGTACTAGGGTATGTGATGCCCGCGGTGTACTTGGGTATGTGGTGCCCGCGGTGTAGTTGGGTATTTGTTGCCCGCGGTGTACTAGGGTATGTGGTGCCCGCAGTGTAGTTGGGTATGTGATGCCCGCAGTGTACTTGGGTATGTAATGCCCGCGGTATACTTGGGTATGTGGTGCCCGCGGTGTACTAGGGTATGTGGTGCCCGCGGTTTACTAGGGTATGTGATGCCCACGGTGTACTTGGGTATGTGGTGTCCCGCGGTGTAGTTGGGTATGTGATGCCCGCGGTGTAGTTGGGTATGTGATGCCCGCGGTGTCATTGGGTATGTGGTGCCCGCGGTACTAGGGTATTTGGTGCCCGCAGTGTACTAGGATATGTGATGCCCGCGGTGTACTTGGGTATGTGGTGCCCGCGGTGTAGTTGGGTATGTGATGCCCGCGGTGTACTAGGGTATATGATGCCCGCGGTGTACTAGGGTATGTGATGCCCGCGGTGTACTAGGGTATGTGATGCCCACGGTGTACTAGGGTTTTTGGTGCCCGCAGTGTACTAGGGTATGTGATGCCCGCGGTGTACTTGGGTATGTGGTGCCCGCGGTGTAGTTGGGTATGTGATGCCCGCGGTGTACTAGGGTATATGATGCCCGCGGTGTAATTGGGTATGTGACGCCCGCGATGTACTTGGGTATGTGGTGCCCGCGGTGTAGTTGGGTATGTGATGCCCGCGGTGTACTAGGGTATGTGGTGCTTGCGGTGTACTAGGGTATGTGGTGCTTGCGGTATACTTGGGTATGTGGTGCCCGCGGTGTAGTTGGGTATGTGATGCCCGCGGTGTACTAGGGTATGTGGTGCCCGCGGTGTACTAGGGTATGTGATGCCCACGGTGTACTTGGGTGTGTGGTGTCCCGCGGTGTAGTTGGGTATGTGATGCCCGCGGTGTAGTTGGGTATGTGATGCCCGCGGTGTCATTGGTTATGTGGTGCCCGCGGTGTACTAGGGTATGTGGTGCCCGCAGTGTACTAGGGTATGTGATGCCCGCGGTGTACTTGGGTATGTGGTGCCCGCGGTCTAGTTGGGTATGTGATGCCCGCGGTGTACTAGGGTATGTGATGCCCACGGTATACTTGGGTATGAGATGACCGCGGTGTACTTGGGTATGTGGTGCCCGCGGTGTAGTTGGGTTTGTGATGCCCGCGGTGTACTAGGGTATGTGGTGCCCGCGGTGTACTAGGGTATGTGGTGCCCGCGGTGTACTTGGGTATGTGATGCCCGCGGTGTAGTTGAGTATGTGATGCCCGCGGTGTCATTGGGTATGTGGTGCCCGCGGTACTAGGGTATTTGGTGCCCGCAGTTTACTAGGGTATTTGATGCCCGCGGTGTACTAGGGTATGTGGTGCCCGCGGTGTAGTTGGGTATGTGATGCCCGCGGTGTACTAGGGTATATGATGCCCGCGGTGTAATTGGGTATGTGACGCCCGCGATGTACTTGGGTATGTGGTGCCCGCGGTGTAGTTGGGTATGTGATGCCCGCGGTGTACTAGGGTATGTGGTGCTTGCGGTATACTTGGGTATGTGGTGCCCGCGGTGTAGTTGGGTATGTGATGCCCGCGGTGTACTAGGGTATGTGGTGCCCGCGGTGTACTAGGGTATGTGATGCCCACGGTGTACTTGGGTATGTGGTGTCCCGCGGTGTAGTTGGGTATGTGATGCCCGCGGTGTAGTTGGGTATGTGGTGCCCGCGGTGTAGTTGGGTATGTGATGCCCGCGGTGTAGTTGGGTATGTGATGCCCGCGGTGTACTTGGGTATGTGGTGCCCGCAGTGTACTAGGGTATGTGGTGCCCGCGGTGTAGTTGGGTATGTGGTGCCCGCGGTGTAGTTGGGTATGTGATGCCCGCGGTGTTTTAGGATATGTGGTGCCCGCGGTGAAGTTGGGTATGTGATGCCCGCGGTGTACTAGGGTATGTGGTGCCCGCGGTGTAGTTGGGTATTTGTTGCCCGCGGTGTACTAGGGTATGTGGTGCCCGCAGTGTAGTTGGGTATGTGATGCCCGCAGTGTACTTGGGTATGTAATGCCCGCGGTATACTTGGGTATGTGGTGCCCGCGGTGTAGTTGGGTATGTGATGCCCGCGGTGTACTAGGGTATGTGGTGCCCGCGGTGTAGTTGGGTATGTGATGCCCGCGGTGTACTAGGGTATGTGGTGCCCGCGGTGTACTTGGGTATGTGATGCCCGCGGTATACTTGGGTATGTGATGCCCGCAGTGTACTTGGGTATGTAATGCCCGCGGTATACTTGGGTATGTGGTGCCCGCGGTGTAATTTGGTATGTGACGCCCGCGGTGTAGTTGGGTATTTGTTGCCCGCGGTGTACTAGGGTATGTGGTGCCCGCGGTGTAGTTGGGTATGTGATGCCCGCGGTGTACTTGGGTATGTGATGCCCGCGGTATACTTGGGTATGTGATGCCCGCAGTGTACTTGGGTATGTAATGCCCGCGGTATACTTGGGTATGTGGTGCCCGCGGTGTAGTTGGGTATGTGATGCCCGCGGTGTACTAGGGTATGTGGTGCCCGCGGTGTACTTGGGTATGTGATGCCCCCGGTGTACTTGGGTATGTGATGCCCGCGGTGTACTTGGGTATGTGGTGCCCGCGGTGTAGTTGGGTATGTGTTGCCCGCGGTGTACTAGGGTATGTGGTGCCCGCAGTGTAGTTGGGTATGTGATGCCCGCGGTGTACTTGGGTATGTGATGCCCGCGGTATACTTGGGTATGTGGTGCCCGCGGTGTAGTTGGGTATTTGTTGCCCGCGGTGTACTAGGGTATGTGGTGCCCGTTGTGTAGTTGGGTGTGTGATGCCCGCGGTGTACTTGGGTATGTGATGCCCGCGGTATACTTGGGTATGTGGTGCCCGCGGTGTACTTGGGTATGTGATGCCCGCGATGTACTTGGGTATGTGGTGCCCGCGGTGTAGTTGGGTATTTGTTGCCCGCGGTGTACTAGGGTATGTGGTGCCCGCAGTGTAGTTGGGTATGTGATGCCCGCGGTGTACTTGGGTATGTGATGCCCGCGGTATACTTGGGTATGTGGTGCCCGCGGTGTAGTTGGGTATGTGATGCCCGCGGTGTACTAGGGTATGTGGTGCCCGCAGTGTAGTTGAGTATGTGATGCCCGCGGTGTACTAGGGTATGTGATGCCCGCGGTATACTAGGGTATGTGGTGCCCGCGGTGTACTAAGGTATGTGATGCCCGCGGTGTACTAGGGTATGTGATGCCCGCGGTGTACTAGGGTATGTGGTGCCCGCGGTGTACTAGGGTATGTGATGCCCACGGTGTACTTGGGTATGTGGTGTCCTGCGGTGTAGTTGGGTATATGATGCCCGCGGTGTAGTTGGGTATGTGATGCCCGCGGTGTCATTGGTTATGTGGTGCCCGCGGTGTACTAGGGTATGTGGTGCCCGCAGTGTACTAGGGTATGTGATGCCCGCGGTGTACTTGGGTATGTGGTGCCCGCGGTGTAGTTGGGTATTTGTTGCCCGCGGTGTACTAGGGTATGTGGTGCCCGCAGTGTAGTTGGGTATGTGATGCCCGCAGTGTACCTGGGTATGTAATGCCCGCGGTATACTTGGGTATGTGGTGCCCGCGGTGTAGTTGGGTATGTGATGCCCGCGGTGTACTAGGGTATGTGGTGCCCGCGGTGTACTTAGGTATGTGATGCCCCCGGTGTACTTGGGTATGTGATGCCCGCGGTGTACTTGGGTATGTGGTGCCCGCGGTGTAGTTGGGTATTTGTTGCCCGCGGTGTACTAGGGTATGTGGTGCCCGCAGTGTAGTTGGGTATGTGATGCCCGCGGTGTACTTGGGTATGTGATGCCCGCGGTATACTTGGGTATGTGGTGCCCGCGGTGTAGTTGGGTATTTGTTGCCCGCGGTGTACTAGGGTATGTGGTGCCCGTAGTGTAGTTGGGTGTGTGATGCCCGCGGTGTACTTGGGTATGTGATGCCCGCGGTATACTTGGGTATGTGGTGCCCGCGGTGTACTTGGGTATGTGATGCCTGCGATGTACTTGGGTATGTGGTGCCCGCGGTGTAGTTGGGTATTTGTTGCCCGCGGTGTACTAGGGTATGTGGTGCCCGCAGTGTAGTTGGGTATGTGATGCCCGCGGTGTACTAGGGTATGTGGTGCCCGCGGTGTACTAGGGTATGTGATGCCCACGGTGTACTTGGGTATGTGGTGTCCTGCGGTGAAGTTGGGTATATGATGCCCGCGGTGTAGTTGGGTATGTGATGCCCGCGGTGTCATTGGTTATGTGGTGCCCGCGGTGTACTAGGGTATGTGGTGCCCAAAGTGTACTAGGGTATGTGATGCTCGCGGTGTACTTGGGTATGTGGTGCCCGCGGTGTAGTTGGGTATTTGTTGCCCGCGGTGTACTAGGGTATGTGGTGCCCGCAGTGTATTTGGGTATGTGATGCCCGCAGTGTACTTGGGTATGTAATGCCCGCGGTATACTTGGGTATGTGGTGCCCGCGGTGTAGTTGGGTATGTGATGCCCGCGGTGTACTAGGGTATGTGGTGCCCGCGGTGTACTTAGGTATGTGATGCCCCCGGTGTACTTGGGTATGTGATGCCCGCGGTGTACTTGGGTATGTGGTGCCCGCGGTGTAGTTGGGTATTTGTTGCCCGCGGTGTACTAGGGTATGTGGTGCCCGCAGTGTAGTTGGGTATGTGATGCCCGCGGTGTACTTGGGTATGTGATGCCCGCGGTATACTTGGGTATGTGGTGCCCGCGGTGTAGTTGGGTATTTGTTGCCCGCGGTGTACTAGGGTATGTGGTGCCCGTAGTGTAGTTGGGTGTGTGATGCCCGCGGTGTACTTGGGTATGTGATGCCCGCGGTATACTTGGGTATGTGGTGCCCGCGGTGTACTTGGGTATGTGATGCCTGCGATGTACTTGGGTATGTGGTGCCCGCGGTGTAGTTGGGTATTTGTTGCCCGCGGTGTACTAGGGTATGTGGTGCCCGCAGTGTAGTTGGGTATGTAATGCCCGCGGTGTACTTGGGTATGTGATGCCCGCGGTATACTTGGGTATGTGGTGCCCGCGGTGTAGTTGGGTATGTGATGCCCGCGGTGTACTAGGGTATGTGGTGCCCGCAGTGTAGTTGAGTATGTGATGCCCGCGGTGTACTAGGGTATGTGATGCCCGCGGTATACTAGGGTATGTGGTGCCCGCGGTGTACTAAGGTATGTGATGCCCGCGGTGTACTAGGGTATGTGATGCCCGCGGTGTACTAGGGTATGTGGTGCCCGCGGTGTACTAGGATATGTGATGCCCGCGGTGTACTTGGGTATGTGGTGCCCGCGGTGTAGTTGGGTATGTGATGCCCGCGGTGTACTAGGGTATATGATGCCCGCGGTGTACTAGGGTATGTGATGCCCGCGGTGTACTAGGGTATGTGATGCCCACGGTGTACTAGGGTATTTGGTGCCCGCAGTGTACTAGGGTATGTGATGCCCGCGGTGTAGTTGGGTATGTGGTGCCCGCGGTGTAGTTGGGTATGTGATGCCCGCGGTGTACTAGGGTATGTGGTGCCCGCGGTGTACTAGGGTATGTGGTGCCCGCGGTGTACTTGGGTATGTGATGCCCGCGGTGTAGTTGAGTATGTGATGCCCGCGGTGTCATTGGGTATGTGGTGCCCGCGGTACTAGGGTATTTGGTGCCCGCAGTGTACTAGGGTATTTGATGCCCGCGGTGTACTAGGGTATGTGGTGCCCGCGGTGTAGTTGGGTATGTGATGCCCGCGGTGTACTAGGGTATATGATGCCCGCGGTGTAATTGGGTATGTGACGCCCGCGATGTACTTGGGTATGTGGTGCCCGCGGTGTAGTTGGGTATGTGATGCCCGCGGTGTACTAGGGTATGTGGTGCTTGCGGTATACTTGGGTATGTGGTGCCCGCGGTGTAGTTGGGTATGTGATGCCCGCGGTGTACTAGGGTATGTGGTGCCCGCGGTGTACTAGGGTATGTGATGCCCACGGTGTACTTGGGTATGTGGTGTCCCGCGGTGTAGTTGGGTATGTGATGCCCGCGGTGTAGTTGGGTATGTGGTGCCCGCGGTGTAGTTGGGTATGTGATGCCCGCGGTGTAGTTGGGTATGTGATGCCCGCGGTGTACTTGGGTATGTGGTGCCCGCAGTGTACTAGGGTATGTGGTGCCCGCGGTGTAGTTGGGTATGTGGTGCCCGCGGTGTAGTTGGGTATGTGATGCCCGCGGTGTTTTAGGATATGTGGTGCCCGCGGTGAAGTTGGGTATGTGATGCCCGCGGTGTACTTGGGTATGTGGTGCCCGCGGTGTAGTTGGGTATGTGTTGCCCGCGGTGTACTAGGGTATGTGGTGCCCGCAGTGTAGTTGGGTATGTGATGCCCGCAGTGTACTTGGGTATGTAATGCCCGCGGTATACTTGGGTATGTGGTGCCCGCGGTGTAGTTGGGTATGTGATGCCCGCGGTGTACTAGGGTATGTGGTGCCCGCGGTGTAGTTGGGTATGTGATGCCCGCGGTGTACTAGGGTATGTGGTGCCCGCGGTGTACTTGGGTATGTGATGCCCGCGGTATACTTGGGTATGTGATGCCCGCAGTGTACTTGGGTATGTAATGCCCGCGGTATACTTGGGTATGTGGTGCCCGCGGTGTAATTTGGTATGTGACGCCCGCGGTGTAGTTGGGTATTTGTTGCCCGCGGTGTACTAGGGTATGTGGTGCCCGCGGTGTAGTTGGGTATGTGATGCCCGCGGTGTACTTGGGTATGTGATGCCCGCGGTATACTTGGGTATGTGATGCCCGCAGTGTACTTGGGTATGTAATGCCCGCGGTATACTTGGGTATGTGGTGCCCGCGGTGTAGTTGGGTATGTGATGCCCGCGGTGTACTAGGGTATGTGGTGCCCGCGGTGTACTTGGGTATGTGATGCCCCCGGTGTACTTGGGTATGTGATGCCCGCGGTGTACTTGGGTATGTGGTGCCCGCGGTGTAGTTGGGTATTTGTTGCCCGCGGTGTACTAGGGTATGTGGTGCCCGCAGTGTAGTTGGGTATGTGATGCCCGCGGTGTACTTGGGTATGTGATGCCCGCGGTATACTTGGGTATGTGGTGCCCGCGGTGTAGTTGGGTATTTGTTGCCCGCGGTGTACTAGGGTATGTGGTGCCCGTAGTGTAGTTGGGTGTGTGATGCCCGCGGTGTACTTGGGTATGTGATGCCCGCGGTATACTTGGGTATGTGGTGCCCGCGGTGTACTTGGGTATGTGATGCCCGCGATGTACTTGGGTATGTGGTGCCCGCGGTGTAGTTGGGTATTTGTTGCCCGCGGTGTACTAGGGTATGTGGTGCCCGCAGTGTAGTTGGGTATGTGATGCCCGCGGTGTACTTGGGTATGTGATGCCCGCGGTATATTTGGGTATGTGGTGCCCGCGGTGTAGTTGGGTATGTGATGCCCGCGGTGTACTAGGGTATGTGGTGCCCGCAGTGTAGTTGAGTATGTGATGCCCGCGGTGTACTAGGGTATGTGATGCCCGCGGTATACTAGGGTATGTGGTGCCCGCGGTGTACTAAGGTATGTGATGCCCGCGGTGTACTAGGGTATGTGATGCCCGCGGTGTACTAGGGTATGTGGTGCCCGCGGTGTACTAGGGTATGTGATGCCCACGGTGTACTTGGGTATGTGGTGTCCTGCGGTGTAGTTGGGTATATGATGCCCGCGGTGTAGTTGGGTATGTGATGCCCGCGGTGTCATTGGTTATGTGGTGCCCGCGGTTTACTAGGGTATGTGGTGCCCGCTGTGTACTAGGGTATGTGATGCCCGCGGTGTACTTGGGTATGTGGTGCCCGCGGTGTAGTTGGGTATTTGTTGCCCGCGGTGTACTAGGGTATGTGGTGCCCGCAGTGTAGTTGGGTATGTGATGCCCGCAGTGTACTTGGGTATGTAATGCCCGCGGTATACTTGGGTATGTGGTGCCCGCGGTGTAGTTGGGTATGTGATGCCCGCGGTGTACTAGGGTATGTGGTGCCCGCGGTGTACTTAGGTATGTGATGCCCCCGGTGTACTTGGGTATGTGATGCCCGCGGTGTACTTGGGTATGTGGTGCCCGCGGTGTAGTTGGGTATGTGTTGCCCGCGGTGTACTAGGGTATGTGGTGCCCGCAGTGTAGTTGGGTATGTGATGCCCGCGGTGTACTTGGGTATGTGATGCCCGCGGTATACTTGGGTATGTGGTGCCCGCGGTGTAGTTGGGTATTTGTTGCCCGCGGTGTACTAGGGTATGTGGTGCCCGTAGTGTAGTTGGGTGTGTGATGCCCGCGGTGTACTTGGGTATGTGATGCCCGCGGTATACTTGGGTATGTGGTGCCCGCGGTGTACTTGGGTATGTGATGCCTGCGATGTACTTGGGTATGTGGTGCCCGCGGTGTAGTTGGGTATTTGTTGCCCGCGGTGTACTAGGGTATGTGGTGCCCGCAGTGTAGTTGGGTATGTGATGCCCGCGGTGTACTAGGGTATGTGGTGCCCGCGGTGTACTAGGGTATGTGATGCCCACGGTGTACTTGGGTATGTGGTGTCCTGCGGTGAAGTTGGGTATATGATGCCCGCGGTGTAGTTGGGTATGTGATGCCCGCGGTGTCATTGGTTATGTGGTGCCCGCGGTGTACTAGGGTATGTGGTGCCCAAAGTGTACTAGGGTATGTGATGCCCGCGGTGTACTTGGGTATGTGGTGCCCGCGGTGTAGTTGGGTATTTGTTGCCCGCGGTGTACTAGGGTATGTGGTGCCCGCAGTGTATTTGGGTATGTGATGCCCGCAGTGTACTTGGGTATGTAATGCCCGCGGTATACTTGGGTATGTGGTGCCCGCGGTGTAGTTGGGTATGTGATGCCCGCGGTGTACTAGGGTATGTGGTGCCCGCGGTGTACTTAGGTATGTGATGCCCCCGGTGTACTTGGGTATGTGATGCCCGCGGTGTACTTGGGTATGTGGTGCCCGCGGTGTAGTTGGGTATTTGTTGCCCGCGGTGTACTAGGGTATGTGGTGCCCGCAGTGTAGTTGGGTATGTGATGCCCGCGGTGTACTTGGGTATGTGATGCCCGCGGTATACTTGGGTATGTGGTGCCCGCGGTGTAGTTGGGTATTTGTTGCCCGCGGTGTACTAGGGTATGTGGTGCCCGTAGTGTAGTTGGGTGTGTGATGCCCGCGGTGTACTTGGGTATGTGATGCCCGCGGTGTACTTGGGTATGTGGTGCCCGCGGTGTACTTGGGTATGTGATGCCTGCGATGTACTTGGGTATGTGGTGCCCGCGGTGTAGTTGGGTATTTGTTGCCCGCGGTGTACTAGGGTATGTGGTGCCCGCAGTGTAGTTGGGTATGTAATGCCCGCGGTGTACTTGGGTATGTGATGCCCGCGGTATACTTGGGTATGTGGTGCCCGCGGTGTAGTTGGGTATGTGATGCCCGCGGTGTACTAGGGTATGTGGTGCCCGCAGTGTAGTTGAGTATGTGATGCCCGCGGTGTACTAGGGTATGTGATGCCCGCGGTATACTAGGGTATGTGGTGCCCGCGGTGTACTAAGGTATGTGATGCCCGCGGTGTACTAGGGTATGTGATGCCCGCGGTGTACTAGGGTATGTGGTGCCCGCGGTGTACTAGGATATGTGATGCCCGCGGTGTACTTGGGTATGTGGTGCCCGCGGTGTAGTTGGGTATGTGATGCCCGCGGTGTACTAGGGTATATGATGCCCGCGGTGTACTAGGGTATGTGATGCCCGCGGTGTACTAGGGTATGTGATGCCCACGGTGTACTAGGGTATTTGGTGCCCGCAGTGTACTAGGGTATGTGATGCCCGCGGTGTAGTTGGGTATGTGGTGCCCGCGGTGTAGTTGGGTATGTGATGCCCGCGGTGTACTAGGGTATATGATGCCCGCGGTGTAATTGGGTATGTGACGCCCGCGATGTACTTGGGTATGTGGTGCCCGCGGTGTAGTTGGGTATGTGATGCCCGCGGTGTACTAGGGTATGTGGTGCTTGCGGTGTACTAGGGTATGTGGTGCTTGCGGTATACTTGGGTATGTGGTGCCCGCGGTGTAGTTGGGTATGTGATGCCCGCGGTGTACTAGGGTATGTGGTGCCCGCGGTGTACTAGGGTATGTGATGCCCACGGTGTACTTGGGTATGTGGTGTCCCGCGGTGTAGTTGGGTATGTGATGCCCGCGGTGTAGTTGGGTATGTGATGCCCGCGGTGTCATTGGTTATGTGGTGCCCGCGGTGTACTAGGGTATGTGGTGCCCGCAGTGTACTAGGGTATGTGATGCCCGCGGTGTACTTGGGTATGTGGTGCCCGCGGTCTAGTTGGGTATGTGATGCCCGCGGTGTACTAGGGTATGTGATGCCCACGGTATACTTGGGTATGAGATGACCGCGGTGTACTTGGGTATGTGGTGCCCGCGGTGTAGTTGGGTTTGTGATGCCCGCGGTGTACTAGGGTATGTGGTGCCCGCGGTGTACTAGGGTATGTGGTGCCCGCGGTGTACTTGGGTATGTGATGCCCGCGGTGTAGTTGAGTATGTGATGCCCGCGGTGTCATTGGGTATGTGGTGCCCGCGGTACTAGGGTATTTGGTGCCCGCAGTGTACTAGGGTATTTGGTGCCCGCGGTGTACTAGGGTATGTGGTGCCCGCGGTGTAGTTGGGTATGTGATGCCCGCGGTGTACTAGGGTATATGATGCCCGCGGTGTAATTGGGTATGTGACGCCCGCGATGTACTTGGGTATGTGGTGCCCGCGGTGTAGTTGGGTATGTGATGCCCGCGGTGTACTAGGGTATGTGGTGCTTGCGGTATACTTGGGTATGTGGTGCCCGCGGTGTAGTTGGGTATGTGATGCCCGCGGTGTACTAGGGTATGTGGTGCCCGCGGTGTACTAGGGTATGTGATGCCCACGGTGTACTTGGGTATGTGGTGTCCCGCGGTGTAGTTGGGTATGTGATGCCCGCGGTTTACTTGGGTATGTGGTGCCCGCGGTGTAGTTGGGTATGTGATGCCCGCGGTGTAGTTGGGTATGTGATGCCCGCGGTGTACTTGGGTATGTGGTGCCCGCAGTGTACTAGGGTATGTGGTGCCCGCGGTGTAGTTGGGTATGTGGTGCCCGCGGTGTAGTTGGGTATGTGATGCCCGCGGTGTTTTAGGATATGTGGTGCCCGCGGTGAAGTTGGGTATGTGATGCCCGCGGTGTACTTGGGTATGTGGTGCCCGCGGTGTAGTTGGGTATTTGTTGCCCGCGGTGTACTAGGGTATGTGGTGCCCGTAGTGTAGTTGGGTATGTGATGCCCGCAGTGTACTTGGGTATGTAATGCCCGCGGTATACTTGGGTATGTGGTGCCCGCGGTGTAGTTGGGTATGTGATGCCCGCGGTGTACTAGGGTATGTGGTGCCCGCGGTGTAGTTGGGTATGTGATGCCCGCGGTGTACTAGGGTATGTGGTGCCCGCGGTGTACTAGGGTATGTGATGCCCACGGTGTACTTGGGTATGTGGTGTCCCGCGGTGTCATTGGTTATGTGGTGCCCGCGGTGTACTAGGGTATGTGGTGCCCGCAGTGTACTAGGGTATGTGATGCCCGCGGTGTACTTGGGTATGTGGTGCCCGCGGTCTAGTTGGGTATGTGATGCCCGCGGTGTACTAGGGTATGTGATGCCCACGGTATACTTGGGTATGAGATGACCGCGGTGTACTTGGGTATGTGGTGCCCGCGGTGTAGTTGGGTTTGTGATGCCCGCGGTGTACTAGGGTATGTGGTGCCCGCGGTGTACTAGGGTATGTGGTGCCCGCGGTGTATTTGGGTATGTGATGCCCGCGGTGTAGTTGAGTATGTGATGCCCGCGGTGTCATTGGGTATGTGGTGCCCGCGGTACTAGGGTATTTGGTGCCCGCAGTGTACTAGGGTATTTGATGCCCGCGGTGTACTAGGGTATGTGATGCCTGCGGTGTAGTTGGGTATGTGATGCCCGCGGTGTACTAGGGTATATGATGCCCGCGGTGTTATTGGGTATGTGACGCCCGCGATGTACTTGGGTATGTGGTGCCCGCGGTGTAGTTGGGTATGTGATGCCCGCGGTGTACTAGGGTATGTGGTGCTTGCGGTATACTTGGGTATGTGGTGCCCGCGGTGTAGTTGGGTATGTGATGCCCGCGGTGTACTAGGGTATGTGGTGCCCGCGGTGTACTAGGGTATGTGATGCCCACGGTGTACTTGGGTATGTGGTGTCCCGCGGTGTAGTTGGGTATGTGATGCCCGCGGTGTAGTTGGGTATGTGGTGCCCGCGGTGTAGTTGGGTATGTGATGCCCGCGGTGTAGTTGGGTATGTGATGCCCGCGGTGTACTTGGGTATGTGGTGCCCGCAGTGTACTAGGGTATGTGGTGCCCGCGGTGTAGTTGGGTATGTGGTGCCCGCGGTGTAGTTGGGTATGTGGTGCCCGCGGTGTTTTAGGATATGTGGTGCCCGCGGTGAAGTTGGGTATGTGATGCCCGCGGTGTACTTGGGTATGTGGTGCCCGCGGTGTAGTTGGGTATTTGTTGCCCGCGGTGTACTAGGGTATGTGGTGCCCGCAGTGTAGTTGGGTATGTGATGCCCGCAGTGTACTTGGGTATGTAATGCCCGCGGTATACTTGGGTATGTGGTGCCCGCGGTGTAGTTGGGTATGTGATGCCCGCGGTGTACTAGGGTATGTGGTGCCCGCGGTGTAGTTGGGTATGTGATGCCCGCGGTGTACTAGGGTATATGATGCCCGCGGTGTAATTTGGTATGTGACGCCCGCGGTGTAGTTGGGTATTTGTTGCCCGCGGTGTACTAGGGTATGTGGTGCCCGCAGTGTAGTTGGGTATGTGATGCCCGCGGTGTACTTGGGTATGTGGTGCCCGCGGTCTAGTTGGGTATGTGATGCCCGCGGTGTACTAGGGTATGTGATGCCCACGGTATACTTGGGTATGAGATGACCGCGGTGTACTTGGGTATGTGGTGCCCGCGGTGTAGTTGGGTTTGTGATGCCCGCGGTGTACTAGGGTATGTGGTGCCCGCGGTGTACTAGGGTATGTGGTGCCCGCGGTGTATTTGGGTATGTGATGCCCGCGGTGTAGTTGAGTATGTGATGCCCGCGGTGTCATTGGGTATGTGGTGCCCGCGGTACTAGGGTATTTGGTGCCCGCAGTGTACTAGGGTATTTGATGCCCGCGGTGTACTAGGGTATGTGGTGCCCGCGGTGTAGTTGGGTATGTGATGCCCGCGGTGTACTAGGGTATATGATGCCCGCGGTGTTATTGGGTATGTGACGCCCGCGATGTACTTGGGTATGTGGTGCCCGCGGTGTAGTTGGGTATGTGATGCCCGCGGTGTACTAGGGTATGTGGTGCTTGCGGTATACTTGGGTATGTGGTGCCCGCGGTGTAGTTGGGTATGTGATGCCCGCGGTGTACTAGGGTATGTGGTGCCCGCGGTGTACTAGGGTATGTGATGCCCACGGTGTACTTGGGTATGTGGTGTCCCGCGGTGTAGTTGGGTATGTGATGCCCGCGGTGTAGTTGGGTATGTGGTGCCCGCGGTGTAGTTGGGTATGTGATGCCCGCGGTGTAGTTGGGTATGTGATGCCCGCGGTGTACTTGGGTATGTGGTGCCCGCAGTGTACTAGGGTATGTGGTGCCCGCGGTGTAGTTGGGTATGTGGTGCCCGCGGTGTAGTTGGGTATGTGATGCCCGCGGTGTTTTAGGATATGTGGTGCCCGCGGTGAAGTTGGGTATGTGATGCCCGCGGTGTACTTGGGTATGTGGTGCCCGCGGTGTAGTTGGGTATTTGTTGCCCGCGGTGTACTAGGGTATGTGGTGCCCGCAGTGTAGTTTGGTATGTGATGCCCGCAGTGTACTTGGGTATGTAATGCCCGCGGTATACTTGGGTATGTGGTGCCCGCGGTGTAGTTGGGTATGTGATGCCCGCGGTGTACTAGGGTATGTGGTGCCCGCGGTGTAGTTGGGTATGTGATGCCCGCGGTGTACTAGGGTATATGATGCCCGCGGTGTAATTTGGTATGTGACGCCCGCGGTGTAGTTGGGTATTTGTTGCCCGCGGTGTACTAGGGTATGTGGTGCCCGCAGTGTAGTTGGGTATGTGATGCCTTTGGTTTACTAGGGTATGTGATGCCCGCGGTGTACTTGGGTATGTGATGCCCGCAGTGTACTTGGGTATGTAATGCCCGCGGTATACTTGGGTATGTGGTGCCCGCGGTGTAGTTGGGTATGTGATGCCTGCGGTGTACTAGGGTATGTGGTGCCCGAGGTGTACTTGGGTATGTGATGCCCCCGGTGTACTTGGGTATGTGATGCCCGCGGTGTACTTGGGTATGTGGTGCCCGCGGTGTAGTTGGGTATTTGTTGCCCGCGGTGTACTAGGGTATGTGGTGCCCGCAGTGTAGTTGGGTATGTGATGCCCGCGGTGTACTTGGGTATGTGATGCCCGCGGTATACTTGGGTATGTGGTGCCCGCGGTGTAGTTGGGTATGTGGTGCCCGCGGTGTACTAGGGTATGTGGTGCCCGTAGTGTAGTTGGGTGTGTGATGCCCGCGGTGTACTTGGGTATGTGATGCCCGCGGTATACTTGGGTATGTGGTGCCCGCGGTGTACTTGGGTATGTGATGCCCGCGATGTACTTGGGTATGTGGTGCCCGCGGTGTAGTTGGGTATTTGTTGCCCGCGGTGTACTAGGGTATGTGGTGCCCGCAGTGTAGTTGGGTATGTGATGCCCGCGGTGTACTTGGGTATGTGATGCCCGCGGTATACTTGGGTATGTGGTGCCCGCGGTGTAGTTGGGTATGTGATGCCCGCGGTGTACTAGGGTATGTGGTGCCCGCAGTGTAGTTGAGTATGTGATGCCCGCGGTGTACTAGGGTATGTGATGCCCGCGGTATACTAGGGTATGTGGTGCCCGCGGTGTACTAAGGTATGTGATGCCCGCGGTGTACTAGGGTATGTGATGCCCGCGGTGTACTAGGGTATGTGGTGCCCGCGGTGTACTAGGGTATGTGATGCCCTCGGTGTACTTGGGTATGTGGTGTCCTGCGGTGTAGTTGGGTATATGATGCCCGCGGTGTAGTTGGGTATGTGATGCCCGCGGTGTCATTGGTTATGTGGTGCCCGCGGTGTACTAGGGTATGTGGTGCCCGCGGTGTACTAGGGTATGTGGTGCCCGCGGTGTACTTGGGTATGTGGTGCCCGCGGTGTAGTTGGGTATTTGTTGCCCGCGGTGTACTAGGGTATGTGGTGCCCGCAGTGTAGTTGGGTATGTGATGCCCGCAGTGTACTTGGGTATGTAATGCCCGCGGTATACTTGGGTATGTGGTGCCCGCGGTGTAGTTGGGTATGTGATGCCCGCGGTGTACTAGGGTATGTGATGCCCACGGTGTACTTGGGTATGTGGTGTCCCGCGGTGTAGTTGGGTATGTGATGCCCGCGGTGTACTTGGGTATGTGGTGCCCGCGGTGTAGTTGGGTATTTGTTGCCCGCGGTGTACTAGGGTATGTGGTGCCCGCAGTGTAGTTGGGTATGTGATGCCCGCGGTGTACTTGGGTATGTGATGCCCGCGGTATACTTGGGTATGTGGTGCCCGCGGTGTAGTTGGGTATTTGTTGCCCGCGGTGTACTAGGGTATGTGGTGCCCGTAGTGTAGTTGGGTGTGTGATGCCCGCGGTGTACTTGGGTATGTGATGCCCGCGGTATACTTGGGTATGTGGTGCCCGCGGTGTACTTGGGTATGTGATGCCTGCGATGTACTTGGGTATGTGATGCCTGCGATGTACTTGGGTATGTGGTGCCCGCAGTGTACTAGGGTATGTGATGCCCGCGGTGTACTTGGGTATGTGGTGCCCGCGGTGTAGTTGGGTATGTGATGCCCGCGGTGTACTAGGGTATGTGGTGCCCGCGGTGTACTAGGGTATGTGGTGCCCGCAGTGTACTAGGGTATGTGGTGCCCGCAGTGTACTAGGGTATGTGGTGCCCGCGGTGTAGTTGGGTATGTGGTGCCCGCGGTGTACTAGGGTATGTGATGCCCACGGTGTACTTGGGTATGTGGTGTCCCGCGGTGTAGTTGGGTATGTGATGCCCGCGGTGTAGTTGGGTATGTGATGCCCGCGGTGTCATTGGGTATGTGGTGCCCGCGGTACTAGGGTATTTGGTGCCCGCAGTGTACTAGGATATGTGAAGCCCGCGGTGTACTAGGGTATGTGATGCCCACGGTGTACTAGGGTATTTGGTTCCCGCAGTGTACTAGGGTATGTGATGCCCGCGGTGTACTTGGGTATGTGGTGCCCGCGGTGTAGTTGGGTATGTGATGCCCGCGTTGTACTAGGGTATATGATGCCCGCGGTGTAATTGGGTATGTGACGCCCGCGATGTACTTGGGTATGTGGTGCCCGCGGTGTAGTTGGGTATGTGATGCCCGCGGTGTACTAGGGTATGTGGTGCTTGCGGTATACTTGGGTATGTGGTGCCCGCGGTGTCATTGGTTATGTGGTGCCCGCGGTGTACTAGGGTATGTGGTGCCCGCAGTGTACTAGGGTATGTGGTGCCCGCGGTGTAGTTGGGTATGTGGTGCCCGCGGTGTACTAGGGTATGTGGTGCCCGTAGTGTAGTTGGGTGTGTGATGCCCGCGGTGTACTTGGGTATGTGATGCCCGCGGTATACTTGGGTATGTGGTGCCCGCGGTGTACTTGGGTATGTGATGCCTGCGATGTACTTGGGTATGTGATGCCTGCGATGTACTTGGGTATGTGGTGCCCGCAGTGTACTAGGGTATGTGATGCCCGCGGTGTACTTGGGTATGTGGTGCCCGCGGTGTAGTTGGGTATGTGATGCCCGCGGTGTACTAGGGTATGTGGTGCCCGCGGTGTACTAGGGTATGTGGTGCCCGCAGTGTACTAGGGTATGTGGTGCCCGCGGTGTACTAGGGTATGTGGTGCCCGCGGTGTAGTTGGGTATGTGGTGCCCGCGGTGTACTAGGGTATGTGATGCCCACGGTGTACTTGGGTATGTGGTGTCCCGCGGTGTAGTTGGGTATGTGATGCCCGCGGTGTAGTTGGGTATGTGATGCCCGCGGTGTACTTGGGTATGTGGTGCCCGAGGTACTAGGGTATTTGGAGCCCGCAGTGTACTAGGATATGTGAAGCCCGCGGTGTACTAGGGTATGTGGTGCCCGCGGTGTAGTTGGGTATGTGATGCCCGCGGTGTACTAGGGTATGTGATGCCCGCGGTGTACTAGGGTATGTGATGCCCACGGTGTACTAGGGTATTTGGTTCCCGCAGTGTACTAGGGTATGTGATGCCCGCGGTGTACTTGGGTATGTGGTGCCCGCGGTGTAGTTGGGTATGTGATGCCCGCGTTGTACTAGGGTATATGATGCCCGCGGTGTAATTGGGTATGTGACGCCCGCGATGTACTTGGGTATGTGGTGCCCGCGGTGTAGTTGGGTATGTGATGCCCGCGGTGTACTAGGGTATGTGGTGCTTGCGGTATACTTGGGTATGTGGTGCCCGCGGTGTCATTGGGTATGTGGTGCCCGCGGTGTACTAGGGTATGTGGTGCCCGCAGTGTACTAGGGTATGTGGTGCCCGCGGTGTAGTTGGGTATGTGATGCCCGCGGTGTACTAGGGTATGTGATGCCCACGGTGTACTTGGGTATGTGGTGTCCCGCGGTGTAGTTGGGTATGTGATGCCCGCGGTGTAGTTGGGTATGTGATGCCCGAGGTGTCATTGGGTATGTGGTGCCCGCGGTACTAGGGTATTTGGTGCCCGCAGTGTACTAGGATATGTGATGCCCGCGGTGTACTTGGGTATGTGGTGCCCGCGGTGTAGTTGGGTATGTGATGCCCGCGGTGTACTAGGGTATGTGATGCCCGCGGTATACTAGGGTATGTGATGCCCACGGTGTACTAGGGTATTTGGTGCCCGCAGTGTACTAGGGTATGTGATGCCCGCGGTGTACTTGGGTATGTGGTGCCCGCGGTGTAGTTGGGTATGTGATGCCCGCGGTGTACTAGGGTATGTGGTGCTTGCGGTATACTTGGGTATGTGGTGCCCGCGGTGTAGTTGGGTATGTGATGCCCGTGGTGTACTAGGGTATGTGGTGCCCGCGGTGTACTAGGGTATGTGATGCCCACGGTGTACTTGGGTATGTGGTGTCCCGCGGTGTAGTTGGGTATGTGGTGCCCGCAGTGTACTAGGGTATGTGATGCCCGCGGTGTACTTGGGTATGTGGTGCCCGCGGTGTAGTTGGGTATGTGATGCCCGCGGTGTACTAGGGTATGTGGTGCCCGCGGTGTACTAGGGTATGTGGTGCCCGCAGTGTACTAGGGTATGTGGTGCCCGCAGTGTACTAGGGTATGTGGTGCCCGCGGTGTAGTTGGGTATGTGGTGCCCGCGGTGTACTAGGGTATGTGATGCCCACGGTGTACTTGGGTATGTGGTGTCCCGCGGTGTAGTTGGGTATGTGATGCCCGCGGTGTAGTTGGGTATGTGATGCCCGCGGTGTCATTGGGTATGTGGTGCCCGCGGTACTAGGGTATTTGGTGCCCGCAGTGTACTAGGATATGTGAAGCCCGCGGTGTACTTGGGTATGTGGTGCCCGCGGTGTAGTTGGGTATGTGATGCCCGCGGTGTACTAGGGTATGTGATGCCCGCGGTGTACTAGGGTATGTGATGCCCACGGTGTACTAGGGTATTTGGTGCCCGCAGTGTACTAGGGTATGTGATGCCCGCGGTGTACTTGGGTATGTGGTGCCCGCGGTGTAGTTGGGTATGTGATGCCCGCGTTGTACTAGGGTATATGATGCCCGCGGTGTAATTGGGTATGTGACGCCCGCGATGTACTTGGGTATGTGGTGCCCGCGGTGTAGTTGGGTATGTGATGCCCGCGGTGTACTAGGGTATGTGGTGCGTGCGGTATACTTGGGTATGTGGTGCCCGCGGTGTCATTGGTTATGTGGTGCCCGCGGTGTACTAGGGTATGTGGTGCCCGCGGTGTACTAGGGTATGTGGTGCCCGCGGTGTAGTTGGGTATGTGGTGCCCGCGGTGTACTAGGGTATGTGATGCCCACGGTGTACTTGGGTATGTGGTGTCCCGCGGTGTAGTTGGGTATGTGATGCCCGCGGTGTAGTTGGGTATGTGATGCCCGCGGTGTCATTGGTTATGTGGTTCCCGCGGTGTACTAGGGTATGTGGTGCCCGCAGTGTACTAGGGTATGTGATGCCCGCGGTGTACTTGGGTATGTGGTGCCCGCGGTGTAGTTGGGTATGTGATGCCCGCGGTGTACTAGGGTATGTGATGCCCACGGTATACTTGGGTATGAGATGACCGCGGTGTACTTGGGTATGTGGTGCCCGCGGTGTAGTTGGGTTTGTGATGCCCGCGGTGTACTAGGGTATGTGGTGCCCGCGGTGTACTAGGGTATGTGGTGCCCGCGGTGTACTTGGGTATGTGATGCCCGCGATGTACTTGGGTATGTGATGCCCGCGGTGTACCTTGGTATGTGGTGCCCGCGGTGTAGTTGGGTATTTGTTGCCCGCGGTGTACTAGGGTATATGGTGCCCGCGGTATACTTGGGTATGTGGTGCCCGCGGTGTAGTTGGGTATGTGATGCCCGCGGTGTACTAGGGTATGTGGTGCCCGCGGTGTACTTAGGTATGTGATGCCCCCGGTGTACTTGGGTATGTGATGCCCGCGGTGTACTTGGGTATGTGGTGCCCGCGGTGTAGTTGGGTATTTGTTGCCCGCGGTGTACTAGGGTATGTGGTGCCCGTAGTGTAGTTGGGTGTGTGATGCCCGCGGTGTACTTGGGTATGTGATGCCCGCGGTATACTTGGGTATGTGGTGCCCGCGGTGTACTTGGGTATGTGATGCCTGCGATGTACTTGGGTATGTGGTGCCCGCGGTGTAGTTGGGTATTTGTTGCCCGCGGTGTACTAGGGTATGTGGTGCCCGCAGTGTAGTTGGGTATGTGATGCCCGCGGTGTACTTGGGTATGTGATGCCCGCGGTATACTTGGGTATGTGGTGCCCGCGGTGTAGTTGGGTATGTGATGCCCGCGGTGTACTAGGGTATGTGGTGCCCGCAGTGTAGTTGAGTATGTGATGCCCGCGGTGTACTAGGGTATGTGATGCCCGCGGTATACTAGGGTATGTGGTGCCCGCGGTGTACTAAGGTATGTGATGCCCGCGGTGTACTAGGGTATGTGATGCCCGCGGTGTACTAGGGTATGTGGTGCCCGCGGTGTACTAGGGTATGTGATGCCCACGGTGTACTTGGGTATGTGGTGTCCTGCGGTGTAGTTGGGTATATGATGCCCGCGGTGTAGTTGGGTATGTGATGCCCGCGGTGTCATTGGTTATGTGGTGCCCGCGGTGTACTAGGGTATGTGGTGCCCGCAGTGTACTAGGGTATGTGATGCCCGCGGTGTACTTGGGTATGTGGTGCCCGCGGTGTTGTTGGGTATGTGATGCCCGCGGTGTACTAGGGTATGTGGTGCCCGCGGTGTACTAGGGTATGTGGTGCCCGCAGTGTACTAGGGTATGTGATGCCCGCGGTGTACTTGGGTATGTGGTGCCCGCGGTCTAGTTGGGTATGTGATGCCCGCGGTGTACTAGGGTATGTGATGCCCACGGTATACTTGGGTATGAGATGACCGCGGTGTACTTGGGTATGTGGTGCCCGCGGTGTAGTTGGGTTTGTGATGCCCGCGGTGTACTAGGGTATGTGGTGCCCGCGGTGTACTAGGGTATGTGGTGCCCGCGGTGTACTTGGGTATGTGATGCCCGCGGTGTAGTTGAGTATGTGATGCCCGCGGTGTCATTGGGTATGTGGTGCCCGCGGTACTAGGGTATTTGGTGCCCGCAGTGTACTAAGGTATTTGATGCCCGCGGTGTACTAGGGTATGTGGTGCCCGCGGTGTAGTTGGGTATGTGATGCCCGCGGTGTACTAGGGTATATGATGCCCGCGGTGTAATTGGGTATGTGACGCCCGCGATGTACTTGGGTATGTGGTGCCCGCGGTGTAGTTGGGTATGTGATGCCCGCGGTGTACTAGGGTATGTGGTGCTTGCGGTATACTTGGGTATGTGGTGCCCGCGGTGTAGTTGGGTATGTGATGCCCGCGGTGTACTAGGGTATGTGGTGCCCGCGGTGTACTAGGGTATGTGATGCCCACGGTGTACTTGGGTATGTGGTGTCCCGCGGTGTAGTTGGGTATGTGATGCCCGCGGTGTAGTTGGGTATGTGGTGCCCGCGGTGTAGTTGGGTATGTGATGCCCGCGGTGTAGTTGGGTATGTGATGCCCGCGGTGTACTTGGGTATGTGGTGCCCGCAGTGTACTAGGGTATGTGGTGCCCGCGGTGTAGTTGGGTATGTGGTGCCCGCGGTGTAGTTGGGTATGTGATGCCCGCGGTGTTTTAGGATATGTGGTGCCCGCAGTGTAGTTGGGTATGTGATGCCCGCAGTGTACTTGGGTATGTAATGCCCGCGGTATACTTGGGTATGTGGTGCCCGCGGTGTAGTTGGGTATATGATGCCCGCGGTGTACTAGGGTATGTGGTGCCCGCGGTGTAGTTGGGTATGTGATGCCCGCGGTGTACTAGGGTATGTGGTGCCCGCGGTGTACTAGGGTATGTGATGCCCACGGTGTACTTGGGTATGTGGTGTCCCGCGGTGTAGTTGGGTATGTGATGCCCGCGGTGTAGTTGGGTATGTGATGCCCGCGGTGTCATTGGTTATGTGGTGCCCGCGGTGTACTAGGGTATGTGGTGCCCGCAGTGTACTAGGGTATGTGATGCCCGCGGTGTACTTGGGTATGTGGTGCCCGCGGTCTAGTTGGGTATGTGATGCCCGCGGTGTACTTGGGTATGTGATGCCCTCGGTATACTTGGGTATGAGATGACCGCGGTGTACTTGGGTATGTGGTGCCCGCGGTGTAGTTGGGTTTGTGATGCCCGCGGTGTACTAGGGTATGTGGTGCCCGCGGTGTACTAGGGTATGTGGTGCCCGCGGTGTACTTGGGTATGTGATGCCCGCGGTGTAGTTGAGTATGTGATGCCCGCGGTGTCATTGGGTATGTGGTGCCCGCGGTACTAGGGTATTTGGTGCCCGCAGTGTACTAGGGTATTTGATGCCCGCGGTGTACTAGGGTATGTGGTGCCCGCGGTGTAGTTGGGTATGTGATGCCCGCGGTGTACTAGGGTATATGATGCCCGCGGTGTAATTGGGTATGTGACGCCCGCGATGTACTTGGGTATGTGGTGCCCGCGGTGTAGTTGGGTATGTGATGCCCGCGGTGTACTAGGGTATGTGGTGCTTGCGGTATACTTGGGTATGTGGTGCCCGCGGTGTAGTTGGGTATGTGATGCCCGCGGTGTACTAGGGTATGTGATGCCCGCGGTGTACTAGGGTATGTGATGCCCACGGTGTACTTGGGTATGTGGTGTCCCGCGGTGTAGTTGGGTATGTGATGCCCGCGGTGTAGTTGGGTATGTGGTGCCCGCGGTGTAGTTGGGTATGTGATGCCCGCGGTGTAGTTGGGTATGTGATGCCCGCGGTGTACTTGGGTATGTGGTGCCCGCAGTGTACTAGGGTATGTGGTGCCCGCGGTGTAGTTGGGTATGTGGTGCCCGCGGTGTAGTTGGGTATGTGATGCCCGCGGTGTTTTAGGATATGTGGTGCCCGCGGTGAAGTTGGGTATGTGGTGCCCGCGGTGTAGTTGGGTATGTGGTGCCCGCGGTGTAGTTGGGTATGTGATGCCCGCGGTGTTTTAGGATATGTGGTGCCCGCGGTGAAGTTGGGTATGTGATGCCCGCGGTGTACTTGGGTATGTGGTGCCCGCGGTGTAGTTGGGTATTTGTTGCCCGCGGTGTACTAGGGTATGTGGTGCCCGCAGTGTAGTTGGGTATGTGATGCCCGCAGTGTACTTGGGTATGTAATGCCCGCGGTATACTTGGGTATGTGGTGCCCGCGGTGTACTTGGGTATGTGATGCCCGCGGTGTACTTGGGTATGTGGTGCCCGCGGTGTAGTTGGGTATGTGATGCCCGCGGTGTACTAGGGTATATGATGCCCGCGGTGTAATTTGGTATGTGACGCCCGCGGTGTAGTTGGGTATGTGATGCCCGCGGTGTACTAGGGTATGTGGTGCCCGCGGTGTAGTTGGGTATGTGATGCCCGCGGTGTACTAGGGTATATGATGCCCGCGGTGTAATTTGGTATGTGACGCCCGCGGTGTAGTTGGGTATTTGTTGCCCGCGGTGTACTAGGGTATGTGGTGCCCGCTGTGTAGTTGGGTATGTGATGCCCGCGGTGTACTTGGGTATGTGATGCCCGCGGTATACTTGGGTATGTGACGCCCGCGGTGTAGTTGGGTATGTGATGCCCGCGGTGTACTAGGGTATGTGGTGCCCGCGGTGTACTTGGGTATGTGATGCCCTCGGTGTACTTGGGTATGTGATGCCCGCGGTGTACTTGGGTATGTGGTGCCCGCGGTGTAGTTGGGTATTTGTTGCCCGCGGTGTACTAGGGTATGTGGTGCCCGCAGTGTAGTTGGGTATGTGATGCCCGCGGTGTACTTGGGTATGTGATGCCCGCGGTATACTTGGGTATGTGGTGCCCGCGGTGTAGTTGGGTATTTGTTGCCCGCGGTGTACTAGGGTATGTGGTGCCCGTAGTGTAGTTGGGTGTGTGATGCCCGCGGTGTACTTGGGTATGTGATGCCCGCGGTATACTTGGGTATGTGGTGCCCGCGGTGTACTTGGGTATGTGATGCCCGCGATGTACTTGGGTATGTGGTGCCCGCGGTGTAGTTGGGTATTTGTTGCCCGCGGTGTACTAGGGTATGTGGTGCCCGCAGTGTAGTAGGGTATGTGATGCCCGCGGTGTACTTGGGTATGTGATGCCCGCGGTGTACTTGGGTATGTGGTGCCCGCGGTGTAGTTGGGTATGTGATGCCCGCGGTGTACTAGGGTATGTGGTGCCCGCAGTGTAGTTGAGTATGTGATGCCCGCGGTGTACTAGGGTATGTGATGCCCGCGGTATACTAGGGTATGTGGTGCCCGCGGTGTACTAGGGTATGTGATGCCCGCGGTGTACTAGGGTATGTGATGCCCGCGGTGTAATAGGGTATGTGGTGCCCGAGGTGTACTAGGGTATGTGATGCCCACGGTGTACTTGGGTATGTGGTGTCCTGCGGTGTAGTTGGGTATATGATGCCCGCGGTGTAGTTGGGTATGTGATGCCCGCGGTGTCATTGGTTATGTGGTGCCCGCGGTGTACTAGGGTATGTGGTGCCCGCAGTGTACTAGGGTATGTGATGCCCGCGGTGTACTTGGGTATGTGGTGCCCGCGGTGTAGTTGGGTATTTGTTGCCCGCGGTGTACTAGGGTATGTGGTGCCCGCAGTGTAGTTGGGTATGTGATGCCCGCAGTGTACTTGGGTATGTAATGCCCGCGGTATACTTGGGTATGTGGTGCCCGCGGTGTAGTTGGGTATGTGATGCCCGCGGTGTACTAGGGTATGTGGTGCCCGCGGTGTACTTAGGTATGTGATGCCCCCGGTGTACTTGGGTATGTGATGCCCGCGGTGTACTTGGGTATGTGGTGCCCGCGGTGTAGTTGGGTATTTGTTGCCCGCGGTGTACTAGGGTATGTGGTGCCCGCAGTGTAGTTGGGTATGTGATGCCCACGGTATACTTGGGTATGAGATGACCGCGGTGTACTTGGGTATGTGGTGCCCGCGGTGTAGTTGGGTTTGTGATGCCCGCGGTGTACTAGGGTATGTGGTGCCCGCGGTGTACTAGGGTATGTGATGCCCGCGGTGTTTTAGGATATGTGGTGCCCGCGGTGAAGTTGGGTATGTGATGCCCGCGGTGTACTTGGGTATGTGGTGCCCGCGGTGTAGTTGGGTATTTGTTGCCCGCGGTGTACTAGGGTATGTGGTGCCCGCAGTGTAGTTGGGTATGTGATGCCCGCAGTGTACTTGGGTATGTAATGCCCGCGGTATACTTGGGTATGTGACGCCCGCGGTGTAGTTGGGTATGTGATGCCCGCGGTGTACTAGGGTATGTGGTGCCCGCGGTGTACTTGGGTATGTGATGCCCTCGGTGTACTTGGGTATGTGATGCCCGCGGTGTACTTGGGTATGTGGTGCCCGCGGTGTAGTTGGGTATTTGTTGCCCGCGGTGTACTAGGGTATGTGGTGCCCGCAGTGTAGTTGGGTATGTGATGCCCGCGGTGTACTTGGGTATGTGATGCCCGCGGTATACTTGGGTATGTGGTGCCCGCGGTGTAGTTGGGTATTTGTTGCCCGCGGTGTACTAGGGTATGTGGTGCCCGTAGTGTAGTTGGGTGTGTGATGCCCGCGGTGTACTAGGGTATGTGATGCCCGCGGTATACTTGGGTATGTGGTGCCCGCGGTGTACTTGGGTATGTGATGCCCGCGATGTACTTGGGTATGTGGTGCCCGCGGTGTAGTTGGGTATTTGTTGCCCGCGGTGTACTAGGGTATGTGGTGCCCGCAGTGTAGTTGGGTATGTGATGCCCGCGGTGTACTTGGGTATGTGATGCCCGCGGTATACTTGGGTATGTGGTGCCCGCGGTGTAGTTGGGTATGTGATGCCCGCGGTGTACTAGGGTATGTGGTGCCCGCAGTGTAGTTGGGTATGTGATGCCCGCGGTGTACTAGGGTATGTGATGCCCGCGGTATACTAGGGTATGTGGTGCCCGCGGTGTACTAGGGTATGTGATGCCCGCGGTGTACTAGGGTATGTGATGCCCGCGGTGTAATAGGGTATGTGGTGCCCGAGGTGTACTAGGGTATGTGATGCCCGAGGTGTACTTGGGTATGTGGTGTCCTGCGGTGTAGTTGGGTATATGATGCCCGCGGTGTAGTTGGGTATGTGATGCCCGCGGTGTCATTGGTTATGTGGTGCCCGCGGTGTACTAGGGTATGTGGTGCCCGCAGTGTACTAGGGTATGTGATGCCCGCGGTGTACTTGGGTATGTGGTGCCCGCGGTGTAGTTGGGTATTTGTTGCCCGCGGTGTACTAGGGTATGTGGTGCCCGCAGTGTAGTTGGGTATGTGATGCCCGCAGTGTACTTGGGTATGTAATGCCCGCGGTATACTTGGGTATGTGGTGCCCGCGGTGTAGTTGGGTATGTGATGCCCGCGGTGTACTAGGGTATGTGGTGCCCGCGGTGTACTTAGGTATGTGATGCCCCCGGTGTACTTGGGTATGTGATGCCCGCGGTGTACTTGGGTATGTGGTGCCCGCGGTGTAGTTGGGTATTTGTTGCCCGCGGTGTACTAGGGTATGTGGTGCCCGCAGTGTAGTTGGGTATGTGATGCCCGCGGTGTACTTGGGTATGTGATGCCCGCGGTATACTTGGGTATGTGGTGCCCGCGGTGTAGTTGGGTATTTGTTGCCCGCGGTGTACTAGGGTATGTGGTGCCCGTAGTGTAGTTGGGTGTGTGATGCCCGCGGTGTACTTGGGTATGTGATGCCCGCGGTATACTTGGGTATGTGGTGCCCGCGGTGTACTTGGGTATGTGATGCCTGCGATGTACTTGGGTATGTGGTGCCCGCGGTGTAGTTGGGTATTTGTTGCCCGCGGTGTACTAGGGTATGTGGTGCCCGCAGTGTAGTTGGGTATGTGATGCCCGCGGTGTACTTGGGTATGTGATGCCCGCGGTATACTTGGGTATGAGATGACCGCGGTGTACTTGGGTATGTGGTGCCCGCGGTGTAGTTGGGTTTGTGATGCCCGCGGTGTACTTGGGTATGTGGTGCCCGCGGTCTAGTTGGGTATGTGATGCCCGCGGTGTACTAGGGTATGTGATGCCCACGGTATACTTGGGTATGAGATGACCGCGGTGTACTTGGGTATGTGGTGCCCGCGGTGTAGTTGGGTTTGTGATGCCCGCGGTGTACTAGGGTATGTGGTGCCCGCGGTGTACTAGGGTATGTGGTGCCCGCGGTGTATTTGGGTATGTGATGCCCGCGGTGTAGTTGAGTATGTGATGCCCGCGGTGTCATTGGGTATGTGGTGCCCGCGGTACTAGGGTATTTGGTGCCCGCAGTGTACTAGGGTATTTGATGCCCGCGGTGTACTAGGGTATGTGGTGCCCGCGGTGTAGTTGGGTATGTGATGCCCGCGGTGTACTAGGGTATATGATGCCCGCGGTGTTATTGGGTATGTGACGCCCGCGATGTACTTGGGTATGTGGTGCCCGCGGTGTAGTTGGGTATGTGATGCCCGCGGTGTACTAGGGTATGTGGTGCTTGCGGTATACTTGGGTATGTGGTGCCCGCGGTGTAGTTGGGTATGTGATGCCCGCGGTGTACTAGGGTATGTGGTGCCCGCGGTGTACTAGGGTATGTGATGCCCACGGTGTACTTGGGTATGTGGTGTCCCGCGGTGTAGTTGGGTATGTGATGCCCGCGGTGTAGTTGGGTATGTGGTGCCCGCGGTGTAGTTGGGTATGTGATGCCCGCGGTGTAGTTGGGTATGTGATGCCCGCGGTGTACTTGGGTATGTGGTGCCCGCAGTGTACTAGGGTATGTGGTGCCCGCGGTGTAGTTGGGTATGTGGTGCCCGCGGTGTAGTTGGGTATGTGATGCCCGCGGTGTTTTAGGATATGTGGTGCCCGCGGTGAAGTTGGGTATGTGATGCCCGCGGTGTACTTGGGTATGTGGTGCCCGCGGTGTAGTTGGGTGTTTGTTGCCCGCGGTGTACTAGGGTATGTGGTGCCCGCAGTGTAGTTGGGTATGTGATGCCCGCAGTGTACTTGGGTATGTAATGCCCGCGGTATACTTGGGTATGTGGTGCCCGCGGTGTAGTTGGGTATGTGATGCCCGCGGTGTACTAGGGTATGTGGTGCCCGCGGTGTAGTTGGGTATGTGATGCCCGCGGTGTACTAGGGTATATGATGCCCGCGGTGTAATTTGGTATGTGACGCCCGCGGTGTAGTTGGGTATTTGTTGCCCGCGGTGTACTAGGGTATGTGGTGCCCGCAGTGTAGTTGGGTATGTGATGCCCGCGGTGTACTTGGGTATGTGATGCCCGCGGTATACTTGGGTATGTGATGCCCGCAGTGTACTTGGGTATGTAATGCCCGCGGTATACTTGGGTATGTGGTGCCCGCGGTGTAGTTGGGTATGTGATGCCTGCGGTGTACTAGGGTATGTGGTGCCCGAGGTGTACTTGGGTATGTGATGCCCCCGGTGTACTTGGGTATGTGATGCCCGCGGTGTACTTGGGTATGTGGTGCCCGCGGTGTAGTTGGGTATTTGTTGCCCGCGGTGTACTAGGGTATGTGGTGCCCGCAGTGTAGTTGGGTATGTGATGCCCGCGGTGTACTTGGGTATGTGATGCCCGCGGTATACTTGGGTATGTGGTGCCCGCGGTGTAGTTGGGTATTTGTTGCCCGCGGTGTACTAGGGTATGTGGTGCCCGTAGTGTAGTTGGGTGTGTGATGCCCGCGGTGTACTTGGGTATGTGATGCCCGCGGTATACTTGGGTATGTGGTGCCCGCGGTGTACTTGGGTATGTGATGCCCGCGATGTACTTGGGTATGTGGTGCCCGCGGTGTAGTTGGGTATTTGTTGCCCGCGGTGTACTAGGGTATGTGGTGCCCGCTGTGTAGTTGGGTATGTGATGCCCGCGGTGTACTTGGGTATGTGATGCCCGCGGTATACTTGGGTATGTGGTGCCCGCGGTGTAGTTGGGTATGTGATGCCCGCGGTGTACTAGGGTATGTGGTGCCCGCAGTGTAGTTGAGTATGTGATGCCCGCGGTGTACTAGGGTATGTGATGCCCGCGGTATACTAGGGTATGTGGTGCCCGCGGTGTACTAAGGTATGTGATGCCCGCGGTGTACTAGGGTATGTGATGCCCGCGGTGTACTAGGGTATGTGGTGCCCGCGGTGTACTAGGGTATGTGATGCCCACGGTGTACTTGGGTATGTGGTGTCCTGCGGTGTAGTTGGGTATATGATGCCCGCGGTGTAGTTGGGTATGTGATGCCCGCGGTGTCATTGGTTATGTGGTGCCCGCGGTGTACTAGGGTATGTGGTGCCCGCGCTGTACTAGGGTATGTGATGCCCGCGGTGTACTTGGGTATGTGGTGCCCGCGGTGTAGTTGGGTATTTGTTGCCCGCGGTGTACTAGGGTATGTGGTGCCCGCAGTGTAGTTGGGTATGTGATGCCCGCAGTGTACTTGGGTATGTAATGCCCGCGGTATACTTGGGTATGTGGTGCCCGCGGTGTAGTTGGGTATGTGATGCCCGCGGTGTACTAGGGTATGTGATGCCCACGGTGTACTTGGGTATGTGGTGTCCCGCGGTGTAGTTGGGTATGTGATGCCCGCGGTGTACTTGGGTATGTGGTGCCCGCGGTGTAGTTGGGTATTTGTTGCCCGCGGTGTACTAGGGTATGTGGTGCCCGCAGTGTAGTTGGGTATGTGATGCCCGCGGTGTACTTGGGTATGTGATGCCCGCGGTATACTTGGGTATGTGGTGCCCGCGGTGTAGTTGGGTATTTGTTGCCCGCGGTGTACTAGGGTATGTGGTGCCCGTAGTGTAGTTGGGTGTGTGATGCCCGCGGTGTACTTGGGTATGTGATGCCCGCGGTATACTTGGGTATGTGGTGCCCGCGGTGTACTTGGGTATGTGATGCCTGCGATGTACTTGGGTATGTGATGCCTGCGATGTACTTGGGTATGTGGTGCCCGCAGTGTACTAGGGTATGTGATGCCCGCGGTGTACTTGGGTATGTGGTGCCCGCGGTGTAGTTGGGTATGTGATGCCCGCGGTGTACTAGGGTATGTGGTGCCCGCGGTGTACTAGGGTATGTGGTGCCCGCAGTGTACTAGGGTATGTGGTGCCCGCAGTGTACTAGGGTATGTGGTGCCCGCGGTGTAGTTGGGTATGTGGTGCCCGCGGTGTACTAGGGTATGTGATGCCCACGGTGTACTTGGGTATGTGGTGTCCCGCGGTGTAGTTGGGTATGTGATGCCCGCGGTGTAGTTGGGTATGTGATGCCCGCGGTGTCATTGGGTATGTGGTGCCCGCGGTACTAGGGTATTTGGTGCCCGCAGTGTACTAGGATATGTGAAGCCCGCGGTGTACTAGGGTATGTGATGCCCACGGTGTACTAGGGTATTTGGTTCCCGCAGTGTACTAGGGTATGTGATGCCCGCGGTGTACTTGGGTATGTGGTGCCCGCGGTGTAGTTGGGTATGTGATGCCCGCGTTGTACTAGGGTATATGATGCCCGCGGTGTAATTGGGTATGTGACGCCCGCGATGTACTTGGGTATGTGGTGCCCGCGGTGTAGTTGGGTATGTGATGCCCGCGGTGTACTAGGGTATGTGGTGCTTGCGGTATACTTGGGTATGTGGTGCCCGCGGTGTCATTGGTTATGTGGTGCCCGCGGTGTACTAGGGTATGTGGTGCCCGCAGTGTACTAGGGTATGTGGTGCCCGCGGTGTAGTTGGGTATGTGGTGCCCGCGGTGTACTAGGGTATGTGGTGCCCGTAGTGTAGTTGGGTGTGTGATGCCCGCGGTGTACTTGGGTATGTGATGCCCGCGGTATACTTGGGTATGTGGTGCCCGCGGTGTACTTGGGTATGTGATGCCTGCGATGTACTTGGGTATGTGATGCCTGCGGTGTACTTGGGTATGTGGTGCCCGCAGTGTACTAGGGTATGTGATGCCCGCGGTGTACTTGGGTATGTGGTGCCCGCGGTGTAGTTGGGTATGTGATGCCCGCGGTGTACTAGGGTATGTGGTGCCCGCGGTGTACTAGGGTATGTGGTGCCCGCAGTGTACTAGGGTATGTGGTGCCCGCAGTGTACTAGGGTATGTGGTGCCCGCGGTGTAGTTGGGTATGTGGTGCCCGCGGTGTACTAGGGTATGTGATGCCCACGGTGTACTTGGGTATGTGGTGTCCCGCGGTGTAGTTGGGTATGTGATGCCCGCGGTGTAGTTGGGTATGTGATGCCCGCGGTGTCATTGGGTATGTGGTGCCCGCGGTACTAGGGTATTTGGTGCCCGCAGTGTACTAGGATATGTGAAGCCCGCGGTGTACTTGGGTATGTGGTGCCCGCGGTGTAGTTGGGTATGTGATGCCCGCGGTGTACTAGGGTATGTGATGCCCGCGGTGTACTAGGGTATGTGATGCCCACGGTGTACTAGGGTATTTGGTTCCCGCAGTGTACTAGGGTATGTGATGCCCGCGGTGTACTTGGGTATGTGGTGCCCGCGGTGTAGTTGGGTATGTGATGCCCGCGTTGTACTAGGGTATATGATGCCCGCGGTGTAATTGGGTATGTGACGCCCGCGATGTACTTGGGTATGTGGTGCCCGCGGTGTAGTTGGGTATGTGATGCCCGCGGTGTACTAGGGTATGTGGTGCTTGCGGTATACTTGGGTATGTGGTGCCCGCGGTGTCATTGGTTATGTGGTGCCCGCGGTGTACTAGGGTATGTGGTGCCCGCAGTGTACTAGGGTATGTGGTGCCCGCGGTGTAGTTGGGTATGTGGTGCCCGCGGTGTACTAGGGTATGTGATGCCCACGGTGTACTTGGGTATGTGGTGTCCCGCGGTGTAGTTGGGTATGTGATGCCCGCGGTGTAGTTGGGTATGTGATGCCCGAGGTGTCATTGGGTATGTGGTGCCCGCGGTACTAGGGTATTTGGTGCCCGCAGTGTACTAGGATATGTGATGCCCGCGGTGTACTTGGGTATGTGGTGCCCGCGGTGTAGTTGGGTATGTGATGCCCGCGGTGTACTAGGGTATGTGATGCCCGCGGTATACTAGGGTATGTGATGCCCACGGTGTACTAGGGTATTTGGTGCCCGCAGTGTACTAGGGTATGTGATGCCCGCGGTGTACTTGGGTATGTGGTGCCCGCGGTGTAGTTGGGTATGTGATGCCCGCGGTGTACTAGGGTATGTGGTGCTTGCGGTATACTTGGGTATGTGGTGCCCGCGGTGTAGTTGGGTATGTGATGCCCGTGGTGTACTAGGGTATGTGGTGCCCGCGGTGTACTAGGGTATGTGATGCCCACGGTGTACTTGGGTATGTGGTGTCCCGCGGTGTAGTTGGGTATGTGGTGCCCGCAGTGTACTAGGGTATGTGATGCCCGCGGTGTACTTGGGTATGTGGTGCCCGCGGTGTAGTTGGGTATGTGATGCCCGCGGTGTACTAGGGTATGTGGTGCCCGCGGTGTACTAGGGTATGTGGTGCCCGCAGTGTACTAGGGTATGTGGTGCCCGCAGTGTACTAGGGTATGTGGTGCCCGCGGTGTAGTTGGGTATGTGGTGCCCGCGGTGTACTAGGGTATGTGATGCCCACGGTGTTCTTGGGTATGTGGTGTCCCGCGGTGTAGTTGGGTATGTGCTGCCCGCGGTGTAGTTGGGTATGTGATGCCCGCGGTGTCATTGGGTATGTGGTGCCCGCGGTACTAGGGTATTTGGTGCCCGCAGTGTACTAGGATATGTGAAGCCCGCGGTGTAGTTGGGTATGTGGTGCCCGCGGTGTAGTTGGGTATGTGATGCCCGCGGTGTACTAGGGTATGTGATGCCCGCGGTGTACTAGGGTATGTGATGCCCACGGTGTACTAGGGTATTTGGTGCCCGCAGTGTACTAGGGTATGTGATGCCCGCGGTGTACTTGGGTATGTGGTGCCCGCGGTGTAGTTGGGTATGTGATGCCCGCGTTGTACTAGGGTATTTGATGCCCGCGGTGTAATTGGGTATGTGACGCCCGCGATGTACTTGGGTATGTGGTGCCCGCGGTGTAGTTGGGTATGTGATGCCCGCGGTGTACTTGGGTATGTGGTGCTTGCGGTATACTTGGGTATGTGGTGCCCGCGGTGTCATTGGTTATGTGGTGCCCGCGGTGTACTAGGGTATGTGGTGCCCGCGGTGTACTAGGGTATGTGGTGCCCGCGGTGTAGTTGGGTATGTGGTGCCCGCGGTGTACTAGGGTATGTGATGCCCACGGTGTACTTGGGTATGTGGTGTCCCGCGGTGTAGTTGGGTATGTGATGCCCGCGGTGTAGTTGGGTATGTGATGCCCGCGGTGTCATTGGTTATGTGGTTCCCGCGGTGTACTAGGGTATGTGGTGCCCGCAGTGTACTAGGGTATGTGATGCCCGCGGTGTACTTGGGTATGTGGTGCCCGCGGTGTAGTTGGGTATGTGATGCCCGCGGTGTACTAGGGTATGTGATGCCCACGGTATACTTGGGTATGAGATGACCGCGGTGTACTTGGGTATGTGGTGCCCGCGGTGTAGTTGGGTTTGTGATGCCCGCGGTGTACTTGGGTATGTGGTGCCCGCGGTGTACTAGGGTATGTGGTGCCCGCGGTGTACTTGGGTATGTGATGCCCGCGATGTACTTGGGTATGTGATGCCCGCGGTGTACCTTGGTATGTGGTGCCCGCGGTGTAGTTGGGTATTTGTTGCCCGCGGTGTACTAGGGTATATGGTGCCCGCGGTATACTTGGGTATGTGGTGCCCGCGGTGTAGTTGGGTATGTGATGCCCGCGGTGTACTAGGGTATGTGGTGCCCGCGGTGTACTTAGGTATGTGATGCCCCCGGTGTACTTGGGTATGTGATGCCCGCGGTGTACTTGGGTATGTGGTGCCCGCGGTGTAGTTGGGTATTTGTTGCCCGCGGTGTACTAGGGTATGTGGTGCCCGTAGTGTAGTTGGGTGTGTGATGCCCGCAGTGTACTTGGGTATGTGATGCCCGCGGTATACTTGGGTATGTGGTGCCCGCGGTGTACTTGGGTATGTGATGCCTGCGATGTACTTGGGTATGTGGTGCCCGCGGTGTAGTTGGGTATTTGTTGCCCGCGGTGTACTAGGGTATGTGGTGCCCGCAGTGTAGTTGGGTATGTGATGCCCGCGGTGTACTTGGGTATGTGATGCCCGCGGTATACTTGGGTATGTGGTGCCCGCGGTGTAGTTGGGTATGTGATGCCCGCGGTGTACTAGGGTATGTGGTGCCCGCAGTGTAGTTGAGTATGTGATGCCCGCGGTGTACTAGGGTATGTGATGCCCGCGGTATACTAGGGTATGTGGTGCCCGCGGTGTACTAAGGTATGTGATGCCCGCGGTGTACTAGGGTATGTGATGCCCGCGGTGTACTAGGGTATGTGGTGCCCGCGGTGTACTAGGGTATGTGATGCCCACGGTGTACTTGGGTATGTGGTGTCCCGCGGTGTAGTTGGGTATATGATGCCCGCGGTGTAGTTGGGTATGTGATGCCCGCGGTGTCATTGGGTATGTGGTGCCCGCGGTGTACTAGGGTATGTGGTGCCCGCAGTGTACTAGGGTATGTGATGCCCGCGGTGTACTTGGGTATGTGGTGCCCGCGGTGTTGTTGGGTATGTGATGCCCGCGGTGTACTAGGGTATGTGGTGCCCGCGGTGTACTAGGGTATGTGGTGCCCGCAGTGTACTAGGGTATGTGATGCCCGCGGTGTACTTGGGTATGTGGTGCCCGCGGTCTAGTTGGGTATGTGATGCCCGCGGTGTACTAGGGTATGTGATGCCCACGGTATACTTGGGTATGAGATGACCGCGGTGTACTTGGGTATGTGGTGCCCGCGGTGTAGTTGGGTTTGTGATGCCCGCGGTGTACTAGGGTATGTGGTGCCCGCGGTGTACTAGGGTATGTGGTGCCCGCGGTGTACTTGGGTATGTGATGCCCGCGGTGTAGTTGAGTATGTGATGCCCGCGGTGTCATTGGGTATGTGGTGCCCGCGGTACTAGGGTATTTGGTGCCCGCAGTGTACTAAGGTATTTGATGCCCGCGGTGTACTAGGGTATGTGGTGCCCGCGGTGTAGTTGGGTATGTGATGCCCGCGGTGTACTAGGGTATATGATGCCCGCGGTGTAATTGGGTATGTGACGCCCGCGATGTACTTGGGTATGTGGTGCCCGCGGTGTAGTTGGGTATGTGATGCCCGCGGTGTACTAGGGTATGTGGTGCTTGCGGTATACTTGGGTATGTGGTGCCCGCGGTGTAGTTGGGTATGTGATGCCCGCGGTGTACTAGGGTATGTGGTGCCCGCGGTGTACTAGGGTATGTGATGCCCACGGTGTACTTGGGTATGTGGTGTCCCGCGGTGTAGTTGGGTATGTGATGCCCGCGGTGTAGTTGGGTATGTGGTGCCCGCGGTGTAGTTGGGTATGTGATGCCCGCGGTGTAGTTGGGTATGTGATGCCCGCGGTGTACTTGGGTATGTGGTGCCCGCAGTGTACTAGGGTATGTGGTGCCCGCGGTGTAGTTGGGTATGTGGTGCCCGCGGTGTAGTTGGGTATGTGATGCCCGCGGTGTTTTAGGATATGTGGTGCCCGCAGTGTAGTTGGGTATGTGATGCCCGCAGTGTACTTGGGTATGTAATGCCCGCGGTATACTTGGGTATGTGGTGCCCGCGGTGTAGTTGGGTATATGATGCCCGCGGTGTACTAGGGTATGTGGTGCCCGCGGTGTAGTTGGGTATGTGATGCCCGCGGTGTACTAGGGTATGTGGTGCCCGCGGTGTACTAGGGTATGTGATGCCCACGGTGTACTTGGGTATGTGGTGTCCCGCGGTGTAGTTGGGTATGTGATGCCCGCGGTGTAGTTGGGTATGTGATGCCCGCGGTGTCATTGGTTATGTGGTGCCCGCGGTGTACTAGGGTATGTGGTGCCCGCGGTGTACTAGGGTATGTGATGCCCGCGGTGTACTTGGGTATGTGGTGCCCGCGGTCTAGTTGGGTATGTGATGCCCGCGGTGTACTAGGGTATGTGATGCCCACGGTATACTTGGGTATGAGATGACCGCGGTGTACTTGGGTATGTGGTGCCCGCGGTGTAGTTGGGTTTGTGATGCCCGCGGTGTACTAGGGTATGTGGTGCCCGCGGTGTACTAGGGTATGTGGTGCCCGCGGTGTACTTGGGTATGTGATGCCCGCGGTGTAGTTGAGTATGTGATGCCCGCGGTGTCATTGGGTATGTGGTGCCCGCGGTACTAGGGTATTTGGTGCCCGCGGTGTACTAGGGTATGTGATGCCCGCGGTGTACTAGGGTATGTGGTGCCCGCGGTGTAGTTGGGTATGTGATGCCCGCGGTGTACTAGGGTATATGATGCCCGCGGTGTAATTGGGTATGTGACGCCCGCGATGTACTTGGGTATGTGGTGCCCGCGGTGTAGTTGGGTATGTGATGCCCGCGGTGTACTAGGGTATGTGGTGCTTGCGGTATACTTGGGTATGTGGTGCCCGCGGTGTAGTTGGGTATGTGATGCCCGCGGTGTACTAGGGTATGTGGTGCCCGCGGTGTACTAGGGTATGTGATGCCCACGGTGTACTTGGGTATGTGGTGTCCCGCGGTGTAGTTGGGTATGTGATGCCCGCGGTGTAGTTGGGTATGTGGTGCCCGCGGTGTAGTTGGGTATGTGATGCCCGCGGTGTAGTTGGGTATGTGATGCCCGCGGTGTACTTGGGTATGTGGTGCCCGCAGTGTACTAGGGTATGTGGTGCCCGCGGTGTAGTTGGGTATGTGGTGCCCGCGGTGTAGTTGGGTATGTGATGCCCGCGGTGTTTTAGGATATGTGGTGCCCGCGGTGTAGTTGGGTATGTGGTGCCCGCGGTGTAGTTGGGTATGTGGTGCCCGCGGTGTAGTTGGGTATGTGATGCCCGCGGTGTTTTAGGATATGTGGTGCCCGCGGTGAAGTTGGGTATGTGATGCCCGCGGTGTACTTGGGTATGTGGTGCCCGCGGTGTAGTTGGGTATTTGTTGCCCGCGGTGTACTAGGGTATGTGGTGCCCGCAGTGTAGTTGGGTATGTGATGCCCGCAGTGTACTTGGGTATGTAATGCCCGCGGTATACTTGGGTATGTGGTGCCCGCGGTGTAGTTGGGTATGTGATGCCCGCGGTGTACTAGGGTATGTGGTGCCCGCGGTGTAGTTGGGTATGTGATGCCCGCGGTGTACTAGGGTATATGATGCCCGCGGTGTAATTTGGTATGTGACGCCCGCGGTGTAGTTGGGTATGTGATGCCCGCGGTGTACTAGGGTATGTGGTGCCCGCGGTGTAGTTGGGTATGTGATGCCCGCGGTGTACTAGGGTATATGATGCCCGCGGTGTAATTTGGTATGTGATGCCCGCGGTGTAGTTGGGTATTTGTTGCCCGCGGTGTACTAGGGTATGTGGTGCCCGCAGTGTAGTTGGGTATGTGATGCCCGCGGTGTACTTGGGTATGTGATGCCCGCGGTATACTTGGGTATGTGACGCCCGCGGTGTAGTTGGGTATGTGATGCCCGCGGTGTACTAGGGTATGTGGTGCCCGCGGTGTACTTGGGTATGTGATGCCCTCGGTGTACTTGGGTATGTGATGCCCGCGGTGTACTTGGGTATGTGGTGCCCGCGGTGTAGTTGGGTATGTGATGCCCGCGGTGTACTAGGGTATGTGGTGCCCGCAGTGTAGTTGGGTATGTGATGCCCGCGGTGTACTTGGGTATGTGATGCCCGCGGTATACTTGGGTATGTGGTGCCCGCGGTGTAGTTGGGTATTTGTTGCCCGCGGTGTACTAGGGTATGTGGTGCCCGTAGTGTAGTTGGGTGTGTGATGCCCGCGGTGTACTTGGGTATGTGTTGCCCGCGGTATACTTGGGTATGTGGTGCCCGCGGTGTACTTGGGTATGTGATGCCCGCGATGTACTTGGGTATGTGGTGCCCGCGGTGTAGTTGGGTATTTGTTGCCCGCGGTGTACTAGGGTATGTGGTGCCCGCAGTGTAGTTGGGTATGTGATGCCCGCGGTGTACTTGGGTATGTGATGCCCGCGGTATACTTGGGTATGTGGTGCCCGCGGTGTAGTTGGGTATGTGATGCCCGCGGTGTACTAGGGTATGTGGTGCCCGCAGTGTAGTTGAGTATGTGATGCCCGCGGTGTACTAGGGTATGTGATGCCCGCGGTATACTAGGGTATGTGGTGCCCGCGGTGTACTAAGGTATGTGATGCCCGCGGTGTACTAGGGTATGTGATGCCCGCGGTGTAATAGGGTATGTGGTGCCCGAGGTGTACTAGGGTATGTGATGCCCACGGTGTACTTGGGTATGTGGTGTCCTGCGGTGTAGTTGGGTATATGATGCCCGCGGTGTAGTTGGGTATGTGATGCCCGCGGTGTCATTGGTTATGTGGTGCCCGCGGTGTACTAGAGTATGTGGTGCCCGCAGTGTACTAGGGTATGTGATGCCCGCGGTGTACTTGGGTATGTGGTGCCCGCGGTGTAGTTGGGTATTTGTTGCCCGCGGTGTACTAGGGTATGTGGTGCCCGCAGTGTAGTTGGGTATGTGATGCCCGCAGTGTACTTGGGTATGTAATGCCCGCGGTATACTTGGGTATGTGGTGCCCGCGGTGTAGTTGGGTATGTGATGCCCGCGGTGTACTAGGGTATGTGGTGCCCGCGGTGTACTTAGGTATGTGATGCCCCCGGTGTACTTGGGTATGTGATGCCCGCGGTGTACTTGGGTATGTGGTGCCCGCGGTGTAGTTGGGTATTTGTTGCCCGCGGTGTACTAGGGTATGTGGTGCCCGCAGTGTAGTTGGGTATGTGATGCCCGCGGTGTACTTGGGTATGTGATGCCCGCGGTATACTTGGGTATGTGGTGCCCGCGGTGTAGTTGGGTATTTGTTGCCCGCGGTGTACTAGGGTATGTGGTGCCCGTAGTGTAGTTGGGTGTGTGATGCCCGCGGTGTACTTGGGTATGTGATGCCCGCGGTATACTTGGGTATGTGGTGCCCGCGGTGTACTTGGGTATGTGATGCCTGCGATGTACTTGGGTATGTGGTGCCCGCGGTGTAGTTGGGTATTTGTTGCCCGCGGTGTACTAGGGTATGTGGTGCCCGCAGTGTAGTTGGGTATGTGATGCCCGCGGTGTACTTGGGTATGTGATGCCCGCGGTGTACTAAAGTATGTGGTGCCCGCAGTGTAGTTGGGTATGTGATGCCCGCGGTGTACTTGGGTATGTGATGCCCGCGGTATACTTGGGTATGTGATGCCCGCAGTGTACTTGGGTATGTAATGCCCGCGGTATACTTGGGTATGTGGTGCCCGCGGTGTAATTTGGTATGTGACGCCCGCGGTGTAGTTGGGTATTTGTTGCCCGCGGTGTACTAGGGTATGTGGTGCCCGCAGTGTAGTTGGGTATGTGATGCCCGCGGTGTACTTGGGTATGTGATGCCCGCGGTATACTTGGGTATGTGATGCCCGCAGTGTACTTGGGTATGTAATGCCCGCGGTATACTTGGGTATGTGGTGCCCGCGGTGTAGTTGGGTATGTGATGCCCGCGGTGTACTAGGGTATGTGGTGCCCGCGGTGTACTTGGGTATGTGATGCTCCCGGTGTACTTGGGTATGTGATGCCCGCGGTGTACTTGGGTATGTGGTGCCCGCGGTGTAGTTGGGTATTTGTTGCCCGCGGTGTACTAGGGTATGTGGTGCCCGCAGTGTAGTTGGGTATGTGATGCCCGCGGTGTACTTGGGTATGTGATGCCCGCGGTATACTTGGGTATGTGGTGCCCGCGGTGTAGTTGGGTATTTGTTGCCCGCGGTGTACTAGGGTATGTGGTGCCCGTAGTGTAGTTGGGTGTGTGATGCCCGCGGTGTACTTGGGTATGTGATGCCCGCGGTATACTTGGGTATGTGGTGCCCGCGGTGTACTTGGGTATGTGATGCCCGCGATGTACTTGGGTATGTGGTGCCCGCGGTGTAGTTGGGTATTTGTTGCCCGCGGTGTACTAGGGTATGTGGTGCCCGCAGTGTAGTTGGGTATGTGATGCCCGCGGTGTACTTGGGTATGTGATGCCCGCGGTATACTTGGGTATGTGGTGCCCGCGGTGTAGTTGGGTATGTGATGCCCGCGGTGTACTAGGGTATGTGGTGCCCGCAGTGTAGTTGAGTATGTGATGCCCGCGGTGTACTAGGGTATGTGATGCCCGCGGTATACTAGGGTATGTGGTGCCCGCGGTGTACTAGGGTATGTGATGCCCGCGGTGTACTAGGGTATGTGATGCCCGCGGTGTACTAGGGTATGTGGTGCCCGCGGTGTACTAGGGTATGTGATGCCCACGGTGTACTTGGGTATGTGGTGTCCTGCGGTGTAGTTGGGTATATGATGCCCGCGGTGTAGTTGGGTATGTGATGCCCGCGGTGTCATTGGTTATGTGGTGCCCGCGGTGTACTAGGGTATGTGGTGCCCGCAGTGTACTAGGGTATGTGATGCCCGCGGTGTACTTGGGTATGTGGTGCCCGCGGTGTAGTTGGGTATTTGTTGCCCGCGGTGTACTAGGGTATGTGGTGCCCGCAGTGTAGTTGGGTATGTGATGCCCGCAGTGTACTTGGGTATGTAATGCCCGCGGTATACTTGGGTATGTGGTGCCCGCGGTGTAGTTGGGTATGTGATGCCCGCGGTGTACTAGGGTATGTGGTGCCCGCGGTGTACTTAGGTATGTGATGCCCCCGGTGTACTTGGGTATGTGATGCCCGCGGTGTACTTGGGTATGTGGTGCCCGCGGTGTAGTTGGGTATTTGTTGCCCGCGGTGTACTAGGGTATGTGGTGCCCGCAGTGTTGTTGGGTATGTGATGCCCGCGGTGTACTTGGGTATGTGATGCCCGTGGTATACTTGGGTATGTGGTGCCCGCGGTGTAGTTGGGTATTTGTTGCCCGCGGTGTACTAGGGTATGTGGTGCCCGTAGTGTAGTTGGGTGTGTGATGCCCGCGGTGTACTTGGGTATGTGATGCCCGCGGTATACTTGGGTATGTGGTGCCCGCGGTGTACTTGGGTATGTGATGCCTGCGATGTACTTGGGTATGTGGTGCCCGCGGTGTAGTTGGGTATTTGTTGCCCGCGGTGTACTAGGGTATGTGGTGCCCGCAGTGTAGTTGGGTATGTGATGCCCGCGGTGTACTTGGGTATGTGATGCCCGCGGTATACTTGGGTATGTGGTGCCCGCGGTGTAGTTGGGTATGTGATGCCCGCGGTGTACTAGGGTATGTGGTGCCCGCAGTGTAGTTGAGTATGTGATGCCCGCGGTGTACTAGGGTATGTGATGCCCGCGGTATACTAGGGTATGTGGTGCCCGCGGTGTACTAAGGTATGTGATGCCCGCGGTGTACTAGGGTATGTGATGCCCGCGGTGTACTAGGGTATGTGGTGCCCGCGGTGTACTAGGATATGTGATGCCCGCGGTGTACTTGGGTATGTGGTGCCCGCGGTGTAGTTGGGTATGTGATGCCCGCGGTGTACTAGGGTATATGATGCCCGCGGTGTACTAGGGTATGTGATGCCCGCGGTGTACTAGGGTATGTGATGCCCACGGTGTACTAGGGTATTTGGTGCCCGCAGTGTACTAGGGTATGTGATGCCCGCGGTGTACTTGGGTATGTGGTGCCCGCGGTGTAGTTGGGTATGTGATGCCCGCGGTGTACTAGGGTATATGATGCCCGCGGTGTAATTGGGTATGTGACGCCCGCGATGTACTTGGGTATGTGGTGCCCGCGGTGTAGTTGGGTATGTGATGCCCGCGGTGTACTAGGGTATGTGGTGCCCGCGGTGTACTAGGGTATGTGGTGCTTGCGGTATACTTGGGTATGTGGTGCCCGCGGTGTAGTTGGGTATGTGATGCCCGCGGTGTACTAGGGTATGTGGTGCCCGCGGTGTACTAGGGTATGTGATGCCCACGGTGTACTTGGGTATGTGGTGTCCCGCGGTGTAGTTGGGTATGTGATGCCCGCGGTGTAGTTGGGTATGTGATGCCCGCGGTGTCATTGGTTATGTGGTGCCCGCGGTGTACTAGGGTATGTGGTGCCCGCAGTGTACTAGGGTATGTGATGCCCGCGGTGTACTTGGGTATGTGGTGCCCGCGGTCTAGTTGGGTATGTGATGCCCGCGGTGTACTAGGGTATGTGATGCCCACGGTATACTTGGGTATGAGATGACCGCGGTGTACTTGGGTATGTGGTGCCCGCGGTGTAGTTGGGTTTGTGATGCCCGCGGTGTACTAGGGTATGTGGTGCCCGCGGTGTACTAGGGTATGTGGTGCCCGCGGTGTACTTGGGTATGTGATGCCCGCGGTGTAGTTGAGTATGTGATGCCCGCGGTGTCATTGGGTATGTGGTGCCCGCGGTACTAGGGTATTTGGTGCCCGCAGTGTACTAGGGTATTTGATGCCCGCGGTGTACTAGGGTATGTGGTGCCCGCGGTGTAGTTGGGTATGTGATGCCCGCGGTGTACTAGGGTATATGATGCCCGCGGTGTAATTGGGTATGTGACGCCCGCGATGTACTTGGGTATGTGGTGCCCGCGGTGTAGTTGGGTATGTGATGCCCGCGGTGTACTAGGGTATGTGGTGCTTGCGGTATACTTGGGTATGTGGTGCCCGCGGTGTAGTTGGGTATGTGATGCCCGCGGTGTACTAGGGTATGTGGTGCCCGCGGTGTACTAGGGTATGTGATGCCCACGGTGTACTTGGGTATGTGGTGTCCCGCGGTGTAGTTGGGTATGTGATGCCCGCGGTGTAGTTGGGTATGTGGTGCCCGCGGTGTAGTTGGGTATGTGATGCCCGCGGTGTAGTTGGGTATGTGATGCCCGCGGTGTACTTGGGTATGCGGTGCCCGCAGTGTACTAGGGTATGTGGTGCCCGCGGTGTAGTTGGGTATGTGGTGCCCGCGGTGTAGTTGGGTATGTGATGCCCGCGGTGTTTTAGGATATGTGGTGCCCGCGGTGAAGTTGGGTATGTGATGCCCGCGGTGTACTTGGGTATGTGGTGCCCGCGGTGTAGTTGGGTATTTGTTGCCCGCGGTGTACTAGGGTATGTGGTGCCCGTAGTGTAGTTGGGTATGTGATGCCCGCAGTGTACTTGGGTATGTAATGCCCGCGGTATACTTGGGTATGTGGTGCCCGCGGTGTAGTTGGGTATGTGATGCCCGCGGTGTACTAGGGTATGTGGTGCCCGCGGTGTAGTTGGGTATGTGATGCCCGCGGTGTACTAGGGTATGTGGTGCCCGCGGTGTACTAGGGTATGTGATGCCCACGGTGTACTTGGGTATGTGGTGTCCCGCGGTGTAGTTGGGTATGTGATGCCCGCGGTGTAGTTGGGTATGTGATGCCCGCGGTGTCATTGGTTATGTGGTGCCCGCGGTGTACTAGGGTATGTGGTGCCCGCAGTGTACTAGGGTATGTGATGCCCGCGGTGTACTTGGGTATGTGGTGCCCGCGGTCTAGTTGGGTATGTGATGCCCGCGGTGTACTAGGGTATGTGATGCCCACGGTATACTTGGGTATGAGATGCCCGCGGTGTACTTGGGTATGTGGTGCCCGCGGTGTAGTTGGGTTTGTGATGCCCGCGGTGTACTAGGGTATGTGGTGCCCGCGGTGTACTAGGGTATGTGGTGCCCGCGGTGTATTTGGGTATGTGATGCCCGCGGTGTAGTTGAGTATGTGATGCCCGCGGTGTCATTGGGTATGTGGTGCCCGCGGTACTAGGGTATTTGGTGCCCGCAGTGTACTAGGGTATTTGATGCCCGCGGTGTACTAGGGTATGTGGTGCCCGCGGTGTAGTTGGGTATGTGATGCCCGCGGTGTACTAGGGTATATGATGCCCGCGGTGTTATTGGGTATGTGACGCCCGCGATGTACTTGGGTATGTGGTGCCCGCGGTGTAGTTGGGTATGTGATGCCCGCGGTGTACTAGGGTATGTGGTGCTTGCGGTATACTTGGGTATGTGGTGCCCGCGGTGTAGTTGGGTATGTGATGCCCGCGGTGTACTAGGGTATGTGGTGCCCGCGGTGTACTAGGGTATGTGATGCCCACGGTGTACTTGGGTATGTGGTGTCCCGCGGTGTAGTTGGGTATGTGATGCCCGCGGTGTAGTTGGGTATGTGGTGCCCGCGGTGTAGTTGGGTATGTGATGCCCGCGGTGTAGTTGGGTATGTGATGCCCGCGGTGTACTTGGGTATGTGGTGCCCGCAGTGTACTAGGGTATGTGGTGCCCGCGGTGTAGTTGGGTATGTGGTGCCCGCGGTGTAGTTGGGTATGTGATGCCCGCGGTGTTTTAGGATATGTGGTGCCCGCGGTGAAGTTGGGTATGTGATGCCCGCGGTGTACTTGGGTATGTGGTGCCCGCGGTGTAGTTGGGTATGTGTTGCCCGCGGTGTACTAGGGTATGTGGTGCCCGCAGTGTAGTTGGGTATGTGATGCCCGCAGTGTACTTGGGTATGTAATGCCCGCGGTATACTTGGGTATGTGGTGCCCGCGGTGTAGTTGGGTATGTGATGCCCGCGGTGTACTAGGGTATGTGGTGCCCGCGGTGTAGTTGGGTATGTGATGCCCGCGGTGTACTAGGGTATATGATGCCCGCGGTGTAATTTGGTATGTGACGCCCGCGGTGTAGTTGGGTATTTGTTGCCCGCGGTGTACTAGGGTATGTGGTGCCCGCAGTGTAGTTGGGTATGTGATGCCCGCGGTGTACTAGGGTATGTGGTGCCCGCGGTGTACTAGGGTATGTGATGCCCACGGTGTACATGGGTATGTGGTGTCCCGCGGTGTAGTTGGGTATGTGATGCCCGCGGTGTAGTTGGGTATGTGGTGCCCGCGGTGTAGTTGGGTATGTGATGCCCGCGGTGTAGTTGGGTATGTGATGCCCGCGGTGTACTTGGGTATGTGGTGCCCGCAGTGTACTAGGGTATGTGGTGCCCGCGGTGTAGTTGGGTATGTGGTGCCCGCGGTGTAGTTGGGTATGTGATGCCCGCGGTGTTTTAGGATATGTGGTGCCCGCGGTGAAGTTGGGTATGTGATGCCCGCGGTGTACTTGGGTATGTGGTGCCCGCGGTGTAGTTGGGTATTTGTTGCCCGCGGTGTACTAGGGTATGTGGTGCCCGCAGTGTAGTTGGGTATGTGATGCCCGCAGTGTACTTGGGTATGTAATGCCCGCGGTATACTTGGGTATGTGGTGCCCGCGGTGTAGTTGGGTATGTGATGCCCGCGGTGTACTAGGGTATGTGGTGCCCGCGGTGTAGTTGGGTATGTGATGCCCGCGGTGTACTAGGGTATATGATGCCCGCGGTGTAATTTGGTATGTGACGCCCGCGGTGTAGTTGGGTATTTGTTGCCCGCGGTGTACTAGGGTATGTGGTGCCCGCAGTGTAGTTGGGTATGTGATGCCCGCGGTGTACTTGGGTATGTGATGCCCGCGGTATACTTGGGTATGTGATGCCCGCAGTGTACTTGGGTATGTAATGCCCGCGGTATACTTGGGTATGTGGTGCCCGCGGTGTAGTTGGGTATGTGATGCCTGCGGTGTACTAGGGTATGTGGTGCCCGAGGTGTACTTGGGTATGTGATGCCCCCGGTGTATTTGGGTATGTGATGCCCGCGGTGTACTTGGGTATGTGGTGCCCGCGGTGTAGTTGGGTATTTGTTGCCCGCGGTGTACTAGGGTATGTGGTGCCCGCAGTGTAGTTGGGTATGTGATGCCCGCGGTGTACTTGGGTATGTGATGCCCGCGGTATACTTGGGTATGTGGTGCCCGCGGTGTAGTTGGGTATTTGTTGCCCGCGGTGTACTAGGGTATGTGGTGCCCGTAGTGTAGTTGGGTGTGTGATGCCCGCGGTGTACTTGGGTATGTGATGCCCGCGGTATACTTGGGTATGTGGTGCCCGCGGTGTACTTGGGTATGTGATGCCCGCGATGTACTTGGGTATGTGGTGCCCGCGGTGTAGTTGGGTATTTGTTGCCCGCGGTGTACTAGGGTATGTGGTGCCCGCAGTGTAGTTGGGTATGTGATGCCCGCGGTGTACTTGGGTATGTGATGCCCGCGGTATACTTGGGTATGTGGTGCCCGCGGTGTAGTTGGGTATGTGATGCCCGCGGTGTACTAGGGTATGTGGTGCCCGCAGTGTAGTTGAGTATGTGATGCCCGCGGTGTACTAGGGTATGTGATGCCCGCGGTATACTAGGGTATGTGTTGCCCGCGGTGTACTAAGGTATGTGATGCCCGCGGTGTACTAGGGTATGTGATGCCCGCGGTGTACTAGGGTATGTGGTGCCCGCGGTGTACTAGGGTATGTGATGCCCACGGTGTACTTGGGTATGTGGTGTCCTGCGGTGTAGTTGGGTATATGATGCCCGCGGTGTAGTTGGGTATGTGATGCCCGCGGTGTCATTGGTTATGTGGTGCCCGCGGTGTACTAGGGTATGTGGTGCCCGCAGTGTACTAGGGTATGTGATGCCCGCGGTGTACTTGGGTATGTGGTGCCCGCGGTGTAGTTGGGTATTTGTTGCCCGCGGTGTACTAGGGTATGTGGTGCCCGCAGTGTAGTTGGGTATGTGATGCCCGCAGTGTACTTGGGTATGTAATGCCCGCGGTATACTTGGGTATGTGGTGCCCGCGGTGTAGTTGGGTATGTGATGCCCGCGGTGTACTAGGGTATGTGATGCCCACGGTGTACTTGGGTATGTGGTGTCCCGCGGTGTAGTTGGGTATGTGATGCCCGCGGTGTACTTGGGTATGTGATGCCCGCGGTATACTTGGGTATGTGATGCCCGCAGTGTACTTGGGTATGTAATGCCCGCGGTATACTTGGGTATGTGGTGCCCGCGGTGTAGTTGGGTATGTGATGCCTGCGAAGTACTAGGGTATGTGGTGCCCGAGGTGTACTTGGGTATGTGATGCCCCCGGTGTACTTGGGTATGTGATGCCCGCGGTGTACTTGGGTATGTGGTGCCCGCGGTGTAGTTGGGTATTTGTTGCCCGCGGTGTACTAGGGTATGTGGTGCCCGCAGTGTAGTTGGGTATGTGATGCCCGCGGTGTACTTGGGTATGTGATGCCCGCGGTATACTTGGGTATGTGGTGCCCGCGGTGTAGTTGGGTATTTGTTGCCCGCGGTGTACTAGGGTATGTGGTGCCCGTAGTGTAGTTGGGTGTGTGATGCCCGCGGTGTACTTGGGTATGTGATGCCCGCGGTATACTTGGGTATGTGGTGCCCGCGGTGTACTTGGGTATGTGATGCCCGCGATGTACTTGGGTATGTGGTGCCCACGGTGTAGTTGGGTATTTGTTGCCCGCGGTGTACTAGGGTATGTGGTGCCCGCAGTGTAGTTGGGTATGTGATGCCCGCGGTGTACTTGGGTATGTGATGCCCGCGGTATACTTGGGTATGTGGTGCCCGCGGTGTAGTTGGGTATGTGATGCCCGCGGTGTACTAGGGTATGTGGTGCCCGCAGTGTAGTTGAGTATGTGATGCCCGCGGTGTACTAGGGTATGTGATGCCCGCGGTATACTAGGGTATGTGGTGCCCGCGGTGTACTAAGGTATGTGATGCCCGCGGTGTACTAGGGTATGTGATGCCCGCGGTGTACTAGGGTATGTGGTGCCCGCGGTGTACTAGGGTATGTGATGCCCACGGTGTACTTGGGTATGTGGTGTCCTGCGGTGTAGTTGGGTATATGATGCCCGCGGTGTAGTTGGGTATGTGATGCCCGCGGTGTCATTGGTTAAGTGGTGCCCGCGGTGTACTAGGGTATGTGGTGCCCGCAGTGTACTAGGGTATGTGATGCCCGCGGTGTACTTGGGTATGTGGTGCCCGCGGTGTAGTTGGGTATTTGTTGCCCGCGGTGTACTAGGGTATGTGGTGCCCGCAGTGTAGTTGGGTATGTGATGCCCGCAGTGTACTTGGGTATGTAATGCCCGCGGTATACTTGGGTATGTGGTGCCCGCGGTGTAGTTGGGTATGTGATGCCCGCGGTGTACTAGGGTATGTGATGCCCACGGTGTACTTGGGTATGTGGTGTCCCGCGGTGTAGTTGGGTATGTGATGCCCGCGGTGTACTTGGGTATGTGGTGCCCGCGGTGTAGTTGGGTATTTGTTGCCCGCGGTGTACTAGGGTATGTGGTGCCCGCAGTGTAGTTGGGTATGTGATGCCCGCGGTGTACTTGGGTATGTGATGCCCGCGGTATACTTGGGTATGTGGTGCCCGCGGTGTAGTTGGGTATTTGTTGCCCGCGGTGTACTAGGGTATGTGGTGCCCGTAGTGTAGTTGGGTGTGTGATGCCCGCGGTGTACTTGGGTATGTGATGCCCGCGGTATACTTGGGTATGTGGTGCCCGCGGTGTACTTGGGTATGTGATGCCTGCGATGTACTTGGGTATGTGGTGCCCGCGGTGTAGTTGGGTATTTGTTGCCCGCGGTGTACTAGGGTATGTGGTGCCCGCAGTGTAGTTGGGTATGTGATGCCCGCGGTGTACTTGGGTATGTGATGCCCGCGGTATACTTGGGTATGTGGTGCCCGCGGTGTAGTTGGGTATGTGATGCCCGCGGTGTACTAGGGTATGTGGTGCCCGCAGTGTAGTTGAGTATGTGATGCCCGCGGTGTACTAGGGTATGTGATGCCCGCGGTATACTAGGGTATGTGGTGCCCGCGGTGTACTAGGGTATGTGATGCCCGCGGTGTACTAGGGTATGTGATGCCCGCGGTGTACTAGGGTATGTGGTGCCCGCGGTGTACTAGGGTATGTGATGCCCACGGTGTACTTGGGTATGTGGTGTCCTGCGGTGTAGTTGGGTATATGATGCCCGCGGTGTAGTTGGGTATGTGATGCCCGCGGTGTCATTGGTTATGTGGTGCCCGCGGTGTACTAGGGTATGTGGTGCCCGCAGTGTACTAGGGTATGTGATGCCCGCGGTGTACTTGGGTATGTGGTGCCCGCGGTGTAGTTGGGTATGTGATGCCCGCGGTGTACTAGGGTATGTGGTGCCCGCGGTGTACTAGGGTATGTGGTGCCCGCAGTGTACTAGGGTATGTGGTGCCCGCAGTGTACTAGGGTATGTGGTGCCCGCGGTGTAGTTGGGTATGTGGTGCCCGCGGTGTACTAGGGTATGTGATGCCCACGGTGTACTTGGGTATGTGGTGTCCCGCGGTGTAGTTGGGTATGTGATGCCCGCGGTGTAGTTGGGTATGTGATGCCCGCGGTGTCATTGGGTATGTGGTGCCCGCGGTACTAGGGTATTTGGTGCCCGCAGTGTACTAGGATATGTGAAGCCCGCGGTGTACTTGGGTATGTGGTGCCCGCGGTGTAGTTGGGTATGTGATGCCCGCGGTGTACTAGGGTATGTGATGCCCGCGGTGTACTAGGGTATGTGATGCCCACGGTGTACTAGGGTATTTGGTGCCCGCAGTGTACTAGGGTATGTGATGCCCGCGGTGTACTTGGGTATGTGGTGCCCGCGGTGTAGTTGGGTATGTGATGCCCGCGTTGTACTAGGGTATATGATGCCCGCGGTGTAATTGGGTATGTGACGCCCGCGATGTACTTGGGTATGTGGTGCCCGCGGTGTAGTTGGGTATGTGATGCCCGCGGTGTAGTTGGGTATGTGATGCCCGAGGTGTCATTGGGTATGTGGTGCCCGCGGTACTAGGGTATTTGGTGCCCGCAGTGTACTAGGATATGTGATGCCCGCGGTGTACTTGGGTATGTGGTGCCCGCGGTGTAGTTGGGTATGTGATGCCCGCGGTGTACTAGGGTATGTGATGCCCGCGGTATACTAGGGTATGTGATGCCCACGGTGTACTAGGGTATTTGGTGCCCGCAGTGTACTAGGGTATGTGATGCCCGCGGTGTACTTGGGTATGTGGTGCCCGCGGTGTAGTTGGGTATGTGATGCCCGCGGTGTACTAGGGTATATGATGCCCGCGGTGTAATTGGGTATGTGACGCCCGCGATGTACTTGGGTATGTGGTGCCCGCGGTGTAGTTGGGTATGTGATGCCCGCGGTGTACTAGGGTATGTGGTGCTTGCGGTATACTTGGGTATGTGGTGCCCGCGGTGTAGTTGGGTATGTGATGCCCGCGGTGTACTAGGGTATGTGGTGCCCGCGGTGTACTAGGGTATGTGATGCCCACGGTGTACTTGGGTATGTGGTGTCCCGCGGTGTAGTTGGGTATGTGGTGCCCGCAGTGTACTAGGGTATGTGATGCCCGCGGTGTACTTGGGTATGTGGTGCCCGCGGTGTAGTTGGGTATGTGATGCCCGCGGTGTACTAGGGTATGTGGTGCCCGCGGTGTACTAGGGTATGTGGTGCCCGCAGTGTACTAGGGTATGTGGTGCCCGCAGTGTACTAGGGTATGTGGTGCCCGCGGTGTAGTTGGGTATGTGGTGCCCGCGGTGTACTAGGGTATGTGATGCCCACGGTGTACTTGGGTATGTGGTGTCCCGCGGTGTAGTTGGGTATGTGATGCCCGCGGTGTAGTTGGGTATGTGATGCCCGCGGTGTCATTGGGTATGTGGTGCCCGCGGTACTAGGGTATTTGGTGCCCGCAGTGTACTAGGATATGTGAAGCCCGCGGTGTACTTGGGTATGTGGTGCCCGCGGTGTAGTTGGGTATGTGATGCCCGCGGTGTACTAGGGTATGTGATGCCCGCGGTGTACTAGGGTATGTGATGCCCACGGTGTACTAGGGTATTTGGTGCCCGCAGTGTACTAGGGTATGTGATGCCCGCGGTGTACTTGGGTATGTGGTGCCCGCGGTGTAGTTGGGTATGTGATGCCCGCGTTGTACTAGGGTATATGATGCCCGCGGTGTAATTGGGTATGTGACGCCCGCGATGTACTTGGGTATGTGGTGCCCGCGGTGTAGTTGGGTATGTGATGCCCGCGGTGTACTAGGGTATGTGGTGCTTGCGGTATACTTGGGTATGTGGTGCCCGCGGTGTCATTGGTTATGTGGTGCCCGCGGTGTACTAGGGTATGTGGTGCCCGCAGTGTACTAGGGTATGTGGTGCCCGCGGTGTAGTTGGGTATGTGGTGCCCGCGGTGTACTAGGGTATGTGATGCCCACGGTGTACTTGGGTATGTGGTGTCCCGCGGTGTAGTTGGGTATGTGATGCCCGCGGTGTAGTTGGGTATGTGATGCCCGCGGTGTCATTGGTTATGTGGTTCCCGCGGTGTACTAGGGTATGTGGTGCCCGCAGTGTACTAGGGTATGTGATGCCCGCGGTGTACTTGGGTATGTGGTGCCCGCGGTGTAGTTGGGTATGTGATGCCCGCGGTGTACTAGGGTATGTGATGCCCACGGTATACTTGGGTATGAGATGACCGCGGTGTACTTGGGTATGTGGTGCCCGCGGTGTAGTTGGGTTTGTGATGCCCGCGGTGTACTAGGGTATGTGGTGCCCGCGGTGTACTAGGGTATGTGGTGCCCGCGGTGTACTTGGGTATGTGATGCCCGCGATGTACTTGGGTATGTGATGCCCGCGGTGTACCTTGGTATGTGGTGCCCGCGGTGTAGTTGGGTATTTGTTGCCCGCGGTGTACTAGGGTATATGGTGCCCGCGGTATACTTGGGTATGTGGTGCCCGCGGTGTAGTTGGGTATGTGATGCCCGCGGTGTACTAGGGTATGTGGTGCCCGCGGTGTACTTAGGTATGTGATGCCCCCGGTGTACTTGGGTATGTGATGCCCGCGGTGTACTTGGGTATGTGGTGCCCGCGGTGTAGTTGGGTATTTGTTGCCCGCGGTGTACTAGGGTATGTGGTGCCCGTAGTGTAGTTGGGTGTGTGATGCCCGCGGTGTACTTGGGTATGTGATGCCCGCGGTGTACTTGGGTATGTGGTGCCCGCGGTGTACTTGGGTATGTGATGCCTGCGATGTACTTGGGTATGTGGTGCCCGCGGGGTAGTTGGGTATTTGTTGCCCGCGGTGTACTAGGGTATGTGGTGCCCGCAGTGTAGTTGGGTATGTGATGCCCGCGGTGTACTTGGGTATGTGATGCCCGCGGTATACTTGGGTATGTGGGGCCCGCGGTGTAGTTGGGTATGTGATGCCCGCGGTGTACTAGGGTATGTGGTGCCCGCAGTGTAGTTGAGTATGTGATGCCCGCGGTGTACTAGGGTATGTGATGCCCGCGGTATACTAGGGTATGTGGTGCCCGCGGTGTACTAAGGTATGTGATGCCCGCGGTGTACTAGGGTATGTGATGCCCGCGGTGTACTAGGGTATGTGGTGCCCGCGGTGTACTAGGGTATGTGATGCCCACGGTGTACTTGGGTATGTGGTGTCCTGCGGTGTAGTTGGGTATATGATGCCCGCGGTGTAGTTGGGTATGTGATGCCCGCGGTGTCATTGGTTATGTGGTGCCCGCGGTGTACTAGGGTATGTGGTGCCCGCAGTGTACTAGGGTATGTGATGCCCGCGGTGTACTTGGGTATGTGGTGCCCGCGGTGTAGTTGGGTATGTGATGCCCGCGGTGTACTAGGGTATGTGGTGCCCGCGGTGTACTAGGGTATGTGGTGCCCGCAGTGTACTAGGGTATGTGGTGCCCGCAGTGTACTAGGGTATGTGGTGCCCGCGGTGTAGTTGGGTATGTGGTGCCCGCGGTGTACTAGGGTATGTGATGCCCACGGTGTACTTGGGTATGTGGTGTCCCGCGGTGTAGTTGGGTATGTGATGCCCGCGGTGTAGTTGGGTATGTGATGCCCGCGGTGTCATTGGGTATGTGGTGCCTGCGGTACTAGGGTATTTGGTGCCCGCAGTGTACTAGGATATGTGAAGCCCGCGGTGTACTTGGGTATGTGGTGCCCGCGGTGTAGTTGGGTATGTGATGCCCGCGGTGTACTAGGGTATGTGATGCCCGCGGTGTACTAGGGTATGTGATGCCCACGGTGTACTAGGGTATTTGGTGCCCGCAGTGTACTAGGGTATGTGATGCCCGCGGTGTACTTGGGTATGTGGTGCCCGCGGTGTAGTTGGGTATGTGATGCCCGCGTTGTACTAGGGTATATGATGCCCGCGGTGTAATTGGGTATGTGACGCCCGCGATGTACTTGGGTATGTGGTGCCCGCGGTGTAGTTGGGTATGTGATGCCCGCGGTGTACTAGGGTATGAATGAATGAATGAATGAATGAATGAATGAATGAATGAATGAAAACACTTTATTGTACTTGTAATACACCTTACAACTAATTAATAAGGAAAACATAAAAACTAACAAAATACAGTACAATGGGCGGTCTTATCGCTAGGGAGCGATTTCTTCCAGACAGGGTATGTGGTGCTTGCGGTATACTTGGGTATGTGGTGCCCGCGGTGTCATTGGTTATGTGGTGCCCGCGGTGTACTAGGGTATGTGGTGCCCGCAGTGTACTAGGGTATGTGGTGCCCGCGGTGTAGTTGGGTATGTGGTGCCCGCGGTGTACTAGGGTATGTGATGCCCACGGTGTACTTGGGTATGTGGTGTCCCGCGGTGTAGTTGGGTATGTGATGCCCGCGGTGTAGTTGGGTATGTGATGCCCGAGGTGTCATTGGGTATGTGGTGCCCGCGGTACTAGGGTATTTGGTGCCCGCAGTGTACTAGGATATGTGATGCCCGCGGTGTACTTGGGTATGTGGTGCCCGCGGTGTAGTTGGGTATGTGATGCCCGCGGTGTACTAGGGTATGTGATGCCCGCGGTATACTAGGGTATGTGATGCCCACGGTGTACTAGGGTATTTGGTGCCCGCAGTGTACTAGGGTATGTGATGCCCGCGGTGTACTTGGGTATGTGGTGCCCGCGGTGTAGTTGGGTATGTGATGCCCGCGGTGTACTAGGGTATATGATGCCCGCGGTGTGATTGGGTATGTGACGCCCGCGATGTACTTGGGTATGTGGTGCCCGCGGTGTAGTTGGGTATGTGATGCCCGCGGTGTACTAGAGTATGTGGTGCTTGCGGTATACTTGGGTATGTGGTGCCCGCGGTGTAGTTGGGTATGTGATGCCCGCGGTGTACTAGGGTATGTGGTGCCCGCGGTGTACTAGGGTATGTGATGCCCACGGTGTACTTGGGTATGTGGTGTCCCGCGGTGTAGTTGGGTATGTGGTGCCCGCTGTGTACTAGGGTATGTGATGCCCGCGGTGTACTTGGGTATGTGGTGCCCGCGGTGTAGTTGGGTATGTGATGCCCGCGGTGTACTAGGGTATGTGGTGCCCGCGGTGTACTAGGGTATGTGGTGCCCGCAGTGTACTAGGGTATGTGGTGCCCGCAGTGTACTAGGGTATGTGGTGCCCGCGGTGTAGTTGGGTATGTGGTGCCCGCGGTGTACTAGGGTATGTGATGCCCACGGTGTACTTGGGTATGTGGTGTCCCGCGGTGTAGTTGGGTATGTGATGCCCGCGGTGTAGTTGGGTATGTGATGCCCGCGGTGTCATTGGGTATGTGGTGCCCGCGGTACTAGGGTATTTGGTGCCCGCAGTGTACTAGGATATGTGAAGCCCGCGGTGTACTTGGGTATGTGGTGCCCGCGGTGTAGTTGGGTATGTGATGCCCGCGGTGTACTAGGGTATGTGATGCCCGCGGTGTACTAGGGTATGTGATGCCCACGGTGTACTAGGGTTTTTGGTGCCCGCAGTGTACTAGGGTATGTGATGCCCGCGGTGTACTTGGGTATGTGGTGCCCGCGGTGTAGTTGGGTATGTGACGCCCGCGTTGTACTAGGGTATATGATGCCCGCGGTGTAATTGGGTATGTGACGCCCGCGATGTACTTGGGTATGTGGTGCCCGCGGTGTAGTTGGGTATGTGATGCCCGCGGTGTACTAGGGTATGTGGTGCTTGCGGTATACTTGGGTATGTGGTGCCCGCGGTGTCATTGGTTATGTGGTGCCCGCGGTGTACTAGGGTATGTGGTGCCCGCAGTGTACTAGGGTATGTGGTGCCCGCGGTGTAGTTGGGTATGTGGTGCCCGCGGTGTACTAGGGTATGTGATGCCCACGGTGTACTTGGGTATGTGGTGTCCCGCGGTGTAGTTGGGTATGTGATGCCCGCGGTGTAGTTGGGTATGTGATGCCCGCGGTGTCATTGGTTATGTGGTTCCCGCGGTGTACTAGGGTATGTGGTGCCCGCAGTGTACTAGGGTATGTGATGCCCGCGGTGTACTTGGGTATGTGGTGCCCGCGGTGTACTTGGGTATGTGATGCCCGCGGTGTACTTGGGTATGTGGTGCCCGCGGTGTAGTTGGGTATTTGTTGCCCGCGGTGTACTAGGGTATGTGGTGCCCGTAGTGTAGTTGGGTGTGTGATGCCCGCGGTGTACTTGGGTATGTGATGCCCGCGGTATACTTGGGTATGTGGTGCCCGCGGTGTACTTGGGTATGTGATGCCTGCGATGTACTTGGGTATGTGGTGCCCGCGGTGTAGTTGGGTATTTGTTGCCCGCGGTGTACTAGGGTATGTGGTGCCCGCAGTGTAGTTGGGTATGTGATGCCCGCGGTGTACTTGGGTATGTGATGCCCGCGGTATACTTGGGTATGTGGTGCCCGCGGTGTAGTTGGGTATGTGATGCCCGCGGTGTACTAGGGTATGTGGTGCCCGCAGTGTAGTTGAGTATGTGATGCCCGCGGTGTACTAGGGTATGTGATGCCCGCGGTATACTAGGGTATGTGGTGCCCGCGGTGTACTAAGGTATGTGATGCCCGCGGTGTACTAGGGTATGTGATGCCCGCGGTGTACTAGGGTATGTGGTGCCCGCGGTGTACTAGGGTATGTGATGCCCACGGTGTACTTGGGTATGTGGTGTCCTGCGGTGTAGTTGGGTATATGATGCCCGCGGTGTAGTTGGGTATGTGATGCCCGCGGTGTCATTGGTTATGTGGTGCCCGCGGTGTACTAGGGTATGTGGTGCCCGCAGTGTACTAGGGTATGTGATGCCCGCGGTGTACTTGGGTATGTGGTGCCCGCGGTGTAGTTGGGTATGTGATGCCCGCGGTGTACTAGGGTATGTGGTGCCCGCGGTGTACTAGGGTATGTGGTGCCCGCAGTGTACTAGGGTATGTGGTGCCCGCAGTGTACTAGGGTATGTGGTGCCCGCGGTGTAGTTGGGTATGTGGTGCCCGCGGTGTACTAGGGTATGTGATGCCCACGGTGTACTTGGGTATGTGGTGTCCCGCGGTGTAGTTGGGTATGTGATGCCCGCGGTGTAGTTGGGTATGTGATGCCCGCGGTGTCATTGGGTATGTGGTGCCTGCGGTACTAGGGTATTTGGTGCCCGCAGTGTACTAGGATATGTGAAGCCCGCGGTGTACTTGGGTATGTGGTGCCCGCGGTGTAGTTGGGTATGTGATGCCCGCGGTGTACTAGGGTATGTGATGCCCGCGGTGTACTAGGGTATGTGATGCCCACGGTGTACTAGGGTATTTGGTGCCCGCAGTGTACTAGGGTATGTGATGCCCGCGGTGTACTTGGGTATGTGGTGCCCGCGGTGTAGTTGGGTATGTGATGCCCGCGTTGTACTAGGGTATATGATGCCCGCGGTGTAATTGGGTATGTGACGCCCGCGATGTACTTGGGTATGTGGTGCCCGCGGTGTAGTTGGGTATGTGATGCCCGCGGTGTACTAGGGTATGAATGAATGAATGAATGAATGAATGAATGAATGAATGAATGAATGAAAACACTTTATTGTACTTGTAATACACCTTACAACTAATTAATAAGGAAAACATAAAAACTAACAAAATACAGTACAATGGGCGGTCTTATCGCTAGGGAGCGATTTCTTCCAGACAGGGTATGTGGTGCTTGCGGTATACTTGGGTATGTGGTGCCCGCGGTGTCATTGGTTATGTGGTGCCCGCGGTGTACTAGGGTATGTGGTGCCCGCAGTGTACTAGGGTATGTGGTGCCCGCGGTGTAGTTGGGTATGTGGTGCCCGCGGTGTACTAGGGTATGTGATGCCCACGGTGTACTTGGGTATGTGGTGTCCCGCGGTGTAGTTGGGTATGTGATGCCCGCGGTGTAGTTGGGTATGTGATGCCCGAGGTGTCATTGGGTATGTGGTGCCCGCGGTACTAGGGTATTTGGTGCCCGCAGTGTACTAGGATATGTGATGCCCGCGGTGTACTTGGGTATGTGGTGCCCGCGGTGTAGTTGGGTATGTGATGCCCGCGGTGTACTAGGGTATGTGATGCCCGCGGTATACTAGGGTATGTGATGCCCACGGTGTACTAGGGTATTTGGTGCCCGCAGTGTACTAGGGTATGTGATGCCCGCGGTGTACTTGGGTATGTGGTGCCCGCGGTGTAGTTGGGTATGTGATGCCCGCGGTGTACTAGGGTATATGATGCCCGCGGTGTAATTGGGTATGTGACGCCCGCGATGTACTTGGGTATGTGGTGCCCGCGGTGTAGTTGGGTATGTGATGCCCGCGGTGTACTAGAGTATGTGGTGCTTGCGGTATACTTGGGTATGTGGTGCCCGCGGTGTAGTTGGGTATGTGATGCCCGCGGTGTACTAGGGTATGTGGTGCCCGCGGTGTACTAGGGTATGTGATGCCCACGGTGTACTTGGGTATGTGGTGTCCCGCGGTGTAGTTGGGTATGTGGTGCCCGCAGTGTACTAGGGTATGTGATGCCCGCGGTGTACTTGGGTATGTGGTGCCCGCGGTGTAGTTGGGTATGTGATGCCCGCGGTGTACTAGGGTATGTGGTGCCCGCGGTGTACTAGGGTATGTGGTGCCCGCAGTGTACTAGGGTATGTGGTGCCCGCAGTGTACTAGGGTATGTGGTGCCCGCGGTGTAGTTGGGTATGTGGTGCCCGCGGTGTACTAGGGTATGTGATGCCCACGGTGTACTTGGGTATGTGGTGTCCCGCGGTGTAGTTGGGTATGTGATGCCCGCGGTGTAGTTGGGTATGTGATGCCCGCGGTGTCATTGGGTATGTGGTGCCCGCGGTACTAGGGTATTTGGTGCCCGCAGTGTACTAGGATATGTGAAGCCCGCGGTGTACTTGGGTATGTGGTGCCCGCGGTGTAGTTGGGTATGTGATGCCCGCGGTGTACTAGGGTATGTGATGCCCGCGGTGTACTAGGGTATGTGATGCCCACGGTGTACTAGGGTTTTTGGTGCCCGCAGTGTACTAGGGTATGTGATGCCCGCGGTGTACTTGGGTATGTGGTACCCGCGGTGTAGTTGGGTATGTGACGCCCGCGTTGTACTAGGGTATATGATGCCCGCGGTGTAATTGGGTATGTGACGCCCGCGATGTACTTGGGTATGTGGTGCCCGCGGTGTAGTTGGGTATGTGATGCCCGCGGTGTACTAGGGTATGTGGTGCTTGCGGTATACTTGGGTATGTGGTGCCCGCGGTGTCATTGGTTATGTGGTGCCCGCGGTGTACTAGGGTATGTGGTGCCCGCAGTGTACTAGGGTATGTGGTGCCCGCGGTGTAGTTGGGTATGTGGTGCCCGCGGTGTACTAGGGTATGTGATGCCCACGGTGTACTTGGGTATGTGGTGTCCCGCGGTGTAGTTGGGTATGTGATGCCCGCGGTGTAGTTGGGTATGTGATGCCCGCGGTGTCATTGGTTATGTGGTTCCCGCGGTGTACTAGGGTATGTGGTGCCCGCAGTGTACTAGGGTATGTGATGCCCGCGGTGTACTTGGGTATGTGGTGCCCGCGGTGTAGTTGGGTATGTGATGCCCGCGGTGTACTAGGGTATGTGATGCCCACGGTATACTTGGGTATGAGATGACCGCGGTGTTCTTGGGTATGTGGTGCCCGCGGTGTAGTTGGGTTTGTGATGCCCGCGGTGTACTAGGGTATGTGGTGCCCGCGGTGTACTAGGGTATGTGGTGCCCGCGGTGTACTTGGGTATGTGATGCCCGCGATGTACTTGGGTATGTGATGCCCGCGGTGTACCTTGGTATGTGGTGCCCGCGGTGTAGTTGGGTATTTGTTGCCCGCGGTGTACTAGGGTATATGGTGCCCGCGGTATACTTGGGTATGTGGTGCCCGCGGTGTAGTTGGGTATGTGATGCCCGCGGTGTACTAGGGTATGTGGTGCCCGCGCTGTACACCAATTTTAACCTAAAGTTAGACCTACACCGAAGTGTACGTAATGGTGGCGGAAGAGAATTCCAGCACTTCGTGGCACAGAAACGAAAACTACCACGAAACGCAGCAGACCCGTGTCTGGGAGTTCGCAATAGTAAAGAAGACGTACGGGAAGTATACCTATTGTAGTCTTGAGCCCAAACAAATTTCGAGAAGAGGTATTGTGGTTTCTTAGTGGTAACGACGTCAAACATTAATGTTGCAAGATGCAAAAACCGTCTGCCCTCCATGTTTAATATATAGTGCCGATTTAAGAAAGGTGTGATGTGGCTACGCGGAGGAACATCAAAACAAAACCGAGCGCAGGCATTCTGAACAACCTGTATACGACGAGATGTTTTTGCGAGAAGACGAGGACCGTACACACAATCGACATAGTTGAACTTAGAGAGCACAAGCGAATCAACGAGCATAATGCGAAGGTCTCTCCGTCGATAGCCAACTTAGGGCTTTTATTAGATATTTTCAATATATGAGTTTTAGTTCCAAGTACCATGTATTTGGTTTTTTTTTTTTAGCATTGAGCAGAAGGGAGTTGGACTTGGCCCATGCATTAACTCTTACCAGGTCTTCAGTGATTTTAATCTCTGCGGCTCTCAAGTCCTCTGGTTTAAAAGACAGGTACATTTGGATATCATCAGCGTACACGTGGAACTTACAATGTTGGATACAATTCGTGATATCAGCACAGTAGAGAATAAACAAGACGGGACCAAGTATAGAGCCCTGGGGAACGCCTCTAGAAACTTCACGCATCTCAGATGCTACGGTCACACCATCTTTATTGATTTCTACAGATTGGGCTCGATCACTCAGGTAGGAGTTAAACCATCTTATCGCATTTGTTTCAAAACCATAGTAATTTAGCTTTGATAGTAGAAGAGAAATATTGATAGAATCAAACGCGCGAGAAAAAGCTTTTTTCTCATAGTACAAAGCCACAATAACCTGTCTTGTTAAGTCTTTATAAAAGAGTTTATGGTTTTTTACTTTAGTCTCTCGATGTCTGGCAAGCGCAGCATCACGAAGACGCATCATCAACTTAACATTATCAGTAAGCCAAGGACTAGCCAAGCCAAGGACTATGGCCTGTAAAGCCCTTTTAAACGTACTATGTGGCAACCTTGAGGGACGATTCTTTTAGTCGTGGCCCAAAGTGCCCATTCTCCTTTGATTGAAATCTGTCGTTTCGCAAATCTATACGCGCCTTTAGGTAGGTATCTATTTTCTTACGTCGTTGATTCATTATGACAACGTTTCAATAGAGCGCGAAATCTTCTTGGGTTTTTTTTTTGGAACAGAGTATTTGTGTTTTTTTATGCTGATATACCTAGATGTTTTATTCATCCCTTTAACAGTACCTACTTTATTATAATCATGAACATGAACAACAATCAAAACATGATTTCCAAGAAACTATTTTTTTTTCTTTCTTTGGATTTGTTATGTCAGTCAGTGTCAGATTCTGTCAGTGTCTCGAACCACAAAGTATCATATCCTTCAGTCAAACTTAATGAATGAGACACACCCACAGACTAGTACTACACAAATCTAGTTCTTCAACATACGTACCATACCGAATGGTGGCAGCACTTTCATATACACGGCTACACGGGTCGCCATCACGCACACATAAACATTTTACGTTAAATTTTAGGAAAAGAAACAAATAAATTTATGCGTTTTCTGAATAAAAGCGCATGAATTTATTAGATAGATGTTTATAAATATCTCATAATGAGTATACTAAGCATGAATTTCACCCCTTTCACTTATTAGTTGTCTTGTAAAATCTTATTGCTTTTTGTATGAGAAAGGAACCACCTTAAATGAAATTTTCTTTTTCCTGTTTTTTTATGGCGGGAATTCTGAACGATAAGAGACTAATTGACATTACACAACATTGCTCTATGGTATTGAGTTATCTGTGGATAGTGAATAAAGAAAAAAATACAATAGTTAAAAAAAAAGGAAGAAGAATCCTTGCTAGATCATCTAGCAAGGATTCTTCTTCCTTTTTTTTCGCGACATCTAGCCTAGATGTCGCGAGAACACAATTAAAAATAAGTGAAACAAATATTTGAAACTATCACGGGTTTGAACACAGTTTTCATTATAAACGGGATATTTACCATGGATATTCAACAACATATGCCGAAATATCGGGAAATAATCAGACTCACAAATCATGGTAAATATCTCCCGTTTATAATGAAAACTAAGTGAAACAAAAAACAGAAAGATGAGAAAGAGTCTTTTTTTTTTGATAACTTCGATAATGTCAACTGGCTCCACTAGGAATATTTAAGACCTATTAAACCTCATTACAGATTCCATTATCCTTCATAAGCCAGTGGCATGGGATCGGCTCCCGTCCCGTGGCCAATGCATTCACCACTTGGCTTGGCCTTTAGCTGAGGTTACACAAGAAATGGTCGGTAATTGGATTCCATGCTACTGCAGTTTATAAAACAGCTGGTTGACTTGCTATCGATGAAAGTGGTTTCTGATAAAATGCCAACTTAAATGAAAGAAACGGAGAAATATTAAAAATGAAAGTAAATATTTAAAATGAAACGGATAGAAAACACGACAGGCATCAAAATACGAGTATATTACCAAGAAAATGCTCTTAACATTAAAATCATATTGTACCTACAGGTTTTTTGCAAGCCTATAATAAACCAAATTAATATTTTTTTTCGTTAGAAGTGGATGATTTAAAAAAAAATTTATAATGTCTAATTATTAGGTACCTATACTTTTTTAATACCTAAATACTCCTTATTTTTTTATAAAATTACTTGTTGATGGACATAAATAAATATTAATAATAGCCGTAGGTGCTATCAACACTTACTCCATCAACAAGACTGACCCAGCTATCTCAAATCAGCTGTAATAACAAAATTGCTGGTCTATGTAAAGTCCGTAATGTAATTAAATGAAAACAACCGCATCATAGCCAGTAATGTAACTGCTGAGAGTTTGCAAAAAGCACTGAGTACCTAGGGTCATTACAGAGGGCCTAGTATGAGTTTTAGGGTGTGCGCACACCAACGACAACACGGCAGTTAGTTTATGTACGTCACTCTATACCTGACTAGTTAAACGTCAAGTTACGCGACATTAATATACATTTTGTATTAAAAGTCACGTGACTTTGGGGTACGCTCTGTCTTGTATACGGTTGATGTTAAAGTACTTGGCACTTTGTGCGACAGCGTGCTTTAAACATGTATGCACGGCCCAAGCTTCTCAAAAAATCCGCTAGAGGCACTGTCTCCCTACAAAACCAGCGCACTCTGTCGCCATAAGTACCAGGCACTTCACACCGATCCTGCTCCAAAACTCATACTAGTGTCTCAGTTTTAACTTGTTCTACAAAATGGTACTCTGTGGTGCCACGATCTGAATGCTTAATATAAATTGATCAATAAAATAAATGGACGGTGTTACGATAATGCAAGAATTGCATCAAAATTATATGCCAATATAGTTAAGTGAGACACTGTTCATTATAAAACGTTAAAATAATAAAATTGTCACAATGATTTTATCATACAGCTCACTTAGGTACTTACCTATAGATACTTACTACAATAAAGTTAGGTATATGACGATTTTATTTAATCTAATATGGCATTGATACTTTTTTATTTGTCAATTGAAAACAAAAAACAATTAGGTATATTTTCTGGTAATTAATACGTAACAATCAGGATCACTTTATACTATCTAAGTAGAGGTGAATGTGACGTTAGTTAAAACTTAAGTCAAATTACGATTTAAAAAAGTAGCAGCTTCTAGTATCCTACCTACCTACTTACTCCTACTAATACTAAAAGTAACATGATCAGCTCCATCATCTGATCAGTTAAAATGATCATAATAAATTCGATCAATTTTTCATACCCAATTATTATCTCGGATAAATAATATTCCAATTACAGGCTAGATTAGATATTTTTTTATTGATTTCCATATTACATTAGTCCTAATGTATCACGCAGTGGGGTACAAGCTACCTTTCGACTTTTTTCTCAACAAGTTGATTGAATTAAACAAATTCATCATTTAAATGGGGTCTGACCTTTTAGTTATTCAACTCAGAATAAATATAATAAATAAATATTCATGGACATTTCAAACATCACATTCTAGTCACAAACTGAGCAAAGCTTGTAGGTAGATAGGTTCTATGGGAACTAGATTGCTGATAAAATACTTACGGTACCGTACTTAAAACTCAAAAAATAAACTCAGTAGGTAGGTATACATATCTTATATATATAAAAATCAATGCCACTTTTCGTTGTTATTTTATAACTCAAGAACGGGCTCTCCTATCCAAACCAAATTTTTAGGCTTTATTTGGACTAAATTAGCAGATGGTTTATGTGAAGTTCGCATATAATCTGTCGAGTAGTTCTTCATTTATCACATTTTTTGTAGTCTGCTTATTTATTGCCTTTAAGGCAGAACAGAGTTCGCCGGGACAGCTAGTTCTGTATAAGTATTCTATCAGCAGTCTAGTTCCAATAGTACCTGTAGTACCTTTGCGCTTAGTTTGGAACTAGAGGTGATAGGTATGTGAATTTCTCCATCATCATCATCATCATCATCAACCTATAGCAGTCCACTGCTGGACGTAGGTCTCTCCCAAGACGCGCCACAGAGCCCGGTCTTCGGCTCTTCTCATCCAGTGTTTGCCAGCTACACTCCGCAGATCGTCGCTCCATCTCGCTGGAGGGCGTCCTACACGTGACTACACATGTGAATTATCTGAGTATTTATTTACATATTAATTTATAGAGCTTAAAAACATTGATTATCTTTCAAATCGTATATATGTAGTTTGAAACAAAGATGAACTTCAAAATTGTTTTATTTTTCTCGATCACGCGATGTTCTCGCATTCTTAAAACAGTTAATTTATAACTATTTTAACCTTTGTTGAAACTATAAAAAAACTAATTATATTCGGACACACAAATGGGGCAAATTGGCCACATAGTGCGAAAGGGTAACGTCACAGTAGGGGTTAACCTATACCGTACAGGGTGCAATAAAATCACTCACAGAAACAGAAAAACATAGACTGCAGCTACAGTTGCTCTATTAAATGCCTTAATCATAATCGTGCACAAAAATGCATTTGAAAAAGAGTGGTGCGCTAATATTCTGTAATATGACCAATTTTAAACTTCAACTTGAAGAAGGTATGGTAATCTATAACACACCGTTTTTAAATCTATCAACGCTAGAAAAAATTGCATTAAAAAAATACTTTCCAATCCACCTCACTACAAAAAATCAAATAAGTTTCGGGAATCGACCTAGTCTTTGACCACCACGTAAGTTTTAAGATCTTTAATAATCCTCTGAAGAGTTAGGCATAACCTGGAAGAGGTCGCTTTTAGCGATAAAGCCGCCCATTGTGCTGTAGATTTAATGTTTCTCGTTTGTAAATTTCCTCTTCTGTGTGCAATAAAGTTTTTATCTTATCTAAACAAAGTTAAATTACGTTTAAGTTTTCTAAATCTAAATTTTGATAGTAGTGTTAATACACCGTGTTAGTAGAGCTGTATCACAGCGTGACGTCCTGTTGCCGTAGAGATGTACCTCACAAACTTATAAATCGATTACTATTCGCAGGTGCAAATAATCGTTACCTTTTTTATCGAATACGGCAGGTGATTTTTCGGTACAATTTTTTGCTATCTGATGATGTTATTAATATTGAATTTGATAGTTTTTTTGTTTGTAATTTGTATAATTAAAATTAATTTTTGTTCGTGATTGGTGTTTTTGTATTAATTTAATTGTCTTTGGTTTAATTATATGTTGATTAATGTCGTGAATGCGAAGGTTGAAACTATTATAATTAGGTTTTTATGCCTTTATTTGGACTCTTGTCTTGTTTATCTTTGATTTTATATTTTATTGGTAGGTAATGAAGATGTATGTTTTAGTGTGTACATTCTAGATAATATAATTCCATTGACGACCGATGAGACGAGGCGGGCGAAGGTCAGCCTGCGACGCGGAGGTTGCGAGTTCGATTTCCGCCTTGGGATAAATGTTTGTACGATCAGCAAATATTATAATTTTTTTTCTCGCCTAAATCGTCCCACAGCTGATCAAAGGCCTCTCCCAAAACCCTCCACTTATCCCGGTCCTTGGCAGTATACCACCAACAAAATTAATAAGTATTATCAAAGTATGAATTTTGAAACAAAATAAGATCTTACATAAAAAATGATTTATGTATCTACCTATATTTATAGAAAAAAAAGATACCTATCTAAATATTTATAGAAAATCTAATTTATTAAAACAAAGTGTACCTTCGTATCCGCAACTGTATCTCTCACTGTTTATTGTCTATTCATTATTGAAATTATTGTTTTAGACATCAGTTTCTTAAGAAACGGTGACCGTAAGATGACAGGCAGCTATGACTCTTTTACTGCTCTTAAATTGCTTAAAAATCTAAAAAAAACAAACGGGTTCGATGCTCGATGATTTTTGAAGAGGGGATAGATCCTCTAGAACGGTAAAATTAAAAAAAAAATGGGTAGATATACCAATACCTACTTAGTCACCTTAGTTACTTAGATTTTCCATTTATTTTAATTTATTTCATTTTAAGCACTTATACAGATTGGTACATAAAGATACAGATTATCATACTTACTTACATAAATTTAAACTTTTAAATTTTTACGGAACGGCATCATTTTAAAGCATAGCAATGTATGTCGTATTTCTGTAACAGTACGGATGAATGTCCATTAGTAAAAATCTCTTGCCATGCCGTCCCGTGGGATTTCCTAATGACCATCACTTAGAAAATTCTGTCATGAATAGTTGTCATAAAAAAAAAACTTTTTTTATTTTTAAAATTTGCCTTTAAAGTAAACCTTGAGTGAGCGTAAAACGATAAAAACGGCATCAGATTTCACAACAACCCGTCATAAACCGTTCAACATTGTAATGAGGTAACCGAGAAACAAAATCGTAAATACATGATGAGTTATGACCAGTATATGAGTCTATGATATATTGTTACAAATTATCCTTTTTCTCGTCAGCTCAAATGAATTCGAATTTGTTAATGTAAATATGGTGTTTTGTATTTGATTTTAATAATGCTAGAGCGGGAGTTGATAGGAGCAAACACACCTTGAGCAAAACATTTATTTATGAAGGGATACCTTATTAACGAAAACACAAAAATATAAAAAATACAACTACTTATACCTATAAACAGGGGTCAACTTCGGAATGATTAATTTTGATGTTCTATAAGGTGTCGCAAAAGTTTCATAAAATTTCGAGTCGACGAGTTATTGGTAAGTTAATGGAAATAAGATGTGTGCCAAAAAATTTCGAGTCGACGAGTTATTGGTAAGTTAATGGAAATAAGATGTGTGCCAAAATATTGCTATATCGTTATTTTAGAGTGGAATAAGAACACATGAAAAGCATTGACTCTAAACAGAAATTTAAATAAAAAAATGGTTGTCTGTAAAGTCGGTTTACTGACGATAGTTGAACGTGACAACGTCACTTCATGGAACGCCTCAGAACGCCTCATGAGTCATGTTTTTTCGTGCGTGCAGCCGACTCTATCGAATTATAAGACGTTGTCACGTCAAAATATACAAAATAAAATACTACAAGTACAAAAAAATTCAATTGGCAAAAGTTCTTTTTGTTTATTAGATGCTTGCTTCTAGTGATTGCGTTGATACTTAATTAGTATGACGCAGAAAACCAACCACCAACTTCCGGTCTAATCAGATGGATGTGTGTGTGTAGTAATAAATTTAATTTAATTTAGAAATGTTGAGTTTAAACCTGTATTTGAGGTATGAGGTAATGATTTACTTAATAATATTTCTTAAGAAAAGGCTTATTTATTCTGCGCATAATTTATCACTTTCAGAAGGTATTTTTTACTATAATACTAAATACTAGTCAACAATGCAGGTAAATAAAAACATTTCAAAAGTATCATTACTAGATACAAACTGTAATAAATGGAGTGTCATCATTGAGTTAAAAAAAGTGGGAACTGGATTCCAAAGGAAAAGTGAAAGTCAAAGTCAAAAATTTCTTTATTCAATAAAATCACAAGGATCATTTAGAATAGTTTTTCATACTAGGTGATTCTAGGTGCCAGTTCCACGCGACCAGAGCCTAGAGAATGGGCGACCCTGAGGGACGTTTTTTTTGTCGTGGCCCAAAATACCCATTCTCCTTTGCCCTGCCGGTACCCTTTTTAACATAAGTGATGTTGGTGGTCGTGTGCCAAAATAGGAGTATCCCAGAATTGTACAGAATGTGAGTTCTGTTTATCGATTTAAGCATTTCCAAGATCCACTTTTAGAATTCACGGCATATTCTCAGGTTGTCGACAAACGCGATAAGTGGCCGCCAATCGGCCGTCTTTAGAAACATCACGGACTCCACAATTACAGAACAATTTGTACAATGTAACTTACGTGCCTAGACACAGCACGACCGGTTTCTCGAACGATGATCAACGAAAAAATCAAATAATTACTATGTGTCAAACTCGGATCAATCGTGATTTGGGTTTCCAGAAACCGGCCGTCTGACAAATAATCATGTTCCAACTGTCAGTCTGTCGCCAATATGCTCGAGAGAGTTGACTGTGGTTGTCATATAGCAGCTTTGAAGGGATACAATACTCTGTGTATAGCAGCTAGTCTATCAACTCTACTCACAAACTACTATGCAACAAATTATCAGATTCTAACGGTCGGTTTCTCGAACGATGATCAACAATGAAGAAAAAAAAAAATGAAAAGAAAAATGAAGAAAAAAATCTAATAATTACTATGTGTCAAACTCGGATCAATCGTAATTTGGGTTTCCAGAAAGCGGCAGTTAATTTGACAGTTTGCTCACTCATTTAGTCATAAGTTCTTGATCATTTTATTTAAACCATTATTATATTTTCGTGGAAAAGTGGCAAGATATTTTGTCAACATTTAAACAGTATTATATACCTATGCTAGATTATATGGATACTGAAGGATAACAAAAGCTCGTTTAAAACTACTTTCTTTTTCCTTGAATTATTTTATTTTATTTATTTAGTGCCTTAAATACACTAATACGCCAATACTTAAATACATAGATACTCGTAAGAATTACCTAGTAGGTAGGTAGGTGCCTACTGTACGAAGATTATTTGCTACAGTTTTCCTAGTGCCCCAAGCTGAACTCATAGCTTGGGGTAATAACACTACCATACCAGTAATGTATTTACTAGAAAATTGTACTTTACAATTAGTACTTTCAAGTACTAACTGACATTAATATAGTGGAGCCCTCTGGCGTCTGTCAATCTTCACAATCGTAGCTTGACCTTCCAGTCTTCAGAGAAATTAAATTTATTTTAGAGTACCGTGTCTTGAAATTCTGGTAATTTAATCCTTCTGATTAGCAGCCATGGTTTTCTAAAAGTGATTTGTTGAGACCTTTCTTGTGTTTGTAAGCTTCGATAAAACTTTTGTTAATCAAATAATAAGTTTGACATTTGACAGTCAATGCAATACGTACAACTCTCATTCTCTTGAACTAGGTACTTAAAAGATTGGCAACCCTAGCCTGCGAAAAGCCACTAAGAAAAGAAGAAGAAGAAGTACTCAAAAGATTGGCATCAAAGAGTAAATAATACTAAGAACAACGCACAGATTCAAACAATAAATTTCACAGTCCATGTCATCATCATCATCAACCTATATCAGTCCAGTGCTGGACGTAGGTCTCTCCCAAGACGCGCCACTGAGCCCGGTCTTCGGCTCTTCTCATCCAGTTTTTGCTAGCTACACTCCGCAGATCGTCGCTCCATCTCGCCGGAGGAGTCCTTAGAATGTACAAATGTCATTCTCTTGAACTACTTAATTAGAAGATACTCATGTCAGAGTTAAAAAATACAACGCACAGAGGACTTAGTCCGAGGTTGCATTTTAAAACTCCTTACTCTGGAGCCGAGAGTCGTCTCTCGGATATCCTTATTATTTTTGTATGGACATCCGTGAGACGACTCTCGAGTAGAGAGTTTTAAAATGCAACCTCGGACTAAGCCCTCAGATCCCGCAATATACAGACACTACTCCCACTTGGCCATCTTCAAGGGTCTGATTTGGCCGGCGTGTTCTATGCCCTATTCATTTGCGTGGTTAAAATGATTGACACATTCAATTAGCTGTGTGACCGGACCTCCCAACTCGGTTCAAACGTAACCAATTCTACTTGACCCGTATTACTCTTCGAAACCTGTGGGTTTCTCCTGGTTTTTGGAGTCGGGGAGGGGAGAGGAAGGTCTGGTTGTGTTGGTTAAGGGGTAAGGTAGGGTTATCGCATTGTCTTGTGGCTTTGCTGTTGTTTCTGCAATTAGCACGAGACTGGCGTGTATTTGATTTGAGCTTCGATCATTATGCTGGCATGCTCTGCCCTTTCAGTTATTAATTCGATATGTCTTTGATAGTATTTTTAAGAAATTTTGATTTTTGTACAGTACTTAGGTACTAGTTACAAGAATGAATATGAGATCAAGATGTATACCCATATAATTAAATGCACAAGTGTTTTCTTTCTTTCAGTAAAATACGTTATAATTTTGCTCGCTCATCAAACTTATAGATATCAGGAAATATGTAGGTATAAGCTAGATGTCAATTCCAAAGATGTTTTGTGGCCAAATCCTATATTCAACATTTTATAATAAAACCTTATTATAATTCAAATCGAAAACTTGGTAGTGAATTACGTAAAGAATATTTTTTTTTACCACAGATAATTATAGGCAATAACAGAAGACATGCTTAGACATATCGCCGAAGCTTAATTGCCTTTCAGTGTTTAACTGAGTGATTTGCTTTGACAGTGAAATGAACTGGAAAAGGGTTAAACTTAGCCTTTGGTCGACAAATACATCCTTTGGTAGAGCGTGGAAAAGTACTTTTTTTTACTGGAAAACATATTCTCTCTGGCTATGGTTTCAACCCAAAAACATTTTCTTAATTTAGTTCCAATTACGTATCAATAGATGGCGCTTATATGAATTGTGCTAAAAGCGCGCCAACACTAAAACAAAGTATACAATACTTGGTGTTGTGACTTGCAATTAGGATCTGAATGAATCTTAAAAGATGGTCTCTTTAAATAAAACTTGAATACTCTAATGTATGAACCAAATTAAGTAATTTAAACTATAAGTTTCCTTTACAAAGGTATCGTGCGGCGCCTCATTTCAGAGTTGAATGAACGTGACGAAAAAAATAGTAATGAAGTCGTATAATATTCGGTGGTTTTTGTAATATATTTCAATTGTTAATGATAATGGCAAAAGGGTAACTCAAAGGCTATAGAGTAGCGGAAAGAAGGTACAAATATTAAAAAACTTCGTAAACCTAATTAATTGCTTTCACATGGATTTTAAGCTTATATAGATAACCTTGTCTTATGTTCTTACTTCATACTATTTACTTATATTAGGTACTTTGTGAGGAAATATACTGTGTCCTGACCTAGCTATGAGACAAAAATGCCTTATGTCTTATATAAGCTATATAAGCTCTTATATATGTCTTATATATTTCTTCTATAAGCTCTTGCACAAAAATAATTACTTCTACAGTTATAGTTTTTATTGTAGTTATAGATGCCATTACCCATAAATACTTTCTTTGCTTGATCACACGTCATGAAGAATTCGAAAGAAGTTTTTCTTTCCTTCTTTCGAATTCATCATTCTTCTTTTCAAACCACCGAAATTTATTCTAGCTTTAAATGTTTACATTACTATTACTTTAGCTATAGGATACCTCTTTCATGTTATAATGTCACTGCCATGAAATAATCAGTTTTTTAGCTCTACTTAAGGGCAGAGATAGAAGAAAACAGATTATTTAAGACCTAAGTATAATTGTAACCAATTTGATAGATGAATGGATAAAAGGAGTAGATTCAGAACTGACGAATGATGGGAGTGAGTGGAGAAAGAGAGTTGTGCCGACTCTACTTAACGTTGGAAAAGGGCGTAATGAATTAAAACGACATGATGCAATATAATAATATGCCTGTGACGCGGTTCGATTCCCGCCTTGGGATAAATGATTGTACGATCTGCAAATATTTATTCCGGGTGTTCTGGGTATATTATATGTATAATAAAAAATATATATCTATGTAATGTATTGTATTAAGTATGTCAGTCTTCTAGTACTCATAACACAAGCTCTGCTTAGCTTGGGACTAGATGATGTTGTGTGGATTGTCCAGCATTATTTATTATTTATTTATATTAATCTATTTATCTGTTTCTTGCGCGTTCTTCTAGGCTCTGGTCGCGTGGAACTGGCACCTAGAATCACCTAGTATGTAAGACGATTCTAAATGATCCTTGTGATTTTACTGAATAAAGTAATTTTTGACTTTTGACTTTGACTTCTGTCTACCTCCCTCACAGAGGTACGGCTATTGATGGTATAAGCCGTCAATATGACATATCTAAGGTTATTCGAGAGTGAGACATCGCCGGTGGCTGCGCACATCCCAGCGGGGGCAGATTGCTTGCATGACACAGACGATACCTTTGTACTTATTGTTGAATGCGGTCCAATTGTATACATTTTATACTTTTTTATTCTTTAATTGTATACTTATATTGGCAGCCTACTGTGTGAAACCGTTGTAACACGAACGGTAGACATCTTATTTAGACTTCTTCTTGTCGTGTCGATGCCACAACTGTATTCAAGATGTATACAATCTTATTTAGACTGACAAGGTATTACAGTAGAACCTCGTTAAGACGATCACGTTTAATACGATTTCTCGCATAATACGCCACTTTACGCCGGTCCCTGCAACTTGAGACATATTTTCATACATTTCTTAACGCTTAATACGATTCGTCATCCCGTTTAATACGCCCGAGCCGAGCCGTCGGTCACTAGCAGGCGAGCCTTAGAAAGCCCCCCGCCCGTGTTGGAAAAAAAAAGAACCCGAGATACTGCAGGATTTTCCTGGATATTTTGGCACCGTATGAAATTCTATCATTTTCATACGGTGATCTTATTGAGAATGTTTTAAAATGCTATGTAGCGTCTTTGGAAGACGCAAAGACGCACTGCAAAAGTTGAATTATGTTGAAAATGTTTTAATTACTAATGCATCAAAATCTTTCTGTCAAACTAAAATAAGCGATTATTTTAAATGACGTAATTATAATTATTACACTATCTACGTATTTAATGTAATTTATAAATGTATAATTTAATACCTACATATTACATTATAACATAATACAGAACAATGTAGACTATGTAGAACGTTTTATTTTGTCTATCCCGCATAATACGCTTTCACGCTTAAGACGCATTTTTGGTAGGGTCCCTGAGAAATCGTCTTAACGGGGTTTTACTGTACTTTATTTATATAAATGCAAGTGTTACGTGGTATGTAGCTAGCTGTAAAATATAGGTAGTAGGTATTTAGAACTTTTTAGGCTTATGTGATAAAAACTTATAAATAGATTAAAGTCTGTCTGCGATCACGGCTATTGCAAGTTAGACTATTACAGTATTTACAAAATGAACATAAATAATAAATATGTGCACAATATAATAGGGTATACAATATCAAACTTTGCTTTAAAAATAAAAGGATATTTTAATAAAAGTACCTACTAAGCGAGCAGAAAGAAAGCTAAGAAAGCGGTGTTTTAAACCAAAAGTCATTTGATTAATAAATCTCAGCGTTGATAAATCAGATTGTTTTGGCTAAATCAATAATGCGATAACATAAATTTATTTGAAAAAGGTTTATCTTAACTCAACGCAAATTCGAATTGATAATGTAGTTTCTAACAAAAATAAATCCAAGTACGAAGCCCTTGAATAGTGAGCACTCAATTTTATTAGGGTTTAAATAAAAAGAAACTTAGTATCTGATAATCATTATCATGCTGTTATAATGTCACTGCCATGAAATCATCATCTTAATCGATCATTTTAATCGATTTTCCCAAAGTTATATTCGATTTCATCAGTCATCAAACGAGGTGGCATGTCGTAAAGTCACCACTTCCAATCTCTTGTAGATTGTGTAGTTTTATGTATTTTATGATGTAGCTCATAAAACTCATCAGGTGCGGCCATGTTGGGTCTTATAGCTGTGTTGCCAACTCGGTACCAAATTAGGTAGAGGTTTTTGGGGAAAATTTATGGCTTTTTTAATTAAATGTGATCTGATCAAAACTAAAGCTACACGGCCATAAGAATGTTTTTATGATATTGCTCTACAATACCTTTAATGGAGAATTTTATAGAGAATAAATATGAAGTTCTGTGGAAATTGGGTAAACAAACAATAGAAATGAATTGAAAACATCAAAAAAGTATTATTTTCGGTGTCTAAGTCGTAGAAAAGCATTTTTTTCATATAAAAGCTTGTAAACTGGCAACACTAACGTCACTAACCGTTGTAACAACTATATTTCGCATTACTCGTTTTTTTTTTAGTCTGTAGTTTTGTTGGTGGATTTCAGAGTTCCGGCTGGCAACCCCATCAAGTTTTTTTTTGTTCGTTCATCTGTCAAATCGACATTTTTCATTTTGGCTGAATTCGCCGCTAGCCTAGCGTCGCAAACTTTCTTATTTTATTAAAACTGTAAGTTTTACATTAAATAGTGGCTAAATTAGCATCAGTGATCGATGGCAGTATTGTAATTAGAAGGATATTTTCAGATTGGTGAATTTTGGTGTACACGACACTTGTTTTTTTACAATCGACGCGACGCCGGCTGCCGATTTTTATCGTTGTAAATCCAAGCAATCCCTGGACTTAAACCCCAGGTAAGCATTTATTCCTGTGGATTAGGGTTCTGCACACAATTTCTGTTAAAAAATTCAACTTTCTAACACATGTTTTTTTCTTAGCACATTTATCAAAATTATAATTTTTATTAGTAAATTCAACTAAATACTTTGTAAAACGTTTCCCCCATGTGCAGCCTATATGCCTACAAAATTTCAGAGCTGTCCGACCAGTAAAAGTTCATTTTTTACCCAATTTTAAGTTGTCATTCATCGTCGTAGAACGGTTTCATACTTTGTTTTTTTACTAGATTTTCTTTCTTTTACAGGGAGTTTGGCTTGGGCCAACCAGTCTGTTTAGGCCCACAAGTTCGGATAAGGCCAACTATTTGGTTTAGGCCATACAAACATAATTTTACACCATACCAGTGTTTGAGAGCTCGACCATCCCACATCGGAGAGTTTGGAGCTCACCTGGTTTGGAACTATTCTTCTGTCCGCTGTACAAGTAAGATAGTGTCACAGCGTTAGACAGGGTTCTGCTGACGAAGCCAAGGGGGCTTCTGTTTACCGAAGGACAGGCGCTTCTGTGTCCTGTGTTGGTAGACCCTAAGCAGATAGGTAGGGAAAACATTACTCATTTTTTATTTCCACTTTCAAGTGGATGGCGCTCAACTTAATTTTACTTCAACAACTTAATCACATAACTCAAACTTAAATATTGACACCACCGTATGCAATTCATTCCGAGAAACCCAAACTTTAATTATAAGACCTAAGCCCTTAGCCGGAGCATTTCTTCTAAATTACCTTTTAGTTAGTGTAACTTGTGTACCTAGTTTTAAGTAATTAATCCATTTGTTTTCTAAATTTAATACAATACAAATTTATAATATATTATAGGCCTGCTTTTTATTTAAATCCCATGTATAGGTAGGTCTAGACTTTTATAGGTAACAGTGGCGCCCAACGTGGGGCTTTTCTCGGAATGGTTGTCATGTCGAATCAGCTGTGATAAAAATTGCATTTTTTTTTAAACGTGTCATTTGAGTTGTGTGTGTTTTATTTTGTTTTGTGTCATAACAAAATATTTTACTTTAGGTGAGCAAGTACCTTATTTTTATGGTGTATTTGCACATGTAATTGCTCACTGTTTTATTTTTAAAACTTTGTTTTTGTGTAAACAAAAATATTTTATTCATGTAAACTTGTGGTGATTTGCATATTTGGTGGAATAACTTTGTCAGGCATATTTAAACAACTTTGAATATATTTCTAAAACATAAATAACAACTTTTGAAATCAAAATAATAACATTACATTTTTGGTACAGTCAGTAACAAAAATTGCTAACAGTTTTTTTTGTTTGCGTTTTGTTCACACATTGTTTAGTGTCGAGTATCGATTAGTACTCGCACGTTTACTTACCTTTTACTTAAAACTTTATACAATCTTAACAAATCTCAACTTTTTATTTGAACTTGAACATTTCCGGTTCTTTTCGCCATGGAGGAACGCGTTATAGCTTTTCAGGCGCTACACAAGGACGAACTGGTACATGAAGTACGTATTAGGGATGCTGTGCCTGCCGCCGATGTGTCTTCCTTGCGAGCTCAGATAAGATCTTTGGCTAAAGAGGTGCCTTCAGATTCGATCGTTTCATTTGAGGGAAAGGTGTCCGATGAGTTGCGAACACTCGAGGAAAAACAAAAAGAGTTGTCGGAATTGTTGAAGGCTTCGGTAAGCCCTAGCTTGAAAAATTTAACACGCATTCAAGCTTTAGCACATCATGTCTTTCACCGCCTTACGCGGTTGGAGCCCATAGAAGACGCCGACTTGTCGACACATTTAGAGTTAACAAGTAACTTAAATAAAGTTTTGCAAAAGTTGGATAACATGTTAGCTATTTTTAAAACAAGTGTGTCTGACGTTTCACCCGCTTTAAGTCCAAGCGTTTCACCCGACTCGAACCCAATCGTGTTACCGGTTCCGGTAGTACCATGTAAGAAGTACCAAATGGTTTCGTCGTTAAACCTTAAATACAACGGAACCACTTGCGTGCGTGTATTTTTACAACGTTTGGACGAATTGTGTGCTTCGCGAGGTATAACGGAACAGACTTTGGTTGCTTCGGCTGCGGAGTTGTTTGAGGGGGACGTTCTCTGCTGGTTCCGTAGTATTCGCTCCGAGGTCAGCAGCTGGTCGGAACTTAAACAATCATTGCTCGATGAGTATCTCCCCTATGACTTTGACCGCCGCCTTATGCAGGAAATTCGTGTGCGTACCCAGGGTCCAAGCGAGAACATTGTCGCATATGTCGCAGTAATGTTAAACTATTTCAGCAGACTTTCATACCTGGTGCCCGAAAAGGAAAGGTTCGATATTATTTTTCAGAACATTAGGCCTGAATACTCAATACCGTTGAGTACCACCGAAATCACGTCGTTAAAGGAACTGAAAAAGTTGTGCAGGATGATCGAGTGTGGAAAGAACCGTGCACAAACTTTCCTCGAACCACCTAAACCAGGAAGCGGTTGTTTAGCACCTGATTTAGCTTCCAAAACTTCAAAAGCTAAAGTTCATGCTGTAGCGACTCCTACAAACAGGTTCTGTGCCCGCTGCCGAGTTGACACCCACAGTCTCTCTGAATGTACGTCTACCGACATTGTTTGTTTCCGCTGTGGTAAACAAGGCTTTACCGCAGTTCGTTGTCCTAGATGCAAACCTTCATCGCCACAAGCGAAACCTGATAATTTAAAAAACTAATTTATTCGGACCACCGAGACAATTCTTCTAATTTTGATAAAGCCGATTGGCAAAACTACCTTAAACAATTAACCTTTTTCTTTTCGTCATACAGGAGTGTCTCGATGGTTCGTGATTGTCATGATAATCGTCCTTTTCTTCGTGTTGAAGTTCTCGGTCACCCTTTACGTGGTCTGTTGGATTCTGGTGCTACCATATCCATTTTGGGAACTGATGCATGTAATGTTTTTTTGGAGGCGGGAGCTACCCTTCACCGCAGTGATGATATTACTCATATCACCTCTGCGACGAATTCCCGTGCTCCGGTTGTAGGTTTTTTTATGATGCCAATAAAATTTATTAATATAACCCGTGTTATTAAGCTGTATGTGGTGCCCGATGTATCCCCTTCTCTTGTTCTAGGAGTTGATTTTTGGAGAGCGTTTAATCTTGCCCCAAAAATCTTCAACAACAATGATTTTTTTGTTAATGTTTCGGATGCTGTCGTTTCTGAAATCAGGTTTTTACAACCTTTTGAGCAATTACCTATGTGTCAACAGGCTGTCGCAGAGAAAATGGTAAAAAGATTCGAGTCAATTTCATTCGAAAAGAAAGGTTTAGGACGTACAATTCTTCTTACCCATGTTATCGACACCGGAGATTCGCCGCCGATCAAACAGCGCCATTACCCGATGTCTCCCGAAAGGATAAAGGAACTGAATAGGCAGCTGGATGAGATGCTCGAACAAGACGTCGTCGAGCCTAGCAATAGTGCCTGGAACAATCCCACCTTGTTCACTCCCAAATCCAACGGTGAGCTCCGCTTTTGCATCGACAGTCGCAAATTGAACTCTGTGAGTAAGCATGATGCGTATCCTTTACCGTATATTTCTCGAATCCTCGATCAACTTAGGGATGCTAAGTTTTTAAGTTCTATTGATCTCAAGAGCTCCTTTTGGCAAATTCCGTTGGATCCTGTGTCGCGTGAGAAAACCGCATTTACCGTGCCGGGTCGTGGTCTGTTCCAGTTCAAGGTAATGTGTTTCGGTCTTACATCCGCTCCAGCTACACAACAAAGGTTGATGGATAAGTTGTTCGGTCCTGAATTTGGTGATAGGGTTTTTGTATACTTAGACGATATTATTATCGTAAGTAGTGATTTTGAAGAGCACATTTTGTTGCTGTCTCGAGTTTTGGAACGTTTGCAGTTTGCTAATTTAACTATTAATTTATCGAAGTGTCAATTTTTTCGCAGAGAGTTGAAGTACCTCGGTTACGTTGTCGATGAACGAGGCCTTCGAACTGATCCTGGTAAAGTTCAGGCGATTGTTAACTTTCCTACGCCCACTACCCGGAAAGAAGTCAAAATGTTCTTGGGTACTGCGTCATACTATCGTCGGTTCATACGAGATTTCAGTTCTATCGCTGCTCCACTGAACGCGCTGACATCGACTCGCAAGAATGCTCCTCCGTTCCTTTGGACCCAAGAGGCTGAGCAGTCGTTTGCAGAGTTGAAAGCGGCTTTAGTGTCGGCTCCGATTTTGGCGTGCCCCGATTTTTCTAGGTCCTTTTCCGTTCATTGTGATGCTTCTGGCTACGGTATTGGAGGAACCTTGACTCAAATTCTCGAGGATGGTTTGGAGCACCCCATAGCGTTTGCCAGTCGATCATTGAATAGGGCTGAAAGAAACTACTCCGCCACCGAGAGGGAAGCGCTGGCAGTTGTTTTTTCCGTCGAACATTTTCGTCCGTACTTGGAGGGAGGTCCTCAATTTAAAATTATTACAGACCATTCTAGCTTAAAGTGGTTCTTTAATTTGTCAAATCCTACTGGACGTCTTGCTAGATGGGGATGTCGCTTATCGCCGTATGACTTTGTCATTGAACACCGTAAAGGCAAGGACAATGTGGTTCCTGACGCGCTTTCGCGAGCAGTTCCCATTCTTGCCATTGATCCCCCGTCTGACCCTTTACCTCGAGACTTCTGGTATGACAGATTATTGGCCAAGTGCACTAGGTCTTCTAAGGCTTGTCCAAATTATTCTGTTATAGACGGTAAGCTGTGTAGGTATTCTAAAAATAAATTTGGTCTATCCAGTGAGTTCGACTGGAAGGAAGTAGTTCCTTCGTACAAGCGTTCCGAGGTTCTTGAGTTTTGTCATTGTAGGGATACGGCACCACATTTCGGAACTTTTAAAACTTATAAGCAAGTTTCCTTGCGCTATTTTTGGCCTAGGATGTACCAGGACGTGGTTAATTTTGTGAGAGCTTGTGAGACTTGTTCCGCTTATAAGCATTCACAAGAGCCACCTAAAGGTCTAATGGGAGACCCAAAGGTATGTTCTCGTCCTTTCGAAACCATAAGTATTGATTTAGTCGGGCCCTTACCGCCCTCTCGATCAGGTTTCACCTTTTTATTAGTCGTTGTCTGTTGTTTCTCCAAATATTGTTTGTTGTATCCACTTCGGAGAGCCCTCGGCAAGTCCATTGCCCAATGTTTGGAGAATGGTGTGTTTCTGACCCATGGTGTGCCACGTACAGTGGTTGCGGATAACGGTACGCAATTCACTGGTAGTGAGCTTAAATCCATGTTTCAGAAGTACGATATACCTCAAATACATTTTACCCCTCGCTATTGGCCGCAAGTTAACACAGTCGAAAGGTATAACAAAACAATTGTCGTTGCTATCTCTATTCTTGTTAAGAATGACCATCGCTCGTGGGATACTACTTTATCTAAAGTTCAGTTTGCGTTGAATACGGCTGTCAATGAGACCACTCGTTTTACTCCTTTTTCCCTTGTTCACGGCCGTGAAGCCATTCCCAGCGGGAAGTTTTATGGTTCGGCTCGCTCGTCTCAGGGAGACCTTTCGTGTGCTTCGCGAGAAGATTACATTTCCAAATTAGGTGTACTGCGTGATATTTTCGGAAAAGTTGAAGAAGCTATCGCTAAAGCTCACCTCAAAAGCGCGGTTTATTATGATAAAGGTCGTCGCGCGCGTGAGTACGATATCGGCGACATTGTCTGGAAAAAAACCTTTCCTCAAAGCGATGCCAGTAAGTTCTTTATGGCCAAGCTTGCACCTAAATATGAGAAATGTCGCGTAGTTGGTAAACGTTCATCTTTAGTATATGAGTTGGAAAGTTGTAGCACTGGCAAGCACTTAGGCGCTTGGCATGTTCAGTATCTGAAGAGTGATGGTTCAGACGGCGTTTTACCTCCTGGCTAAACTTTGTTATACTTTGTTGTTAAATGTACTGGGTCTTTAGTGGGTTCGATTACGAATTAACATGTTACTTTTACCCTCAATCGTGGATTACCTCCACGGTTGAGTTTTTTCTTCACTACGGTCTACCCCGTTAGTGAGTTGAATTATACCACGTCTACCCCGTGTGTATAGTTCGTTTTTACCCTTAATCATGGATCTACCCCCATGATTGAGATTTTTTCACTACGGTCTACCCCGTTGGTGAGTTGTGAATTACACCGCGTCTACCCCGTAGGTGTAATTCGTTTGTTTTCCCTCAACTATGGATTGAGCCCCATAGTTGAGACTTTTTCACTACGGTTTCACGCCGTCGGTGATATTTTTGTGTGCAGCTTTGCCTTTTTGTACTTTTGTTTTGTTTTTTTTCCTCAACTATGGACTGGTCCCCATGGTTGAGTAAATGTTTGATGTTCCATCGGTCAGCGCCCGGACGGGAGAGATTACTTTGGATTGTAGTACCAAGTCCTGGCAGACGGATTAAACATGGAATGATTGCTTACAGAAAAGATTGATTTTACATACTTTGGTATGTAATGACCAGCGCCCGGACGGGAGAGTTTTACTAGGTTTGTTTTATCAGGTCCTGGCTGTTGGTTATTGTTTTGGTTTGTTTACCTTATTGCAAGAAAGATTTATTTTTTAAGTTCTGTAAATCTTGTAAATTTTTGTTTGTGTTTCAGTTAATGTCGTCGACAGTACTTTTATGCATGACCAACATAGAGGTGCATGTTGTCATTTCGGTTTTTGTTTTCAAAGCAAAGGGGAGCGGTTGCGGTAACTCCTTCACAAAAATAAGCCTATGCCAGGGCGGTTGGAAACCCTTACCAAAAGCCATATTCCGCTTGCTTGCCAAAACGTTGTTTGTGTTTTGTACAGTTTGTTTTTCCAATATTCGAGTGCGACGCGTTGATAGCGGCGTTATCTCAATTATTTTTCTTTCTACCTATAGAGCGGTTCGTTGGAAACTCTTACCAAAAGCCTTATTCCAATTCTTTTCATTTGTACTTGTATAGAGCGGTTCCTTGGAAACTCTTACCAAAAGCCTTATTCCAATAAATTGTAAATTCAGTGTTGTTGTTATTTTCAGAGTCGGAGTGCGACGCGCTGATAGCGGAGTATCTCTTTAGAGCTTATGTTCTACTGATAATATTGTGTTGTACCTTTTACATACTTTGTCATGAAGTTTTTTTTATTTAACCTTTTGGTTAAATTCTATTCTTATAGGATAAGGATAGGATCTTAGTTTTCTTTGCAGATGTTAGAATAATCTAACTTATCGTTTTCCTGTTTTCACAGTTTCAATTTTTTTTCAGACTCCGTCGTACTTTAGTGGCTGGGGGACCAGCTCGAATTTCGCGTTTTTGGCGCAAAATTCTTCTGATTGGGGGGGTATTGTAACAACTATATTTCGCATTACTCGTTTTTTTTTTAGTCTGTAGTTTTGTTGGTGGATTTCAGAGTTCCGGCTGGCAACCCCATCAAGTTTTTTTTTGTTCGTTCATCTGTCAAATCGACATTTTTCATTTTGGCTGAATTCGCCGCTAGCCTAGCGTCGCAAACTTTCTTATTTTATTAAAACTGTAAGTTTTACATTAAATAGTGGCTAAATTAGCATCAGTGATCGATGGCAGTATTGTAATTAGAAGGATATTTTCAGATTGGTGAATTTTGGTGTACACGACACTTGTTTTTTTACAATCGACGCGACGCCGGCTGCCGATTTTTATCGTTGTAAATCCAAGCAATCCCTGGACTTAAACCCCAGGTAAGCATTTATTCCTGTGGATTAGGGTTCTGCACACAATTTCTGTTAAAAAATTCAACTTTCTAACACATGTTTTTTTCTTAGCACATTTATCAAAATTATAATTTTTATTAGTAAATTCAACTAAATACTTTGTAAAACGTTTCCCCCATGTGCAGCCTATATGCCTACAAAATTTCAGAGCTGTCCGACCAGTAAAAGTTCATTTTTTACCCAATTTTAAGTTGTCATTCATCGTCGTAGAACGGTTTCATACTTTGTTTTTTTACTAGATTTTCTTTCTTTTACAGGGAGTTTGGCTTGGGCCAACCAGTCTGTTTAGGCCCACAAGTTCGGATAAGGCCAACTATTTGGTTTAGGCCATACAAACATAATTTTACACCATACCAGTGTTTGAGAGCTCGACCATCCCACATCGGAGAGTTTGGAGCTCACCTGGTTTGGAACTATTCTTCTGTCCGCTGTACAAGTAAGATAGTGTCACAGCGTTAGACAGGGTTCTGCTGACGAAGCCAAGGGGGCTTCTGTTTACCGAAGGACAGGCGCTTCTGTGTCCTGTGTTGGTAGACCCTAAGCAGATAGGTAGGGAAAACATTACTCATTTTTTATTTCCACTTTCAAGTGGATGGCGCTCAACTTAATTTTACTTCAACAACTTAATCACATAACTCAAACTTAAATATTGACACCACCGTATGCAATTCATTCCGAGAAACCCAAACTTTAATTATAAGACCTAAGCCCTTAGCCGGAGCATTTCTTCTAAATTACCTTTTAGTTAGTGTAACTTGTGTACCTAGTTTTAAGTAATTAATCCATTTGTTTTCTAAATTTAATACAATACAAATTTATAATATATTATAGGCCTGCTTTTTATTTAAATCCCATGTATAGGTAGGTCTAGACTTAAAGTTGAAATATTGATGCAAATGAGAAACTGAAAGGCTTGTAAGCCTTTATGATTACATACACTACTTAATGAATCGACAATTACGCGAAGGGATAGAGAAATTGAACAAATTATGCAGAAATTATAGAGCTTATATGATCTGGAGAATGTTAGGCAAAGAAAGTCTAGGTCTTACGATAGAAATAAAGAAAGAAGGAAAGAAAGAAAGAAAGAAGGAAAAAAAGAATTATATATTTATTTACACCATGACCGCTATACATATGACATAAAATATTTAAAAATAAGTGTAAAAAGGCCGCCACTCAGCATAGGCTATGGAAACCATTGGTTCGTATAGCGCAGTGGGGCCGAATATCAATGAACATTTTCGTTTTTTTGTCACATTCACAAAACAGTTATAAGTAATGTAAAGTTGCAAACACTAGATGCGAAGACCGGGCTCAGTGGCGCGTCTTGGGAGAGAACCTACGTCTAGCAGTGGATATAGGTTGATGATGATAGTGTAAAGTAGCATTTTTTGTACAATAAGCAGTCAATGTTCATAGTTAAAAGTGTAGTGGCTCAAAAATATCTAAGTAATAGTAACGGAGTTTCTATAAAATTATATAAGTAGTTTAAAAAAAACAATTGTCATCTAGTCACGCATCCGAAAGTTGATCATAATTTTTATAATTATTAAAAGAAATCCAACAGTAACTTTAAGCAAGTTCCAAGCTAAACTAATTCTTATTATCTAGCCTATTAGATTTAATTCTTATTGATTATATTTCTACTTTATATGTCTACAGTCATTTGTTTTTTTTTGGGTTACAAATAAATTATTATTCTATTAATTAACGTATTTTTTGTATTTACGATTGTCTCATTGGTGATACACCTAAGTGAACTTCTAGACCAACTTATCTATTACAACTTGTAAGTAACATTAAGTAAACCGTCATTACCCCGGCCGGTTCGTAAGAATTACTTAAATGTCAGCTAAATTGCTTTAACAGACCGAGAGAGGTAATAAGGTGATACGCCATATTATTATGTTCTACATTCAATCATTCGGACGAAGTGGTGTCACGTCATACACTTTATAAAGTGATATAAAGTGATTTCGGTCACTTACCTGGAGATGAGTACACAGATCATAAAAAACAGACTCTGACTAGATTGATAGATTATGTAGACTGATGTGCGTGAAGTGGGCGTGGCAGAAACAGTTTGCGGAACTACGCAAAGCTCGGGGTACGCGGGCCCCGCCCACATGCTACTTCTAATGTTTTTTTATGTTCTGTGACTGAGTACGAATAAATGTGACAATCGTTAACGTATCGTAACGATAGCGTCAAGACACGAGGTGACGTTGCAACGTTCGGAGTCGAGCTGTTAACGCGTGTTAATCGAATACGTTTGCGAATGTCACATTTATTCGTGCACTTTGATAAGTATATTGTGTATGGAGCTAGTAAGGTTTGTTCCTGAATTTGTTACATGAAATCTCAGAGTACATTCGTTCTTCTAAGTATGAAAGCAAGAACCACATGAACTTTTAGTTTCTACATATTCACAGTTTGCTTATAAAAACTAAAATTAATGAACTTAATTAAGGCATAATCAATATTCATTATTGTGACTAAATAAATTTAATGCTATTAGCTATGGCATTTAAGAGTAGATATAATGTAGAGGTAGGTAAAGAATCTAGCGGTTAAAAATAAACGTTAGACCGAAATACACCTTTAGCCCGCATTCATACATTGTCATACAAAGTTACATTTCAAAACTAAACAAATTCAGTGCCAATTACCCTTGCACATTAGCAACGAAATGAGTTCGGTTCTCTTTAGAACCCTGCTGTACTATTCACAAACACATACCCAAAACCAACCTTATCCCACTGACATAAAACTCAAAATCTTTGCAATTATTATCGTACAGAATTATACACCCAAGAGAATAAAACCTTAAGCTTATAGAAATAAGGTTGAATATAATGTTTGGAAAAGTCCTGTGACAGTTCGCAGTACCAGTAGTAGTATGCCATCTGTGCTAATAACATAGTGGTTGTGTTATGAAGGGTAATTACTTGGTGCTACGAAATCCGGTAGTTAATTATCCTAAATTGTTTAATGGTGGGCTGGCGGGTTGTAATCGTTGCCCCCAGGCGATCTCGTACGAGACAAGTGATGTGGAGGTTTTAACCTGGTTTTAGTGAAGGTGATCGAATAAACGGGTGAAAATAACTAATTTATACGAATTCACGCTGTTTGTTAAAATGTATAAAAAAAAGTTAAAGTATGGTTTTCTATCAGCAATCTTGTATAGCTCTGATCAGTTTTAGACTAGTGTAATGTCCGTGTTTTTTAAGCTATTGCGGGCCTTGAGCGTGGAGACCGAGTCCAGAATTTCCGTAACGAAATAACCTAACACTGCGCATGCGTAATCCCGCAAAAATGCTATGCGATAGCTTTACTGCGGCAGTCCCCGAGCGCCATAATTCTTTTTTTTAATCTAGGTTGGTCTTGATTACCTACTATAGAAATGTTGTTATGCTAATAAAGATAATGGAATGATGATGATGATACTTTAGTAATTGCAGATTTTTGCTAATATTTGCCATGACACAAATATTTGTTTTTTTTTGAGCATCGAACCCGAGACTTCATGGAAAGCAGAGCCAACAGAGCTGTACAGCCTTGTGAAATTTCCTCTAGAATTAAAAAAAAATACTAAACAACAACTTACTAACAGTAAACCGAAGTATATCGACCAGTAAATCAAAACATCTGTCTCAGTACGTGACTAATTACGTGTCGCGATTGCAATCAAAAGGGAATCACCGATCGTTTACATAAAGTCAATTTGCATGTTAAACCGGCGTTTGACAGCGTCAGACGGGACGATTAAAGCTGAATTAAAAGTAGGATATATTGCTTTTAATTGTGCTAATTGGCAATTCTCTGCATCAAGGTTTGTTGTATTTTTAGCAAAAAGATTAGCTTTGAATACCAAAATATAGGAGACCTCTTTGGTATTTTTGATTGACTGACTAACTGTCACCGTCTAAGCTACACCTTTGTTGCTAAAACAACAATAAAAGAAAGATAAGAATACATAGTAACACCCAGACACAAAACAAATACCTATTTATGTTCATCACACAAACATTCGTTCTGGGTGGGAATCTAACCCACGAGCGACAGCATGGAAGGCAGAGTTACTACCAACTGAGCTGTGACGCCTGCCATATATCTCACTACTATGAGTTCTGATCGCGAAACAACTTAAAATTAAAAAAAAAAAACTCTTTACTATGAAATATGAATTTTAAATTGATGCTTTATTTGGATATAACATTTTTCTATAAAACGCAACTATTATACCTAGCTTGTACCTAGTATTATTATACCTAGTTTATAGAATAGTGCAGTTGAAGTAATCCGGTTACCTAACAACCGCGTTCGTTTCCATCAAGACACGCAATTACAAATCGGCAGGCACCGCCCGAGGCGCGGCTGACATACGACGTGCAAACTCAATGATTATCCCACAATCGAATTACCGACTAAACTCGGTTTAAACTGCATTGTAGAGCTAACATTACTATACCTACTCTACTATAGTATATTTAAAAGAAAGACAAAAATTATATGGAAAAATAAATATGCAGATCCACTAAGTATAAACGACTATAAGCACAAAATGTGACAATTGTAAACGACACTGACAGTGGGGTTGGTCCGCTTTTAGGCAAGCCTAGAAGCCTTAGTGTAGGACGCCCTCCGGCGAGATGGAGTGGAGACATGAGAAGAGCCGAAGACTGGGCTCAGTGGCGCGTCTTGGGAGAGACCTACGTCCAGCAGTGGACTGATATAGGTTGATGATGATGAAGATAAATCGTAAACGTATCGAAACGGTGTCGTATTCGAGTGACACGTGTTGACACTCTACTGCCAAACGTCACCGTGCAGTGTGTCAGATCTTGCTAGCGTTACGATACGTTTACGATTGTTACATTTATTCGTATCTACTAAGTATCCCAGCGATCTAAATATGTCACCGTTTCGATACGTTTACGTTTGTCACTATTTGTCATCGCATCTTTGCTTAATACTTATTTAAACAACATCCCGATAGGCTGGTGTTGGACAAGCCTACTCCATCTAAAATAAGTGTCTCAGGTACTACAGCATTCTTTATATCGGGGAATGGGCAAACATGGTCTATACTATAACTTTGACGACCGATGATGTGGCGACGGGTGAAGGTCCGCCTGCGACGCGGAGGTGGCGAGTTCGATTCCCGCCTTGGAATAAATGATTGCACGATCTGCAAATATTTATTCCGTGTGTTCTGGGTATTTATATGTACCTATATTAGAAAATATATATCTATGTAATGTATTGTATTAACGGCCGGTTTCCGAAAACCCAAATCACGATTGATCCGAGTTTGACACATAGTATTTATGTATTTGAATTTTTCGTTGATCATCGTTTGAGAAGCCGGCCGTAAGTATGTCAGTCTTCTAGTACCCATAACACAAGCTCTGCTTAGCTTGGTGCTAGATGATGTTAAAAACGTCTAGATGAGGCGCAAATGCCCATACACAGTAAGTATCAACACATAAAAATATCAATACAAAAGTATTGACCGGAGTATTTTCGGGAGGGAACAAGGAGGGAATAAATTAACGTGTTAATTATATCGTGAGTGGTCGGCGGCACAAAGGCAGCGGCGCGCGTGTTGATTTTCAGTTTATTTCATTAGATTTGCGCTGCGGGGCGCGGGTTCCAAGCCGGGGTAGGGTGACATGCTTTTACGAATTTTTACTGAGACTTATGAAAATATATTTTGGTACAAAGTCTATTTAGGTTCATTACAAGTAAAATGAAAATTAAAATGAAAAATAGAAATTAGAAATGAAAATTATATTAAAATTTTTAATAAACCAGAACTAATATCATTACTAAATCATGCGTAATACAACATTATTACGAATTGATGATACTTTATTACATACTAGCTGTTCCCGCCGCGACTTCGTCCGCGTGCCGTTTTAAGAGATTTTGTTACATATAATAGTTGCTAAAGTGTAAAGAAAGTAGATATAATAGACGATCTTAATGCTGATAACGATTTCTTCTTGACAATCTTAAGGCTACAGATGTGAGAGTTAAGGTTTATTACTTTTAAAGAAAATATAACATAAAACAAGTTTATATACCCACCAAGCACCAGTCTCTCACAAAACAGGTTAATACAGTGAAAACACACTTACAGATGTACCCAAATCTAATTTTTAAGCCTATTTGTGAGAGAGAATAACGGTCTATCTTATAAAAAGTTAACGCAGACTTGAAGTATTGATTACCATACGTAATGATTACTTAAAGTCAATGCTAGATAACTTTTTATAAGATAAGGGGTAAATGTTCATTTTATTTTTAATATTTTAAAGATATTTCTAATAATAAAACAATGGTCACCACACTCGCCATAGGGTTCACCTGTCCGTTTAAAAATTGTAAAATATAGCATTTCTAATGAGACCTTTTCAATTTTCGGCTTTACGATGTTATCCGCGCGACATCGGCCCTAATCAAGCTCGTTTTTTGTTTCTAAATGGTTTTGTTGATATTATACTATTTTATTTATGTTATTTACAGCCGCCGATGATTACCTTTCTTTTTTAATTTTAAAACATATGAAAGCTTGAGAAAATATTTGATAATTGAATTTTTGTGATCGTTCAAGACAAACGAGTGTAGTTTTTTGTGTTTTTTTATTATACTTTTTTATGTCATGATGTGTCACTTTCTACCAGGTCACCTGATGGAAAGTGAATTTATAAAAGTGATTGCAATAGAAGTGTTATTATTGTGTTATTATTATTGGATGGTTAGGAAAAAACACGCAATCTGTAAAAAAGGTATAAATCTTGATTAGATAAAGCATTATGTTCTTGTTTTTGATATTTGATTATGATGATAACCAAAATATTTTTTTTTTCTAATATCCCCAAATTACTTACTATTTATATAACTTCAATAATTAGGTAAGTATAGTAACATATTAATAGGTATTTTGACTTGTATAAAATATACAAACATACAGTTGCGCTAACCAAAAAACAGACGTGTGTCCCGACTAATAACGCGGCGTGTTTGAAGACTGTCACAATAATTCTTATGTGAACCAACATTGGGTGTATTTTTTTTTATGAGTAAATTATTAATATTGAAAGAATAAGTCTGTAGTAAGATAATGAAAACTGAACTTGGGTTTATAACTTTTATACGAAAAGTACATATTACGGTAGTACCATATAGTATATAGTATATAGTATATCTGGTTCCTATAGTTTTGCTTAGTTTAGAACTTAGTAATGCGTAATTTCTTTGAAAATTTTCATTTATAATAAATTTATTTTGACTTCGTAATTCAAATTTAAGGGTTTTACTATGTATTCTATGTATGTGTTTACAAAATAAAATTATCTACTTATACATTATAAGTATTTTATAGGCAATCTAGTTACCGTATTACAAGCTTTGCTAAGTTTGGGACTAGAATGTGATGTGAGAAAGGTCAATGAATATTTAGATATTATTTAAATTTTCTACTACATATTAAATATTTTTTTTTTAATAATGTTATAAATCTTATTGTTATTTTGACGATGGCTATAGCTGTTGCGTTAAAACAAAAATAAATCATATGTATATAAATCTTAATTTCAATTCACCTTGCAAAGTGTCCTACAATTTTCAATTCCATGGTCACATCACTAATTGCATCTCGATGGCTTCATCACACTGAATAATAATATCAGAATAATGACACGCGCACTAACAGCCTTTTTGCTACAGTAATAACTTTCCTGTAATCTAGATATCTATATTAATCTAAATACCTAGAATTGTAGAGAAAATTGTACCATTTGTATTTCCTTATTGACTTGTACTGTTGGAAATACAAAATGTATAAGCTTTTATCTTTAACGTTGGCTGGTAATCAACTGTTCAGCTCCTGTACAGCAATTTGGCTTAGTGTAGGTTCTGCCTTACCAAAACTAATAAATTGCCATTACATGATTAATATCTACCTTAAGTGTACCTACTTGTGTTTTTACTTTAGTACTATTATTATGTAATGTATTTCATCTTCTTCTATGTATATAAAAATGAAACCCGTTTTCCGTTGTCACGACATAGCATGAAAAAGGCTTGAACGATTTGGCTGTTTTTTTTTTGTAGTTTTCTAATACTCTTGTGGAGATAGGTGTGGTATCTCCTACGAAAAGGGAAAATCTTCCACGCCGAGCGACCTTTGGCTCGGGGTCCGAGGACCCATGGATAGTCATCGGTTCTATTACTTATGTTCAAACTCCGTGATAACTTCGTAAGCGCAATCTAGGATTTTGTTGCCATCTGTTGGTCTGTTGCGTAGACTACCATGTAGTTCACCATGTAGATATAGATGGCGCTACACTCTGTACAAGGTTTTTACGGAAAAAAAAATAAGAAAATCTCTCAGAAAAAAAAATCTCTCTAAGGCGGTACGAAGTTCGCCGGGACAGCTAGTAGAACAATAAATTTCAAATCATTAAAAAATTGTTTCATGAAGAAAGATAGAAAACGCTTTATTGTACACACAAGGAAATAACAGAAAATTCAGAAAACCAGTGTTTGCAGTAAGTGAATACAATGGGCGGCCTTATCGCTTCGAGCGATCTCTTCCAGGAGAAAGCAGGTTTGTATTATTTAACGAGTAAAAGCAAAACTAGAGAATTCGTAGTAATAAGATGTATTAGTATCTTTAATTATTGTAATTGACATAAGTACTTAATTGTTTTAGTTAAATATATATTTAGTGAATAAATAAACTATAGTAGACATTGTCCTTAATTTAACACACGACTATCTAATGTAGGCGGCTTCGTGTTATTGAAAAAAGCACCCGCTGAGTTTTAGAGTGATTCTGTATTAGGGGTGGCACTTTTTGGCTATTGAGGAATACAGTCTGGTACCAGATGTGGCGCGGCGGGCGAAGGTCCGCCTGCGACGCGGAGGTTGCGGGTTCGATTCCCGCCTTGGTATAAATGTTTGTACGATCTGCAAATATATATTTATATGTATAATACAAATATGTATCTATGCATTGTATTAAAAGTATGTTGGTCTTCTAGTACCCATAACACAAGCTCTGCTTAGCTTGGGGCTAGATGATGTTGTGTGGATTGTCCAGCATTATTTATATTTTTTTTATTTATTTATTATTTAAAACTTGTGTGACAACCCTGGCCCCAAGCTGTGAGTAAATCATTAATTAGTTCAAGAGGCAACCCTAAAGAAAGGTTGTAATAATTTGAGCATATAAAATTGGTTGTTAAAACAAAAATATCGAAAATATGGGTTCATTTGTATTTTCGACTCATTTGTTACTGTTTGTCTAAAATATAAGCAAACGCATTATTTTTTGACGTTTCTAGTTAATTTTGAGAAATGGGATGAGAAACTTTTCTATTAATAAAATTAATTATGATTAGTAAAATAAAATAAATATTCATAAACTTGTAATTTTAATATTTTATTAAATAAATTATATAAAGCAAAGGTTATTTTTGTATAAAAATATTGATAAATCAATAACTTGATTACAAACTATTTTTAATTAAGTAGGTATAAAAAACCGACAAAATTATCTTTAAATAAGTACTTATAACTTTGAAAGTACCTTTAGATTTTTTATGTTTGTTCATTATTGCAAACGATTGACCGAGTCAACCGTTTTTTATGAAACTTTGAATCGAAGTAGATTAAATGCAGGATAAGTTTACAAGGACTAATCCAGTTGAAAAAATTTTTAAGAAATATTCAGAAAACCATTGACCTAAAAGTACTTAGTCATATATCGAAGTATTGTTGTTAAAAAAAAACAAAGTACTAACTACTTACGTATAATATTGATTTTCAAAATAGTTCCATCAATCAAAGCTTGATCCAATAAGGATCAAGAAGCGCCATAATGATCTACGACTGACAGGACTAACTGACAGATAGGCCAACTGACAGATGACTAACTGACAGATACGTGAGTCGATCGCTCCCTGCTCGTGAGTGTAAGTGATTAATAGGAATAATCGTGGGAATCTACTTATTTAATTTGATTTATTGTATCAGTTTATTTATTGTTTAAGATAATTAGATATAAGTATATGGGAAATATTAATCTGTGACAACGTAGCAAGTTCGTGATAAAGTTCAGTTTTTTTTGCATGTCACTTTATTGGAACAGTTAATTAAAGTTTTTTTATATGTCACGCGATTTCTGCTTTTTGTGAACCGATTTTGATGGTTTTTTTTGTGTTTGATAGATTTATTTTACAGTGTTCCCATGTAAATTACATTTTGATTCGACTAATTTTTTATTGTTTTTAGTAAATATTGATTTTGTTCATTTTAGTAAAAAAATCATTATTAATGTGAAGTTTTAGGACTAGCTGATGACTCACCTGATTAAGAATCTTCCAATCCAATCGAAAAAGTAATAAAACTTTATAAGTAAGTATATCAAAGATTAACTTATATGGTATGATAGACAGACGTAATGTCAGACTAAAAAAAAAATTACTACCGAATGTAACTGAATAATTCCGTAGACAAAAAAATCCATTTACATGTGAAAAGGCAGTAAATTGACGTGAAATTCCGCAATAACAATCAGACAAACCAGACGTAACGCTATTAATTAAAAATGCAATTAAAAAAATAACATTATTGTTTCGATTCGGCGCTAGCAATTTACTTTGTTAACTAATTGAAATTGGTCATCATTTTAATTTTATCAATTTGATACGAGTTTTAATTTTACGCAAATTGTTTCCTTATTTTTTTAATTCATGGTCACCCTAGATTTAATTTTAATCCAGTATTTATACGGATATAAACTTATATCTATCTTTCTAGAGTATTCTATTCTATACTATTCTTAAACTATAAAAATGACATGATGTAAAAATTATGGAAAAATGTACTTACTTAATTTATATGCAGAAAACTAATTTATCTTTATCTTATTCTCCATTCATAATGTTCGCTTCATATCCGTGGATAGGCTGTACGATCCGTTATTAGAATTGATTAGCGGAGGCGGATCGGGTTAACGAGGTCTGCCGATTCCGTGTTTGTTTAATTACAGGTATACGCCTTCGGACCACCGGACCAGGTATACTTGCTTCTGGTCTTCGACTAGTTGGGAACCACAGAGAATAAAATCTAGTAAAAAAAATGTTTTTTTTTTAAATAAAATATGAACTAGAAAAATATGCGCTTGCGATAGTCTTCCTCTTCGTCTTCTATTTTTGTTAGTTATTTTACCAAATGGCAATGGCATGCGATGGCACTCAAAAGAGTTTTAAAATATTATGTTTCCATTTATTGGAAAGATCATCATTCAAGCTAGACTCGAACAAAAATGAATGTATGAAACGTATGGTCAAAATTTGAAATGTGTTTCATACAAATTGAGATTTGTAGTATGTAGTGTAAGTTCGACCTCAAATGTTACTACAATAGAACAATTTTGAATTTGAAAATGGAATTCATCGCTAAAATCTGAGATATCACTTTTTTTTTTTCGCTTCTCGGAGCAGGCTATTGTTTAGAAGCATACCGCCTAGTCTTACGTTATGACTGAGATATCACTTTACTAGAACATTGTTACTAGCCAGTATTCAAAACAGTCTTATCTTTACAAATAAAACAACGTATTATTAAATTTGGAACTTGTAATAAGCGCGTCGATGTCTTTTCTTCATATCGAATACGGTTTTTTTTTAAGATTGTTTTGTGGCTTTGACTAGCTAAGGCGGGAATATTGCGACCTGGTATTTTATTTTGATGGCCCGGTACCGGGTCGCGACCCGGCAAATGGGAAACTCTGATTTTGTAGTAATTCTGAATAAACATGTTGGATTTTTGACTAAATTTTTTTAAACTTGGTAAAGTCTACACGAGCTCAAGGTTACAAACCCAGTATAAAAATACAAGAGATATCAAAGTGATCAAAACAAAACAGGCCTCGTCCTGTCCGCTTTTTGTGTGTGAAATCATAATTAGATTTGGCGAAGGTCCACCTTGCTCAGTAACTTTTGAGACGGTCCAAGTCACGAACAGAAGTCTTACAGTCGGTTCACACTAGTCGTAAGTCGCATATGATTAAAAGTCGAATGCTCTGGTCACCATAAACTTAACAGCCCGTTCACACTAGTCGTAAGTCGCATATGACTAAAAGTCGAAAGTCTGATTTACCTGTAAATCGCGTCTCATCTAATGTGAACAGCTCCATATAAAGTGTATGGTGACCAGGGGCCCTATCCAGAAGGGGCAAACTTGCGTGACGGAATATCCTTTCAGTTGCAGGTCAGTTTTGTAGGCATTTTTTGTGGATTGACGTGGCTGAGCTGTTCAAAATATGACTGAAATGTTTTAAATAATGACTGAAATGTTTTAGATATGACTGAACTGTTAAAAATGACGTCAACGAGCTGGCGCATGCATCTCGCTCGCACTTGCAACGGGGCTTCGCGGGCGCATATTTCTGTACCGCTCTAACATGTCTTCATACTTGTTCGTTTTAGGGGTGTCCATTTTGAAAAATCATCGTTGTTTTTTTAGATTCGATAAATCAGAACTAACATCGATGTCGTCCAATTGAGTTTAAGAGCTCACACAAAGATGAGATTTTATTGTAATGAGTTGGTATATAAATATAATATAATTATACAATACACAATCTACTTCAATTTTATTTCGTCCACAAAACCAAATGTTATTCACAATTCGTTGTTTGTAAACATTGAAGCCCGCCATTTTTTTAGTACACATATTTACATATTTACAGACAATATTTTTATTATATTGTCAGTCCAATAATAAACTTTTCATTTTTAAACAATCAAATAGGAAAAAAATTAGTAAAATTATAATGTTCAAACTGGAATTTTTATGAAATTATTTGGATATAATTATTGACTCGATGTTTTTCGGTTAAACTATAGATATCCGGTACCTGCGCCGGGAGTCGCGACTAGGGGGAAAAGGAAGGGTAGACAACTAGAAGTCTTCCCCTGAAATCAGTTTTTCTAGGAAAGCTATAGTTTTTGAGTTATGACATTTTTGGAGCCAAAATCTTCATTTTTAGGTTAGTTTTTTATGCATTAAACACTAATTCCTGTCACTGGCACTTCATCTTGTGCATGTCGGTTCTGGCACTCGCCGGCCGCTGCCGCGGCACGCTCGCTTTGCTCGCTCGGCTCGTGCGCGGTTTTTTATATCAAACTAACGCTCGTCGCTTCGCTCCTCGCACCTATTCTAGTATTCTGTCACAAATCACCTTTCTGAGTTCAAAAGCAATTGAAAAAAATAAATTGAATTAAAATTCAGAAATTTGCCGCGAAAAAAAATTATTTAAATTTAAATTACACTTTTCTTTTTATTATTGTTTACATTTAGGCCTCCTGACACTCCCAAACTGACATACACTAGTTCAAGTGTCAGCTAGTGCCAGAAATTAGTGTGAAGTTCATCAAAAACTAACCTAAAAATGAAGATTTTGGCACCTAAAAAGTGTTATAACTCAAAAACTATAGCTTTCCTAGAAAAACTGGTTTCAGGGGAAGACTTCTTGTTGTCTACCCTTCCCTTTCCACCTAGTCACGACTCCCGGCGCAGGTACCGGATATCTATAGCCAACCCTGTTTTTCTACTAAAAACTGAAAAAACATCGATATTTCGAGTATATCAAAAGCATTTCAAAACATCGGATCGATTCGATGTAGGTATCGCATTGTAAATATCGATGTTTTCGATGCATCGAAGTTTATCGAATATTCCGTCCCTATAGTTTGTTTACATTTATTATTTATAACCTAAAGATTTTGCATTTTCATTGTAACTTTCGTGATTGTTGTATCATAATATTGTTATGTGCCATCATAATATTGCTGGCTGCCTTGGACTCGATTGAGCGAAGAGCCTTCCGCTCCCTGCGTCTGTTTTTCCCAATCATTACAACCTAGATCAATTCAAGGCCAATATAAATAGGTGTCTTCTAGACCATCCTGCTCCATCGTCGGCTTCATCGGCGCTTTCCATCAGGCGAGATTGAAGCCAAAGGATTATAAAAAAAAAAATATGTGAGTATGTGAAAGTTTTAATACATACATAATTGAGAAAATGGTGAAATCTTTGTAAGTATTTCACGGAGAATAAAAACCTCAGCTTTGGCAAACCTACACCGGATTTGCGCATTTCGCAAACAAGTATGTTATTGAAAAGTGAATAAATCAGTGTACTACCTAATTATGGAAGATTTTAATGTCAAATCTAATCATAAACATGAAACGTATGTCGGGCTTGTCCTGTTTTTCAATACTAGGAGACTGACATACTTAATACAATACATTACTTATATAGATAGGTATTTTTTATTTTACCTACATATAAAATAACCAGAGCACCCGGAATAAATATTTGCAGATCGTACAAACATTTATTTCAAGGCGGTCATCGAACCCACAACCTCCGCGTCGGAGGTGGACATCTGTTGCAGAGTTTCTAACATGTTTGGTCACCACTTATTCATGTTTCAGATGCACACAAGATGCTGGTGCCCAGTATGGGTTAGCAGATCAGAAATCAGAACACAACAATTTAAGACTAAGACATGAATCATTCTATTTAATCGTCCAGGTAGTTGATTACTTCACTTGATAGGTTCATAAATATACCTATAACAAACTAAATCAATCATTGCAATAGGCATCACAGCTCATTTGGTACTAGTTCTGTCTTCTCTGTGGGTTCGATCCCCACCAAGAATAAATATTTTTTAAAAGTTCAATAAGTCTTTATTGGTAAAACATTTTTTTATTACTATTAGTAAATATTAATGTATGTTCTGCTTTTGGGTGTCAACATGTTACATATCTATGAATTTATTCATAAAACAGTATATGAGTATTCTAGTTGCCATACAAGCTTTGTGAAATGTTCATAAACATTTTTTTAACTTGTTTAAGTGTAATGAAATAAAAGAAAATGATTTATGTTCAGATTTCAAGACTGTAAAATATTTTAGTATTGAACTCTATGCGTATTAACTCTATTTACAATACACTTCATTTTATTTCAGGTATATCTGGGATGTGACACGAGCAAATTTCGGTTGCCAGGAAGAGATCTCTCTCAGCGATAAGGCCACCCATTCTGATGCCTATTACTACTTGTTTAAGCTCTTTGTTTTTATTTATGTGTGATGAACAATAAAGAGTTATCTATCTATTTTTTTTTTTTTTTTTTTTTTTTCCAATTTTATCTGCGATCAGTTGGAGTTACTATGAGCAGATGTTTTCTCGTTAGTAGCGTGCAACACACCCTTTTGAAATAAGGGGTGCTCTACATTATAATTGGGTCATACAACAGCATGACATCCTTTCTCTTGAGTCGCCTCATGTAAGTAGGCCTGGTGAGATTTTGTGCCAGTTCATTGGGATGGTTCTTTAGTTTGTCTTGGTAGGCTTGAGCAGTGCTCCTGATCTCTTCTGTTACTGTTTTTATCTTTAGGATGTCATGCAACTCTGCAGTTTTTATGAACCAGGGAGCATTGGAGATGTTTTTTAAGACACCATTTTGAAAGCGTTGTATTATATTAATGTTGGATGAGCAAGCAGTACCCCACAATTGTATTCCATAGGTCCAGATCGGTTTTAATATGGTTTTGTAGATAAGTAGTTTGTTGTCAACAGAAAGTTTTGAGTTTCGCCCAAGAAGCCAGTGCAGCCCTCTATATTTTAGGCCGAGTTGGTCTCTTTTCATTTGGAGGTGTTTCTTCCACGTCATGCGGCGATCCAGATGCATGCCAAGGTATTTCACTGTATCACTGTGTGGGAGCTGATGGTTACCCAAGTTGACAGGAGGGCAGTCACCCTTTCTTAGTGTGAAGGTTATATGCACAGATTTCGAAGCACTTGCTTTGATCCTCCATGTTTTCAGCCATTCATTGATCTTATTAAGACTCTCTTGCAAGAGGTTTGATGCCTCGATGGGATTTTTGCTGCTAGCTAGAATTGCTGTATCGTCGGCATAAGTGGCAATTGTCACACCTGGCGTTTTAGGAAGGTCCGCTGTGAAAATAGTGTATAGAACCGGTCCCAGAACAGAACCTTGTGGAACACCAGCTGCTAAATCGTAGAAATTTGAAGTTTCTTCACCTTCTTTAATTTGAAAGATACGATCTTCGAGGTAGGAGCAGAGTAGGTGATAATAGGTATGTGGTAAGGATGATTTTATTTTACAGAGTAGGCCCTCATGCCATACCTTGTCAAATGCTTGTTGGATATCCAGAAAAGCTGAAGAGCAATATTCTTTGTTTTCCAGTGCTATCTATCTATTTAGAAATGTTTTAATAAAATAATACTGAAACATGGTTTTATTGAATTACTATATTATTTCACAAATGAAAACAAAGATTAGTTTAATAGTCATAAACAGATTAGGATAGTGAAGTAGTACCATCATGGTAATTTGCATATTCTGAAACAAAATAATATATACTTAATAATATATATATCTCAGCTCAGTATTGGCATTAGTTCTGGCATCTATGCTAGGATGGTGGGTTCAATCCCCACCACAAACAAACATTTATGTGATTAGTTGTCATTGGTAAAATATTTATTTATTACTATTTGTGAACATAAATATGTGTTCTGCATTTGGGTGTTAATATGTATTAATTTTTAGAATACTTACTTATAATAGTATTCAAGCAATCTATTTCCCATACAAGTTTTGTTTAGTTTGGTTCAAGTGCATGCCTTGGGAAATAAATAAATATTTTTGGACAATTCACACTTCACACTCTAGTCCCAAACTAAGCAAAGCTCTATATGTATGGGAACTAGATTGCTGATAGAATACTTACATACTTACATTTTTTTTGTAAACACATTCATAGAAACACCCAGATTCAGAAAAAATATTTATATTCATCACACAAACATTAAAATTTGCTCTGGGTGTGAATCGAACCCACAACCCACAGCATGGAAGGCAGAGCTTACTACCAAATACTTACTGTCAAATGTTCATGAATACTTGTTCAAGTCTAATGAAATAAAGGAAAAAAAAATTAGATTATGTACAGATTTTAATATCATATTATAAACTATGTAATCATTCTTTACCACATATATAAGATATAATAATAATAAAGAATCAAAATGGTTTTATTCCTTGAATTCTAGTCATTTTACAAATTACAACTTGCAGATTAATTTTATATAGTCATAAACTGTCTACTACACAAGTAGAAACTTCATGGTAATCTGCATAGTATTCTGAAACAAAATAATAGGTAAGAAAGTTTTGTAGGTATGTACTATGTGAATGTGAATGATGATGTGTAAGAAAGGTGTGAACATTGAGATGACGTCTGATAGAAGTGAGTGGAAGAAGAGGACATGTTGTACCGACCCACATAATGTGGGACAAGGGTAGGAAGATGATGATGTACTATATTCTTATCTTATGTTATTGTACCTACATTTTAGATGTAACTTTATGCTACTAATCTCAATGATGGTTTATCTTAGCAAAAATTTATTTCAGGATAGGTACTGAAATTATGTTGTCTCTATATAAATTTGCCATAAATATTTTAAATATGATGAGACTAATAGGATTTATAACTACGATTACATACAACTAGTTAGGCATTTATGTTCCTTGTTGTCTTAGACTATTTAAAAACAAGTGTTAAGTAAGAACTAAAAGGATGAAGCGATGATATTACTTTGAAGTTATCTTGCCCATACCTACTTAGGTTTTTTTCAGAAAATGTGTAGATGGTAGTCCTGAAAACCTATAAAAATTCACAGGTCAGCATTGAAATCGCAGCTAATTGCGTTTTAATTTTAAAACTACTTTGAAATTGTCACAAAACATTATAATTTTCGTGTTTGTATGAATCCATGAATTCTGCAAAATGAAACCAAAACAAACTTCGGCATGTCACAATTCTGTCAAAGTTAATTTACAGTCAAAATATCAATAAAAGACGAAGAAGAAAACTGAAATGTTATTTGATCAAATAAAAGCTCAAAAACATTTCAGCGGTCTGGATAGGCCCCCAGAGCATTCGACTTTTAATCATATGCGACTTACGACTAGTGTGAACCGGCTGTTATTGTACTAAATTATAGGTACTTACATTGATACACTGTACGGTACAGTGGCATAATATAATTTAGTACAGTCTGTACCTAATACTATATCGCGGGTCCTGCTTGACCTAATGCTTTTTTAAATATATTTTTTTATGGTTGTAATTTTTTATGTTACTTGTTTACATTCTTATATTAAACCCTTATTGTACGTTAATGTAGCCTAAAAATTTTAGTCAAATGTACTTACATCAAGTAATTTCAAATCATCCGTTATGCTGTTAAGTTCTTCCTTTAATGACCGCTTTATTTATCATGCGGTTAGTGGCGCTAAATACTCTTTCCGCTTCAGCGTATGAATTGCGCCAGTCGTTAATACAAGGCTGCGGAGAGGCGTTCCCAGTAGATGAGTTCGGGAGGATAAAAATTCGATTACAATTAAATTAACCTCACTCATGTTTATATTTCGACAAACATTTTATATTTATTAATAATAATAATGTTTGTGGAGTTATAATTTGAGCCGAGACAAATTAAGAATTTCTACCTTGATTAGTTTAATTTGTGGTTTTTCTTGAATAAGTAAGTCATTGTTTAAATGCGACGCGGAGGTTGCGGGTTCGATTCCCACCTTGGGATAAATGTTTGTACGATCTGCAAATATTTATTCCGGGTGTTCTGGGTATTTTATATGTATAATACAAAATATCTATCTATGTAATGTAATGTATTAAGTATGTCAGTCTTCTAGTACCCATAACACAAGCTCTGCTTAGCTTGGGGCTAGATGATGTTTACCTAAGTACCTACCTATCTTTAGACAGAGATAGACATAGCTTAGTTGGTATAACCTCTACCTTTAGTGCTGTAAGGTTGTGGGTTTGATTCCGGGAACCAATTTTGAGAAGATCCGTGATCTTTATTATATTAATTTTGGTTTTTAAAGCATAAGGTACTTTGATTAGTTTGGGGCATTATGACGCTATGTAAGTTAAAAATGTCGAAATTGATTAAAAAAAAATATATTTTCAATTATTACGGTAGCTTTTCGTGTCAGGCTGCAAACCTCCAGGTAACTAATAGTTTCACAATCATTTTCTTCATAACATAACATGATTGCAGTACGGGACTTTACACACTAGCCGATACCGACACGATACTATATAAAAGCTTAAATAAAAATATCTGCTACTGCCATGTGCAAAAGTCTTGTTTGACTAAATGGGCAATTTTTCTACGTCGTAGTACACTAATCGTATTGAATATCGTATCGGTAGCAATAAAAACCGCCCAATCAGTATCATCCAATACACGATTGTTAATTTAAAGTTAATTGGTACATACTCATTAAAACAAACGTGAGGCCTTCTTTTTAATTAATCTTCTCTAAATCAATTGTATAATTGAATTTTTAATTAATAGTATTGATTTGGAATTCAATCATGCTCCACCCACCTTTCCTTCCCACGATGTAGTTACTAATAATCAAATAAATAAAAAGGTACATAGACAGGTACTTAAATAAAAATAAATATTCATGGACAATTCACACATCACACTCTAGTTCCAAACTAAGCTAAGCTTTTACTATGGGAACTAGATTGCTGATCAAATACTTTTTTTGTAACTAAAGTACTTACTTAAAAAAAAATGGAGGTTCTCAATTCAAATGCCTTAAGGGTAATTAAGTAAATTTTGTATGTATGTTACTCGATCTGATAGAATTTTATTTAGATAGATAGATAGATAAAACATTTATTTGAGATATTTTGTAAATATCTATTACATTTGATAGTCATTACATGCGCAAATAAAACATCAATAAATTTAATCACAAAACGTTTTTGTAACTAAGAATCGAACCCACGACCTACAAATTATTCATAAACTTGATTCAATAATTAAATATGTTATTGAATTATGTTATAATTAAATGTATTACGTAATAAATGGTTACCTTGTGATAAATGGCGCACAGCAGCCGTCAGACTGACGGTACTGATGCTCAGTGATTGATGACTGATGACTGACGTGCTTTAGAATTTAAATGTCTCTAAATTATGGAGGAAAGAAAGTCCTACTTAATATTATAAACGCGAAATTATGTATGGATGGATGGATGTGTTTGTTAGTTTTCACACAAAAACTACTGAATTTATATATTAGAACAATACCTATTGTGCGAATTGTTCAAAATATAACGAAAGCAAGACGAAAGCGCGGGCATCAGCTAGTATAATATAAAAAAAACATTTAAAACAATTCGAAGTCGACTGATGTTAAGTGGTGTAATATAAATATTTGTAAACTGTGAAAGAAGGTAACATGTGCTTATATAAAAAAAAATGGTGCATCATAGTGCTTGTAGTTACATCATAATTAGCAATACTTTTTTATTAAGTAGGATTTAGAGAGACCGCGTTTAGGCAAACGTAGTGTAGGACGCCTTCCGGCGAGATGGAGCGACGATCTGCGGAATGTAGCACTAACACTGGATGAGAAGAGACGAAGGCCGGGCTCAGTGGCGCGTCTTGGGAGAGACTTACGTCCAGCAGTGGACTGACATAATTTGATGAGAAAAGTAAGTTCCAAGCGGCTGTACCCACAATTGATTAATAAGTTTTAAGTTGTAGCTTGTTGGATCGGAAATTATAATTATAATGGGTTCAAAACCGGTTGCCGACTGTTACTTAGATTTTAAGATGTTTGCAAACATTAGTGCGTGATAAATTGTTTTAAGTTACATATTATAATCCAATTGATATAATCATTGAATATGATGTAGTAATACTTCTTCTTCTTATCGTGTCGATGCTACAACTGTATGTTGTTCTATCGTGTGTATCGTATCGTGTTGGATAGATTAGCCAGACTAGACACTGTGTTACCGTGCCTAGCTGTTACCGGTGTGCGCCACGAGGAGGCTCTTTCCATGCAGTAATACTAATAGGTACTTATATAACGAAGATTTTAAATAAAGTGTACATATTAATAAGATTATTATTATATAGGCGACGACCGGGCCGGCCGAGAAGACGTTGGAGAGACGATCTCGACTCATACGCGACGGAGTGGTGGGTGGACGCAGGGGATCGAGATGAATGGAAGAGTTTTGGGGAGACCATTTCCCTGCAGTGGGACACAATAGGTTAAAAAAAAAACTTAATAAGATTAGAAGGTACCTTGGTGTCGTAGTGCAGGAAAGACATATTGTTTTTAATTTTGATCAAAACCGCAACTGATTTGTTTACTCTCTATTTATTTATTTTAGAATACAATTAAAACAAGAACGCCATGTTTAGAATCCATTTATTTATTATACAATAACTATTTATATTTTTTTGATGTATTTACTATTTATAAAATGTGTTTTGCTTTTTTTTTACAAGTTATTTTGTAAAATAAGTGATACAGCTTTAACTTAAAATAAAAGATAAGTAGGTACTTTAAAATTCAATATGTTCGGGGATTTACTAAAACGTACATTTGATTATTATTTAACAAATATTCCTGTTATCGATAAAAAATTAAATTGAAATAAAAATAAATAAACTTTTGAAACAATATTCCCGCTCTTTTGAGATTTTATTATATTACAATAATTAAAAAAATACAACTTCTCTACTTACAAATTAACTAGTTATGGAAATCGAAACTATAGGTTACAGAATTTAAATAATTTAGATCACTTTTAAAAAATAGTCTTAGAAATCTAAAAGATAATAAATTGTTAATATTATTCAACAATTTTTTAATCTAACACCAAAAATGCAAACAGCTCAAAGGCACTATTTATAATACTCCTATTAATATAACTTTTATTTATTAATATCTATAATATATTCAGAGACCACCATAGAAGGCACTTAGATAATAATTAATTATATTCACATTTTACACCACTTATTCTAAAATAAATATTATTTTTATTTAAGGCCTATCATGGACGGAAATGAAGTTTATAAAATCACATTTATATCTGATATTCATTATTATACAAGAATTATTTTTTCAATAATCTATACATTAAAACTGACGACACTTGTATTTTATTGATTAATTCCCATTTAAATAATTGCACAATACTACATAATTAATTTAATGCAGTTTTAGGAAAATAACTATTTTTTATAATTTTACACTAATTGTTTTTACGTTTTAATGGTTTCAAAATATTTCTTACTTATATCTACGCATTTTTGAGCAAAATTCGTTAAAATCAAATTAAGTTACTTTTAAGATATGTGTTAGATTAATTAAGAAATTATACAGGAAAGTTCGAGCATGAGGTCAATGAAATCTAAAGGTTACCATCATCCAATGAAAAAAAAATCTAACTTAGTATGATGTACGTTGTAGGTTCTTTATGTACAATAAAGAGTTTATCTTAGTAAGGTACAGCTCCAAAATGAAATCACTACAATATTTTGCAGATACAAGATTTTAACAGATCTTTAAACTATCCTCAACTAATAAGGTCGTTCTGATGTCTCTGCCTCAGTATCTCCAATCGCAGCTCATGCTCCCTCGCAGCCATCCTCAGCGCTGCTATACTCGAGGACCTTCTTTCAACTTCCACTGGTGTAGGCTGCGGGGGCGATTCACTTCCAGGGGATATAGGGGGCGATACTGAAGGTGGTTCAGGGGAATGTCTTGGAGGGGCTGCTAGGCCAGCGAGGAGGGAGTGAAAGGGAGGGGAGGAGGTGTAAAGAGGAGTGGAGAAGAGGGGAGGACGAGATAAGGGAGCTCCGAGGTATTGGCCGCCGAGAACGGGCGCTCCAGCGTATCTGTTGATGGAAGTGTTTGTTAGAAACGTTGACAGAACAGTAGAACTGATTCGAATAATTCATCTAGCCTCCATGATTTTGATGTGGTGTCATAAAACTATGTAGTTTATTTGGTGTCAATTGACCAACTTGATCATCAAGTTTGTGACAATACTTACTGACTATTATTCTTAGGCGTGAAGTAATATATTTAAAGAAACTTCAGCCTGTCTTGTCCCACAGCAAGGCAAAAGTTGCACACTTTCCAAGTTTCCCTGTTAGCTTTAGATGTCCACTTATCAAGGCTAGTCGAAGTACGTAGTGGCTCCTGTTTGGAGTATCATTATACATCATTCAAGTTGGCCTATATGGTTGGATCAACGAAAAAATCTAATAATTACTATGTGTCGAACTCGGATCAATCGTGATTTGGGTTTCCAGAAACCGGCCAATAGTCACGTATTCATTCATTCGCTTATTCAGTCTTATCAAAGCCTAAAGCCCTTTATAGCTGCTCATGTTTGGAGGTTCTAGAAGACAGAATACTCACCGAAAACTAGCCAGAGCGTTGGTGTCAAACGGCTTCCTGAACCCGAAGCCGAGCTGAGTGAACGGGTTGGGCATAGACGCGATGGCAGACGGAGGCGGTGGACCCCCCGGGGTGCCCAGGTACGGGTTGTAGGGGTGACCCTGAGGACCCACCTTCTCCTGCTTCCTCCACTTTGCTCGACGGTTCTGGAACCACACCTGTTGAGGAGCATAGGGTTAGTGACGTGATTATTAAACTATAGTTCTTTTGGAGGTATCTCAAAATAAGGGCTTCAAGAATTTTAAAACCAAGCATTTAAATATGTGAGAAGGTAAGTAAGGACACATAAATAGGAAAATACTCCTTAAAATATCCCATGATTTTGTATTTTTGTTGAATATTATTTTGTTTTGATGATCAAACGTTGTTCCATACTTTTTAAGTGTTTTTTTAGTCTCTTAGACTTAAGTTTAGACTGTCTTAAATATAAAACCACCAACATGAAAAACTTATGTAATTCTACTCCCGTATCAAGGCGAAGGTCGCGGGTTCTATTCTCGCTCAGAACTTCCTAACTTAAACCCAACTAACACAAAATCATGATCAAGTCGCGACTTTATTAGGTAAGTAGATAAGTTAAAAAGTAACAGATAATAAATTGTAACTTTGTATTTTTATTGTATATTTTATGTGTCTGTTAATGTGCCGTTTTAAAACTAACAACATTATTAAATCATTTGAGGTCATACTCAGCACGAATAGAATGTTAAGACCCAGTTGAAAAAATGTTGATAAAAACAGAAAAGTACATTGAATAGTCTAATTGGACTGGCCTAAACCCACAGGCGTTGATCAGGCGAAACGGCCCATCAGCTGTCAAAAGTGTCAAAACTCAGGCGATTTCCGTCAAGAATTTGATCGCAGAAATAAAATAAAAGGAGTAAAGAATATTTCTTGTCCGTGCCTTAGAATAGTGGATTTTATGTCTCAATCAACGTAATTAATAAATCATAAGTTAAAGAAATCTAATTGAATTCTATCGTTTCTAAAACACATTTTTCGAATAAATTATGTGATAATTGTGATAATAATTAACTGACTTCGTAACTTGTTTTATTTAATTCAATTTAATACTTTATGCCTTATTTACTAACTGGTAGATAAGTATGGATTTTCTATACATACTTACTTATTTTTTTTATAAAATACCAATTATTGCCTAACAGAACACGTCCAATTAGAATGTCCGTCAATCTATAAACAAATGACAGTCCAAGTGACGATTGACTGACATGACTGAGACTTTCAAATAAACAGTTGATATTGGCAGAATTGCCTGTCGTATTTACGGGCAGAAGACATAAAAAAGAAGAAGAAAATAGAATGATGATCATATGCTTATAACGACAGCAATATTCTTCAAATCTAAACAGCAAAGCGAGCTTTCAATGCTTGAGGGCAGAAATAGGTACAGTCAAACCAATTTAAGAATAAACGCCTATGTTCAGGGGCCCGATTGTGCTAAATTGTAACGCAAAGGTTCGTATAAGCAGCAGCTATGGTTCACCAACGTTACGTGTTCGTAGCGTGTACAACTTCGTATCGCTGTAAACAGCTAACCGCTCATATTTTTTCCGTTCGTGTGACAGCGGTTATGTCACAATCTTCGGCTCACTAAGGAGCTCAATCGCCATAAATTGTAACGTAAACAGTTCGTGTCAGTAACAGCTTCGGTTCACTAACGTAACGTATACGTAGCGTGTGCAAATTGGTATCGCTGTAAACGGCTAACCGCTCATCTTTTTTCCCTACGTGTGACAGCGGTTATGGCACCAACTTCGGTTCACTAACGTTTCGGTTTCGGCTAGACGCCTATCGCGATGCCGAAATACGTACGTTAGTGAACCGTAACTGATACTGAAACGAACCGTTGACGTTACAATTTAAGGCGATTGGGCCCAAGGTTCGAATGTTGAACGTGTTTGGCTACACGCTTATCGCGATCTCAAAATATCCATAACGTATGTGGAGAAGATTCGTGCGTAGTTAGAAATTTAGCGCAATCGGGCCGCGTGTGTCATGAGCTTAAATAAAAAAAATGTCACTTACAGTAACCAATAAATGCATTAAATATTTATAAAATACCATACAACATTTATGATCAGAACAACAAAAACACGAAAGTTCAATTATCATGTAAATTGAACAATAATGGCTTTTAAAATTAATTATTAATTCGCTTTACAAAACGTCTTTGCAAAAAATATTTAGTGTTTAAATGTTGAGATGAAACAAGGTAATTATTATTGGTACTTTCAACACGTATAGTAAAGAACAGATTCGACTATAGCATAAGCTAATGTTTTTTGTTTATCATTATATATTAGTTAAAAAATAATGGTAAAAAAAATAATGGTGGCTGTTGATGTTGAGTGATAACTATGTATTAAAAATCATTGAGCAAATTTACGTGTCCGGTAAGACATTGTTTGTTTATGTTTAGAATTTTATTTTAATTTTTTGTTTTAATTGGAAATGGTTATTGACGTATCTAAGTTACATGTGACATGTCTAAAGATAAATAAAGATTATGATTATGTACTTCATCCATCAGTTGCTTTACTGAAATGCTTTATGTATCAAATTTGATTTATTAAAATAACTAAGCTTGATTAATAGAAATTTAAAGGTCGATTGTGATTTGTGGAAAATAAGGGAGAAAAAAGTAGAAGTTTTCTTTATTTCAATCAAATCAAATTCGAAAGAAACACTAAGCACTTAACTCTACATGTTTTTTATGACCTAAACGAACTTTTTACTTTACTTTTTATACTCCAAAAATGTAACAAATAATATTATTACTGTCAGGACTGTTGTTTTTATTTCTAATATCGACTACACATATATTTAATATTTTTCAAACTGCACAAATTATATAAGTATTAAAAAATACTGTGATGACCAAATAACGTAATTATCCTGCAAGTCGACAGCATGCGGGTAGGGTTGCCACAAAAAGTAGCGACGTCCCAGGTGCAGCCCTTAATAGGCTGACTGAGTCGCGCATTATCGTAAGTACTTGTACGTACCTATAGTAATGTGCACGTTCCAACTGAATGTAGACGGACGGTAAAATGACGCTTAAAATTTAAAAAATTCAGTTTTAAGAATATTATCTACTTAGATAGTAGGTAGATACTTCTTTTTGGTTATCATCACACAAAAACGAATATACGAGTAAAGGTAAAATGACGCTTAAAATTTAAAATAATATAGAGATAGATTAGGATAATATCTAAGTAAGTACTTTATTTTAGTTATTAGCACACAAAAAGGAATATATGAGCAAACTATAGGACTAATAAAAAAGGATAATGGAGAGAGAATATGACATTTCATACTGACGGACAAAGTCATTATATAAAGAAGAAGACATTTAGCACTCACCTCCAAAAATGATCAAGTGTTACCTCTCTCCATTATCCTTTTTTATTAGTCCTATAGTTTGCTCATATTTTCGTTAACAAAAGTCTCTCATATTGTTTGTTAATTTTTTTGTTTTGTTTTTTGTTTATGGCTTTTGGGGCTAATATTCATATACTTAATAGAAATAAATTTATCTTATCTGCCATTTCAACGTTGCCTAAATTGTGCTAGTTTCAAAATATGTCGAAAAGGAGGAAAACACAAAAAAATGCAAAACTTCAAATATTCATTTTAATTATTTTTTGTATTATCAGAGTAAAGATGCGCCATTTTAGCGGCTGATAGGGATCGAATCCGCTTGTGGTAGTAATACAAGAAAATTGCTAATGATCTCATTTAATAAACAAGAGTTTGAAATATACCCGCATTACACTAAGCGGGTGCGTTTTAAAACTCACTTTTTGCTCGTAAAACAGCAGTTTACTCTACAAAAAAGTGTTATCAATCGCTAAAAATTAAAAAAAAAAAACAAGTGACTAACGGCCGGTTTCTGGAAACTCAAATCACGATTGATCCGAGTTTGACACATAGTAATTGTTTGATTTTTTCGTTGATCATCGTTCGAGAAACCGGCCGTTAGTCATACCTCTGTGAATCAATATTAATTTCTATAATTTATTTAAAAAGGTTTTTAGAAAGGCTTTACCTACAAAGTTTCATTTCATTTTCATTTACCGCGGTTAAATATTCCCCCCCCACTCTTTCAACTCTCCTCTATCCCTGACTAACTCTACCCACTCCTGGTCCAAGAAGTCCTGGTCATCACACCATCGGTTAAGAGGCTCCTCGAGCTAAAATTTCAATTAATAATTCCAAAAGTCGCCATACATTCTCTCATTTACATTGAATCGGTCGATTCGATTCAATGTATCATTCGATTATGTTATAGTTACTAGCAATTTGTATTCGAATAATTGCATCGATTCAATACAAAAAGACAACAACAAATAACTGAGTGCGGTTCCATTCTGTGTGATTAAAAGATTATTTGTACATGAAGCTAAGAACTGACTTTATGGAGGTGGTATATTAGAAATATGTAATTTATTGACTTGTGCCCCGATACGTACGGTCTACTAATTCAAACCCTATAAGCAAAGCGTTTAGAAAATATATTGACGAACAGATTTTGATGTAAATGTAAATAAATAAGTTGAAAGTCAAACTAAAGTCAAAATAAATGTACTTTGATGATTTAACCGCTGACATAAAACGGAGGAGGTTCTCAAGTTAACATGTATTTATTTTTACTTTTATAAGTACCTACATCTTTTTTGTTATAATTACTTTTTTAATGTTTGTTATTAATGTTATATAGTGTAAAAAAATGTTTTTTTCTATTCTATTCTGAGTGATCCATAATAACACATCCATAATTGTGTGCGCACAATGTTTTGTAGTTCCGCGTTGTGCAAACAATATTATAGTGATTAGTTCGTTCTACCAGTGTCCCATTCGGCTCGGTCTGTGTTGATTATAGGGTTATTTTCAACCTAAATACGACAAGAATGAATTTATCATTTATTGTCTCTGGCTTACCACACAAATTGCTGTCATTTTCTTGCGAGATCTTATTTCTTACTGGTTTTTTTTTATTAATTACTTGTTGGCAAGATTGTTGTGTTTTGCGCATGATTTTACATTACTTAATGTCAAGGTTGTGTACCAAGACCATACGAAAACAAAATTGAAAATATCGTTAGCTGTACGTTGTTTTATACATATTTGTTTTAATATTAAATAGACTTCATAAATCACCCAAGTGTTACGAAAATTGCCTCTGCAATTTAATTGGTAGAATACACATACCGCATCACACAATAAATTGACAGCTGTCACCTGTCAGACAATAATTATTGAACTGTCAGATAGAAAAGAGAAAGTATTTTATTGGAGGGAAAACGTAAACTATTCTTATGAATTATTGTAAGTATTATTGCTTTTTATGAAGAATAATATTGATTTATTTAATTTAGAAAATCCAACAACTTTGTTATCTGATAAATAAATTAGAAAACAGGAAGTAAATTAAAAGTATTCATGTACTTATAAACAATAAGTAAGTAATAAGAAATAGTATCGGAAATTAAGGTTTAGGTACAGAGCTAAGCGCTAGTCATGATAAGTACTAATAAATAAGAGTAAATAGCTAGTATTCTAGTGTCTACTAGATAGTACCTACTATAGAACGTATAATTTTTACAGCAGAAAGTCCACTAAAATACTAATAAAAAAGCTTACTTGTATTCTAGCTTCTGTTAGACCGATTTTCATTGCAAGCTCCTCTCTGTAAAGAAAAAAAATATTAGTGTCCATATTTTGACAGTTAAAATTAAAAAAATAGTTATATTAACTGCAAGTATACAATTACTTGAGTTTATTTTTATATTAAGTAAGTATATTAAAATGTGAATATAGGTTTTGTTTAATATAAAAGTTTAATGATATTTTTGAATAATATAATAGAAATTATTTTTTTTATTAAAACGGTCCCTAACAAATGTCTGTCTGTCTGTCTGTTTATATTTAATTGTTGCTTTTTATCAATGCTCTGATAAGTATTTTAACAAACGGATTTACCAAATCCTATACAATTAATTAGCTTAAACAACACTATCTGCTAAGAAAGAACAGATTTAGATTATAATTAGTAATTCAATTATCGTTATTAAAAATCTATTTTAAAATCGGATTAAAAAATTAACCAATAATATGTAGTTTTTACACTAGTAGTATATACACTAGGTAGAAACGAATACACAAAATATGATAATAGGCCTTCAAATAGTTGAAAATTTTTTGTGCGCATGCTCCAACTTCCGCCATGTTTTTCGGGCACTTTATTTAAAAATGTATGAGAAGTGCACGTTTTTTGAAGAAAATAGTAATAAAACCAGTAATAATAAACATAATTTTACAATCAGTTCAATTCAAATTATTGTGCATACATAATAAAATTATATTACAAGTATTTTAATTAAAATATATAATGTTATCTTTAAGGAAAGGTAAAAAAACGTTGTTGTTATAGTCCAGTCAAATTACGAAATAAATAAACATGAGCGAATACAGTTTGGGGACTTTGAGGATCGATAGGGCGGTGTATTCTGAGCATAAATTCCAATTTGAGGGGTTGTACTGAGGTCAGCTCAAGGTCATTTCGATGGAAACGCGTTTCATTCGATATCTCGAGAATGGTTAGAGTTAGGCGAAAAATTGTTGAGACCTTTTCTTTTCCAAACAAAATTTACAAACTTTTTTACTTGAAACTTTTTTTTATAACATAAATATTTTTCAACTTATTACTCCCGCAAGGCAAATTTTTTATTTTTTTCCATTTTTCGTCGTTTTCTCCCCAACCATTCAATTTTATTAAATTTTACCGATCATCAAAGTGTAGATCTTTTAATTATGAACAGTTTTGTCCTTAAACTTTTTTCCGTAGTGCCAATACCTTCGGAGTTATATATTACTTTACCGAGAGAAATCCGCGCCACTGTCGCAATATAAAAAGGTCAATCGATTAAACTATTTAAAAATTAAGTATTTAATTTGGGTAAATTTTTGGGTTAATTTGGGTAAGAAGTAAATTAACAATTAAAACTGTTTTACACATTTATTGATAGAAAAATAATTTATAAAAATAATAATATATCGGTAAAGTAATATATAACTCCGAAGGTATTGGCACTACGGAAAAAAGTTTAAGGACAAAACTGTTCATAATTAAAAGATCTACACTTTGATGATCGGTAAAATTTAATAAAATTGAATGGTTGGGGAGAAAACGACGAAAAATGGAAAAAAAGTAAAATTTTTGCCTTGCGGGAGTAATAAGTTGAAAAATAATTAATGTTATAAAAAAAAGTTTCAAACAAAAAAGTTTGTAAATTTTGTTTGGAAAAGAAAAGGTCTCAACAATTTTTCGCCTAACTCTAACCATTCTCGAGATATCGAATGAAACGCGTTTCCATCGAAATGACCTTGAGCTGACCTCAGTACAACCCCTCAAATTGGAATGTATGCTCAGAATACACCCCCCTATCGATCCTCAAAGTCCCCAAACTGTGTTCGCTCATGTTTATTTAACTCGTTTTTAGCCATAATTTGACTGGACTATTATGGAGTATGCCGCAGTGATACGCGTAGTAAATCCTTTCAGGAGAATTTATATTATTTTATTGACGACCGATGTGGCGCGGCGGGCGAAGGTCCGCCTACGACGCGGAGGTTGCGGGTTTGATTCCCGCCTTGGGATAAATGTTTTGTACGATCTGCAAATATTTATTCCAGGTGTTCTGGGTATTTTATATGTATAATAATAATATTTATCTATGTCATGTATTCTATTAAGTATGTCAGTCTTCTAGTACCCATTACACAAGCTGTGCTTAGCTTGGGGCTAGATGATGTTGTGTGGATTGTCCAGCATTATATTTATTTATTTGTAATATAATTTTTTGACGACCGATGTGGCGCGGTGGGCGATGGGCCACCTGCGACGCGGAAGGTTGTGGGTTCGATTCCCGCCTTGGGATAAATGTTTGTATGTTCTGCAAATATTTATTCCGGGTGTTCTGGGTATTATAATTATGTATAATAAAAAAATATCTACCTTTGTAATTTGTATTGTATTAAGTATGTCAGTCTTCTAGTACCCATAACACAAGGTCCGCTTAGCTTGGGGCTAGATGATGTTGTGTGGATTGTCCAGCATTATTTATTTATTATTTTCATTTCTTTATATTAAGATTTTTATTATTTTTTTGTAAGTATTTACTTTTACTCATTATTATTTAATTATTATTATCCTAATCTCTCAACTAGTTCGGCTTTATTTCCTCCTTGAGGACGACCATGGTATTTTAACCATCATTGTAAATGAACACAGTTGTGGGCTTCTACGGTAGGATGCACTAACGAAGCTCCGTCAATTAATTTTTCATTTAATTGCACTATTAAAGGTAATAATGTTTGTTGCCCAGCCATTTCTATAAAAAGTGCCCGAAACTTTCATATTACCGCGTTTTTAACATGGCGGACGCGCATGCGCTGAGCATACTGTGGACAGGTCTATTATGCAGTAAAAAACATAATATGCAGGAGACAATTTTATTTTGACAGCAGTTACATTTTTTTTTATTTTTGAGACACAAACCACAGACTAGCAAATATTTTTAACTATGTATTAAAAAATACATAAGTAGTTTAAAAATATTAAAAATACACAGGGTTAGTTTCATAATCCCCATTGAACGATCCCCTCATGGGGATTCTGGTACTTTGAGTCTCGTAATCCCCATACACATCTGTGCATTAAAAAAAATCTTAAAATTTTTTTTTCCTGTGCGCTTTTTAGGTAGGTATTTTACTATATCTAATTAATTATATATTTTTTTTGTAATATTGAACTTTAAACACAAAATAATTGTTAAATATTTAGTGCCGTGTAAAAGGGCCTTAAGGATTAGTTTTATAATATAGCGATAAAAATATGGATTAATGTAATCTGTTTGTGGCCAGATATGTATGCCAAGAGTGTTTTTTTAATTGTATTTGACTATTTTTACAAAATATTCCATGCACTTTATACACATAAAGCCTTAAATATTATTAAATGTTTGTTCTAAGAACATAAAATAGACTACTTATATCATATAATTAAAAAAAAAACACTTTCATATACTAAGCAAAGCTAGAAAGAACTAGATTGCTGATGGAATACTTTTTTTTGTAAATAAATGAATACATAGAAACACCCAGACACAGAACAAATATTTACGTTCATCGCACAAACGTTTGCTCTAAATGGGAATCGAATCCACGACGCACAGCATGGAAGGCAGAGCTACTACCAACTGAGCTGTCACGCCTGTATAATATAGTTAGCTTATTATTGAATAGTACGTTTGTTATTATTTTCTGTATATTTATTGAAGTTTAAGTTTTTGTCATATAATAAACGAACCGCTTGGATTCTCTCTGTTGTCTTATTATTATTGTATTCTATTCACAAACAATCTTACGTCTATTAGTATTTACAAAATGTACATAGGAATATAATAATATTATGTTATTAATGCATACGAAATAGTTGAGCTAACTACAGACCGTTACAAACGATCTATAGATAGCTCAACTGATCCAAATAAGAATCTTATGAAAATCTTATTAAATAAATAAAATAAATTAAATTTATATAAAATAGAACTCTACCAATACAAACGCACCATACCTGGTAAATACATCTGGATAGTGGGTCCTGGAGAATGCTTTCTCCAGCTCCTCGAGCTGGAAGCTGGTGAAGGTGGTGCGGTACCGCCTCTGTTTCCTCTTCGGAGCGAAGTCATCAGGGTCGTCACTGTCTGCTGACCCTGGGTACACAAAAAATGGTAAAAATTGATCTACTAAATTTTTTAATCAACTTCAAAAAAGAGGAGGTTCTCAATTCGAATGTACATAACGCGTTTACTCCACACCGTTAACTCGACCGTAAATCGATTTTGATTACTTATATTCTTTAAGAGGTTCCATATAAATCATAAATTATTATCATACGATTCGGTATTTTTACAAAATGTTCATGTTTATAAAATACATAAGAAACTTTTGAGCTATTTGCAGACTGTTTCAAACGATCTATACATGTTCAACTGATCGAAATCTGTACCAATCGGAAGAGTATTATTATTAATATGTACCAACATAATAATTTAAATTCTAAATCAGTACTTTTTGGGTAATCTTAGAAAAAAAATATATTACCTAGTAATAAGTTTTTTTTACTTGTCGATGACTATTGAGATTATGTTATTTTTTGTAGATAGCGAAGATAATATGTTACCTGGTGGTGCACCAGACGCTGGTGACTGGTCAGTCCTCGGCAGTTCTGGAGTGGTCCTAGGAGAGTCATCTTTGGGAGCTTCTGATATCCCCATGCTGCTGTACTTATGGTACGATTGATCTTGGCTGTAGTAATCTGGAAAAAGAAAATAAATAGGTCAAACTTAAATCGAACCGAATAATTTGAAAATAAAAATAAAACGAATTTTATAATTTTAAATGTTTTGCATACTTATTAAGTTAGACATAGCTGGACATGTTTTTAATAATTATCATCTTATATTCCTACGTTCTGCAAAATAAATGATTTGATTTGATTTGAACTGTATTTTTAATCATAATGAATAATGAACGAAATGATTCTGCCGAAAAATCCGTAGACTAATTACAATATGTAGACTGATGACCAGTTTCGGTATTTTAACATGGAATAATTATATCTTTTTATATTATATTCTAGCATTAAGTAAAGTACTGAAATAAAGTATTCTATTCTATACAAAAAAAGTTTTTAGTATAATGCAAGTATAGTTTACATGTATACATTTACGTGACGTTGGTTTACATATTTTTTATTTAATGTAACTTAATATAATATAACTTTTCCCAGACTTCCCCATAGGTCTTATGACGTCATAACTTAGTTACAAAATCCCGTGACATGAACACCTAAACGATTCCTATACAGAAAGTAGACACGGCATTTAATATCAATTGTTCCACTAATTGGTCACAGCAATTACCCCGATCACCACGGTGTTGGTAAATAGCCTGTCTTCGAGGAAACACTTTTCTTAATCGCGTAATGTATATTAAATTATTAAGATGGCTGATTGAGGAAAAAAACAGAATAGTCCTTTTCTTTATCTAGGTTTACTAATCTATACCAATATTATAAAGAAGTAAAGTTTGTGTGTTTGTTAAATTGTATGGGGTAATCTCGGGATCTATTGAACCGATTTTAAAAATTCTTTCACCAATAGAAAGCCACATTATTGCTGAGTGCTATAGGTTATATAAAAAAAAACGAAAATAAAAAGCCTTTTACGCGGTAGTCCGTTTTGCAAAGTGAATCGGAGAAAAAACGGTCGAATTATGCCCAACGAAGTGGGCACGGGTCAGCTTGTTTTTTATAAACAGATTTTTGTCTGTCACAAGGCATATATTGATTTTCTGGTAATGTCGTGTTGATATGCAGAGATCATTTAAAAAAAAAATGTTTGTTTTTAGTAAAGTTCGAACCCACGACCTATAGAATTGCCTGTCGTATACTAACGTGCAAAGTCCTTATAGGAAGAAAATGTTTGTCCTTAGTAAGGTTTAAAAAAACTTGCGTCAAAAGCAAAGCTAACTAAACTGTGACACCTGTTACTGTTTATAGTAGAAAATTATAGTTTGACCGCGTTGCATCAACAATTATAATCTGTCATCTAGCTATTAACCCGAGAAGTTCCCATCGTGATTTAAAACGATTACGATGTTAATTCGACCTGTTTCTAGTAATCGATTGTCATGTAATAAGTTAATGCAATTAACTTAATTACACTCCAATTATGGTGTTATGTCTCTAATAATCCTTTGTTGGCTGGAATAAGATTTTATAATTACTTTAAATGCGGACAACGAGTTTTATACGTACGGATAGGTATATAATAAAACTGTAAAATCCTATTAATTTTATAAATTGAATGCGAAAGCCATCCGTCCGTCGTCCATCGTTCTACATGTAAAAAAAAATGTAATAATTTAAACGAATCCGACTTATTTAGGTAATCTGAGGAGTGTAGCTGGCAAACACTGGATGAGAAGAGCCGAAGACCGGGCCACAGTGGGCCGAAATCAAGCTTTCATAGACTTAGGGATTCACGAAAATTGATGAGAAATTCATGAATGAGGTCTCTTCCTAGGTATAGCAGTGGACTGATGTAGGTTGATGATGATGATGAATTTATGTGTAAGCTAATATTTTTTTATTCAATTTTAGATTCTTCATTTTCAGTTTGCACAAAAACCTGTGTTATAAAACGATTTCCGCCTGCAGCGAAGCATGGCTTAAAACAGTGGTCAGAGCCCTTAGTCCGAAGACGCATTTTAAACTCCCGAGAAGCTCCCACTAGGTTGGCTCGAGGGACTGACGCAGAAAAAGTTCCCGACAAATTAAGAATTATCTGAAGGTTTCTCAGTCTGCAGATCTGAACCCGTAGTCCGAAGGTGCATTTTAGAACTCCCTACTGAATTTTCAGCGTCAGTTCCTCGAGCCAACGTAGTGGGAGCTTCTCGGGACTCGCACTTGTCTCTAACTCAAAACGCATATTTTGAAGACGACATATCGTTTTGCACCTCGAAATATCGGTTCACATTATAGTTTTCGAGACCTGTCAAAATTAGTGTTGCCCAAATTCAGTCTTGGTCTTGCAGTCTTGGTCTTGTTCTTGCGTTTTTGCAAGACCAAGACCAAGAACAAGACCGCGTATTTTTAGCAAGACCAAGACCAAGACTGACCGTGCAAGACTTGAGCAAGAACAAGACATAGCCTGCAAGACTCTTGCGTCTTGCAGCTAGGACTTAGCGCTATTTCACGGAGTAGTTAGGTGTAACAGTTCGGTGTATAGGTAGGTAGGTACGCTTAGGAATTCTATGAGACGCAAAAAACTATATCAAAGAATATGAAAAACTGAACCTATGCGCATTACGACTAATACCATAAACATAGCGAATAAAAAAATATCTATTAAAATCAAACTGAGTGCATGCATAGTTATGTTTTAACCATCGGCACTTTGATAATGCGGCATCAAAGGTTTTGTACTTACTTCTCAAAGAAATTTTCCGCTTCAAATTTCGGAAGTACATGGTTATGATACACGCGCCGGCGGCTTCTTTTGAAATCTAAAACAATCGTTGCCGCCGCGCCGAAATCATAACATTTGACACTATTCATGCAAAATAATTTCGGTTACTTCAGTTACTTCCATGGAAAACGACATATAGGTCAGTTGATTTTTCGAATTTCTTATCAAATCTTCAGTTATTTATTAATCTGCTTGATCTTTACTATGGCTATGTTAATTCAAGCTCACAATGTTCCAATTCTAATACGTTTTTCTAAGATTTAAAGTAAACTTTAATAAATAGTAATAGACTAATAGGTAATAGCAAGACTTGCAAGACTCTTGCTGCAAGACCAAGACCAAGACCAAGACTGGGAGCGCAAGACCAAAACCAAGACCAAGACCAGGTGTATTGGCGCAAGACCAAGACCAAGACTGGCTAAGTCTCGTCTTGTTCTTGCATTTGGGCAACACTAGTCAAAATGACATTCGAGGTTATAAAACTAACATGGCGGAGGATATAATTATTTGGTATTAATTACTATTCGTTGCACTTCACAATAATAATTAAAGATCGCGTGTAATAAATTTAATTTGATTGACATAAAAAATACTTAATGATAATATAATAAAATAGTTATTGCAGTAATAGCGCAATTATTATTGTATTATTCTTTTGTTACAGTTGTTTTTATTTATGATAGTTTTCAATTATATTTATTCAGCTATTTTTTTTATTATTGAAACCTACCTGCAAATGTTGAGTTTCGCACACAATAACACAATATTTTTTTTACTTTATTTTTAGAGTTATTTTTTTTTATATAAAAATCTAGCTAAATACGAATTAACTGTATCACACACGAAGTAAAGTTTATGAATGAAAAGCTATAGATATCTATTTCGGTGTGACCAATAAATGATATCATATTAGATAATACAGTTTCCCTTCTTATCGATTACCAACGAAAACGATTAGGAAACGATTTGATATAGCGCTGTCAGTAATAAAAAAAAACAATTAAAGTTTACTCAGTAAAATAAAATCACAAGGATTTAGAATCGTCTTATATACTAGGTGATTCTAGGTGCCAGTTCCACGCGACCAGAGACTAGAAGAACTATAAATATATATATATTTTTAATAAATTATTAAAAGAATATAAGCGGCTTCTGTGTGCCCTAGAATATGAGGCGACGACCGGGCCGGCCGAGAAGACGTTGGAGAGACGATCTCGACTCATACGCGAGGGAGTGGTGGATGGACCTGAGTGGTGATAGCCTTCACGTTATATGTAAGTCTTTGATAATGTATCTAAGAATAAAGTTAAGATAGTAAGCATTTTGGGTAATACTGTAAGCTAGCTATCATAATTGTAATAAATAAATGGACGCAGGAGATCGAGATGAATGGAAGAGTTTTGGGGAGACCTTTGCCCTGCAGTGGGACACAATAGGTTAAATAAATAAATAAAAAAAAAGCGACAGAGATAAACTTGGCGAGTTGGATATCGTGATGTAGCTAAAATCCAGTCTTACCTGAACTGGGAAACTATTGAAGCTATATTGAACAAGAGAGCATTTTACACTGGTTTTAAATTTTGAACGTATATTGACAGACGTCACAGCTCAGTTAGCAGTAACTTTGCCTTTCATACTGTGCGTCGTGAGTTCTATTTCCACTGACAGCAAATGTTTGTGTGATGAACCTAAATAATTTTATTTGTTCTGAGTCTGGGTTGAACCCACGACCTACAGCATGGAAGGTAGAGCTACTACCAACTGACCTATGATCGAAAAAGTTTACAAATTTCTATAATAGGTAAGTAGGTAGGTATTCTAGTTATGTGATACCTTAAATAGTCTATACAGAATTATAGTTATTAACAGAAATATAAAGTCGTCACACATAAAAAACAAATACTACATCGATAAACATCAAATGTAATCGTTTTATATCTCGATTCGATAAAACTCGATATCTCAATTCGATATTTCGATTAATTTGTCGTTTTATCTAATTAAATTAGCATCTGATTAATGTTACAATAAAAGTACCGATGATTATCATCTCACTACGATAAGATGACAGTTACGATTATAATTACGTACGTAATCTAGTGGATAGGTAATTTGATTTTTTTTCTAGAAAGTCGAATCAAATCTGAGTTCAATCATTCATTATTTTTTTCCGCGAATAACGTCTGTATTAAACGATAATGATATATAACTAACTTCCTTCTGACTACCAAACTACCGGCGGTCTTATCGCCATAAACAATGTATTTCAGACAACCTTTGAATGGACAGAAGCATTTTAGTAAAAACATTTATTATATTTTTTTATGCCATAAATAATATACCTACTTTGCTATGTTAAATCTAATCTAATATGTTGGCGACAAGATCAGAGTTTATTTTCGATAACGATCAAATCAACAAGGTTGCTGACAAATGTTATTAAGTACATTAACCTATTTTATTTTAGGTCTCACTTAACGGGCGAGCGAAGCGTTTCAGTTTTGAGTTTGGTCAAAAATGCTTCCTCCTTTTGTCTACTGTTTTCGCCTGCATTTTTCCGATTTTTACAAAAATTGATACACTAGTTACATCCGTGTCACTAGTACTATTAAACAGTAGACCTAGCAGTAAACTGATTTGTTAAAATTTTTATTCGATTGTTATTTAAGTGGTTTTTAGTATGTAAATATCATGTACATATAAATAAATATTCACATATAATACCACAAGAGCTTCAAAATTATCGGGTATTTCCCGATAGGTTCGTTGCAAACAAATGAAGGAGTCAAGTTTTTCAGGTTAAAAAATCACGAGCGCGAAGCGCGAGTGATTTTTCCTGAAAAACTTGACGATTTTATTTGTTTGCAGGGAACCTTGAGGGAAATGCCAGATAATTTTGAAGCTCGTGTGGTATTCGGGGGATTATTTTTCCGTCCCAAATGTCGGCCAATAGAATTGCACCATGAGACGTATTAATGGGAACATTTCCTTTGACTTTTTTATCGATGGTGGACAGAGAACAAACTCCAAATCGACTCATTTTCATGCAAAATCTCCAATTTTCACAATTGAATTCAACCTGTCAGTTTGACGTGTTTGGATCATGTTTTGTTTTTTATATATAGCAACGACCAGAGAAAATTTTCAAAAAATTATCAGTATAATACCATGTAGGTTGTACCACGTGACGTCGAATGTTGCAATTCTATTGGTCGATATTTGGGTCGGAAAAATAATCACGGATATTCTAGTCCCAAACTAAGCAAAGCCATGGGAACTAGATTGCTGATAGAATACTTATATACATATTTTTTTTGTAAATACATACATAGAATACATAGTAACACCCAGACACCGAACAAATATTTATGTTCATCACACAAACATTTGCTCTTGGTGGGAATCGAACCCACGACACAGCATGGAAGGCAGAGCTACTACCAACTGAGCTGTGACGCCTATCACAAATACATTTTTCTTCTCTCCTATTCTTACATATACAACACAACAAAATTTTCTATAATAGTCGTAAAATAATTAGGTTCGCAATAAATATCTGTGTAATATTTCTTTTTGCTATGAACGCTTGCCAAAACCGCCTATTGTTCTATGACTTTATAGATTCAATAAATTTTCTCTACAATATCCGCAAAAAATATACGTCTATTGAAGTTAGATAAAAAAAAAATTATGTCGGTTTGAATAGGTTTTAATAGGCCTTTGTTATATGTAGGTATCCAAAATACATTGTTTTCCTGAAGAGTTTGTCTTTGCTGTTGGAATATAACACAAGAAGATTTAAAATCCTACTTGATAATAAACTAGAAATTGTCTATGGACAGATTTATTTATTTCATTTCATCCTTACATCTATCTTTACAGGAGATGTATGTTTGTTACTCTTTTACGCAATAACTACTGAATGGATTTTAATGGAACTTTGCAAAAATATAGCTTGTACACATAGGCCAATTATAAAGATATTGTGTGAATTTACCAAATACTTAATAAGGCAAAGTGGCGGACACCAGTTATTTAGTTCATAAAAAAACAGATGGAAAAGTTGACTTTATTTTTGTTTTCAAAGTCAAAGTCAAAATCAAAGTCAAAATTACTTTATTCAGTAAAATCACAAGGATCATTTAGAATCGTCTTTTAAACTAGGTGATTCTAGGAGCCAGTTCCACGCGACCAGAGCCTAGAAGAACGGGAAAGAAAAAGTGAGGTATAAGGATAAATTCCTTAGAAACAGCATAGTGAATTAAAAAATGTGATTTACAATCATTACTCATGGCATATAATTGATTTATCTCTAGTTTCCTGTAATTATTTGATTATAAACAGGAACATGATGTCAGCGACATGTTACTTAGAATTTAATTAGATACGTGTTTTGTCGCGATGACTTATGTATTTTCATATCTTTTGATTAACATTTTATATTGCTATAAAAGTAAAAGAAAGGGAGAAATGGAGGAATTCAGGGTAGCCTTTGCCCAGCAGTGGGACGATAAAGGTAAAAAATTGGATTTTTTATTTAAAATTAAATTGATGTTGTAGGTAATAGTGATTCTATCTGTAACTCAAATTCTATGTGCAACTGAGAATTTAAAACTACCCATGTGATCATCATCATCATCATCACCTATAGGTATCAGTCTACTGCTGGACGTAGGTCTCTACCAAGACGCGCCACTGAGCCCGGTCTTCGGCTCTTCTCATCCTGTGTTTGCGCTACACTCCGCAGATCGTCGCTCCATCGGGTCGGCGAGATATGATCAACTCAAAAAATAGGCACCTGTCACTTCACTGCAATGGGCTCTCGTGTAAAGGGCCCAATATCCCAAGTAACTTGTAATACATTTTTCAAACATAAACACTCGCACTGAATATAATATTAACAAATCGTTATTATTTCCTTAAATTACCCCTTAATAACACACCAGCTTATCTGAACCTAAGACATCAATTTCTACCATTTTATCCTTACATTAGCTAGGTGCCTTATCACGAGGGTGTAAGGTCTATTTTTCCTTGATAGTTTGTTTTGTAGATGCAGTCTTAAGGCGGCATTTGTTCGTAATAAAACAAAGAGAATGATACAAACTAATTACGGTCAGGAACACAATTAGGTCTAATCAAATAACGTAATCTTTTTGTACGTTTTGTTTTATCGCGAAACCTTTTTGCTGTCGGTACGATGAGTCAATAGTTCTGTTTTTGTAACGTACCTAATTAGGGCTTTTTATTTTATTAATAAATAGGTCGGCATGGCTTGATGCAAGGCTTCAAGCACGAGTTTAGGCTCAAGCTTAAACTGAAGACAATAGTATTTGAAACGGTAAAAGCAAAATAACCCAAATTTTGATAAATTCATAGTAAGGTGGTTACTAAATTACATGGACTGATCTGCACTCAAACGGCAACTTATGTTAGATATTTTCTTGATTGATATGACTGATGGCTTGATCAGTCATATCAATCAAGAAAATATCACAAAACATGGCCGCGGTTTGGGGACATTGCTTGCTAAGTAAAAATATATTTTTTAATACAGTTGCTCAAAAAGTGGCATATTGCAGGGACGTGTAGCGTTCGGGAAGTGGGCTATTACATACTAGTGCTTTTTTTTTACCATTCCCGCACTAAATAGTGCGTTTTCTTTCCCAACTGTCAAAATAATGTCTATTAAAAAAAAACCAACCATGAAGTTTTTACTAAAAAAAAAATCAAATAGTTTTTATGATTCATGCAAATACGTATAGGTATTTCTAAAAAGAAGCGACTAATTTATTTCTATATCAGATTTAATGATTTGATTGAATGAGTTAGGTTGGGTTTCATTAAATTTTATCTCATTAAATTTCATTTTCATTTCATATCAATAAAAAAAATCTACTGAAGACTTGGCTGTATGGGCATAGTTCCCTTTGCCTACCAGAATGAATGAAAAAAAAAATCTCTTCTTATATTCTATGGTTGGCGCCATTTTCTAGAAATTGTCTTTGCGAGTTTAGTTGTTTTTATTATTATTATTTTATAAAATTGCTTCATTTTTTCGCAACTGTATTAAAAATAGTCGTTCAGTACACGTTCGGAACCGTCATTGCAACTTGTTCCGACTGTCAACCCTCGCCTTCGGCTGCGCCTCGGCTTGTGTAGACATTCGTCAGAACTCGTTGCAATGATAGCCTTTCCGAACTAGTAATGAAATATACTATTGTTAAAATGGTAAAAATTCCACGTAAGAATATTACTGTTAAACACGTAACTACTTTTATTGAAGTCGGGTAATTAATAAAAATGTTAATTCAAATTAAACTCTTCTGAACGTGTTTGTATGTTTGATAGAAGTGTTTTGTTTGAAACCACCGACCATAAATCCTTTAAAATAGATACAATAACGAACCCTCTGCGAAAGTTATTTAATAATTGCAAAAAGTGCGCGTTTCATATCATAAACTGTAATTATTATGATCAGCAAATTGTCTGGAGGGTTAGCCCCTACAATAACGTATTCATTCGCATTCACCTTTTGACAGGTGTCACAGCTCAGTTGTATTCATTCACATTCACATTACAGCTCAGGGGCCTTATTCTCTATATTCCTTCCCCAAACCGTGCTACGTCACAACGCGTTCCAGAGGGCTTAGTCCGAGGTTGCATTTTAAAACTTCCTACTCTCGAGCCGAGAGTCGTCTCTCGGATATCCATACAAAAATATATGGACATCCGAGAGACGACTGTCGGCTCGAGAGTAGGGAGTTTTAAAATGCAATATAGGACTAAGCCCTTCAAAAATGATTGATTTGTATCTATATTATTCGAATCGCGCATGACACGTTTTGAAACGAATAGTTTTCATAACACGGCAGACTTCGACACGTTTAGTTGACAGTTCAAACCGTACCGTGTCGCGGTAGGGAATGACAACTAAGGCTTACGCCATACATTTTTTTCAGATTCCACGTCTTGCCTTAGCCAAGTAACGCGCGTGGTTTGCAATAGAGAATAAGGCCCCAGTTGGTAGTTCTGCCTTCCATGCTGTAGATCGTGGGTTTAATAAAACGTACCAACGAGAACAACGTTTGTGGTGATGAGCTGATCATCTGTCGGTAATTTAGTTTCCATATTATACTTAAGGTGTTTTTGTTTGGACTAGATAGCGTTTTAATATCTGGATTTCAAAAAAACACTTAGATAGTGTTTATGGCATCTTAACTACGAAATAATTTCATTTAAATACGACGAAATTATACTAAAACATTTAATAAGACTAAAACGTTTAAAATGCTGGTTATGCATTTGATTGTTACTGTGTGGTGTAGGTAAATAAAATATATGATGTATTTTTTGTATATTTATTTAAATTTAGATTTAATTATTTTGTCTCGAAATGTCTATTTCGATACTTACAAGACAAGACACGATATTCTAAGTCTGGCGCTTACTTAGAAAATTTTCTGTCAATAGCGCAAATCTTTACGTTACGATTGTATACAGATATATAGGGGTCAAGCGTAAGGGTGCAAAAACGCGGGAAAAGTTGGACTTTCTATGTAATTATAGATTGAACAAGTGATAGGACGTATTACGCATGTCGTTATTTTCAAAACAGCAATTAATTGAGCCCATATTATTTCTAAAAGGTCAGTGTATGAACAAAAATTAATTTACTGGTCAATTTTATTTCAAACTTATTAATTTCAGTACTCATAAAATATCATTTATTTTATGAAAGTGAATTTATTAATTGAATTAAAATTCAATACCTGCATACTAATATGGCTAATAAACATGACACATTTTAACCCCTAAATGACGACGTCAAAAATACCAATATTTGACATTTCGTCAGTGGCAGGCAAAATGTCAAATCTATAATATTATGTCTCTTTGATCATGATGTCATTGACCTATTTAGTAGTTTTTTGAATAAGTTATTTGTTTTGTACCTATATAATTACGTTAAAAGTGTTTAAAATATTTTTTGATCAGCTGAGATAGTTCAACTGTTTCTTATGTATTTTATATATCTATGTTCATTTTGTAAATAAATATATTTTCTTGTATTAAAAAAATATAGTTTTGTTATAACTAATATTTACCTTAATGAAAAATAAAAAGAGTCTACTTTTTCTTTTTATTACAATAATATAACAACAAAAAACATAATTTGATACATTCCCTTGTTCAACAGCAATCGTTATCTTAATTAAGATCTAAAATAAACTTTAATCGTGATATTCTCAGATAAGATGGTATCATATTGTAATTAAGCAAGTACAAACGCGCTACCGAAAAAAGTTGATAGGAACGGATTGTAGTGCCGACAATAGTTTGCTGTAGGAATTCTTGCAATAATTAAATAAATTGATAAGAAAAATTTTATAAAACGCGTCGACTTGAGAACCTCCTCGATTATTTCTCTGTCGGTTATTTAATTTAAACCCCTGGGTTGATAACATTAGTAAAAATATAAAAAAAAAAAGATAGATTAGACCTAAAAAGAAACTTTCTATAGTATAAACAAATATGTATTTATGGACAGTTCACACAACGTCTTGTTCAAGACTGTTGCAATGGAAACTATGCTAAAAGATATATTACATATTTATATATTACATATTACATATTTATATATATTACATATAAAGTATATTACATATTTTTTTGTACTTCAGACACATAACCATCAGTGCTAGCCGCGATTTTGTATGGGCGGACGTAATAAACATGTATTTCTTTTAAGTCCATACATTTCATAATAATAGGTCTGAGGTAATTTTTGTATTGAAGTATCTAAATACTAGATCATAGTTTTAAAAATATTCGTTTTTGGCATAGTCACGAGTTGTGAGTATCATAAAATGCCAATTTATACGATGACAAAGTTACCAATAAATACATGGTCAAAACACATTGTAATGCAGAATCGGTTGAACAATTGCGTGTGCAGCTACAATTATAGTTAAAGTTATACTTTTTATTGGCCACACGCCTTAACTGCTTTTGTTGTGAAAACAGGCCTTCACCACTTATCTATTGACACTTATCTAGGCTACTTTGTTAATTATGATAAAAAAACTACGGCAATGAACCAAAGGAAGAAATATTTTTCAAAAATGTTGTTTATTTAAGAAGAATAAAATTTTGGCAGAGTTTGAACACATAACATCCTTGAGAATATGTTCATCATCATCAACCTACATCAGTCCACTGCTGGACGTAGGTCTCTCCCAAGAGCCTGTGAATACTTTGTTTTAGTAGATTAGTATTTTGATTGTAAGTAGGTACATAATTTAATGCTATATTTCGGCCTATCTCGCAAAATCGTCATTAAACTAAAAAGATTCTAAATTTTTTTTTCTTTTAAATCTAAAATTCACAAATGACTTATCATTAAAAAAATACATTAGAACATTAGTGCTCAAAATTAACCTTGCTTTCTATGTAAATTCAGCATTACAAAGGTCAACAAATTTGCAATTTCAAACAGGTTTTGTGCACTCCCACGGATGTTAGCCCGCAGCTAATTGCTGGAGGTGACAAGAAAAATGGGTCTCGTAGTAACGGACTAAGAAATGGGATAATGATAGGTTTCCATAAGGTTATGATGTGAAAACAAGCTATTTAATTACATTTTGAAATTGTAATGCATTAATTTTTGTATGTTTAACAAAAAAAACAGAATTTTTTTCGTCCAATATAACGGTTATTCATCTTGTTTATAATTGAAATAAGATATTGGGAAGTCAGTAGTTTGTATAGGCAAAAAGCATTTAAAGCACTACTCGTATATAAAACTAGCTAAACTAGTTAAAAAATCTATCTTAGCCTAAAAAAGACATTGCAGAATGGTCAGTTTCAGCTTATTTAAGCTACGAAGCGCTTGTTGGAGTAGAATATAAAGATCTACTATACGTCATAAAATTTAAGATCTATTCGTAATAAAACCACCTAGGTTTTGAATAATTATTAGATGTACTATGTAGTAGCAATCCTCATTGGCCGCGGAAATGTCAGATGGAAGCAGCTGTTGGCGTCGAATGCCCTTTTTTTATTCGAGTATATTATATATTTATTATTTACGTGGTGTCTTTGCGACTATTCATTAGGGTTAACTAAAAGTTTACTATGCAAAGTTAATTTATAAATTGCTAGTTAAATATCTAATGTAAATTAAACTGTAATGATAAGTTAATTTTAATTTAAGTTATATTAAAGGTTGTAAAACAATGTGGGTAATGTGTGCCTTACCAGATTAGGTTAATCTTTTATTGATTTATTGATGGTTTTCGACGTTGGTTTTTTTAACCGACTGAACTGACTGTACTTGACAGATTCGCGGTATTACCTATGTATTTATCGGAAAATTAAAAAAAGTTATAAAATTTCCAAACATTACACTAGTATTATTTAAAAAGAAACAAATATGTACTTTTGAAACAAGTACCTGAAATCCTTTACGTGTCTTGAACGCTTAAAAAGTTTCTATATGGTAAATAAAAGTCCATGTTTGGCTACACCTGATGCTTATAGCTCATTAGTCCAGCATTTACATTTTATTATTCATAACACATCTACTTATTATATTATAAACACACTTAAATTACGCCTGGACGTGTAAAGAAACTCTTCATTTGTTTCTGGTAAAAACACAAGCCGTCATAATTATAGTGCAGACAAATTAATATAAAAAACTTGACTGGATATGATATTATGTAATATGTTTTTTTATCGTAGTTTGTTTAGTCAAGACTTGTGCATTCATTAGTAGATGTTTTACTCAACATAAATATTTATTTAATATGCTGTAGAGAGTTTTCGATTATTATAAACATCTTCGTATTTAACATAAATAGTTAGTCATAGTAATTTTTTTTAATTGACAAATTCAACCCGATGTGAGGGTTAAAAAAGCGACGGAGCGACAGTTGAGTTAATGCAGTCGCAGAGTTAAAAAAACGACGGTGCAACAGTAGGGTTTATTCAGTCGCAGGGTTAAAAAACTGACGGAGCGGTAGGGTTAATAATTAGGATTCCCCTTTTGGTAATATATTTACCTCGAAGCGTTAACCGTTTACTAACACATTTACGCACTGGGAGCGACGTATCCTTTCACTAACGTGTTATTGGAGCTTGGGAAAATAGCATTGTTTTGATGGTGCGCTTGTTTTTATGAAATAGTTAATTGTATAAAGTTTGCTTTGACCTGTGATGAACGTGATTCTATCACGTGTTGGAAATCTTTACTATTTATGCTGTTAAATTTTCAACGATTTTTCGAATAATATAAGGTTAGATTTAATTAATATCTTATTTTAGTTATTTTGTCGACATAATATAATTACTATTATCATCTTCCTACCATTGTCCCACATGATGTAAGTTCGGTAAAACACGTTTTCTTCTTCCATTCTTTTCTATCTCTGATAGAAAAGAATGGAAGAAGAAAACGTGTTTTACCGAACTTCAATTCATTCGTCATCTCAGTGCTAACTCCTTTCTTACACATGTTGACATAATATATAATAATTATGAAAAAAATCTCTTACCTCAAATTGTGGTTTTCATTTTTAATCATCGTATGTAATATACTTATAATTTAAACCGTAGCGTATTAAATAAAAACAGTATGTTAAAAAGAAAATAAATTAAGTTAAAGAAACCAGTTTAGCTCGCTCACTGGGTCTCATAAAATAATACTAAAAAATAGAACTGCATTTATCAAAATAAATAAGACTTATAAATCCACAAGACAGACGCGTATTATCGCGGGTATGCGTCACGGTATGACGTGCATAAATCTTGCCAGCGCCCGATAGTAAGGATAAGTGGTTGTGGTCTGGCAGACTGTCAGCCACGGTAGGGTTAACAGACAAAATCGCAAATTAATGCCTGGAAGAAATCGCTATAAGGCCGCCCATTGTACTAAAATTTATTATTATTATTATTTACATTGTACTAAGTTAGTTCTAGATTTTTGTATTTTCTGCAATGCAGTAAAGTGTTATCTATCTAATCTATCTATCTAAGACCAGGAAATTAGTCAGATAAAGGCTAGAATATCGGAATGATAGATCGACTGTATACTTGTATAAACCTTCTTTATAAGTATGGGTAGGTATAATGTACCCATAATTAATGGGTTAGTGGTTTCGGGCGCGCAGTGACGGGTTAAATACATTGTTTTTGAATAGAGTTGTTTGTAAGGCTTATTAATGCTTTTATTTGATTTTGTCACGCTAACTGTTTCTACGAAATGGGAAAAGCAATTAATTGTTTGACACAATGTAGGTTTTTGTTTAAATATTCTAATTTATTATAGGTACGTTATTACACTTCTCCAAACAACAGATTTACTTAAAGCATCATAATAAAAATTTATTTTTACATTTGAAAAACAGCAATATTTACATTTCCACTTGAAAACAAAGGGATAAAAATATCATTACATTTTTTTTACATATTTTTTATATGTAAAAAATATATATATTAATTCATTTTTAACATTTATATTTTCCCAGTGTCTCAGCACTATTTCACAATATTTAACGACATGAAGCATTGATTAAAATATAATTAAATATAGTCCCCGCTAGGTATCTCCGTGTGTGGTAAAACTGTCAATCCGGCTTGACGTTTTGAGTCAGTAATCTGCGCTGTCACTACTCAATGGAGGGTAATCGCATTTGCCACACAAATACTCAGCATTCGCGGGTTACCGCGGCTCGATTCACTAGGGTTGTGTTTATCGATGAATAAATCTTTGGTACATCACTAGTGTGAAATAAATATTTGACGCATTGCCGACTGTTATGTAATATTTCTTTGACGCATGGCAATTAGATAAAATATTAAATTTTATAAGTAAGTATCTAATATCTAATGTATAATTAGCAATATACCCTTTTTAGTCAAATTATAAATTTAAAATAAATTAATTAGCCGAGGACATAAAACTTTTAATAATTATTTTTAACACACGCTATCGCCTTTTGTGGAATCTCTGTGAAGAAAAAAAACTATTATATTATTCTTAACTGTGTTAATTAAAAAAAATGCACACGCAATTTCATTAGCTCAAGTTACTAATGTGGAAATAAAATAAAACTTATTCCCATTATAACTTTTACTTAATTAATAATTTAATACCTGAATTATTCTTGATATATCAAGGCACTAAGTAGATTAATACGGGCTTTTTAACCCGTTATTACTGTAAAACAGGAATTATAGATAATTTTATTGCAATCTGTACCAGTTCGTTAAACTCATATCTATTTGATTAATTAACATCGGATTCATAGAATTATAATTAATTTAATAATTCTATGACTATCGTATAAATATTACTAAGTTAGTTACTAAAAATTACCCAAAAGGTACTAAATAAAAAGAGGTAGATTTGTGAGACAATTGCTCAAAAAAAACATCTTATTGCTCAGTCTATAGTTTTCTCTACACAAACAAAGGTATTAGCCGCACTGTCGCGTTGTTTCTTTCTAGAAAGAGGTCAATTTTGTGAGACTAAGATGATATAACTTGATCTATAATGTGTCTATAGTTTAACTAAACAAAGAATTAAACTGTTTAATTCAAAAAATATGTTAAAATAAATTATTACGACAGTTTTGCAATAAAACTAAGCGAATGTTATTAATATGCAAATAATAAAAATATGAATGTTATAAATACAAATATACAAAAGAAAATGGTGATGAAAGGCCTAGACACTATATTTAAATATGCTAATTATAGTGCTAATAAAATTATATGTTAATTAACTGAGCTAAATTCTTGCGCAGTAACTGTGACTTAATTATAAGTATAATTTATAAATTATGTATTCTATTAAGTAATCTTGTTACAAAAAAGTATTTAAATTCTTTATTAGCAGTTAAGTTGTAGTAAAAATAAAAGCTTAATTTTAACCTTTTAACGGCCGGTTTCTGGAAACCCAAATCGCGATTGATCCGAGTTTGACATTTTCGTTGTTCATCGTTCGAAAAACCGGCCGTAAGTCTTTGTACCAGAAAAAATATATACCAACGTAGTTTGTAATAATTTGGCTGTCGAAAATATTAATAAAAGACTTTGTGATGGCCAGTATTTGTATTGACCGATGTCAAAATGAATTCTTCTTCCTTTTTATGTGGCTTCTGCCCGTCGACAGGCAATTCTGCCAATGTCAAGTGTTTGAATATAATAACTCAGTCAAGTCAGCTGTCTCTTGTTTTAATATGATTTTGTTTATTTTATGACACGTCTACATCAAAATTGTCATTTTACATTATCATTGCTTACTTCGTGAAGAAACTAAATAATTCAATAATTTATTTTGATTCAAGTCTCTTAGTATATAAAAAAGGAATTCACATCGAAATTAATTTTATTGATAAAAAAAAAAAACATTTGTGCTACGTCATTCAACCCGCGCGCATGAAAGGGTTAAAGCAAACGCTACACGTTCATTTTGAAATTCCTCGAAGTTCATTTGCGAGGCTAATTAAGTTATTTTTATGTTGGTGAGTGTTTGCACACTGCCCGACATTGACACGACATTATACAATACTAATATCAGAGGGTCGAGCACGAATAAATGTGACAATCGTAAACGTATCGCAACGGTAGCGTATTCGAGTGATAGGTAGGTACTACGCGTTGACGCTAGTTCGACTGCCGAACGTTACAGCGGCACCACCATAGACCTAGATACCATAGACATAGAGTCTAGGTCTATGGTATCGCCACTTGTTTCATTGACTCTTGTTTGGATCCTATTCAACTTGTGTTGGCGCATGCGTAAAAGCGTATTGTACGAGTGATCTTCAAGTGTTTTCCCGTCAATATCGTCAGGATATCGTATCGGTTAAATAAAAACAGGTATTCTGTAATTGTGAGCATGTTTATTTCATTACAATTTAATAGGGTTTAATTGAGTGGGCGCTGCAATTTTCTTTGGCTTGATTATGAGGACAGAATTGTAAAGGTTTATTATAAAAATAGATACAAGTAAGTAATTAGGTTTAAATTATGTAGACTTCTAGGGACTTCACTTGAAATCTAGAATTAAAATAATTACAATTCATTCGTGAATTTTAATTGGAACTTCATTAAAAAGTACCTTATATGGTACATGTAAATATAGTAATACAGCTTTAGAGGCCCATTTTGATCCATGCTTTGATGGACACCATGCTTCAGTACCAGATACATGCAATGACGGAATGACCTAGACGGCCTTACCCACAGGAAAGACAGACCTCTTTAAAATTGAGTTCTAGTTAATCTTACTTAGTTTAATTATATTTACTTCTTACTACCACAGTACAATATCAAATCAAATTAAAATAATTTATTTGTAAATGGCACTTTGATTTGCGCTAAGGCGTAGGTACCTACAAATTTAAGTTTTAATACTATATCCAATCAAATTAATAAAATAATAGCAAATACTTCTACAACTGTGCTAAAATATCCGGAAAAACTCACAAATTATGATAAATTTATCTCGTTAAAAAGAAAACTACGTTCAAAACCGTGATAGTTTCAAATATTTATAGATTAATAAAAGTTACATGACAAGTACTATAAAAAATACTTAATATACCTCTACATACACACTTACTGTCATAATATTTTGAGCTCAACATTGTATATCGTTTGTAAATATTTTTAATACATCAAAAACCGGCCTTAAACAAGAAACTTGTCATCTTTAATTCAATAAAACCGATAAAATTAAGCTCCGTCTACACTGGAACGTTCCATCAGATACGAAGGAAATTAGTCATTTAAAATCCAATAAAATAAAGGCTCAGTCACACGTTGTCTGCAACGTGTTTTATTTAATTGTAAGTTGTACTTAAAAGTATAAACATACGGAAACTGAGCCCTAAAGACAGATTTTTCAGAAAACAGACAGAATAAAAAGAGTTTTTAGTGGGTTCAGTATATAAATAAATAAATAATACTGGAAAATCCACACAACATCATCTGGCCCCAAGCTAAGCAGAGCTTGTGTTATGGGTACTAGAAGACTGACATACTTAATACAATACATTACAAAGATAGATATTTTGTATTATACATATAAAATACCCAGAACGCCCGGAATAAATATTTGCAGATCGTACATTTTTATCATAAGGCGGGAATCGAACTTAAATAAAATTAAGCCACGGCCAAACGTCAATACGATTAATTTTAATTTAAGGATTAGTAAAATAAGTTCAATATAAAGTCGCAGCCACACTATCGTCCCAAGTGCTGTCAGAGCGGCTTCGCGAAAGAATCCGCTTGCAATTACGTCAATCAATTATAATGGATGAGGAAATTGCTTGTTTCCGTACCCGCTTCGAAAGAACCAGAGGAGAAGGTGCGATCCAAGTCATAAGATGTAGCGTTTTGATAATTATTCACTTCAACTTATTTTAAGTTTATATTTATTTACTTTACGAAATTTTGCGGGAAAATTTCCCTGATTCATGAAATTTTACATTAATCTCTCTCTTTTTCTCTAGTTTTTTAAAGTTCATGAAATAAACTTTAACGCACATATTATAAAATCAAGTTTTTAAATTGTTGAGGTAGAATAAGGAATAACGAAGATATGTTTATACTAAAGTGTTTTTTCATATTACCTACAAACGCTATTTAACAAAAATGGAAAAAAATGGTTTTTTTCGACTATTAACGCAACACATTTTTAAAGATTACTCAGAAAGTGCCAGTCAGATCTCGATGTTTACATTCGACCTCTAAAGTAATATAAAAAATAGCAACGTACCTCTTTTTTAAGTCGGTATAGGTCGGTATAACATACACTATCCTATTCAGTATAGGTACCTACTTACCTACAACAGACACTATCCTATGACTTACACCATCCCAGTGTACTCGGAATACACGCGACTTGTATTTGCGGCGGCTCACGATAGGTAACCATGTTATTGTTTTATGGTATCGAAAATTACATTATTTGCGATTATTATTTACAAATTCAATTAACGAATATTTTTTTTTTATGATTTATGTTAATATTGTATTTAAAAAAGCCCAAAATATAATGAATAGTACAATGAGTGGCGTTGAAATGAAATATGAAATGAAATGAAATTTTTATTTGCCTGAAACATGGTAGGTATATGGTCTTATTCTAAATAGTATCTCACATTTCACCATTATAGGTATGCAAATTTTTCGATTATTATAATAATTTTTATAAACGTTTGTGGGAGGGCTTTTCCAGCAGTGGGATATGATGATGATGATGATTGAACTGATGGTGGTAAGACCTCCTATTGTAAAATATTATTATAATTTTGTTGTGTGGTAGCTTGTAAGTTACGCCACTTCAACATATCACAGAAAAAAACTTTAATTGTATGAAATATATAAAAAATGTATACGATATATTATGTAATTTGCAAGTACACAGAAAGTAATTAAATAAAACATTGCTTTCGAAGGTTGTTCGAATAAATACATTTCTGCCGTAATGTTGTGAAATTAAACGTAAAGACGGAAAACTTATTGAAACAAAGATAATTGAGTAGATATCGCTATTAGCGATATGGCTGCCTACCTACTGTAGTAGTCCATTACATGTTGTTTCTGTATTCTTAACACGTTTCAACTATCTAGCTAATGAAAACAGTTCAGTTGGTAGTAGCACTGCCTTTCATGCTGTGGGTCGTGAGTTCGATTCCCTCCCAGAGCAAATTTTTTGTGATGAACATAAATATTTGTTACCTATTACTTAAAAAACCCTAACCGAGATACCTACTACCGAGTCTAAAAAAAATGAAAAAAGCTTAATTTTTTTTATAAATCATTTTCACATGTAATTTAAATCCAGAAATACTAATCATCTTGATTTCTGTTACATAAAAAACCCGGAAAAAATATATTATAAAATGAAAGCCCTAAGTTCTTACTAAGTTACTATCTATCAATCTATGCTCTACTCAGAAATGGTTTATTTAATTAAAGCAAGGGCAGTAATCAACGTGCCAGTCCATGATTGTATGTGTGCTGTCTGTGATTGTATGTGTGCAGTCTGTGTTTGTATGTGTGCAGTCTGTGATTGTATGTGTGCTATTTGTAATAACATGTGTAGGTACCTCTTTTTGCAATATCTTATGTTACATTGACAAATTCACTGACAAAATTTTCTTGACCCTGGAGACAGCGTTTAAGAAAGTGTAGTGTAGGACGCATCCGAGATGGAGCGATCCGCGGAAAGTTGCTGGTAAGCACTGAGTGCTTAGTCCGAGGTTGCATTTTAAAACTCCCTACTCTCGAGCCGAGAGTCGTCTCTCGGAAGTCCTCATATTTTTGTATGGATATCCGAGAGACGACTCTCGGCTCGAGAGTAGGGAGTTTTAAAATGCAACCTCGGACTAAGCACTCTGGATGAGAAGAGCTGAAGACGGGCTCAGTGGAGCGTCTTTGGAAGAGACCTACGTCGAGCAGTGGACTGATATAGGTTTGGTGACTGACAGAGATTTTGGTGGCTTGCTCGAAGCAAGAAATTTTCTGTGAAGGGTGATTGTGATCGTGAATATAATGATATCGTACGACTCTGCGACATATGGTTAGTATGACGTTCACAATGTACCTATTACAGACAAAAAAAACATATATTACTCGCTTAATCTTTAAATATTATATTTTTCAAATTCTTCGTTGATAAACGTTAAAGTTTTTAGTTACTATAAATATTAGAAAGTTTTAGAAGAAACCTGCATACGTCTTAAACAGGCTATTAGAATCTCAAACAATGTTGCAGAACAGGCTCCTTTTAATTTCATTACGGCCTTCTTAGTAAAAACTGTTGATAGATTACGGACAGGCCATCACGTATGGACCGAGCCATTTATTTCCCTACATGCTCAAACGACTTACAAATGCATAGAAAGCTGGTCCCACGAACGTAATGACTTTATAAACAGTACAGATTGAAACGGAAACCGATATCCATTCCCATCTCTCTATACCCACAAAAACCTAAGGCTAATGAAGACATGTGGAATAAACATGAGGTAGGTAGGTAATCAGATAGCAAAAACAAAACACAATCACCACAGGCAGCGGGTGACAAAAATGCAATTTAAGTTATGCTACACAATAAAAACTCAATCCCGCGTTCGCGCATAATGTCGATCTCTAAAAACGATCATCCGATAGCATAATTAGTCACATGCTGGGGAATACAAACCCTAATGGATATTAAGTTTATTTTTTCTCGCATTCAATAGCAGCGAATGCAATTTTATGTCCCCAATGTCGTTTGTGGTGATGTGTCTATCTTTGAACTGCTTTTTCTGTAATCCATTCCGTTTTTGCTGGTGTAATGATTATTGCACTCGAGTTTCCATTGAACGCTTTATTTGTTTTTAAGATGAATTCACGCTTGAGACTTCGTTTTGATACGATTTTCAATTATTTTTGAAGTGAAAACTTCTTTAGCGGCGCTGGGTGGGTAAAAACTTTCAAACTCGCGTCAGGGTCACGTGACGTCGAAAAAGCGTAAGATCTTATTTAATTTTTATACATTGCTCGTAAAACAAGAGACGACAAAAGAACACACTTGCGGTCACGCGACGTATGACTCAAACAATTAAATAGTGTTGTGGCGACATGACAACACAATGACATGACACAATCACGACTGTGGTTATATTTTTGAAGTGAAAACTTAAAAGTGAAAAAACAACGTTAATATTGAAGTTTTCACTTCTGCCGGCACTCCCGGAGTGCTACCATTTTTTTTTTATATTTTCTCTTCTTCCTGCCCTATTGGTACAAATAGTTAATGGAACAAGCCGATTGCTTCGCTGATTTATAAGCTATTCGCTTGTAAAAACACTGGTACCCTTTAATACCTTTAAAACCGAATTACAGAATGCGCATATCTCTATTCAGCTGCAGTAATTGGGCACTAGTTCACTAAACCTACGTCCAGCAGTGGACTGATATAGATGATGATGATGATGAGCTCACTTAAGGCCTGCGCAGACCGGGACGGCATGACAAGGGATTTTAATTTTTACTAATGGACATTCTTCTTCTTCTTCTTATCGTGTCGATGCTACAACTGTATTTTGTTGTAGCATCGTGTTGGAAAGATTAGCCAGACTAGACACTGCTTTACCGTGCCTAGCTGTTACCGGTGTGCGCCACGAGGAGGCTCTTTCAATGGACATTCAACCGTACTGTTACAGAAATACGATATAAATTGCTATGCTTTTAAATGATGCCGTGGCACTAAACGTGAACGGAACGGCATTATTTTAAAGCATGTCCATTAGTAAAAATTAAAATCCCTTGCCATGCCGTCCCGGTCTGCGTAGGCCCTTAATGAGATGTTTTTTACAATGAGCCCTACCCAAAAATAAAATAACAGTAAAAAATACAATAATAATCGTATGCATAGCACTGTCTAGATATCTTTGTTGGGCAATATGTTGGTCAACAAAAATCGCCCAATGAAAACACGACCTTAGAATATGATTGGATTTGATTGCAAAGTGAGTAAAATATGATTTTATCGGGTGACTTTGAGTGCAACCTATTTGAAACGAAATGTACTAGTAATATACCTGTTACTTAACTATGTACTATGTTACATTGGTAACAACTTATTGATTCAAATGTAAGTGCCTAGAAACTATTATTTCTTACATATAAGATCACTTGCATTTCTGTATTGCGATATCATTGAGTATGAAGAAAATCTAATCTCATTAGGATTACAATTTAGTCTGATTCAAAGTAGCTGTGAAGTGTGTTATTTGTAACGTGTGTTTTACTTATAAAAAAAAAAAGAAAAAAATGAAGACTACATTTCTAGAAATAAATGAGTTGTGACTTTTCAAAAACGTATGTCCGTAAGTTAAGTAGTCATAATTTAAACTATTCTCTTTTATTTTAAAATATTTTAAAACGTTAAGATATTTTTGTTAATAATAAAACAGCTAAGTCCTACAAAAACCCGATGTTCAACATCTATTTGTGCTAACCCGGAGTCGAACACCCTGGATTCTTCGTGGAACCCGCCGCGCCACCGAGACTAGTTTTTGCCAGCGACCTCAAACGGTCCACTGCTTTAAGAACTTAACTTTTATGTTATATTAAAACGTTCATTTTAAGTTTATTCTTTGTGATTGTGAATATTGGTGCATCACGGTGGCAAATCGCCTGATTTTTTACTACTAAAGAATGTATTCATTTCGAAATGTCGGATCGATAAAAACGAATTCCGTTTAATTATGGGCCATTTTTAAAATCTGTGAACAATGCCTGACATGTTTTCTGGTCGGTTTGTTTTTTGATGATGTTAATTTGTTAATTTGATATTGAAATGCTGATGGGTTTAGGTGTATGAAATGATAATTAGAAGTTGCTTCGAGCTTTTATGTTTCAGTTGAACAATTGTATGTTTATTTTGCATATATTAGGGTAAGTCCGGGGTAGTTGGCCATAGTTTTTTCAAATCGCCATAAAAAAAAACTCTCGCACATTAGATTCAAAATATTTATTAGTAATTAAACTTTAAACAATCAACTTTGAACATATTAATCTAAATAGGAACAATTGTAACGAGATCACACTTAATTATTAAAATAAAAAAAAAACACAGTTGGCCATCTCTCCCAGAGTATCCGGTTGAGATGGCCATAACATTAAAGGTAAGATGGCCATAGCTTAAATCTAGTTATTTTGGAATTTTTTGGTAGTTTTTTCATTTTGTCCGCACTTTGAACACGAGTCATCGAACTCGGTGCAATGCTCGTGCACCCAAAACTGACAAAATTTACATTGAAGCCAGTCTTCGACGAGCTGGGTTTCATAATAATTTTCGCCACATCCGCGACAGTTATCCTTTTCATCGTAGTGTTTTTTCTTAGTCATCTCTGCTAAATTTGCTAAAGGAACATCGTCACTACAATCAGAAAGCCTACGAAGAGCTTTTCTTTTGTTCACAGTGCGTTTTACATGTGATGGCCATATGGCCATCTTATACTGACTTAATCTGGCCATCTCTCCTTTTCTTCCGGGTAAGATGGCCACACGAAAAAAAAAAACAAGTATAAACATGACACCCGGAATTTTGAGGTTAGATCAACACATTGTTTGTTTACTTTTACATAAATACAAAAATAGCCATTATTCTAAGAAACTGTCATCATAATTACATAAAACATGAACCCCTTAGAAAATATTTGCATAATACAAAACAACTGATAAGGATTTTACTCACTTTTCGATTTTTTTTTCGCCAAAATGTTGTCTCACGTATGCTCACACACACTACGCGAAGCGAACTAAATGGTTTCTAGCGACATCTAGTCAACGTTCCATGAAATATTTTGACGGGCCATCTCTAACGTATGGCTGTCTCCCCCGGAATTACCCTAGCACATTATGGGCGCATAATTGTTTAAGAAATTAGAAATCAATAAACACTAATATAGAATAATAAGTATGTGATAAAATTGCGGGTTTTATTACGAATACGGTTAATTAATTCCAATTGAATTATTTATTATCTGTGAGTTTAATGATTATAATAACTAGTATGTGTTTAGTCTATGCCTAGAGTTTGAATTAAAAAAAAAGCTTTGTTAATGTATTTGTTTGAGATTTCTTTAGTTTATTAAATTATTTTTTATCTAAACAGGATATTTACCATGATTCATTTCCCGATATTTCGGCACAGCATTAATAATTACGAGGCGAACTGAATCTAACTCACAAATCAGGGTAAATATCCCATTTATAAAGAAAACTATTCAAAACCGTGATAGTTTCAAATATTATACAGGCAATGTGATTTCTATTGACTACTTTTATTTTTATTTATTCTATTTTATTAAAGTTCGTTTTAAAGTTATTTGTTAGGTTCAATTATTAGTTCTGCGTAAAACTAGTAAGCTTCAAACCAGTTCCTGTTTCACCGAAGTCCGTCCAGTTGGTGGTCGCGTGTTTCACTAATTACACTCGCCGTCTTTATCGTTCACTGTCCACTTGGCCAGGGATGGAGTTAGGATGGTGGCTAGAATAACCCGATTAGCCCCTTGTCAAGACGTGATTAAGGAGACTTGGATTGGAGAGCTCGCAGTTTCAGAACATTTTTAATCTTCTTAAGATTACAATAAACTACTAATCAATTAAGTAGATAGGTAGCTTTTCTTTGATTTGAGCTAACAGGCTTGACTTTTATAGAAGAAAATATTTTTATTGGCAAAGTTAAACAAAAACGAAACCCCTTCGAAATACTAATTCGGAATACTACGAAATACTTTACGTAGTTGCTATAGCATCAAGTTACCTACTTATTTTTACAAATTCTTAAATACCAAGGCCCCGAGTCCTAATCCTAATTACATCTCTGTATTTTCTGCTTATCGTGCTTTGTCCCAAACCTTTTAGCCAGTGACGACGCGAAGGACTAATAAATCTTCAAATATCGAGGCGACAGACGCCTCTACAATATTAATTGCAGTCGTATTAATATCAATTGCGGTTTTGCGAAGGATATATCGATTTTTTTAAATAATATAGGTAGGTTTGGGTACCTATAGATATCACTTTTCAATTTTTATTTTAAAGGAATATAAAGATATGTGGTGGTAGCCAAAAAAAAGGGTGATATAGGCCAGATCGTATTAATTATAAATTATTTATTACTTGAAAGTGCATGAAGTCAAAAAAGTGTATAAGTGATAGATTTTTGATAGAATTCGCAATAGTGAGGGATGTAATTGAATAAAATGGCACAAGTTCTTTGATTAAAAAATCATCCTCTAGGTCCCCACTGCAGGCTTCATCTTAAAATTCTTTGCTTATCTCAATTTAGTTCAGAAAGTTTCGCCAACCTCTGCTATATGTCTAAAATCACATAGATAGGTTAAAGCATAAGCCTAAAAATAAAGAAGTAGGCTGAAACAAAGAGTCTTAACCAGCTTCCCTACACTCTTCAGGCTGATGATGACATTACAGTTGTAGCTCCTACCGCGGTTCCTTTGTTTAATCCGGCTGACCGCGTGTTAACCCTGTAGCATTCCACCGACATTCCGTCTCCAATCGTCCTTATCTGAGGCGCCTGCGACAAATTACAACGGCTCCAAAAAGTCAACGAGTTTATCACAAACTTAAGGGCCCATGTTAAGTTGCTTGTTCGTCTTCCCTTTTAATTTCGCCTGTAGTTTTTGTAGGTCTTCGTTTTAGAGTTATCTGCGGTACCTTAGATTGTGGACCCTTTTTTGGATTCCCAGTTTTATGGGTCGTTGTAATAGCTCGTTTGTTTGGAATTCTGGAATCTTGTTTTGTCTGGACGATGTTTGACCCAGAATGTGAAGTAAAGGATTTGTTGAAATTAAATTAGTGTGATTCGAGTGTGAGTCAAGGCATTTTGGACTATGATTTAGTTATTTTAAAAATGTGAAAGAGGCGTTTATTTATACAGAATATGTATTTTACTTCCTTTTTGTATTTGGATATAATAAAGTACCTAACTTGGAAGCTACCTACTTACTTGCTTTATAAGATAAAGCAATCCAAGGCAAATCTGGTAAAATTAAGTACCTATTAGTATTGTAACGCATCAGTAACGACTTGGGTGCATGGAAAGAGCCTCCTTGTGGCGCACACCGGTAACAGCTAGGCACGGTAAAGCAGTGTCTAGTCTGGCTAATCTTTCCAACACGATGCTACAACAAAATACAGTTGTAGCATCGCCACGATAAGAAGAAGAGTAACGACTAAGTTCCGTCGGCAGACTAACCAAGATGCTGATTCTATTTAAAAAGAGATATTTTATACAACTGATAAAAATCTTTAAACCAATAAAATTCAAATGATGCGTTACTCAATTAGCTATTCACTAATCTAAATAAGTCTATAGCCAAATAAAAAGATCGTTAAGTAAATTAATTTATTCCGAAATGGCCAGTGATAGTTTCGTGGGAAAACTTAAAATGCAAATACAAAGAGATGCAATAGCAATTTCAATAAAATAGTTTACATTAAATAAAATGGAATGAAAACCAGTTTTAAATGATATTGGCATTACTCACGATCTCTCAGCAGGGGAGTCTTGCAACTGTATCACTACATCTAATAAACTTTAAACACTCAATTTCAGTTATTGCTGGCTAATTACAGAACAAGCTATTAAATGAAAACATCAATTAATTAGAAGGGGAGAGGCGAGCGGGCGCGAGGCTGCGAGGCCCACAACTGGTTTTGAGAAACGTACCCGACGAGCTTCATCCATAATTCAAATAAAACATGGGGGCCAGGCTCCGCCCCTGAGTCACGCCGGCCAATAGTCTCTCCAGCGACTGTATTCGATAACTCCGCCTGCTATAAAACTTATTCCCCACTCTCCTATTCTAAATGAGTCTCGCTTGATTCTTCCGATAAATTAATAAGCGGCAATAAGATCATCCCGAGCTGGTCCGCGGTGTCGAAGGCCGATGAAAGGACGAATTTACATGTAAAACAGATTCTGCTACCAGTACCAGTGCTTACTTACGTCAATAAATCTATGGACAGCTTCGTGACCACCCTTACAAATCAATCACAAACAATTGGTATTCAATTGTTGTTAATTTGTTACAAAACTAGTATTTTTTTGGAAATCCAGGTTTTTTACATATAGTTTAGATGCCACCAATTTTACATGTTCTACTATACGGTCTTTGTAATGCCTAAGGCTTTTTTTTGCATTAGGCTTGCCCAGTATTTGTACTATCCTTTACAAGGACAATAGGTAGATGTAAAGTAAACCCTGCGGAAGATTTTCTTATAAGCTTTTGATTCACCGAGAACCTGCTTTCTATACAAATGCGCCACAGCTGATCGCAAACTCATTACTCGCAATATTCAATTAATACCGATCATGATTTTGTCGATCACGACCAGCCCACTCTTTAACCGCCATATTTTTAACGTCTTAATTTGACAGATTGAATTTCTGAAGATAAAAGCAATTACACGATTCGATTCAATACTTTGAGAGGTAATTTATTTCTGGTCTAATAACGCTACCGATGTGAATTGGAAACGAGTTAATTTGCTGAAATTCGATTAGAAAAATAAATGAATCTTGTATCTTTTTAATTCTACATATATTGACTGAGACTTTTTAGTTTGTTCCGTAATTAAAGCCGTCGACAGATGCGTAGCAAATGATAATTAAGATCCAGTTGTTTTTGATGTCATTAAAGCCTTACTAACTAAAACCAATTGTGTAAGTTACGAAGGTTTTCATCATATTTATATTTAATATAAAATAAAAAAGCCTGTAAAATGACATTTAAACTTCCAAAGTCAACTGACGCTCTAGGTCTGCTAACATGACATTTGATAAAAACTATAAACATAAATTTCATTTCATTTTTGTTTACAAAACGATCATATGCAAAGAAAAGTGCCTTACAAAAAGACTTTGTGACATTGACATTTCCTTGTCTTTCGTGACAGGCTCTTTGGGTGTCACATTTAGTATGTCATCATAATCAGTATTATTAACCAATATAATATCAGCTGATATCAATAGCAGCTAAAAGTCTTATATTAGTCTGGTTTTCCAACGGGTCTTGTTTGGGTTCAATGTCGAATCAGTCACGACACAATCCACTTTATGCACGACCAATTTATATTTGAAGATTTTGTTTGACAGTTGACATTTCGCTAAGGATAACTGATAAATATACCTGTCAACTTAGATACTTTTTACTTATTTTAATACTCTCCTAATTGTTTTTTGCGCAGCATTTTCATATGTTAATTTACTTAAGTTTTATTAAAGTTATCGCCATCGTGAAAGTTTATTTAAAAGGTGAAATTTTATAACGACAATCGAGCAAAAAACTTCCATTATCATAAAACGTGTAATACTTCTTAGAACCATGCAATTTGGGATTTTTAAGATGCTGTATTTGTGAATAGATTGTCAAATTCATGCAACAGCTTTTAAGCCTAAAACTCCATTATCTTTTACCAAAGTGTAATACCGTAAAAGGTAGTATTAAAAAGAATACATTTATAATTATAAGTCATTGTCCTGGCTTCACAAAAGGGCTCCAAATGTTATTATTCTCTTACGTAAGTAGCAGCCTAATCTTTGTTGCGAGGAAGTTCATTATTGAAGTTTTTGTCTGTTTTCATTGTTTGTGGCAATTTGTCAGTTTGTTGTCCTTTGGGAGTACCACAGAATATATAACTACTATAGTATGTAAGTTTATCTTTAGTCTGTAACACTTACGTTTAATTACGTTAAAAAGAATTATAAAAATTATAATTATAAAATGTCCAAATATTGATTTTCTTTAAATATAGTATCAAACTCTATATTGGCATTTTAGTGTTACAGGTTATGTGTAAAATGTGCTTAGATTAATGTGTCAACTTATTTAGAATCTAAGCTCATTGAAATAAAGCTCATTTTAAATAACAATCCCAAACAAGTGACAGAGTACTTCGAGATAGTCATCGCAAAAAAACACTCGCCCCTTTTCGGAAGTTAATAACAAGGCGCCATCGGTAGCTTTGCCGACTTTTTTTGTGTCTGCGGCGTGAATTACAGGTATAAAAGAGTTTTGTGAGCCATTGCGGAACTTTTCGGCGGTTTCAACCCTTAAATCAACTATCTAATACATCATATCGTCTATTTGTGGTTTATCTTGACGCCACGTGTCGGCGAGTGTATGAGATTTGGGTTAATTATAGTGCAGCGCCATCTCTCGGTGTGGTCCGGAAGTCTACGCTGTCATCATGATTTCGGGGACATTTTAATTTTGTTTTCACCCGGAAATACGTTTTCTATTACTAATATTAAATCGTGTTATGATGGTGTTGGGTTGATGCAAATTATTTGAACATTAGAGACAATCTAGATTGTCTAAAATTCTAAAGTGATTTGCGTTTTTGTATTTTTCAACAACATTATGAGTTTTTTATAGTTTCTTTCTTTACAATTATACTCATATTATTTTCTTCTGCTTGTCTTATTTCTTTTTCTATGTATTTTGTGACACCTTTAATACCTACTAGCTGCTAAAGTTTATAGGCTTCTTAGCACCATAATGCAACATGGCTAAAACTTTTAAATTTTCATGTATAATTTAGAATAAAATCATCGAAACCACTTTAGATTAGTAATAATGATGTAAAACAATTATCAAAATTGCCCATTATGTAATGCATTCTGTAATTACAGCACAGGATGTGATTGTTTTATCAAAACCAACATCTATATTAAGGGTAGATTTGGTGAGTGGTTTTTTTGATTCATATTTTGTTTTTATGCTAGCACATATAATATAGGTCTATATAGAGCACTGTCTTTATAGCCTATCTACCTACTGTTCAGTGACATTTTATACAATGGATTTTGCATTATGTCATCTCAAAACGGAACAGTAAAATTGTGCTCTAATGAGAGTGTGATCACTTTTTTAACATTAAAATAAAAGAGTGTCACATTTATTCGCACTCAGTTGAGATTGTAGCCAAAAGTTTACCTATACACGCTATAGGTGATGATATGAGACTAGAGTGTGATATTTATGTAAGTGAATATTTATTTATAGTGTAACAATAAAACCGATACGACGACGGATGTGGCGCGGCGGGCGAAGTTCCGCCTGCGACGCGGAGGTTGCGGGTTCGATTCCCGCCTTGGGATAAATGTTTGTACGATCTGCAAATATTTATTCTGGGTCTTCTGGGTATTTTATATGTATAATAAAAAATATCTATCTATGTAATGTATTATATGTCGGTCTTCTAGTACTCATAACACAAGCTCTGCTTAGCTTGGGGCTAGATTATGTTGTGTGGATTGTCCAGCATTATTTATATTTATATCTACTTAAAAAAAAATGTTTACGTGTAAATTGACAGTAAACAGACGATTACCGCCAAGAAATTAGTTCGGAGCGATTACCGTGATAAAGATCTCTTTGTAAATTATTTTGAACGTTAACGCGACTCCAAATTACCTGGCACCTTAATTTATTACCAAACCCCCGACACTTACAGAAATGATAATTTTATTTACGAATAATATGGATGTTAATTTACAATTGTAATGTAAGGCTTAAAGGAGTTTTTAAACGAGTAGTGTAAAAAAAATATGTATTTTTTACTAAATTTAAAAAAGCTTCAATAGCTTTTTGGGCAAATTAATTACATTGTCAAAAATTCTCGAAAATAACATCAGTCATTATCAATAATGAAATCATGGTACCATAATGATTTCATTAAAAGACTAGATGTTTCGTTTTTGTCATTGTAATTGTTTTTACCCAAGCAGATAGGCGCGAAGCAGATATTATCTATCGAAAAATATTTTTTTATACAAAATGTATTGTTTGTATTATACACGTATTATATTGGTTTTATGATTCAGTTTTCGCTTTAGCGAAAAAATCGTTATTTAACTATGGATTTCAATCAGAACATTATATCACTTCCAACTATGACTTATAAAAAATATTTAACCCTACACAGATGTAAATAATAAAGTGCCCTCCCTCCCTCTTCCCTCCCCCTCTTAACTTTCGTAACGTGCCTGCCGCCGCGCCGTTTCGCTAAACAAACTTCACGGCATCATTTAAATCGATTCCCTCGGATCGTATCTCCGCTCGTCCGCTTAATAACATCTACTAAGGTTTTTATCAGCACAGATTTGTATTCAGGATTAGTCAGGAGGATTTATTGTCAGAGGGATTTATAGTCAGGGGGATTTATAGTCAGGAGGATTTGTTTTAGGAGGATTTGTAGTTAGGGGATTTGTGGAGAGGGGGATTTCTGGATAGAGGGATTTGTTGTTAGAGAAAATAGTAGTACCTGCTTGTACGATTACTAACAAAAAAAATACTGGTTAAGAATCCCCAAAATATTAGAGAGTAGGTATCTGTAACTTAGAGATAATTGGGAATTCATTATTTAAAGAAAAATTACAAGTAAAATTATTTGCAAAATGACACATTGATATAACAAAGTTGATTGAATGATTTTGACAATCACTTCTCATTTGTAATGAGAAGTGATTGTCAAAATCATACCTTTGTTTTACTGTTTGGTTTCGTGTCTATTTTGAACTTTACGGATCACTACAGATTTACAACAAACTATGAAATTGTATTATTTTTTGTCCTTCCTACCACCTGCTACAATAAAAACCTCATCAAAATCTATTAACCAAAGTATCTTAACGGTTCTTCTTAAACATCTTTGTCTTGTAAATTGGCGTGATCAAATCCTTTCTCTGTGTAATGATGGCGAAATGGTAAGAAATTAAATTTTGGAAATAATGACGAGGGGCTTGCGAGACGAAAGATACGATTAAGTTTTTGTGAATGGTGATTGAAACCACTTCTTTAGGGTTTAGATTATAAAGATAAAAAACAAGCTATACTGGTTTTGATCATATAGCACACTAATTTTTAATAAAAAAATGAATATTTACCAAACCATTTTGGTAAATATTCATTTTTGGCGGAATATGCGTTATTTACAAAAAAATCTGCATAAGTCATACAAAATTTTTGTTATAACATAGAAATTTTATCATTTGACATATTCGTGCTCAATTTTTGTAAAACTTGTGCCGCAAGTAAAAAGATAGTACGAAAACGTAAGAAAAAAACAATTTTTTTTGCTTTCTTTAATATTAATGAATTTTAAATAGGTAACTACTTAGTACTACTACTAGTTTCAACTACATAGGTACTTAGTAGGTACGATACAGTTAGTACTCAGTACACTTAGATAAGTGTCAGTTACTAGTATCATTGAACTCGTCAGCGATTAGGGTTAAAGTCATTCATGATGATAGAAAAACGGGTGAAAAATATTATGATTGATGCAATTTAAACGGTGCGCATTGAACGGGGGAAGTGGAGCGGTGTAGTGACACGAGCCGCACTATTGGTGAGGGGTTCGAAACATTTAGATTACAACTTTCTTAACTTTATTATGTTTTTTTCCCTCTGCTATTTTTTTTTTAATTTTCGCGTTTTTCGCTCGTGTTGTTTCGATAGATAAACGATTGCTTGGTATTATTTTTCATTTCTTTTACAAATCTACCTACAGAAATCAGAGGCTAATTCTATTTCTTGTTGGGGGAATAAGATCTGCACTGACGTCCCGCAATGGGGTGTATTGTGCATTGTCCCCCTGCTAACCTCACCCCAGCCAGCCCAACTCCTTAAAGTAGCGGAGAAGGACTTTGGGTTGGTGGCCGCATTGTTCTTGTATCCCCGATGTTGTGGTTGATGGTGATCAACCACAACATCAGAGGTTATGATGAATTAAAGAAAAAAAAACCATTAAATTGAATCTCTAGGTTCTGAACTAACGTAAGAAAATAATTACTAATATTCACGGACAATTGATACAATCACACTCTAGCATTGCATGAAATTAAAGAATAACAAGTTATATAAAATAATTTGTTGAACATAAATTAATTTAAAAAAATGTTATCGACCTCTGGGCAATAACAAACAGTGCAACAAACATTGAAGCAATGGAAATGGCTCTCATTTGAGGTTTGGTGCGTCTGCGTTAGTTTTTGCGCGCGCGCCGGATGTGGTCTTCAATCACTCAGTACGAGTACTTTACATTATTCCATTTAGTTTCTTCACAAACTTACGATAATACTGAAATAGTATTTACAAAATATACATATTTAAAAATAAAAGGAACCAATAAAACTATCTATCGTGGTTTTTGATAATGTCTATCCTATTTTTTGTTGCACAATATGAGATAATGTATAATTGGTCAATCTTTTGATATACCATGGATTAAAAATAGTTTTTTTTCGAAAGTGATATAACATTTCGAAACTCTGGCACTTCGCTCTGCGGAACTTTTAAATGTACTTACTTACATATATGTACTTATATAAGTAGTTACATATGACCCTATGTTTATGATTCGTAAATATATATAATCATTTGCATCCGCTGTATATAATATACAGCTAATGTAGTTATTTAGCCACAACTTTCTGAATATAGAAATCTGAATAATGTGTTTATAATCTCAAGTTAATTGCAACAACTAAAAAAGTACTCAAGTCATTACTAATGTATTAGCAATGATTTGCTGGGAAGGCTTTGCGCTTTACACTAGTTTCTACGTTTTACGCTTATATGCTTTACGCTTGTACCTTTTACGCTAATACGCTTACAAACCTACAAGCCTTGTAGTTTTTCTTAATGCTATTATATATTGCGTAAAAATGTAACTTTTAACCCTTTCAGACCTGATTTATTTTATTGGTTTATTTTATTTTATTATTTATTTTTATTTTGATTTATTTTATTATATTATTTACATGGTAAATAAATAAAAAAACATAATAATATCAATCTGTTTTTAAAATTGGTTTGCTAATCTATTACTTATTTATAACATTAGTCACATAATGGATTTTATTGAGTACTGGTGACCTAATGGGTATCTTGCCTCTCGATCATAAGGTAATGGGTTCAAATGGTGATGGAAAACATTGAAGTCAAAGTCAAAATTACTTTATTCAGTAAAATCACAAGGATCATTTAGAATCGTCTTACATACTAGGTGATTCTAGGTGCCAGTTCCGCGCGACCAGAGCCTAGAAGAACGGGCAAGAAAATTACGGCCTGGCTCCTACCGTTTTTTTATATGATCCTTCTCTTACTATTTCTTCTTACTTTTCATATGATTGACTGGAAAATGTAATTGAAAGAGGGGAGAAAAAAGGTTTAAGATGTTTATATATAGTTGATTCTTTATTTGATTAAAACTCAATTATTCACAAAGAAAATAACAACTTACAGTATTTACTATTATAAAATACACAATAACAGTTGAGCTATCTGCAGACGACGGTTTCAACAATCTACCGATAGCTTAACTGATCCAAATCAATGCTAATCGGAAGCCTACTCATACATACTTAATTTATGTAGGTTAATTACTTAAAGGAGTAAAAGAAACTGTTGAAAACCTGGTTTTAACAACATTCAGGATACGATCAAGCCATCAATCAACGTCAGGGTAGAGACTTATTTGTAACCCACTTGTTTAGACTATTTAGACTTTTGTAATGAAAAATGACTTGAATTGGTGTTACGGGTTAATTGACGTTGAAAGGGTTAACAAAGAAACATAAAACTAAGCTATTAAGTGGTGAATAAATTAATTAAATATGCAATTTTCAGTTCTTCTTGAACTTGGTAAGTTTTTGATATTTAATGAAATTAAGTTGTTTTTATTTAGAAAAATAATTAAGTAATACAAATCTAGTAAAGATCAAGTTAGTATTATAAATGGCATTCTTAGTGAATTTATGGTAGATTAATAAAATAGCAACAAGTTAGTAAGTATTATTTTTTATATTTTTCTTGTTTCAAAGCAATATCAGTGGAACTTTAGTTTACGTAATTTCTTTGAATAGTTTGTTAAAATAAATATTATATAAAAATAATAAGAGTAGGTAAAACCTGGTGTCTTAACTTGTTTAAACCTATTTCTAAACTCTTTTCACGCAAAAGTGGCACTTAAAATCACTGTATATAAGACTCTTAATATATTTTGTGATTTCATAGAATATTGATAGGCTCTTCACGCAAAACTGGCACTTAAAATCACTGTATATAAGTCTCAAAATAACCATTGATTTCACTGAAGATATTAGGAACTTCGTCTATACATTTCGATATGTTTAGTACAAATTACATAGTAGGTACACCTACTTACAAGCTAATAAAACAAACCAACCAAATATTATACTCAATTTTGTACCAATTACCGTGTATTGGTACATTATGAAGACATTTATCATTGTAGTACCAACTTTCAGACAATAACATTTTCGTTAACGACTTTTGTTGCTTTATTGAGCAATTTGATACCAACATTATAACATTAATCCAATAAACATTTAGAACAATTTGAGCTTTATGTATAAAGCAATAAATATAAAAGAAAAAAAGCTTTTATTGCCTAAATATTTGTGGTCTGATAGGTTAGATAAGTTAAGTAGATAAAGATTGGACCCATTTACTGTTTATGGTTTGTGTGATCAAATATTGTGTTGTAATGAAAGTGTGCGGTAATGCAGTTATTGGATACCTCTACTTTTTTAGTCCAATTGGTTGATTGGTGGAAGTAGGTACTTTAAGTATCAGCAATCTAGTTCCCGTACGAGCTTTAGTTTGTTTGGGACTAGGCGTGGCATGTTATGTCAATGAATGTATTTTAAATAACGTGAAATATACTTAAAATTTAAGTTTCTTTTGATCTTATGATGAATAATGAATGATAATACTTTATTGTACGCCATGAAACAAAAACTTAAAACTAGAAACTATGCGGTAAACAGTATGGTACAATGGGCGGCCTTATCGCTGAAAGCGAACTCTTCCAGGCAACCTATGTTTTAATGATTGGATGATTCTCATTCTATCACATAGCAATAATTCCATTGTAGGTACATCCGAAACGAATGAACTGTTCGCTCTGTACCTAATTTTATAACATATTTATGTACCTACACAGTTATACAATAAACATATACTTATCTTTATTCCAGGATAAAACTTTAATAAAATAAATATATTCTGAAGTACTTATAATTAATTACAGGTCTAAGACCTATTTGGGCACCTGCTCTCGAAACTTTGTACTTAGTTAGATAATTTATAAGATTGTACTCTGAGTTACTTGTTAATTATTTGTCATTAGATGTTAATAAGAGAGAAATAAATAAATAAATAATACAGACGATCAGCAGATTGTAACGTAAGCAATTGATAAGAAGAGACGAAGACCGGATTCAGTGACGCGTATTTGGAAAGTTTAGTACTTCAATAAAGATTGATTATGATGATGGCTGCGTCATGTTAGTAACAAAACAACAGGTGTTATAAGTATATTAAAACACAGTACACAGTTTTTACAGTAAGTAATCTAACTGTCTGTAGTAATTACAAACTCAAACAACCCTGTGAACAAAACAGTCTAATGATATTTTAATATTCAGTCCGGTAGCGGGTGGAGAGCGATTTGGGGAAAATATGGCCACCTACGCTGTCATAATGACAGGCTAATTTACATGTGAGCGTGCATTGACATTGCTGTTTGCTGTCAAATTATATGGACGTCCTTCTTCTTTTATTATCTCTGTTTAATGGTAGATGTGTGTGCGCCTCCTCGTGGCGCACACCGGTAACAGCTAGGCACGGCAAAGCAGTGTCTAGTCTGTCTAATCTTTCCAACACGATGCTACAACAAAATACAGTCGTAGCATCGACACGATAAGAAGAAGAAGAATGGTAGATGGCTCTGTAAAGTGACATATTGGCAGCAGTTTAGTTATTCAGTTGATTTTGTTTAGATTGCAAAATGTTGTTTTTTTCCTGAAAAAAAAACAATTTTATGTTTTGTATTGTTGGTTCAAATTCAGCAAAAAACCCAAAAACTGGGAGATATATCAATAAAATATTTATTACTTACTCAGTTTTTTTTTAAATAAATCTTCCTAGTTTTTTTCTTTGTGAGATAAAGAAAAAAGTTTTCTTAGGTAATGTAACCCTAAGGTGACAGAAGTGGCAGATGACATCACACGCTCCCCTTCAAAGGGGTAAGTGTCATGCGTTTACACAGCGCGTCAAATTGAATTTTATTATAGGTTATATACACACCATGTGTTAGCTGACAATCGCTTTTAAATTGTGTCCATCCTTTGAATGCTGATGTAAGTTTGATTATGGGGATCGTTTTATCCATGTGTCAAATTATTATAATTATACGTAATGTTGTGTAAATTGCTGGCTTGATTATAATAAATCTACACTCATTATTTACATTATTTGTAGATGGTATAGCTACTGAAAACTATAGTTTTATTTATGTTTCATAATATTTACAGGGGTGAGTGGAAAGACTTGGGGGAGGCTTTTGCCCAGCAATGGGACTACAACTGTCATAGACAACTTTTAAAAGAAGGAATTGTCTATGGTTCCAATCATTAACAAAAAAAAAGAGGCTTGATGTAAAAAATTACCGAAACACATAAATAAATAAATAATTAATAAATTCATATTTATGATCGTCAATGTCATCTAGTTCCAAGCCAATAAAATCTTGTAGGATGGAAACTACTTATAACTAAATGTGGTAAAGGATTTTTTTAGAAATACAATCTATAGGACATTAAACGCCTAGGTACAGAACAAACAATATTTCCTAGCACACAAAAGGTCTTCGATTGGGATTGAACCCACAACCCACAGCGCGGAAGGCAGAGCTTATACCAACTGAGTTGTGACGTATTGTGAAACGCCATTATCATTTCAAATCTTAGAGTCTCCGCAGACTGCAGACTTTTTATCGGCCGATAGTTTGGTCGGCTTCTTAATCAGTATGAAAACTGAATCACGGTAATGTGCGCATCTGCATACATCTTCATACTGATTAAGAAGCCGACCAAACTATCGGCCGATAAAAAGTCTGCGGTCTGCGGGGGCCCTTACTCTAAGAACTCTAGATACTACAATGATTAAGATCTGAACAAAGTGACAAAAGACCGCGGCGTAGTGTGCCAAATAGCATTTTAATTAGCCAGATAAGGTACGTCATTAGCAGCAAATTACTCTCGAGTGGAGCACAGTTTGTATGTTCCATACAATTTATCTTATTGATGCATCTTGTGGCAAATTACCGGAACGTCATTACAGGAATTAATAGAAAATTGTGGAATTTACCTGGGCTTTTGAATAGATTTGAGAGGTTATTTTTTTTCTAAAAATCAAAGTAAACAAAGTACCTAGCTATATTAAATAGCTACGTAGGAACTTACCACAAACATTACACATATACTTGTAGATAGAGTTAGTAGTCAAAAAAAATTGTCTCTGACTCACTCCTACCCCAAGTTGTAAAAGATTAAGGGAATTCCATAAAACAGTAAATTTGTCTTAATCCGTCCCCTTATCCTTAAGTGGTGACCAGGACAGGAGTCCTTCCATCAAGGATCTACCTTCATTAGGGTTCTGTGACTAAAAAAAGACGTGCGGCACTCGGGGACAGCCGCGGTAAAGCTATTGCATAACATTTTTTGCTGGATTCCGCATGCGCAGTGTTAGGTTATTTCGTTACGGAATTTCTGGATTCAGTCTTCACGCTCAAGCCTTGCGATAGAAGCTATGCAATAGCTAAGAGTGTTGCATTTCTTCAGTAGCGCAGTTTGACAGACTACCGACAGGATTTGGTTAGTTTCATAATCCCCATTGAACAATCCCCATCATGGGGATTATGGTAATCCCATAATCCCCATGATTTTTATGTTTTCAGATTTAGCTCTAGCGGAAAAAAACTTGTGAGGTGTCATGGAACACCCGGATGGAACGAAGTTCTTAATTTAATAACTGGCTTGCTTTCTATAAGAGGAGAAAGAGACAGACGGATTACAGACAAAAAACCCTGTAAAGGTACACTCAACTCAACAAAAATAATCGTCGCGACACCACACGGTTCAATACGAAACTGGCTTGCTTTCTATGAGAGAGATATAGACAAGACAGAGAAACGCGTACACAGCACGGTTTACAACTATAGCAAAAAGTGCCGTCACCACTTTTGGTCTTAATTTTTTCCCCCCCTTTCGCAACGCGCGATAAAGAACTTCGTTCCAAAAAAATCTAGCAGATTTATATATTACTAGCTGTCCAGGCGAACTTCGTACCGCCTTAGAGATTATTTTTTTTTCTGGGAGATTTTCTTATTTTTTTTTTCGTAAAGACCTTCTAGTAATAACAAATACAACAAAAAAAGAATTAGTGGAATCGGTCCAGCCATTCAAGCGTGATGCCGTGACCAAGGAAAACGGGTTTCATATATTATTATATTATGCTGACCAAACAGGACCACTGAAGTACCTAAGACTCGCACTTGACCATTTCTCGTTTATTTTTAGTCTGTGGGGCCGCGCGTGCGCTACAAATGGGTTCCTGTGATAACTCTCACTTTTAAATCCTTTTATACTTGTGTCACCTTCTTTACCACCCGCTACAGACAAGGGAATTTCAACCTTGTGTTACCATAATAAGGGTTATTTTAGCTTGTATTGAAACCGCACTTTAAATTCCAAGAATATAAGTCATTTGTTAGGTTATCAGCACTTTATTTGGGACGGTATTTGTGAATATCTTTGGTTTGTTTATGCGGATGCTTCGCGTGTTTGGAATACCTAAGCCTTGTAATGATAAGTTTGGGAAATCAATTAGTAGGAACTCGATATTAAGGCGTTTAAGGTAAATTTGTAATGTGTCTGTGACTTTAAGGTTTAGGGTAAGTATATTAGTATTCAAAAGTTTTGAAGAAATCAAACATGATTTTGACCGATGTCACAGTTCAGTGGGTAATATAAAGATTATTTATGCTGTGGTTTTTTGTATAGATATGTATTAGCAAAAAAGATGTTAATAATAATGAGAGTTTGGGGGAGACCTTTGCCCTGCAGTGGGACACAAAAAGTTAAAAAAAATATAAAAATCTGCAAACGGTCTAACGGTCTATCTTATAAAAAGTTAGCGCATACTTGAAGTATTGATTACCATACGTAATGATGACCTAAAGTCAACTCTAACTTTTTATAAGATAGGAGGTAAATCTATAGTAGAAGCTTCACTTAATATAGAACTAGATGGCGTTGTATATAAAATAAAATAATATTTTTTTATACTTTTTCTAGTTTCAAAGTTTCTATGTCATTTTTCATAAGTAATTAATATCGAAAGCCGTTAAATACGATACTACAAAGTACTACAATGCACCGAATCAAAAAGTCGTTAAGTAATATTTTAATATATTCAAAACACGAAAAGAAATTGCAAATACATCGTGGCTGCACTTACCTACTTAAAAGCCTCATTAATATTATAATAGTATTGGTAATTTCTAATCAAACATTGCGCTATAACTTTTATAAGAATTATAGAGCTTTCGCATAAATAATAATTTATAATAATAAAAGTGTGGTGCATTCTTTATTATGGCGTAGTGCATACTTTGGTCTAATCTTAAGGCTTGACTACACGATAGACACAGCTAGAAAAAATATTAAGCATTTTTTTTAACTGCTACATTTCACGCAGGCGTCACAGCTCAGTTGGTAGCTCTGCCTTCCATGCTGTGGGTCGTGGGTTCCGTTCCCACCCAGAGCAAATGTCTGTGTGATAGACATAAATATTTGTTCTGTATCTGGGTTTACTATGTATTCTATATTATGTATATATTTACGAAAAAAATGTATATAAGATTCAATCCGCAATCTAGTTCCCATGCATTCTTTATTATGGCGTAGTGCATACTTTGGTCTAATCTTAAGGCTTGACTACACGATAGACACAGCTAGAAAAAATATTAAGCATTTTTTTTAACTGCTACATTTCACGCAGGCGTCACAGCTCAGTTGGTAGCTCTGCCTTCCATGCTGTGGGTCGTGGGTTCCGTTCCCACCCAGAGCAAATGTCTGTGTGATAGACATAAATATTTGTTCTGTATCTGGGTTTACTATGTATTCTATATTATGTATATATTTACGAAAAAAATGTATATAAGATTCAATCCGCAATCTAGTTCCCATAGTACAAGCTTTACTTAGTTTGGGACAAGTGTGATGTGTGAATTGTCCGTGAGTAAGAGATATTTGTAGATCAAAAGCATCAGTATCAAAATCATTTTAAAATTGAGGGCTAATCATTATTTAAAAAAAATGTAGTTAATATACTTACTTATATCAATCTAGTACCCCTAGTACAAGCTTTGCTTAGTTTGGGACTAGAGTGTGATTTGTGAAAAGTCCGGGTTAAAACTAGTCTAACGCACAGTGTAACCACGGCTTTAGAGGAAAGTGCTAATTGTAACGTGACCACTTTAATTTAACCGCGCAGTGTAAAATCATGCAACACATTTTGAGCGTGATAATTAGCAATTTAATTTCTAGACTATTGCCTGAGCTTAAAATGTAAGTTTATCGTGTTACTTTTGCAAATGTTTCTAATAACTTTTATGTTATCTTAATTAGGTTTTTGTTCTGGACTTGTTTTTTTTTTTTAATAAAACACTGAGCTTTTTTAATAGCTCATATTTTTATTTGAGTTGAACTGATGGCCCACCTGATGTTGATTGTGTTTTTGTTCAAGACTTGTTTGTTTTTTTATTTGTAAAACGCCGAGCTTTTATCAGCACATATTTTTATTTGTCAATATGTTATATTTTGTAAAAGTAAGTTAAGATAGGCCATCACCTGATGGTGAGTAGAGGTAGTATTTCCCTGCTGAGCTTGTTCACAAAAAGGTCTACTACAACTAATATTAATAACAAATGGTGTCCAAATAATATCTACTTATTTTATTTTCGGATTATTTTTATATTTATGTAAGTAGGTACATCTCTTTGACCGGTGGTGTTAATTTTCTCAATAAAATCTAATAAAACACCCACTTTTATTGGTATAGTCACAAAATGGCTGCCTTTTTTAGAATTTTATGATTTACCAAAACAGCAATTTTACAACACGTTATTAAATAATCCACTTATTTCTTAAAGTACCTAATATCCGTCAACGATCATAAAATTTTAAACTAAAATGGACTCTAACACGAGGTCATAAAAGCTATTTAATTTATCAAACAGAGTAAGCTTTTCTTTGTGGAACTTTATGTTTTTACTAACATTATTTTATTATGCTGAAATTACAGAAAATGGATAGAAACAAGTCGAAGATATATTTTAGTGTTGATGACAAGAACTTGTGAAATGTCTATACAGGGTGGCGCAAGAAGTTGTTGGTGAAGTTTAGTCCAAACGAAGCAAAGCTATAAGATACTATCACGGTTTTGAACATAGTTTTCATTGTAAATGGGATATTTACCATGATTTGATCATGGCGCATGCAACTGTGCCGAAATATCGGGAAATAATCAAACTCACAAATCATGGTAAATATCCCGTTTACAATGAAAACTAAAGCTATAAGAACTAGGTAGCAATATAGAAAAAATCGAAAATAAATACTTACGTTTTGTCTTTTGCGTATGCCAGTTACCTCTAAATAAAGTGGTTTTGTTTCAAGCATTTTACTTAAGTCTAATCCGGCTCGAAGGACCAAAGAAATGTAAGGTGAATCCCTACACTTCGTTTGATATATTGATAGGATGCGAGAAATGACAAACCAATCAAGTCTGTGGTTTTACTAAAACTGATTTATTAAAACAAACTTGACTAAAAATTATGATGGTGTGCAACTGATACACTGCACATTGACTGTACAATAGGTACCTAACTATCTAAATTAGTATCTATAGTTTTTTGCCACCCTGTATAACACTGCGTTTACCTAAGTATCATGTTTTAGTAATATTATACGACTGAAAATAAAAGCCAATTAGTATAAGCCACTCAAATAAAATAGTTAAAGTTATTACATTTCCCCTGTCTTTGTAACTTAAATATATTTTAAATATAAATTTTATTGAAAAACGTTTTATGTTTTGTCTTTAAAATAATAATTTGCATAATTATCAACCATATACTTTTTTATAATTTTAACGTTATTTTCTTTTTCTCTAACCTATCTCGTCCCACTGCTGGGCAAAGCCCTATTCTCCGCTTTTTTCCACCAATTCCTCTCGAAGGTGTCTAGGTCGTCCCGCCATCGTCTCCTTGGTCGGCCTCGACGCCTTCTTCCGACCTCAGGCATCCATCATAAAATAAATGAATAATGCTGGACAATCCACACAACATCATCTAGCCCCAAGCTAAGCAGAGCTTGTGTTATGAGTACTAGAAGACTGACATACTTAATATTATACATTACATATATAGATAGATATTTTTTATTATACATATAATACCCAGAACACCCTTCATGTAACGGCTTAAACGTTAATACAATAATTTAATGTTATCTTGGTTAGGTTAGGTTTTTAAATAATAATAAATATTGACGGACATTTCACACATCAAACTCCAGTCCCAAACTAAGCCAAGCTTGTACCTACCATGGAACTTTTTTTTTTGTAAAAACATACATAGAATACATAGTTACAGAACGAATATCGAATCCACGACCCACATCATGGAAGGCAGAGCTACTATCAACTAAGCTGTGACGCCTGTCAATATTTGTGTGTATATTCGCCATGTTCGGTAAAAATGATGAAATAAATAATCTACGCACCTGCCCTGCCCTCTGTACTCAGTAGTGCATGGAAATTACTGTACGTACCTACGTACTATCTTGTACATCGTAATATGTGCGTGTGACGTTTCGTTGAATAACGGACGAATTTTGAAAAAATATGACAGATTGAACACGCATGTCGGTACAAAAGGATTTGGAGTTTACATTTTAGAATTTTTGATTGTTTTCCGTAAATGTCTTGTCCGTTCTTCTAGGCTCTGGTCGCGTAGAACTGGCACCTAAGAATCACCCAGTGTATAGGACGATTCTAAATGATCTTTATGATTTTATTGAATATTATTATAGATAAGATATAAGATTGTTACAGGGTTTGTTTTTTTAATATTGCAATAAAATTATCTCATTTTATAAGTTCAAGCATTATATATAAATAATGCTTGAACTTATAAAAATACCCCCCTGTATAACATACATTTTATTGATTAGACTTAACAATTGCGTTAATTATAAGGCATTCCATTTACAGCACCAATGTATTCATTTGAGCACCAATGTATTGATTACATCACCAAACTATTCCACTTTCAGCATCTATTTCTAAGCTTAGTCCTTAAAAAGGAATGTTATCGTATAACGTACATCCCTGAGTGCGGCTGTAAGTTATTATTTCTTTTTACAATTATTTCAATAAACTTACTACACATCTACCATTGTCAATAACACCCACTACTACACAATGGACGTACAAAATAATAAAATATGTATTTTACGATCAATATTGTATATATTTTTATTATCAAGAAGATAGTTGTGAGATAAAATATTATATTTATGTTATTTTAAACAATGCCATCTAGAAAAATAATACAATCCAATACAAAAATTCACGGACAATTCACACATCACACTTTAGTCCTAAACTAAGCATAGCTTGTACTATGGGAACTAGATTGCTGATAGAATACTTATATATTTCATTTTTGGAAATATGTACACATACGAACACCCAGATACAGAACAAAATATTAATTCATCACATAAACATTTGCTCTTGGTGAGAATCAAACCCACGACCACTTCCACGACGTGGAATATGGCAGCGTGGTAGCTCCACGCTGCCAACTGAGCTGTGACGCCTGTCACATCAAAATGAAAAGTCGATTAAATGATAATAGGTATAAATATTTATTTGTCCCCAATCTCACACATTTGTGTTATGTGTAAGATACATCAAAAAAATATGAGAAAAAAATACAAATATTTAAAAAAAAATTTTGTTTAACAAATAAGGAACCTTCATTTTTAATATCGAATATGGGTAGGTACTTTTGAGTCGGTCCGTCAGTGCTAGTAGTGACGTCACGTAAGCAGCCGCTTCCGGGACCAAATTGCTTTACAGCACATCACCCCTCGATCCATCATCCACCCATTACGTTGAAGGATCGTTTTATTGTGATGTTGTTTTCAACCGCTTGTATTGAGGGGCTTGTTTTTATAATAAAAAATAAATATTAATGGACACATTGCGCTGTAGTCCCAAACTAAGCAAAGATTGTAATATAGGATCTTGATTGCGTATTTGTATACATTTTTAAGTCCCCAGTACACAATGGCGTATGCTGGCCCACGACAGGCCATCGCCACTGTGTACACGGGGCAATGGCGTATGATGGCGGACAATTGTCAACCGTGGCGCGCAATCGGAAAATTGACGGTTTTTCGGGCACACTTCAAAGGAATCGTGGCGTAGCGTGCCCTGTGGTGTTCACACAATGGGCCATTGTTTAGTTTGTCACCTACAACTTTCAAATTTATTGATTTATAATAATTGTAGTATTTTAGGTACGATATTTTCAGATGAATGATGCATTTAATCGTATAGAAGACTCCCTGAAAATACCTATTTAAAAAAAAGAGACATTTCTTCTACGTCCATCGCAAGTGGATTGCCAGGCAGCAATGAGACATGCGCCATTGTGTGAACACCAAGTGATCGTGGCCTACAGTGGTGCATTGCAAAGCGTGGCCCAGCATACGCCATTGTGTACTGGAGCCTTTAGAAACATAACATAATCATTTGCACTCGGTGGAGATTGACCCATAAGCATGTTTTGTTGTTGTTTGTATTCACTACCAAATTATAATTTAGTTAATCTTATAAAATATCACTATTTTTGTTGTGAACATTTGTGTTGTGCATAATAAATCTTTTAATTTTGTAACAATGTTTTTTTTTTTATTTTGTCATCCAATTAGTATTTATAGAGTGATCATAATTAAATTTAATTTATTCAACCGATAACGATCTTAATAACTGACACAACCTTTCAATGTCAAAATAATATAATGTCAATAATAAAATTCAATTGACATAAAATTATTTTGACATTGTGTGGCTAAGGTGGTACAACTTATAATATGCAAAATTAGCTGATTGATTGATATAACTAGGTTATTATAATAATTAAAAAAACCTTAAATATTAATGTTTGATTTTATAATTATTTAACTGGAACGGCAGAAACCAATTAAATAAACTTAATTTTCATCAAAAACGGGATATTTCAAACAGCAGGAAATAATGAAACACAAATCAGGGTCCGTTACAAATAAATATAATGAAATTTATTATTTATTTAAACTTGATGTGCGCGGTGGACGAAGGTCCGCCTGCGACGTGGGGGTTGCGGGTTCGATTCCCGCCTTGGGATAAATGTTTGTACGATCTGCAAATATTTATCCCGGGTGTTCGAGGTATTTTTTACGTATAATAAAAAATATCTATCTATGTAATGTATTGTATTATGTATGTCAGTCTTCTAGTACCCATAACACAAGCTCTGCTTAGCTTGGGGCTAGATGATGTGTGGATTGTCCAGCATTATTTATTTATAGATACCTGTTGAAACACTATGTGATGTCGAAACACTATGATTGGCTAATTGATTCTTGCATCGTTAAGTATTAAAATCACCGTTTATAGTGAATATATCATACAAATTACTTTAATTGTCGTCAACATTGTACATTTATGGGCAAATAGCTGTAAAATGTCAATAAAATCAAACTAACATATTAACGTGAGTGACGTCATGATGCCACTTCTAGTATCTTTATAGCAAATAATTAAATACAAAATTGTATGTAACACATTTGCACATAAAAAATGTTATTACCATGCATACACATTAAATAAAATTAATGGATTTTTTATACAACGCTATCTAGTTCTATTAATAAAGTAAGTAAAGACGATCTGCGTGTAGCTGTCAAACACTGGACGAGAGCCGAAGACCGGGCTCAGTGGCGCGTCTTGGGAGAGATCTACGTCCAGCTGTGGACTTCTTCTGCTTCTTATCGTGTCGATGCTACATCTGTATTTTGATGTAGCATCGTGTTGGAAAGATTAGCCAGACTAGACACTGCTTTACCGTGCCTAGCTGTTACCGGTGTGCGCCACGAGGAGGCTCTTTCCATGCAACCTATAGCAGTGGACTGATATAGGTTGATGATGATGATGATATGAACTAGATACATAATAATATGTAGATATTATATTATAGCATTTCTAATTTATAACAAAAGCACAATAACGTTAAATATAATCAGTAGTAGATAGTACTTATATTCTATTGTGTTATTCAATTATATTTTCCCTCATTTATATGCTAAAGATTAAGTTAAATAAAAAAACTATTATTTATATTTAATTAGGTACTTTATTTCAAAGTACTTACATTTTATTTCTGTTTAATTATATCAAGCTTTTAGCAATATAGTTTCCGATATTAATCAATCTAGTTAATTAGTCGATATTTTACAATCAAAATTATTTTGCTCAAGGTTTTATATTTAATTTATAAGTAAGTAGGTATATTAACTTATTAATTTAACACAGATTCTTTTGCGCAAAATAATTGGAGTGGAACATTATATTACAAAAGAACTTTAATATATAAAAACTGTATAATAAACAGACAAACAACACCTATCCTACTAATATAATGTGAAAGTTTGTATGGACGCAAAAATTATCAACTGAATGGATTTGAATGAAACTTTACAATAATGTAGTTTATACATCCGAATAACACAAAGGCAGGTATTGTGCGAATTTTAAAAAATATAACGATAATAAGACTTATAGCTAGTTCAAAAATATTTTTATGTATTTTATCTGTTTTTGAATATTTTTGATTAATAATTTGTACTTAATTATTTTTTATTCTTTTAAGCTTAGTAAATTTTATGTATTATAATTTAAACCTGCCTATTTATATTATACCATTTTTAATTTGTTTGTAAACTGTATAATTTGTCTGTTTTGGTTGCAAATAAAAAATAAATCTATTTATTTTTCATTTTAAAATATAATTTGGCCCACACTATCATCACATATGAATACAAGTGTGCGTGTGTGTGTTTATAAATATTGGTAGGTAAACACGATAAATAGTTTCATAAAATAATCAGACTTACCATCATTTGTACTGATATTCCTGTCCGGAATTCGATCCGAGTCCTCCGTCCCCACTAAGTTCCGGATACTGAACGAATTCGTCTTCCGAACCGGCGGCACTTCAGCTGTCACTCGCGTGACGTCATCTGTCACTTCACGGCATTGTTCCCGGCCCGACATCTCTTGAGCGCCTTCCAGTGACTCGCCGCGACGAGTTGTCAAATCCATATTCACAGATGACATTCAAAAAAGGTTTATTTTTCATTTTTGAATTATGTGCATTTTTCAATACAAAAAACATGTGATATCAATTTTGAGTTTGTTTTTGTCACTTCCGTTGTCACTGAATCCTTGTTTTAACCGTCAACGCGTATTCATTTATAAAAGGAACGTTCCAACTTTTTTTTTTAAATAAGAACGGTATTTTTTATCTTTAAAAAAAAACCATTCACTCGTTCTTTTGTTTTTTTTGTAAGTTTTGAGATTATAAGTCGCGTATTGTGTGCGCGAAATCGATGTTTGCACGGAGCGCGCGCTGACTCCGCGGTGGAAAAGGCGACTGGTCCTCTTCCCTCCTCAGAGCGTAGTCTGCCGGCCCTCCCTACGCCTATAGGCGGAGCGGTCCGCCCCTTCACTCACATCACAATGTAATTGCAATCCTACTTACAATTAAATTCTTTGATCTATTCGTATTAATGATTCGTAATTGCATTTATTGATAAAGTGAGGCGCGTGGCGGTCGTAATGGCGGCTTTGCGATTGAACTGCAGTTTGTAAAAACAATGGTCGTTTCAAGTGTGTTTTATGAGCGGGAAAAATGCAGTTAACGTGCCTTATTGCACGTTTGAATGTTTGCCACTTAGTGCCTTAGAGCTAGAATTCCAAGGCTTAACAATTTAATTCATTTAACAAACAATTTTATAGAAAATACCAGACTTAGGTCATTTTTAAATATGAAATCAGCTAGAGACTAAAAGCGTGGTGACTGGAATTTTGATTCTTGTCTTTACTTAGTACCAGCTTTGCTTAGTTTGGAGCTGGATTGCGTTCTAATAGTAAAACTTTAGTACCTATCAACTTTATGTATGGCTCTAATAACTGTTTTAGTAAAGTTGTCATAATGTATTTATCCACACCTATATTTATTTATCATCTGTATTTTTGTAGATTAAATTATAAAGAAATAAAAATTTGCCTTATTAGTTTTATTTTTAAAATGTCTGCTTAAAATTTAAATTATTGCAACATAATCAAATTGTATATTTGGTTACTAATTAGATTTTTATTGATGTTAAAATATTGAAATTGAGTTGAGAATTAGTCGAACTATTATGAAAAGTGAGGTTTTAAAAGGAACTTATTTTGTTTAAATCAAGATAAATGTTATGTAAAATAATTAACATTAATAATGACAGTTTTTTTTATGAAAAACTATCAACAATAAAAGGGCCTATATGGTGTTAGGCGTTTATATATAAACCATGCAAAAATAAGGAACAGATACAATACTAATAAATTGGTTTTTGTCATTGGTGGTTCGGTCACTGTCTTGACACGTTACCATTAATAAATAATAGCTGGATTTGTTGGCCAACTATTGCATTAACAAGCCGAACGTCTCGACTCCTCTGTATAACTTATTTAAAGTTAATACTAAAGTTTTAAAGAAAAGATGGATGGATTGTGTGAAAAATGATATGGATGTGAAAGGAGTGAATACTGAGATGACGGATGATAGAGGAGAATGGAAGAAAAGAACATGTTGTGCCGACCCCACTTAGTGGGATAAGAGCAGGAAGAAGAAGAAGACTAAAGTTTTAAAACAGGTGCGTTTAGTACCTACTTAACTTTTGATAAATGAATTTATTGTACATACATTGTTAGAAAAAAAAAACATTTATTTTTACAACGAAAATTATCGTATCAAATTTAATCACCGTAATCCTAATAAAATTTAACGATGTGACAACCATAACAATTTAAAGGTAAAGATCCAACTTTGGCTGAGTTTACACTTACCGATACGACACTAACCAACTAACAATGTCTATAATACATCAGTATCAGTCTCATGATCTTAAAGTTTTATCAGTCCACTGCTGGACGTAGGTCTCTCCCAAGACGCGCCACTGAGCCCGGTCTTCGACTCTTCTCATCCAGTGTACGCTACACTCCGCAGATCGTCGCTCCATCTCGCCGGAGGGCGTCCTACACTACGCTTGCCTAAACAAACAGTATCGTAAAAGTGTCGTTATCGTATAGTGTAAGTTTTATATGTGCCCAAGCCCTACATTTTGTCGTTAGGCCATAAATTCTTGTTAGTCCTGAGTCCGGCCTCGGGCGACTACACAATTTATTTAGTTTAATTATTTGTTGGTATTTATTGTTGTTTTAATTAAAATAATAACTTGGATTATAAATCATTATAAATGGACATGTTTTTTTTATAATAAATTGTAATTGATTTCAATGTGTTTTATGGTAATGAATTTAATTACATAACCTACATATTTTAATATGAAATATTTAATAAATATCTATGAGAAAAATCTAATTAATCTTTCAATTATTTCAATACCTATATGTATAATTGATTTAAGCAGGTATGTTTGATTTGATTATCGCAGTGTTGTGAGGTTACATAAAAACTTCTTTCATTAACTAGGAATTCAATATTTTTTTCATCTAATCTAACAAACAATGCAAGAAGAGGCAGTATGGCTCTACGACTGCAGTCAGCCCACAAAGTAAAAAAAAAAACTTTTCATTCCGCGGGAATAAATATGTCAATACAAAGAAAATTACATTCTGTTACATCTGTCATGTAATTTGTGTGCACAGTTCACAGAATTTCTAATAATTAGTACTTTTTATATTAATTCAAATGAAAAAGCGCATAATCAGAAAAATTCAGGCATCGGAAAACTTACCTTAGCTTTATAGTAATAAGACTGACAATAGCATGAAAAAAAAGTTTAGTACGCCATGATGTATGTGTGTATTCCATACTCAAATAAGTAAACAGCAAATCAAGTTACACCAATAAGCTTTATTCACTTTAAAATGGATCTTATTTCCCTAGTAATAAGGGTGATTTCAGCTTGAATAAAAATAAAACAGTTGTGGACGTATTCGACACTCGTATTTAATGAACAAATAACAAGAGCAGCGTTTAATCACTATCGTACGATATTTGTAAAGCAATCGCCCGACTATATAAATTGCATTGGCTTGGTCCGATCTGCCTTGATCGAGGTTCCATGAGCGGAAAGATGAGCTGAGCGATGATAAACACAAAAAATAGATTCTTTATAATTCCGTTGAAGAGCGTATTAAGATTTTCTGTATATAAATCAGTAACAGTTTTTAAAATATGTATGTTTATTTTTGGATATGTGGTCAAGTTCAAACAAAGCTCTAAAAAAATTGAGTCAAGACTCTACCCAAGCACGGTAAACAGTAGTCTCATATTACAGATAATTCAATTCCCACAGGAAACAAATAGAATAGCGAAAACATTTTATTGCACACCACTATAAAATAACAAATCAGACAAACAGAATTATGTACGGTCTTCTTCTTCTTCTTATCGTGTCGACGCTACAACTATATTTTGTTGTACGGTAATTGACTACAATTAAAACAGTAAATTTTAGAATCGCTTATCGCTCCGCTCATAACCACGCACAATGTCTGTTTCGTCGGCACTGGCGCTGGCACAAAGTGAGTCCACGGGGCGCCAGACCCAATTATACCACATCCTAAACTGATTCTATTTGTATGGTAATGCACTCATTACGGCAGACAAAGGTTAAATAAGAATCAACGGATTTATGAGGGGATTTGGGAAAATTCAGATTTGGATATTAATTTTTAGTGTCACTTGATGGATGCTATGGACGTCCGAGAGCCATCTTGTTTTATGGTTCTTAAAGTTACAGTGGTATCAAAAATATATAAACTAAGTATTTTATTTTTCTTTTAATTCTAACATCAAAATCATTTTCGGTTTCTTAAATTTGGTATTTAATTAAAAAGGTAACTAAATAATTATTAGTAGGTAAAGAAATTAGCATTCCTTGATATAACATTTATAACAAAAAATAACACAATGATTTTGTAAAAAAAAATAAAAAAAAGTTTCCTTGGGCTATGCCTATGAGCGGTTCATTTGACGGCTAGTAACGTCGTTTGAAACAAAGAAATGTAAACCATAATCGGCACCCAGTGACTTGCCAATATCCAGATTAACCTTTCGAATAATATAATGATGCAAACAAAATATGTAGAGCGATAAATGTAAGTTTTTGCATTAAAATTTTAAGGCCATCAAGAAGTTCACACATCGTTTTTAGGATGGTTTTATGCAGGATGTTTACGCGCGGTTCATTTGACGGCGTGCGGCGTTTGAAACAATGTGCATGCATCTTGATTGGCACCCGATGACTTGCTACTTAGTACTAACCTAGTCCGGCACCAGTTTTCTTTTTAAAATTGAGTTGAAGTAAGGTTATGGTAAACGCTAATGAAATAAAGATATTCAATCATTGAAATCGTCGTCTATTCTCGTTTAGTTCCGTCGTGTTTCCTAGCTACAAAATATTAATTCCTACTATGTATGAAATGAAATGTACTTACGTATTAACAAAAAAAAACTGTATATGAGTATTCTATCAGCAATCTAGTACAAGCTTTGCCTAATTTGGTGCTACAGTGTGAATTGTCTATGAATATTTATTTATTTAATATCATATTCAATAAATATAACAAAATATGTAGTTTTTAAAGTTGCTTCCCTGCCTACCCCTAAAACCTCAATTCACCGTATCTATTACAAAGTGAGACAAGCTACTAATCTTATTTATTCAATAGTCCAAGTCCCGCCGCGGTCAGTGGTTACCATGTACTGCCCAAATAACAGTAGGAACCAGGGATGTACTCAGACAAATCGTAAAATTAAGGAATTTTTTATCAGTATTTTGCAGTTCATAAATATTAAATGATGATTTTGGGCTAAAATTTCATTTTATTTCATTTCACGACTTCAGCTGAATACCAGGGTCTACTGCTAAAATAGGAGATAGGTACTGGTTAGGTCAGATCAGGAAAAACTAGTTTACCCTTTTTTTGTTTAAAATAATTAAACTTTTAATAAAAATAGCTTATTTCATTTTGGTATCGCACCTACTTTAGACGGGACGATACTAAAAAAATAAACAAATGTTTAATTAATAATATAATTTAATAGTAGGTACCTACGTATTTGTAGAGTGAAGTTTTCGCAACTAAAACCTAGTTGCGAAAACTTCACAAGCGCATCTCATCTTTCTGTTCTGAACTAAAATCTGTAAAAATAACGCTACCAACAACTAATTTCTTTTCTTGTTCGTTCTGTGTCTTTCCTTTGTCCGACCCTGTCAATAAACCAACGTCTTTTGTACCAGCCGCTTTCATGTATCTAATGTAAACGATGACTCGACATTTTGTACCGAATTAGATGCACGCCTACCTTGTTTTGTAGTATTGTGCTTAGAGGGATGGACGAAGAGGTCTGTGCGTTTATCTTGGAACGCAGTCAAAAGTGGGAGTTTTGACAGAGGCTAAGACTGTAATAAACTCTAACGGCCGGTTTCTCGAACGAAAAAATCAAATAATTACTATGTGTCAAACTCGGTTCAATCGGATTTGGGTTTCCAGAAACCGGCCGTACCTAAGTCCATTAGAAAAACTATGAATATACAAAAAAATAAAGTTTATAAGTACCTATTCTATCAGCAGCCTAGTTTCGATAGTACCTACAAGCTTTGTTTATAAGTATTGAAATGAAATTAAATGTCTTTTCAAAAACTTGTCTGAAGCCTGGTAATTGTTTTAGGTATGTACACACATTTCGTCAAAGACCGACTTGCAAAAGCATATACAATTTGTAGAAAAGAGAAAAATAAACGCATTTTATATGGGATTTATTATTATTGGGACTTGAGTGTGACTGTGTGATGTGTGAAATGTCCATGAACATTTATTTATATAAACAAGGTTTATATTAAAAAGAAACAGCAGTTTTAGCTTTTTTCTAAATAAAATTTGGATTTTGGCTGTGTTTAATATCTTTGCCTGGTCTAAAAATACTTGGGGTTTTAGCCGTTTAGTAACTAAACATAATTCGTAAGTCGAGTCGTGTCGTGACACAAGTCTGTGGTCGCTGAACCAGTAGTTAGCTCATCATTACCCGCGGTTGGAGTCCAATCCAATCCAACCCGATAACTTGTCTTATTCGAGTCACATTGCGTGTTGAGTACCGCTGGCTGGTTAACCGTTGCTACACCACCGAGTAATGTAACCAATACAAAACGATTATGTCTGTTATAATATATGCTAAATGTAGTGAGTAATTTTGCTGTCATTTCTAATGACAGCTATTAGCCGGCCTTTGTGGTTAAACTAGTTGGATTTCGGTTACAGAAGTAGCAGATTATAAGCTAGTTTAGTTCAAAATTACATAATATTTAAAATGAGACTGAAATAATATTTTTATGCCGTTTTTATGCAATATTATTATGTAGAGCTGTAACAGTAAGTATTTTTTTAATGAGATTAGTAAATAAAATCTAAGTAGGTTAGTAGGTATACGTTTCTGGCTTAAGAATAATAATAAAAAAATATAAAGTAAATTAAACAAGTGCAATATTTTTTTATTATTTTAGTCGCAAATTTTAAATAACGATTAAAAGTGAGCCTGAAAATAAATTTTGGCTCTTGAAAGTAATACCCGGCAAAGGTACCTAGTGTTTTTTTTTTGGTATTTTTTGACGTAGATTTTGACGTAAGTATAGACCAGGATTCGAAGAAGACAATTTCGCATTTTATTGGAGATGATGATATATTACTATGAAATATTTAAAAAAATCTCCACATATAATAACAAACTTTGTTAATCACAGTACAGTTATGTAAAAAAGTTAATTTAAATTAAAAGCATAACACAGAAGCGGATTAAGGGCGGGCGCGGTCCCCGCAGTAATTACTGAGTTAAGTGAATACAGCCTCCATGTTTCGCAAATCATCGTTGCTTATTAATTCTAACATGGCACTAGCAAGGTACAGTCATCTACAAAAAGTTAAAAAAAAAAACAAAAAAAATATCATGTATATTTCACACATAATGCTCTATTCCCAAACTATACACTATAGGAACTAGATTGCTGATAGAATATTTGTAAGTAACTAAGTAAATATATTTTTTGTATACACTTGCATAGAATACTTACATATAGAAACATGTTCATCAAAGATTGGCAATCTCGCTTTTCGATCCTAATTACTTCAAATGATTAATAGATCGATAGACTTAAAAAAAAAGCGATAAAGAATTGATACCTAGATTAGTCAGCTCCACACGTATTAAAATTCGGTCTATCTTATAAAAAGTTAGCGCAGACTTGAAGTATTGATTAGGTACCATACGTAATGATGAAAGTTAGCGTTGACTTTATGTCAACGCTAACTTTTTATAGGTAAGAGAGGAGGATTGTCTTTTCTAAGTATAAGAGGTTTAACAAAGTAGGTTACAAACATCATTAGATTTTAAAATAAATCCGTCTTCGACCAAACACTTTTCTACCCACCAGTACATGTACAGCAAACGATGTAAATTGAATTAGTGGGCGTGCACCGCGGTCGCCGCGACTGTACCCATCATTTGTTCAAATGAATATGGCAGACAGGATACGGAAGTGTTATTAAAAAAATGAATAACTTCGCAACGATGTGCAACGAGATAAGAGTATTAAAAAAAACAATATGTAATATTGAAAAACAAAAAAGTAAGGCCCCACTAAAAACCAGAGCTATAAGAACCATTGGTTTCTATAGCTTATGCTGAGGGCGGCCTTTTTACACTTGTTTTTAAATGTTTTATGTCATATATGTATGTAAGTCAATAAATATTTCTTTCTTTAAATAAATTAAAATAAAAACACGTTGAGCTTACATAAATATTATGTAAATTTATTTTTATAATAGATACACTAGTAGATGTTTCTCTGAATAAAGATTTATTCGTAAAATAAAAATATTCGTTAATAAAAAATGAAAAAATATAATAGGAATAAAATAAAGATGAATAAACTTCAACTTTATCTAGCAACGAATACGTTTCTATATCAATTCTTCACCAATTTTTTAGTGTTCCGTAACAAGTTTCAAATAACGGAACTCATATTTGCATAAAAAATTCGAGCCTTTCTTCCATTACGCGTTAAACTATTAAAAAATCCATTCACAAATACAGCTATTGCGATAAAACACTAAATATAATAATAATTTGCGTAATAATTTCCATTGCAATAAACAATTTCGCGCCGACAATAGAATGGATCAATAATTGTCTCGGATGGGTACACAGATAGAATATCCGATTGCGGTTATAGTAGGTAGTCTGTGGAAGTAGGAGCAGAGATAGTTTTGGAGGAGGCATAGACTATTGTAGACTAGGCTGAACGCAATCCGCGTTTTCATACATAAAAAAAAAACCTGCCTTGGGATAAATGTTTGTACGACCTGCAAATATTTATTCCGGGCGTTCTGGGTATTTTATATGTATTATAAAAAATATCTATCTGTGTTATGTGTGTATTAATATATTTAGTAGGTATGTCAGTCTTCTTGTACCCATAACACAAGTTCTGCTTAGCTTAGGGCAGGGGCTAGATGATGTTGTGTGGATTGTCCAGCATTATTTATTTATATTGCGTCAAGTCCACCTTTTGATGGACTTTTCTCTCTACAGATCATTTTAGAGTAATATCTATCTATGTAATGTAATCTATTAAGTATGTCAGTCTTCTAGTACCCATAACACAAGCTCTGCTTAGCTTGGGGCTAGATGATGTTGTGTGGATTGTCCAGCATTATTTATTTATTTATTTATATTATATAGCAGTATAGTTTTTCATGTTCGTAACTCAGTGGTGGTATCGGCTCGTTACTCCGCACGCGACTGCTGAGACCGCAGCCATTACAGCAATCGATAGACAATCCGCGATCCGCCATTACCGATTGTATTTGTTTTATTGCGATTATCGGTGCCCGCTTTAGCTCTGAGCAAATATTGAGAGAGAACATTTTCTGAACAAGGCATAAGAATAATAATTATTATAAATAAGACAGTGGCGTAAGTATAGAGTTGGTTTTTCTGACGCTTTTCGAATTTTTTTTAAGTGGTAGATAAAGAAAATCGTGACAAAAAAGTGAAAAAATTATGAAGAAAGTTGCAAAATACGGTATATTGCAACTTTCTTTATATATATTATTTTTTCAACTTTTCAAATTGCTATCGAGAAGTCTATAGTATGACATAAATAACGATAACAAAGTCTAGACGCAATTTACAGACCACATTACACACGATTTACAGTTTACAAATTTAGAATCTGTCAAATCGAGGTTCAACAATAAATGTCATTTATTTGTCGACACCGGCGCGTGCCCACTAATGGAAAGGTTGGATTTAAAAAAAAAACTAGAGTTGTCACGAACTTTTCAACTCACATGATTTTACACCCTATTGCCAATGTGTTTCGGTCTATTTTTACCTGAATTTTATGTGAACTTGAGATGTTTTTCTTTGCTCGCGTTTGTGTTATCAGCCAGCATTAGTTGCTTGGAGTTACGATGTATCTTTTGAACCTTTTATCGAGTTTTAAAAAGTGTTTCGAATTAAAACATTATTGGCGTGTCGTGAGCGAGTTTAGAGTGATCCTCGATTAATCATTCGAGTGATTTATAGCGTAAATCGATTATTCGCTTACGATTTATTTCTAAGTGTAGTCTTTCACTACACTTAGAAAATCTTGCTAAAAAGAATGAGCTTTTTGCTTACCGTTTTAGTCAAATACAGTTGTATTAAAAAGATCGTATTAGTAGGTAGGTACTTTAATTTTAGTATGAGTAGGTTTAGCATTAGATATACTTACATTAGCATATCTCAGGCAGGCGGAAAAGAGGAAGGCCTCAAAATATGTATATGGCAAGACCAAACTGTAGAGATAGCAGGCAAGATTTGGACAGAAAAAGCGGAAAACAGAAAAGATTGGAGACTTTTAGAGGAGGCCTATAAGGGTTCATTTTTAAATTATATTTTATTTTTATACTTGATTTTTGTTATTATTTTTTTCGGAACATTTTTTTTTATTAAATTAAGTAGATTTAATAAAAAAAATGCATTTTGTGAAAAAACTCGTTCGGGGAAGTACTACCACTGTACATTTTATATTCGTAGATTTGTAAGTAGATACCATGCCATTATAAAAAGAGTTTTTAAATATCACTTCGAAAAGGTTTAATAGTTTGAATATGATTCCCACTTCATCCGACGTGTTGCTAGATTTCTATTATGAATTCAATCAGCATAAATTATATTTAATTTGGACTGTGACGTCACCGGCGCTTTTGACCCTCTCTGATTATGTACATTTACACTGAAAACAGGCTGCAAAAAAATACCGGTTTTGAATAATATATAACCATGCATGGCATGACATTTGATTTTACTACCTATGGTTAAAAAATAAATTATATGTATATGTAAGTAAGTACACAAAAATACATAGTATAATATCTACAATAAATATCGTGGTAATGTAAGTACCGTTGTATTGGTTTCCACCTAACATCAGATAAGCCATTGTTTTTTCATTATGTATTTATGTGAAAAAACTGCAATAGTTATACAACTGAGTTCAATGTTAAACTATAACGTATAACGGTCTATCTTATAAAAAGTTAGCGCAGACATGAAGTATTGATTAGGTACCATACGTAATGACGACTTAAAGTCAACGCTAACTTTTTATAAGATATGGGGTAAGTATTTGGAAATGTTCGAATATCACATGTCATAATGACATAACTGGTTTTTCTAACATAACATGATTTCTGTGTAAATGCGTCTGATTGTGGTCGTAATCAATTTTTTGTTTAAGCTTATTTGGATTTATGTACTTATCCAGAAAGTTGAGTTGTGATTTACCTATATCTTTAGATAGCTTATTAGCAAAGCAAGATATATTTTTTATATTTAAACATATTTTAAATAACATATGTTTAATAGTGTAAGCGTATTGTAGGACGCCCTCTGGCCAGTTGGAGCGACGATTGACGATCTGCGGAGTGTAGCGCTAACACTGGATGAGAAAAGCCGAAGACCGGGCTCAGTGGCGCGTCTTGAGAGAGACCTACGTCCAGCAGTGGGCTGTTATAGGTTGATGATGATGATGAACGCCTATTATTTTTATGTAATTTTAAAGTAGTTATAATTCTATAAAAAATATTAATATGATTTTATGGTGTATTCCAAGACCATTATATTTTATTCTATTTGATTCCTTGCTAATAACTTTTAAATCTATTATTGGCATTATTCTTTAATGGGCTGTCATTAAATTAATCTAATCAATGTTTTCCATATAAAACTCAGTTTCTGTGGTTTTAAAATGACCGTGAGCTGTCCATTTTGAATAATGTTCAAGGAAAAAAAATCTGTTAATTCAAACACAAGAGGATTTGATGCTTTATTGAGTAAAGAAAAACACATTTAGACACATTAAATAAATAAATAAATAATGCTGGACCATCCACACAACATCATCTAGCCCCAAGCTAAGCAGAGCTTGTGTTATGGGTACCTACCTATTCTACTTGAAGACTGACATACTTAATACAATACATAATATAGATATACATTTAAAATACCCAGAACACCTGGAATAAATATTTGCAGATCGTACAAACATATCCTAAGGCGGGAATCGAACCCGCAACCGCCGCGTCGCAGACGGACCTTCGCCCGCCGCGCCACATCGGTCGTCAAATTAAGACTAGATTATACTTATAATTTACTGAATAAAGTATATAAGTATACTTAATTACTATAATTATTCAGCTCTTTACCTCCCTTGTTACTAAAAACCACTGATGAAGTCATAATATCCAATTAACTAAAAACTATCCCAAATACACCGGACCCATCTAATAGTAATATTATTTACAACATGAACCGTTTTTACACAACCACCGATACGACATTTACTCGATATCGGACAGCAGAGACCGTGGCTTATAGCACATAAATAATAGACAGGTACGTACGACGATTTTGAATTTAGAACGCAAGTTTCTCAAAGAGTCTATAAAGGCTCTGCTCTGTAATGCCATTTATGTTCGTAAAATAAGTGCACGCTATTATTGGTGGCAGACATTTTACATAAATTTTATACAATTTATACAACACTCACTTGGCCCCCCATGGTATCAAGCATGTTGTGTTACACTATAATTATTGAAACACAGGACTAAAAATTTTCTACAAAATTTTATTTGCTATTATTGTACCTACCTACCTTACCTTAATTCTTGGGTTTTATAAAAAAAATATACATAAGTACGCGCTTTCATACCATGACGCTGACATTATTTTTTCAAGCTACTAACATGTTAAAATCGTGTCGTTATCAATATCGGATAGTATAAAAACACTCAAACATACTGATAAACATTTACAGCGCTAAACATTGATTAGTATAACGACCCGGCCGACTGTTTGATGATCGAATTAACATTTTATAGAAATTAATCGATTCTGTATTTATATCGATTATAGTATTCGAATAGATCGTGCTATAAATGTCTCGTTATCACTAATGGTAACATATGGGAGTTTTGTGGGAAACGAGATCGATTTCCTGTTTATTTTTAATAAGGCTTTTTCGGAGAAATTTTCATTTTTTTATTTAAAAGACTTGATTTATTTTTTACGATTTGGATGACCTATTGTACTCTGATTACGTAATACTAATAAAAGCTTAATTAATATTTGAATAGTGTTGCCTAAAGTTGCTAATTAACCGATTAAAATTATCGATAAAACTCATAAACAGCGCTCGTGACTCAGATGGCGAAATATTAAAAAGTAATTGATTCAACACAAAGCTTATTACAAATACTGAATTAAAGTGGAATGCATTTAAAATATTATAAATGGAAATGTCTCGCCGTCGTGCAACGTACACAAAACGTCTTTATATGTTACAGTAATTTACGACAGACTATAAAACGTTGTACCTAAAGATCGGTGAATAAAAGTTAGGCAGCAAGCGCCTGCGTCTGCGCCAACTATCGAGGGAACGATACTAAAAAATCAAACATTGTAGTGACGTTATTGATCGATATCGATGATGTAATAAAAATGTTACTTGTTAGTTACTTTTACCTGTAAAACGGCCAACCTAGATGGATTAAAAAATGTATTCCGTCTGGATATTGTAATTTAAAACATGTATCGTAAGCCAAATAGGTCTCTGAATTGATAATTTAAAAAACAAAAAGATACTGGCTATAAAAAATAATAAATAAAGTTTTGGTAGGTACTTTTTCTAATGTAAATACAACGGCTCAAAGCAAAATATCTATATAAATAGTATAGCCAAAAGCAAAATATATTTATATCGATGTTTTAAAATCTATAGCCCATCCCTATTCGAGCGAGACAAGCAAGGCGAAACTCGTAAAATATTATAATAAGCGCCATTATCATCACAAAGGATGCGTGTAATTGTTTGTCAAATAAATACTAATAAAATTTTGATGTTTATTAAATATAATTTCCAAAAAGACCCTTTTATGTTCTCTTGATTGTCGTAAACGAATAGTTTTTTAGCGATAACTATAGCACCATTCTATTTGAAATGTGAATTTTATGAAATTGGTTGTAAAATTTAATTTACTGTGTTATAAAAGTTGAATTATACTTTTACTAAAATTATTAATAATAGATTTTTTATCGCAGATCGTCTTAGACTCCCATTTATAAAAACAACATTTTCTTTGTAAAATACTATTTCGACAGGCGTCGCTCAGTTTTTATTAGTAGTTATATCAGTAGCTTATGCCTTCCATGTGGGCAGTGGTTCGATTCCCACCCAGGGCAAATGTTTGTGTGATGAACATACTTTAATATTTGTTCTGTATTTACAAATAATGTATATAAGTATTCTATCAACACTCTAGTTTCCATAGTACAATTTTGCTTAGTTTGGGATTAGAGTGTGATGTGTGATTTATCCATGAATATTTTTCTTTGTAATTTTACGGATTATAGAATATTTGTGTTTGAATTTCTTCAACAGTGGTTTTTAAAACTTTACAATTACGGTTATAATTAGGACTGTAACCCACCTCAATAAGGTTGTAAACCTGGTTGCGGTTGGCCCTAGGTCGCGTAATCGCCCACGTACAGATGTACCCTTCACCGGCCTTGAGTGACTAACGCCAAATCAGAGGATCCTCTGATTGTGTGATTAACGGTGAGTCAGTGATGTGGTCCGAGTTAGAGAAGATAACGGTTTATTTCTTTAGTTAAGAAAAAAAATGTAGTCTAGGGCTTAATGGCGAGTCATTGTCAAGATAGATTTAAATCCTTGTAGTCTACAGTCTTCTTGGGTAAGAAAAAAGATGGTCTGTTCAAAAACTGTTTCGTATATATTAAGTACTACAATACTTAGATATTACAGTAAAATAGATAATAGCCTGTATGTAAACTGTTTTTATTGCGAAATATCATCAAATGTGACCTAATTTAATCTAGACTGAAGGTTCTTTTTTCTTTAATCTTAAAATACACCTGTCTCATATATAACACATTGAAGTTTGACTTCATCTATACTAATATTATAAAGAGGTAAAGTTTGTGTGTTTGTATATTTGTTAAATTGTAAGGGGTAATCTCGGGATCTACTGAACCGATTTTAAACATTCTTTCACCAATAGAAAGCCACATTATTGCTGAGTGTCATAGGCTATATAAAAACCCGAAAAATAAAAAAGCTTTTACGTTTTAGTTAGTTTTGCAAAGTGAATCGGAGAAAAAACGGTCAAATTATGCTCAACGAAGCGGGCACGGGTCAGCTAGTCTAGTAATAAAAGTCTATTTTACCATTAAAAAAAGGGTAATCGCTAACCGCTCACACCTAGACCATACCTTAAAATCGTCTGATTGTATAATTTTTCAAATTAGAGATATACGTGACCTGACTGAATAATTCCACGAATGCAACTTTATATAATTGTATTTTATTAATTTAAAAGTTAATTGCTTTTGATTTATTATCAAATTGACTAGCATTTAATGAATGTGTCTAAGATGATGCTGACTAGATGCAACAAAAAAGGTTATAAGTAAAGTTATTTAAAAAAAAACAGTTATAAGTTTTTCATCTTTATTTGTACTTTTCCACATAATGTATATAAATAAGGACGGAAATTACAATCTTAATTAACTAAGTACATTATATTAAATATTATATAATTATACAAAACAATTTCTTTGCGAATTGAGTTATAGAGGTAGCTACTTACAAATATTATTTACTACATAAGTTTTTCATCTCACTAAAAAGAATTGATAAAAAAAGTAACGCTTAAATTAAGAATAGGAAAAAAAACTATTTACAAATTCGTGAATAATTAAAGGTATAGAACCCACACCATATCTTTCTTATAAATTAATAGTTAACAGATCAAATCGGCTCTCTGCCTCAATATTTCCAATCGCAGCTCATGCTCCCGAGCTGCTAACCTCAAAGCTGCAATACTCGAGGTCCGAACATCGTCCATTCCTGGCTGCATAGGCAGCGTCTCACTGCCCGGCGATATCGGAGGAGAGATGGACGGCGCAGGCGATCGGGTAGCTTCGGAAGACGTTCGGAGATCTTCGGAGGTTTGGCTACGTTCGGGAGAAAGCCGATGGTCGGGCGAGAGCCGAGGCTCTGGGGCCGCTAAACTCGCGAATAGAGAGTGGAAGTGAACGGGCGAGGTAGCGTATAGCGGACCTCCGAAGAGCGGAGGGCGAGATAACGGTGGAAGGTATTGACCGCTGAACAATGGAGAGTTTGCGTACCTGTAGACAAAACAAATATACATTAGAAATAAAACAAAAAATTATGATGTGAATTCAAAAACTCTTTTATTACCTAAAAATAATACAAACTGCGTGGTTAAGTAAACCGTATTAAAATTAAAGTTAAACTAACAAGTAACACAAAAATAATGAAAATTCCTTAACGTCAAAATTGACATCAATTTTCTTACCGAAATGATGCCAAAGCAGCATCAAAAGGTTTCCTCAGTCCGAAACCCAGGCCTAGCGGATGCGGCGGCGCTGGCAGAGCGGACGACGGCAGCGGCTGTCCCGTGAGATATCCGCTGAAAGGATGCGCGTGCGGCCCCACCTTTTCTTGTTTCCGCCATTTTGCCCGTCGGTTTTGGAACCATACCTGATTGCCGAAGAAAATTTCTAATTTAATAAAATGACTCAGAAAACCTAGGTTTATTACAATGAAAATTTACATTATCCAAATGATAACTACGCAGAGTTATGGAAAAAAAATGTTCAAGGATATTTCACACTTCGCTCTTGTACCTACCAAATTAAGCAAAACTTGTACTAGATTGGGTAATACACCCTAAAAACTGCAAATGAATTCCATGCAGTAAAAGAAAACCAGAATATATCTAGTTTCGCTACGGAACCCTAAACATATTCAATGGAATCGAGTTATTCAAAAACGTAACATACATTACCGCAGCTGTAGGTACTATTATTGCATGTCTGACACTCTCCTTAAGGAAAGCAGTAATGGACATAAAACCACTAATTACTAGTCACGTTACTTGCCAAGTCCCAATTCAGACGTAAAAGGAGTTACCAGTAACGGGCGATTGCAAAAAGGTTTTAATTATAACGAGTAATAAAATTTTATAGGTTAAATGGTAATGTGCTTAATTTTTATTTATTTACTTAGTGAGTTTTAAAGATGCTACATAATGTTCATATTTTGAAGGTTTTTGTCTCTTCACTTTGTAACTTATTGGTTCGGTTTGGATAACACGTGGAATATGTAAGACGATTCTAACGGCCGGTTTCTGGAAACCCAAATCACGATTGATCCGAGTTTGACACATAGTAATTATTCGTTTTTTTTCATTGATCATCGTTCGAGAAACCGGCCGTAAATGATCCTTGTGATTTTATTGAATAAAGAAATATTTGATTTGATTTGATTGTAAGTATATTGACACTTATAAAAAAAATTGTGCAAATAATTTACAATATATTTTTCTTAGTTCCTAACCTCGATTTACTTATAGGCTTTTATCTATAGATACTTGTATTATAAAAAGGAAAGATTTGTGTGTATGTTTGTAATGGATAAACTCAATAACTACTGCACCGATTTCAAAAATTATTTCATTATTTGAAAGCAATGCATGGTTATCTACGTAACATCATGGGCCAACGAAATTATCTATTCATTATTAATTAAACTTCTTACATAATAGCTTAAAAGTCGGGCGCGAAAGTTATTCAATTTTAATGGCAGTAGAGAATTTTGTTTGTACAAAAAATCCAAGGCTTATTGCATTTACTTTGTAAATATATAATTAAGTTAAAAAAGCAGTTTCCGGAACTTGATTAAGTAGGAATAAATATGTTCATGTAAATTGATTAAGTTTTAATTAAAATACCTCTCTATTATTAATCATTAAGTTAATTTTGTTCCTACATAAACTAACCTACTCAAACACAAAGTAAGTAAACAAATAAGTTTGTATATCTAAAAATGTTATGAAAAGAAAAAAAACTCACTAGCAATACCACATGTTTGTTTTTCGAAGCCGGCTAGAATACACAAGTATGTATGCTCTCTAAGTGTAAGAATGTACCCCTGTCTATATTCCCCTTACTATTTAATGAATATGTCTATGCCTCTCCCGATTAAGTGATCATTACTGCGTCGTTACACTACACAGCAAGGGACTGACGTTCCTGTCTTTTATGGAAGCTTGAATGTGTAAAGTGTCCATAATTCGGGGACATAATGAGACATTAATCGCGGTTAATCTGAGTTGACGGCGTCAGTTGAAACGTGGCTTTTTGTGGAGCTAATGACTCGGATTTAACAGTAAACCGCGGCATCTTTATATAACTATAAAAACTGAAACTTACGACTATTACAGTATTTATAAAATGTATATAGGAATATATAAAATACGAAACAATTGAGCTACCTACAGACCGTTGCAAACGATAGATAGTTCAACTGATTCAAATCAGTACCGATCGGAAGCGTACCCAAGATACCAGCTGCATTGACGCGCTGAATAGCAATTACTATAAAATCGTTGAAAAGAAAAAAAATACATGGGTTTTGATCACGTACCTTATCATTATTTTTCCTGACACTTTTCAGATACGGGTTCTGATTAAATTTAAAAAAAATCTATTATAAAATTGTTTCTTTTGGATCGTTGCAAAGTTATACCTAGTTGTTAAACTACAATTTTGTTTTTTTTAGTAAGTATAGGTATATTTCATTTACATAGAATTATAATATTTAGAGTATTTATTTCGGCGTAAACAACTAAATAAATGTCTATAATTAGTAATTATGTAACTATTTAAATACTAAATAATAAGTAAACACAGATCGCGGATCTTTTTAATTTTATATCATTCTCAGGGAGGTCCAATAACCAACCAAATTAAAAAGTCGTTGGGTTCTCCGATAGAATAAAGAACGTTGTACAATCATAATATCCTAGCTGTCATCTTCAAATGAGGCGTCCTATAGCGCGGCCGTGGGGGGCATGAAGTGCGACTTTTTGTCGCGAGACTGCACACGTCTTGCTACTTTATTTAAATTACTATTGAATAAACTTTATCGGGGTCTTGTTAAGAATTCTCTGGATGATTGTGGGCGGATTTTGTATGCAACTTTGTGCTTTTTTTTTTTTAAATCAAATTGAATAAACGGCCCAGCTGATTTTCAGAGGTAATGGTTGTGCGACTGCATTGGTACCCGTGTAAAAAATCCACAGAAATGATTTGATTTTGTTATATTACAGAAAAAAATAATACAAATGCAAAATGTCTTAATATAAGAAAAATAATACAATTTAGGACTCACCTGAATTCTAGCTTCAGTCAGACCAATTTTTAGCGCGAGTTCTTCTCTGTAACAAAATATTATCATCAATAAACTAGAAAGCTCCTAAGTAAAGCGCCTAAGTTGCTAATCAAATCAAATATTTTATTTCAGCTCTCACACAGAAGGAATAAAAGCCATATTTAAACAACAACAAAAATTATCGTCGCGACACCACACTGTTCAATGCGAAACTGTCTTGCTTTCTATGAGAGAGAGAGAACCGCACGGCTTACTACCATAGCAAAAAGTGTCGTCACAACTTTTGATCTTAATTTTTTCCGTCTAGTCCCCTTTCGCAACGCGATAAGGAACTTCGTTCCAATAAATTACATAATCATAATGTTGCCACTCTAAAACTTACCTAGTAAATACGTCAGGGTAATGCGTCCTCCCAAACGCCTTCTCTAGCTCATCCAGCTGATAGGTCGTGAAGGTAGTTCTATACCTCCTTTGCTTCCGCCTAGGAATGTCTTCGTCATCAATCCCGCTGCCCGAGCCAGGCCGGTCGGGGAGGTCGGGCGTGGATGAACCAGGCTCCGACACGCCCATTTTGATGAAATAGTACGGATAAATAGTTACGGCTTAGTGGATGATGGCTGCAACAATAGAAATACTTTTTATTTTGAGTATATTATATGATTTTCTTATCAAAATGTAGGAGAGTATGAAGATCATACCAAATTTAAATAAATATTAATCAAAATCGTACAGCAAGTGTTATTATTTAAGTCATGAAAAATTTATAAGAGTTATTAATTCTAGTTCTCATAGCTTCGCTTAGTTTGGAGCTAAATGGTATTCTGTGAAATGCCTATAAATATGTATGTATTTATAATGTAAACCATCTGATTGTTCTACTTAAGTACGAATTATAGTAATTATAGATAAGTCATTAATTAATTATTGCGTATAATTTTAGTAAATTAAGTATATAAATTTAGAAAGCTTTGGTGTAGACCTTTGCTCAGCAGTGGCCAAATATAGGTTGAAAAAAATTGTGAAAAAATAGAAACAAATATACCAATATTTGTCTAAAACAAATTGTCGTTTTGGACAAAAACTATAATTTTGCTTTGTTTGTGCGTTCAAATTGGGTTAGTTTAGAAAATTGCAACCATAAAATACTTTTGTTCAAACACATTAAATAAATTATCTCTTTCATAATAAATAACATACTATTCAAACGCGGCAGATTATTTTATAGTTTGTTAATATAAATCATCTGATAGCACAAAATAAATAATAATTGCTAAGTACTTTGAAAGTTACGTCAGGCGCAATTAACCAGGATATCATGAACCGCATCTAAATTGCAATGTGCATACATCCGCTGGTTCTACGAATTTTGATTAAAAAACATTAAGCAGCAATATGTAATAACAATAGAATCTCATTTTAATACAATGCAGTCAACATGAAAAATGTAAATTAGATTATTGATATACCTACGTAAATTATTTTAAATAAATTGATATTATTTAATATCAAAACTACAATACGCTTCGTCTTTTACTAAATTATATGACTAAATTATAAAAACTTCAGACTAAGTTCAAATAGAACTTTGTCACTTCTATTCTCTGGTTTGTGGTGTTGATGAGGTCAATAATAACTAATACTTATACTTCGCTTAATATTTCAAGTACTTTTATTATGCAGTTAACAGTAAAAAAATTATATGTGAGAGAAAAATTTAAATTTTCAATACAACATTGAAACTAGAAAGCTGCGTTTTGTAATAATGAATAAACATAACAATAGGTCGTAGAATTAACTCATTGATATTGGTTTACACAGTCATAATAATTTAAGCAAAAAATGATTTGTTTAACGGTTCGTCGCGTTTTATAACTGTGATGTAAAAAAAAATACTTTTTGTGAAAATTATGCGTGAGCACGTTTTTGCCCAACTTCCCCTATGCACTTGCAATGTTTATGGAAATAAGTTTAAATGTCTTTAATGATTTATGAGCCTATTGTCCCATATTTGCTATAAAAGTTGTAATTAATGAAGTGGACTTGGTGTTGCTGGTATTTAAACAATTTTGATAAGATACATTTTTTAATTAAAAGTTTATTAGAGCCTAGCTGTTTTTTTCTTAAATAAGAAATATATTATTTATTTTGCTTAAATAGGCAAAATACGACGTAATAAAGAATTATTTCATCATTTTCATAGCGTATACTTTTAACTACGTTGTTTTAAAAAGTATGAAACAAATAGGTCCGTTCTCATTTTCTCGAACCAATTTATTTAACAAAATTAACGTTAATTCTACTTATAATTTCCACTGAAACGTAATTAACCGGTTATAAATTGGATCTCGATCTAATTAGTTACACTAATTGTTTTTCAAGTAAATCTAATTGCTCTTTTTAATTGGTACGATAGTTAGTTTTTATTTAACTAATAATTGAAAATAGCAAAATGGCAGTCTCAACCTAGTATTACTTAATTAAAGAAATGACATTTTTTCTAATGAATAAAAAGTTTCCGGTTTTATTCGAGTAGATATGTCAGTGATAAATTATTTTACAAATAAACTTTAAACTTCCGTTTTGGGCATTCCTGGTTTACAATAATCATGCTTTGTAATTTAACTTAAAAAAAACCATAATAAAAAAAATATCAAGTATTATCTATCAGCAATCTAGTTCCCATAGCTTTGCTTAGTTTAGGACTAGAACGTGATGTGTGAATTGTCTGTGAATATTTATTTATTTTATTTAGCCAGTATCATGGGTACGCTTCCGATTGGTACTGATTTAGATCAGTTGCTCTACCATGAGCTGTCATAGTAAAATCGCCTGACTTTACTACAGTAGTTACGTCAATATTAGTATGAAGAATTTTAGTACCGAACTATCCGCTAGAGGCGCTGTACAAATCTTCGTACATTTTTTTAACTACAGACGCTAGCGAGTATAGTAAATATAGTATAGTAAAAACTTATGGTAGACCTACAGTTGAGCTTTCTATAGATCAGTTAGCTCAACGCTTTCTTATGTATTTTAAATATTCCTATAAACATTTTGTAAATACTATAATAGTCGTAAGTTTGTTTGTGGATAAAAAAATATTTATAGGTACTGGACCCCAAGTACGAGTTTGTGCACATACGGAGCGCCCCTAGCAGATTTCTTGAGAAGCTTGGATACAAAATCGGTGGCGGTCGGCGATTGTGATCCGTGTGTGCACAAACTCGTACTTGGGGTACTGTTGACTTGTTTAAAACAGGTGAAGTGAGTCAACAAAGAAACGGTATACCGAGAAACAAAACTCATTTTCACGGTTATTAGGCACCACTTCATTGGTTCACTAACTGAGGTCCATCAGACGATTTGCAACAGTAACCGCGGCACCTGCCTAGCATCTGCTGCACGCGCCTCGCCTTCTAGCTATCACGGTTTAAGCCTACAAACTTTGCGGTTGTATAAAAAAAAATAGACTTATCACACTGTAGTCTCAAACTAAGCAAAGTTGTATGGGGGCTAGATTGCTGATAAAATACTTATATACTTACTTTTTTTGTAAATACATACCTACATAGAATACATAGTTACACCTAGTCATAGAACAAATATTTATGTTCAACACACAAACTTTTGCTCCGGGTGGGAATTGAACCCACGACCCATAACATGGAAGGCAAAGATACTACTAACTGAGCTGTGACGCCTGTCAAATTTTAAAACTTTACTTATTACTCCTTTTTACCTTTAACTGCACACTACACAAAGGTTAGTTGGAAGAAAATGCTTATTAGCATTAAGCTAGGTAACTACTATTATATATTTTTGTGCACAAACCACTTACTTAATTACATAGACATATAAAAAATAACGAAAAGCTGCGTAGACTGAGTACCTACCTTATATGCAATCTTTAACATTTTTACCTTTTTCTTGAAACACAATTTACCTACCAATTATCAAGCACAATTTGAGAGAAATTTGATGGCGTGAGCAAAAAACTAATTAGTTCGTCACGGTTCAGCGGATACTGGACTCATAAAAACCTCTACAAATTATATAAAACAATCTAAAAATGAGGCCTATAGTTTCCGTTGAATGTACAAAATATTTACAGCATTATTTTACTTAGATATTATTATTTTCATTTTATTGAAGTGAAAACTTCTTTAGCGGCGCTGGGTGGGTAAAAACTTTCAAACTCGCGTCAGGGTCACGTGACGTTGATAAAAAGCGTAAGATCGAGGGAAAGGGAGAGGAACTAGTATCTCCCACTCTTTCTACCGTGCCTGAGTGTGCTCTGTTTAGGCGGCACACAGACACATTCGCGCTTGCGCGAATGTGTCTGTGTCATTGTGATTGTCATTGTCATTATGACGTCTGTGGTTATATTTTTGAAGTGAAAACTTAAAAGTGAAAACACAACGTTAATATTGAAGTTTTCACTTCTGCCGGCACTCCCGGAGTGCTACCTTTTTTTTTCAAATATCTAGACTCAACTTAGATTGATTCAATGATTTACAAACAAATATTTCTAACAAAAATTAATAAAATTGACTTCAATCGTCATTAATAAAAGTAATACCTTTTGATACAGATATAGAAAAGGATGATTTTGAAATGATTTAATCAAATCATCAAAATCTATTCAGATTTTATTTTATTCGTATGACACTTTTAGGCGTAAAATATTTATTATTCATATTTATCGCATAACATAAACAAAATATATTTACAGTTGAATTCAGAACTAAAATTCGGATCTAAACTTCTAAGACTTTAAAAAAAGTCTTCATCATTCTAGTTTACTGATGATTACCAAGTAATCAATACATTGTTAAGCCATAACGGTAGTCATCCGAAGTCCGTTCACCCCGTAATCAATAAAGCATGTCAATCGTGGCCAATCTCAGTTAAAGTCAAACCGATTTGCTTCATTATCTTAGTTCGAATAAAAACTATTTACTGAAGAAAACTGTTCCGTTTGACGTGCTTAAACAATAGAAATCAAAAGAATTCAACCGATAGAATCAGTAGTTGATGACGTGATGGCAATTTGATATATTTGATTTAAACCATAGACAAGAATATATAGACTTAGCATTGACATGGGGCTCTTTTCTGTAGGTCTAGGTAGAAATAGACAACGGTCTATTCTAGTTCTCATAGTACAAGCTTTGTTTGTGACTATAGTGCGATGTGTGATATGCTTATGAATATATAATGTATTTTATTTATTTATTTTCAGACAATAGATATTGTTTATTGTATTGTATTGTATTGAATTGAGATAGAGAAAAAAAAATAGTTTTTTTTTTTCATAAGATTGTTTCATCAATTTTATACGTAAGATAAAAAAAGGATTTTATATGTAAACTTAAAAAATAATAATTAAGGAATAGCAGTAAGTATACCTACTTTATCCAATCTTTGATAAGCTAATACATTAGAGCTTCCTGTAATAACTTGATAAGATATAACTCAGACAGACAGAAGGAATATTTAATAGGATTAACAGGAGATAGGGAGGCATGGCGCCTAGCGGATTATAGTTTTTGTTTGAAAATCTGGAATTTACAATAATGTATTATAACTTTTTAGATAGATATATTCTATAGATCGTTTGCAACGGTCTGTAGATAGCTCAGCTGTTTCTTATGTATTTTATATGACTATGTACATTTTGTAAATACTGTATAGTCGTAAGTTTGTTTGTGAATAAAGTTGATTAGCAGTTTGAAAAAAAAAAAAAAAAACTTTTTAGATAAATAATTATTAAATAAAAAGGGCGATTTTACAATTGGTAAGCTAGATGGGTGAGTTTTTTTTTTGTTCAATTATATATTTTTATAAATGCTTTCAATCAATTTATTGGTGATCATTGAGGGTCGAATATATGAATTGTTTTTAAGTTGGTATTTTCACCGAATCTCTATTTATATTTACGGATAAGTTTATTTAGATTTGTTTTTCAAATTATTTATTTTAATAACACATATGTATAAACTTTTATCTAAGAACAAGCATTTTCAAGAAAAATATCGGGAAGTACAATAATTTGCATAATATTTATTAGTTTCTTTGTCTATTATTGATTGATTCTTAACAAAACAGTGGTGAGTCAGTCTATCAATATTTAAATGTGAAAAAGGACCATTGTCATTGTTATCATCAAATATGTTTGCCCAAACTATTAAAACACGTTTCGCATTATCTGACGATTAGGATTAAAGTTTTTGTCCATTAGTAGTGTTAATAGCATCTCGGATTATGTCACCGATAAGAACATGGTGACTGATGCCTGTCTACTACTTGATAAGTCCTTAATTCCATGTAATAAGGTTCAAAATTGCTTTGCTATCTTCAGTATCCTGTCTGAGTACCTACTTTGATGCTTCTTAAATGATTAGTTCGAGTAATTCCTGGTTCTGTAAAAATTGTTGAACTTATATTCAAACTTGGAGACTTATCCATGATAACCCTGGATTTAATCTTAGATAATAAGTTTTTATTTAAAACTACTTCAATGTTAACTAAACTTTTTTCCATATTATCATCATTCTTAAAACTGTCTCTGTAAACCCAAAAATGTCTAATTTATTAAATCTCGTATTTATTTTAATACAATTTTTTAAAATATTTTATTCTTTAACCATTTGGTTAAATTCCCCAGTGATTAACAGTATTTAAAATTACTGAAAATGCAATAACATAAACATTTATGCTAGAGATTCTCACATCTGATTCAATTTCAACAAAAAGATTGTACATAATGTCCGTAGCAACAAAAAGTAATCGAGATGTTGGTAGCAAATCGACTTTCCTATTATAGTCTCGGTCAGTGAGCGCAGCGAGCGTGTAATGAGAATCCAGAATGTTAATTAAGATCTAATGAAGTCTAATATAATCAACAATGCTGCCTGCGTTCCTTTCCTAACCGCAAGTCATCCTAGGGTTAAAACCATTCTAGAAAGACCTCTGACCTTCCAAGCTACAACAAATATTAAGGAACATTTTCAAACAGCTGCAGAAACAGGGGTCTCGGGAACTGGTCATGGTAATCAAATTGAGACCGGCCAACCCTTTTGTGAAAAAATCGATGAAATCACTCATTCTACGGCGCATTGTGATGTGAGAACTCAATTTGAACACGCTGATGATGGAAATGGAGATATCACGCCGAGAATTTAATCGTGAGTTGGTAAATTGGATAAAAAGTTACACAATTATTTATATAGTGTACGTTAGGAACAATTTTAGTAAGTAATGGAGACGGCTAGAAAAAAACTATATTGAAATCGTAAGAGATATCTATTTTGGGATCCAATTTAATTTTGTATTTTTACTGCAGATTGTCAACAAAAATACAACCAACTTGAGTATGTAGTCCACGATAGTAGTAAAAATATCAATGGAAAATATGTTTATGACTTTTAAATGAACAAACTAGTGCTACGAGAAGGTAAATATAAAAACACGAACCACTACAAACATATAATCGTGATACTAAACGAATGTAATAAAACAGACGCAACAAAACCGGTGTTTATAAATAAAATGGACAACGAATTCTGTTGTAAAAGCTAATAAAATCAAGATCAATAACATAAATACGCTATTGTTGTCCACTTTTACAATATCTAACAAGTTATACGGCTTGAGATATGGGAATAACATTCAAAACTGACCATAATACAAGCTATAAACAAAATTAACAACACAGGACCCCCTGCTGTTTTCAATTTTGAGGCTGACATCGGCCTTAATTCAATAAAGCAATAAAATGCACCTAATTATGCAAATGCTTTTGAGGCAAAGCCTTTAGAACTCCCAAAAATATTACGGAACCCGTCAAATATGGCTGAGCCAGTTTTGATAAATGTAAACGGGTCGATGGTTATTAAAATAATGACATTATTCTAATAGTAATTGTGCGCATAATTAGGGAAACGACGGGAGGTGCGATTTTGAATAATTTATTAAATAGTTTTTTCAACTAGGTACTTAAGCAGCGGATATTAATTTAAGTTGTGAATGCTCGTTACAAGTGTTAAGTGGAAAATGTTATTAAAATACCTTTTTTATATTATGTTCAAACTTTTAATAAAAGTTAGTGTTATAATGCAGTCTTTCGATTAATACTATAATAGTTTCATAAATTTATTTTAAATAATTTTAATATTCTAAACTCACGCAGATTTAATGGTTGCCCGTGGCCTCAAAATCAGACAAAAGTGAATTTTAACATGCAAGCCAAAGATTTCCACCAACCAACTCAAATAAAATTATTTACAAATAAAAGAAAAAAAATACAAGAAAAAGGGTTTAGACATGAATTTATTATACTTATAAAAAAATATTACTTTTTGCAAAAAGACATATCAGAATAATAAATATTTATAATATCACTTAACAGTAGTTATAATATCCGAATTCCGTATTGCCAAACATTGCATATTTCATTATAAATTTATACAGACTAAAATTTGCTTTCCTAATAAAAAATATCTAAATGATGTTCATACGTTGAAAAATTATTTGCTAATATTCAGTCACTACAACTGCTTTCTAGACAATCTATTAAAGAACGGCTTAAACAGCAAATTATTAACGAACATTTTTGTCAAAAATAACTCTTAAGTAGATACCTAATAAAAACAAGTTATAGCCAGTTTTATGTTTTATGTCCACTTAACCAACTGTCGAGTCGATCACTCCATAAATAACTGAACTAATTAATTAGTTATTGTAGATATGAATAAAAGAAAACTAGTAATAAATCCACTTACCTCACCCAATTACTGAGATGAACTGCGGAAAAGTCCTTATCACGCACGTTACGAACAGCAAACACGATATATTACCAGTAACACTATTAAAATGACAGTGACGTTTTGACTGAGCAATAAACTATAGCACACCGACGCCTTCAATCGACTGGCAAAGAATAAAGTGGAATAAAGCTGGTCGCCTACGCACCTCTCCGAAATAATAAAAAGTGTAGCGGGCTAAGGCCACTCCCCTGAGGCACGCCGGCCAATCGCGGCGCACTGTGATACGGCTGTTTGTACGAGGGTGGGCCGAATCAGTTGATACAGGTCCCTACTACGATACCACTAATTGACTTTATCAACAAAGTGACTTTATGGGGCGAAGTCACGATATATGCGTTTGTCTGGTGTGTCAAAAGCCTAACTGGGGCCCACTAGCGATGTAATTAAGTATGTCTCGCGGTAATGGGTGGTATGAGCCGGGTAATCAGATGTCGGGATACGTTTTAGTGGAAGATTTATGTAGTGGTCTATCTATACAGAACCTGTAGAGTGTAGCCATCAATGTCCCTATAATGTTTAGAGGTCTAGATTTGATTATGTTAAGTGTTTAGTATGTACAATGTTTGTTTGATCTGTTAGTATTTGCTGTAGATTTGAGTGTTGTAGTAGTAGTCACTAGAACTTTCAAAGGAGCTAATAGAAAGATGTTTTTATATCTATAAGACAGAGGATGCCCGTGTTGGACTAGGATTATGTTTGCGAACCAATCAATCTTAGCAATTTAGTAATTCAATCTCTCAGTTATATCTTCAGTCCAGAAGTCTAGTACATCACAATTTTCGTTATTGTCAGGTACATGAACTTTTCTATCTTCAAAGTGTGCTATAAATAAAAAAATCGTATTAGGCATCCAATTAGAAGCCATGAAATCTTTATAATAACACACCGGCGTACTATTCATTTGTACCGTCGGCGTTTGCGGTCTAATTGCACCTAAGGCTATAAACTGCAATAAAGTGCACTGCACACTGATGCATTGCACTGTTTCTTATAATATTAATTAATATGGAGTTAAGTTTGTATAAGTAATGTGGAGTGTTTGGCGCCAACGATTTTTATAGGTATTAGACCTTTGCTTGTTTCATTAATTTTCTCATTAAATTTAAGTTCTAATAATAAACTACTGTTTAGCACGTAAGTAATAGTACGTGAGTTAAATGAAAGAAAGTTTCATTAAAATCCATTCGGTAGTTTTTGCGTGAATGAGTAAGAAACATACATCAATCCAATGAACCTTTCGCATTTATAATATTAGTACGCTATGAAGTAGGATAGTAACTTTATTCACAAACAAACTTACGACTATACAGTATTTACTAAATGTACATTGGCATATAAAATATTACATTAGAAACAGTTGAGCTATCTACAGACCGTTGCAAACGATCTATAGATAGCTCAACTGATCCAAATCAGTACCAATCGGAAGCGTACCCAAGATACTGGCTGCATTGCCGCGCTGAATAGCAATGCTGATACGCTGGGCCAGACACTCACCAGCCCTCGGGTCACGCGTCGCTTCGACTAGACACCCAGAAATAATTTTGAAAACCCGGAGGGCCTCGGTACCCCACGGACCTAGAGTCTCGACCCCAAAAGGAGCAAATATGTATGCCCAATCGAGACCTGCATAGGATAGTAGAATAGGATAGAATAGGATTGAATAATATGTTTAGTGGACAGTAGCCTTAAGACAGTTTGTTCCTTTGGTAAGTTGTTGCAACTTAGTTAGCGGCACAACTTTGACAGTCAATGGATGTTTGATAGTATAAACTTTAAACATTATGCTTAGTAGGTAATAAATAACAGATATTGCGCATATCTCATTTTTTTCTTGTGATAATTGCAAACTAAATAATTTTTCATATTTTTTTATTATTTAATAGCTCTATATTTGTCAAATAAGAAAAAATGGCATACGAGCTTAAACTCAGTGATCAATAGAAGTGACTTGATATTGACAAGATTTGTTTAAGTATGTAATTATGCAAATTATTAACGAACATTTTTGTCAAAAATAACTCTTAAGTAGATACCTAATAAAAACAAGTTATAGCCAGTTTTATGTTTTATGTCCACTTAACCAACTGTCGAGTCGATCACTCCATAAATAACTGAACTAATTAATTAGTTATTGTAGATATGAATAAAAGAAAACTAGTAATAAATCCACTTACCTCACCCAATTACTGAGATGAACTGCGGAAAAGTCCTTATCACGCACGTTACGAACAGCAAACACGATATATTACCAGTAACACTATTAAAATGACAGTGACGTTTTGACTGAGCAATAAACTATAGCACACCGACGCCTTCAATCGACTGGCAAAGAATAAAGTGGAATAAAGCTGGTCGCCTACGCACCTCTCCGAAATAATAAAAAGTGTAGCGGGCTAAGGCCACTCCCCTGAGGCACGCCGGCCAATCGCGGCGCACTGTGATACGGCTGTTTGTACGAGGGTGGGCCGAATCAGTTGATACAGGTCCCTACTACGATACCACTAATTGACTTTATCAACAAAGTGACTTTATGGGGCGAAGTCACGATATATGCGTTTGTCTGGTGTGTCAAAAGCCTAACTGGGGCCCACTAGCGATGTAATTAAGTATGTCTCGCGGTAATGGGTGGTATGAGCCGGGTAATCAGATGTCGGGATACGTTTTAGTGGAAGATTTATGTAGTGGTCTATCTATACAGAACCTGTAGAGTGTAGCCATCAATGTCCCTATAATGTTTAGAGGTCTAGATTTGATTATGTTAAGTGTTTAGTATGTACAATGTTTGTTTGATCTGTTAGTATTTGCTGTAGATTTGAGTGTTGTAGTAGTAGTCACTAGAACTTTCAAAGGAGCTAATAGAAAGATGTTTTTATATCTATAAGACAGAGGATGCCCGTGTTGGACTAGGATTATGTTTGCGAACCAATCAATCTTAGCAATTTAGTAATTCAATCTCTCAGTTATATCTTCAGTCCAGAAGTCTAGTACATCACAATTTTCGTTATTGTCAGGTACATGAACTTTTCTATCTTCAAAGTGTGCTATAAATAAAAAAATCGTATTAGGCATCCAATTAGAAGCCATGAAATCTTTATAATAACACACCGGCGTACTATTCATTTGTACCGTCGGCGTTTGCGGTCTAATTGCACCTAAGGCTATAAACTGCAATAAAGTGCACTGCACACTGATGCATTGCACTGTTTCTTATAATATTAATTAATATGGAGTTAAGTTTGTATAAGTAATGTGGAGTGTTTGGCGCCAACGATTTTTATAGGTATTAGACCTTTGCTTGTTTCATTAATTTTCTCATTAAATTTAAGTTCTAATAATAAACTACTGTTTAGCACGTAAGTAATAGTACGTGAGTTAAATGAAAGAAAGTTTCATTAAAATCCATTCGGTAGTTTTTGCGTGAATGAGTAAGAAACATACATCAATCCAATGAACCTTTCGCATTTATAATATTAGTACGCTATGAAGTAGGATAGTAACTTTATTCACAAACAAACTTACGACTATACAGTATTTACTAAATGTACATTGGCATATAAAATATTACATTAGAAACAGTTGAGCTATCTACAGACCGTTGCAAACGATCTATAGATAGCTCAACTGATCCAAATCAGTACCAATCGGAAGCGTACCCAAGATACTGGCTGCATTGCCGCGCTGAATAGCAATGCTGATACGCTGGGCCAGACACTCACCAGCCCTCGGGTCACGCGTCGCTTCGACTAGACACCCAGAAATAATTTTGAAAACCCGGAGGGCCTCGGTACCCCACGGACCTAGAGTCTCGACCCCAAAAGGAGCAAATATGTATGCCCAATCGAGACCTGCATAGGATAGTAGAATAGGATAGAATAGGATTGAATAATATGTTTAGTGGACAGTAGCCTTAAGACAGTTTGTTCCTTTGGTAAGTTGTTGCAACTTAGTTAGCGGCACAACTTTGACAGTCAATGGATGTTTGATAGTATAAACTTTAAACATTATGCTTAGTAGGTAATAAATAACAGATATTGCGCATATCTCATTTTTTTCTTGTGATAATTGCAAACTAAATAATTTTTCATATTTTTTTATTATTTAATAGCTCTATATTTGTCAAATAAGAAAAAATGGCATACGAGCTTAAACTCAGTGATCAATAGAAGTGACTTGATATTGACAAGATTTGTTTAAGTATGTAACTTTATGGAATAAATTTTACATTTTACAGATAATAAATAAATAAATAATAATAATGTTAAGAGATAACCACTGATAACAGAAGTACTGATTCACGAGCAAAAAAAATGATTTAATTTGATTATGATAATACTTTTCTTGTACTCACTGAGTACGTCCACTGAGAACGTATTCAGTGATGCATTGCAGTGCGCTCATCGTGCTGAGACAAAGGTGTTAAGGTGTATAATTTTATTATTCCTGTTTTATATGTTCTAGCATTCAGTTCATATGTTTTTGAAAACGGTGTGTGTCTCATTGACATGGACTAGCACGCATTACCAATACTATAACAATGCAATCCTCGCTGCCAAAAATATTACATCCCCGAACAAGACCTGTCACCAAAAATGCTACCTCTACCTACTTGATGATTTGAAAACTCGATTAGATTAAAATATATTAAAAAATCCATTAGACATTTTTTGTAGACAATTTCACGACAAACAATGTTTATAATGACCTTTATTGACCTCTGAGCAATAGATCGTGAGATATTTGCGAAAAACTGATCATTTTGAAGTTTATAACTTTTTTAGCCGGCACGATATCAATGTCGATTTTTCACATCTTCATTACAATGCCGTATTAAAGGTGTATACAAAAATTCAGCTCACTAGGATTTTTTCCGCAGATTGGGGTTTAAAATAGCTAAAATGACTATAATTTTTTACTGATTATATTCATGTGTCAAATTATTTCCTTTCTATATTATATGTTCAAGACTATAATTATTTAATTTTTAGTAACTGTTCATTTATGTAATTAGTGTAGGTAAGCCGTATTAACTAATAAATAAATATTAATATATACTATTAGAACCTCTACTAGAATAACAATAAAACAAATTCCCGAAACAGTCAACCACCTAGATTCCCATAATTTGTTCACAATCGCAATTGAAAAAGTCCTTTTAAGAAGATAATAATCTGCCGGTGATCACCATTAGGTACGCAAACAGCAATTAGCCCCCCAGCCGGCGATATAATTAAAACTATTAAAATGACATTTGGCACAGCGAGTGTGTTCCGTGTACCGAGTACACAGAAGATGTTATAGTGGTTATGTCAAACTGACGTTTTACTCTGTCACTGTCACTAGGCAGGCTGACCTGTAGAAGAAACCTGAGACTTGACGATATAAACACTTGACACAGGCAGAATTGCCTGTCGTACTGACGAAGCCTTATAAAAAAGATGACCAATCACTCTGACATTGGCAAAATCGTGGCAACCCTAGCCTGCGAAAAGCCACTAAGAAAAGAAGAAGATGATGATGATGATAGCGTAACTAGCTCCAGCTAGAGGCCCTTACCAGCAGTTTAAAAAGCTGAGAGTAAGGCCAGAATCGAATTCTGTCAACTTGGTATTTTCGTAGTAGTTGTTGATTATTGAATTTTAACCACACATACTTAATCATTATTAAAAATGAATCCACTTTACTTGTTATAATAATAATAATTTCATTACTTTTTTTATTGAAACCTCAAATAGAAAACTAAAAACTTCAAATAAATTAAAATAAGTGACATAGGCCCTCGGTAATGATACAAAATCATTGAAAAGTTTTTCAACCGAAATACAGTTGTTTACAAGTCAATTACAAAAGAAAGCTTTACTCTTTGTAACTTATTCTCATTTGCGAATTTTCCTATATAAGTTAAATTGATTTTTTCAATAATTACAAGTAACGGGTGGCGCAAAAGTAAGGGCACTAAAGAAAACACTGTTTATTTTTTTATATGACATTTCCTGTCATTCTATTGTTGAAAATTGTGTAGTGAACAAATGTAAAATACACTGAAAATAAACATGGACCGTTTTACTCCTCAAGAACGTGGAATAATCGTGTCAATGTTCTTACGGAATAATTCATCAGTGATAAAAACACAACGTGAATTTCGTCAACGATTTCCCCACCGTCCGGCACCGATTGGTCGCTCAATTCGGATTCAACATTGGATAGACCTAAGTCTGGGAGACCAAGAACAGGCCGTTCAGCTGAAAATATCGATGCTGTGCGCGAATATGTGGAAGAGTGTCCAGAAACATCAACGAGGCAACGTGCCACGCAATTGCGTCACTGGAGAACGCTACAGAACCATGTTACGTGAGTTTTTGATACCCAGTTTGTACGAATTGAGGCTGGAGCACATCTGGTTTCAACAAGACGGCGCTACGGCACACACAGCGCGCGACACTATGGACTTAGTTAGGGACGCTTTTCCAGGCCGAGTTATCTCTCGTTTTGGCGATTTGCCTTGGCCTGCAAGATCACCCGATCTGACCAGTCCAGACTTCTTTCTTTGGGGTTTTTTGAAATCTCGGGTGTATGTGAACAAGCCATAGAATATCGCAACTCTAAAAGAAATCATTCATCAAGAAAAAAGGAACATATCGCAGGAAGTGTTACGGCAAGTTATGCAAAATGTCATAAAAAGGGCTCAAGCTTGCATCAACTCTGGAGGTCACTATTTAAAAGACATAATTTTTAAATCCTAATGGTACAAAATTTAATGAACCAAATATACATTTAAAAAAACCTAAATCTATTTTTCTAATTTAGAAAAAAAGTTATAGCTGAACCAAATAGGGTCATTTCTTTTGCGCCACCCTGTATAATTATGTACAAATTTACTTACAATTTGTACACTTATGGAGGAGGCAAAGGGGCCCTTAATTTTAAAATTATATTTTATTTTTGATACTTGTTTTTATAAATAGAATAAGAATAAAGGAACAATAAAGACTTTTTTTTATTTATTACGTACTAATTGTTTGAAAAATATCAGCAAGTACCCTTTTTTGTCGGCAAGTAGTGATGCTAGTAGGTAAGTATAATACCTATCTGTGTTTTACGTTGTGACGGGTACATATACATATGCACATGACTTAACTCAACGCCTCATTGCACTGCCTCACAGTATACGTCCTCTATATGTTTTATGAGAGAGAATTCATTGTTATTTCCGTAGTTGGTCCATCGAACCCTTCTTCTTCTTGCGTGTCAATGGAGTACATAAAACAACCTCAAGCCTAGGACGGCTTAGGGCGCAAGGGAATCAGGTATACCTAAGTACATGTTTTCTAGTTAGACGATATAGACAAAATCAAAACTAATTTTGAGCACTTTTTAGGATATTTTTTAGGATAAAACAACAATTTTACAAGATTATTAAGTTTTTTCAGATACATCATTATAAAACAAAATTATTCATAATATTCAAATTGTTATTCAACTAGAATAAAATTACTTTGATGTTTTTTTTTAACAATCATTTCAACATTGAAATAAATGATTTATAATGAAACACAATCATTGTAATGATGTTAGATAAACATACAAGACATATTTATATAAATATAATAAGTACTAAAACAGACATAGTAAACGAAAATACAGTACCTACATCTACATATTTGGCATAATTTTTTTCGACATTCCCTGATTATATATTATTATATTTTAGGTAGAATAGCCTTGCCCAGCACCTATACCATCCTGTCAGCCTAGTCGGCCTTATCGACAGGAAAGACAAGATCAACACCTGCGAAGCTGACTAAGGCGCGGGTTTCCACACGGTGTTTTTCATCACCGTTTCAGAGCATTGATTACACATACATTTTCCGAACAGAAAAATATTAATAAAAAATAAGAAGAATTTTATACACTTTGCATGTTTTAATAAGGTAACAGAAATTGCTTCAAAGAGCGGTCTAATCGCATAACGCGTAAGTAATTTTTACGGCTACGGGATTTCCCCGTCTAATAATTTCTCTTCAAGCAAGGAGTGTATATTTTTTCTTATCTGAGATTTTTTATATTTTAAATAATAATTAAGAATCCCCAAACAATTTTTATACGGAGCCCCGCTAAGGCACTCTACGCCACTGTAGGTAATAATATAAATACAAGTGTATTACGTTGGTTGATGATGATGACACAAGTAGGTACTTCCTTGTAATTACACAAACACACATTAACCAAGAAATAACAATGAATGTGAAACTTTGTGATTACTATTTTAACTGAACACCAAGTAATTCTAGTTAGTTTTACGCCTCCCGGTTTACCAATTTATCCTGCTATTTAGTATAGTTAATTACAGATTAGATAATAATGAAATTTTAAAGCTATTTTAAAAATCGGGTTTAATTTTGTACATTTTATAATTAGGATAAAGAATAAGAAAGTCTTTAAATAAGTAGGTAGTATTAGTATGAATATCGTTAAGATAAAATCATTTTGAAGTTTAAGTTCTATATTAAATATATTTACTAAAGTTCTAAGCTAATCTACAAATAATAATAGATAATGTAGGTTCATGTAAGGATAAAATAAACAGCCAAATTTTGTCTTTGCTTTTAATATAAAAAAGAATTAAAGATAAAAACTGATACGTATATTATAATAAACTCAACAGTAACTCTATAGCAGTAATACGAGTGCCAATTCAAACCTACTCTCAACACAAACTAACAAACAAACCACACAAATATTCATGGGATCACACGAATTAAACTAACAATGTTCTTGCGCACAGAATTAGCCCATATTTAATTTTGGGAAAATGTAAAAATAAACGTTTTTATTTGTGTAAATAACACAATAAAAGCGCTTGCTGTTATTACGAATGAAACTACCGTCCAAATTACGCAGATAACATCTGTGTCGCCATAATTGTAATTTTATTGTCGTTAGTACACGGACCCCATAAACAAACGAATAACGATAAAATCGTAAAACGCTAAGCACTAGTCACAAACACTAGTCAAAGATTCGCTTTTGTTTTTTGATGCGTTGAGCTATGACGCGGCATTGTTTTGCAAGATTATAAAATAATTTATTGATCAGATAATACTTAGAATTTATTTCAGGGTGTATTTCCTGTGTCGTGGTACATATTTTTATAGATATATGCGTAAGTATGCCAGACTATGTCGTATACCTACACTGAGAGTAAACTCTTACATTAATAAAACTCACAAAAAAACTGCTTCTTACAAGTAAAAGCAAATTTTCTTCTGTAAGTAAATGGTACGAAACAGTTTATTTTTATTTTGCGCTTAGAATCTTATTAAATCAGTGAAAAATCATATTAAGGCTTCAAAAAAGATTCAAAACTCCGAACGTCTTTATACATTTAGTAGATTCATCGAATGTCATTTTACTTTTTTTAAATGTCATTAATCTACCACTCACAGCGGCTTCGTTTTTCGCTATCGCTATCCATTTGTCTAGTTCAATGCTAAATCCTATAAATTCAGTTATGAATACGATTTTTCAAATTCAATATCAGTGTGGACCGGAAGTAGACATGTTTGAAAAAAATTATGCACATCCGTTGTACTTTGCAATTACCTACGTGTCGGTAAAAGTTTTTAAAAATTAGTTATAAAAAGCCTCCATACTAATTACCCACTTTTTATTTACTTACTACTTTTTAAATATATTAGAATATGTATTTACATTTTTGAATATTATTTTTTTGAAGATATATCCATCTATTCTCCAGTAAAATATAATGTACCTACCAAAATAAATAAAAATCATACGTCGTAATCATTGATTTATAATTTGTAAAATAATCGCGTTAATTGCAAAGCTGCGATTTGAGAACCTCTTCCTTATGAAGTTGTCAAAAAAATTGGCTTGACTTTTAATTTATTTTTTCAAATCGGTGGGCAAGAGAATAAAAAGTGTCCTCTTTTGTGGGTTTTGAGCAGATTTTTCACGCTGTCACTGTCAATGTCATTAAAAATTGCTCATTTTACAGCGAGAACCTATTATTATTGTTTTAACATGATATCTTACTGAAGATAAGTTGTCATAGTTTTTTATGAAATAAATATACTTTTTTGTGAAATATATTTTTTTTACAAGACCTCCACTCTATGTTAGAAGAACTCTACCATGCTTCTCTTAATGTAGGCTTGAAGATGAACATGTCCAAGACTAAGATTATGTCTAACGTCTCTGACGCCTCATTAGCTAATATTAATATTGGTGGTGAGACGTTGGAGGCAGTGGATCACTATGTTTATCTTGGACACTGTTTAACTTTCGGCAGAGAGCATAGGACCAAAGAGATAGCTAGACGAATACAAGTGGGTTGGGCAGCATTCAACAAGTTGGAAGATGTACTAAAGGCCCGAAAAATGCCCCAATGCCTGAAGACCAAGCTATTTAACCAATGTGTCTTGCCCACCATGACATACGGTGCCGAAACATGGACGCTCACACAGGAAACTGTTTACAAAATGAGAGTCGCACAACGAGCGATGGAGCGTGCCATGCTCGGTATCTCTCTGATAGATCGAGTACGAAATACGGAAATCCGGCGAAGGACCAAAGTGGTGGATATCGGGGACCGTATAGCGAAACTCAAATGGAGCTGGGCAGGACACTTGGCAAGATTTGCTGATGGCAGGTGGAGTAAGGCCTTGACAGAATGGTGGCCTAGAGGATATACAAGAGGCCTTGGCAGACCAACAGCCAGATGGATGGACGATATCGTTGCCGTACAGGGTAGGACCTGGATGCAAAAGGCCCAATTAAGAAAAGAGTGGCGTTTGAGGGAGGAGGCTTATACCCAGCAGTGGGCTAGTACGGGCTGCCGATGATGATGATGATGATGATATTTTTTTTTATTTTACGGCACTATGAACATTTTATAGCGGTGGCAATTTTTTTAAAACCTATGCTTCAAATCCAGTGATAACGGCACTAATTATAATGTGTTGTGAACCGATTTATTGAGGTGACATTGTTGAACGCGCAATTATACTTTTTTGACACTTCCTTTTTGACATGCACCTTGCACATAGTTCTGTCAAACTGTGGGAGCTACTGAGTAAGAGAATGTGCGAGCCAGAAAACAAAAAAAAGAGTGTATTAGCGTTTCGGGGTAAGACTATATTTTACCTAAATCGCAACGTTAGATATTTATATCACGTTTTATTATTATACTTGGTTTTGCCGTTATCGCTATGGGTATGCTATGGTAATAGTTCGATCCAAGAACTACAAGTTCTATTATTTTTTTTTAAAATCTACTTTAGATTCTTGCTGAACTTGAGACTAGAATAAATAAATATTCATAGACATTTCACACTTCCCACTCTAGAAGACTGTTGCGTTGTTTAAATAGAACTAGCTCCAACTTCTTTATTAAACAATTATTGTCAGGAGTATCATATAAAAAAACGCTAGAATCCAGGTTTAGTTTCTTCTATAGACTCTGCTCGCGACGAACTAGCGCCTAGAATCATAATAGTATGTAAGACGTTTCAAAGTGATTTTTGTGATTTTATTGAATAAATGCAATTGAAGTTTGAAATATCCACGAATCTTCAGATATTACCTATTCTTTTTTAACTATCTCGGTATATATCTCTTGGTATAGTCGGCTTCTTAATCAGTATGAAGATGTATGCAGATGCGCACATTACAGTGATTCAGTCTTCATACTGATTAAGAAGCTGACCAAACTATCGGCCGATAAAAAGTCTGCAGTTTGCGGGGGCCCATAACGGTCAATATCAAACATAGATTGTGTTCATCTCCTGAAGATGCTTCTTGCGGTTGCCACATCCAGGCCGGATGCTCCAATTGTAGGTTAGCCAGTTGCCACACTTTTTTATCTAAACTAATCCAAAATAAATTGTCGGCGGGGACATTTACTCCGCTTCTTGTCTTTGCACGTGGCAAAAAGTGTGGATAATTAGCTGTTAGTCAACGGAAGTGAGATTTAGAATACTTAGGTACTGATGATAGATGACTTAGCAAAGTAGAATAGAATATAACACTTTATTTCAGATATTATAAAACTTACGGCCGGTTTCCGGAAACCTAAATCATAATTGATCCGAGTTTGACACAGTAATTAATTGATTTTTTCGTTGATCATCGTTCGAGAAACCGGCCGTTAATGCTAGCACATATTTAACGATATCATTATTACATGTTAAAATACCTGAAAATGGTCATTACTCAGCTCGCTGGTTTTCAGTAATGCTAAAAGATGAAGAAGGTAAGTAGGGTCATATAAATAAGAAGTCACAAGTATGAGTACGAATCAATGTGACAATCGTTATCGTAACGTTAGCACATTCAAAACACTGCGCGGTGACGTTACAACGTTCCGTACCTCTACCATGAGATGTCACAGTAAAATCACATGACTTTACTACAGTAGTTACGTCAATAATTAGTATGAAGAATTTTAGTACCCAACTATCCGCTAGAGGCGCTGTACAAATCTTCATACATTTTTTTAACTACAGACGCTAGCGAGTATAGTAAATATAGTATAGTAAAAACTCATGGTAGAGCTACCGCTACCGTTTACGCTACCGTTTCGAAACGTTTGCGATTGTAAATAAGTGATCCCAATTCTTTTAATTATGTTACTTAAAGAATGACTTACCTATCGTTATTTGTTAGGACGAACCCCCTATCTTATAAAAAGTTAGCTTTGACATTATGCCACCATAGGGTATGGTACCTAATCAAGACATCAAGTCTGCTTATTTTTTATAAGATTAGACCGATATTATTCAGTCAAGCTTCTACTAATCTAATCTAGACAAGACGAATTGAAAAACCTGAAACTAAGATCATACTGTAAATCAAATCCCGTCAATTGGTCACGTATTTAATCTAAGCACGGCAGCCACCGAGTCGAAACAGTAACTCAATATTTGTGTATGAACGTCACCAATCAATTGTCCACGCTGAGCCGTATCGCCTCGTGATGTCTCTCCACGACTCGACGGATGCTGGAGGCAGCTAGATCACTCCACACAATATACTAGCTATAACTAACTCCTACTAATCCTCCTACTAACTATAAAGGCGAAATTTTGTATGGATGTGATGTTTGTTGCTCTTTCACGCAAAACTATTTAATGGCTTACTCCCTTTATAAAAATTTAGCGTTGACATTAAGTCAACATTACGTATGGTAATCAAGACATCAAGTCTGCGCTAACTTTAATAAGATAGATATAATATAACTTTACAATAATGTAGGCAGTTTATACATAAGAAAAGATAAATATTGTGCTAATTGTCAGAAAGTGCTAGTATTTCTATCATTTCTCTACCTATCGTGGCTTTCGACTTGGCCATCACCGTCTTTTTCAAATAACCAACCTCTATATAGTAGCGTATGTGGTGTAGGCGTAGGCGTGAATATATCTGCCAAAATGGAGCGACGATCTACGGAGTGTAGCTGGCAAACACCGGATGAGAAAAGTCGAAGACCGGGCTCAGTGTGTTTAGTCCGAGGTTGCATTTTAAAACTCCCTACTCTCGAGACGAGAGTCGTCTCTCTGATATCTTCTTATTTTTGTATGGATATCCGAGAGACGTCTCTCGGCTCGAGAGCAGAGAGTTTTAAAATACAAACTCGGACTAAGAACTCAGTAACGATTTTTGTACCAGCTATTTCCGTCTGTGGTCACTAACAAAGTTTACCTTCCTTTGTGCTCTGGTAAAAAGCAAATCGAGTTACTGACAAAAACAGAGAAAATCGACGGACAAACACCATTACCACGGCCATTTTCGAGGATGCGCTCGTGATGAAAGCGTTTTTCATCGTCCGCAGCGACCTCTACTACGAGGTGAATGAACCCTGAGACTATTGAGATGTTTGATGTACATTGACAGTTACTCATTGATTGAGCAAAATATTTTTTATAGATAAAGAGTAAGCCCTAACAAAGTCTTTGTAACAAAATTTTGTCAGAAACAACATTTTTTACTCTTACGCAGATGTTAATGACAGAACCTTTGAGTCTATTTGGTTTGATTTCAGGAAACTTTCAAGCGTTGATCAGGCCAAATGATCTGACAGCTGTCAAAAGTTCAAGTGCTGGCCGTTGAAAATTTGCCACCTTAAAACAAAAGCCGGGCTTCTATAAAAACTTGATTCACACAAAAAAGGTTATAATGATCTTGTAATAACACTAGTTCTCGTCTTATTATTTTGTTGTTATTTTTTATACTTACTAAAAATGGAACGGAAGAATATTATAAGCTTTTACAAAACTTTATTAGTTAGAGCTTTCGAGCAAAGATGTCTAGAAGATCAGAAAAAAAACTATTATCATGTTAGTATAATATTTTCTTTTTACAGTAGTCAGCAGTGTACATAAAACACAGCAATACGTCCACTGCAATCTGGTATAATCCAGCAAGGATTCAATTCACTTCTCTTTTTGGTCGCATTCGATCGGGTTGACTAAACAAACCCGCAGGTTACTAAATAAACTAAGTAAAGTAAGCAATCGATTGGTTTCAGATGGTACCGAAAACTTATCAAACAACATTTTTATGGTGGGAAGATTCCCGCGGTTTATTTCTTTTTAATTTTAAACTCCTAGTATTGAAATGAGGATGCCTGAATGAGGATGGATGAAAAAGGTTTAATGTACTTATAAAGTTAAGTTACAGCCCGTTCACTTAGTTAGGTCGTAAGTCGCATATGACTAAAAGTCGAAGTCGTAAATCGCGTCTCATCCAATGTGAACAGCTCCTTATAAAGTGTATGGTGACCAGAACATTCGACTTTTAGTCTTATGCGACTTACGACTAGTGTGAACCGGCTGTTACTTGTCAGTACTTACCCGGGACCAGCTGTAATTTTTTTCTTTTTATTCGAAACCATAAAGTATAACAAAAACTTCATGGAAAACGATGACGTCTATAGAAGTTAAAATAACTGTATCGCAGATATCAACGCCCCCTCCAAATTTTTTTTTTATAAGTAAAAATGAGTTCTATAAATGTGTATTGTGAGGGTGTGTGGAAGAGAGTGGCCCTTGGTCTACGTAAAAGCCATATTTAAAAAAAAAACTAATTAATATTTTGTACTTCAACCTGTCAGAAGAAAAAAACCAGCACGTCACAGCTCAAACATACATTAATCACGAAGTTGTAGCTTCACCTAGTTAGCTATGTCATTTTGTTCAGTATTAGAAAGCTTAAGTTGTACCAAATCGAGTTTTAATTAGTCAGATAAGGAGCTCATTAGATACACTGACATTAGTTGTGTCAACTAACGTTTTTCCATATTCTTTTAGAGTTCCGCACACTGGGAAAATCATGAACATTATTATAACGAGTATTAGATGTATGTATCTGTAATGTTACTTAATTATTAATCAATAAAGAATTTAGAATTTAGGTACATACAGACAAGTTTCTTGCCTGTTCTTCTAGGCTCTGGTCGCGTGGAATTGGCATCTAAAATCACCTACTAGGTCATTTTAAATTATCTTTGTGCTTTTACAGAATAAAGATCAAATGATTTTGATTTTGAAATGAGAGAGGTATTGACCGCACTGTCGCGTTGTCTCTTTCTAGAGAGTGTTAAATCATGTGAGGCTGTTTGCTCAGGGGACTGAGCAAACAGCCTGGGGGACCATTCTCTTGTGTATGGGTATGTTTTGTTTTGTGTTGGACTCCCGTTTCCTCATTTAGACACTAGGGTGGTCCATTATGCGTGGGGGGCTGATCTGGCTACGCGTGTAGCCAGCCTAACTCCTCCCAAAAGCACAGAAGCTTCCTGGGGGCTTCGCAGGCTAGGAGGAGTGACCTAGGGGTGCTTAGGTCGTTGTGTTGCAACGTCCACGCATTTCAGGACCTCGTGGGCAGCCGATTCTTCTTCGGTAAGACAGCCTCTGGAAAGTGGACTGTCTGTAGCTCCGATGTTGTGTACTTAGGTGTTTGTTGAGGGGACAGTGACCTGTTACCCCACGCTGATTCTGAGATCTGTTCTAGGTAGGTTTAGTAGACGATGAGTCAGTCTTGGTGTCATCATCATCATCATCATCAACCTATATCAGTCCACTGCTGGACGTAGGTCTCTCCCAAGACGCGCCACTGAGCCCGGTCTTCGGCTCTTCTCATCCAGTGTTTGCCAGCTACACTCCTCAGATCGTCGCTCCATCTCGCCGGAAGGGCGTCCTACACTACGCTAGCCTAAACGCGGCCTCCACTCCAGTATCCGTTTGCTCCAACGGTTGTCGGTTCTGCGGAAAACATGGCCGGCCCACTGCCACTTCAGCTTGCTAATTCTTTAAGCTATGTCGTACACCTTGGTTTTCTGACGAATGACTTCGTTGCGGATTCTATCTCGCAGAGAAATACCAAGCATAGCTCTCTCCATAGCGCGCTGAGCGACTTTCAGCTTGTGGACCAACCCCACTGTCAGTGTCCACGTTTCAGCAGCATAGGTCATAGCAGTCTTGGTGTGATTGCTGGAATTGCAGCTTTTGACTGTCTGCAGTCAGTCGTTTGTTTCCAGCGTTGGTTGTGTAATTATCTATGGGTATACGGAACCTTTTAATGCTATAAACATGCTTGACACGACACAAATTGCTTCGACTTCATAATATTAGCGTCGCAAGTGAGCGTGACAGTCCGTAATGTCATTTTAACAGATGCTAATGTCATTCCTTACCTTTGTTGTAACTTAATGCTCATGATTTTAAGTTACATGAATAAAAATTGCGGTTTTCACTTTAAAATATTTATTTGAAAAAAGGAAATTAAAGGGTTTTAGCCCGCATCTAATAATTTATTGCTAAAGTAAAGTAAAGTAAAAACAATTCTTTATTTACATTACATTTTCAGAACCCCGATTAAATGACATTTGATAATATAGTATCTTTGTTGTACACTTAACTTAAAAAAACAATTAGATAAACCTACAATAGGTGAATTATAATAAGGCAGGCGTCACAGCTCAGTTGGTAGTAGCTCCGCCTTCCAAGCTGTGGGTCGCGGGTTCGATTCCCAACCAGAGCAAATCATAAACATAAATATTTGTCTTGTGTTTGGGTGATCCTATGTGTTCTATACTAGAGTGTTCTATCTAGTTCTCATAGAAAAAGCTTTACTTAGTTTGGGACTAGAGTGTGATGTGATAACTGTCCGTGAATATTTATTTAAGTAAGTATGTTTTTGTGAAAGTTTCAAAAAAAACATTGTAAGCAGTTACCTAATGTATAGTCAGATCATTCGTCTCTGACAGATATCCGAGCAAAGAAAGATAATAATTTATTTGTGCTCGTTTGTAAAAAGAAAACAAGAATCAATAAAAAATAATGGCTAATTCAAAGATTACGGCCCATTACCCGCACTTAGAGCTACACCAAATGATACCTCCGCGCAGTCCCACGGACGAATAATCCCCAACACATTACGGGACGATTTTCACGGCTGGCTATAATTTAATATAATCCAAAGAGGTGCATTCGTACTGTTTCCGAACGACACTATTCATGCCAAATTCAATTTTAAAAACAAAACACAATATCGTTCTATATTCGATTGTATCATCAATCTTCAACTTTAAATCTGAGGAATAGAACAGACATTCGATATTTGAATTCAAATGTAAGCTCTATGGTGTTGTGCACATCGCGGATTGTTGGATCGAGTCGATTCAAACGATCGTGATTTCGATAATCGGATGGCATGTTATCGATCACGAAGTTAAGGTTTCCAATCGATTTGATTGTGGATCAATGTTTTGATTTCCAATTCACGCTTGCGCCGATTTCATGCTAAATAGCGTCACGTAGGTGATGGTCTTATTACGTATCGCAATTTACGATTCCAATTTGAAATTGCAACGTTGCAACACTTTTGACTGTAAGTGGACATTTGCTTATTAACACTATGATAGGTACTTATCTATAGTGAAGCTATATAGGTACAGCTGCTTTTATCTTGTTACAATGTAATTTAGATAAGAGTTCATTTTGAATGTAAAATTACATTTAAAGGGGAAGTACTAGGTATAGATAAATAAGTAAATGTACAACACTTATTAGTAATTAAGGTAATATTATGATGTACACAGTATGTACTTGAGTCGTTTTTTGTCAAAATAGTGTCTGTTTTGTGTGTAAAAACTTTTTAGAATCATGCGGACATTAAAAAAGGTTTTATTATAAAAAAGGGATTTTAGATCTATTATAGGTAAACGTTATTTAGCGATTCGTAAGCGATTATTTAAAGTGCCATTAAGCCTTTATAACGACTGTCTGAGACGTGACATCCGCCATGATGGTAAAACGAACTAATTTTGAATCCTCGAATTTCGACGAATGACGCCGAAATAACGAATAAACTTTTATAAATTGTAGTGAGTGGATGATTACACACTAATCCCGCCCAATGTTGCTTGTGATTCATAAAACGGTCGATTTGTCGTCTATAATTCGATTCTTAATTTTTTATTACTTATCAAAAGATCGATAACATCGTTACAGAGTTTTTATCGATTATTTGGATCGGGTTGGTACTGGAATATTTTGAATATGAAAATTAAAAATATTACTAATAGCTTTTCGTTTGTTTGGTTCAAGATAGGTAGGTGCAGTCAGCACTCAGCATCAATCTAATCAATTTTCAGAATTCAAATTTCAGACACTTTTATTTATATTTTCAAGATACAATTAAAAGTAGTTTTTTCGTTAAGTACCTACATCAAAGTCAAAGTCAAAATTACTTTATTCAGTAAAATCACAAGGATCGTTTAGAATCGTCTTACATACTAGGTGGTTCTAGGTGCCAGTTCCACGCGACCAGAGCCTAGAAGAACGGGCAAGAAAGTTCATCAGTTTTGTGAATCCGTCAATTAATTATGATGACTGTAGGTACGTACTACTTGATTTCAATGTGTAAATAGCTCTCACACCAAATGATTTGATCACAATTTGATCATGACAGGAAGCACGCTTGCTTGTGGACGATTAGCTGACCTTTTTGGAGTCCGCATTATCATTGAATGAGGTTCTATACAAATGACACGTAAATCGTGGCTTTTGGTGTAAACTCAATTATGTGAATTTATTTAAACCGACTGGAAAAAAGTAGAGGATTTCACGGACTGATAGAACGATAACTCTTTATTATTACACCAAGATAATAACAGATAAAAAAACAAAAACACATTAAAAATGGTTACACAATTGGCGGCCTTATGAAAGCGATTTCTTCCAGGCAATCGAACCGTATTATTTTTGTACTTTTATGCTCGCTAATTATAACGCTAGTTTGGTTAATTAAGGCGGAACAATTAGCAGGCCCATCTTTACCTCTTTTAATTAATAACTTACCTCACACAATAGGTTTGTTGGTATAATATTAATCCAACTGCAAAGTGCGTGCGTAATTACTGCCTATTTGATGCCAAACAAACGAAACAGAAGTGAAGTGTTAATTATGATAATGCAATTACTAGACCACTGTGCAATATACACCTACACAAAACATACACCTACACAAAATTTACTGAACCCTATATCCTATTACATAAGGTTGAAAATCAAACAAACTTTAAACCAACCGTGAAAAGTTATAGTAGATGTTCGACCTTATCAAAAGTTTGTAAAAAGAACTTGAAAGCTCTTCGTGAAATGCCACCTGTCAATTTGAAATACTTTTGACGTAATAATACTCCTTGCACAATACGACGCGAAAAAAAAAAACTTTCATGTAAAGACGGTTGAACAAAGGACGAGTCAATCATGGAGGTTTGTTTTAAATTGAAAGAAGGTAATTGAGTTGTATTCAATGCAATTATGCGGTTTTTGAACTAAGAACTGTCGGTTTTGAACTAAGAACTGACAGTTTTTGAACTAAGAAGGTTTTGTTCAAGTGTAAAACGCAAGGGCATTTGCAAATGGATTTTTTCTTGCTCAATGTTGCCCACGTCAAAGTTTAATTACCTACCTTAAACTAGGTGATTGCATTTTGTGATAAAAATACTAAGTCGTACAGAGTAATAATTTTATTTATCTACTTACTGTTTTTTCGAAAAACCAGGTAGGTACAGCACCTTAGCTAGATATATGTAATTTATGTTATGTTTGAATGTTGTTGTTAAATAAATAAATACAAATACAAAATAAGTAAACACATTCGTATTTTAGGTGGAAACGTAATGGAGATATATTTTAACTATTTAACTTGTTCGATAGATTTAGTAATTTTGCAATGTAATGACCTCACGTCCTCTCACAAAATATCGACAACTAACTAAAAAAACTTACTTTTATAAAAAATATGAATGAAAAATAAATAAATACTTACTTACTTAAATAAATATTCACGGACAATTCACACATCACACTCTAGTCCCAAACTAAGCAAAGCTTGTACATAAAATACATAGTTAACACCCTGACACAGAATAAATTGTATTTATGTTCATCACAATAACATTGCCCTGGGTGGGAATTGAACTTGCCACCCTCAGCATAGAAGGCAGAGCTACTACCAACTTACCTGTGACGCCAAAAATAAATAAAATGGTAGGTACTTACATCAATTTTCCAACTAACAAGAATAATGAAAGTTCTGTTATTCAATAAACTGTCAAAAGACTGTAAAATCTATGACAGTGACGTAAAAATAATGAAGAAAGCTTAAACCAGTCACAAGCTTAAATCATTTACACAAACAACACTGCTCATAAAATTAGGTTCAGTGTTTCCAACACTAACAAGTAAAAGCAAATTAAATTTGTTCAACTGATTAGCGTCTACGAAATAAATTCTGTTTTATTGTTGGTTTGCATGTTACATTTTGAGGGAAACATTTTGTTTTGGATTAAAATAGGGTGAGAAGAACGCGATTTAAAAAAATAGCTGCATAAAGTACCTACCTATATCTATACTAATATTATAAAGAGGTAAAGTTTGTGTGTTTGTATATTTGTTGAATTGTAAGGGGTAATCTCGGAATCTACTGAACCGATTTTAAAAATTCTTTCACCAATAGGAAGCCACATTATTGCTGAGTGTCATAGGCTATATTATATTTTCAAAAAAATTAGGGATCCTTACTAAAACTGCAATTATGTAACCCAAGGTGTAAAAAAAATACCTAAGAAATTCCTTACATCGCGTGCGCTGCGAAAACTATTGATGATAGAAAGAAATCATGTACTACAATTTTGTAGAACACATCATCATCCACAAAAAAGTCAACGACAGCATATGTCTAACTATTACAGATATGTCTCTATAAGTGTTTTAATGACGAAAAAATATAATTAAAATGACGCCGCTAGAAAACGTTCTTTATTTGTGCTTTGGTATTAATCCTTATCTAAATAAATTTCTTCATAATTAAGATTGTTTTAATACCTTTATATGACTTTTTAAATTATTCAATTTGGACATTCCACTCAAAAGATATCACGAGTTTAAAAATGTAAGTATTAGAAAAATGCCAAGCGGAATAATGCAGGTGCCGGTCACGGGAGTATATGCGGGTTCTATTGTTTAGTTACGTGGATTCAAGTGTGGAGAGTTATGAGTTTAACAGTATACATATGTTAAACTCATAATTAGTAAAATCTATACTTATAGAAGTAAAGTTTGTCTAATTGTTAAATTGTAAGGGTAATATCGGGATCTACCGAACCGATTTTAAAAATTCTTTCATCATTAGAAAGCCACATTATTACTGAGTGTCATAGGCATATATACAAAACCGAAAAATAAAAAGGCTTTTACGTGGTAGTCCGTTTTGCAAAGCGAATCGGAGAAAAACGATAGAATTATGCTCAACGAAGTGGGCACGGGTCAGCTAGTACTTACTAAAAGAAGTTAAGATTTTTAAGATTTTTTATTAAGATATCTTATTTTAAGATTTTTAAAGACAAGTATCTTTTATAATTGAAAAAATGATTGAAAACCAATTTAGGTATTATTTTTTATTTCATATATTTTTTATGTGTTTATACTTTTATTTATTTTTTATGTGTGTGACAATATAACAAGATAAATTGATTATTAAACATAGTTATAAGTCATATAAATAGAAGAAAGTCTCTGCTCTTCTATACAAGTATGTACCCATAGACATAGAACTGCGTAATATTATTTATTGCGCAGTCTTTTTTATTATAATCAAGACAACTGGCCGCACGATTGTTTTGTCTTTCTCGCACTTTACCGCCCGCATTTATTTCATACCTGGATGACGCACAGTCCATTATCTATGTCTATGTATGTACATAAAAACAAATGAGAAACTGTCACTGCAAGTACATTTTCAGTTAACAAATAACCCCGAAGTTAAAACCTGTAGTTAAAACACGTTAAACGCAGTGATTACGAGAACTTAAAATAAAGTTTAAGTGTATTTAAATAAATTGCCAGGTGTGCAGAGCTATGGAACCATCATTACTGTGTACAGTCAGCGGGAAAAGTTCTGTAACCCTTCACGTGTTTTGTTCCTTATATGACACATAGAATTTTTAAACTTCGGCTCGTAAATAATGTGAATTAATAAAAAAAGATACTTTCACTACGTTTAATAATGTAGCGTGATAAAAAGTTCACGGTAAAGCTTTTCCAAAAAGTTAAAAACTTAACGAATCATATCCAAATTGCTCTTAACTTAATCACGTAAAAAATAATTTAATATTTTCTTTTTGAACTCTTTACGCTTTACAGCAAGTCAATATATTTTTTGAACTAGTCTTTTAATATTTTTTACAAATATTTTTTACAAATCACTTTTGTCTGTAACTGTACTCGTAGTCACACAAGAACCTATGATCAGTGAACAATTAACTGTTCCTACATTGTACCAAGCGGTTTACAGCTGAGTTCTACGATTAGCTCGGTAGGCAACTAATCTAGGTATATCTAGGCATACCTAGGCATCTAGGTATACCTAGGTAGGTACGAGTACGCGTGTTCAACTCTTTGATGCACTAGTTGGCCAACAGATCCAGATTCCTTGACATGTTTTTGACCGTCAAATAATGAAGGACATTATGAGGAAACTAATAATCATAATCATTTATTTATTTGCATACAATGTAGGTACAATAGTTCTTAATAAATTAATTTATTCTCCGTACATTCTGCCTCGTCAAGGCGTTTTATGTCACTCTAGTCAGTATTCCAGCTATAATTTTTAAAAGTGAATAAATAATCACAATATTTTAAAAACAGACTTTTTGATACATTTTTGTTTTTGTCAAAATAACAGGTAAAGTCAACACAATATTTAAAAAAAAATTATGTTTGTTTCAATTTAAGATCGCTAAAATATTAAAAGTTATGTCAAAATACAATAAATTAAATAAAACCCGCACTTCTCCCCCAACGTGACAGCTGGGAACAACTCATGTTCGTTATTAATATGGAATTACAAGATTACAAGTACAATTATCAGTAATATTACAACAATAAACATCTAAGCGCGCCGCTGAGGGCAATAATAAAGCCATAATCTGCTGATTACTGGTTTAATATTGATTATGGCAATGTTGCATACAGTGTAAATTGGCCTTAGTATTGATGCAACTTTGTAATGAGGTAGAGTAAGAGAGGTCGCTATGCGCTAGTGTTTTTTTTTATCTTGAGATGAAAACATGACACTTATATTCTTCTATAGATACTCCTCTGTAGTAAATGTTTAAAAAAATATATTATCTCTATTTACTTGAAAGTTATTTTTATTATGGACGCGGCATTACAACTGACACATAGTTTTGGTATCAATTTTAAATGAAAGGGTCACAAATGTTTTAAAACTACTAAAATAAAGAATTGTTGATACTAAGATAAAATTATGAATTTAACCGGTAACACTTGTAAAATGTGCCATTTTTGAACGATGATTTCGCTTCCGCAAGCGGAAATCGAGACTGGTTCCGAATTGGCCCAGTTCAACATTTTTGAAATAAAGGTTAATAATATAACAGTTAATAAACCTTTTGTCATCTTCAGTTTTGATAAAGGTTTTACCTAGTGGGGTATTTAAAGGATTCATTAAAAAAGATTCAAGAATTTCTAGTATACGGAGCTTAATAGCTACAAAAAGGTAGGTATGGTGTCGGCATGTCTTAATAGAATTAACCACAAGCAAACATAGCTGACAACAAAGATATCCCGACTGCCATCACAATGGTGTCGGTAAAAAGTCGATGGCAAGTCGCGACTCACGCTTCACCAAACACCACAGGCACACAGAAAACAGGCTACCTGCTTTATCATATTGCATACAATATAAGTATTTCAGATACGAGCAAAGTCTTTTTTTTTATAAGTTGAACCAATCTTTCGTTTGTCTCTACGTCTCTAACTATATAAGCAGGCCTAGTAGCATCTACGTCACGTGTGTGTGTACTCAAATAATAACGCATGGTGCGTTATTATTTGAGTACACTATAAGTGTTTTTTTTATATTTAGTAAAGTATGTACGCAATTCAATGTATATGTATAAAAAAAATTGCTGATAGATAAGTACATGAGTATTTTTATAAGTAAGTAAATCAATAAGTAATAGTAGGTAATTATTATGTGTGAAATGTCCTGAATATTAATTTATTTACTTAGTACAGAACCTCTGTAAACCCAGATAAAACCTCTCTGCAACAACAGGCTTTCTACATGCATATAACTCAGGTATCGCCAAAGAATGTAATTAACAGAACAGCAATAAAAATAATTGGAAACAAAAACTATCCGCTTCGGAACGTTATTTATTATTTTGATTACCCTCGTTATATTGTTTCGGTGTATCAAACAACCGTGAACTGCGTTCGAAGTTCAAAGTTAAATGAGTGTTGGTAGCGACATCTATGAGTGACATGTTGGAAACTGACAGACTAGCGTGAAGGTTTAATGCATGTTTTTTTTCAAACGAAAAATAAGTTTCAAATCAATTTTTTCAATATCATTTAAAATAATTAAATTTCATTTAAAATAATTAAATTTCATTTCAAATTAAATTTCAAAAATTATTTATTATTGTCTGTGTAATCATTTTTGTTGTTGTTTCGAAAAGACGTTTTAATGTTTTCCAAAGTGATCAAACTGTCAATATACTTAATGTCGAGCCAAAAAAAACTGTCAATATGTGTGCATGGACATATCACACAACAATAACTACTCCAAACTATAAAAAAAAACTAAAAAAACTATACTGTGTGAATACTTTTTTATAGATAATACAAACATAGTATAGTCCAGTCAAAATAGACTAAAATTATGACTTCAGTTTGCATTAATTCCCAACAAGCTGGATTTTTGTGCAGGCCTTGAATACGTCATTACAAATGATATGTCATAAGTCCCCATCGATCCCGCTTGTGCGTTGTTTTTTATTCGAGGTCAAAGGTCATAAATTTGCATTTTTTGCGTATTTCCTGAAACAACGAAAGCTATTGGAAAGTGGTTCAGGCAAAGTTTGTACATCGTAAAATTGTCTACAAAAATATCTCAACACTTTTTTTCTACAAAGCATCGTTTTTGAGATAAAGTGACTTTAGACCGCAGGAAAATCGTCGAAGATGCTGCGTTTTTTTCATTTCAGCCGTTTTATCTGCTTCATTGCCACAGAACAAACAGTATTTCTTGAAATTTACTGAAAGGGGTGATGGGTTCGATGGGTTAGTCCTCCTCCAAGGTAATGAATCGTCTTTTTGTTTCAAGAAATACTGTTCGTTCTATGGCAATGAAGCAGATAAAACGGCTGAAATGAAAAAAACGCAGCATTTTAGTGGATTTTCCTGCGGTCTAAAGTCACTATATCTCGAAAGCGATGCTTTGTAGAAGAAAAGTGTTGAGATATTTTTGTAGACAATTTTACGATCTACAAACTTTGTCTAAAGCATTTTTCAATAGCTCTCGTTGTTTTAGAGATATACGCGAAAAACGCAAATACCCAGGTTAAAGTCATAACTTTGCGTTTAAAAGTCATAAACGAGAGCTATCGAAAAATAGTTCCGACAAAGTTTGTAGATCGTAAAATTGTCTACAAAAATATTTCAACACTTTTCTTCTACAAAGCATCGCTTTCGAGATATAGTGACTTTAGACCGCAGGAAAATCTACTAAAATGCTGCGTTTTTTTCATTTCAGCCGTTTTATCTGCTTCATTGCCATAGAACGAACAGTATTTCTTGAAACAAAAAGACGATTCATTACCTTGGAGGAGGACTAACCCATCGAAGCCATCACCCCTTTCATTAAATTTCAAGAAAATATGTTTGTTCTGTGGCAATGAAGAAGATAAAACGGCTGAAATGAAAAAAACGCAGTATCTTCGACGACTTTCCTGCGGTCTAAAGTCACTTTATCTCGAAAACGATGCTTTATAGAAGAAAAGTGTTAAGGTATTTTTGTAGATAATTTTACGATGTACAAACTTTGCCTGAACCACTTTTCGATAGCTTTCGTTGTTTCAGAGATATACGCAAAAAATGCAAATTTATGACCTTTAACCTCGAATAAAAAACAACGCACAAGCGGGATCGATGGGGACTTTTGACATATCATTTGTAATGACGTATTCAAGGCCTGTACAAAAATCCAGCTTGTTGGGAATTAATGCAAACTGGAATGTCTATTTTGACTGGACTAGTAGGAACAGACACTATTTGCCAACATACCAATAGATAGAGAAGACCAACTGAGCTATATTACCTAGGTAATAACAAGTTACCTTTTTTTAACTGTATTCGTATTTGTTATCTATGAAGGTTTTGACGTGACAACGTCTTATAATTCGATAGAGCCGGCTGCACGCATGAAAAAACATGACTCATGCGGCGTTACCTCGGTCTGAGGCGTTCCATGTAAGGCTTGAAGTGCAAGCGAGAGCGCGGAACGAGCGACAAAGAAGCACAATCGGCCTTTGCGTTCGTTGTCACGTTCAACTATCGCCAGTAAACCGACTTTACAGACATCCATTTTTTTTTTGTTATCTAGGTGGTCTAGGTCCCCTAGGATGTCATAATTGACAATGACTACTCAATATTGATGATAAAATAGAAATATACAACCAATTTTAGTTTCAACCATTTGGATTGTAATAAAAAACAATGTTCCTGCGTCTCGCGTGTCGGGACTTTATTGTTCCATTTATGGGTCTGTTTGTAGAAGCCGTGACAAGTTGGAATAGTCATAAAAAGTTTTGGGTTTAGCACCGATAATTAGTCATAACTTAATTTTATAAATCGTTTTATATTTTGGAAAGTTTGAACCATGATAGAAACAAGTTGGGGGAATCTATAAAAACATATTATAAAATAAATAAATAATAAATGCTGGACAACCCACACATCATCTGTGAAGTTTTATTTTAATGTTTTATTTTAAATAAAAAAGAAAACACATTAAAATTCGTATTAGGTGAGTTGTGTTGAATTTTCTGCTAATTAGTACCTAGACATCTTAAAACTACAAAATTAAGGACATGGCTAGTTTAGTTGCATTGCACTCCCCACTGAATTGAATTTCAGTTTTTAGTTAGTTTTAATACATGGCACTTCTATCCAGTAAATTAAATAACGTCCTTTTAAATACCTTCACATTCAACAAAATGGCCGCCATATTTATCTCAATCACCTCTTAATTGAGCTATTTGTTAAGCTGCGAAATTTTAATTGCAATAATATTTTTGAACGAAACAAGTTCACAAAAATGCCGATAAATATTTTTCGGCAAAACATAACACTTGGGTTTTCTTAAGAAATGCCAATGTGTCTTAATTTCATAAAGTTATTAACACTAATGATATATTTTTTGCAGGAACTTAAATTTTTGGTTGTCCAATGGAGCCGACACACTGAAGTATGGTCCATAACGACCAGATGAGCTGCAAAAGTTGACGGGGTAATTTCACAGAATTATTTATTTATTTATAGACCAGCCGATGTGTTATGGGCAAAATCCACCACAGATTGGACGACCAAAAACGGGAAACGACCTCGCGGTAGACCACGGCGCAGATGGAGGGACGAACTCGATGCCCATATAAAAGAATGGTCCACAATAGCCCAGGACAGAGCGAACTGGTGAAAAGGAAGGGAGGCCTTTGCCCTGCAGTGGGACTTCACAGGCTGAAAATGAATGCCACATTCGCTGATGTGTCTACGCGTCTGTAAATATGCCTAATATAACTCAAAATATGTTACATATGTCTTCAACATTTACGGAAAACAATTTTATAACTCTAGTTTTCTGGTAGTAAAACTTAATTCTAAGGATCTGCGAAATGTATCTGGTAAACACATGAGAAGAGCCGAAGACCGGGCTCAGTGGTGCGTCTAGGGAGACCTACGTCCAGCAGTGGCCTGATTTTAGAATGATAACGATGACCCAACGGCTCGAAATGTGTTTGAAATGTTATCCATTGTAACTTAGTTATTTACGAATGTAATGATGCATCAAATTGACCCAGATTGTAATAAACTTACTATGCTTATCTATGTGTGAAATATAGCGTTGGTGTAAAATAACATTACTTAAATAAGTTACAGTATCCAATGTACAATGTATAGACAAGTGAGGTGTCTTAAAAAAACAATTACGGTCTATTTTATAAAAAAGTTTGCGCAGACTTGATGTCTTGTTTACCATACGTAATGGTGACATAATGTCAACGCTAACTTTTTATAAGATAGGGGGTTAATCTTTGTTCTGTATCACAAAGATCATTTAGAAATTCTGTCTCAGATCATTTCGTTTGCTTGTTCTTAACTCATTTTTTATTAAAAAAATGTAAACTCAAACTAACTAGAATTATTAAGATGATCAAGTACCTACAAGTTCTCAAAGGCAGAGTAATCAAATTAATCAGAAAGAAATCCGAGAATCAATCGTTTTACGGTTTCCTACTAACCGCCGGCGCCAGGCCTCACCAATTGGTATAATTGTAACGCATAGATCGGTAATCCCATAATACCCCATAAAATCATGGTGCATGGCAACCTGTGGCGCCCTATTGGGTGTTTTTAATGGAATTATGTCTGGTTTTGATGATATCGAAGCAGAGACAAGATATTTGTTACCTTACATTACCCTTTTGCTGTAAAAAATGTAGAAATGAAAAATAAATATCGCAAATAAATAATTTAAATAAATTTATAGTGATTTTTTTCTCATTTTTTTTTCTAAACTTCTTATCGCGCTAGAAAAAAAAAATTTAAAATGCTTTTAGCTGTCTATTGAAGTAGGTAGATTGATTGATCGAATGACTAATTTAGCAAATACAAAACAGAAGTAAAAAAGGTTGCTTCAAAGGTCGCTCATAGCGATAAGGCCGCCCAATGAAATATTTATGTGAACAATAAGTTTTCTATCTATCGAAAATACGTAGGTGCCCAGCTGTTATCTATCTTACAAGATGATAAAATTAACTTCAAGAAGTCTTGTAAAAAGCTTCCAATACCCGCCGCTTCCCATCAGGCGGTCGCTCATTCCTCAAAAAGGACTTTATTACAACACATGTTACAACACTACTAGAAAACCGAAAAAAGAGCCACGCTATAAACAAATTTGTAACAATCAGAGAGCCATAAAGACCAATCAAGAGAATTACCCTACAAATCTACAATGGGAACAAAGTTCGGTTTATTACCTAATTATTACCATGATTTGTTTTTTTTAATGAGATCTCTGTTCTGTCGCCTACTCTATGTATTGCTGAACTAAACTGGACCTTACAGTCCGAGGAATAGAGATGATTGTTTCAAAGATGTTTTTTTGATGATTTTGATAGGCATAGTCTAATTGGACCGGCTTTTGTCTCATGCCATCTGTTTGATCAGAATATCTGATTACCTGGGAGGGGTTTACAACTTAACACTTTAATTGATACGGATCGGAGGTTCTCTCTGACATATTGTTTTATTTTGGTGTTGAAAACAGTTGTTTAGGTTTATTTTACCACTTTCTTTGAAAAAAATAAAATGTTGTTACAGATTCTCCTATCAGAAAAGAACCAAAATAAAATAATTTTGTCAGTTTAAATTAAACAAATGTCTACAGCAAGCACCAAATTTTTGACATCTGTCAACATCACCACTTTGGGGTTTCTTAAAACAATTGACAGTCAACGAGACGATTGAATGACTGAGGTATTTCAAAATAAACACTTAAAACTGGCAGAATTGCCTAAATAGACGGGCATTAAAAAAAAGAAACCACTAGAGTAAACGGACTCTGACAGAATAGTGACAATAAACCACCAAAGTCTTATGCTGGGGCCACATTAGCGGGCTACGGCGAATATTCGTGTTAACGCGATGTATGTGGCCGGGTACATCGTGTCATCGCGTAGTATTCGGGCGAAGACGCGAATCAATTTGTCGCGCCAATATTCGCTTAGGTGGCTACATCTACGTCAATTTATTTAGGCTAAGTTCAGATGACCGCGCGTAACCGCGCGTCGCCGCGCGGTTTGAGCATTCACATGACGATATTTGTATGGGAGCGCGACGCACGTTGGCGCGCGGTACCGCGCTGTAATGTAGACGATAATTACCGTTTATATTGATCTTGTACCGCGCGGTTGGTAGTACCGCGCGTTACCGCGCGGCCATATGAACTTAGCCCTAGGCTAAGTTCAGATGATCCGCGGCGTGCGGTACCGCGCGATAATGTAGACGCTAATTACCGTTTATATTGATCTTATACCGCGCGGTTCGTAGTTCCACGCGGTACCGCGCGGCCATATGAACTTAGCCTTAGGCTAAGTTCTAGGCATGAGACAGATATATCAAAACGAAACTGAAATCCGTTTGCAGTCAGAAATCGTATCGCATCGATATTCCAATATGAGAAAACCGTTTTTAGGAAACGCACGATGATAACGCAAACTGCAAACTATCTTATCCGAACGAAACCAAACCGAACCGACGTGAGTTTAGTTTTGCACCGAAAACGAAAACCAAACACAAACTGCAAACGAACAAAATCTAAATCTACCTAAAGTTTTAGTTTTCTATAGTTTTGATACGCATTCGTTCTCTATCACTCCACCGTACGACTACTTTAGTTAGAATAAGACAGAGCTAATTTCATTTCCTTTTTTTTCTAACTCAGTGAACCGTCGTAAGAGCAAGAGAAATGAAGCGAATCGTTATGGATTTTGAGTTTTTGACGGTTTTATGAATTGTCTGGTTTTATGATTTCTGACTGCAATCCGATATTCCATTCCAATATGAGAAAACTGTTTTTAGAAAACGCATTAACAATACAACCTAACAACCTAATCCAAATGAAACCGAACCGTGAGTTTAGTTTTGCATCGAAAACCAAACTTAAAATACATAAAAATATACAATATTTTTTTTAATTCAAATACCCAATTGCACATTGAAAACGAAAAACCGAAAGAATTCGATTTTGCGTTTGTCGTAATAACTAGTAAATACGCTCCGATATTCGCTACTGAAATCGATTTCAAAAAACGGTTTTTGAAATCGGTTTCAAAATCTGAAATCGGTTTCGTATCGGTTTGTGAAAAAATCCAAAAACGCCCATGCCTAGAACAACACCATCCGGCACAGGGTTACCAGATGCAAATTTCAAAAGTCCTGACAAAATTCCAGACATGAGCTCAATTGGGTTTTTGAATATATATATTTTTTGTGATAAATGGATAAGTTTTATAACACAACTAATTTTATTCAATTTTTCCGTAATAATTCAAAAGTTATTTCAAAATAAAAAATATTTTTTGAATCTAGTACGTTTAATATTATATGTCAATTTTGATTGTTTGATGTCAAAATCGTAAAAAGCTAATTACTATTAATGACAATTTCCTTTTTGTTATTGTGACCAAAAATAAAATTATAGTGTAAAAAAAAAATTGTTCCATTTATTTGCCGAGAAATTCCTGACATTTCCCTTTTCCGGCCGCATTCCTGACATATGTCTAAAATTCCTGAAATGTCAGGAAAATTCCTGACATCTGGTCACCCTATCCGGCACGATACATCGCGTCAACTCGACACGAATCTTCGCCCGTCTAATGTAGACAAGAACATCGCCTATACCCGAACACGATGATTTTATCGCGCCAACACGATACGAATATTCGCCCGCTAATGTGGCCCCAGCATTATAAAAACAACAAAGCAAAATCAGGTCGATTGCTCTTCGATGTTTCTAGAAAACAAGTAATTTCTTCATCCATGTTGGTATACATTGCCAAATATTTCAAGAAACAAGCCGTGCTAATTAGTTCGCACAATCGAGCTGTATTTATTGGCGGGAGAGAGTAATAACTCTTGGATATTCAATATTTGTATATCGCGTCCTTTATTATAAGATATCTGTAAGGGCTATCACACATTACACTCGTAGGTATGTACCTACGAGTATTCCATTTAGATGTTATAGAAATGAGAACCTACCTAACTGGCACCTAGAATCATCTATTCTAGACAAAATCATAAATACTTTCTACAGAAAAAGTACAAAGATCATTTATTATAATTATATTAGAATCATCTAAAATACTAGGTTTCTGATTTGCAGTACCAGTTCCTCGCAACCAGTACCTAGAACGGGCAAGAAAATTACGGAAAATACCTATCGGAACGATAGGTTTACCGTTTTTTTGTGTGATCCTTGACGATTTTTTTCTTCACCGATTATAAGGTACAGAGCCCTTAGTCCGAAGACGCATTTTAAAACTCCCTACTCTCGAGCCGACAGTCGTCTCTCGGATCTCTCTCTCTACTTCTTACAAAAATATAAGGACATCCGAGAGACGACTCTCGGCTCGAGAGTAGGGAGTTCTAAAATGCACCTTCAGACTACGGGCTCTGTATATAAAGTGGCAACCCTAACCACAAGTGAGTTACACCCCGTCCGCGCCATATTTGTTTTAACTTTAACCACAATATATAACTCTTTACGAAGTTTAACCAATATATTACTTTTGTTTGTTAAGTTAATTGTTAAATGGTTCGTTATCTTCACGCATATTTAATTTGATATCGGTTGGTTCATAAATAAATGAAATAAATGAATTATTGTTGTATTGTGGATGATGTATCTTGCAGCCTGAAGCAAGTGCGTTATGATTCTTTGTTACTCATTTATTGTGTTTGGAACATCAAAATCATTGCTGTATAATGTATAAAAAATCTTTTGTGTAGATTTCGAGATTTATACTAAAAGAAAATACAATCTGTCGTAATAGTAACATACGAACGATAGAATAAGAATGTATTTATTGTATAACTGTATAGATGTTACAAATATAAGTATAGGTTAGAACCAACAGTTCATCCGTTTCGGACGAAATATGAATATAAAATACAAGCAAAGCTGTCTTTTAAAACAACAAGACAATATAGAAAGAAATATAAATAAATATAATAAATATTCAGACATATACAAATATAATTTATTTATAAACAAAGCTACTGCTATTTACAAAATGTACATGTTTACCTATAAAACAAGAGACAGTTGGGCTAACTGCAGACCGTTGCAAACGATCTATAGATAACTCATGTTGATTTAACTTATTAGCTATATTAGCCATCATTTTAAAATGACAGGACAAAAACTATATTTATTAAATATAAAAACCCTTAATGAACTTTAATTAATATAACAAATCAACTTTGTAAGTTTTGCAATTAATATTTTACCCATTAATTATGTTCGATGACATATAAATGACCAAGACGACCTACATTATAGTTATATTTACTTACAAATAATTTATTGATTAAAAAACTGTTTTTCAATTACTTAAAAAAATTTGGTGTACCTACTGCTGTAATTAACATAAACGAAAGTTATATTTTATTGTTTCCTTAATTATATTATTAATATGTAAAATAAGATTAATGCTGTTAAAATATCAGAATTCAAATCTAAAATACTATAGTAATTTCCAATGGCATATTTTTGTAGGTCTTCTTTCTATTTTTATACAACAGAAAATTTGATTATTTAGAAAAAAACTGTCAAATATTTCACATGAAAATGCCTGCGGTCTAAATAAATTAACGAACTTCCTAATCACATAAACAGTAACAAACATATTCAGCTATTTTTACCCCCAGGCACAATATACAGGGTGTCATAAAAATCTCCCGATTTTAGAAATTTCGGACAGTTATTACATTACATTTGAAAATTTTCATTATATACATTTTTTAATGTTTAGTGCTAAGAGTTTAATTTCAAAGTCCATCATAAATTGTTCCATCAAAAATCTATTGTATCATGTATTTCTTTTAGTAAAATGACAAGGACCATCGTCTAGCATTTGATAAATTGTTGGTTTCACCGCGCGCATAGAGAAACGGGCAAGTAAAGCATGATTTTTATCGTTATTTTTTATTCTTCTAAAGAATTCAAAAAAATGTAAGTAATTTTTTTTTATTATGTTTCCATGTGGTGTCATTTGAACAGTGACATTTAACAAGACTTTTTAAAATATCTTAAATCGAATTTTAATAATGTCAAAGATAAATTTTATACCCTGTATCATAGGTACTTGTGTAGGTACTGCCTAAGGCTACAAACGAATTTAATTATTTCCAAAACAGGCCCGAGAGCATTTGCATAAAACAATATATTACGGTTTGAAATTAACCTCTGCTTCAACTCAATTAGCCTAAACCGAACCGCATACTAAAAGGGTTTAATAACTTTGAGTGGGCGTATTCAGAAGTTATGGTTGGGGCACCGAAAAATATTGGCGAACTCTGGAACTAGAATATTCATTTATGAATTTGCTTAGGTACCATGCCAGTTTACAAGTTTTTAATTATTTTGATGTAAGTATTTATTTTAAAACTTATGTATTTTTTGTCTATAGGATTATCGATCCTACATCGGTAGGTAACTTTCGTTTTAAAGTTATGTTAAAAATGTTTAAGCGGCGTAGGCGTAGCCTAATGAACCTATACCTATGTATTAATGATAAATATCAGTGAGGTCAGAACAGCACCCCCATTATCGATGACCCTGAGTCCGTCACTGTCTTAAGACGTTTTTCAGTTAATTTACTTTTTTCATACTTTAAGCTCATAAGCCAGGCAATCAATTAGTCAGTGAGTGACAGACAGCCGACGCAAACAAATCGATGATTTGACAAGGCTGCCAACCACGAAGCTAGAAACTATTATATAAGCAGAGTATAAGCTACTTACCTAAGAAGAAGAAGTGTAATTTAAATAAAAAATAAAACCGATTTGACATCATTATGTTCCTATGTATTTAAAAAAAGGTATTTTTTCAGCAATTTAAGTGTGATGTTTGAAATACCTGTAATAAAAAAAGTAATAGTCAGATCTAGATCTGTAAATAAAAAAAATAGAGTTTAAAAAATAGAGTTAAAAAAAAATATGAAATTAAACTTTAATAATTTTGTTTAAAACACTAGTTTTGAAACAAACAGAATTATCACACAAAGAGAAGAGAAGCAGTTGAACTGAAATGAATTACACAATTTCTCTGTTTTCAATTAATATGCGCCAGAAATACTGTAGTTCTCAGATAAACTATCATAAAAAGCTCAACTACAGCGGCTTATATGCCAGGTAAGAAACAGTTTAGTATGACAGCGTACTGGCTTCGTCTCCAAAAGCCTAAAGTTACGAATTGATTGCTTTTTGAATGATATTTATTTTTAATTTATTATTTCCTATCTTGATTTTATGCTAATTGATTTGGCGAGTTCATTTTAATGATCGATGAGATAAAGATCTCGAATGAAAGCGATTCTTCTAGAAATCTACCATTTTCTTGTACCTACCTAGTGTAAAATATCACACAACGATTTGTGAAACAAGTTATAAAGGATTTTAGTAGTGCTAAGATACAAAATGATGACGGCGAGATGGAGCGACGATCTACGGAGTGTAGCTGGCAAAAACTGGATGAGAAGAGCCGAAGACCGGACTCAGTGGCGCGTCTTGGGAGAGACCTACGTCCAGCAGTGGACTGATATAGGTTGATGATGAAGATACAAAATATAGATAATCAAAACCTTGTCATTTGATTAAATTTTTCAGAGGAGTGCTTCAAATAGAGTTATGTTTCCTGACTGGAGTCAGAGACTCATAAGAGCTAAGTAGCTGATCACGAATAAACGAGACTATTGTAATCGTATCGTTTTTGAGATACACTGCGCGGTAACGCTTCAACGTATGGCAGCCAAGCTGACGTTGACGCGCATTATAACTCATATTAGGTACTACCGTTTTGATACGTTTACGATCGTCACAGTTATTCGTGATCGAAGAGCTAATTTCTATAGGTACCTACCTACCAATATCTAGCTTCATTTATGAACATACACTAATAATATATACATTGATAAGAATTTCTAATTTAAGAGTATTTAATCATAATTTCTACTTAGAGCTTTATACTAAATAGGCAACGAGAAAAGCTGAATGCCAATTCCACTAGCAACAGATCCACAGGACAAGTTTATCCCTCAGGCAATGTTTACTTAGAAAGCAGAATCATCTGCACTTATTCAGTAGGTACCTAAAGACAATCTACTGAATTCGGTGGGTAGAGCAGAACTAAAGCTGCGTTTGCTTTGGGTATATTACATTGACGGCCGGTTTCTGGAAACCCAAATCACGATTGATTCGAGTTTGACACATAGTAATTATTTGATTTTTTCGTTGATCATCGTTCGAGAAACCGGCCGTTAGTAGGGTTACATAAGTAGGTATATATAAATATTCGTGAACCGTTAAAATTGCTGGATACGCAGTTTTACAGTTCATTTACGAAAGTCACATTTTAACATTTTTTATTTTATTTATTACATACTGTTTGAGGAAAAGTTAAATCAAAACAAACATTTTTTTGTAATTTGACATAACTTTTTGATTAAGAATCCCGGTTAAATTTCGTTTTATCAAGAACGGATCTAACTGTCCGCGGCAAAACTTATTTCAATCTAGAAATTACCTCAAATATATATCGACAAATCAATGATAGCACTGTTCTTGATCTGTACGAACGGTAGATAGCTCAATACATACCTATATACATATTGTGTCGTAATTTTGTTTGTGAATAAAACGAAAATTTACCGAAAGACATCGTGAGAAACTCAAATATCTATCGACAAATTTAATGCAATAATCCTGAAGTTTCAAACCTGCAACCTGGTTTCAAAGTCTCCGTGGTTTTTAAGTAGTTTTCCCTTGAGGGTCTTATCGCAGCATTAACAAATCTAACCAAACACGGCTGTAATTGGAAACGCTGGAGGCTCGTTATTTATGAGGCTATACATCAGTTTAAGCAAACAGGCGGGATGCAAAGAGATTTGATTCGCTTTTAGAAAATTGCATGAAATGTAATCTTAGGTACTAAGTACTGTGGTAAGTCAATGTAACTTTTTAATTGTCGATTTCAAGATTATTTAAATTTTGACAATTAATTCCAGAGCTTTTTTGTAAATTAATATTCACGGACTCAACGATTTGTCCCAAATTATGATTATTATTACTTGACAATCAGTATTTTTGGTATCTAACAAATGTTTGTTCTTGGTAGAGAACGAACCCATGACCAACAGCATGGATGATAAGTCAAACACCGTGTTGACACTTTGCTTGTTAAACTTACACTGAAGTATTTTAGGTACGAAATAAAATAACTAGTCTATTGTAAATTTTTACTAGTCCTAATACTTCTTATAACGCTAGCGGCCGGTTTCTCGAACGATGATCAACAAAAAATCAAACAATTACTATGTGTCAAACTCGGATCAATCGTGATTTGGGTTTCCAGAAACCGGCCGTAGAGGTGTCAATTCGAAATAGATTTTATTCTCATTATAAATTAAATAGTGTCACATCCAGACATGGTTATGTAAATCAGTTGTGAAGTTTTACAAGTCGGTGCGCGGCAGTGTCGCGCAGCGTGACGCCTCGCCCACTGCGCACGCGCAGCCACAACCGCGCCACCTACCCGGAGTGATCTGTAACTCTCATCAGTAGGGCTGATCTGAGGGCTTAGTCCGAAGACGCATTTTAAAACTCCCTACTATCGAGCCGACAGTCTTCTCTCGGATGTCCATACATTTTTGTAGGGCTATCCGAGAGTAGGGAGTTCTAAAATGCACCTTCGGACTAAGGGCTCTGATCTGTAGGGCTGAACTGAGGGCTTAGCCCGAGGTTCAATATCAAATCAAATCAAAAGTTTTTTATTTCGGAACAAGAACAGTAGGTTAATACAATAACTCCCTACTCTCGAGCCGAGAGTCGTCTCTCGGATATCCATACAATACAAATGTAAGGACATCCGAGATACGACTGTCGGCTCGAGAGTAGGGAGTTTTAAAATGCACCTTCGGACTAAGCCCTCTGTAGGGCTGGAGGAGAAATACTGTGTAGGCTTTTGCATCTCTCCTAGATGATTTATACAGCGTTATGAGCCATATTTTACAGCTGTAGTACCTGGGACACTTATTTTAGATGGATTAGGCTTCTCCAGCACCTACACTATCCTCTCAGCCTAGTCGGCCTTATCAACAGGAAAGATAAAGTCAATACGTGCAGATCTGACTAAGCCGCAGGTTTCCTCACGTTTCTGTCATTAATTAATATCAATGTAATTTTTTTTATCTGTTCATTACTTATTGCTATTTTTTATTCGTTACTAAGATACATTTTCTTTCATGCAATTATTCATTTCTTGAACGGTATAAAAAGTTCTCAAAAAGCTATGCAACTTTGTGGAAAAATAAAACTTAGTGTTAATTTACAGGAATGGCCATTATAAAAACACAATCGTTTTCAGAATTTCAATATACTTAATGCAAAAGACTTCAACGCGCTCTCTACCTATAACTTCTTTGTATCGATTCTGATGATTCTGTGTATACTTAGACTTCTGAACAATCTCAATTTAATATAGTTAGATATATAATGAATTAGACTATAGCAATAAATTTACTCGCAAATTACTTAATCAAAAACTAAAGGAAATATATTTTATGTAATTTTATGTTGTTGATAACCCTACATTATTGGCACTACAAAGTCAATAAAATACAATTGAAATGAGGTTATGTCTAATACGAACACACTTTGCATAATAAAGTTAATTCAATAGTTCAGGCCCACGTACATACAGTGGGCTTTGTCAGAAAACATCAAAGCTTTTAGCAGGGTGACCAGTTATACATATCAAAGACAAAAAGAAATGTTCTAGACGTTTTCGAATTAAAAGTAGAAGACTTTCAATTCGAAAAAGAAAATTAAAAAAAAAACCCATGTAGCTTTTCTAATCTATAGAAAACCACCAATGTTGCCATCAAAAGAAAAATCGAACTAAATTCCAAATGTACCTAGGTAAGTAATTTTTCGTGTTTTGTAGTAAAATGTATAAAAAACGTAGGTAGTACCAAAAATTATTTTCTTTTTTAGTGATATTTTGTAATATTCTTGGTCGTTAATATATTTTTTTTCGTCTCAAAACAGCATTATATTATAAATGTATATTATATTATGTCAATTAATTTCATAGACCTAGGTACCCACTAAAATTATACCCACCCATGCAGAAAATTGGTACGATATAATGCAATAATAGTCATTTTATAGAAAATGTCTTCACAATTCTATAACTTCATGGATACGTTGCTCTCCAACTGAGTTTCATAGTAATACGACAAGATTGTTCCGTCTCTATATCACAAAGAACATCTCTCCAATGAATAAGCAATTTTGTACCGGACAGCTCGCAAATTGACGACGTTATACTATAGAGGAGATAGGGCAACATTGACATAGTATGAAGTTGCTGGATTTTGCAAAAGGATCGTTTTTAGCCAAAAACTTACCTACCTTATCAGTTTTCTTATTAATAAGGTTGGTCATAAGTTATAGATAGTTAATTATATTGTAATATAGTGGACGAAAGCGGAAAGCAGGGATGAGTGGAAGGATTTGGGGGAGACCTTTGCCCATCAGTGGGACGAAATAGGTTAATGAAAAAAAATAGTGAAATGTTTATAATAATAATGAAATGAAAAAAACTTTTTTTAATCTCATAGTATATTTAAAATAATGACTTAAGTACTTACCTATGTTTAAACTTTATTTACATAAATGAATCGCAAGAATTTTACATTATCAGCTACCTACTTTACTTAATAATGCTATAATGTTAGTATTTCAGTAAATTACTTTTACTACGTACCTACTTATACGTTTTTCTGCCTCACTTCCTTGGATCCCTAATTTTCGTTATCTCGTTAGGTATTTGTTGCCCAGCTTCCTCTACCTATCACAAAGCCAGTTATTATTTTCAAACTTTATCGTGCTTACAATATTAAAACTACCTTTTTGAATATCTACACAAGTGATATTATGCAACTTGTAAAACAATTACTTCGAATTTATAGGATACGATAGTAGTAATTGATGGTGAATTGGATTGGATTATTCTTCCTTCTTGCGTTGTTGGTGGTCAGCAAAAGTTATTATAATTTGTGTTTATATAAATTTCTAGCATCAGCTGCTTCTAGTTAGTACCTACCTACAACTAAACTATTTGATTTTTGGGTATTTTTTTTTTGATATGTGACAACACTTTTGGAATAGTGTAGGTACGATGTAGGTCCACCCAGCTCTCTTGTCTCTCTGTTGAATTTATAAAATACACATAATCGTAATTTTTTTTTCCCTAAGGGCAGACTAAACTAAACCGTTCCCTAGTTAGCAATTTTCCGCTCGATTTACCGCCAAAATGTCTATGGCCCATTAAAAAGCTCACGTCACGCCATGCCAAGGGGCCATAGACAATTAAAAAACAAAGTATCAACGCGTTCGATTTTCAAATGCCCTTCTTTGTGTGCGTCTAATTAATTAGTCGTAAACAAGAACGATGATTTTCTGAAATGTAAATAGAACGTCGGCGTAAAATTAACAATGTTGATTTTATACCTTTTTTATGGTGGATGGATGGATTTCAACGGATCGATCCGCTTCGTAACAATGGCGGTGCTTCCTTTCTTTTGTTGATTCAATTTAATCGTCCCAAGCGGAAACTGTCGGTTCTGTTTGATCGAAAATAATTATCTAGTTGATGCTCTATAAAAAGGCTCTACCAAAGTGATTGGCAGGAATTAGTTACGAAAGTCTACTCGCACCGTACTCCACACCGTCATCGTTATTGTAATAAGTACTTTGGTAAGTACACAGGTAGGTGCAGTCACAGAGCTTGGTAATTTTCTTCTAAGGATGCAGCAGATAGCTAAGTAGGTATTAGGTTATGTGACTTGATTATTACAAAATATTTGAGTTAGTTAGGTCCTTTTTAGGCTCGTATTTCACTATGCTAGACCAGAGGGCAGAGCAAGAAACGTAATAATCATAAACGTATCGAAACAGTGACGTATTTGAGATACACTGCGCGTAGACATCAGCTTTACTGTCGAACGTTGCAGATATAACGCGTAGTGTGTTCTAAATACGTTACATTGACGATTACGTTGCCCTCAGCACTCTACATGGTCTAATGCGTCTAAGGTAGATACCTAATCTGTTTTACAACTGACGACCGATGTGTTGCGGCGGGCGAATGTCCGCTTGCGACGCGGACGTTGCGGGTTCGATTCCCGCTTAGCTTGAAGCTAGGTGATGTTGTGTGGATTGCCCAGCATTAATTATATATTTAGAACTTGATACTAACGATGTTTCATTACGTCCATTCGTTCCGAAAACATACGTGATTACCAAAACACATTTATTAAAATTAAACAAGCCGGCGCCATGCCAGGGCGTGGTTGCCACTAGTTGCCAGTCAGCGTCTACCGATTACCCGTCCACGCCCTTTTGTACTAAATCATATCCTACAGTGCACTGAGGATGGCTGGTTTAACCTATATGATGGCTTAGTCCGAGGTTGCATTTGCAAAACTCCCTACTCTCGAGCCGAGAGTCGTCTCTCGGATATCCATACTAAAATATAAGGACATCCGAGATACGACTGTCATGTCGGCTCGAGAGTAGGGAGTTTTAAAATGCAACCTCGGACTAAGCCCTCTGAAGAATCCAGTAGCCCAATGTAGGTGTTTATTTGCTGATAACCTAAGATAAAGATGAGGTTTTACCCTCTGAAGCAAAGTAACCTTTATTAGAACATTCAGTACAAATAGCTTGCCTATTATAAAATCCGTATGTATAGGCGACAAGGAAATTGGTTTACCACTTTTGATGACATCTCCCAGTAACATAATTATTTGCTAAGGATTACAGATTGACAGATTCTCGAGGTAGCAGTTATTAATCTGTCAAGCGAAAATAGCCCTTGATGTTTTGTACGTGCAAATGATATTCAGTCTTAGAGTGGTAAACCAATTTCATTGTCGCCTATACTTAAAAGCTTTCTAATGTGATAAGTATCTAATGTCTACAAGTAAATGTGCATGAAAAATGCACAATACAATGGGCATTTCCTGCTAGCCCCCATATTGTTTTCACTAGTAACTGTACAGGCTATGTTGTTTGAGCTGTGGCTAAATATAATCACTACAAACATAATACTGAGGATTACCTGCAACTTTTTAATGAATAAGCTTTTTACTCGTGTTTAGGCACTTTTCCAAAAAAATGTTTGTGATTAACGATAATACAGAAAATTTACTTATTATCTATAGCTAGAGGGTAGATAGAGCAGAGAAACTGCTTTAATATGAAAATAAAAAATAATGGTTTCGAAAATGTATAATATTTATTTATCTAAGTACATATAAACACAATGTGTACGAGAATATTGCTACATCACTCTTACATTCTAGGAGACCAGTGCATTACACAAAATTACAAAAAAAAAGAAAAAACACCATCCATAGTCTTTGGCACATTATCTTTGAATAAGACAAAGACTCCCTCAGTTCTTTCTTAGTATTTACAAGATTAATTGCGATATAATTATAATGCTGAAAACTACAAATAGATTTCATTTAGTATTCGACATGAGAGAAATATACATACATACATTTAAGGAATATTATATTGTACCATAGTAAACATACTAGTTTCTACAAGTTCAGAAAGAAAAATCCTTGGAAAACCTCAATTAAATGGTTACTTTTGCTAAGATAATAAAGTTCAATAGGTATATCTCGATAAAAATCTTCATTATCTCTCGATTCTATCTCTCCAATTCCTTCAATATACAATCGTTAAATAATCTACAAATGAAAGTATCCGGTAACATTATTAAATAGAATCTGAACTTGCGATTATAGGTTACTAGGCAAAATATGATATTTTTTGTTTTATAATTCTGAGCACCATATAGCAAATAAACAGAAATATCATTGAATTTACAATGTTAATGAATATTATATTTGAATGTGACATCTCAGTTAACACAATACATAATATCCTTTAAACGGCTAAATAATTCTTATGGGTAAAAACATGTTTCTAGAAAAATCACAATTTGTTTTAATGAATCTGTTATTAAGCGGTAACTATTTTTATGATATATTCAAAACTGGGAAAATAAGCAGAAAAGTAACATATCGCAAATATATAATATTTGTACAATAACTAAATATCTCATGTGAAAACTAAAAATAAAATTACGCTGTATTCGTAGAACATAAAATAATGATTATAATAGGCGAAATCATTTATAATTGAGTTTGTCGAACAAAAAGCAACTTTTATTAATTACTCATTAAATTACATAATCTCTAAATCTACCTAAAATATCATACATCATTGTGACTTTATAATTAATAATTATAATCAATTGACTAATAATTAAATGGTGACGAGAAAAAATCTTATACTAAATATATTATTGAGTATTCAGAATTCCATCCAGAATTCGGTGGTAAAATAGAGATATGTTAATAATAGTAATTATAATATTTACAAAAATCGAGGATTTAAAGGCTGATATCTACTGAAGCACAAAAAATATTACCTAGTTTGAAACTATTGTTCAAATTCATATCTACTTAACTAACTCGCACACAAGAATTTCAAGTTTCACAAAAAGAAGGTTCTTTCGAGGGCTCTGGGTCACAAGAACTACTAAACAGTACAACTACTAGTAAAAATGACACACTTGTGTCACTAGTACTACCAATAGTACCTATTAGTAAGATATGGATTATACCTTCTTACTGTAAAGGGTATATAATTATATGTTATATCAAATGTATGCATTATTTTATACCCTATACTAGATTTTTGGATTCAGAATCGTTTGCAGGATCTGGTTTTACATTTTTTCATTTTGAATTTTTGGCTTTTTTATAAAAGTATAGATTGTATAACATTCTGATGCGCTACAGTAGACACAAACCTTTATATCATAAATTCATGGACATAACGCCATCTAGTTGAATTATTCCAATTAAGTACATTTCACAGCTATTTCGTAGATTGAAATATAGTTAGTAACACAGCCCATATATGGTACACGCAATCACATATTGTCAAGTCCATTGTCACTCCATTTGAGCCTGTACTCATGACACATTTCAATAACTTAGCTAACTTTTAAAAAAAAATATTTGAGTATAATTTACTGCAAACTTTTGCTACTTTGCTACAAAGAAAAGTTAAGTGCTCAAAATGAAATCAGATAGTTATTAGTATTTTGACTATCTATCAAGAGTAATAAATCAATTCCTTGATAAAAATGGTGGTTCAAGTTTTTTGTATTTTAAAGTAATTAGTTCAAGACTAGGCATTTTACTAAGAGCAAACGTTACTTAAGTGCCTATAACTTGTGTAAACACCAATTAGAAAAATTCACTAGTAAATTCGTGTTTTGTGCACTGTTTTAAAGCACCTGTGACGTCACTACTTAGTTTACCTACTAACTACAAAAGAATATCAACATCTAGTTAATAAATCTACTAATTTCAAAAATGTGAAAGTTCAAGAGGCTAGAATCACCTCTGAAATTTGTGGTATGTAATTATATCCTCATTGGTTGATATTAGGTTTAATTTTAATTATCTCTATGAATACTATTGATCAAATTTAGGGGTTACCAAAATAATATTATTTGAGTATTATAATGTTTCATCATTCTGAAGACAACATGGACACAAAGTAATTTTTTACAAGAAAATAAGAGACATTCAAAACACGAAATATTTTAAAAATCTGATAAATATCTTGACTGTATTCTCATTTAAATCCTCAAAACTCTACAAGACTAGCCTAAACTACGATGAATTTAAATTACAAATATTAGTGTTAATGAATTATAATTATTGAAAAATTTGGTGGAAATAGGCACCGGATGGACTACTGGGTATAAGACTAATTTAGGAATTACTTACAGATTTTATTTATAATATGGCATCTAACTTTGAATCAATTGGTCACACATTCAGACTATAATGTATTCACTAATTATCAAAATAATTTTAAGTTCTAAAAATATGTCGTTGTTCTAAAAAGATCTACAACGCTTATGTGTTTATCTTAAATGTATCTAAGAGCAAGCTACACTATTTCAATGTCTATATAACTTCCTATACGATTACCTCCTATCTTATAAAAAGTTAGCGTTAACTTTATGTCATCATTACGTATGGTAATCAAGCCATCAAGTCTGCGCTAACTTTTTATAAGATAGACCGTTAATGTTCAAGGACATTTCACACAGCGCCCTCTAGTCGCGAACTAAACTCAACTTGTTACAATTCTGATAGAATACTCTTTAAGTACTGCTATTTGTTATTTACATAGAATACATTTACAACCAGACACACATAGTCCAGTCAAAATAGACTAAAATTATGACTTCAGTTTGCATTAATTCCCAACAAGCTGGATTTTTGTGCAGGCCTTGAATACGTCATTACAAATGATATGTCAAAAGTCCCCATCGATCCCGCTTGTGCGTTGTTTTTTATTCGAGGTTAAAGGTCATAAATTTGCATTTTTTGCGTATATCTCTGAAACAACGAAAGCTATTGAAAAGTGGTTCAGGCAAAGTTTGTACATCGTAAAATTGTCTACAAAAATACTTCAACACTTTTCTTCTACAAAGCATCGTTTTCGAGATTTAGTGACTTTAGACCGCAGGAAAATCGTCGAAGATGCTGCGTTTTTTTCATTTCAGCCGTTTTATCTGCTTCATTGCCACAGAATAAACAGTATTTCTTGAAATTTACTGAAAGGGGTGTTGGATTCGATGGGTTAGTCCTTCTCCGAGGTAATGAATCGTCTTTTTGTTTCAAGAAATACTGTTCGTTATATGGCAATGAAGCAGATAAAACGGCTGAAATGAAAAAAACGCAGCATTTTAGTAGATTTTCCTGCGGTCTAAAGTCACTATATCTCGAAAGCGATGCTTTGTAGAAGAAAAGTGTTGAAATATTTTTGTAGACAATTTTACGATCTACAAACTTTGCCTGAACCATTTTTCGATAGCTCTCGTTTATGACTTTTAAACGCAAATTTATGACTTTAACCTGGGTATTTGCGTTTTTCGCGTATATCTCTGAAACAACGAGAGCTATCGAAAAATGATTCAGGCAAAGTTTGTAGATCGTAAAATTGTCTACAAAAATATCCCAACACTTTTCTTCTACAAAACATCGCTTTCGAGATATAGTGACTTTAGACCGCAGGAAAATCTACTAAAATGCTGCGTTTTTTTCATTTCAGCCGTTTTATCTGCTTCATTGCCATTTATCGAACAGTATTTCTTGAAACAAAAAGACGATTCATTACCTCGGAGGAGGACTAACCCATCGAACCCATCACCCTTTTCAGTAAATTTCAGGAAATACTGTTTGTTCTGTGGCAATGAAGCAGATAAAACGGCTGAAATGAAAAAAACGCAGCATCTTCGACGATTTTCCTGCGGTCTAAAGTCACTATATCTCGAAAACGATGCTTTGTAGAAGAAAAGTGTTGAAGTATTTTTGTAGACAATTTTACGATGTACAAACTTTGCCTGAACCACTTTTCGATAGCTTTCGTTGTTTCAGAGATATACGCAAAAAATGCAAATTTATGACCTTTGACCTCGAATAAAAAACAACGCACACGCGGGATCGATGGGGACTTTTGACATATCATTTGTAATGACGTATTCAAGGCCTGTACAAAAATCCAGCTTGTTGGGAATTAATGCAAACTGGAATGTCTATTTTGACTGGACTAACATCAATTAAATGAAGATTAGTGACATGACGTATGCCGAATTTAGGAAATAAAACCATTGAAATAGCGTAACTTTTAGATTGTACATTTAAAACTAAACCTCACATACAAACACGTAACATAAGGTCACCGGAATTGACTACATTATGTATCCCTTAAGAATAATCTACCGTTTCGTGAGAAGGCGTATAGAATATGACCTTAACACTAGAAGTTGACTTTATTACATCAAGAGATGTAGGGATGTAGGGAATTGTCCATTACACTTTCACATTTAGTCATCGATTCCAAACCGAAATTGTAAACATATATCTTTTTCTAGGATAAATCATAGATTTTGTGTTATTTTAAATTATTTTTTTTAATTTACAGTTGCCAATTTAGCGTGGTCGGGCTTAGTTTTGGTGTGTAGTCAATATCCTCGATATTGACTACACACCAAAAGTTATACAAGAGGCTGTCAAAACCGCAGTTTTTACTTCAATTGAGTTTGAACGACAGCGTTGTTTTCAGTGCGTATATGTTTTGTTTACAATTTCGGTTCGAAGTTCTAGACGACGCTAGTCATTGTTGCTCAAAGCGACAGCGCAGACTGAGGCGCAAGCGCCAACTGATGCTAGGTAGCGTGAGTGGGCGTGGCCACTGCGGAGTGGGGAGAGCTGCGAAGAGTTGAGTGACGTCGCAATAACTCTGTTACTGTTATCGCGACTTGAACTGTACCTTTACCTTCCAGGACGTCCGCAGCGCAGCACATGAGTTTCTGTAAGCAGATTTTTATTATTGGCGACGAGGTTTTGCTGATAAAGTCCTAGTATCCTTACATTTTGCGTTTTCTTACTTAGATGAGTTATTTTACAAAGGTTTACTTAAAAACTCTCTCGAAAGGCAACAATACAATCTTACAATCAAAAAGAATTTTGTATGAAATGTTTTGAATAACTTTTTGAATACCTACTTAATTAATAATTACATTAGGTAAATTCAGTAGTAATAAAACTATAGTTTCGCCAATAAGAAAGTTTATTACTTTTAAAAAGAGAAAAACATTGTAAGTACATACAAAAAAGTACACCTTTAAACAATTTTAGCAACAAACTGACTGAAAATATTTATCAAAAACTTACAAACACACTTAATCAAATTTTTCAAAGTTGATATATTTCTGATAGACTGCACATAACCAGCTACCGAATAATTAGAATTAAATTAATGTAACTACCATACAACGTAACCAAATGTTATTTCACTCGAACAACCTTAAAATTTACTGGAATACATTAAGAAACTGGTTTTCATAAACTGTTTTTATTTATAAATACAAAAATTTACTTTATATTTATGTAGATACTATTTTGTGCAATATTATTATTAAACGTAAGTGTTTTTAAATATAACGGTGGTATATTAACTGGTCAGTTTAAGTCAGTATCATTATAACGGCCGGTTTCCGGAAACCCAAATCACGATTGATCCGAGTTTGACACATAGAAATTATCTGTTTTTTTCGTTGATCATCGTTCGAGAAACCGGCCGTAAGTGTCTGAAAAACCGGGTAAATACCATAATTTGTTTTTAATTGTTTCTCAATATTTCAGCACAGTTGATCACGGATCGAAATATCATTGCAGGTTATTTTTAATGTAATCAACAGAAGTATGTACAGTCACGAGTTTTAATTTGGGACCCACCTAAGGTTGAATATCGTGTGGCAAACTGACGTTATTTAGTGCTAATATTCTAACGTATGTCATACGTCATACTGAAGTTTCGACCTTATTGCATTATGAATGTTCTAACAACATTTAATGGAAAAGGGTCCCAAATTAAAGCTCGTGACTGTACCTGTCAATCTTTACCGCTGTCAAAACTTTTTCTTATGCTGGGGCCACACTAGCGGGCTACGGCGAATATTCGTGTTAACGCGATGTATGTGGCCGGGTACATAGTGTCATCGCGTGGTATATCGCCTTTATCCGAACACGATGTTTTTGTCGCGCCAACGCGATACGAATATTCGCCCGCTAATGTAGCCGAAGCATTAGTAATAAATCATAATAAATATCTCGTTGGTATTTTTATTAAAGAAACTACGTACATATATATAATATACATAGTTTCAAACAAGTTTTATAATGACAAACAAAAGACGAAGAAGTAAATAAAAAAACATGAAAACCAGCTCTTTTAAATTACAAAAAACCCAAGCACCACAAGCCAACCAATAAATACACGCACAAGCTCAATAAAATATATTAAGTTTGTATTAAATACTTATAATAGCATTGTACTTGTAAATTTAAAGCTCAAAAACGTTCTTATAAAAAAACACTACTTACATAAAAAAAGCTATTTTACAATAAACTCAGTAAGTGGTAGCAATTAATTTACTTTTACTTTCTTAATAAAAGTATTAACCAAATTTGACAGACAACCTTATTTTGCAGTCCCTTTTTAAAGAAGCGGGACAATAAGAAACGCTGTCAAATTATGTTATTTTATGAAGAGACATAATACAGAAATATGCTCATTTTAGGGAGTACAAATCAGGTAGTAGTAGGTAGGTTAAGTATTTAAGTAACACTGCGCGCTGGACAAACGAAAGTTGCAACGTCACACGCAATGTATCTCGTTATGATACGTTTAAATTCTAATATTCGTCCTGACACTTAAGAATATCTAAACGTTACGGAAATATATTAAATTAAAATAATACTAAGCAAATAACATACAGAAACTACAATTATTAATTTATGAAAAAGCTATCTTTGGAATAATATTTAAATTACTTAAATCCAATAAGTAGAATACTATCTGTTTCAATTCCAAAATGTAAATGCAATATATTTTATAATTAAATGTAAATATTTTCTTTAATTATTGGCATCAATTATCTTGGTTGGCGGCGTTTAGGAGTACTTATTAAATATAATGTTAATTTTGAATTGTAAAAAGATTTTTTTTTTATAAATCTTTATCAGAATTTTATATGAAAAAGCCTCAAAATACAGTCTAAATATCACTAGACCCACTACAAGTATACTAACAAACTTAAACATACAAATAGATTATACGTGTAAGTTATTGGTCCATGATGATATCAATACCTTTGAACCGGCTACGCCAGTTATTTATTATTTGGCTCAGCCAAGCCAGGTTGAGTGATTCACGAAATAAATATCAGAACATTTTACACATTTATTTAAGAAAGCTTTTAGATATCAGGTTTTGGATATCAGGAGCTGATATTAGTATCTAACAGTTATTGTAATTTGATTGTATACAAGCCACGCCATTTTAAATGCATTAAGTATTTGGCGCAGCCGGTAGGGTTACATACACAATACAATTTTGTTGCTATGTTTAAGTTTGTAAAGCTATTAATACAATTATAATACATAATACGTTTTGCATTATCAATACAATAACGATATGAAGTTTCGATTAAGGCATACACGTTCTTATTTCATAAGAATTTATACAGACAGCTAAGCTACCAAAAAGTTTGAATAAGTACCTTAAAATTATTTTAATACTTTATGCACCAAATTTTTTGCAGGTTGTTTTATTGTACTTTTATTTGGATGACAAAGTTATTGGAATTAGTTCAATTGTTATAATAAAGACCTTAATTATAACCGCTATAATTTGTTTATATATATAATACTTCTGCTGTCTCTGTGATGTCAATGGAAATGACTTTATCAAAACTTTCATTTATCAGATGTATAAATGGTTACTACAATTAAATATATATAGTTAAATATTTGTAATGGTTCTACATTTTTAGCCTCTTTTAGTACTAGAATTATTTATCAGGTTTTCCGGACAAATATTAATTCTCAGTCACGATTATTTAATAAAAATGGTAGAACAGTTATAATTAAGTGATAAATTCTACACTAAATCTAACTTGGTGCAAAAAGACTACATTTCGAAGGTAATGCTGAAAGTCCTAACCTAAGCGTCAATAGTAAACTACGAAAAAAAACTATATGAAAAACACACAACAAAACTTTGAGATCTCTTGAATAAAGTAAAAAAAATGAATAGATACTTGGAAAACTCAATCAGATATATTATAAACCTTATTCCATTATTATAAGGAATACAAATCCATCCAAGAAAAAGTAACGTCAAAAAACATGAAGCAACACAAAACACAACACTCACAACGAATCAAAATCTACAAAAAACTACATAATAATTAAGTAATTTTAAATGCATTATAGGAATGATAGGATATTGGAATTTAATTGTCAGACCAATTAATTTGATAATTTTAAACTTACCTAGAACCGAAATCAATTAAATAAGTAACAGAAAATAAATTTAGGCGTGAAAGAAACAGGGCTAGACACACTTCTTATTCACAGTCTTACCACTTTAAGTCTGCAAATGAATGGATTACCCTCAAACTTTACTTAAATCATCATCTAACACTAGAACATTCGGTCTGTACTGCAGACTTAAAATGGTTACACTCTTCTATGGTATTCGATTCAGTGAACTACTGCTCAAAAACTTATATGTTTACATCTAGATATTTATTATGACAGGTCCCGTTACGTTCTATATCCGTTTGTTTAAAAATGTCACATTATTCAAAGTGTTCATAATAAAGTTACAGTAAATTCCATCTCAAATCCTTTGAAAAAACTTCCAAATTCCTCATCAGCCTTCTTCTTCTTGTTTAAATGACAAGCAGCCTCCATTTGTAATACAGTCACAGTTTTACTGAGAATAAATTTTTCCTTTTCCAAATACTCTCACTCTTAATCAAAACAACATTGAAGAAAGTTATTCTAAAAATATATATTGTGTAAAAATGTCACTCATAATTTACAAAAAGTTTTAACACCATTTTTACACAAGATATATTTTTAGTTTTTCATAATATTCCTTATTTATCATACTTCCAAAATAAATCTAAAAGGCGAAATCAAATTTAAACTACGAATAATAAATGTATACTCAGTATAAACCGGTTAATAAGGCATAAGTTGAAACTTAATACATAATTCTGTCTCCTTTCCACGCGTTCAATACGCATCGTTCTAATTCTTTCGTCTACAAAGGATATGCAATCAAAATGATAGTAGATACGACAAAAGCGCCAAGGCACAGACAAGTATAAAACATCTTATTCTCAACCTCTTTAGGTTCATTTTCAACTTGATTCAAATTGTTCTGAATATCGAGATTCATCTTCCCTCTATCGTATCTTTCTTGAGTTATCTCACTCACTTCCATCGGGAAATCAACCTCATCTGTATCATAGATCTCCAAGCTGTCGCTTTTCAGAACGTTGCAAAACGGAGAGACAAACTGCACTCTATTCGTTTGGTAATACGGTCCTCTATTTCGTTCGTAGATCGGGGAATAGTTCACGGAAGAATCGGTGTTATTATTTTCGTAGTTGAGTTGATATTCCTCTGTCTCGTCGAAGACAGTTTCGTTGAAGTTGCTGATGTACCGTTCGTCGGAGTATCGGCGTAGTTGTCTTTGGTAGTTTAGTTCTAGTGTTTCGAGGTCGTATTGTGCGATATCCTTGGGTGTGGCGTGTGTGAGTAGGACGGAGAGTGTGCGAGCGAGAGGGGCGATGCTGACGTCAGAGTCCGAGTGAGCCAGGATATCTTCGGGCGAGCAAATGTCCTCCTGCAACACACGCCACCCGTCTTAGTTTATTTAAAATGCTCGGATATCGCACCCTGCAACACTCGAAACATAACGCGTAGTCTGACCGCGCCAAATTGGCAACTTTCATAATGAAAGAATATACCTAATATATATAATACCTAGATGGAAACGTCATATACCGCTTACATGATTTTATAACTTGTATACAGATATGCACAATTTTGTTTTGAGTTGCTTATTTTATAACAATTTGAGCTTGGTCAGACTACATCAATTCACTAATAGTTATTAGAATCACAAAATAATTAAACTAGATTAAAAATACATACACGATATAAATATATCACGCAATAATACCTCTATTTGAGTCTAATAATTGTGGTTTAAGATCTTTATTAATTCTCATTAAATCTTTATAATTCTATTAATAATTCTAATAATAGTCGTAAAATTATTGCAAAACTTTTGCATTTATTGGTTAAGCTATTATATTATTATATTATATTTAAGCTATGCGTATAGCTTATAATAAATACAAACAATAAGTACAAAAGTACGCGTTGTTTTAGATTAAACCACCGTGGTCATCAAAAGTTAGACTAAGTTTCGCCTTTTTTGGCAAAAAGCACGTCTTTCTTATACAAATCTTAGTACATAATAGGAATAAATTATTTAGGTAATTATGATAATTAAATAATACATACCTCTTCAACTCCTATTCTCCGACAGGCTTCTAGAAAGTTGTCGACGTTTCTTCTGCATCTCGCCATTGTTAGTTTTGGCTGAAATTAACAAAACATCAATTAAATATACGACTTCATTCTATAGGGCAATGTAGACATTTCCTCAGATCTGAACATTAATAGTGTAGTAGATTTAATTCCACTTCATATGTATATTTTTGATATAGTCATTTCCTTGCTGAGGTGGGATGAATAGATAAATAAGACACTTGAGTGACTTTTCACTTCGTGCTCTATTGATTCCCTCGCTAACACTCAGGTTGTGAATTTTTGTTGCTTGCATCAAGTCATGTAAATTGAGCACGCAGTTAAAAAGCAACTGTGCACTTTATTTCACAAATAAAAATTATTCTGAGTATTATATGTATAATAAAAATGGTTGTCTGTAAAGTCGGTTTACTGACGATAGTTGAACGTGATAACGTCACTTTATGGAACGCCTCAGAACGCCTCATGAATCATGTTTTTTCGTGCGTGCAGCCGGCTCTATCGAATTATAAGACGTTGTCACGTCAAAAAATGTCTATCTATGTAATGTATTGTATTAAGTATGTTAGTCTTCTAGTATCCATAACACAAGCTCTGCTTAGCTTGGGGCCAGATGATGTTGTGTGGATTGTCCAGCATTATTTATTTATTATTTATGTGTGGAATGTTCCTTGAATATTGTTTGATTTCATAATAACCTGCGCAGGCGACGGCACGTGCACGGAGCCGACGGAGCGCGGACGCACGTGGTTGGCGAGGTGGCACAGCACCACGCCGTCCGACAGCACGGGCGCCAACTCATCCGGAAGGGACATCTTCAGGCGACTCTCTATTATCTGGAACCAACCAATCAAAAAATTATTAAAATCACATGGATCATTTAGAATCGTTTGATATACTAGGTGATCCTAGGTGTTAGTTCCACGTGACCAGAGTCTAAATTCTAGGTTCTTCTAGGCCCTAGAAGAACGGTCAAGAATACATACTATAATAATAGATGAAAATTAATTGACATTCAAAAACATAACCTCTTTTATTATGTAGGTACATGACATGTATTTCTCCTACGTTCTACTTATTTTAAGTAAATATTATTATTTTTTGTCACCTAAATTGAATTTAACTTATTAAAATATCTCAAAGAAGTCAAAGATTTGTTCTTGTTAGTAAAATACACAACGCTATTTAGTCTCCATGCTTACAAAGCTTGTACTATAAGAACGATATTGCTGATTAAAAGCATTTTTGCTAATTAAAACATAGCGATCGACACCCACCCATGCCATAACACAAAATGTTTGACCTTGAAAGGATTCGAACCCAGCACAGAAAACAGACCTTATACTAGCTGAGTCTATATTAAACATGCTTTAGATATATTCTACAGATGGATTGTCAAACTTGATACCCACCGTTCTCAACTGCTGCAGTAACTCTGTCTCTTCCTTCTGCTTATCAAACTCCCTCTTCATAGTAAAGCTCAGCTTATCACTCGCTTCCTTACTCCACAGCTTACTTTTCGGCGCACCTTTTAGATAAGAAACACTTAGCAACTTCGCATCGCCGTTCATCCTAGGTATAGATGACTTAACGCCATTATACAGCGTGTTTGTTGGCGATTTAGTAGGTGAAGTTGGTTTAATGTATGATTCTTGTGTTCGAGAATCACCGTTTGTGCGGTCACCATTAACGCGTGGGTAGTCGTTTCCATTTGTGTGGGTTTTATTGACCCGCGATGGAACGACTTTTTGAACCGGTCGCTTGTTTTCCTCTAGCTTTTCCGTATTACCGTTGAATCTTCTCGGGGTTGAATGTAGGAGGGGGGAGTTTGGAACTTGTGTGGGGGAGATGGAATTGGCTGAGGTAGATCTGTAAGGGCTGGATACGTTACTGTGTCCGTTGATCGGGGAGTGGTTTGGGCTTTGGTGTGGGGAGTCTAATTCGGGCGAAGGCTGGTCGGATCGCGGACGGTAGATGTCTTGTTGGCGTTGCTGTCTTAATGCTTCTTTGTATTGTCTGAAATGTTTAAAAATACTGATTAGGATAATTTAGTAAATTATAGTATACATCATCTAATCTAAAACAAAACGCCCCAACTTAGTTGTTCCTTGGAATCAAGGATCATTTTGATATATCGTGATATATCTACAACATGATAGAGGGGCGTTAAGTTTTAAATGAGACGGTCTGTAACAAAATTTAGTAACACAAACTTTTAGTTATTATTATGTGCTAGACAAAATAATTTTAGTAACATTTCACTCAATAAATGACAAAATAGTAATGTAAGTAAAGTAAGTACCTTAAAACTGGTAATATATAATTTAAGATACATATTAGAACAGTTTATTTAAAATAACATGATTTGATTAGTTACTTACATAAAAAAAAACTACTTTTAGTGTTAGTATCAAAGCAAACATAGAAAAATACTAATTAGGTAGTTAATTAAAGCTAGTCTAAGCTCAAAAAGCCTAGGGGTGAATACACTAATTAGTTATCCATACAAATACATAGTTAGTGAACCCGTGTAGGGGAGAAATCCAATTAAAGTTTGTGTTATTAAATCTCGTACGAAGGGTTGTACACGTGTTACGCTATATTTGTTTTTTTTTATGCATTATAGGCAAACGCTTGGCCGCAATCTCATCTGATGTTAAATGATGATGCGGCCTACGGTATAACGCGTTTGCCTAGATAAAACCTCCTATATGTATGTTCATTGTTTTTTTATGTAATAAACTTAATAGACTTCTTATTAGACCATGTAGTATTTAATTTGAAGAAATGTAATATATATTATACCTACGTCAGGTGAAAAATTATGTTTCTTTATAACGAACATTTCATTGTGGTGTTTTGATTATAAAATTACAGTTTTTAACCATTTATTTTTTGTTTTCATTGTGAATACAAAAATGCCGTGAAAAGTTGAGCTAGTTAATTAAAAAAAATGGAATTATAGTGTAAATCGTGTACAAAGTGTGTTAAACCAGTGCAGTATGTTAGTGAAGAATCGTGCTTTAGGTATTGTTATGGTTATGAGCGACAAAGATAGAACCAATATTAGCGCGCTATAGAAATTTCGCAAAAAAAAAACATCAGATGAAAATAAATAAAGAATAATAAAAAAACCTGTGATAATAATATCACAAACGCGATTTTATATCTTGAATTATAATTAAATTAATATTGATTTGTCTTAACAAAAAATAATGTATCTTTCCAGAAATAACCTAATAAATACGATAGTAATTTGAAACAAAGCGACGATAGCTTTGCCACATAATACATAGAACTAGAATTACTAGTATTATATACTTAAGCCAATTTCGATAAATAGACATACCCCACACGAATATTGAATATCTACAGATCATAGGAGGTCTACTGTGCCTGGGGATCGGAAAACGATTTTTTTATTTTTTTTAAATTTTAAATCTCGTATTTGATTTACACTACGCGGGGACGCTACGTTTTACAGTCAAGCTGTAAACACCGCGCATTGTAACTTGTTAGGTTTACGTAGCGTCACTATTGTAAAGATTATGTCTCGTAAAAATATCTGGGTCCATATTACCAATGTTTGTTGCAATCATATTATTGAAACATGTTAACATCAAATATGAATGCGGTTATATGTGAGAATAGTAGATTCAGAACTGACGAATAGGAGTGAGTGGAGAGGACATGTTGTGCCGACCCCACTTAACGTGGGATAATGGCAGGGGAATGATGCTAACATCAAGTATCACTGCGTGTATTATTTTGTAAAAAGCGCTGTGTTATTGGTTTTATCGTCATTGCAAGATGTACCTGTAGGTTTGTTGATGGGGTAATTTACTCTTATCGTCGCCATTCGACATATTCCCATCGGGTGATATACGGACGCTGAAAGGACAACACCGGGGTTAGAGGTTGAAAATAAACTGGCTAAGAACAAGGTACTGGTCTTTTATATGTAGAATTAATTAGTAAAATTGCAAGAATTATTAGCTGCTGGAAATTTAAGTACAATCACTATTTAATGGTACAGATTTTTGACCAAAAGTAACTTATTTTATTTAAATATGTACTTTAATTTGTTTTTTTTTACAGCTATTATGGCGTGTGCTTAGTGAAGAAACAAAACGTTTTAGTTTTTAAAGCTATTTCGAAATATCGTGGTAATTTTGAAGAAATAATTCAAAGCCAAATAGTTTTTCAATAATAATTATTATTCGTGGTATGTGCTTATTGAAAAAAAACCGATAATTTTAAATGAATAATATTGGTGATTTTTGCAGTAACTAAAAATAGAAATATGTTTTAACAGTTACTTATGTAAATTCTTTAAAAGCATTATTCCAATAACAAATGGAGGCAACTTTTTAGTAAAATGTTTAATGTCTTGAAACTAGAAGACTAATGGAGCAGTACCTTGTTATTAGCCACGGAAAATAAAAAAAATAATACATAGTGAGACAGAGGATATGATCGATGGACGTGAGTAAACGGGCTAGAATAGTCTAGAAGTTTACCTCTGCATCGGCCATTGTGAAAGAAATACAAATTATATAAGCATCTAATATAGCATTCCACTAAGATAGTCTATTTACACCAAACTTACATTATTCTGGCAAAAGATGGCGCTTAACACAATGATCGAAAGTGATTGCAACCAAGTTACTTGATTGCCCTGCAGATTTTTTCGTTTATTTTACACTATAAGTATTGAAATTGTCTGTTTAATGTTTCGCGATCAGAACTAATTGCAAATAAATAATACGGTTAAAAACCGCGTATCACATTATATGGTATATTCAATATCTTAGGTCTCTTATGCAACCAACTAGTAAAAAAAGTTACAAAACAAATATATTTTTGTTTGGGTAAGTTTATGCGCCAGATTAATGTCCGTAAGGTACAATGTGTTCACTAGAGCAGAACAATGATAGTACAAATGCCTACTTAAATATGCAATTTATTTAAAATAACACGAAAAACACACAAAACTGCTAATTTATTTTAAGATAAACATTTTAAGAATTTTGCTCTAGTGAAAGCACGCTTTAAAACTATTTAGGCTAGTTACTACACATTATACATATCATAAGATTAAATTTAAATTGTGTAGTCTGACCAAGATAAGTTTGCAACAAATTAAATAAATAAATAATAAATATTTTTGGGCATAGGTTTATGCTTACGTAATATTGTTGCTACTTTGTTTCGAGCTTTTATAAGAAACGCAGTTATATGTTATTACCTACTACAGCTAACTCATTGAGGTCGAACTATACTTGATGTAATTGACATGCTATATTCATAAATTTTTAATTCTACAATTAATTGCGTAATTTCGCCATTGCCGTAGTAATTATAAGATTAAATATAAAATATTTAATTGTAACTTGAGCAGTTTAATTACAATGGCAATTATTTAAATATATTATTTTAGTTATCATATTCCCTGTTATTTAACTACAAACCCACTAAGTTCTACTTAAGTATTTACTAAAATATAATTTACATTTAAAAAGTATAAGAAACTAAAAAAATGTACACCATCAGCTAATTAAAATGTCAAACCCTCTTAACCATGCTTTAATATATTACTACTATTCTATTTCTATTTTCTACATCAAACTACTATTATATTTACTATACTTACTGCATATTTCAAGCAAGAAATTTGTCAAATTTGAATCTGCTTACATTTGTATAAAAAATTGTCTTTTTTGAGAGGTTTACTCTGCGCGAGTAGTTATTAAGTTTATCTATAAACAGCTTAACAAAATAGTATTTTTATTCTTGAATACTTAAAATATTTTGAAAAAAATAACAAGATCTTTGCAGTAAGTATATAACTTTTTGTATAACATTTTTACAAACACCATTTATTAATTATTTAAAAAAATATTATTTTGACTTCTATCCAATTAAAAAAAAACACGTTTGTGAAGTTTAGTAAAACTCACCCGGTCAGGAGCGGAGTAAGGGGCGCGGATAGGGGCGCCTCGCTGGATAGTGACTGCGCCCTCGACAGGGCCGCCCCGGGGGATAATGTTGACGGAGTGCTGGGGGTAGACCGGCCTGAACCACCCCCTCCTCCAGCCTCACCACCACCTACAATGCAAAATCATTCAAAATCTTCCAAAATGTTTAAAGATCCTTTACTTTGTAACGTTCACAAGCTCGTTTGCCCCTTGTGCCCTAATACCTGCACAAGGGATGACCTCATCAATAGTACAGACAAGGGGATAAAAGTGGCAAAGTTCTACATGAACTGCATTAAACATTTTTGTTGTGTTCATTGACACGAAGAAGAAGAAAGTTTGTAACGCTTTTTTTGTTAACCTGCCGTCTGCTGAGCAAAGGTCGCCCCCCTCTCTTTCCACTATTCCTGGCTAACTCTGCCCATTCCTGGTCGAAGGACTTCAAATCGTCGCTTAATCTTGTTATTAAACTATTTTGGCAAAATAAATATTATGCATAAGTTCTTTTTGGAGCTTTTATTTCATTTGATAGTCCAGGTTACATATATACCAAGTTCCATCAAATTCGGACGCTGTTGATTCGAGATTGTAAATACTGAATGTAGATTACATGCAGACAGTTTATTTATTGAGGGAGCGAGCGAAGCGACTCAGCTTTGAGATCAGTCTGTTTGTTTGTCTGTCTTTCTATTTCATTTAAATTACTTACACTTCAACACAAATATCACAGAACTCCAATAACCCCTGACAAAAAACTAAATAAAACAATTTATCATTAACAGTTGTTAATTTAGGATACGTATTTGATTTAAAGAATCCGGTCGTAAATCGTCATCATATATTTTATGGAGCGTTAAATGCCAATTATATGTAAATAGTCCATCCATATATAGATTAATAGCTCGTATAAATTTATTGTCATCGCCACCGTACGTCAGCGTGCCACATATATGGCAACATTTCAGGAAATAAATTTATTCTTCTAGATATCGAAAATTGAATGATAAATCAGTCGTTTGGAAAGCCAGTAGAGATGGTAGGAATCTTTTTAATTTGAACATAACATTTTTTTAGAATAAAGTTTAAATCTGTTCAGGCATGATTATTCATATTTAGTTATTTTAGTAGGATAGTTAAGGCATTGTTTTCCCGTTGGTGAAGTCTAGAGTAGGATATTTATTACTAGACTAGGCCATCCCGGCTTCGCACGGGTAGGCTTTATCCGGGATAAATAGGCTTTTTATTTGTAAAATAATTTTCAAAATCGGTTCAACAGAGCCCTTCAACTTCACAGACTTTATTTATTTCTATTCTTATTGTTATTTAGCTGTTGTCGACCTACTCCACTACTACTCCCACTCTTTGCGATTGAACGCAGTGACATGCCATGTGCTTGGGTGCAAGTCCCACCATCTCATCCTGAGTCTTCCACGCCGTGGCCTTACATCTCGAGGGATCCATTCTGTGGTTTGCTTAGCCCACAAGTCATCGGGCATGTGACAGACGTGTCCGACCCAGATCCACTTTTAGGCTGGAGGCGTTTTGACCAACGTCAACGATGTGTGTTTTGGAGTGCAGTATACTGGTCCGCACGCGGTCTGACAGTATTTTTCTTTATACAAGTAATATTATTTTATTGGTATAAATTAAAGTCTTACCATCATTAGACCATCGTTTATCGATTCCATCGGTGCTGTACCCGCTATCAACAACATGTCTCGGTTTGTGCCTGAGGCAGTCGATAGTGGCGTTTCCCGACGTGATCTGATGGTTGCTTTGGCTCGGTGAGTTGTTGATGTAAGAATTGTGTTTCACTGTCCGCTTTGCCTCGTCGACTCTTCGGTGGGGTAAGGTGTCTTTGTTCGCCATGTTTTCTAGATATTTGAATATATGCACGCGCCCGCGCATGCAAACCTAGGAAAGATGTAATAGTTAATGTCTAGATATGTATTAGTCGTAGGACGATGACGAATCGGTTTATAAACTCTCATCAAAACGCTTTGGCTCAACTTTCATTTTGAGGACCGCTAAAGAGTGGAATTCGTTGCCGGCGTCGGTGTTTCCAGATACATATAATTTGGACGTTTTCAAGAGGAGAGTGAATAGGTTCTATCTTGGCAAACGCGTTACGCCGTAAGCCGCATCATCATTTAACATCAGATGTGACTGCGGCCAAGCGTTTGCCTATAACGCATAAAAAAATCTTATTTCATTTCACAAGCAAAATGACGTGGTTTACACCATAACACAATATAATTATTAATAACATAAAAAAATAAGTCTAAAAAGGCCACCACTCAGTATTAGCTATAGAAACCAATGGTTCCTATAGCGCTGGTTTTCAGTGGAGCCGAATATATTAAAACATCCAAATGAAAATAACATATTCCTAGTCAATTATGTAGTTTCTAGATTCAAACGATATAAATTGTATTCAATATGACATCTTAAGTATGGCACAAAACACTTGTACAGTTCTATTTTAAGATTTTCCCTGAGTGACATAAACAGGTCATCTGCACACTATGATTCTAGTTTCAACATCAATGTTTACTCAGTTTTCCACTAACAAAAGCATATACCATCTGAACGGTAAGTACACAGACGTGGGATAGAAAATTCTACGTTTTAACAGAAAACTGCCGACTCGGCAGCTAAAATATTTGGAATAGTTTGCCAGTTTTTGGGGCATTGAATTAGTTTAGCCGCAACACACGAACCGAGCCAACTGCCAAACAACGAAAAATGCAGCTATTTTATCAGATTGGGAATTCTGCAGACGTTTGAAATAACTGCAAGAGAATATTTTTAAATATATAAAACACAAGGTCATGTCAAAAGGAGGGAGGTATTTTTGTTAATATAGCACCGATATTAGTTTGATCGGATGCATACGCGGGCACTTATGAGGTAATTGTGATGACAAGTTGGTAAATAAAAAAAAATATATTTTACTCTTTAACATGCGTAGTTCATAAGCCGCTGAAATTATGGAGTCTTTAAGCATATAAGTGACTTGTAAGCCGACTAAATCGAAGAGTCATTTGGTATTTCTGCAGATACTGTTAGCACTTCATCGTACTTCATTTGTTCTTGCTACACTTGAAACTGTTATTTAAACGATAATAAATATTTTTGTATTTGTATTTTTGTACTTATACTTACTGTGGTCGGTGGTGATACGAGAGGATTATTGTCCAGATTGAGAGTGACTATTGTATTCATATTGCGGAGTTCCAGAGGCAGTGAGGATATGCAGTTGCAGCTTACATCTAAATGCTCGAGTCGGAGGTACGTGATTTCTGTAATATAAAAAAAAAATATATTCACATTAATAAAACTAAGCAAAGCTTGTATTATGGGAACGAGATTGCTGAAAGAATACTTATATACTTACTTAGGTTTTTTTGTAAATATATACTTAGACATAAAATAAATAAATAAATGATCACGTAAGTACATTTCACACATCAAGCTCTAGTCCCAAAGCAAAGCTTGTATCATGAGAAGTAGATTGTTGATAGAATTTTTTTACTTCTAGATATTTTTTTCTGTAAATAAAATACATAAGTAGTTAAACCCAGACATATGATGTTAACTTCTTAAATACATATTTGTTTTCAAAGTGACGAAAATAGCGAGTAAAATAGCAAACTCATAATTCAAATCTTTCGAAACTCAACATCCGTCGTCACCTTTCTAAAGAAGATTTCGAAATAATTGTAACATTTTGATATCAGATAATGTAGCGGAAAACACGTGAAGTGTACCCAAACTCATAATTCAAACATCTCATCCGCGACTCGACATCAAACCGGCGCCTTGTATTTCTAAAGCTAATTATACATTCCGTTTTAGTGCAAAGTAGAATTTAATAATGATTCATTTATCATCATCATCGACCTATATTAGTCCACTGCTGGACATAGGTCTCCCCCAAGACGCGCCACTGAGCGTGCCGTTCATTTTCCCTGGGATGTAAGGGATTCATTCATAACTTTATGTAATCTGTTTATTCTTTACGAAACCGCACAATAACAATGTTATAATGATACAAACGCAAATACAAGTGTGTTCTAAATATTTGAGTAAATATTTCCATTATGTATCCAATTGTTGTTTAAAATTTGCCCTATTTATACTGGTTTCTGTATGCTCCATTAGCTACAGTTATTTCTAAATATGTAATTTATACGTAAGCACAAAGTCTTTATAAAATAAGACCAAAGACAAGACCATAGAGAAATATATTACTAGAAGTTAGAGTTATTCTGTTCGCGGCGGTAATTCTCAAGAGAATCTTATGTCATTCCTGCAGACAGGAACACTTTTCACACTTCATTACGACACTCGACTTGCCAACACTCTAAAATTGTCTAGAGCCTAAACACGATTTCGCCATTTTGTGGGAGAATAAAGACTGTTTAGTATACATGTAAATGTAAAGTAATGTAATACGATAAACCCAAGGCTTGACGGTTAGATTAACTGTGTTTTTCTTGAAAAAATCGAGGCATGGGAAAAGTACTCACGTAAAGGCAGAAGTCCAAGTTGATTATTGCTAAGGTCCAAAGCTCGCATGCCCGCGCAATCCCCCAGTGTCATAGGCACCTGCGTCAGCCGATTATTGGAAGCGTCCAGCTCCGCCAATGACGTCATCTTGCCGATCTCCTTGGGCAGAGACATCAGCAAGTTGTCGGAGAGGAGCAGAACTTGCAGCGGCATCTGGCATACTTCGCGAGGAAGCTCCGTGAGCTGGTTAGAACTGGTGACAAAGAGAAATTGTCATTAATGTTAAGGCGCACGGTAGGCTACGTCTGATGTAATGAAGTCTTCGCAAAGATGGCTACATATACCTAGTAGTTTATAAAGATAAAACGAAGCTTCGCGTTATCGCAATGAGTGCTGTCTGGGGTATACTGATATTAGATATTTAGAACTCGTCGAAGGACACATGAGACGCTAATGCATGAACCAAGTCTGAAAATAATATTGGCAACGTTTTTCTCTAAATTGAATTGTACCGGCCAATATTTTAGAGCTGTTTTCGTTCACCTGCGGCGTTACCGCAGAGAACGTTATAAAATCTATGCCAATAAGTCAATGAACGCGAACATAAACATACAAGAAGTGCACTAAAATAACATGTATTACACATTAGGAAACTTAGATCGAGTGTAATTAAATCGGTCGAAATGTAAATCGGGCATCGCTTAACCTAATTGAAGCGTGATTTTGTGCCAAGAGATTTCCTAGAGTAGAATGCTACATACATAAAACACAACGTACGCGTACGCTTGAAAACATTCTAAAAATCTCGTTACAATAAAACTACGCAGCTTTCAGTGTTTGGTCGGATAGCAGGTATCAAAAGTTTCAAACTGACAAGTTTATCTTTACATAAGATAAGATAACAAATCTGGGATGTGGTAATGATAATATCTGTGCAAGAGTGTTAAGCCAAACTTCCTGTATCAATGAGGGGAACGAAGTGCTTTCACATTTTTATCTGTTTGTATGCGGGATCGTAAGTAGAGCATGACTAATAGCGTGGGGCCTATTTCACGAGATATACACATTTATTTACCAGAAAATTGTCATGGTAACATTTGTTTTCACAACAGCCATTATTTCTGACCCCATGCCAGGAAGTGTCGTAACCATCAGAGACAATGGGTACTATTCATAATACCCAGCGCCTCTAAAACCGAAATAGAGGATAGTTTATTATCGACAAGTACATTTAAGAAGTAAAAAGCGTAGTGAATTTTACTAATATTATAAAAAACGGCTTCAAAATAAACAGTCATCAACCACACACGATGTTTCCTACGAGATAAGAAATTAAACTACAACTGCCAATCGTAATGTTAAAACAGATGCAAGATTCTGTTATGTTTCTTTGGGACTTTCAGAAAAATAATTCAATTTCGTTTAAATAAATAGAACGGTAGTACAAAAGCTCTCACAACACAGAGGTATAGGCGTCTTCTCTCGTTATTATGTTTATTTCTTAATATTTTTTGTGCCGTCTAGACGCCTAGACTCGTCGCACTGAAACAGGATTCAAGGGAACGGAATTAATAAATAGATTCAGGTTCAACGTTCGATGAAAAATGCTGAAGTATTCTCGCTTTGCGGCAACTAAAAATAGGTTTCGAAAGATCATCCCAAAAATAATAGAAATCTATTAAGCTTAGTAGAGTGTAAACAAGCGAAACTCTAGATAAAATACACAATAGGAATGAGTGATGGATGTGTATCGAGAGACCACTTTATGACCACAGAGTTAAAACAGTAAACACACTCTCTGTTTATTTACAAAACCATATTCCCCAACGACATAGAATACACAATTGGATATTTCAATGCGATGACCAAATATAGAACACTGAACGTTGGCATAACACGCTTTCACTTGAAAGTAAAGTGAACGAAAACATTTATACTTTACCTATACAGACTGGGAAGTTTTACAAAGCACCATTTTATACGGCAAAATACTATCAGCATAACTACATATTATGTACTACTAAAATGGAGTAAGTATATCCAGTATAATCCGGTTGAAGGATATCCAGTACAACGTTGATGATCTTAATATAGGTGCAAAGGCAGTAAGTTGGTTCTGAATGGTGTCTGTCAACGCTACGATGCGACCGTTATCGCCTGACGTCTCAGCCCACCCACCATAAATGGAGGAATATGTGGTTTTTCCAGAACCTCATGACATGCTGATTGTTAGCAATGTAAATTCGTCTTTCACATGTTTTATAGTGGTACATGCTTTTATGTAGGCTTCTTTTTATCAATAAAATAAAACGAAACTAATAATAATTATTGTAGATCAACTTTTTTCTACAACTCAGATAAGCGTAGAATGATATTAAACAAACTTGTTTAGATGGTCAAATAATAACGTGCGCCAGCATAATGTTATCTTTGGCATCGACGTTTGTTTTCGGAATTTTTGCCAAGTCTTCAATTTTCTTGATAGAAACATCGCAGATTCACAACTTTGTTCGAGCGCCCCCGCAATAAAGTAACGTAATATTTGGACATGAACAACGTTTATTGGCTGCGGGGGTGTTTGCACAAAGACAACAAGGGTCGAAGCTTGTAACAGAATTTAATATGCTGAAACGCCGTAAATATTTAAAACTTATTCTTGATAAAAAATGTAGTAAACTTTGAACACATATAACAATGAAAATTTAGTAAGAAAGGGATACAAAATATTTTTTTTTTAAATATTGAAATATTAAATGAAAATAATTATGTTGTTTACTATGATCCAATTTTGAACCCTTTCAAAAGTTTAGATCGTCGTAAATAAATGGAAAGTGATATAACCTTAGAATAACACATGGACTTCATTTAGCAAATGGTCGCATGTTATTTCTGCGTGTTTCTATAGGATGGGGGTCCCTAGTCACCCTACGAAACACTACGGCAAATTATTTGCACGTTCCCGTTAAGGGCGATTCAAGGTCGATATTACATCGATTTGTCAGAGGGGTGCACGGGAACCAGAGCATTGAGAGATTGAAACCGGAAAATCAATTTTTGGGATGGGAATTCGGCTTTATTGGAAGTATAACTTCGTTTGACTTGATTTTTTAAGATGGATGTACTTAAATATGATTGGCTGATAGGTTTGTTTTATTCTCATAGAAAATATCAAACAACAACATCCTGCCAGTAACCGCAATACGCACGGAAATGCAATTTATCGTCCAAGCTAAAACATAATAAATACGCATCATGTCTTTGTTTACGATGTTGGACTTACACTGCCAACGGGAGTCAAAATGTTTACATGTAGTCAGATGCAGTTGCACATCAAACCTAGCTCAAGAATTACGTCGTTGAAACTGAACTATGCTCTGATCTTTATGTAGATTTGAATAGCCGCAATCGAATTGCACAACAGTGGTCACAGCTATTGTGTCGCATTTGGCGAGCCCGTGCCATTTTCGAAAGCACGATCGTATGTCACGCGCATGCGCGATTTGATAGTCGTTATGGTGCGTGCGCGTGCAACGAACCACAATCACAATGCGTGAATTAGGTACCTCATACCTACAGTCGTACAACTCGATTGCGGACTTATGACTGTGTTCAATCCAGCTTGAACACAAATAAGCACCTTGGTGTAATCGCAAATTTACTATAAAGCTTTGATCATATCTAATAAGACTTTCTAACCATTGTTTATGGTGTTCGTGTCGAAAGCTCTGTGTAGACATAAACATTTACATTGGCTGGAGTGGACTTAAGTAGGTGTCTGACTTTCTTAGTGAGACTGTATTAGAGTAAATCATTTATTGAAAATCATATGATTATTTTGCCTTTTCAATCCCACAAGATTGGAATAAAAAGTTCCAAAGTAAATCATGCACTAGCTAACCTGACTAGCTAGTGTAAAATACACACCAGAAACGTGAAAGTATTGCCATCTAACTAGGGATTCGTATGTTCTAATTGGTTTCTAATCTTAAGCCAGAAAGCACACAAGGGTCAGTCGGCAACAGCAAGTGATCAAACAGCCACATGTCCCGCAGTCACGGCACGAGCAACCGGTTCTCGGATAAGGATCTGCTTAGAATACTGAAAGTGGGTTCCTCCCACCAGAGAACTAAACCATTATATTGAACAGAATAATCCAATAAGCTGGTGTATAGAACAGGTTTTCGGCAAATTACAGCCAGGTGCCGATGCGTTTTGCAGCAGATGGTATCCCTTTTTAGGCAAAAATATTTTTACAGCTTGAATTGTTTATGCTTCGACCTACTTGTTACGATAAGCATTGAGTCATTGATTGATGTTATACGCTGTTAGCGACGTCATTAGTTGAACTAGTTTAGTTTGCAGGTGGCAGGATTTACTATGGGAATCGGCTGAAGTTATGAGAACAGCTGACGCTTGTGAAATCAAAAACACTATTCATAATGTCAACATTGAATATTGATACAATGATGTTTATTTTATAGAATATTTTGATCTAGGTAAGTCAATAGACTAATTTGTTCACAAATTTCTTCTTGCTTCTTATTTTCCAAATATATAATAGATATCATACAGATAGGTTTATTGACACACTAAGGCTCAAGTTGTCCGTACTGTTTTGTCAGGCGATACGGATTACATTCTTGACATCGATACCGTTGCATTGATACCTTCATCTACATGACGTCACAACTGTTATCCGACTTCGCGATAAAGTCAACAGCAACTGTTCGGAGAAACACCATGTGTTGTGCGGTACTTGTAAGTGAAACAACAGTACGATCATGTTTCGCACGGCGGCGACTGACTTATAAAGCTGGAAACTAACTTTAGCAGTCGCGACTATTGATCGCGCGACTCTACATAAAATGTTACATTCTTACTGGATGCAACTACCCATGACGTTGGATCGAGTCCTAATATTTTTTATTAGCAACAAGGTCACAATTGATTTATATTCTAGTAATTCATGGAATGTCTTCTTTACTGCATTTAACAACGAGAGCACATACCAACTACTATTTTTCCACGACTCGATTATTTTTCCATCAGTCGCGTCTGATGTTTTTCTCATCTTACAGCTGTAGACGGCTTGTTGGTAAACAATACGGTGCTGCGTGCTAATTTACTGTTTAGATTTTGTTTAACAACAGTCGGAGACTGGAGAATGGGCAACACATTCTTGTTAATAGCACTTAGGAAAGCGATAGCTGGCGTACTGGAATTTGGAAATCATTGCGAGCTCATGCACCAATGTTTAATGCATATAAGTAAACCGAATCGATAAATCCAGAGCTCTGGTTTACGAGAGATACAAATTACACGCTAGTTTGAAGTAGCAAACTAATATAACTTAGGCGTCGATACGTTTCGATCAAGGTACATTTATTTCACTTTTACATTACCGCTAAGGTGATCAGATTTGTAACATAGGTAACTTGTTAGTGTCGTGAAACAGAACCCAAATTTAGCTATCCACTAAAGTTATCAGATTTGTAAAGTGATCGTATTTTGTAAGTTTCGTGAAAAGGTTCCAAAAATTCAACATGCAGTTGAAGTTGTCAAACTAATTTGATACAAAAACGTTCCTGTTTATCACTTATCACCTTACCCACGTGCCCGGCAGCGAACCATACGGCCATGACATTTCCGGGCGTTCACCCCACCCAGTGATCTTTACACCGACCTAAAAACAGCTAGCTCTTATTGTTAAGTGTTTAGAGTGCTTTTTAGCTAGACCATAGCACTAGGAAGTTGGCTAGCGTCGCATTTGCCATGGCGTTGTTATGGTGCATGGCATATGAGACAAATGTCTTGGAGCTGGAGTAGACGCTGACCTGAATAACGTAGCTTTTCTCTGTCCAAAATCGTCACTTAACTAAGATTAGTTTAAGAAAATATGAAATACTCAAAAATAAACATGCCGAAACAGAAAAAATCTATTATCGAATTTTATACGAGTTACAATAAACGAATTTAAAAATAATGTCTCATTTCCTTCCACATTTTCAATAGGAAGCAATGGAAATGGAATTTTATAGCCCGCACCAAAAATATACTTCGCTAGTAATAAATAAACGTTAAGGCCATAAATTATATAAGTACTTAAAGCTTATTCAAAATACTCTTAATTTCTACGCTAATAAATCAAAGACCTAATCGTTTTTATTTTTATGCAGTTACGTTTGAAACCACAATGGACCTTGCGTTAATTTTATGTACTTAAGTACTTACCAATTTTTTTTTATGTGGAACCTAACCCACATTTCCATAATTAAACTACCTATTTAAGTATTTTGTTGTCAAATTATTTTCTACCTTAATCAAACTACGTGAGTTTTCAATTCAATTTTTATATAATGTGCGTGTGGGGGGTTAGCTAAGTTAGTTTTGACTGCCTTTCTAAACAAAGAGGTAAGTAAGTACAAGTTTATTGCCCAATGCGTTCCGTTGACGCCGACCGCCGCCGACCGCGAAACGCCCGTCAACGCGACGCGCGGGGTAGCCGAACGGAACGTGAAGCGCATTATCGAGAGAGACGCTTGGTTGGCACGCTCAATACTACTAGCTAGAGTCACCACGCGTTTTTGAAGTTCGTAGATCTTTATCACGACCAAGACTAGTATTAGTGAAATGAAGATTAGTAAGTAAATAGTTGGTGTTGCATGTTGCTCAGGCTTTTTATTTTTCCAAAAAGGAGCAATGCGTTGATGAGCGTAATCATATAAAAAAATCTCTAAGACAGAATGACTACGAAACTCGTCTGACACGCGTAATAAGTAAGACACAACTCGCAGGTTTTTTTAGAACATTCCAAACACCTATGTAGCAGCCTAAGAAGGTGTAAGTAATCTGATTTTGCTAACCTAAGTGAACAGCGCAGCTTCGACTATTCAGCAAAATAAAATATGTATTGGTATTAACCTCCTTTCAAAACAATAGTCACCCTACAAACGGCCGAACTGCGACAGGCGTGGCGTGCGCGGCCATTTTGCTTTTCAACCGCCGCGTCAGTCACGCGGCGTCCGCCCGTCGGAGTGTACGATACCGGTTTCGCACGCTCGTTTTTTCCAAACAACTTAGATTAAATATAATCATAATGCAGTTCGAATACGATCCTGAACAATTGATTGCAGAAGTGAGCAAGCGTCCCGGCATATGGAACCACGAAGATCCACAATATCGCGCGAAAAATATCAAGTCGAAACAATGGAACGATATCGTGAAAGAGCTGATGAGCATCAACGAAGTCACCATGACCAAATCGGAGATGAGGGAGCTTGGTAATATTTTAACTTGATAAAAAAATATTCTAACATAAGTCTGGTTTTTAACTGACAGCCAACGTTACACTGTTGTCAACAAACATGCATAATTCTGCATTCGTCTCATAGATGGCGCTATTAGCTGTCATTGTTGAACGTTCAACAAAATTGGAGAGTGATTCTAGTAAAATTACTACAGATAACTATCGCTAAAATTGGAATTTAGTTTTTTTTTAATATACTTAAACAAGTTTTTGGACATATGTATGTATAATGTACTTAGGTACTAAGTTTTTGTTAGTTTTGTAGTCTTACTTTTAAGTCTTATTTCAACTCAATTGAATAATAAATTGTACTTAGGTAAGTACTTACATAATTTTAATAAAATTATTATTAATTTTGTTACAGAGCTACAACTGCAAAAGAAATGGAAAAGCCTCAGAGACTGCTTCCAAAAGTACCTAGTAAACCCGAACAAGTCCAAACGGCCCTACATTTACAGTAAGCAACTAGAGTTCCTTCTCAAGGACAAAGTATTGCCGGCTCAGAGAAAGAAGCAGGTCGTACAAACAGGATCCAGCGACTCAGAAGACGGAGATTCAGGACCGAAGAATGTTTGGGTGCCGAAAAAGAAGATACGCATCCAAAAAACAGAAGAGATATCTGATGATAACGGCAATGATAACGACGATTACTCTATCGAAGCTAACTGCACAGCAGAGGTTGATACGAGAAATATTCAAGCAGAAGGACATGGTCCCTTTGCGTTCGCTAATGTAGAAGTACCACCTCTTGCAAAGAATGATTCTGAAGACACGGATAAGATGTTCCTAATGTCACTACTGCCGCATTTGAGGTCTATACCCGAGGAGTTCCGATTGAATGTGAAGTTAGAACTGATGCAGGTGCTACGTGTAGCCAATGAGAGTACAGCTAAACTTAAATACCCCTATTCTGGTTTAGAATAATGTGCTTTACTTTAAGTTACTAATATTAATTATAATGTTAACATGTTTCGTATGACAATAAAGATTTAAAAGACATATTTTCTCTAAATGTTGTAATATTTATTTTTATTTAGTCTCCATGACTTACCTTAGATCTAAATAGGTGAGACTCGAAAGACCTCCAACGGCATCTGGTAAGCTTCGGATGACATTTTGTGATAGCAATAATTTTTCCAAGAAAATATATGTTGTCACTTCGTCAGGCACTTCATTAAATCTGTTTTTGGACAAATCTGTAACAAAAGAAAAATGTTCAATATCACAAATCTAATTATAATGTCACCTAGTCATAGTAGATTATACAGGGAAAGTGACCACACAAAAATACAATATTCACAAGACGATTACCAAAAGAGGAAAATAATATTATGAATGAAATTAACTACTAAACTTTATGTTACCCGTGACAAGAAACAGTAAATTATTTTGGGGTGCGCCTTATTACCACAGAAATATGTTTTAGTAATTAGATAGTCGAGTTTATTTTAGTATAATGAACCTCATAGGCTCGGTATAATGAACTTCATATGTTTGTTATACAATAAGCTTGTTTTCTTTTAGATATAAGAAGTTAACAAGCTTTTTATAACGTAGATTAAAAGAACTTCGTCGTTAAAATAATTTATTCTGTTGTTAGATTAAAAGTCAATTAGGAAGACAGCCATTTCATTGTTATATATGCTTAATAGTATTTCAATAACTTTATTTTAACTTTGTACATAATATTCAATAACACAAAAGATGATGCAAAATAAAGCTTTAATCAAAAGACTGACGCGTTCGAAGATATAAAATCCAGATAAAAAAACAATTGATTACTAAAAAAATACTATTAATACTATATAAACTGCAGAGGATAACTTATTTACTTAGGTACATAGTTCAGTTCGACGACACAGCCCGTGGCGTGTTAAAGTGGTCAGGCTTAACCGCAGGCATTCTATCTTAAGCCAAGAACTGGATGGAGTAGATTACACAGGTTATGCAACATTGAGGGTTGCAGCCTACCCGTTTATCAGCAATCTTAGCAGGAAATAGGATCCCATTAATAACTTTGCAACTATTCGCGATTAGCGAAGCAGGCTGTGTTTTAAACCCAAATGAATTGTTTTTTTAAACAAGGATAATTGAAGAAATAATAAATCGAGATTGTAATCTATGATTCACTAGCTATTTGTGGGAACTTTTAATAGGCGATTAAGAAATGATTGTTTTCATATCTATAAATATCATAGCTGTACGTAAGTTTTAAATTAAAATCCACAATATTCTAATAATATAAAATAAAAGTTACGCAGTAAAAATGTGCATAAATTCTAGCACTTCCTTGACGTATGAATCAGTCTCGCAGATGAAGAATGCAAATAGCATCATTTGCTAGCAATTTCTTATGCAGATATATAGACTTCCGACCACATATTTTATATCACCTGCACTTGTATAAACTATAAAATAGAATACAATAATACTTTATTTCAGTTATCATTAGGTACAGATAAAATTATAAGCTAACCCCCTATCTTGTAAAAAATTAGCGTTGACATTATGTCACCATTACGTATGGTAATTAAGACATCAAGTCTGTGCTAACTTTTTATACGATAGACAGTAAAACTTTATGCTAGAACATATAAAACAGGAATAATTATAACGGGTAAACTTCACTGAACATATTGCAGATGTTAAAGCAAAAGATATATGTGATAGCTTATCTATTTAGATGAGAGATACGATCTCTACAACCATTTTTGACCTAGAATGAACTATTTAGCAAATTAATGATAGGTCGTATAATAGAAAACAATTGCCAAGTCATGCCGTCAATATATCATGGTAAGGTTAACAGTTTAACTGGCTAGGAGCACGAATAAATGTATCAATCGTAAACGTATCGAAACAGTGACGTTTTAGAGATACACTGCGCGTCGACATCTGCTTTACTCTCGAACGATGCAGATGTAGCGCGCAGTGTGGCTTAAAAACATTACGTTTACGATTGTCACATTTATTCGTGCTCAGCCCTCTGTTGATCTCTATTCCACACCACATGGTGTACCACGTCAACGCATGAAGTGAAACTGGTTTTGGTATGAATGGCTTCTTGGGAACGGTTCAATTTGAGTCACTAACCATCGAATTCCATTCAGTTTTACCTGTTGACGAGGCGTACAATTTTTTAGTATTAAAATATTATCATGAAATATTATAATGTTGGAAGGATGACCTGGACGCATACGAACAAGATTGGTAGAATGTCGCCAAAGATCGGGATAAACGGGAAGGCTTTGGAGACTGGAGGCTTGGGAGACCGTTACTCAGCAGTAAGACAAAAAGGTTAAATTTTTTTTATGAAAAATAAACTACCAATGAATCCTAATAACTTCATAGAAGATGCACACTTATTTGAAAGCAGTCAAAACTAAATGTACTACATATTGCCAAAATATTAGCCCACTAACTAAGTTAAAAGAACAATTTGATTGTCCTAATTTTTCAACGTACGCAACCCAATACACGTAATGGAAACATTATCCCAGAGGGGTTTATTATACAGTGGAAATAATAACTGGGTCATCTAATCTAATCACCATGGACTGGTTAATCAATAACTTGTGTCACAATTCACAAAAAAAGTAAACCATTTGCAAAATTGATCCGCACGAATTAAACAATGTCTGTCTAGGTACTGTCTATGCAAGTAAGAAGCAAATCCTTCAGTGTAAGGAAAGAAAAAAGGATTTTATGAAAGCACATCCTTGTCAAGCTAAAATAGAGGCAGCCTTTCTTCACTACGAGACAACAAAAGGCCTCGTAAGCATTAATGCTGAGGAAATGCCTTCACAATGAAGACAAGACAAGTCAAACTACTCCAGACTTGATGAAAGTTTCACGAAACTGTCTCGACTAACTTTGAGATGCCTTTGAACTTTCAAATAATTATTCGTGAATTTTAGATCAATCTGCAACTCGTCCACAACTCAACTCGACAACTCGTCCCGACAGATATGCGTAGGCGATAGTAATTACGAAAATTTTACATGGCTAATGCTTTGTAAATATTAATAAAGAATATCCTCTCAGGCAGATTGTGCTGAGTGATGTATCAAAGGAACGTGGCGCCATGTTGTCCTGAATTATAATTATAAGCGAGAGTATCCGGCGAGCGATACAACATAATTTTACGTTACGAAGAACATGACTCATTCAGTGAGCAACCTCGAGACGTACCTATAGACCGGCAATTATAGAAGGATCGCGGATTCGCGGTTATCTTAGTTAATGCAGAACGACCATAATATTTGGATAAAGTAAATAAACTTTGTAAACATCAAATTATATCTTTAGGCAATTATTATTATTATTATTAATTAGCCATGGCTGTCCCACTGCAGGGCAAAGGCCTCCCCTCCCTCCTTCCACTCTTTACGATTTAATGCTGCTACAGGCCAAGATGGTAGGTACGCATCGAGTATTTAGGCAATGCATTTTTAAAATAGATAAGATAATCAACGATTTCGTATGGTGTTTATTTTACAAAATAGGTAAAGTGTTCACGGATTCGTATTCGAAAAAAATGGTAATAAATATTTATTTTCCTTCAAATTTAGATGTTTATAAAATATTAAACTACGGGTAAATCTAATTGCCTGGATGATGTAACCAGACTCAAACGTGGATCGGTAATATAAACTAGAACATAATATACACTACAAATCACTTACTCAGACGCTACAGTTCAGACATAAATATTAGACTTAATAATTAACTTTTTTGTGCCGCTTTACGGTTCCAAAGCTCGACTAACATGTGAATAATAAATGTGGCAGATTGAATGTGAAAGGTGATATATTTTTACTTGACGAAGGAAAGGTTAATAGGTTAGATAGGTCGACCATGAACTTTTGATTGTTGCGTAAATGTGTTTATTTAGAACAGAAAGGCGTGTTGATTGTTGATTACTCTCACAAATCCATTGTGATCCAATGCTATCATGTCAATTTTAGAATTGAGCGTTGTAATTCGAAGACGGGTGCCTAAATCTTTGAAGATTATTATTGTTTAATGTCAGAGCTTAATTAATAACTGGGTAAACTAATTTTATCAGCAAGGCGATATCAATAGAGCTTATAAAGTCATCACAGTTCATTTCAGCATTGGCATTATTTATATCCCTTTCCATATTTCATAACTACCGGCGCAGCAAACGATTCGCAGCGAGCTTAAGGCCGTGCCAATATACCGCGTGTGCGAAATACGAATTCATCTCTCCGTTTTATAAGTTTCACTGTTTACGTGCTTTCAACGCCAAAACATGTCTGAAATTAGCCATTAGCAATCTGCGTGTATTCAAGTCTGCTTTCAATACTTTGAAACGAGTTTGCAGCCTTGTTTTTGTCGGCTCGTGTCCTCGAAATATAACCGTCGACTATGTTGCTAACGAGTCCCATTTTTCCACGATGTTCAGCTTTTCCTGTTCATGTCTTTAAGTTTGCTTCCGGAACGGTAAAAATAAAGTGGTCTTTTGTATCGTTCTAAGTTTCTGGTGTAACCAAATCGGTATTCCCAGTGTCTGATTATGTCTTTCATCAAGCATATTCTTGTTGATACTGCATTTTATCAAAAGCTTTTGGTTTAATGCCAAGTTTTCGCAGTATGCGGACTGCGGTGCTTACAGCCTTGACCGACCGAGACATAATAAAATATATCTTGAACCGAGTGCATTGGATAGATTTGGATAGTTAACTGCGGTAAGCGAACTAGCGGTAGCTATTTCGTTTGTTTTTCTTCGACTAAATAAGTAATTGTATTATTTAGTTCGGTATAACACGTATTTATTTTGTCTCACATGTTTCTAAAATAAAATTAGTTTACAGTTGAATCACCTCTCTAATACACTGGTCAACTTCAAGGTAATAGGTACAATTGGTACGGAACATTATGGTTCGTGAACGAACATCTCTTGGCCTTGGCAGCTGATCAGATTTGTGTTGTAGTAACACGTCTACCTACAGTCATTACATCACGCAATAAAGTCATCCACCGTAACGCGCACGTAGTAGGGCCAAAGGAATAACTACAAATAGGCACGCCAAATAAGTTTTATGAGCGTAGTTATATTCATAGGATCTATTTTAAGAGGTACAAAACGCTGCTGTCTGGGCCTCGGAGCCCGATCATCAATCAGTATCAAACTATCGACACGCAGTAAGCCAACCTGTCGATCAAGTAAGTGACATCATTATACGCTCGGCTGACAAGATCCAATGACCTTATTCCTCTTTTTACCGCGATACATGTAATACAATTTCAAATCCAATAGTAAAACATAATAAGATGGGTCTATCAAGTGGGAGACAATCAGAGAATTCAGATCTTTATTACGTCTGGAGGACAAAGTAGTTCAAAGAATATAGAGCTACATATGGCATGCGTCATTTATAAAAAATAATCGTTTTACAGTCACACGAAGAGTAGGTCTTGATAACGGTACAATAACGTATACTATACGCGACTGTTTTTTTATGCGGAAATCAACCTTAACGAACTGTAATAAGATAGTACACTATCTATATTAGACTGATGGTTGATAGTAATGAATGTAGATGTTGTTCTTCTAAACTACACTACACGAAGACTAATAAATTTTCTAAAAGCTTAGAATTGAGCGAAACCTAATTGAACAGCTAATACTTTTATGTATACATATCCCCTGGCGGAACATCAAATCTCTTAGGAGGGATTTGAAAAAGTTTAAGCCATTTTTGGCATATCCCATCACCTACACAGTATACAAAGTTTGAGAATGGACTACAGTAGGTAATTATCATGTTTCGAAACATATGTGGTAGTTACAATCAGCAGATCGATTTTATGCATTTCGTCTGCAAACGGTAATAACAGTTTGGAAACACGTGCCGGCTGATCAATACATTCGAGACTGTGGGTACGGCGACCGGCTGTCGGCATGGCGTGACTCCCGAAACAGCTGATTCCACCAATCCCCCTTGGGCAGTTCGTTCACCCTCACCCCGTGCTACTCCACACCCTCTTATACTTTCGATCTCTGCAAACGAGGGATTTTAGGATTCCCTTAGAACCTTTATATAAATGCATTTGCAATTCGTATTCTACGGCTCATTTCGGTTATTTAAATCTCGATGGCGTTGATATTGTATGGCGTCAAATGTATCAACAACCTAATATGTATAACCGGAAAAGTGTTGGTCCGTCTAAAGATCTTAGTTATAAGGCAGTGTCGACGGCAGAAGTACGTGATGGATATACGCTACAGCAACACCAACAATACAGAAAATACTTACAACGCCTCAAAAACGAATTCGAAGGGCGTTGGTGCAAAGAATATCAATCAACGGTAGTTTTCGCTGATCTGCAGCGAGTTAAAACTCTTGGTACAGGTGCGTTTGGCAGAGTTATTTTATTAAAACACGTGAATAGTGTCAAATTCTACGCCATGAAAGTGTTGGAAAAAGAGAAAATTATGAAACTGAAACAAGTCGAGCACACACTTTACGAAAAACGAATTCTTGAAGCCATTCGGTTTCCTTTTACGGTTTCGATGGAAGCTAGTTTCAAAGATAACAGTTACATTTATTTTATCATGCCCTTCGTACCAGGTGGTGAAATGTTCACTCACCTTCGCCGAATGGGTAAGTTCGAGGAGCCTCTAGCGAAATTCTACGCTAGTCAAGTAATATTAGCCTTGGAATACCTACATTTCTGCAACTTAGTTTATCGCGACCTCAAACCGGAGAACATACTTATTGATAAACATGGCTATTTGAAGATTACTGACTTTGGATTCTGCAAAGTGTTGCAAGGAAGGACGTGGACATTATGCGGCACCCCTGAATATTTAGCTCCTGAGTTAATTTTGAGTAAAGGATATGGGTTTTCGGTAGACTGGTGGTCGTTTGGAGTTTTGCTATACGAAATGAACGCAGGTTACCCTCCATTCTTCGCAAACGAACCGATGAAAACATACGAGAAAATAGTGGCTGGCAAGTACAGATGCCCGTCGAGTTTCAACTCAGACCTCAGAGAACTAGTTCGCAACGTTTTGCAAGTTGATATCACCAAGCGTTTTGGGGTTATGAAAAACGGTGTTATGGACTTCAAAAACCACAAATGGTTCAAAGGAATCGAGTGGGAGTCTATATTGAACTGTCGTACGGCTCCTCCATTTGTGCCAAAGTACAGAAATCCGAACGATACGAGCAATTTCGAGAGATACGACGAGGAGCCTATAAATCCGGCATCATATTGTCGGTATAAATCGGAGTTTGAGGATTTTTAACTGTAAGTTTTTACTAATAAACGATATATTCAAGCTATGTTTTATTCAAAGAGGAAGTATCTGTCATGTCCTGCCTGGAGTTGATAGTTTAGCTTGGAGTGGTTAGAATTTAATGAATAATAGGAGCACGTGTGTGGGGCGCCCCTAGCGATGCGCTCGCGCAATGAAGGGACTGTTGATAGCTGAGGCACGCGACGACGAATCCATTCTATATATAGCTGTGACATGTGAACAAGGATGAATTTGCTAAGCTTGTTGTTGTGGCTTAGTTTGAAAGCACTCGAACAAACAAATAGCGTGTCTACACTGTACACAAGAATTAAGCTAATAAGTATGTATAAATCAGATTAGCCAGACAGATGTGGACTTGCACAGAGTTTGTGACCCGAATTTAGTTTACCTAGTGCTCTGCCAAGATTAGCAATGCTTCTAAATATTTATTCTAAACGAAAACAAAGTTTTGATCGATTCAGTAAACGAAGAATAAAACCAAAATACGACATAACCATTACTCGTGTTAGTTAACTAGAAGCAATTTTTTGCGACCATAAAGTTCAATATCAATATACCGAACCATACAAAAACAACATGAGCGCGTATTTCAGAGCAATATTCCATCAAAAGCACTCGAGCACTTACGCTAGTTTTACAGTCCGTTGAAAGCTTTGTTATCCAACTAGGCGCCATGATGGGTGTTGGTACAAGCATTTTATGGCCTGACCGTGCGATTATGGGGACATTGTCTTGGAACAATGGCCCTGTGATACGGCCAAGGGACGGAGGCAGCCAAGCAGATAGAAGGAAACGCATTTCCGTCTAAAGCTTGCAAGTTAAGTTGCAAGGTACGATGCAGGAAATTGCCACGACAGAATGATAGGGGATACCATTTGTTTGTGTGAGATTACGCATATAATCATAAGCATCTAACCTAGTCTCAGCGCAGAATAGTAGGAGACAAAACTGAGGCAAGCCGATCTATATTAAAAATAACCCATCTCATCTTCGGGAACGCGATGATATTCTAGTGAGCATGCCAAAATCAAGTTTGACGGTGCTAAACTACGAATAAGGATTTTGCTTAATCAACACTTTCAAAATACAATATAGCCGTGTTGACCAGCCTTTAAGTTCTAGATAATAGGGAAATTGCGTCAGTCAGCATAATACAATTTCATTAACTGATTTTGGAATCAGATAGAAGAATTTCGTAGTAAAAGCTGACGTTGCGCAACTACAACCTACGCTCTTCACTTAAGATAACAGGAAATTTAGCACTGCCGTGCCAGAAATTGTGTATTTCTGTGGTTACAGCAATAATGACTGGTTTTAGAAATTATAGGTTCATTGAGCTAATAATTTACAAGGCGTTGACATATTTAGGTCAAGTCACTTTAATCTGTTATTGGCTGACATGATCGAAAGCTATTTCTGGATATACGAAAGCTTACGCGGATTAGTTTTTATTTTTTGAATTCCAATTTCATTGATATATCTTAGATGCAGAATATTTATTTGGCTTCATAAATTATTGTTGAAATTTATCGCAAAAAAAAACTGTTCACAATTACTTTTTTTACGCACAATTTAGTATAAATTTAGTATAAAAATAGTACTACTGTTGGTATTCCTTAAATAAAAAAAACAAAATCGTCAGTGGTTTTTTTTCCAAGACAAGAGAGCAATACTAATTGAATCGGAGAATTCGAATTACATTAGCTGTAAGTAACAAACGGGCACTTACATTACGATAAAAGGGAATGGGACTGGAAGTACAATTAGCCATCGTAAAACCAGTATCACAGGATCAGACACAACAACATGATCCTTAAAACACCAATATGAAGCCCATGATAATATCAAAGAGTATGATGTGAAGTGAATCATCAATACCAAACACAATGGACAATGAATGAACTGCATAATTTAGGCAAAACATTAGTTAGTCAAATCAAAAAGTCATAGGTACGAGCAGTAGGTACGTTTGGTTGCAGTACTAAAGTGCTATCAGATAAAAGTTAAGTTCAATCGAGGTTAGACAGATGCCCTTCGACTGCCAGTCACTCATATCTATAGGCAAAATATGCGTAACAAAATCGTCTGTGCGTGAAATTTTATGAATGTGTACAATAAAGAATCTTTCATCATCAATTGATTTGTTTAGTTCATAAGCAGCATACCAGGAGTACGCTTTCTCTGAAAGTGAAATTGCTTCAAGGTGATGATGGAAGCCAGCTTGCGTGAACTGCAAACCGAGAACTTGCCAATTGAAATTGTCGTTAAAACCTCGGAATAGGTGAGCTTTGGCCGCTACGTGCACGTATGCTGCATCAGATTTCCATCAATGTATCAAACAAGCTAAGATAGTAGGTATATACAGTAGTTATATATATAATCAACGATTAGCATTTCTGAGAGGTGCATCGAAAAACCGCTGTTAATAGCGGCTAAGCCCTTTTGAAAAATACGGTATCGGAATCACAGCCTATATGTGGGTCACTGACGCTGCAGAGACTGCTAGCAAGATGCAGTGAAACGCAAAGGCCGAAGTAAGAGGGTGACTGAAATAGGCCTGTAGTGGTTAAAGGTTAGAAGAGTACCATAGAATACTTGGCTACTTAGCTTAAAGACTTCTCATGAAATCTTACGTGCTTCTCGGTTCTGCTGTTCTTTCGTGGCTCTGTGACTTCCAAGGTGTTGAACCCTCTCGAACTTCGAGAAGTTAAACAAGTTACTGGTTCACGTCAATGCAAGTGGAAAAAACACAATGCTCATTTTCCTAGAACAAAATAAAGGATACAAGTTCGTCGCAAACATCAGTACAAACCTAATTAAGTATGTACTTAAGTTTATTTCGTTCAGCATAAATTATCAACGAATTACAGATGGATAGGCATTTCAAGGAAAAGTTCGTAAACAAGGTTAATGTCCAGGTTCTATAAATGGGCATTTATATCAGCAATCCATACCAGGCTTTCCAATTCCGGGCTAAGTAATAAGCCCAGCCCATTTCGAAATCAATCACCTGGCTGAAACTAATTGGACGAACTGTTTACCATTAGCAAAGCGACGCGAAACACTAGATGGTTTATTTAGGAAAAAGCTAGGACGTAATGGCTAATTACTATATGGGAACCGCCTATAAAGGTGCTAATCAGCATATATTACGCCTGCCATTATTGTCGAATTATTTACAGTTAGCTAACATTATGTGGCATTTTCCTTCCTTTGTTTCAATACATTACTAGTAGTTGTAGCGTTATTTATTTGGTTTGAATTCAACGATGACACTCAAGATCTACTTCCAGAGCAAACAATATTTTTAAGTTTAATTTATCCGTTCCAGTCAACAAGACCTTCAAAGAAGCTTAAGATCTCAGTACAGTAACCCCTTGTGTGCATAAATCGAACGTTAAACCCATGCATGCATTCGATCTAGATAGCACTCGATCTGTAAGAGCTAATTTAATTCTAAGGCGTCATGATCAATCTGGGATCTGTTCAATCAATATGGATTGATCTCTTGAAGCGTGTGAGTGCCTAAGTGGCATTAGAATGTAAAATCACGCGATATTTGAAACGATTCTCCTGATATTGTGGAAGACTTATGTAAGTTTTGACAGGTTTTAAGGGTGCTCCAATAACTTAATTGTCATTAAACATGGACCTGAATTCACACAATCGCAGCCTAAACGAATGAATGCACTTGCACTTCCCACAGTATTTGCGCATCGCACGCATGCTAACGTCCTACATGAACAGAACTTTCATCTTCGACAGTATAATGGATCATATTTTTTTGAAGCCGTTGTTTATTGCGCGAAAGTTTGTCTTTTCTCGACTTTTTAGTATCTCTTTAACGTGAAAACATTTAACGACCACACGTTACATATGCAAACATTTCTAGCAGCGAAGGTTAGCTATTAAATAAAATATGCGAGTTTCTCTACAGCACATTTTCAGCAGAATTTTCAATGAGAAACGACCGCTAAGGTCTGTCGAGTAACTTCGCTGAGCCTACACCTATGTAAATTTTAGAGGACACGGCCAGACATCCCCGGCTCGGAGGAAGTTGCCTGCATACTAATTTATTAGGTAGTGTAGGTACTATAGAATCAACCGGCTGAATGAAAAACGTTATTGCTTCCTCCGATTCACGAATAGAAATAATGCTACTTACCAGAGTCGGGTTGTGTTGTGATCAGTATTCTTCGCAACAATAGGAACAGCGAGTCGAATAGAAATGAATATGGAGTGTAAAGTTCGCCCAAACCATAGAGCCGATGTGATTGCGAATATTAAATCGAACGTATGAATATCGAGGCCGACTGATCCAAGTAAATTTTACGATGCGTGACTTTTAGAACAAGCAGAGCGATGAGGTGGAAAATTAAAAGGGTTGTGATAAAATAGCATCCCTATTATGAGCTACGAAGGTCGATCTCTCGACGGTTGAACGGTTACAGTGAAAAGTGATAACGATACCCATGTTTACTTTTTTTGGACTCCCACACATCCGCCCACTGGCACTCGAACCTGTTACCTGCGTTATGTCTATCACCGTTTGGATAAAAAGAGGACAGTGAAACAGTTGTATAGTGCTTTTTACTCTTACGGTGTATTGTTTAATATATTTGCAGTTTGCAAGCAGCGAACTGGAATGGTGGTGTTATCGTCCCCCCCTGTATCCGGATTGCCGGTTCAGCGAGCACGGTGCACCTGTCGCCATTACATAGGGCCGTATAAACTTTATACGAGTTTATTCATAGTTTATTTATCCCAGTTAATGGAGTCTGCGGCACAGTATAGCAGTTTAATGACAGTTTTAGAAACATTTTTTTCGATAACTGTCTCTCTGTATTTTACCGAGAGAATGCGGTATAATGAGGAAATATTTAGGAGCCTATTTAAGTCTGTTGTGAAAAGTGGCAGAGTTTTGAACTGATTCTGGTATTAGAGCTAGGACCGAATATGATGATATTTTCGACTATCATGCTTGATGTATATTCCTATGCTTACCATATTTTTTCATTATTTTGTCAACTCTTATCACTCTTGCTTACTCATCACGTTTTAATTTCGTATCTCAACCCGTTTTTTTTTACCACGCACTTGCTGTTGAAAAATGGTATGAGACATAGCTATAACACATCTCGCCCAGTCTAGATTCTAGATAAGAATTTAGATAAATTGCTGCTTTCATCGGTTTCCACTTTCGAGATTCGATACGATTTCTTATGAGAAACGGTCTCGTAGTCAATCAAATCAATTTTTTTCTGTCTGATATGAAATTTACCGCAAAATTACTTTCATTTAGGTAACATTCACCTTTTACTAGTAGGTACTTTTATCAATAATTATCTTATGCGTCTTTTTTTATTAAAAAAATATGTATGTTATTTTTGTCAGTTCTAACATAGGTCTTCGATAGCTCTTATCTCAGTAAATTCTCAGGAAACTACATGAGAAAACCCGCGGTTTAGTCCACTCCGCATGCAATGACATATTTTTCCTGTAAGTGTTGATAAAGCCGACCAAGCTGTGACGGTGTAGTAAGTTAAATAGGCACTAAGCTGGCTACATCCCGTTTCATTTCGTTTGTTAGAAGAACAAATAAATACCTGGTTGGGTTGAATTTACATTACAATAGTTTTTAAACCAACCAACGTTACTTCTAACCTTGCTTAGCATTACATAAACAATCTAAGCGTTATATGTTTTATAAAAGGTGTCTTGTAAACCTACGGCTTCCCAAGCCCTTGGCAATGACACCAGCGCAGCGGCAGATCTGTTAATTATCTTACAGGCCGTCTTGATTACTTAATAGCTTTTATAGTAGAATTGTTATGGTAATTACTATCGTCTCGTGTCGAACAATCTCCGCTTGCTTCTCACGAGAGTATCTCATGGTCTGTTTCATCGTGCGAGTTCTAAACTAGTTACTAGTTATACCTAGATTTTAAGAAAATCTGCCTTTTAGCAACTTTGTAGGTGAGTCACGTCAAAGGACAGATTTAAGTAGCTCTGTTAGATAATGAATAAATTCATTTCTTCCTCTACACATACGATAAAGACTTTTTATCCTATGTCTTTAGTCTCGCGATATAGTCAAGAGATGGAAAGACGTAGGTGACGTACTTAGTCAATAGGATAAAAAGGGATGCTGCCATGCTTCGAGAACAACCTATTTCAATCATCCCAAGTTATAAAACCTATTTGTACTGCATAAATATCAATGCTACAGACATAAACAGATGTTTGTTACGGTCCCGACAGAAGTACCGTAACGTGGTACGTAACAAGGCACTTGATGGTGTTTGTAGATGAGCGTGTGATGCCACTCAAGCACCACGTTAGATAGCTGTCTTGTTAGCATTCCTAGACAGCATTGCTGTTGTAATGACAAGAAACTGTAATTTGTTGGCTTACTTCCTTCATACTTTACGCATCTGTTGTTATGAAGGCTCACTTGAGCCTTTTTGAACATACACTACATTAAGGCGTAGAAGTCTACGCCTCAATCACATCACAATAATTAGTACAATCTGAGCGTTTGTATAGTCGGTATGTTAGGTACCTACATTGCTCGCCTTAAAATAAACGCTGCCGCGCCGTATCTGCGGCACATTCTTACCGAATTTTACATAGATGGCTAACTAATATTGTATTAAGTTCTCAAATACAAGTGGCTGGCAACTTCTAAGAGAAAAATTTCTTCAAGTTCATAAGCTCACTTGATTAAGTAATCTAAATCTACAGTACAATCTACACCAACACGGGTCATTACAGTGCCACTCACAGCTTTTTTAACTTTTTTTTTACCAATCCCTTGTAATTGGATCTTAGAATCATTGTCTTCTACTCGGACAAATAAGCATACATGTGGAAACTACTAAGCATGAATAAAGTATGCTTAGAACTGAGTAAGACTCCACTGATGACTTTCCAGCACTCTCTCATGCACTACAACTTTTTGATCAATTACTTAAGATATTAATGTGTACAAGTGAAATTGAAGAGGACCCCCGCTTCGCCATTTGGACTCCAAGTTGGTCCATTATATGTCAGGGATAAAGATTGATAATGAAATAGACTAATATTGTTTAAAAATATAATTGAACGGTAACAAGCCATCTAACATAAGGCACTTCTGAATAGTACAATCTAGTGGCAACAAGATCTAGTAAGTCATTTTAAATTACTATAAAAGTAATAATATAAAAATTTAACATACAACTTATTTTAAGAAAATATTCTAATAACTTTGCACTTACGAATGAATAATTATTTACTTATCAGAATAAAAATACATGTGGGGACTTTTATACTTCATATGTTTTGTTATTGATAGTGTTCAGGTCAATAACTGTAGAGTAACCTTACAGTTATTTTGGCGGTTGGTATAAGAAAATAGTTTTTTTTATGATGTTGCTATTGGTCACTCTTATTAGACATTAATCAAAGTTTTTGATTTATAGTATTGCTTCAGTGACTACGAACTATCATTCCGCTGAGGATTTAAAAGCTACCTAAAATCATACAAGAAATATAAAAAAACAAACCTGAAAAACGACAGGTCATGACCTTTGAATTTGTTTAGCGGCGCACGGATGCGTAGTAGGTACATACATAACGCTATTACTCAAAGATAGACCCTAGAACCCTCTTTTTAACAAGAATCTTGGATGTAATGCTCCGCTATCGATTTGAAGACAAAATACGTTACCACGGGGTGCCGAGCTTGGCACAAACCGGTAAAATAAAACTGCCGTCCAAAACTTACGGACATAGTTTTTTTTCAGAGAATATGAGAATAGCTACTGATAATAGAGTTTTAGTGAGAAAAACCGGTAACTAAACTTTGTTATGCGTAAATAAAGTTTATTTTGATTATAAAAACACTCACCAGCAATAACTGTATCGCTCAAGTCAAATTTCACTGGCTTCGGAAACTCTCTCAGTTTACGTCCACTCAATTTTAATTCACCACTAAGATAAGCGTCTTCTAAAATTCTTTCTAAAGATTTTGTTAGCTGATTGTGAATATTATTATGCCCGTTCATATTTACACTCACGCACGGCCGGAGCACGGCCATATTCTTTTTAAACTAAACTGAAAGAGAAAAAATAAAATAAAACATCATTGTCTATGACAAGCCAGGCAGTAACGACAACAAAACGAAAATATAAAAACAACTTCATGACATTTTATTAAAGCTGCTATTCACCAACCAACGCACAATACAAAATATTATATTTTCAGTTGTATCATTTTGGTGGCATTTGGGAATCGAACCCACGTCCCGCAGCACGGAAGGCAGAGTTTACTTTCAACTGAGCTGTGACGCCTGTCAATAAACTAGGTCAATTTATTCTGATTATTGATAACACAGGACCGAGGTCCGAGGAGGTTTATGCTCAGCAGTTAGTAAAATCTGGCATATGTTTATGATGAATTAAAACCGTTTAGCCGTAAACAAATACAGAATGCGCCAAAAAACAAAAAACTAAGACACTGTTCATACTAATAAACAAAATAGTGTATTTTACTTTGTAAAAATGTTAATGTACGTATATCAAACCTTTAATTTTAAAAAAGATCGTAATAAAACATTTCGTGAATAGATTAATGCTTTGAGTCTATGAATAGAACTTAATTTCTAACTTCATGGGGCAGTAACACCAACCAACCAAGGTTTGGAACTGTCAATTTCATATGACATTGACTGTTTGAAAGCAAGTTAAAGAAAGTGGTACGAGCTTTTTCTAACCTACAATAATCCAATTAAATAACATCCAAAAAATCTTTTTTTATTCCTGACGAAGAGTGTGTTTTTCTGTGATAATATTATTTTTAGGCTTAATATGACCATATCCAATATGTTACGGGTGGCTAATTTATTAAAAAATGCGAGTAAATCAAGTATATTCCAATTAGAGGTGAGTGGAACTAAGAAATAAAATCAGTGTAGCTTACATATTAATTTCATGTTTTTTACGTAAGTAAAACAGTCGCGTATTTGTGAACATGCCCTATAACTTCCATTATAGGTAGTCTTCTCGGTACTTAAATTCCTGAAATAGTAGGTACTGCACTTTTAGCCTACTGGAAAAGAATCATGCCCAAACCCTGTACCAGATTGCATCAAAAGCTAATTATCATCAAAATTAATATTTTATTTATACGTGTACTTTGTTTATTTTTAACCGTCTTTTTTAACCGGGTTTAGAAAATTAAAATTAATTATACATAACATGATTATCAATTGCCTACTTCCGAGTGCTTAGTCCGAGCTTGCATTTTAAAACTCCCTACTCTCGAGTCGAGAGTCGTCTTTCGGATATCCATACAAAAATACAAGGACATCCGAGAGACGACTGTCGGCTCGAGAGTAGGGAGTTTTAAAATGCAAGCTCGGACTAAGCCTTCCGCACGTCAACTATTTTGTTCCGATCCCAGCTGTCACCTATTTTCGGTGGACATTGAGCATAAAAATCTTGTTTGCCAAGTAAGCTTTAGCTGAGAAGGCAAACATGATATAAAATAAAATATATTTTTAAATATTTTGAAATGCGGTTAAACATTGAAAAAAATATTGTTGGTAGCGAAAAGGTAAATAAAAATTAGGGCTTTGAGAGTAAATTCAAATTGATGCAAGTTGGTACAGATTCCCATAGCCCATTGGGCATTGTCCTTCTATAAGTACACCAATTTTATATAACTTTTTTGAAATGATTATGAATGTATCTATGTACATTCATAATCATTTCAAAAAAGTTAGCTATTGCTGAGTATTCAAACATACTGTACATAAATAAAGTAAAGGGTTGGCTATACCTAGATTATAGGTATAGGCGACCAAGAAATTGGTTTACCACTTTTGATGACATCTCCCAGTAACATAATTATTTGCTAAGGATTACAGATTGACAGATTCTGACGTAGCAGTTATCAATCTGACTATTTTTAATTTGATCAGGATTAATCTCAAATAGTTTTAATAAATCTAAAATGCATTATTTTTAATTTTTCCATATTTCAGAATTATTCCTCACACAGCAAGCATGGTGACCACATTTCACTAGAAAAGATCAGAAATATTGGAATATCAGCTCATATAGACTCCGGTAAAACTACACTGACAGAGCGAATATTATTCTACACTGGACGAATTGATCAAATGCATGAAGTAAGTTATCAAATGTAACTGGCCCCTGATCTGTAGTGATCTCTCTCTGATTAGGGACTAGCATAGTCAACCATGGAATCAAGTTCCTTATAAAGCAGCTAAATGCGAGTCAGACTCATGCACAAAGAGTTCCTAATATGTGACTGTTGTCATTATCAATATTGTTGTTTATTATATGTCCCTAAAGCGACAACAGAAATTCATTATATTATGTAAAAATTTCAACTCTCTTACCATCTTGAAATTCAGTCTAGTGACAGATGGACAATAGAGTCTCAGTAATAGGATCTTGTTTTGCCCTTTGGATAAGGAACGCTAATAATAAAATAAAAAATAAAATTGTGTAGAACACAAATTATTTTAAAATCAAGTCTCCCTCAATAGGTAAAAGGAAAAGACAATGTTGGTGCAGTTATGGACTCGATGGAGCTTGAGCGACAACGAGGCATCACCATTCAATCAGCGGCCACATACTCTATATGGAAAGACCACAATATAAACATAATCGACACACCCGGTCACGTGGACTTCACTGTTGAAGTTGAAAGAGCTTTGAGAGTGCTTGACGGAGCAGTATTGGTGCTCTGTGCTGTGGGCGGAGTGCAGAGTCAAACATTGACAGTGAATAGGCAGATGAAGCGGTATAATGTACCGTGTCTTGCATTTATAAACAAGCTTGATAGGATGGGCTCCAATCCTAGCAGGTATGAAGTTATAAAAAAAAATTTTTAGTTTGTGAAAGTACTTTAGAGATGTGATAAAAATCCCAGTAAATCTAGAGAGATCTTTGACATGTCTGTAAATATATTTTTTTAGTTAATTTAATGGAAATTGTTCTAATCAAAGGTCTAGTGTTAAAATTGACACAGAAATTTAACTATTTCATTATTTTCTATTTTATAAATGTGAATGTTTCAATATTTGTGTATCATTCAAAGAACAAACTGAACAAGAAACTGAAATGGTTACTTAGAGTTATAATTACTTATAGTTCAGTATCTGGATTAAGTAAATTATCTCAAACAAATATAAGTGACATTATAGTATTGTAAATTATCATTCCAGAGTTTTAAAACAAATGCGTTCCAAAATGAACCACAATGCCGCCTTCGTCCAAATACCGATTGGATTAGAAAAAGAATGCCAAGGCATTTTAGACCTTATTGAAGAGAGAGCGATATACTTTGAAGGTGATTACGGAGACAAGATTAGGTATGACGAAGTACCTAAGGACTATAGATCTGAAGTACAGGAGAAGAGACATGAGCTTATTGAACACTTGTCTAATGTGGATGAATCTTTAGGTATGTTTATATTAAAATATTTAGATAGCTTGATAATGTTGCACTGGGAAATAATATTGAGGTTTAATAAAAAGTAAGTATGGTCCATCATATACAGTAGAACTTCGTTAAGAGTCTAAGGGAAAAACAAAATATTTTAAGTTAAATAATGATTTTAAGTTATCAAGGGTAGAGGTTTTGGGCTCTGATGACGCATTATTTTTTGAAGTTAGAAGGTTTTTGAGTTACTGAGGTTTGAGTTATCGAGGTTCTACTGTAGTTGAAGTACTTATGTATAGAAGAGTTCTTGCAGATTTTAAATGGTTTTATAATAATTTCAATGATTGGTACTAGATCCATTGCAACCAATTGTGCCAATTGCAATACATTTTATCACGATGAAAATTCCACGTTCAGAACTCATAGTCAGCGGGATTTTATCGCGTTCTTTATTATTATTATTACCGACGTTTCGGCTAAGTAGCCGTGGTCGCGGGTACACACAATAATAATAATAAGCTACGCTATAAAGTCCCGTATAATTATCTTTGCTTAGAAAATCTCAGTTCCCAACTGCAATCCCAGAAAACAAGGACATAAAACAATGCAAAGCCCTTTTTTAACATTACACTTATTACGAATTCCAGGCGAGCTCTTCCTCGAAGAAAAAACCCCAACAGTGACAGATATAAAGAAAGCCGTCCGTCGAACCACACTCAAGCGGACTTTCACTCCAGTCTTCGTTGGAACCGCTTTAAAGAACAAAGGAGTGCAACCCCTACTCGATGCAGTTCTAGAATACCTGCCCCATCCAGGTGAAGTGGAAAATACAGCCCTAACTAATCAAACTAAGGATGGGGAGGCCCAGACTATAGTGTTAGACGCGGCTAGAAATGATAGTAAACCATTTGTGGGCTTGGCGTTCAAATTGGAAGTCAGTAAGTTTGGACAGCTGACTTATTTGAGGTGCTATCAGGGAATGTTGAAGAGAGGGGATAATATATTCAACGCTAGGACTGGGAAAAAGGTAAGGATAAACAAGCGTTTTAAAGTACTTAAAAAAGGATATTCTGAATATAATGAAATATGTACCTTAGAACATTTTTGTAACAAGTATCATGATAAATTTTATTTGAATAAGGAAATAAATATTAATGGACAATTCACACATCGCGCTCTAGTCCCAAACCAAGCAAAACTTGTACCATGAATGCTTGGGCATCCCATATAGCTTAATGCATTAAGTATTTGATAATGATTCAAATAATACATAAAGCAGGAGAAAAATACATTTCAATGACAACATTTTTAATAACAATCAGAGATATATGTACCTACTTAATTATGAGAATTTAATTAAATGATATGATTTATTTACACACACCACAATAATAATCGCAGCGTGATGAGGTTCATCAATCAACATGCTCTGTATGACTACACATTGTTTTAAACACTATTTTTATCAATTTTATTTACCAAGGTCCTATTTTCTAGGTGAAAGTATCACGTCTAGTCAGAATGCACTCAAACAACATGGAAGAAGTATCCGAAGTATTAGCGGGCGATATATTCGCGTTGTTCGGCGTAGATTGCGCGTCCGGTGACACATTCGTCAACGATAACAAGTTGGAGCTGTCGTTGGAATCTATACATGTGCCGGATCCCGTTGTGTCGATGGCGATCAAACCGAAGAATAATAAGGATAGGGATAACTTTTCTAAAGCTGTGGCCAGGTTTGTTTTGTTTAAATATATTCACGGACATTTCACACATCATGCTCTAGTCCCAAACTAAGCAAAGCTTTTACTATAGGAATTAGATTGCTGATAGAGTACTTGTAAATTAAATATACATAGAATACATAGTAACACAACAAATATTTATTTTATCCCACAAACATTTGCTCTGGGTGGGAATCGAATCCACGATCCATACCAAGAAAGGCAGAGCTACTGCCAACTGCTCAGTAAAGTATATTTAGTAAAGTATTTTTATTTCTTTGGTTTGACGACAAGTTTTTAGCGGTTTGAAAACTTAGTGTATATTTTGATTCAGCTTTAAAGAGCACTACTGCTACTTATTTTGACGTGACATCGTCTTATAATTCGATAGAGCTGGCTGCACGCACGAAAAAACATGACTCATGAGGCGTTCTGAGGCGCTCTGAGGCGTTCTGAGGCGTTCCATGAAGTGTCGTTGTCACGTTCAACTATCGTCAGTAAACCGACTTTACAGACAACCATTTTTTATCTATTTTCAGATTCACCAAAGAAGACCCAACATTCCAGTTTCGTTATGACAGTGACAATAAAGAGACCATTGTATCCGGGATGGGAGAGTTGCATTTAGAAATATACGCGCAGAGAATGGAGAGAGAGTACAACTGTCCCGTTGAACTTGGCAAGCCTAAAGTCGCATTCAGGTACTTGTTTTAATGAGATAAAATGTAATAATTAATTAAAAACAACACCCATCGAAACAAACATCAATGTTTCCTAAAATCCCAACACACGCTTTATAGAGAAGTTCATAATGTCAAAATATTTAACTAACGGCCGGTTTCTGAAACGCTGATCAACCAAAAAATCTAATTACCATGTCTTAATAGAATATTTAGACATATAAGCCTTAAGAGCCAGTGGTCCCCCATTGGCTCATGTGATCAGCACAGATAATATAAATCAAATTTTTCAACAAAAATTCGTAAAAATAGTGAAAGGAAAATAGTGAACCTTTCACTTTTTTGAATGATTTTTTCCAAAAGCCATTTCAATCAAGCTAATTGCCAACCCTGAGCGAAGAGTTTTTTAGTCATACTGTACTACAAAATCAAATTTTCAAATGTCCTGTCTGTCCTGTCATGTCCCCTGTTAATATTTCACAGAGAAACAATGATGTCGCCATGCTCGTTCGATTTCCTCCACAAGAAGCAGTCGGGCGGAGCCGGACAATTCGCTCGAGTTTCCGGCATCATGGAACCGTTGCCTCCTCATCAAAACACTAGTATGTACTTATTTACACTGACATTAGATATAATAATAAATATTCTTGGACATTACACACATCACACTCTAGTCCCAAACTAAGCAAAGCTTGTTCTATAGGAACTAGATTGCTGATATAATACTTATTATACACATTTTTCGTAATTACATAAATATAATACAATAGCAACACCCAGACACAGAACAAATATTTATGTTCATCACACAAACATTTGCTCTGGGTGGGAATCGAACTCACGATCCACAGCATGGAAGGCAGAGAGTTACTACCAACTGAGCTGTGACTACTAAATGTTCTTGGTGGGATTTGGTTGGGGGCGAAACTACGACCCGTATAAAACCGTGTTTTGCCAACCTCTTTACCAACCTCTTTGCAAGAACAAGAAGAAGAAAAATGTCTTTTGGTGTGACAACGTCATAATTCGATAGAGCCGGCTGCACGCACGAAAAAACATGACTCATGAGGCGTTCTGAGGCGTTCTGAGGCGTTCCATGAAGTGCAAGCGAGAGCGCGGATTATTTTGCAGAACCGCTTACAATCCCGTTCGTTGACGTTGTCACGTTCAACTATCGTCAGTAAAGCGACTTTACAGACAACCATTTTTTTTTCAGTGCTGGAATTCTCAGATGAGACAGTAGGTACGAACATTCCGAAGCAGTTCGTACCCGGCGTGGAACGAGGGTTCATTGACACCTGCCAGAAAGGATACCTCAGCGGACACAAGATATCTGGAGTCAAGTTCCGGCTGCAAGATGGCGCTCATCATATCGTGGATTCTAGTGAATTGGCCTTCTTTTTGGCGGCGAAAGGAGCAGTTAAAGAAGGTACCTATAATACTTTACTACTAAGGCACAGGCTGCTACGCAATCGACTCCGCATAATCACTCAATAAATAACTTCTACATGTACATAATTATATATAAAATATCTACATAAAAACCAGTTGAGCTATCTGCAAACGATCTATTGATAGCTGATCCAAATCAGTACCAATCAGAAGCGTACCCAAGATACTGGCTGCATTGCCGCGCTGAATAGCAATGCTGATACGCTGGGCCAGATACTCACCAGCCCTCGGGTCACGCGTCGACAAGACTAGACGCCCCAAAATAATTTTGAATACCCGGAAGGCCTCGGTACCCAACGGATCTAGATATTATAACCTTTATCCAACCATCAGCTATTTTATCTTTCAGTTTTCGATGACGGCGCCTGGCAGATTCTAGAACCGGTGATGTTCGTAGAAGTGGTGTTACCGGACGAGTTCCACGGGACTGTGATAGGCCAGCTGAACAAACGGGGCGGCATTATTACCGGAGCGGAAGGCGCTGAGGGCTGGACCACTGTATACGCTGAAGTTCCGTTGAATAACATGTTCGGATATGCTGGGGAACTGAGGTTAGTCACTTTAAACATTATCTAGCTTATCAGCCATTGAACACATGTTTTAAAATGTTTTTGTAATAAGACAGTTATTATTTTAAGAAGGATCATATAAAAAGCAGTAGGAACCAGGCCGTAACCTTGCCCGTTCTTCTAGGCGCTGGTCGCGTGGAACTGGCACCTAGAAACACTAACGGTCTATCTTATAAAAAGTTAGCGCAGCCTTGAAGTACTGATTCCCATACGTAATCATGACTTAAAGTCAACGCATGGAAAGAGCCTTCTCGTGGCGCACACCGGTAACAGCTAGGCACGGTACAGCAGTGTCTAGTCTGGCTAATCTTTCCAACACGATGCTACAACAAAGTACAGTTGTAGCATCGCCACGATAAGAAGAAGAAAGTCAATGCTAACTTTTTATAAGATAGGGGGCTAGTATGTAAGAAGTTTTTAAATGCTCCTTGTGATTTTATTGAATAAAGTAATTTTGACCTTGACTTAGTAACAACGAACAGGTATTTTTAACCTTAGTCGCAAAAACGACGGGGTGTTATAAGTTTGGGGTGTTACATGCTTACTTTTTAACTAAATTATGTTGTTATATATAAATCAAAGGCTATTCCTTTACCGTCTTTTCTCTCGTGGTTTCTCTGGCCTTCTCTCTCCATTCACCCTGAATAAAGAATTAATGCTAAATGTCCAGTATTGTGTCATTTTGTCATTTTAACCTTTTTTTTAAGTATAGGCGACCAAGAAATTGGTTTACCACTTTTGATGACATCTCCCAGTAACGTAATTATTCGCTAAGGATTACAGATTGACAGATTCTGACGTAGCAGTTATTAATCTGTCAAGCGAAAATAGCCCTTGATGTTTTGTATGTGCAAATGATATTCAGCCTTAGAGTGGTAAACCAATTTCTTGGTCGCCTATACATAGTAGTTATATAGCGATTGACCGCTATCTTACCTGATGTTAAGTGACGATGTAGTACGCTTGCCTAGAAAGTAAAATACCCATTCACTCGTCTCTTAAACCTAGTATTTTTACAGATCAATGACGCAAGGTAAAGGTGAATTCAGTATGGAATACAGTCGGTATTCACCATGCTTGCCCGACGTACAAGAACAACTCATCCGCAAACATCAAGAGCAAATGGGAGTTGTACCAGAACAGAAGAAAAAGAAGAATTGAGCTCTAGTCATAGGTATTTATTGTATTAATTGTAATATATAGATTAACTGAAATAAACTAGATTTAGTTTATCTCAAACTTGTGTCTTTGTAATCAATTATCACGTACTCAAATTATGTATAAAAATATTATTCGGAACTAGGAAAGCTGTGAGATTTTCCCTTAACTTACTTAAGTACCTAAAAATACTAATTCTGAATTTTCGTTTTGAAAGAGAGCTTTTTTTATTTTTTTTAGTATAATTTTTATTTATTTGTTTTAGCAACAACAGAAATTTAATCTTTCAAATATTATACTTGGTACTTCTAAAAATATGTGTAAGTATTTATTTTAAAAGTATTTAGTCTTACAAATCTCAAAATAAAAAAAAAAAACGTTAATTAGCGTATTATAAAACCCCATTTATTTATAACACGACACAAATATGTCCAAAATTGATACAAATTCATTCAACATTTTCATCGGGTACAAATAATACAATATTTACTAATCTAATTATCTGTTGGTATTCTAGGTCTAATAATATACGACACTTAGATAAATACAACAACTAGTAATTAAAAAAATATCTAGGTATCAAATTGACAAAAGTTTTCTCTATTGTTTAATAATTATCGATATATTGTTAATAATCCATTACATAAGAAACTTCCAAACATACAGTAGGTAAAAGTACACAAAAATACTTATAAAAATACCTAAAATTATTTATATTTTAATAGTGCTGCCTTACCGCGCGTTCTGATAATATTAATTAAAATGAAATAATAGTATGCGGTCTTGTATATTATTTTTTTATGTTCCGATACAATAACTTTTTGTTTTTGAAATCTGTATAAAAATATAATCAAAGTTTTCATTTAGTGAAACTATATTTACCTATTTATTATGTTAAAACTCTACGAATTATTTCTGCATACTTACTATTTTATTTATTTTTAACAATGACAACCGATGACATTGTTGACATTTTAGTTAGTATGAATATTTAAAAAAAATAATCTATTAGTAAATCTATTTCTTATTATTTGAATGAATTATCATATCCACTTAGCGGTACGACAGCAAATTTAAAATTAAGTAAATAAGTACTTAATTAAAAAACCACAATGTTGAAAACTACTTAAACACTAAAATACATTTTAAGTAAACGCCAGTACTACAGTCTACTTAACATTGGCAAAACGGTTTTATTAGCAGTGGAAAACTAGGTCTAACTAGGTGAAACCTAACATAACCTAAGTTCTTGAAATCTAGACATAGGAATTCTTAATCTAGGATGTACTCTTCTCTGGTGTTTTATTTTGTTGGCACTTCTTTTGCAATACAAACAATAATTTAGTTTTTTTTATTCAATACTATAATATAAATATATAATATCTACCTTTTTTAGCATAAACAAATACACAAGTAGTTTATTTGTGCCAATTTTACTAACATAATAAAATAAGTTTTACGTCAAAGTTATTGCCTAAAAAATATAGTTACAAGTTTAAACAATGAAAAGCTTTTAATTATTTATTACATATTAAGCGTAACCAATACCTATAGTATCATAATAAATACATATTATATTTAATTATTTATTAAGCGTAACCAATACCTATAGTTTCATAATAAATATTATAATATGTAATATCTAACAGAAGACGTAACAATGAAAAGGTCACTGGTAACAATCATGTCTTTATTGACCTTTATGGCGTTTGACATAACTGTCAGTTTGACAGTTGGCGTGATTAAAATACAATGGAAATATAATAGACAGGACTTTTGTCGGGTCAGATAATGAACAATAAATGATAAACGTTTACTACACGCAACGAATATATTATTTATCGTACTCACAGTAGCGATATTTTAAATAATAGAGCTACGATTACAGGTTAATGGGACAATCGTAACGTAAACGTAATCTATTCACACTGAGCGTCAATTCATACTTGAAACTACCATACGTTTCCGAGTCACCGCGCAGTGTAAATAAGAGGGGTAAGCATTTATTCATGATTACTCCTCTGATATACACTGCGCGTATGACAATCGTTAAGTAACGTAACGCAGCGTATTAGATTCACACTGCGCGATGACGCAGCATCGTTCGGCTGTCGAACTGGCGTTTGACACGCAATGTGAATCGAATATGCTGGGTTACGTTTACTTACTCGTTTAACCCCTCAGATCATTACAGTTACGATAGCCTCATTTGTGATCCCCTCAGGATTGGTATAAAACTGCTCAAAGCTAATCCTGTTACCGAATCGTCAAAGTTCGTGTCAAAATAAGTGCTAACGCGGTACTATTTCATGCATGCTGTTATCACGATTGGGTCATAAAAGAGAATGTGCAATATAGGGACGTAATTGGTGTCATTTTCATTTTAAAGTGTTCATGTATTTTACACAAAAAACAGTGGAATTACTCCGTACAAACTGTCGAATAAGCATATAGAATTTAAAAAAAATATAATTAGACCGAAGTTTCAGCAGAACCGCTACTTTTCCTAGAATCACACTTTTTTCCACTCCACGACTCCTTTCGCCTCACGTGATCGCTCTGTGAACATGTAGATGACAATTTCACACAAAATTGATCGAATGCCAGAAATATTTTGGTATTTTCTTTTGGAATCTGATCACGCGATTAGATTACAAAACTTTCTGTGATCTGTTTCTACGTCAAAAGTATCGCGCGATCAGATGCCAGTGACCCGATTGGCCTTTACAGATGATCACTTTGGTTGATGTCATTTTATCTTGGGTTTGAGTCGTGTTTAGTGCAGTGACAGAAACATGCAAAATACCTATTTACAATCAAATAAAATGAAAGATATATTATACATTTTTATGACCATGAATATCTAAGGTCTGTATTTCAGATAACGTAAATTTTAAAAAAGTTTTTAAAGTGCAACTTTTAACTGAAATGTGGACCTTAAATCGAAAAAAGTGCATAATTTGTGAACGTACTCGTACATTACAATACAATACAATGGTAACGTACACATAACAACACATAAATATAATACAAACACGAAAGTACATACATAATAAGTTGAGCCGCTCTACATATCTTATTTACAATATTAATAAAAAACAACTTCAAATATAGCAATAATCTACATTACATAAAATACACGTGATTCTTAGCTTGGTAAAAATATATTAAAGATGACGCTAAAGCTCGTATTCCAACAAAATACTCACAAAATACTGTAAAAATCTCAAATCAAAGCTTATAGTAATATTGAGTTTTTTATGTGAATACGGCCTCTAAATATAATAAAATCTACAGTGTTCTAGAGGGACATGCAGCCATGCCCCATGCGATGACCGGTGATGGGGAATCTCAAAATTTCGTGACAACAACCTTTACAGAGTCATCTTCTTCTACCTCATCCATTGTAGACAGTCTCCTTTCGATTTCGGTTTGTGCGTTTTTAGATAGTATCGTTTTCTTGTGTTTGTTGCTGAAAAATACAAAGTACCTATAATGGTTTTCTTTGTGTGTCGGTTAAACGTTGTGACCAATGCATGGTGCCGTAGTGTCAAGTAGAATGATCAACCTTTAAGCTATGTTGGGTATAGTATAGAATATACCTCTCCTATTTTATAAACCTTGCCATGATTAGTGAAACCCATCCTACACAGTCTTCTAATTACGATCCGTGTCTGACTATAACTACTATTGTGGACTATTGTTTGGTATAATAGCATTTGCTACCTTACAAATTGTTTGTTCTTACTTCTTCTTTCCCGTCTTAGACTTGATACCGTTCTTCATCTTATTGCTATTATTCACTTGTTTCCATATCCCGGTTTTGTTGACCTCCTCCGATATGTTTATCGAGGTCAACGGGATGTTCATTATATTCCCATTTATCAACGGTATCTGAAGGTTATCTTGGAAAGTTGGTGGTATACTCTTTGTTGGTTCCTGTAAAATAGTTGCTTAGAACAATTTCAAACTAAACTTTATATAAGAGCGGTAATGGATAATGTGTCTACTCACCAATTAAAAACGAACTTAGGTTTAACTGATAAAAAGGAATGGGATGTATGATAGGAAAGGAACCTCTCTCAGTAAAATGAAAGGCTGCTGACCAATACACACACGGTTCAGTTTTTTGAACAGTCTCACCACTGGCATGAAAGAAATGGGAAGAAATAAAAAAGAAATAAACATAACAAACATTTATTAAAAAATCTACAATGACTGACAGGATGACAATAAATGACGAATGGGGCTAGATCCGGCGGCAAAAGCAGAAGAGTTTCGCAAGCCATCCCACCTCAACGTCTCCAAGCTCTCGCAGATCATCCTCACTCCTCTTAGTCATCTCCGGCATGACGTCATCCAATATCTTCATTTCCCTTCTCGTGAAAAACAGGTCTAAAGCCTTCCGGATACCAATCATCACCACCAGCATTAAGGGGAAGAGGATTGAAGTCGAGGAAAAAGACTTTATAACCCATAAACACACCAAGCACGTCAGCTGAATTGCCGTGAATATGTGAACGCGACGAATTGGTACCTGAAAACAATACGATCGATCAGCATACATGTCAAGATATCTCGTACGAAAAATCTAATTATTTCTTGAAATATATTTTACCTGTCTCAAAAACATGTGGTCTGGCTGATACTTTTGTGGCATGAACATGATAAGAATCCTGTCGAAGAACTGAAGGCCCTTCAATGAAGCAACTCCCATATACAAGAAGACACCAAACAGTACTGGCATTGGTATATGGCTGAGGACTGGAGTCAGAATGACTGAGAACCCAATCATCAAGAATATCAAAATATGGGTGACACGTTGTTCTCGAACTCCTAAGAATTGAGGTTTCTCTCCTGGAGCAGCACATTCAGACTCAACTTTCAAGGAGTTCACGTGGTTGATGCTCAAAACAGTTGCAGCTACAAACCAAGGTAGACCCATGACTGAGCAAACTTGGATCAAAATAGCTAGCACGAAAAGGTCCAAATGATATCCACACCCTTTTTTCAACTTGTTTTCTTTTCTATTTACAATCACTGCCGTTATTTGCTGGTCCATGAATATCAGAATCGTCCCCAGTAATGCAGGAAGTAAGGCCACTAATGCGGACCAAATTGGATTGCCGTTGAAAGGTGTGATCACCCAATTTCTGCTTGGTAGTGTAGGTTTGAATTCAGATGGCACTTCTAGCTTCGGCGTTTTTACTCCGACTTTGTAGTCCAAGAAGGACATGGATAAGATTGCAATGATTACCGAAAAATCGCTAATTATTTGTCTGACCTGCAAACCAAAAGTTTAAATTCTTTACAAAACTAAATCTAATTGAAGTTCTGTGTCTGTAACTATTCCATTAATTATTGATGTCGATTGTGATATAAAGAATGAATAGAAACAAATTTCAGACTTTTTCTTGCACATTACTATAAAATGTTCTGTTCTTTTTGTTTATAGTTGCAAAGTTCGTTTACCTTTGATGGAAAGAACAGTGAGTTTTTGAAATCTTTCAGTATTACAGATATAATAAATGTCCCCAAGAACAGTATTATAGACATGAGAAACACGTCAGGCACGTATACTTTAGTGTCACACCCACCGCCTGCGAGCGTTCCATTATAAACCTGCAAACGAAGAAAATGCAATTAGAGCGAACTTCGCTTTGACACGTGCAATTATATCAAGCGCCTTCAACAAGTTTCCAATGACGCTAACGCTAAGAATAGCGTGCCTAGTGGCAGCCATAGAGCTTTCTAACGCTAAACGATTATCTTCGTCACAGTTACTTGCCTCGGCGATAATGCTGTTAAAATAAACTTTTAAAGTGATTAGCTCTAACCTGGCAAGACACTTTGTCAACAGATGTCCAATTAAACTGCTCCGGCACTCTAGAGTAATTACTTGGTATACAATAGCAATCATAATTGAGAAGTTCGTCAGGCCGTGTCTTCAGGGGATACTTCTTGCCGATGGAAATTACGTTCTCTACCGCCTACAACAACACAAAATAACAAATTCAATTGAAATATAACAATAATTCCAATGATATGGGTTCGAACAGATTTACCTTGTAAATAAAAATGAATGCTATGAGCGTGGCGAAATTTTCTTCTGTAAATCGTGTAATATAGCAGACCAACGCGCTTGCATCGATTGCTACCAATATAACCAAGATTATCGTGATCCATGTTCCGATACAAAATCTAAATGACATATAGTTCCAGCCGATTTGCTTGCAAAATTCGAAAACTATCGTCTCGAAAACAAGCACAGGTCCAGTTGATCCCAAGATCGTTAAAGGCTGGCCTGAAAAGAACCCATACCCCATGCCGCATACAAAGCCAGAAATTAAAGATTCCATAGCAGCCATATTTTTCCCTGTTGCTTCTCCCAATAATCCTCCAAATGTTATTATAGGCGATAAACATGCAAAGTACAAAAATATCCACGATGCTATACATTGCAGCGCTAATGCGTCCTTAAAGTCTGACCAGTACCAAGGCGCCTTTCTTTTTAAATCATTTATCAAACCTCCGAATAGTTTTCCACTCCTAGCCAAACCGGATTCCTCTCTTTGCTTTTGCTCTTCTTCCTCTTCATCAAATTCTTCCTTATGGTTTTGATCGCTTGGTCTTTTCCGGGGATCTTGCGAAGGGATAGCGGCGGGAGGTTCGATGCGAATAGCTGGATCCCATTCACCTGGAGGTAGTACTGTTACTGCATCCAAGAACTCGTCAATTCCTGCGAGTAGATGATCCCTTTTCTTCGCCCGGTAAGCCACTTCGTGAAAAATTTCATCGGACATCAAAGTTGCCATTGCTCGGCCGATTTCATGGAAACTCGAATTGCTATTTGGTGGTCCGAGTAATACGAACATAAACCGAGTGGGGACGGGCACCTCGGTTAGGTCACCCATTATAGTGCCAGTTTTAAGTCTTACAAAAGCTGATAGTGTCTTCTCAAGGAAATCCACTTCTCCCACCAAAATGTTAGACGCTTCGGCCCCGGGTGGGATTTTCCGCATAAAATGTGTATTAGTTTTGTGATTTATGTCTCCATTCATTGGGAGATCTCCAGAACTGTGGTTTCTATTCATTGAAACATTGCTGGGGCTCTTGATCATTCCATCGTCATGCGTTGAACCTAAAATATGAAATAAAGTGATAAATATGCACTCAGTATTAAAATCAACACGGTCAAAAGCTTTGTAGTTTATCAAGAAAATAATAATTTGTGCAAATAAGTTAAAAGTCTGTGATAAGTTAACCAAAACTTTGATAAAACTTTATGAATTTGATTACTGAAACAACAATTTGATTGAAATGTTGATTAAATCGAGCCTAGAAATTTCGAGCAGTAAGTAAAACACGGCGTTTGTAATAGACGATAAAGCGCTAACGTAAAATAACAACGAACAATGTATAACATGAATATAAAAATGCTTAATTTGGAATAACGAAGAAGAAGTCAAAAACACAGGAAACAACATTGATGGAATTTGAGGATAAGCGGTTACCCGCGCTAGGGAGGCCTAGGAAACGACTGATTTCTCCTTTGTATGAGTGTCCACTTGTCGGACCGCCTTCTTCAACTGTAATATAAATTGCCAATCTGTCATCCAAATCATATTCTAAGGTTTTAAGGGAAACATTCAAGTGTTTCACAACGAACGTGCACGTGAACATTTCCTTGATAAAGGGTTTTTCCATACACTGAATACACAAAACAATAACAGTAAAGGAGCATCAGTGCGTGTGCTGGATCATAAAAACGGCGTGAGTAGTGATACTGCACACAAGTTACCGTTCCTAACCTGGTACGGCTAGGTAAGACCCTCGGGCGTCTGCGGCTTCTAGCAGTGCTGTGTGGGGTGATGAACCTCGACAACTCTTTGAGCTGGAGCGTCGAGAACCTTCCTGCAAATCTTGAATTACGCGGCAAGATGTCAGAATAAAACTACAATATTGGGAAACACTGTTACCTAAACTTATTATTACTTAACTTATTATTCAGTTTCGTTTCAGCTATATCTAAACGCTTAAACATATTCTGTTAGAAATAAAAAGATGTTTGATTGTAAATCTTTAGACATAAAACATACTAAACATTTTACTTACTTTTACACGAAGAATGGTTCTTCCCAATATCAGCCAGGGACCGAATAAGTGGAAGCCTCGACATGTTATTATGGTTTCGCCTCTCGTGTTGGTGCCTGTGCCTTCTCAGCAGAGCATCTTTGACTTTTTCTCTGCTATCGTAGCCTAGAGATCCATCAGCCACCATGCTGTCCAAAACATTATCTGCCACTTGTTCTAACGATCCTGCATCCATATCCAAGATAACTGAACCGTTTAGAATGAGACTTCGGAGTTCGAACAGAGAATGTAAGGACAAGGTAGCGACGTGGGGTTTGGACCACCTATTCCCCCCTTCTTCAACATCCTCTTCGAACTTTATCCATCTAGCTGTCTCTTTCCATTCGAGTTCGTCTCCCTCTTTAACGAGTTCTTCCATTTCGGAGAACAACGGGTGAGATTCCATGGTAGAATCATCGAGATCTTCGCCGAGAATGAATTGTACTCTCTGGGCTGGTGGTGTTACTGAAAACAAAACTTTTATCAAAACTTGTTCACGATTAGCTAACATATATCGTACCACCTATTTCAGACCCTTGCTTCTAGTGAAGTTTACTTTTAAAGTTTATTTTTATTTATTATTTATTTATTAGTTTGGTACAGAAGACGTGGTCAAAGAGAACCTGACACGTAATCCCATACTAAGTACAAAATATGTATACGCATTAAAAATATTTTGCTTCTAGCTTTTATCTTCTATGGTAACTTAACACTAAATCCAGATAATTTAGTTATATAACCTGCAGAGTGTTTAATAGTAAATTGCTTCGTATCTTGTAAACAAGATTAATAGAGTTATTCGTGTGGATCGTAGAACCCGAGTTCCGCTCGACTGATTTTACTGGAATATTCTGTATCATCAAAGTAAAACTTATGTCTAATCGATTCTTTGGAGGCGTGACATACAAACATTCAGAGAAACGTGAAATTAGGTAAGTAAAGGTAAAGTTAAATAAACATGCGATATAAAAATATATAACTTACACATTATCTACTTAAATAATTCATTAAAATCAGATTAATATGTAGGTATTACCTAAACTGTATTTACTAAGGTATTTGAAAGTATTTTTTTGTTGACTTTCTTTATTCCTTAGCACAAACACTAACGGTCTATCTTATAAAAAGTTAGCCCAGACTTGAAGTACTGATTACCATACGTAAAGTCAACGTACAACAAAATAACTTTTTATAAGATAGAGGGATTGAGTGCACACGTGCTAAAAAAGAAAATCGACAAAAAAAATTAAGATTGGTTTTAAAAGGTAGTTTGTGAGAATTCTGTTCGGAACTCATGCTTCAATGAAATGAGAAAAACGAAATTGAACTTTAAGGTATATGATTTAAGGTTTGATTCGCCTTACATGTCTCCCCGTCATCTGTGACGCTGAGTCTTCTCCGAGCCACTATCCCGGGTCCTACGGATAGAATACTCATTTACCGAACGAACAATTTTGTAAATCGGCTTATAAAGTTATGATAAAAAAAAAAAAATCTCAACTTTTGATATCAATCCGAATTTAGTCAAAATAGGTTCCTATCTAAATATGTGTTCGCAACGTGTTTTTACGTTGTTTTCAGTATAGACAGGACGGTGTCAAAGCTCAGATGGTATATCAGCTCTGCCCTGTATACCTATAACGCATAGTGGGTTTGATCCACATCAATATTAAACATACAGTACTTGAGTACTTATATAATTTTAAGCGCACAGGTGTCATAGATCAGTTGGTAGTGTTCTTCCATGCTGTGGGTCGTGGGTTCGATGCTCACCACACACATACACTGTATGTTGAGCACTGATGTTAGTTCTCTCTCTAGATGTTACGGAGTTTTTAAAAAAAAAAAAAGTCTTATCATCAAACTAGCTCCCATAGTACAACTGTACAAGCTCTTGCTTAGTTTGGGACTAGAGCGCGATGTGTGAAATGTCCGTGAATTTTTTATTTATTCTTAAAAAGAAAATATTTGAATGTAGAAAAATATACTAAGTATAGGTGTGGTTAAAACCGCAAGATGTTTATTTAATTCAAGGTTTTGCCCTCCCAGCCCTCCCACGCCCGACTTTATTAGTTCGCCATATTGTATCACATCAAAGACTAATGAACCTCATTTTATGAAAGCAAAGGGATCATTTGTACATACATACTTTAATATCTGTTATTCTGTGAAACCATACTCACAATTTATCAATAATAAACATTCCTAGATATTCGCGATCACCTTGAAAATTTATTATTTATGGTTAGTCACACAAACTGATTTCAGTATTTATTGAAACGTCTCAAAGAGTAGATAACCTTTTTAAAAAAAGCCTTTTTTATCATAGACAGTATTTGATGTTCCAAACTTTTTCGAGATTATCCTCTGTGGAAAAGAATGTTCGAAATTCAAAGTTTCAGAAAGTTTAACAAAATAACGACAGAAGTATTGTCGCGGGTTTTTCATTATACATTATGTTGTTATTTTTACGGGATATTTTTAAAGATATTTTTTGTTGTATTTTTTTCAACTGATTAAGCAAAAACTTTTTAATCATACTGTCCACATAGAACTATTTTGTAAGCAAAAAAACGATATTGATCCCTTTTTTGAAAATTCTTGTACACTTTTTGATTTAAGTAAGTACTTACCTAATTGTCTTTGACTACTTACATAGATCATGTTCATCTTAATTTTTACTTAAAGTGAACTTATTTTTTAATATTCCGCCATTTCTAGCTTGTTCCTCTTGTTCTAGAACAACAGAGTGAAATAGCAATATATTACCAGGTCTATCTGTCTCCCTCTCTCCTTCACGATGATGATGTTTGTGTTTCCTGTGCGAATGCCGACGGGCTGGCACATGCACGCCCACGAATACAGTGTGCTGCCGATGACCTGGTACATATAACATTAGTATAACAAAACATACAAAGTTTTTATGATTTTAGTGATTGTTCTGTGTCTGGGTAAGTGTATTCTATCGGTATATCTTATAAAATGTTAGCGGGAATTTGAAGTTCTGATTACCATACGTAATGATGACGAAGTCAAGGCTATCTTTTTATAAGATAGGGGGTATGTATTTACAAAACAAAAATTAAACAATAAAAATAAGTCGCTTTTTGCCAAAATAGTCATATAAAATAAAAAAGCAACAATTGCGAATATGTGTTTTCAGTGATATTTTACATAGGTATAGCGTATTTGCTTCACAATTCAAAATTCTAACCATTTCTGATAGTATAGATAACATTTTAATAATAAACGATTTTAGCACACAATTAGCGGTCATATCGGATATCGATTTCCATGCAACCTTGCAGGTACCTACAGATTTACCTAAGTATATGTATTTGATTTTATTTTTGATCAAATTTGATTTATATTTTCATATAGATCAAATTTGATTTATATTGTCTTATAAATCAAATTTATATTGTCATATAAATCAAATTTGATCAAAAAGTGCGTTTTACCCATAATTGAGTCACTTCCATCGATACCGTATCACTTTCTTCTCAAATTCAATAAAGGTATCAATATTCTGAAGATACCTTTCTGCCAGTAGGTACTACTTAAGGGTTTCTTAAAGTATACTTCATTCCAGTCACGAATATCGTCTCCGCGATTTATTTCTACATCAATAACATTTCGAAGAGGCTTTTAAAAAAGAATTAAAAGGCGTAGCGTAATATTATATCAAAATTCACTTTAGTTTCTTTTTCTTTTTTTAAACGTTATTAATCACTACGATATAAATAATCTTAGGCTTAACTGATATTGTTTTTGAAGAGTTTTAAATATTTGTATAAAGTATTATTATTGTCGACAACTCTACTAGGACATTTCAAGACGGGCACGACCTTCAGTAATGAAGAATGCGACGAAGAAGAAGAAGAAGATAAAGTATTATAGAGAAAAAAACAATAGGAACCAGACTGTAGGTTTCTTGCACGTTTAAGGCTCTAGCCGCGAGGAACTGGCACCTATAATAACCTAGATAAGACGATTCTAAATGATCCTTGTGATTTTTGACTTTGAGATGAAATACCAAGACAAATCTTATCACCTTCATATCGACAAGTCACAGCTCAGTTGGTAGTATCTCTGCCTTCCATGCTGTGGGTCATGAGTTCGATTCCCACCCAGAGCAAATGTTTGTGTGATGAACATAAATATTTGTTCTGAGTCTGGGTGTAACTATGTATTCTATGTTTGTATTTACGAAAAATTAATGTTCTTATATAAGTATTTTATCTGCAATCTACTTGCCATAGTACAAGTTCTGCTTAGTTTGGGACAAGAGTGTGATGTGTGATATGACCCAGATTATTTATTTATATTACAATAACAGTAGTAGGTTCACCAAGTACCTACCTACATAAATATCTAGTACTTCAGTTTAGAAGTCTTTGAAGACTGATTTCCTGCAAAGTTTAGCGTAGCTACAAGCTCTGCCTTAGAAAGTTTTTAAATCACCAGAGGGCTTAGTCCGAGCCTGCATTTTAAAACTACTACTACCTACTCTCGAGCCGAGAGTCGTCTCTCGGATGTCCTTATATTTTTGTAAGAAGTAGAGAGAGAGATCCGAGAGACGACTCTCGGCTCGAGAGTAGGGAGTTTTAAAATGCAAGCTCGGACTAAGGGCTCAGACAGCGGAAGTTCATAACTCGTACTAATATAACATAGAAGGAACCTTATTAGGCTTGTACTATTATTGAGCTTCAGCAACATAACACATTGTTAGACAAGCATTTTTAAATGAATGAATAAAACATCAGATTTTGTGAATTAATCAATAGGTAGGTACTGCATTAATTTATTCACAAACAAACATACATAAGTACCTATACAGTATTAACAAAATGTACATTTACATATAAAATACATAGGTAAGAAACAGTTGAGCTATCTACAGACCATTGCTGACGATCTATAGATAGTTCAACTGATCCAAATCAGTACCAATCGGAAGCGTATTCAAGATTCTGGCTGCATTACCGCGTTGAATAGCGATGTTTATAGGCTGGGCCAGATACTCACCAGCCCTCGGGTCACGCGTCGACAAGACTAGACGCCCTGCATTTTTAATATCTAAGGCTTCACGGACCCATAGTTTTGACCCCAAGAGAAGCAAATGTGTGACTATCTTCTTCTTCTTCTTGCGTGTCAATAACTTAACAACTTTACACTTGACATCCTAAAACTATGTAGGTACTGTGTAGTCCAAAAGCAGCAGTATCGCTCGTACGATGATTTCTTTCTGAAACGTGTGCTCCACGCCTTGGACTCATAATATTGATTGATCTGTGCGAGCTACGCCACGAGCACAATAAGGCCGATTTACAAGGCTTCACTACTGACCTGTACTTATTGAGGTGTAAACCAACACGGCTATGCTGGACATAATGAATGAATGAGTTTTATTTCAGTTACACAAGATATTTTTTATTTGAAGAGAAGACCCTGGATGAGATGGCGGGATAAGCACGTGGTCTGTTACTACGATAAATCGCGAAGAATGGAAGGAGGGAAGAGAGGTCTATGATGATGTTCTAAATTCACAACTTTATTCCCTAGCGGATAAAACTACTAACTACTTCGGCCCTCAGATATCCAAAAGCAACTCTTTTCTTGGAAAGAGTATTTGTTCTTAGATATAGTTTTCTACACACAATTTTTTTTTATTTATGCATAAAAAAAAATTCTACACTTGATTTTAATCAAGAAGTTCAGGAGGATACGTAGAACTTGATCAAGTTTCTTGAGGATTAAAGGAGGGGCAGGAGGATATTTACTTCGTTGTATTTATCGTATCTCCTGACCTAATTTGTGACAAAGTAGCGACGCCAAACGCTTTTCTCATTTCCTATACGGAAGACATATTAAATGTAATGAAACGTATTAAATGAAGTTTAAGCTTTTTTGTGACTGTTTTAATATATATATATACCTACAATACATATACAGGGTTACAGGAAAAATCGTGCTAGATCCGTTCATTTCTGACTTATTTCACTATGAAATTACTACCCTAAACTTTATCATCAAAATAAACGGTTCTGAATTTGATAATCTAATAAATAAATAAAATGAAAAACTACCCACCCACCATTTTCAGCTTTCGGTACGGCCGTTCTTGAGTTATAAATAGTGTAACTAACACGACTTTCTTATATGTATATATATATATATATGTGTGTATATATATATATATATTATATTTATATATATATATACACATATACACACATATACACACATATATATGTATATATATATATATATATTTAAATACCTTCAAAGTCCTGTTCCGTATAGTCATGGTGCGTAAGTTTCCTCGCCGCGGGATCCGTCGGTGCCTCATCATCATCAGCTCTTGTCTCCATATTCCACGGCCTGTTGAAAATATAGGTAATGATAAAAAATTGCATTACATTACATTACTTGCATTACATTTACATTTTTAATACTTAAATAAATTAAATATAAATGAGATTATGTCCCAATGTCATGAAATAGGTTTGCACAATATCTCTAAAACAAAAAAAACAGAATGAAATAAATTTCATACTAAAACCAGATTTTAAAAAAAGGTTTAGTAATATAATATATTGTTTATTTAAGAATAAAATTTCAATAAAAAATGCCAAATCAAGCTACAGCTGTATTTAGATACGAAACTCAAACTCGTTACGTTATCAGTTGAAAATACGAATAGGTTAGTGGTAGGCCAAGAAGATCTGTATTTTATTTTATTTAATTTTGAAGGATTATAGAAAAAAAAACGGCGTTTTTTGCCTATTCCTCTAGGCTCTGGTCGCATACAACTGGCACCTAAACCCAAATTAAATTAATTATATTTCTGATTTAGAGAATTAAAATTAATTGATTTTTATTTTTATTTGATTAAATATACCAACCATTGAAAATTTTTCGTCCTAAAAACTCACCTTTTATAGTTCGAGACACGCTGATATTGACAGCTTTTGAATTTAACACTTCGGAACATCATTTATTATTTCCTTATTCTTTTATAATGGAAAAAATAAAACTGCACTTCGACTATGTTAAACGAATACAAAAAAAGTTGTTCGGAGCATGACGCTTAATCTGGACAATTTTTATTAAAAAAATCTTAATTTAAGAAACAAATTCTCATAAAAAGAAATCACGTACAAAGTTAATTAAACTTACAAACTCGCGTCGATGTCCGTCAGCTTAATGACAAGACAGTACCTATCACGTGACTAATGACAGTCATTAAGTACGAGTAAATAAAATTAGGACTTACTAATTATGTAATTACTTAGGTTATTGCTTGCGCTATAGGTCATGGTGAACTAAGAGATTGAAACATAATGTGCATCTGTCGTAGTGTTTTTTTTATTGTATCTATATCTATTTCAAGTTTGGTTTAGCCAATTAGAGAATATTTTTTTAATTAACCTATTGTGTCCCACTATTGTCTAATTAGAGAATAAGAATAATTTCATAAAACAAAACAACCCACCCCCTGTCCATATTGCAAGAAATATAACATTGCACCCTATAACATAAGTTATAACATTTACTTCACCCATTTTAACATTTACTACACCCATTTTAACATTTACTGTACCCATTTTAACATTTACTACACCCATTTTAACATTTACTACACCCATTTTAACATTTACTACACCCATTTTAACATTTACTACACCCATTTTAACATTTACTGTACCCATTTTAACATTTACTACACCTATTACAACATTTACTAGTACGCAGCGATTCTTGTATTGTGTTGATCCGGTATGAACGGCATAAGGCTGGACCGACAAGCACTTGAGTTCCTCATGTACTTATAGGATTATAGAACCTTAAAGCAGCAACCTTTAAGGTTCTATAATCCTATACACGGAACTCAAGTGCTTGTCGATCCAGCTCTTATGCCGTTCATACCGGATGTTCGGACCGGCAGACAAAATAAAAACGTAAGTAACGTTGAACATTTTTGCACAAATTATTATGAACATTCTGTCCAAGTTGATGTTTGCAGGATGTTTGCATTGCAGCAGATTCAAGAGAATCGAGACAATCGTGCTTCATTCTAGGTTTGTGTATAAAAGAGTACAGCCGCCGTACCTTTCATTTAGTTATCTGGTGCTGCAAGACTCGTTCCAATAAAAAGTATAACTTACACAACATTTTAATAAAAAAATAACATCAAAAAATAATAATAATAATAATGGGAGTTGTACGAATCATTTCAATGTAAGTGTTTTTTGTTTTTAAAGTTCAATAATTTAGAATTCAGAAAAAAAGGTAAGTATAAAGGTATGTACCTACTATGCATGCCAGCATGTGTAATATGTTGTAGGATACGGGTTTCCACATAGGTTAAGATGATTCTAATTAATGATCGTTGTGATTATAATGAATAATGAAATTTTTGATTTGATTTTATTTGAACGGTAAACTACCTTACAGAGTAAGTTTATCGACGATGGCACCGGTCAGGTGAATCTCGGTGCAGTTTCTGATACAGATTTATTATTATTATTTATTTACTATTATTACATATTATTTAATAAAACAACGGGAGAATAAAGAGCATCGTGTGCAAATCTAAATTAATATTAACTTATACATTTCAGACAAACACGTACCATGTTTTTCGTATTGATAATTGCTACAGTGGAAGGCTTCAATAAGCCATTTAATATAAGGCACGGGCTCGGTTGGAGATGTATGAACCAATCTACGAGTCAGTTTTATATGAGATGGGCCGATCACTTGGATGGAGTGGGCGCCTTAGACTTTTGGTTTGATAGATTGGTTTACGTCGCACACATAGGTACTTACGATGATTTAAATGGAAAGAAAGGAAGTCCATTGATAGAAGACTATACAGCCGCCGTACCCGGAGTCGTTCTGAGGGACAAGTATTTTCTTACATCTCTAAACCCTTTTAGAGATATCATACGATTCAGATTTAAACGGGCTTTCACACATGTTTGTGTTTTGTCTCAGAGAAAATATTTTACTAAGATAGGGAATAGAAACAGGTACCGTGTACGTCAATATGAAGTGGATTGTGCCCGTCCGGTGATACCGCAGCGTGACGAAGAAATACCACTTGAGTTATGGCACGGCTACGACTACTATGAGAGAATGCACACACCACTACACGATCTGTTAGTACTTCGAGTTAAACAGGACCTTCTTGGAATAATCGACGATAATCCATACCATTATAAAGACACGTCTTATTATATGAACCACCCTGACGACGAAATGCCAGATTCGGCATATGCCCATGTTGGACCTATAATAACAGACTTGGCTAGGGAGTATGATGTTATAGGGAGATCAATGAAATTTGGTATGGGAGGGTACTCGTCTCACACCAGAAATATGTACGTGAGAGAATTCGATCCGGATGAGAACGCGCTTACCGACTGCGACGAGTGGATCCCAAGAGAATGGGGCTGGTTCATCTGCCTGCGGAATGTGGACAAAATCAAACGATTTGCTTCAGGCGCTATGTTGTACTCTGATAAAAAACTATTTGGAATCGGCTCTTTTGCTCTTTTTAAAGGAAGCATGAGTATATTTGTATTCACAGATGTTAGAAAATATTATGATTTAATATATGAAGTGTGCACGCCGGAAGACGTGAACGACCCAAGTATTAAAAGGAAAAAAACAACAACAACAACAACAGTCAAGACTGTTTAGATATAAGAGACGGATGTTTCATAAGAATCACTATGGGTTCTTACCGCACCTACTTACCTCCTCGACTCAGATGCTCCTCTCAGGATTACGTTATAAGTCTTCTACTATAGTTATATTATACTTACTTATTTGGCCAATCAATGTGCGGTCTGGATAAAGGTACCTACCATGATTATTATGTATTAGTATTTTTGTATAATTCAAAAACTAGGTCGGTAAACAATCGATTTGTTGGGTTACAGTTTCATAAAAATGAAGGAAAAAGAATATGGGCAATTAAAGGTATAATTTAACATACCATGGGAATCGTAACAACCATTGTTCGAAGATCACGGTATCCTGTTTGTAAATACTTAAAAATTGAGTTCTTACCTCTCGCTTTGGAGGGAAATTCAAATTTGTTAAGGTTTTCTTATTTTTTGCGGCTGAGCTGTTATATCTTTTACTAGTTTAAGCTATTTTGCGAACATAAACAATAATTTTCTGTGTAACCTTGTATCAATTTTTGAGATTGGTTCTTGCGAGAGGTATCACCGAAGAATGATATTTGACATAATAATCAATTTTGTGATTTATATTGTTTGATCTTGTTTGTTTGTATTTCTGTTTTGACTTAAATATAATAATTTAAATCAATACTCAATAGGTATCTACATTTAATGATTTCATATAGTGGTACATGTTATGGTAATACAATGTAGGTAGGTGTTACTTATGAGCCCTGTTTTAAGGGCATAACAATATGCTCGTAGCTGGAAGGGAGGCAGACCGAGGTTCGTCAAAAGTATTAGAAAGTAATCAATAATAAATAAATAAATCATCGGTATATTATATTATATTATATTATATTATATTATATTATATTATATTATATTATATTATATTATATTATATTATATTATATTATATTATATTATATTATATTATATGATATTATATTATATTATATTATATTATATTATATTATATTATATTATATTATATTATATTATATTATATTATATTATATTATATTATATTATATTATATTATATTATATTATATCAATTGTGTTATAATATAATGATTAATTGAACATTGTGATTCTAAATGTTTCGCATCAAGACTATCCTACTGTTTGTATCCCGTAGTTTAAGATCTAAAATGTACCACATTGAAGCAAATAAAGCAATTATGATGTGTGTGAGCAGTCTATTATTTTAAGCACTTACAGCCCACCGTCCGCCTTATTTGATATTTTTTAAAAAGTAATGGAAGAGATTTTGTATAAAATAACTAGCACCAATAAAGAGATAATAATTTGCGGTGATTTTAATGTTAAGTTAATTTACTTGTACCAGGCTCATTGAATACAAGACTTTTAACTCTTTTCAACTCATTTGACCTGGATAATGTATTTTTAGAACCAACTAGAATTACAGCCACTTCGGCTACATGCCTAGATAATATATTGACAAATGTAAAAATAATTAACAAAAATTTAATTAGTCAAATTTCTTCAGACCATCAAGGACAACTTACTCAAATAGAAGCCAAAACAAAAACTAATGTAACAAAAAAAAAATACTTTTGTACCAATGACCATGAGTCGTCTGGATAAACTAAAAATAAACCTCATTTAATGGTCAAGTTGGAAAAAAAAAACATAAAAGTGCGAGTAACTTTTGAACGACTGAATATCGTAATATAATGCTGGACAATCCACACAACATCATCTAGCCCCAAGCTAAGCAGAGCTTGTGTTATGGGTACTAAAAGACTGACATAAGTACTTAATACAATACATTACATAGATAGATATTTTTTATTATACATATCACCTGAACACCTGGAATAAATATTTGCAGATTTTACAAACATTTATCCCAAGGCGGGAATCGAACCCGCAACCTCCGCGTCGTCAATGCCACCGCGCCACATCGGTCGTCAATAGTAAGTATACGACTACGTCATTCGCTCGAATACTTACAATTATCTCTGAAAATATACAAAATTCTAAGGTTTGCTGTCAGCTCTCCAGCCGTAGGAAGAGAAACAAGACAACAAAACTAAATCTATTCCTTTTCTTCTTGAAAATGCTACGTTGCCATACTTTTCACCGTGGCCTGTTATCTATACTTATAATAAATCTGTAGAGAGGTCAATTCTGTACATGAAATATATTTTCAAAATAACTATCAGGGGGTGATTTAATTAGACGGATTTTAACGAAACTTAATAAGTACAATCATTCTTCATACTCCTGGGCAGGTTATAGGATACTTTTCATCACGCTACAATCAATAGGAGCAGAGTAGTGAAGGAAAATGTTGGGAAATCGGGAGAAGTTACTCCGTTTTTGAAGCTTCCGTCGCGTGTGCAGCCTTAATGGTCGCGTGGAACTGGCACCTAGAATCACCTAGTAGGTATGTAAGACGATTCTAAATGATCCTTGTGATTTTACTGAATAAAGTAATTTTTGACTTTGACTTTGACTTTAACTAATGGTTATAGATACATAGAAATCATGTAGGTATGACGGAAATATTCTACATAAAATTGTCTAAAAAATATTCCGCATCAGCATATGTCTATCTTTTATGGTTGACTCACAATAACACGTGTAACTCCTGATAGCTTAGCAGTTCGGAGCATTCTGATAATATCTGTTTACTCTTACGTTTATAATACTCTCACAAATCCCTAATTTAAAAAAGTTAACATTAGTACCTATTCAATAAAAAAATAATCATAGAAATCGGTATAGAAACACCAAACTTATACATGAAATAAGCCATCACGCCGTCGCATGTGAATACTCAAATCGAGTAAAGTTTGAAATTTGTTGTGTTCACCACTAGATGGCGCTACTGTGCACGAATCCTAGATCGCACTATCGGTGCGTTTTGGCAATGTGTTATAAGTCGGTCGGTATTAGTTTCATTACATTGAGTAATTTTGATAAGTTATTTAGGGTTGCGTACCCGATTACCGCTTTAATGACTAATGTTAAATAATCAAGGGGCGCTCATAGTCTTGTCTTATACAAAAACATAATTTACTTAGATGGTTTTTTTTTAAATATAAATAATATTTTATAAAAAATATGTACTTAATGATATTATAAAATTCTTCCGTGGGCAAGGAGGGCTGATTTATTTACTTTCGGTAACGGTAATTTATTGAGTTTTGATTACTTACTTATGTTTTAATAGTTTACCTACGTTTTTGGGTTTTTAGGGTTCGGTAACCAAAGGGTAAAACTAGACCGTATTACTGAGTGTTTGATTTCTGTCTATTTTAAATTCTATAACTATCACGAATAATTTATATTAAAGGGGGCTTTTAATAAACGTGATTTTTATTTATTCGATATTGATAAGGGCAACGGAAGATAGATACGGTACGGAACTCTTCGTGCGCACTTGCCCGGTTGTATTAATAAGTATACTAAGTTTTCCTTCTTAGACTGCACTTTACCATCAATTTCTTTCATAAGAAGATAGTAATGGGTTATTGCAAAATCTCTTAAAACGGCACGCGGACGAAGTCGCGGCGGGTACAGCTAGTCTAAACTAAAATTCTAAAGGATTGTTGGTATTTAATTCAGAAGTAGGTACACGTCCGATTTTAAAATTCTTTCTACATTAGGATGTTATATCTTTACCGATTAACAAAGACTAAATTATGTACAAATTGCAATATGAAAATGACGTATAAATGTAAAATACTTACAGTGAACGCAAAGTCTACCAAACGTTACCGAGCCGAAGTATACAACGCGTGCCGCGTCACGTGTCACTGCTATGTATGGGCGGCGAGTATATACCCAATCTACCCATTTGGGTAAATACCTGGGTAATTAGGTACATAGCGGGTATACCCGTATGCACCCATTTGGGTGGGTGCAGCAACTTCGATTTTTAAGAACAAAAAAATTAAAAACAAAGTATGCAAATCTGTTCTAACCATTATTTCCTGCGAAAAGTGCCTTAGAACATTTTTGGATTAAACGTAGGTATATTTTGAAAGTTATTACAGATTTAGTATTTTTTTGTATGGAAATCAATGTTTAAGTAGCTTTGTATTCGAATATTGAACTTTTTATGACTGATAAAATAGTTAGTCTTGAAGTGGTACTTTGAATCATTTAAATTTGAAGAGAATTGATATCGACCAAGCACCCAACGATCGAATATGATCGTTCATCCGGATTTTCTATTACACAGCCACAGCCAATCAATGTTGCTGAAATCCCTCTCGAAGTTGTGTAGGATCTGTCTATCTTACACTGCACTACTTGCACTGCACTACTTGCACTAACAAACTCGCGTCGATGTCCGTCAGCTTAATGACAAGACAGTACCTATCACGTGACTAATGACAGATAGTAAGTAGGTACGAGTAAATAAAATTAGGATTTACTAATTATGTAATTACTTAAGTTATTGCTTGCGCTATAGGTCATGGTGAACTAAGAGATTGAAACATAATGTGCATCTGTCGTAGTGTTTTTTTTTATTTTATCTATGTCTATTACGAGGTTTGTTTAGCCAATTAGGGAATATTTTTTTAATTAACCTATTGTGTCCCACTATTGTCTAATTAGAGAATAAGAATAATTTCATAAAACAAAACAACCCACCCTGCCCATATTGCAGGAAATATAACATTGCACCCTATAACATAAATTATAACATTTACTTCACCCATTTTAACATTTACTTTACCCATTTTAACATTTACTGTACCCATTTTAACATTTACTACACCCATTTTAACATTAACTACACCCATTTTAACATTTACTACACCCATTTTAACATTTACTACACCCATTTTAACATTTACTGCACCCATTTTAACATTTACTGTACCCATTTTAACATTTACTACACCTACTACAACATTTACTAGTAGGTACGCAGCGATTCTTGTATTGTGTTGATCCGGTATGAACGGCATAAGAGCTGGATCGACAAGCACTTGAGTTCCTCATGTACTTATAGGATTATAGAACCTTAAAGCAGCAACCTTTAAGGTTCTATAATCCTATACACGAGGAACTCAAGTGCTTGTCGATCTAGCTCTTATGCCGTTCATACCGGATGTTCGGACCGGCAGACAGGCAGTAAGCAACGTTGAACATTTTTGCACTAATTATTATGAACATTCTGTCCAAGTGGATGTTTGCAGGATGTTTGCATTTCAGCAGATTCAAAAGAATCGAGACAATCGTGCTTCATGCATTTATTTGTGTATAAAAGAGTACCAACAGCCGCCGTACCTTTCATTCAGTTCTCTGGTGCTGCAAGACTCATTCCAATAAATAGTATAAATTAACTGCAACGTTACCATCATTTTAATAAAAAAAAAAAAAACAATTCAAATAATGGGAGTTTTACGAATCATTTCAATGTAAGTGCTTTTTAGTTTTAGATTTAGCATCGTGTGCTAAATCTAAATTAATATTAACTTATATATTTCAGACAAAAACGTGCCATATTTTTCGTATTGATAATAATTGCTACAGTGGAAGGCTTCAATAAGCCATTTCTTGTAAATTCGCATGGTTGGAGATGTTTGAACCGAACTGCGAATACAACGTTTTATATGAGATGGGCCGATCACTTACATGGAGGTGGAGCTTTAGACTTTTGGTTTGATAGATTGGTTTACGTTGAACATGTAGGTACTTACGATGTTTTAAATGGAAAGAAAGGAAGTCCATTGATAGAAGACTATTCAGCCGCCGTACCCGGAGTCATTCTGAGGAACAAGTATTTTCTTACATCTCTAAACCCTTTTAGAGATATCATACGATTCAGATTTAAACGGGCTTTCACAGCTGTTTGTGTTTTGTCTCGGAGATATTATTTTACTAAGAAGCTGTGGTACAATGTACATCAATATGAAGTGGATTGTGCCCGTCCGGTGATACCGCAGCGTGACGAAGAAATACCACTTGAGTTATGGCACGGCTACGACTACTATGAGAGAATGCACACACCACTACACGATCTGTTAGTACTTCGAGTTAAACAGGACCTTCTTGGAATAATCGACGATAATCCATACCATTATAAAGACACGTCTTTTTATATGAACCACGCTGACGACGAAACGCGAGATACGACATATGTCCATGTTGGACCTATAATAACAGACTTGGCCAGGGAGTATGATGTTATAGGGAGATCAATGAAATTTGGTATGGGAGGGTACTCGTCTCACACCAGAAGTATGTACGTGAGAGAATACGATCCGGATGAAAACGCGCTTACCGACTGCGACGAGTGGATCCCAAGAGAATGGGGCTGGTTCATCTGCCTGCGGAATGTGGACAAAATCAAACGCTTTGCTTCAGGCGCTATGTTGTTCTCTGATAGAAAACTATTTGGAGTCGGCTCTTTTGCTCTTTTTAAAGGGAGCATGAGTATATTTGTATTCACAGATGTTAGAAAATATTATGATTTAATATATGAAGTGTGCACGCCGGAAGACGTGAACGACCCAAGTATTAAAAGGCAAAAAACAACAACAACAACAACAGTCAAGACTGTTTAGATATAAGAGACGGTTGTTTCATAAGAATCACTATGGGTTCTTACCGCACCTACTTACCTCCTCGACTCAGATGCTCCTCTCAGGATTACGTTATAAGTCTTCTACTATAGTTATATTATCTTTACTTATTTGGCCAATCAATGTGCGGTCTGGATAAAGGTACCTACCATGATTATTATGTATTAGTATTTTTGTATAATTCAAAAACTAGGTCGGTAAACAATCGATTTGTTGGGTACAGTTTCATAAAAATGATGGAAAAAAATATGGACAATTAAAGGTATAATTTAACATACCATGGGAATCGTAACAACCATTGTTCGAAGATCACGGTATGCTGTTTGTACATACTTAAAAATTGATTTCTTGACTTGATACCTCTCGCTTTGGCGAGAGGTACCTATCACCGAAGAATGATATTTGACATAATAATCAATTTTGTGATTTATATTGTTTTACCTTGTTTGTTTGTATTTCTGTTTTGACTAAAATATAATATCTAATTTTTCGGAACGAAAATAGGTACATAAAAACAGAATGTAACGATGATAGCTACTATAGTGTTATCTACTGTGTTTAAGTGTTAATTTAAATCAATTGTGTTATAATGATTACGTAATTGAACATTGTGATTCTAAATGTTTCGCATCAAGACTATCCTACTGTTTGTATCCCGTAGTTTAAGATCTAAAATGTACTAAATTGAAGCAAATAAAGCAATTATAATGTGTGTGTGTGTGTGTATAAAACAGTTTCTGATACAAATATTTTTACGACTAGCTATCTTTTTTATCATTAAACAGACCAATCCACACAACATCATCTAGCCCCAAGCCAAGCAGAGCTTGAGTTACAGGTACCTACTAGAAGACTGGCATACTTAATACAATACATTACTTAACATTATTTTTTTATTATACCTACATATTAAATACCCAGAGAATACGAAATAAATATTTGCAGATCGTACAAACATTTATCCCAAGGCGGGAAACGAACCCGCAACCTCCGCGTCGCAGGCGGACCTTCGTCGCGCCACTTCGGTCGTCGAAATGAGATAGGTATAGTTTCAAGAGCAAACTTGTGGAATTATACGGCTTCGTCACTTCTTCGGCTTCCTGACGAGACAATTACTCCGGGACCAATTTTTGTGTGATATCAATATGTAGGTACGTATACCTATAGATATATCTATACTAAGTATCTATACTATAATAATATTATAAAGAGGTAAAGTTTGTGTATTTGTTAAATTGTAAGGGGTAATCTCGGGATCTACTGAACCGATTGTAAAAATAGCAAGCCACATTATTGCCGAGTGTCATAGGTTATATAAAAACAGAAAAATAAAAAGGCTTTTACGTGATAGTCTGTTTTGCAAAGTGAATCGGAGAAAAAACGGTCGAATTATGCCCAACGAAGTGGGCACGGGTCAGCTAGTAGGTATATTATATGTGTATAGGCAACACATGTCTACACTAGACCAAGGGGTATAACTTTATTTGGAAACACAGGTGATAGATAATTAATTATGTGCACTGTGATTTGCGCTAAGGCGTACAAATTATGGTATTAAATATTTCATTTCATTTAATGGCTGAGTCGCCTGTCATTTGTTTTATAAAGAAAATGGTCGAGAATTTTTCCGGAAACTAGTTCCATCAAATCCCGTTAACACTTATTACACTTTTATTTCAACGGTTTATTCATTATGATATCTTAGTGATAGTTGGTTCAAATTCAACGAAAGCTAAACAAAAAACTCAACATAACAGAAAAACAAGAAAAATAAAAATGATATTTAAAAAAATTAGAGACTAATTTTAGATTAAGTTAGGTACATTACATAGAAGATTGAATCATTTTTTTTTATTTGAAAAACATAAAGAATATGAAATTTATGAAAAAATGATTATAAGTATTACTATCATTTGTTTGTTTTTGAAAAGGAATTTATAAATAAATTGTTCGTCTCTCGATTCGTCGATTATCAACCATTTCGAATTAATCTGGACCAATTAATATTATGCTTCTAATAATGCCAAATTAGGATTTATCTATTGACTCGTTCATAATTAAATTGGAACGATTGATTAAACAGGAGAAATACTTATGTCAAAAACAAAGCTAAAAACTCACCTATTTAAAGATTCATTTTTTAACACACCAAAAATGTTCACTGCACTTTTCTTGCTAGTCTCACAAAAAGCACAAAACACACAATATGTAAGTACAGTCACAAACAATTCATTTAGATTCACAGAGTTGTGAAACGGTATTAAAACGCGTTGCGTCTAGGAACGACCCGCGTCTAGCAATGGATGCTAGAGGTCCGTACGCATGCGTCAAAGCATCTGTATTTTCAAGTCTTCACACCTATATTTGCGTATGCTTTCGCTGTACACTTTCGGTCTATCTTATAAAAAGTTAGAGTTGACTTTATGTCATCATCAAATAAAAAAGACGTGTGGCACTCGTGGACTGCCGCGGTAAAGCTATTGCATAGCATTTTTTGTTTTAGGATTTGATTTGAATTACGCATGCGCAGTGTTAGGTTATTTCGTTACGGAATTTCTGGATTCGGTCTCCACGCTCAAGGCCCGCATCCCAGCCGATCGAAGCTATACAATAGCTTAATAAATAATAAAAAATTATATGAAAGTGTGATATTCGAATTAAAAATAAATAAATAATGCTGGACAATCCACACAACATCATCTAGCCCCAAGCTAAGCAGAGCTTGTGTTATGGGTACTAGAAGACTGACATACTTAATACAATACAATACATAGATAGATATTTTTATTATACATATAATACCCAGAACATCCGGAATAAATATTTGCAGAACATACAAACATTTATCCCGAGGCAAGGAATTAAAAATCATACGTTCAAATGTAGTCGCAGCCTACAGCACAAGCGTGCTATGAAAGTCTGAAACTAGCGACAGCTCTGCTCTCAAGTGTACACTGGTTCGAAAATACAAATACAAAATACAAATATATTTAATTGGACCAAAAAACTTAAAATAAGGTACATGTGTGAAACGATGCTGACCGCAAAAGTATAAAACTGTGTCGCAGCCAGTAGAGAATAGTACATTGTTCACCGAGAGGAGAAAGTGACCGATTACCGTCGAGGGTGTCGTTTGAAGCCCGAGCCGCAGGCGAGGGCTTTAAAACACCCGAGATCGGGAATCGCACTTTCTCTTGAGTGATACATAGTGCTTTATAGTAGTACCTACGAGGAAAATAAAAAACTAAAATTTTCACATGTTCTTTTTTTTAAATTGTTTGACACCATCCAACACACAGCTAGTGGCCAGTGTCATTTTGCGAACTTGGAGATAAAAACTCACTGTAAAAACTTTTTGGCTTTTGATATTTAGGTTACCAGCGCATAGTCTTACCCAAAATTAAAAAAGAAAAACCACGTAAGAAATGGATTTTCATACACTTTTCTCTCCCGCTCAGATGCGTTTTCTCGCCGCATATTTGTTCGATATGCAATGACGTACTTTCTACCGTAAATTTGATAAAGTATCAAGGTACTTTCCGAGCAGGTGTAGTATAAAATATATTATTTTGCGAAAGAGACGTAAATTGGACGGAAATACGCTAAATCATGTCAAAAAACACTCTCCGCTCACAGATTTAGGTACTAACAAACATACCGCGTAAAATACAAAATCATATTAATAAGCATTCTATGCATTTGGAGCACTTTCTTGCCGAATGACCAACATTGACACAAAAATATCTGACCGAATATATATCATCATCATCATCGGCAGCCTGTACTAGCCCACTGCTGGGTATAAGCCTCCTCCCTCAAACGCCACTCTTTTCTTAATTGGGCCTTTTGCATCCAGGTCCTACCCTGTACGGCAACGATATCGTCCATCCATCTGGCTGTTGGTCTGCCAAGGCCTCTTGTATGTCCTCTAGGCCACCAAATATATATAGGTACGAATAAAAATACGAATTATTCATTTGTTTTCAGTTGAACTATCTATATATCGTTTGCAACGGTCTGTAGATAGCTCAACTGTTTCTTATGTATTATTATTATGTTATATTCTTACCTATCTTGGTAAGAGGACATAAGGTCCTTGGGTTCATTGGTTTGTTCTTGCTTATCTTTGTGCTAGGGCATTGCCTGTCTGCTGTCTGGTCTGCGGAAACGGTTCTAGACCTCGGGAGGGTGACTAATGACCCGTGGTTAAAGTTTAACAAAACAACTAGAAAAGGTTAATGGTACTTTAACATGCTATTATTAAACTTCTTTAAAAACGCTAAAAAAATTTTTTTTTTATCCTTTTATATCAAGAATTGAATATTAATATAATTAAATTTTAATCTACATGATACAGCAATCGAGAAAAAATATATACATATAAACTAAATTGTGTTTACATACTTTTAACCCATTTTCGATGTTTAACAAGTTAAAAGTTAGCGCTACAAACATAATCCAATTTACCGTTTGAACCAAATAGGGATAAGATCAAAGTGTTTCTAATCTAAATAACGAGAAAACCAAACTGTGGGCTTAGTTTATTTAGTTTATTTAAACTAGTACCTGAGCCGTGCCCACTTCGTTGGGCATAATTCGACCGTTTTTTCTCCGATTCACTTTGCAAACCTACCACGTAAAATCCTTTTTATTTTTCAGTTTTTTATATAACCTATGACACTCAGCAATAATGTGGCTTTCTATTGGTGAAATAATTTTTGAAATCGGTTCAGTAGATCCCAAGATTACCCTACAATTTAACAAATATACAAACACACAAACTTTACCTCTTTATAATACTAGTATAGGCTAGTATAGATAAACTTACGATTCGAATGTAAAATCACATCCTCGTAGCCACGTGCGTAGCGATGTAGCACAGCGTAGCACAGGGGTCTACACCAGGGTCAACGACCTCAGCTACCCTCTATGTTATCAATTCTTAATAAGCGTTAGAAAAAGGATTCGGAACAAAGATAGGATAATGAAAAATGATTCAGACGAATGTGATTTCAATGATACAATTTACATTTATGTCTATTAATACTGATTCAAATCTGTATCTTTGAAGGTACGTGTAGGTATTTCAAGCAATAAATTTTCTTAGTCTTTGACTTAGGTATATTTAATAGATTTTATGTTGCCTATAGTGTGATTATTTGTGTTAAGTGTGCAAAATATATCTAATATCCCCATGGAAGTAAAATAATAACTGACATACTTAATACAATACATTACATACATAGATAGATATTTTTTTATTATACTTACATATAAAATACCCAGAACACCCGGAATAAATATTTGCAAATCGTACAAACTTTTATCCCAAGGCGGGAATCGAACCCGCTACCTCCGCGTCGCAGGCGGACCTTCGCCCGCCGCGCCACATCGGTTGTCAATACCTACATAAGTCAACTAATTTTACCCAAAAACAGTAATAAAGGTAAGACTCACACCCGTATTCACAAACATTACTGTGAGGTCATAGTGCGCACAGGGCTAGCGAAACCAATCCAGAAACAATACTTAAGTGTCAGAGCGCACTATGCGTCCGTCAAAATGAACGAACAGCTAAGGAAACGGGCTAGTTTGAAGGCTTGTCAAAAGGAACGCACTGCAAAATGGCATTCTTTGCACAGTGTTGATGCTATACTTAAGCAAGTACTCTTTGTGAATACGGGTGTCAGACAACGTACAATGAACTATGTCAGAGCTTTTTTATTAAATCTAGTCTAGACATTTAGTACTAGTTTATCTAGATATTAGGTACGTAATTACCTACTAGATACTAACACATATTGCAGCTTTCACTCAGCAATATATAAATTCACACAACGATATTTTAAAAATATTTTGTAAGTACATGAAACACCCAGATAACTCAAACGTCAATAAACTCATTACAAAAATATTTGTACATGATTGGAATAGAACCCACGACTCACAGCATGTAAGGCAAAGCTGTGTATGACGCTATTCTTTAATTATTTATTTATCTAAATAAAAACTTTGCAAGTACCTAGGTAACTTAGATAGAATCTTATTAAATTATTAGTACTTAGTTAAGAAACTAAGTAATAAAATATTAGCTATTCTACATTACGTTTATTTCTCTCTTAAAAACTAAAAACAAAAAATTTTGCAAGTTACATAGATATAATCTTATTAAATCTTATTAAGTATCTACCTATGCATGTACTTACTAAAGTATTAGTTTCGAAGTATTAGTTATTAACATATTGTTTTAAAATGTGTGAAATGACCAATGTCTGATGTCCAATATTTGCACAAAAGTAATGTATGTTCACTGATTTCAATGTTTATCATCACCATTTTTGTTCAGACCAACCCTTTTAGATAACGGCTTTGTCTTTGAGTCATGTCGAAATGCATTCAGTTGAAGTTATGTGATTGACAGGATCTTTTGAAAATGTTTAGGTTAAGTTTTTTTATTAATTTGCTAATAGTATTCTTGGTGTCCGCATCAAAAGTCTCTGAAAGGTACGCTCATTGATTTTATTTTTGGCTGCAAGCTATTACGTAGGTAGGTAGGTATATCTTTTACGAAATGGCAAGAAATAAAAATCAGTCATTTCTTGAATATACACGGATCACTAGTTACACTACGTCACGTCACTAGCCACAGTTCACTATTCTAGACGAAGCAAAAATGTGAATATTAATTCATATATTTTATAACTAATTACCTATAACTAACTTGGTTATTGCTTTAAATTTTAGCTGTTCCAGTACCTACTACTTCAAAATATTCTTCTTTAATTAGTTATAAGTAATTTTTAATTTCATTTTGCACAATTACAGATCTCCCGTGCTCCAAAATACAGTGGAGGCTCTATTCGCGGTGCGGTCCGAGATGACACAGCCTGGAGCGTGCCGACTGCCCAACTCTTCCAAACGTCAAATAAAAATATGCAGACGAGACTTCGGCCTGTCCCACGTCCTCACAACAGCAAAACAACAAGCCATACACGCCTGTGAGGAGACCTTTCAGTACGACCGCTGGAACTGCTCCCTAAAATTCAACCAAAAAACAAACCGAACGATCTTCAATAAAATTTACAGAGAGACCGCATTCGTGTATTCTCTAGTAGCAGCGTCTATAACACATGCAGTCGCACGCGCATGTGCGTCCGGGGATCTCATGACGTGTTCCTGCATGAGCACCTTCGGACGAAACTCCACCTGGAAAGGCAGCGGATGCGGCGATGACTTCAAATACGGCAAGCGAGTAGCAAAAAACTTTCTAGACATCAAACACGCTGGTAATGACCAACCTGCTGAAGTTTTGAAGCAAGATGTGACAGTCGGGATGGATGCTATCGGCGAACAGCTGCGAGAGGTTTGCAAATGCCATGGATTTTCAGGATCTTGCACCACAAAAACGTGCTGGAAACGGCTGAGCCCGTTCAACTCGGCGATGGGGCTGCTAAAGAAGCATTACCACCACGCTGTAAAGAAAAAGGTTTATAAAAATAACACTACGAAAAGGGCAATCAAACAGAAGAGGAAGGTTGAAAGGAAGGACTTGGTGTATCTTCATAAGACGCCGAATCTGTGTGCTCGGACGAAAGGTAGGGTTTGCAAGGACAGACACAATTGTTCCACATTGTGCTGCACCAGGGGGTACGTGACTGGAGTCAGGAATATCACGTCCAGGTGCAGGTGTAAGATGGTTAACTGCTGTTTTGTGGAATGTGATACTTGTGTTGAGGAAGTGGATTTTTTTACATGTAAGTGAAGTTCATAGACTACCTAAAACCCTAAGTTTACATAGTCTGTTTTGTGCTTCAAGCTGAAAATCGCCTTTCAAGTTGCTTCATAAATAAGTCACCGTTATAAAGTGCCAATTATTGGCTCTTTTAGTTGAAATTCAGGTGAAAATATTTATTTTATTATACAATATTTTCATTCTCTTGTTTATCATAAAACTTACTTTTAATTCTTTTGTTTGAATTAGGATGAATTTAAAATACAACTTTTTTTCAGTTTTTGATAATAATGTTTTCAAATAATTGAATAAAGGACGTGTAGCAATAATAGCATGTCCGAATATAGAAAAATAGAATTGAATAAAACTTTTATTGCGTTTAGCGTCATCTATAGAATTTTTAGTGCACTATTACACATACTGTAAAGCTCCAAGTTAAAGCTTGACGTAAGGGATTCGTAAACCTGATATAAACTTAGTTACTACTAAACAAACGAGATGGCGCTCTAACAAATTTTCAGTTGTATTACTTGCCACACAGAGGGCTCTTTCTTTGCAATGTATTATATTATTTTGCTTTGGTAACAATCAACTTATTTTATTTTAAATTCCTCAAGTGCAAAAGTTCGTTCCGATATTCATTTATAGGAGCAGAATTAAGATGCATTTGCGATTGTATCAGTAGGCAGGTTTTTTTATAAGTTTGTGAATTAAGGTTGCCATATGATAATCAAAAACAAACTTTTTACTAAAAACAAACTATTCGGTCATTCTAAATTCTTAAAATGACTGAATAGTAAAACGTTAATAACTGCGAAAAAACATTATTATTATCTAAATAAATATTTAATTTTATTGCAATACTATGATGGCCAAGGAATGCTCGTAGACCAAGAGGCAGACCACCAGCCCGATGTTCCAAAGACATTATGGAGCGAGCCGGGAATCATTCGATGAGAGTCGCAAGGGACCGTAAAGACGAGGCCTATACTCAGCAGTGGGTGTCAACGGGCTAAAATGATGATGATGATGATTGCAATACTTAATTACATAGTTTTTTCGAATATGCCGATATTTGTTTTACTCTCTTCTGATTTTTATACAGAATGAGTTGCTCTGGCAACACAGCGCATTCTAGAGGCTTAAGCCATAAACTTTCGCGATAATAAATTTTTTTAGTTACTTATTTAAATCGCTGCTTCTTGTGACTTAGTTCGTGTATTATCTCTTCAAGCTCATAAAACCCAGTGGAGTGTGTGATCGTACATGACACTCGCCGGTCGCAACTGAGGGAGCAATAAATTTCACCTCCTCACAATCTCCTCATAATATTTAAAATGTCACTTATTCTGTTAGATACAGGGTGGGTGATACTACCATGTATCTACTGTGTACCTACCTGGTACCTGCCATTTACCTACCATGTACTTACCATGTACCTACCATGTACCTACTTTATAAATTAATAAATACATTCTTCTAAAATACACGTCCTACGTTTTTTTACTACTTAGATACTTGTAGGAAAATTTGTTTAATTATTCTCAATAAATATGATTTTAGTTTAGTTATCAGTAAAAACTGAAATACATTTATTAACAATATTTTAAAGATATTGTATACCTAAAAACACCTACCTAATATTTTTCTCTGTAAAATAATTTATTTACATGACTAACACGCTTACAAGTAAATAAAAAAATCTCTACATTATTATTATAACGCCTATAATAGACCATAAACCATTAGCTGACCACAAAACTGCGGTTTGTTTCCGATGCCAACGCACGTAATTACTATTAATGAAAATAAAGAAAAAACGGCAGCCATATTTATTTATTTATTGACCCGAAGCAAGCTTATACTACGGGATCTTTCAAAATATCGAATCGAATTCTGGCCGATCATCGGGTGATAAAATTATGGATCTTTCACACAGAATCTTGTGTCAAATACAATTGAATATTTACGGCCGGTTTCTCGAACGATGATCAACGAAAGAATCAAATAATTAATTACTATGTGTCAAACTCGGATCAATCGTGATTTGGGTTTCCAGAAACCGGTCATAAATTTTTGTAAGTATTTAGTATAATTAAGTAGTCTTAAAAATAATTAATAATTATTTAATCTATGAAAGCGGAGTCTTATCCAACGTCCTATAGTGGCAGTGACAATGCGAAAAAAATATTATTATTTATATCGTTTTTTTCTAACCATGACCTTATTTTTTAAATTTTCAAGCAAAATCGAAAATGCCTTAAATAAAATCAAAAACTGCTCATTCGTTTGTGAGCTACGCTCTTTACGAAGACATTTCAAGCATATTTCTCCGTTGTTATTGCGTTTTGGGTTAAATAATGAGATGTTGTCGAGCTATAATCGAGTTGATAGAAGTAGGGGTTAAAATCAAACTACGAGACAATGCCAATTAAAATGTGTTATTGCAACCAATTAGGAGCTATTAAATAAAATTTTATATGACTGTAATAATGTTAGTCTATTTTTCTTTTATAAACTAATACATTTTATTTGAGAATTTATAGAAACACTTATTTAGTATAATAATTATTATGTCCATAAAGTTCTTAATTTTACGCTGTGAATATGTATTTTATAATATTTTATATAAAACCGATTCCTCTAAAAAGTATTGAATATTTGCTTTTTAATTTGACTTAAAAGTATTTAAAAATAATTATATTTTTTGTATATTATTTTTTTAAATGAAATCCATTTCCTGGACGATGTGTAAAAAGACCATTCAGCATAAACAGGAGCGCAACATTTACAAAGCGCAGAGCCTTAGTCTGAGTTTTTTCTTGAACAAGTCTCCAAAACTAAAACGCAAATTCAATTAGACTACGCGCTCTGGTAGGCTCTTGTAGTCAATGTGACATACAGTTGCAAGAAGCGCATATTTTTACACATTTAAACTTATAACAATTTAAGAACACACTGTATAACCAATGACGGAAATCAAAAGTCACCATCAATTATTAATGTTTGCTTAAACCGATGAAGTTGTCGATATCGTCGATAGAGACGTAAAATACTTACTTTTTGTTTTGTCAATCTGTCTGTCGAGGGGATTCGGTTAATTAATTATGTAAAATATGCGATATTATGCATATCGCATTATATGCATCGGTAGGCACTTCGTTTTAGTTATAGACAGCTTAGACTTTTTTTAAGACTAGTTGGACTAGTCATTTTGATGTCGGTCACTAATTTAATGCAAATGAACTGTACAATTTTGTAAAGGTATTAGTTACACAAAAGGTTAAACAAAAAGCACGTCTTTACATTATTGTAAAAGTCTTGTAAATGAATATACACACATCGTCTTATGTAAGTTGTGAATTCAATTCCCATGAAGAACATAATATTGTTACCAACAAACATACTTAGATGTTTGCTTTGTATCTGGATGTTACATTAATATAAATATAATAAACCGTTTTTATAGCTATTTCAGTAGTTTCAGCTTAGAACTAAATTGTGCAAAAACTGCAAGAATATTTGATATAACTAGTCTAAAACATAACTATAAAAATCACCAAGCCACCCACCACATAACCTTACATTTATTATTTTAATTCAATACTTAAATAAATAATTGAAAATTTAACCTTACTTATTTTAATACAATAGTATCTCGTAAGTACCTCTGTTACATAAAAAAAATGTCTTCAAAAGATAAGCGAAAAAAACACGTAAATGCAAATTATGCATTTAACACATTTTTTCGGTAGTTAGTTTTGCAAAAGAGTATTTTCAAAAGTCATCGGATCGTCAAATGAGATGTAATTTGGCTTTGTGGAAAGGGTAATGATTTAAAAAAGGGTAAAATAAAAAAAAAATGTTGTTTTGTTATGCGCAGGTAGAAATGCAATATATCGTTTATGTAAGTATTTTTCATATTTTTTAAAATTTTAGAATAGATAATGATAAGTATGGTTAAGAATTCTTTATTAGTTATATATATGTAGTAGTATAAATAAATAAATAATGCTGGACAATCCACACAACATCATCTAGCCCCAAGCTAAGCAGAGCTTGTGTTATGAGTACTAGAAGACTGACATACTTAATACAATACATTACATAGATAGATATTTTTTATTATACATATAATACCCAGAACACCTGGAATAAATATTTGCAGAACATACAAACATTTATCCCAAGGCGGGAATCGAACCCGCAACCTTCCGCGTCGCAGGCGGACCATCGCCCACCGCGCCACATCGGTCGTCATATATATATATATATATACTTACTTTACATTTTACATTATATTTTATCAACATTAACTACCAAAAATAGAATGAATTTCCTTTATTAACAAATAAATAAATAAATAAATAAATAAATAATGCTGGACAATCCACACAACATCATCTAGCCCCAAGCTAAGCAGAGCTTGTGTTATGGGTACTAGAAGACTGACATACTTAATATAATACATTACATAGATAGATATTTTTTATTATACATATAATAATATACCCAGAACATTATACATATGTACACAGATAACAATTATAAAAATTCATTTAGTGTGACATCGATCTCTCGTCACTTAAATACCCACAAAAGATTTTATATATTTATGAAAAACACTAAAATAGTTAAATTATTCAATATTAGTATCATACTAGTACAAATAAGACATAGATAAAGTATTTAATAACATACAAAAAATCTCAATCCTAAATGGCCAACACACAATCAGATCAATTTTAAATAAACACGTCAATCAACACAAAAGAGATGCGAAGCGAATGCAACTGATCTTAAATCTAAGTACACTTACCTGCTTGAAGGTGCTTGAAGATGTCCACATAATCCTCACACAATAGCGTAAGGACTTAGGATCAATAAATGCAACGATTTTTGTTTGTGACAAAATTTACAGTTACGTTCCTTTTTTCGTGACCCGTGGAGCGTGTGATAGGGTGCCACAAAAGATGTAATATAAAAAAATGGATAGTTTGCAAGAGTTTGCAATACTGGAATGTTTGGTAACCATATTATTACTTATATTAAGCTATTGCATAGTTCTATCGCGGGCCTAGAGCGTGGAGACCGAATCCAGAAATTCCTGTTTGTGTCCCTTTGTGTTTTGGGTACTAGAAGACTGACATACTTAATACAATACATCACATAGATAGATATCTGCTATAGATATATACCCAGAACACCTGTCATACCCGGAATATATATTTGCAGATCATACAAATATTTATCCCAAAGCGGGAATCGAACCCGCAACCTTCGCGTCGCAGGCGGACCTTCGCCCGCCGCGCCACATCGGTCGTCAAAGACGTGGTCGTCGTGATTAATTTAATATGATAAATTATATTTTCCATTCGAGTTTTCTTACTTATTATTTTGTTACACCTTGTATCAGTTGATCAAGTCTTTAATTATTAATTACGGGTTAGTGATGTGCGTTTATAATCGGGAATGAAGCCCGACGGGTCGACTATCTTAATTTCTCCATTCGATACTCCCGAGCACTCGGTGACTATTCAAATCGATTTTTATTCGATTACAGTAGTAGGTACCTATTAGATTTTTTTATGAAAATAATTGTAAAAAAAAAGTCGTGTGGCACTCGGGGACTGCCGCGGTAAAGCTATTTCATAGCATTTTTTGTTGGATTACAGCAGTGTTAGGTTATTTTCGTTAGGTTATTTTCATTACGGAATTTCTGGATTCGGTCTCCACGCTCAAGGCCCGCGATATGCGATAATTTTGAAGCTATGCAATAGCTTATAAATACCTATACGATTTATCTACGAAAATATTTCTCTATAAACCAAAGCATTCCATTTAACGTAGCTCATTGTCTGGACAGGCACTTTTAAATATGTATAGCATTAATGTATTATTTAACACCCGGTACAGTTTCGACACATCTCTACAGGCTCCCCGTAGAGTCCTCGCTTGAGGCTTGGTGCAAGTGATAAGAGACGAGCAATATACTTATTTTTTTTAATATACTGTAGCGCCATCTATCTCACTACATGATGAACTACATCGAAGTCTACGCAACAGACCAACAGATGGCAGTGACAAATCCTAGATCGCGCAAACGAAGTTATCACGGAGTTCGAACATAAGTAATAGAACCGATTACCGATTACTGAGGACCCCGAGCCAAAGGTCGCTTGGCGTGGAAGATCTTCCCTTTTCGTAGGAGATACCACACAAAATAATGTACAAATAAATATAAAGTATAAGACAGTTAACTATATATATAGCTCTAAAATGTAATAGTATAGTATGAAAAGTGTAACTTAACTTGAAGATCATACAAAAGACATCAACGCGCTATTTAAGGAAGCGGACAATACATTTTTCCTTAATTTAAACACAAAACGTTGGGAAAAAAATTAAACACTCTAGCATATTATTTAAAAATCTAGTTCCCATTGTACAAGCTTTGCTTAGTTTGGGACAAGAATGTGGTGCGTGAATTGTCCGTGAATATTTATTTATTATTTATTTAAATAACGGAACCGCTTTGGCTTCTACTTTGGCCCACATCAGCGACTCCCAAGGCGTCGTTGCTTTTTCACGGTGACATCGAGATGGGATTGACAGCAGACGGGTTAAAAACTATGATACTGCTACAGTGTTTGTCAATCAACAAGCGATACCAGTTTTTGTCTGTCTGTTAGTTAAGAAATTATTGGAGTAAGTTGATTCTTAAAAAGTGGTAGAAAAAATGTTGATTTGTTTTATGGGCATTTTTAAATAAAACATGAATTTAAATTGATTTTATAGTTTGTGTTTATTTAATTAAAATTATATCATAGTTATGGCTTTTTTTGTATAAGCGAAACTAAACTTGGTTAATTACGACAGTTTTTTGTTATTTTGTTAATACATACCTTAATATTTTAGATAAGCCTCTTATTTCTAGATTTTTGTACCTAAGTATGTAAAAAAACTTTATTTTAATGCACATTTAGGTAAATATTATTTATTTATTTAGGAACAACTTTTATTTTATTTTATATATTTTAAATTATATTTTGATTGGTCAATATATTTATAACGTATAAATATAACCGCTATCTTAAACTATTCAATCTCCGTCTTCAGTCACAAATTAATAAGAATAAAAAAAATCGACCAAAGAATTCCCATTACATATATGTTGATTTTAATTGCATTAATACCAACAAACTGCTAGTTAACGCTTAATTAACACTTCTCTCATACATTGATATATATTTTCAATTAATTATACGTATATATTGGTGGACGTATTCAGATGCTAATACAGGGTGTCAAAAATCAAAAATAGTTTATTCAGTAAAATCACAAGGATCATTTAGAATCGTCTTATATACTAGGTGATTCTAGGTGCCAGTTCCACTCGACCAGAGCCTAGAAGAACAGGTAAGAAACTATTTTTACCTATAAGATTGATTTTAGACTTAACTAAGCTCTTATTTTAAAATTGAAATACTTAAATTCATGGAATCTCTAGTTCCAAACTAAGCAAAGCTTGTACTATGAGAACTTGTGTGTTGATAGAATACTTAAATACATTTTTTTTTGTAAATGCATACATTGATTACATAAATATATGTAATGTATTGTATTAAGTATGTCAGTCTTCTAGTACCTACCCATAACACAAGCTCTGTTTAGCTTGGGACTAGATGATTTTGTGTAGATTGTCTAGCATTATTTATTTATTTAAATAAGTTAGTGTATTTTATAATACGTCTTCCCTAAGTACATCACTGTAATAAGTGAGATATCTTATAAATGTTTGCGTGCGAAGCATATTTTTATTCTTACAGATCTGTATCTTGCATGGCATTCAGAAGGATCTCATTCTTTAATATCAGAATTTAATTATATTTTATAGTGCATTCGTTGGCTCTTATACTTTGAAATTTAAACAAAATAATGTTATTTATTGAAGTTTAATTATCACTAAGTATAGATTTTTTTAAACATTCGCGATTAGAACTTATAGTAAACACTGGAGGATAAAGAGAAAGAAGCGAAAATTCAACCTAAATTAATAGAGTTTCTTGAATAAAGTCTTAGGAATGAATTTTTTTGGTCAATCCATTAGCAATCCACATTTAATATAGTATTTGATGTAAAATACTTTAAATCCCACCAGCCCGGTTTAGATCCTTTACCTATTATATTTATATACTGAAAGTATATAAGTACCTATATAAGCATAGTGTAAATTCATTTGATTTTCAAACTTTCGGATTCGGAATAAATTTTTGACATTTCTGGTGGTTTGTATGTTTTTATTTATTTTATTGCATTTTTAAACTTTCAAATTTGGAAATACTTTTGACATTTCTCAAGGTTTGTATGTGTGTATACATATTTAAACTTTCAAATTTAAAATAAAATAGTGACGCAAATGCACCAAATGTGCGAGCCAGGAAAAAAAAGTGACATTTCTCGAGTTTTGTATGTGTGTTTATACTAAGTAATTGCATAAATATGCAAGTAAGTGTATTTACTTATCAGATGAAATCGTGTATGTTCTGAATATTTCACAGATTCCGTGTCGATATCGTTTAAATTTCTCACTTAATTTAGTTAAATATATTTGAAAGTTACTTTTGACATTCCATTAATGTGATTAAGCTTTCACCTGATTGCGTTTGCGTTGAGTTTTTAATGGAATAAAAACTAATTAATAAACTGATTAATTAAGTTAAATCAATTTGGGGCCAAACTTAGGGTCGATGCAAACTGCACAAAATATATTTTTAAATTAGTTTGATACTTCATTTTATATTTATAAACTGATCAGATATTTGGTATAATGAATTTATAATGTAAGGTAAACGATATTTCTGATTTTTTTGAATAAAACAAATATATAAAACTATGACTCAGTTATTTTGTTCAAACGATAATTTATTTTGTAAATTTAAAAACCCAACTTCAAAATATAATAATGCCGAATGATACCGATAATAAATAAATAAAATCTCATAAAATATCCGATAATAATGATAATAAAACTTTATTTTCTTTTGTACTTTTTCAATGGTCTACTGGCGCCCCTTTTTACTATCCAACCAGACGCCAAAAAACCTATTGTTTCAAAAAGGCTTCATTCAGCATTTTTCCTTTAACTGAATAAATAATAGACTCATTCATTATTGCGTAATACTGAACGCAGCGTCGTTGGTGGCAATTTAAAAAAGACGTGTGGCACTCGGGGACTGCCGCGGTAAAGCTATTGCTTAGCATTTTTTTGCTGGATTACGCTTGCGCTGTGTTAGGTTATTTTCGTTACGGAATTTCTGCATTAGGTCTCCACGCTCAAGGCCCGCGATAGAAGCTATAATAGCTTAAAATATGATAGGAATAGTTGTGGATCGTATATACATAAAAATATTATCAAAATAAAATACATAAAAGAATTCTCTTGTTTTTATTAGATTATGTATAATGATGCTTATATGTTTTGATTAAAATAACGAATTACATGTTTTAGGTTACATCCAAATTGGTTTTGTTTGGGACAAATTTTTCATATGTATCATAATACCTAAGTTATTATAATAAACGTGAGTTGAACACTAATTAAAAAAAAATCACATCAAAAATTTAAAATTTTCAAATTTAATTGCCATGCATGTCTATGCCCATAAATTTTTGTCATTTAAATCTATTATCTAGCAAATATTAAATGATAACTTGACCATTCCATCTGTTCCGACATTCAGCATAGACAATTTACCACCGTGAAAGCGCGAAATTGGAAAAAAAGATGTCAGGATGAGAATGAACACAAAAATAAATATGTAGCAAACGCCCATTACAGGGATACGCCTTAGAACACCTTTGGTCCCTTCTGGCCGGCGCTATCCTCACAAAGGCAACAAAAGGGAAAAATAAGAACAAAATCATTGAGATCTCTTGTGGTGCAAAGTACAAGCGGTTCATAACGTGCTAGAGCAGAGGCTCTGGTTGACAAGCGGTTGCAAAATTATGCAAAGCGTAGTGATAAGTGTCAAAGTCAAAGTGCAGTAGGTTTGATTTAACCACAAATTTTATGCAGTAAAATAACAAGATTAATGTATAATTATAAACAAAGCATTTTACAAAATATTTTATGCTTCGTAAAGTTTCGTGAAATTCCCTTGTAAAATAGAAAAATAATTATAATAAATAAATAAATTATAGAATAGAAAAATAAAAAAAAATTAAATAAAAATACAGTAGAACTTCGATAACTCAAACCTCGGTAACTTAAAAACCTCTATAACATCAAAAATAAGGTATTCCCTTTCCATCATATCTCAAAACCTCTACCCTTGATAACTTAAAACCTCTATAACTTAAAATATTTTGTGTTTCCCTTGGACTTTAACTTATCGAGGTTCTACTGTATATGCAAGAAAGTGTTTTGGTGTTAAGATTTATTATTTGTTTACGCTTTTCCAAGGCATTCAAACTTTCAAATACTCTTAAAACTGTTTTGTTCACAATAACAACATACAGAGTTTATAATCCCTGAAATTCAGATCTCCTATGATTTGTACCGCACAAGACCATCGTCGGATCCTTTAAGAAAATGTGAGATGCTTCGGTTGCTACTTTTTTTTTTCCTTCTCGTGGGAGGTGAGACGTGGGCAGTAATTGCCGAAATTCCTTTTTTTTTTAATTTTCGACAATCAATAGACAGGATATTGCTATTATGAGATGAGTGCTTTATGAAAAGCTATGGGAAAAATTTTGATGTTCGCCATTATGGGTTGTAAATTATTGGTTTTATGTATGAAGATGACAGTAGATATTTTGAAGTTGTTAATCTATAGATCGTTTGCTCCGGTTTGTGGATAGCTAAACTATTTCTTGTGTATTTTATAAATACCCATACATTAGTATGAAGGTGTGAAATAGTAGGTATATATATGTAGTACAAACCAAGTTTATATTTTATAAGATTTTTGAGTAGTTATCGTACTAAAAAAATAATGCGTTAGGTCCTTAGTAGGTACTATAGGTAGAACATACATAGGTACCTTTCTCAAAATTTTGAAAGTTTAAAAGGGATAGCCAGAGGCACGTCATCAAAGCGCCAAAAAAACTATTCAAAATACTATTTCTTCACAAATTAATTAATATCAGCTAATAAGAACTTAACTAATGTTTTGTTAAAAAAAACAAGCTGAAATAAACTTAACATAACTAATTCGTTCCGTCATAACAAAGCCTAGTTCAAATTGTATAATTTAGTTGAATTGTTCATTCATAAAGTGCTTTCACACATGATACCGATACGATATCGAGAGAATATAAATAAATGATTGATAGACACTAACATTATTTATATTAACCATTTTAATTAGGATAAGGGGGTACAATAGGTGGCCTTATTGCTGGAAACGATCTCTTCCAGACAATATGAAAATGAAGGAAAACAAAAAACTTTGGATGATTAATCAATGCTGCAATTTTTTTTCAAAAACAATAGAATATGCTTTTACATATCACTACTTACATTTATATTAAAATAATAAATGCACATAAAAATATTAATTTCATACTAGCATTAGACGCTTTCACACTATCGTATCCGACACGATATTTTTATCGGACCGATATCGGTTAATGTGTAAGCACGCGGACTCACACGTAGATAATCAACTCGACGGTGATGTTTTAATAAATTTCAACACCCATCTCTTTCACACACGAGTTTGCTGTATGAGTGAGGGAGACAGAAGATAATGAGAATCTAGAATCCCGCTGCAGGTTCATTCCCGACGCTTATCCAATTTTCATCTTAGAAATTGTGGTTGCTAGTGTGGGGATAGATTTTAATTCTAATCGATATGTGGTTTAAAAAAATTAAAAAAAAATCAGGTTCTTCGATTTTGGATGAAAAAGTAGCTAGTATTGAAGTAAGGAAATGTTCTAAAATTGACGTGAATGTAATATTGTTTAAAAATCTTAAAACTTAAAGCTTAAAGCCCGAATATATTAACGTAGTTTCGTAGCGTTGGCGCAGTGTGTCTTACGTAAATACGTAACGTTTACGATTGTCATTTCAATCATTCATTCATTCGTTCAATCGTGCTCAGCCTCCTGAACACAAGCGGCAGAAATATGAACGATGGTAGTATGATAGCATGGTAGTATGGTAGTAAGATGAGCTTTTATATAAAATTAACTTCTAAAATATGTATTTTCCCATCCCTACGCATCAAACATCAATAATACCAATTCACAAAACAATCTTAAATACCATAATTTACTTTTAAAAGTGGCGATTTTGTCGCCTAATTTGTTAAAATTACTCCCATTTTTTGTTGAATCCTATTTTATTTTAGACTTGGCAAAATGAGTGAGCGATTCCACGCTCTGTGTGTTCCAAAGATGAATTGTATGAAATGAATCATTATATATTTTTTGTTAAGATGATGTCTCTGTTCAGGAGGGCGTAATGATCTGTTGGTAAAAGAATTTTCTGTTACAAGGAATAATAAATTAGTATATTTCATTACTAGTTCGGAAAGGCTGTCATTACAACGAGTTCCGACAAATGTCTGCACGAGCCGAGGCGCAGCCGAAGGCGAGTGTTGACAGTCGGAACAAGTTGCAATGACGGTTCCGAACGTGTACTGAACGACTATTTTTAATACAGTTGCGAAAAAATGAAGTAATTTTATAAAATAATAATAAAAACAACGAAACTCGCAAAGAAAATTTCTACAAAATGGCGCCAACCGTAGATTTTTTTTTTATTTGCTCTTCGGAGCAGGCTAAAGTTTTAGAACCATACCGCCTAGTCTTACGTAAATGTTTTTCTCTTAAATTAGTTTATTTTCTTTATTATTATTTTATTTACAACGTCTTCCCGCCATGTTGGAGATGGCCTTAGAATATAAGAAGAGATTTTTTTTTTCATTCATTCTGGTAGGCAAAGGTAACTATGCCCATACAGCCAAGTCTTCAGTAGAATTTTTTTATTGATATGAAATGAAAATGAAATTTAATGAGATGAAATCAAATGAAACCCAACCTAACTCATTCAATCAAATCATTAAATCTGGTAATGAAACAAATTAGTAGCTTCTTTTTAGAAATACACGTATTTGCATGAATCATAAAAACTTCTTTGATTTTTTTTTAGTAAAAACTTCATGGTTGGTTTTTCTTTTTAATAGACATTATTTTGACAGTTGGTAAAGAAAAAGCACTAGTGCGGTAATGGTAAAGAAAAAGCACTAGTGCGTAATAGCCCACTTCCCGAACGCTAAACGTCCCTGCAATATGCCACTTTTTGAGCAACTGTATTAAAAAAATATTTACGGACAATTCACACATCACACTCTAGTCTTAAACTAGACAAAGCTTGTATTATGGGAACTAGATTGCTGATAGCATACTTATATATATATATATATGTATGTATATATATGTATGTATTTATTTACATATATATATATATATGTAAATACACACTTAAACACAGAACAAATATTTATGTTCATCACACAACCATTTGCTCAGGGTGGGAATCGAACACACGACCCATAGCATGGAAGGCACAGCTACTACCAACTGAGTCTGTCAATAGTAGAAACTATCACGGGTTTGAACTTATGTAGTTCTCTTTTTAATGTTGGGAAATAATCAAACTCACAAATCATGCTATCATAAATCCTGTTTAAGAAGAACACTCTGTAAGCGGTTTTAAGTACATAATTAAGCTATTTTTTTTCAATAAGTCCACCTGCAATGTATTCTCTAATCATTACTTAGTAGCTGTAGTTGGCAACATTCAAATGTTTGCGCTCCGTTTCTCGCAACAAGCAATAAAAAGCCATAAAACACCCGTAATCTTTTGTTTACCCTATCACAAACAAATTCTTAAACCCTTACCTACAAGATAATCTTTATTGCAGACTACTTAGCCATATGTTAAAAATATGAAACTTTTACTTTGCAAGTAAAAACTTGACCGGATTATACGACTCGGAATTCAAAAGACCCACAAAGTTACCAGCTCTTAATTTTACAATGTTACCCTGTAGTTGGGGTAATAAAAATAACTGTATAGGCGCCTAAAGATAAGCAATTTACACTTGGTTTCTTTATAAGTTTATGATGCTTATTGTGAGATTGTGATCTGTAGGTACCTGCGAGGTTTGTTGTGAAGTCTATTTAGACTAACTAGAACATTTGCGCTAATCTTTGTATGAACATAGCACAGTTTATGTTTCAGAACAGAAAGTATGTTCTTCTTCTTCTTGCGTGTCAATGGCTAACAAAAACAACCCTACACCAGGTTCGAGAAGAATTTCGCCACTTTAATTCCCTCCTCTGTAATATTATTAAGTAATATTTTTAAATATGTTATTTAAAGTGTTCTATTAGCAAAAGAAGTAGTAACTATTCAGTATGTTTTGACATAAACTTCTAAGGGTAATTTATTACTCAGTTATTCTCACTACAAACTTCCTTCCTTCTTCTTTCTTCCTTCCCTCCTATTCTTTGCGATTCGGTTAAAGAATCATGTTTTGTTTTTAATCTTTAATCTATGTACTGACATAAGTGAAGAAGATTCCGAAAATATATTCAAACTTCGAACTACATTATCTTGGTTGAAACCTTTTTTTTTTTTTTTAATATTACGCGGAGAATATTCCAGATAAAAAAATTCGAACTACATCATTAACCAGGTTCAAACCTCTTTGCATGACAGTCGCGTGTTTCCCCAAACTTTACAACCAACCTTTTTTCTAGACAGTTGTTTTGGCTGGCTAAAAGGATTATCCTTATTACCCATTGTTTTATTTACAGACAAAGAACTGCTCCTATTTTGTGCACCGCCATGTATCGTAGAACTCTTTGATAAGTTTCTAAGAAACAAGTATACAGAAAGTATATCTTATCTACTTTCTGTATACTTGGTTTGCTATATTGTTGAAATATTCAAAATAATAATGAATAGTCTTTGTCTCACACGTTTCTTGTAAGTGGTTGGTAAGTTCTTGTAAGAGGTTTCGCAAAAAATGAGAGTAAAATAATATGTTTTAAAAAAAAGTGCAGCTATACTAGTGCAGCAAGTATGAATGAGAATCTATTTAATAAATAATTATAGCAACTTAACGTTGTGTAGTAAAAAAATGAGCAAAACTCATAAGACAAGCAAAGATTATGAAAACTATCGCTCTAAATAACACCCAGACACAAAACAAGTAACTAGGTTGTATCCCATCACAAAAATGTATTATTTTATAATCAAAGCGATAAATACTTAATAATAATAATAATAACCTGAATAACCAATAGACAAAAATAACAAAATAGACCAATAACCTGTCTTCAAACTATTTACAAGATCACAACAGCATGCATATCACACCTCATATACCAGCATATAGACGTGAATATGATATTAGCGGAACAGCAGAAGGGCTGCAGGAAATTTAGTCAAGGGTGCAAAGAGCAACTGATAATAGATTCTGTGGTTTTAAAACAGGTGCAACAGAAAAAGAAAGACCTTTACACAACTTATATCGATTACCAAAAAGCTTACGACTCTGTACCACACTCATGGCTTATCAAGATTTTAGAAATTTACAAAATACATCCACTTATAATTACATTTTTAAAAAACTCGATGAGTAATTGGACAACACGTCTGCAAGTCTCCAATAGTCACGTTGAAACCGTTGAAACCGACTCGATACGAATACAGCGGGGCATATTCCAGGGCGATGCTCTTAGCCCTCTATGGTTCTGTCTTGCTTTGAATCCTCTCTTTAACATATTAAATTCATCTCAAATTGGTTACTCTTTATTCAACAAAGTACCACATCATGGACAAGCAGACGTTCTGGAATATAAACTAAACCATCTTCTTTATATGGATGATATCAAACTCTATGCTTCTTCACAATCTGATTTAGAAACATTAATTCAAATAACTGAAAAGTTTTCTAGAGACATAGATATGAAATTTGGATTAGATAAATGTAAAATAAATTCAACCAGAGCAGGACAAAATTACCAACATAGCTATAATTTACAATCTGACGAGATAATCACACCTCTAGGAGAAAATGAGGTTTATAAATACTTAGGATATTACCAATCAAAACAAATAGTACACAAAGAAGTTAAAGCCAAACTTACATTAAATTTCAAACATAGATTAAAGTCCGTCCTTAAAACACAACTGTGCTCAAAAAATACTGTGAAGGCTATAAATTCCTATGCAATACCTATTCTGACCTACTCATTTGGAGTTATAAACTGGACAAAAAATGAATTGAAAGACATGCAACGCGTTATTAACGTATTAATGACAAAGAACCGCAAACATCATCCAAGAGCATGTGTCCAAAGACAAATTCTGCCGAGATCAGAAGGAGGTAGGGGATTGATTGACATTCGCAACTTACATAATAAACAGATATCAACCCTTAGAGCATATTTCCGAGCAAAGATAACAACATCCGATTTACATACAGTAATTACATATAATGATCAAAAATTAACTCCGCTAAATCTACAGGATGAAAATAAACAGAAAAACGAAGAACTAACGGACAAACTAACGTTAATACATGAATGGAACCTCAAATCTCTCCATGGAAGACATCGCCACGACTTGAGCCAACCTAACGTCGACAAGGATGCGTCGAACGAATGGCTCATTCGAGGGGAACTTTTCCCTGAGACTGAGGGCTTCATGATTGCGATACAGGATCAGGTGATAGAAACACGCAATTATCAAAAATACATAATGAAGATCCGAAACCTTCCAACTGATTTGTGTCGTAGATGCCACAGTGCCTCGGAAACAATCCAGCATATAACAGGAGCATGTAAATCCATAGCCCAGACTGATTATAAGTATAGACACGACCAGGTAGCAAACGTAATACACCAAAAATTAGCTTTTAAATACAAACTCATAGAAACAGCACCAACAGTAAGACCAACACCTTATTACAAATATGTTCCGGAGACTGTGTTGGAAAACGCAACTCACAAATTGTACTTCGATAGAGCAATCTTAACAGATAAAACTACACACTACAATAGACCAGATATAACCCTAATTAATAAAACAAATAAAACAGCACTAATCATAGATATAGCAGTCCCTAATACTCACAATTTACAGAGTACAATCGCAGAAAAATTGTCGAAATACATTGACCTCAAGGACGAAATCACACGAATGTGGAGATTAGAAAAAGTATCAATAATCCCTATAGTCATATCTTCTACCGGCATCATCCCAAAACAATTGTTCCAGTCCCTTACCCAATTAGATTTACCGAAAAATACATACACCTTACTACAAAAAGCTGTTGTACTAAACACTTGTAGAATAGTTAGGAAATTTTTACAAATGGACACTACCGCTGAAATATCATCAAACTCAATAGGTTTACCAATAGCAATCCCCACTGATGCACACTTGGCTTAGGCCCGTGCACATCAGTTATTTACCGGCACTCCGGAGCCGAGCTAGACTAGACTAGAAGAAAAATAATAATAATAATGCTGGACAATCCACACAACATCATCTAGCCCCAAGCTAAGCAGAGCTTGTGTTATGGGTACTAGATAACTGACATACTTAATATAATATACATTACATAGATAGATATTTTTTATTATACATATAATACCCAGAACACCCGGAATAAATATTTGCAGAACATACAAACATTTATCCCAAGGCGGGAATCGAACCCGCAACCTTCCGCGCCGCAGGCGGACCATCGCCCACCGCGCCACATCGGTCGTCAAACTACAAAACCTATAAATACCTACTTAAATATAGATTGTAGCGACTATTCAGTACAAAAATATTGTTATTTTCATAAAAAAATCATTAAAGTATTTCTGTTTTTTTTCTCTCGTGTTTCTGTGTTGTTTTGAAAATGTTCAAAATATGGAAACGTCCTTTCATTAAGCGTATTCAGTATAAAGTCGTAAACGTGTAATCCACTCCTCTACTGTTGATTGGGTGAGCTTTCAAAACATTTACAAATAACTCGAGCGCTAATAAAAACAAGATATTTACAACTCTGAAACCAATTCTCGTAATAAAATGTCGATAAGGTTCCGATCTTGTAAAGGGCGTTGAGACGTCAAAATAGTCTTAATTCAAGAAATATTCGACTACTATTTACATCACTACGAACTATGATAGGTATAGCTCGTCGTATAAAAGTAGTAAACACAAGATTAGTAGAAATGAATTAAATAATAAATAAATATTCAAGGACGATTCACACATCACTCACAGATCACTACGTTACTAAAATAAAACATTTGCAAGATAATCCTCAAGACCAATATATCAACCGATATTTTAGTGGCTTACACGAAATCATAGAAATATCGGTGGTGCTAACAAAAATGAAGTAATTAATGACTACAATATGACATTAAACTCTTACCCCCTAATGTCATCATTACGTATGGTAATCAATACATCAAGTCTGCGCTAACTTTTTATAAGAGACTCTTTATAATACCAGTCTTCTCTTTCACCAGGATTTCTTCTATAAAATAACCATAGAAGTTTATAAAAAACGTAAAAGCCAGTATTTTAAAGACATAACTAAAGTCCTACTTGAAACAAAATTATGCGTGGAATTTAACACGTCAATTTTGAAATAGGTCTTTTATGTCAAACCTCATTTTATTTTTTTTACTTGTTCTTGGCCACACGCAAAATCAATGCCTACCTAATTCAGATTTCGGTTACAGATAAAATTTTATTTATGTTAATAATCTGTGTTGAAATTTACGAAATTTAAATTAATTTGCTTAATCGGAAATACTGCAAATACCAGATACCGAAAATACATTATTAAGGATACGACAATATACAAAATAAATAAATAAATATTAACATTTTACAGTGTCATCTTAAATATGCATAAAACCTTTGATTTATTTGCAGGTTTGTAATTTTTTTCAATGAATCCAAATAGGTTAATATTGATTAGAAACTCTCTCAAGATACTGACTCGATTTCTGGCAATACCTATCTACTACATAAAAGTGAGTCTAACGGCCGGTTTCTGGAAACCCAAATCACGATTGATCCGAGTTTGACACATAGTAATTATTTGATTTTTTCGTTGATCATCGTTCGAGAAACCGGCCGTCAGTGTGTTAGTTTAAATTAGCACTATAAACCTTACAAATATTCTAAAAATATATTTTGTTCCCACTTCTGGACAAAAATATCCTTCAAAGTTTTCCAGTCGCTCATTTCATAAAACTTAAAAAAAAGGTGACGGGATAGCATTGAAATTAAAATATTCTAATATTAATATTTTAATATCCCTCAGTACATCATTATAGAGCTACATCTCGACGGCTGTCGGTGGTCCGACAGACACTCGACTATAAATTCTAACAACATACTTAAATTCAAATTAGTATAATCCCGGTTACTCATAAGATTTACAACTTTATTCTATTATAAGTTAATCTAGCAACATTCTAACCTAAACTATACGTAAATGTCGTGTTATAATTTAGAGCGTACGCGGCGCGAACTCCCGCGCATCTTAATTATATTAAAATGTATCTTTTTATTTTAGTATTATTATCTTTTGTATATATATATATATTTGTATGTAGGTATTTATATTCATATTATATATATATTTATTCTATTTATGTAAATTGTTGTTAAGTTTACGTCTAATTTTAAATTATATTACTCAATCAACTTGCGTACACACGCGCCCACTTTAATAAATCTCTCCTCTCTACCTTGGAAGGTTTGCTGGTAGAGAACTCTATTTAGGGTTAAGCTCACCTTTGTACATGTCCTATTTTTAAGTTTTCTGTTTTTCTGTAGTTTTGTTTTTGTGTGTACAATAAGGAATAAAGAATTAAAAAGTTTATGTTTGTTAAAACTTGTTCTACACATCACAAAGAATAATTTATTTCAGTGTAAAAAAGTTGTGCTCTAAAAAGGTTTAAAAGTAAAAACCTTATTGAGTCCTGAAAATTATACGAATTCTTAGATTTTTCAGGTTATAAACTTTTTTGTTAGTACATATCAGACTATCAGAATCAATGTTGTGATGAGTAGCAGTTTGATACTTAAATGCTGTTTGGTATTCAAATAGTTTCAAGCATTACTCATTCATTGACTAACGGCCGGTTTCTGGAAACCCAAATCACGATTGATCCGAGTTTGACACAGTAATTATTTGATTTTTTCGTTGATCATCGTTCGAGAAACCGACCGTTAGTTTGAGATCATACTATATTTGTCACCTATATCTAAAAGTCTAGGACAGTTGTAAATCACAAGTAGTGACGTCAATGCACCACGTGACCCAAACTGAACATGTTATTACTCTCATTTCGCTGCAGACGAAATGCAGATTTCCTTGCAGTATCAAACCTATATACCAACCACTCGTGCAAATAACAATAGCTCCCAGTACCTCTACCATGAGTTGTCACAGTAAAATCGCCTGACTTCACTACAGTAGTTACTAAATATTAGTACATATTACGAAAATTTTAGTACCCAACTATCCGCTAGAGGCGCTGTATAAATCTTCATACATTTTTTTAACTACAGACACAGTATAGTAAATATAGTATAGTAAAACTCATGGTAGAGCTACAGGTCCCGACAATGCACCATCACGTACTTGTGAGAGCTGGTACCGGTGTGGTCTGCCGCAGGCCCCTTGACGGATCAATTTCTTTATTATTCCTCGCCTCTTTCCCTCTAGGCCTTGGGCTACAAAGCTAATACTACCTAGTCATAAACTTTCTCAGCTGTCCTGGTCAGGAAAAACATCATAATATACAGATTTCTTTACGTTGCCTAACGAATTTATATCGTAAATTTTCTTTTATTTGGAATCACCAAAAGAATGAACCTTTTTCTTCTAGCGTGTCAATGATACACAACAACAATAATTTAGACAGAGTTCAAGTAGAACTTTGCTACTAGTATCCCATTATTTAGGTAGTAACATTTAATAATATACATATATTAATAGGAATTCATATGACATTTGCTTTTAATTATAATACAACAATTTCAAATTTTTGACGGCATACAATTTTATAAACAGTCCTCGGTCTGCCTATTATATTGCAGTGCCCTCAAACAGGGTTCATATGTTGTACCAAATTCCATTGTAACAACTAGTTTTTGACCATGTGATTGCAATAAATGTATTGAGTACCTATTGAGTATTATCTGTGGCGTTGATAAGGTCATCCCTTGTGCAGGTGGTAGGGCACAAGGGGCATGTGGGACATGGATTGTATGGGTGCCCCACAGTCACAATGGCTTAAAGAATGAATGAAAACTCTATTGCACACCTTAAAAAGTAATAACAAGAACAGTCATCATCATCATCATTTCAGCCCGTTGGTACCCACTGCCTCCTCTTTATTATGCCATTCCATTCGGTCTCTTGCGACTCTCAACCACTGATAATAATATTAATAACAGTCATAAATAAAATAAAATGTTATAGGCAGTCAGCATTTTTTTCTAGACAACCTTTAAATGGAGAAGAACTTATAGCTGGTGAAATAACTTTCATTTTTTTGAAAAGACATGCTCAGCAAAGTTGACTAACGGCCGGTTTCTGGAAACCCAAATCACGATTGATCCGAGTTTGACACATATTATTTGATTTTTTTGTTGATCATCGTTCGAGAAACTGGCCGTAAGTCTCCTATTTATGATGTAAAGACTCACTTACTGGTAAAATCTGGTCCAGCAAAACCAGCATTAGTTGTTAGCGTGGCAGTAGTAATACAGCGTTTGATGTCTAACACATTTCCACATACAATATGTATGTGATGAAAAAAAAATGTATAGGCGACCAAGAAATTGGTTTACCACTCTAAGGCTGAATATCTTTTTCCCGTACAAAACATCAAGGGCTATTTTCGCTTGACAGATTAATAACTGCTACGTCAGAATCTGTCAATCTGTAATCCTTAGCGAATAATTATGTTACTGGGAGATGTCATCAAAAATGGTAAACCAATTTCTTGGTCGCCTATACCTAGTACATATTAGCTTAGAGTGTTCCTATTTTTGTTTTTTTTTGTCTTAGCCTTAGACGGATGTTGAGTTAGATGCAAAAAACAGCAGCACAAAGAAAACAACAAAATCGGTTCAGACCAGATTAAATCTTTTTAATAAAATGCAATCAAATCAAAATGTTGTGAAGGCTCATGATAAATTATCATCTGGCCGGTCATTAAACAAACCTAATTCACTTCATACCTAAAGCAGGAATCCTAAACATGTACCTAATAACACCTTAGGAGTCTTTGCCCGGGGCTGCTGTCAGGAACTGCCTAAAATGCTGCTTTATGAACAGTTAGTATATTGACAAACTTTGTCGATTGGATTGGCTTTAGTCAAAATAATTTAAAAGTATGAGTTTTAGAAAGTGTTTTCTTCAAATTTGTATTACGATAGTACAAAGTAAGTCTAGAATTTAGAAGTGTTGTTAAATAATATACTAACCTACACATTTTCTAGTGCAAATAGATGCATAATCACAAAATGTAAAAATAATATTTCTTGATGAGGATCGAACTCACGGCCTGCAGCTTACTAAATCTATATTCTTAAGAATTAATCTGTTAAAGCACCTAGACAGCAAATACTGGATAGTATAGTATACATACATATATTCAAATACAGATCACTCATCGGCGGGTCCTGAGAGTAAAGCTTAAAGAAACCAACCATCGTTTATTTTATTTATATTTTTATGGTAAAACATATTATGACAAACAATAAATGAGCATCAAATTAAGTCTCGCTGTGATAAATGTTGATAATGATGATGATGAGTGAGTAAAAAGCGTCATTTTAGTCGTTAGTCGTCGTTTCAAGACCAAACTTGTCCAAGGTCATGGACAGTGGATTCGCTAGATTATTCATCCATTATACAGAACTAGTTTTTTCCTCAGACGAAAGTGAATCTTGTCTACGATCAAAAACGTTTAGAATGAACATTCCAACAATTTTGAGGTTATGTTATGGTGACTAAGTTTTTTTTTAATATTATAGTAGGTACTTACCTACATAATTGTAATATTTAAAGGTCCCTAATATAAATAAAAAAATGTAACAAAATATATACCTACAATTACTTAGGTAAGTACACAGATATTAATAAAATATATTTAAGTACTTACTTACGAATAGCTTTTAATTTCAAAAGTTATTTGTAAATACATACTTAAATATATTAAAATAGCTCGTTAAAAAAAAGTTTTTGATGATAATTTTATTTTTATGCCCATCCATTTTTCTTAGACATATCCATTTTAGTTTAAGCAATAAATAATCTACTAATCAAAGTATCTGAAAACCAAATAGCATACCTAGGTAGTCTAGATTCTAGATCATCTCAAAATATGAACTTCCTATAACCTTTTTCAGTTTTTACGCCGTTTTTTGCTACATAAGTAATCTAATATTAAAACTCTATTAGTATAAATTCTTTGTATATCATTTGAATTTTATAGGAACAAAAATTTTGATGTCTGAATAGTTTTTTTTTTTTTTGCGGTTTTGCAACAATGCGTGGTCATTAGTGATACGAATGTTATGATAGTTTATGTGAGAGATTTTATTGTCTCACGGTTGGGGAATAGACCTCCATAGCAGAAATTTTGGTTGCTTTCACATGCCGACACGATATAACACGCTTAAGACTGTGTCGTGTCGGTGACGGTAATAGTGTTCTGTTAATCGGTATTGTGTAGGTTTGCTAGTAAATAATGTAATAACGTCTTTTGGATTTATTATATACTTAATTAAATAATATTTTTTTTATAAATAATGCTGGACAATCCACTCAACATCATCTAGTCCCAAGATAAGTACTACTTACATGCATAACACAAGCTCTGCTTAGCTAGCTGTATTAAGTGTGTCAGTCTTCATAAACAATACATTACAAGGTAGATATTTTTTATCATACATAGCCAGAATCGGGATCGAATCCGCAACCTCCGCGTCGCAGGCGGACCTTCGCCCGCCGCGCCACATCGGTCGTCCGTGACATGAAACTCGAAAATGTTTCAATTTCAAAATTCTCTCACAGTTCGAAAATCATTCAAATAAAAATTCTTCATTTCAAATGGTCATGTCAAATTATCTCACATTAAAAAAAAATGTTCTCACCTATAAAGTTATCATAATCGAAGCTCTACCCTCAAAAGAACCACTGCCCATGAAATAACCAGCGGATTGATGATGACATTCAAATTCCAAAGAAAGCTGCGGAGTCATACACAAATCATCAGCTTCTGGACGTCATTGAATAGAACATAGTTTGTACGTGGTTAATTCACTCTACTTTGTAGAATATTTACAGTCTTATAAAAGTTAGCGCAGACTTAATGTATTGGTTACTATACGTAATGATGACATAAAGTCAACGCTAACTTTTTATAAGCTAGGGGGTAGAGTTTCCAGTTTATTTTACCGATTTTTTTGAAAAACATTAGGTTTAAAATAAAGTTGGTTCAATGTCTAGTTGTTTGTGACCAAGCTAAACGTATCTAGTATTTCAGACATTTTTAACATTCGGCAGTATTCAATTATAAAAAAATGATTTTAAAAAAAAAAGTATAAAAAGAATAAAACATTTCAAATTTCGAACATCCATTTCGTTTAGTTTTTTAAAAGTTACACTCTTTTAAAAGCGAGATTCCTTTCTGAAACGAGTGCATTTTGTATGAAACGCATTTCAAATTTCGAACATCCGTTTCATATAACGTTTTTTTTTTTTTAATCTTCGCTTCTCCTTCATAAAGTGACGGATGCCTGAAGATGTGTCGAATTTGTCGTCCATATAACAATTCTACCCGACTACTTGCAGTTGTCATCGTCATAAAGTTATTTTTTTTTTCGGGGGCGGGTTTTTTGTGCGCATTGGGGGGCGACCACACTAGCTGACTGTAGCGTTTCAAACCAACCGCACCTATTCGTAAACACAATAAACTTTAATATTTACGCTCACTCAAAGCAATAAACATACAATGAACGAGTACCAGTAAAAATCCGCTCGCTTTTCCGACCCATTTGAAGAAATTTGAGCTTTAGATACTTCAGTTATAGAGATGGTTTTCCATAATCGCGGCTGCTAGGCCTTATTGTCCGTTTATGGGAGTTATTTGTAAAGTAAGGCATTGTCTTACCTTATATTTGCGTTTCGTAAGAGATAAGATAGGGATGGGAAAGTTACGGATTGAAGGATACGGTGTTTAGTGTTGTTGTTTGTTTTTCGCAGTGAGTTGTTTTATTTGATGTTTTAGTAGTTTGGGTAAATAATTTGATTGGTTTGATGGATATTTAGAACTTTTAGCTTTTCTGTTCGGGATTCTGGAAACTGATTTACCTATGCAAAATGTTCTTTGTTATGTCCTTTTCTTGTATATCTAAGAGTAAAATATTTTTTTTATAGCAATTTTCAATAATAATAGGTGATTTTTTACCTGAGCTAAAAAACTGACCGAAGTACGGACAAACGCGAACAAAAGAGATCTAATAACCAAAAAATGGTTTTCAATAAAGATTATGACGATAAGTAGCTTGCGAGCTGGAAGAACGTAATCTCTCGGTAACACTCAGGTAAGTATATTTTACTTGTTTTTTACTTGTATAACAATCAACTTACTACTTATTATAAGAAGCAGATAAAGGACACTTCATTGCAAAAAAAACAGCACTGTTCTTATTCAAAATTATCAAGAATCCGTGAAAAATTCTGCAACTCTCATCCCACGCAAATAACAACCCTGAAATCGTGTTATAAAAGACCGTTTTCGCATATCATGTTTAGTGCAAACAATACTGAAGTGACCATAATGAGCGTTTATTCATTTTCACTAGTGATTTCACACTCTTTTGTTTGGCACACTCCTGTTTCAGTAGTCATACATTTGAATGCCAAGCGAAATTCAACTTTATTTACAATGCAATAAAGATCAAAAGCTTAATAAATTTAAGCGTGACCTACCAAAAGTAACAGGAAAAAATGCCATTGAGTACGACAATGAATTTAATTGTGTAAGTTTAAGGCTGTTCCGTTAATTACGAACTGTTTGGCGTATTGTGTTGGCACTACTGGGTGTAATAAGTGTTGTAATAAAATGACAGTGGACAGTCATAATTCAGAGTGATTGATGAAGAGAACTAATTTAGAGGGTCTGGTAATAATTGAACTCTATTATAGTCATTTTAAGCTAAGAAATAAATTCGCGGAATTCCGCTAGCAGAGTTCTGCAGATTTCCGCTAACCGTCGAAGTTGGTCAAAAATGATGTGACTGACTATAGGCTAGATTTGTATTGTCTATTTTTTACGCCCTAAAAGCTTTAACAAGCTTTCGCAGGCATGCTTTCAAAGAATGATAGAATCTTTTTTGTGTTTCTACGCGATATACTCAACAACTTCATAAATATCTCATAAATATGTGAATCATCTTAAATATTAGCTAAAGTATGTTTACTACGTTAAATACAACATAGAAAATAAATATTAAACATAAGATAAAAATCTTACAGCGAAAACCAATTAAATATGAATACAAGAGGCATACTAAAATATGTTTTTATTGGTTACAAAATACAAGCAAAGTCAATTAGCCATGACATTTGACCTTGTCACTATTTTCTAATCTGTGGCTTGGCATATGTCAAACATATGTCATGTTGACACGTGCTGATTTTTTCTAAAACTAAGTGGTTGTAATAAATACATCCTTTTTTTTTTTTTTTTTTTTTGTGGCTCGCACTTTTTGTGCATTTGCCAAAAATAAGTACATCCTTTTTGTGTGAAAGTGAAATAAGTTATAAATATATGGTAGATATTAGTAGAAAATGGTAGCAAATGCTGTTTGGTTTTGTAAGTTACTTGATCACAAAAAAGGTTCCATTGCAATTATGTACCGAAAAATGACTGTTTGAAAATGGCACCTCTTTGATAAAAGTTGTCTAAACCTTATTGCTTCTCACTGTTTCGTGATAAAAAAAGAAGACATTTTCTAAAATGGCGCAATTCTTGCCGTAACATTTGTTTTGTTGTGAGACTCAGAAGTAAAACATAAATTTATTTTACAAAAGCAAGTTATCTTTCAATCTTGGAATCGGTAAGTTTATTTTTACTTTTTAAAACATCATTAATGCAGAGAACAATGTATAATAAATGATAGAAACGCTAGTGGGTGTAAATTGGCTTATGACCGCAGACCGCCCGCGTTGATGTCTTTTCTAGAAGCGATCTTTTGTAGCACTTCGTAGATCTATGTCTATCGCTGAAATATTGTCAAAAAATACTGTTTTTAATTAAGTACAAAATATTTTAATTAAATATACTTAAGTACAAAAATTAAGTGATTTATTAATCTACAGTCTCAGTTCTATTTAATTATTTATGTTTTATTAAACACAAAGTAACAAAAAAACAATAAAAAAATGCTTGACCTTAAAAATAGTTTTCTCTCAGCAATCCCTATAAAATATTTAATAAATATTAATACTTATTATTATTTTCAATAAATTTAATAACTTAGTAAGAGCGACACGTGTTTGCGGCGTGCGCGGGCGCAGACTGGCCGTCAGCTCATTGGCGGAGCCCACCGCCCCTCCCACCGCAGAACTGCTGACTCACCGACCTCACCGACCTCACCGGCCTCAGAGGGCTTAGTCTGAGGTTGCATTTCAAAACTCCCTACTCTCGAGCCGAGAGTCGTCTCTCGGATCATCATCATCATCATCATCATCATCGACCTATTTCAGTCCACAGCTGGACGTAGGTCTCTCCCAAGACGCGCCACTGAGCCCGGTCTTCGGCTCTTCTCATCCAGTGTTTGAGCTACATCTCGCCGGAGGGCGCTCGGATATCCATACAAAAATATAAGAACATCCGAGAGACGACTGTCGGCTCGAGAGTAGGGAGTTTCAAAATGCAACCTCGGACTAAGCCCTCTGATGATACAATTTTATTGGAATTCGACTAATAATTCTTGATTATGGGATAGCACGGGAACGCTAAGATGGCTGTATTTTTGAGATGTGTTGGGAATATAATTTAGTATGAAGTGATACTTAGATTGATAGATTAATTTTGGTTTGTGGTTTTTTATTTTTGAGTGTAATGTGGGAAACTATTTTGAACAGGACTTTTTTATCAGCAATCTAGTTCCCATAGTATGAGATAAAACGGAGATGTGTGATGTAGGTACCTATTTATATTTAATATGTACTTAAGTAAGTACCTAGTTGTTGTTATAAAGTAGGTACATGACAATAAAAGCAAAATATCTTGTATTAAGAATATCAGGATATATATAAATCACATTTAAAATTTATTTTAGTAATTTACCAATGATTTTTATCATCTTCTTATTAATCCAAGTGATCCTAGGTAGGTACAGTATCTTTCTGATATAGGTATAATCAAACTCGAAGTATTCTCTAAATAGGTACGTAGTAAATACTCAAGTAAAACTACAGTATGTGATATAACTAAAACAATCATATTCCAAAGAAAACTCTTTACACGTCAGGTACTTACAACTTTCATTGTTTCACTAGGTACTTAGAATCTCTTACCTATTACGTACAGTAGGTAGTATGTAGGTAGGGAATAGGTAGGTAGTAGGTTCTTTGAAGTGCAACAATGTACTTTTACCTGGTAATTAGAATTTGTTTCTGAGTAACATACCTATACAGAATAGGTACTAGAAAACGGTCTCGTGTGTGTATGTCCTAGACGTCGGTTTAGAGGAAAAGGATTGTAATTTAATGATAATTAATTTAATGAACTTAGATATGAGATAAAATACATAAGTAAATGATGTTTATGATGTTTATATTGTTTTTTTTATCACTGATGACAACTATAGACAGTGTCAATAATATTTTTTTTATAATGAAAATATATTCAACGTCCATACATCCGCTTTATAACTTACTTTAAATATAAATAAAGCTTAAATATAATAAATCAATGCAAGTTACGTAATCGTTTAGATACAAACAGATAAAATTTGTTACACTAGAAAGATAAACTAATGCGAAGAAATCTCTGTCTTTAGGGTTAATCTGGCCTTTGTATACACTTTTATATTTAAGTACCTACTAAAAAAATATGTTTGTGTCTTAAATTGTGTAAGTACAATAAAGTAGGTATACCTAAGTACTTTAATAAATAACTGCGTAAACTCCCAAAAATTGCATTACCTATGCATAATCCGTTTGCTATTAGTAGATATTTATGAATCAGATAATAATCATAATTAAGAAATAAACAAATCTTAAATTGAATAAATCAATGCAAATTACGTAATACACACAAATAAAATTACAAACAGGTAATCCGCGCGTAAACTCTCAAAAAAATTGCATTTCATCCATCTGCTATTAGTATTTATGAATTAGATAAAAACATAATTCAAACTTAAACAAAACTTAAATTGAATAAATCAATGCAAATTACGTAATAATATTACTCCAACAGATAATCCGCGCGCAAACTCTCAAAAAAATTGCATTACCTATAATCCGTGCTCTGCTATCAGCAAAGCTAAACGGCAAAGATTATAAAAAAGGATGAGAGAGACCAATCGGGCGGTGAGGCAGGTAGGGCCTCCCACCACAGCACCGACCCCGCCTCGGAGAGCCGGCGGCCGGCGCTCAGACGTAACCGTGATCTCCGGCCGCGCTCATGTGAGCCCGCCCCTCGAAATGAAGTGTTTGTGGTTGTTTGTGCTCACTGTGCTGTGTTTGAGGTGCGACGGCACTAAGCCGAGGAGAGGACGGGGCAGTATGTGGTGGTAAGCTCCTTCTGTTCATTTTAACTCATCTTGTATCTTTATATTTTGCCGCTTAAGGCTCTGGCTCAAAATTTGACCGTACATTCACGAATGTTTACCATTATTTGTATTTGGCGTATTTTCATGCCTTCAAAGCACTTTTAAGTCATACTTTGTTCCTTAAGGCCGTACTCTGGCTCACAATTTGACCTTACAACCTCAAATGTTTACCATCATTTGTGTTTGACGTGTTTTTGTATGTCTTAAGGCACTGTTTACTTATGTTTTGTCGCTTAAGGCTCTATTTTGACTTACAAATTTGAAATAACATCCTCTTTATATAACATAAACATACCATAAACAGTTTTGCTTAATAGATAACCTAAATTTTGATATTTTATGTCATAAAATCGTGTTTAGATGTCAGAATAGTTATTGTTGACAACAGCGATTATGAGAGACCAAAAAGTATTTGTCAAAGTAATTACAGTTTTTATAAACAAAAACCATATCTACATGTAGTAAACTTAATCTATCTTATTAAATAACTTAAAGTACTTATATAAAAGATAAACAAATATATAAAAAGGTATTCTTTCATCATTTAAAGTACGGTTTTCAAATTACATTTCTAACAACAAATCAATCTAGCACTTCAACACACAAAATTTATATTATTTAACTCATAGATTCATGTATTACTTATTTGTTTCTGTATATTATTATTATATATTAATTTAAATTTGATTCTATAATTGTTTTAAATTATTTAAACATAGTCATTATAACATTAACCTATAATTTCTAAAATAACTGAATAAAACATAAACAAGTACCTACATACCCATGTAGGTAGGTAGGTACTTGTTTATTTTTTCCATGCGTATAAATATATCAATAACAAATTCATACAAAGTGAAATAAAGTCTTTATTCACAAACAAACTTACGACTATTACAGTATTTAAAAATGTATACTTATATAAAATACATAAGGAAGCAGTTGAGCTATCTACGTTGCAAACGTTCAACTGAATCAAAGATAAAAGTTATTACAGAGTTACGATAAAAATTATGTTATTATGTACATTTTCTATCAATATTATGTTGCAAATTCTTCGCCGTTAAATTGTAAAGCTCAGTGCACACCAGGTGCGCAGACACTAAGCGGACCTTCCCACATGATGCGGATAATTAGCGGATCATTAAACGAAGCATAAACGCTCTGTGCGAGATCGATAATGGCATCATAAACTTTAATGCAGGTTCAAGTTTTTGTTTTATCATGTAAAGGCGTCAAAGTAGTAATTGGCGGTTTTTTGTTAAACTATTCATTCAAAATATATAAATTATTATTCAAATTAGTAAGAAAACATGACAATATAAGTAGTGTTTATAAATTATTTTGTTGAATAACAGAGTTGTATAGAAACAAAACAATAAAATTCAAGTAAATTTTGTATCGAGTACAAAATACAGTGGCTTTTAACACAGAAATGAATAAAAAATAAATTATTTAGTTAAACAATCGTAAAGACAACGATAATGGTACAAAACAAGTCCCCCGTAGCCATCTCCCGTCGCGAGCGCACTGTGTGACTGACAGGAGCATCAGTTTTCCACAGTATTTGTATTTGTACAGACTATCAACGCGCTCCTGGTATGCACCAGCCTAATCTCATATTTATAGACTTTCGCTTCTATTAGAATTCATTATGACATTAAATTGAAATAAAATGAGAATAAAAATGAACTTAACCACCCACGGATAAACATTAAAATCTAAAATGCGATTTGAAGCTACCAATTAAGTAAAATAATTATTTAATATTCTTCTGTATTATAACTAAAATTAATGTTTTTGTAGATATTAATAATGTCGTGTTTGTATAATATTTGTCAAATATTTTAGTATTAAACATTAATTAATGCAAATGTATCTACTTAATTTAATATAAATTTGCATTTCTTTAATCTTTTCAAATTCAAATATTAATTTAATATTATTGAACATTTCTATACGTATAGAAGTTTAAAAAATGTTATTATCACAATATGTAAACAGAGAGGCGCGTGCTGATTGCATTACTTAAATATATTTACTTTATACTTAAATATACTAAAAGAAAAAAAACGTATGGCTATAAATCTGTTTTTCTTAGCACTTGACTTGTCAGAGTTTAAAATGCCGTCGGCACGGCTTAAAAACAATATATATGATCATAATAAAAAAAATCATATATAAACAGCATTGAATATATATAATATTAATAATATAAATTTTTGACGGCGTATTTTTAAATATTTACCGGAAAATTCAGCCTGAGTCCACCCGACGGAAACACATTGGTTTTAACCGCATTTTTCTAAAATTATTAAAATTTGCGCTAATGTTTTTAATTTTATTATTCTTTAATTAAATATTATATCTATTATATTTCATTTCAATTTTATTTATAAAGAAAAAACGAAAGTCTGACGTGTAACTTTAAAGTTCACAAAAAATAAAGTACCCCTTCAAGTGAAGAGACAGCTGCCGGAAGACAAGATCGGTCCCATTCCGTTTCATACTTACTGCAATTATTTTAATGGCGACACATTTAAAATACGACATAGTCCACTTAAACCACTTGACTCAGCCGATAAGTGACATTTCTAAAAATACTTCAAATATACCCTGATTTTTACTTATTCATTTTAATGAAATACTAACTTAATTTATTGAACTGACTGACATTTTACTCGTACACCTAGAAACGTATTATAACAGTAAAGACACGAAAGTGTTAGCAGAGCAGTTAGTGCGAGCCCACTAACCCGGAACCGACTAAACTAAGCCCAAAGGCAAACTAACCATCTCGGACAACATCATAAAAATCTTAGCCTCAAGCCGAAAAGAAATCGCCACACCCAAGCTATTTCGTATGCACCACTCGTACCACATATTACATTACGTACGAAATCGCGTGCCGGCACTGATAACATTAACCATTTTATTAAGATCCGCTTAATACCACAAGTGTATTTACATCGCAGTTTGTTTTATACTGGTCAAGTTACCTTGATATTTTGACGCCTCGCAAAACAGTAACAAATTAAATAATAATGTCTAATTTGTATGCGGGACGCGTGTGAGATTGGAATCGTCCATTTAAAGACAGTGCAAAAGTCAAACGAAGATAGTGACATTGATTTTATCTGTGTCGAAGTGTCGAATCACTACGTGAGAGGCAAATTAAGACGAAAACATGATACGAACTGTCTTCCGCCGGTGTTTGTCAAAGAACTAAATAATAACTCATTTTTAAAATATATTCCTTAAAGGTTTCAAAAGATCTTAAATAACTGTAACTACATACAACATTGTGTAGCCTTATTGTGTGAAAGTGTAATTCTTAAAACTAGTTCATTGAAAAGGAAGATATTGACGGAAGATAAGGCAAAGTTCATAGAAAGAACGAGTTAAAAAGACCAAGCAAACGCTTTAATTACTCAAATGACACAAGCCTTCCACAGGCGAGCCTTCTAAGACAATATTTGTTATTTTGACATTCACACAAGCTTTATCGCTGTGCTAACATCACGATTGCCCGTGAAAGCCATTCAAGTTTTTTTTCTTTTTTTTTTCAAGAGGTCCTATTTGATTTTCTACCAAACGTGACAAGTGCAGGATCTCTGTTATGGACGGGCAAATATGGATATCCTTAGTTTTTGTTTTAAGTCGTGGGTGTCACCGACGGGTTTCGAAATTTATGGCGCCCACAAACAGATTATGAGCGTATTGGACGATTATCGATGATGCATGCCGCATTAAGCTTCATTACTATGCTTAAATCTTAAAAAACGTTTACTTTATTAGAGGTTTAAAACATTTAGAGACCTCAGTCGATCAATATTAATGTTTGTTATTTTGGAATACGATGACAAATTTAAACATAAAAAAAAAAGTTTGGTTATTGTTAAGAAAATCAATTTTAGTATTCATATAAAACTCGCATTCCATCGAATGTATTAATTTCAAAATATATATACATTTAAATTAACTCATAAGACAGTTGTTATTAAACAAGACATTGACATAAGACTTGTCAAGCGATATCAACTTCCTTTTACAAGCCATTAAGGCCTATAATGACTGTTTAATTGAAGGTTTTGAAACATTAAGTGTAATATTGATAAACGGATAATGGATTTAATTTGTTTGCTATTTTGGGCGTTAGCAGATTCAATTTATCTCATGTTAATATCACTGGTAAATTACAAATACAACTGAATGAAATATAGGGCATACGTGCGTATTCGAAATAAGCTGAAAATATTTGAAAAGAACAAACAATTCAAGTACTTAAAGCGTCTCCACGATAACACAAAATGAGAATTTCCGACGGACGCGTCCATATTTACGTAACACTCGACCACAAAGAAAGATAAATAGAAAAGTAATACGATTTCCAAGTTCCAGCGGTCCACCGCGAGAGTGCACCGTTTTTTTCAACACTTACGTCGAGTCAACAGGCCGTGATCGCGATCGCTGTTTGTCCCAGCCCTTGCCCTGGCCCTTACCTACAGATGCCCACGGGATTAATGCGCGCCGCAAATATTTATCCGAGCGTCTGCGGATTGACAGTTCAGTCGTCAATTGTTTGTTGTCTTTACCTTTTCAAATGAGCATTTCATTTCGAGTTGCACCCATTGCCTTAAGTGGCGTTCGAGCTGTGTTTATTCTTTTTTATCCTGCTCCCATGGCATTGTCTTTCGACGTGACAAAAGTTTTTCTGCGTATTTGAGTTGTGCGTTTTTTACAGGGGCATGGCGAAAGCAGGGGAGCCAAACAACTTGTCACCGGTGTCGCCGGGGGTATTGTACATGGACCCGACGATACACGAGTCTCTGCGGAGGAAGCAGAGGCGACTGGCGAGGGAGAACCCGGGAGTTCTCAGCGCGGTAGCAAAGGGAGCCAGGATGGCAGTCACTGAGTGCCAACACCAGTTCAAGCAGAGAAGATGGAACTGCTCAACGAGAAATTTCCTCCGAGGCAAGAACCTTTTCGGCAAGATCGTTGATAGAGGTGAGTTGTGATACAAATCTAGTCATGTTGTTGTTCATTATATTAGGTAGCAGTATCCAAAACAAAAACAATCTTAATATATTATTTTATTAACTGCATAATGTCAGCTTAAGTTGTTTTAAAAATACAAAAAATAACAAAGATTATGAGAGCACGAGTCACTTGATCCAAAATGGAACTAAACAAAACAAACCTCTGAAATGATTTTAATACCATAAAAGATCTTAATCTCAAATACTCAAAGTACAGATTATGCATCTTTTAAGTTGTATTTATCTAATCCTTAAAAAACTGAATCGCAAATTCGCCCCTTCTCAGTTTAAACCTGCATGTCAAACAAAAAGATACGCGTTTTTTTGAATAAATCCTTAATTCCAGTTACAACTACAGGCTACAAATTAAGTGATATCTTTAGTTGGCAACCCTTTTAAGAGATTTTATCTGTATTGAACGGGAGGGTAGCGCGTCGGGGGCACATTTAAAAGGATTCATCAAGATAAAACATCCAGGATCAATTACTTGCGGCCCGGTGACGCTGACGTTGAGTTCCCGTTTGTACAACTCGTTTTTTTTTCTATTCCTAATGTGCCCCATTTGAACTACCACTATTTCACTTTTATGTATGAAACTTTTGTTTCGAACTGAAATTGTCTATTCACAAACTTTCGACTATTACAGTACCGTCCATACAAAAAAATATAGTATAAAAATTAATTGTAACCTTTATTTACTCAAATATTTTTTACCTCAGCAAAGGAGAATGGGCGATTCTGTATGGAGCGTGGGCCACGAAAAAAATTATGTCCCTCAGGGTTGCCACATAATACGTTTGAAAGAGCTTCAAAAGGCCTACGTTTTACTATAATTACGAAAAAAATCCGTCCTGTGGAAATTGAGGTATATTAAAAAAACTGTTTTTTACTTAATATCGAATTGCCACGAATTCTGACAGTCCTCACAAATGACTTAGGTGTCGTTTGAAAGGACATTTAAAGGACTTCATTTGGTTCTAGAAGTGTCAAAAAATCCAACCTGTGGAAATAGAGTTATACCCGATAAACATGATTTTAAAAAAAACTGACGTTTGGCTCACATCCAGCGTTACCACAAATATGGCCGATACGGCGTTTAAAAGAGCATTTAAAGGACATTTTTTTAAGACATGTAAATTAAAAATCCATCCTATAAAAATAAAGTTATAGTGGAAACACTTTTGAATTTATACTATACTATTTTGCTTCGTTCTCTGTAACCCCACATCTATTAGATATAATACGTTTGAAAGAGCATTTACAGGGCATCATTTGGTTCTAGAAGTGTAAAAAAATCCAACCTGTGGAAATAGAGTTATTCCTGATAAACATGATTTTTTATAAAACTACCGTTTGGCTCACATCCAGCGTCACCACAAATATGGCCGATACGGCATTTAAAAGAGCGTATGAAGGACATTTTTTTAAGGCATGTCAATCAAAAATCCATCCTATAAAAATAAAGTTATAGTTGAAACACTTTTGAATTTATACTATTCTATTTTGCTTCGTTTTCTGAAACCCCACATAAATTAGTTATAATACGTTTGAAAGAGCATTTACAGGGCATCATTTGGTTCTAGAAGTGTCAAAAAATCCAACCTGTGGAAATAGAGTTATACCCGATAAACATGATTTAAAAAAAAAACTGACGTTTGGCTCACATCCAGCGTTACCACAAATATGGCCGATACGGCGTTTAAAAGAGCGTATGAAGGACATTTTTTAAGGCATGTCAATCAAAAATCCATCCTCTATAAATAAAGTTATAGTTGAAACACTTTTGAATTTATACTATTCTATTTTGCTTCGTTCTCTGAGACCCCACATCAATTAGATATAATACGTTTGAAAGAGCATTAACAGGAGCCTTATTCTCTATTGTATTGCAAACCACGCACGTTACTTGGCTTAGGCAAGACAACGGGCGTGGAATCTGAAAAAAATGTATGGCGTAAGCCTTAGTTGTCATTCCCTACCGCGACACGGTACGGTTTGAACTGTCAACTAAACGTGTCGAAGACTGCCGCGTTATGAAAACTATTCGTTTCAAAACGTGTCATGCGTGATTCGAATAATATAGATACAAATCAATCATTTTTGAAGTTTGCGTTTTGAGGGCTTAGTCCGAGGTTGCATTTTAAAACTCCCTACTCTCGAGCCGAAAATAGTCTCTCGGATGTCCATATATTTTTGTATGGATATCCGAGAGACGACTCTCGGCTCGAGAGTAGGAAGTTTTAAAATGCAACCTCGGACTAAGCCCTCTGGATCGCGTTGTGACGTAGCACGGTTTGGGGAAGGAATATAGAGAATAAGGCCCCAGGGCATCACCCATCTTCGCCCATCTGCAGGTGAAGTGTGTCTACTTCACCTGCAGATGGGCGAAACATTTCGATAAAATGTAAAAAGCTGTTGAAATTGTCAAAAGTGTTTCAACTATAACTTTATTTTTATAAAATGGATTTTTGATTTTTGTAACATTAAAAATTATATGCTTTATATGCTCTTTCAAACGCCGTATCGGCCATATTTGTGGTAACGCTAGATGTGAACCAAACGTCAGTTTTATAAAAAATCATGTTTATCAGGAATAACTCTATTTCCACAGGTTGGATTTTTTGACGCTTCTAGAACCAAATGATGGCCTGTAAATGCTCTTTCAAACGTATTATATCTAATTGATTTGGGGTTTCAGAGAACAAAGCAAAATCGAATAGTATAAATTCAAAAGTGTTTCCACTATAACTTTATTTTTATAGGATGGATTTTTGATTGACATGCCTTAAAAAAATGTCCTTTATACGCTCTTTCAAATGCCGTATCGGCCATATTTGTGGTAACGCTGGATGTGAGCCAAACGTCAGTTTTTTTTTAAATGATGTTTATCGGGTATAACTCTATTTCCACAGGTTGGATTTTTTGACACTTCTAGCACCAAATGATGCCCTGTAAATGCTCTTTCAAACGTATTATATCTAATAGATGTGGGGTTACAGAGAACGAAGCAAAATAGTATAGTATAAATTCAAAAGTGTTTCCACTATAACTTTATTTTTATAGGATGGATTTTTAATTTACATGTCTTAAAAAAATGTCCTTTGAATGCTCTTTTAAACGCCGTATCGGCCATATTTGTGGTAACGCTGGATGTGAGCCAAACGTCAGTTTTTTTTAAAATCATGTTTATCGGGTATAACTCTATTTCCACAGGTTGGATTTTTTGACACTTCTAGAACCAAATGAAGTCCTTTAAATGTCCTTTCAAACGACACCTAAGTCATTTGTGAGGACTGTCAGAATTCGTGGCAATTCGATATTAAGTAAAAAACAGTTTTTTTAATATACCTCAATTTCCACAGGACGGATTTTTTTCGTAATTATAGTAAAACGTAGGCCTTTTGAAGCTCTTTCAAACGTATTATGTGGCAACCCTGAGGGGCGTCTTTTAAAGTCGTGGCCCAAAATGCCCATTCTCCTTTCGCCGCGATTAAATCTTAATCCGAAATAAATTCCGCACGGATTGCGATCTTGAATGAAAGAAAAATGTTTTATGCTTCACAAACAAGCTCGAAGTTGCGTTGCGTCGGATCCATTTAGTTGATTTCAATAGATACAGATTATCTAAGATAAGAATCAGCAAATAGATATCCATTAGCCATACAACACAATCAATAGCCTACAGTTGTACCTAATCTCACAAATAATCTAAAACTATATTTTATTGCTAAACTTCGCTTAATAATGGATGTTTATTGATTTAAGTTTATAATCATTTCAATTTAAAATAAAAAACAGAGTTTACAAAGGTACACATTGAAATTAAAATGTTTTAAAACGCATTACATTGATTTGTTTTGCTGTTGTCTGGTGTAACAATGGGTCTTATGTCTTGCGGGGTAAGGTCAAAAGTAGGATGTAGAACAAGTTTTTGTGTTGTAAATGTAACGTTGTCGTTGGATTGGAGCTGCCCTATCTCCGGTGTCCGATTTCGATGCTTTGTGCGCGATACGGCTTATTATAAACCCGCGAACATCTGTTCTTTACAGAATTATTCGCTATTAGGTATGTACAGCAAAAAGTTTTGTGATTCCAATCGATGCATTCATTACTTTTTAACAGAAGATTTTTGATTTCGAAAAATAACATTAAAAAATACAACGGAAGAATTGAATATAAGTATTTTAAATGTTTATAAAAGCTTTATGAGTTAATATTGAATTTTAATGTCGATTTATGTATCCTTGACCGTAATTACTCATTTCTGGGCACAAATTACGCAATCTTTTTCAACATAAAAATTGATTTACGTTCGAAAGCTCTTCTAGATAGCCGACCTGCATTAAGGGGTTATCTACTTAAAGCTCTCTGTATAGCAAGTCGAACTCCGAATTCATTTCTATATTTTCCACCAGCCTCACTCCGCTCCGGTTATTGACCTCGATGTTAATGAATTGTGTAAGCGACTTTGAGAGATGTTTCTATTAGTCGAAAAGAGGTTCCGAAATGTTTTGACATCAGAATTCTTTTGCTCAATTACTTTAAACGAACGGTTAAAACTTATCGGAAACTAATTAAGCAAAGTATCACAATTAGATTTATATGTTTACATAAACATTATGTTTTGTCGTAAAGCATTTATCGGTCGACACGCGCCTGAGGCATTTCACGTAGCTTAAGTAGTAGAAAACTCAATAAGTTATTCAAAAACCTTAAAAATATTACCCATACATTTAGTGGGATGACTAAATATCATAAATTGCTAAGACAGAAGCAATTATACCAACCGATTTCGTTTATTTTTTTTCCAATTATGTAAACGACAAAACTTATAATGAATAACGCCTAGAGCTAAAATAAATATTGATATATCATCTGGCAGTAATCTATAAAAGCTAAAGTAACATTTTTCTAAATTAAAAACCAGATATAGCACGAGAGCGCTGGAGACCACCATCGTAATAATTTCACATGATAAAAAGAGCACGGAGATTATTAAATTTATGTTATATGCGTGTGCATTTAGAGCATATTACTTTATTAAGGGCAGGCAGGGCGGGCGAATCACGCGGCGCGCATATTACAGGGCCCGGCAAATACCCACGATAAAACCTTTTAATACATTGCAATTACGGACGTTTGAGAAACGCATAAAACGTACTGCCATCTCCGCGGGAGCCGTCAGGGCGCAGGCCACAGAGCTACTCATTACGGGAACCGCGCAAATATGATGCACGCTTCCAGACCTCATCAACATGCCCTCCCGAGCCGGTGAATAGGGCCGTCGCGCATCAACGCCAGCGCGGCACAAAGCCCCCCCGGAAGGGACACTAATAATTACTAATTTACACGTTGACACCATTGACACTTCGGAGACGTCGTCATCTCATTGTGGTGTAAACCTCAAGGATCATATTAACACAAATGATGACAACGGCACAATAGTGAAGGCTTTATCCGGCGTTATTGTCGACTCGAGAATAGAAAAATATATGAGGGGACCCCGCAGCGCGCCTCCTGCGGCGTAGTTTAGCGATCCCGGGCGAGTCCACGGAAGCCCCGTTTACACCTAACACGGCTCCTAATGGCAGGTAACTCGGACAATAAAACTCGACCTTTTTCCAATATTTCCTGTTTTGGTTTGTATCGTATTCGCTCCCAAGACTCCGACGTCGTGGGTGGATAAAACGTATAAAACGAACGACGTCGAAAATAAAGTCCATATAAAATGCGCTCGACGAAATATTTAATGCTCAATTAGATAAGCGTTTTGGGTTCTGTGGCGTTTGAATTGTTTTCGAGATAACGCGCGTTTAGTGGAGCTGAGGCGACGATTAGGCTTCGATAGCTGCAGTGGTCATATAAAACCTTTTTTTCGAAATTTTCGATCACCCATTTATTGTCGTTGACAGCTCACTTAAAACCAAATTATTTTCGGTATTTTTTGTCAAGTTTGAAAACAAATGTCTTTGTCCATTGTGTGAATGGAGGTTGCAGCGATGCGATGGCTGGTAGCCAGTGGTAGCTGGTAGCTCTGCTTTGTGCCACTCACAATGAGTGATATACGAGCGACGTAATTGTGAATTGTCGCCCGGCCTCTCGGGATGCGCGCTCAATGTGAAATTATTACCCATACATGGCATAACGAAAATGAATTATTGCTTTTTATTGCCCATCTCTGATGGACGTTTACGGCAAAATAGCTCTTAGTTCATTTTATTTGCGACTTTCTATAATTTTCTTGTCTTTAAACGTACAAAAGAATTGGAATTTATCTCCGAGATTAAAGCGATTCATCTCGAGTAGATAAAACGTCATTAGATTCTCGTAAAAGACATGTTTGGATCAGAAAAGACGTCAATGACTTCATCATACTCCGATAAAGCTCGGAGCGTTTCCCAACCGCCGCCGGACACAGTATTAATAAATCGAGTGATTTATGGTTGTTTTGAGTAATTACGTCTCATCAAATTTGAATAATGCAAGTCGTCATAAATAAAGTACGAGAGCGCGAAAGATCATAAGTCAATCCTGCGAGAGCTCGGAAACACCCCCTGCGATGATGACTCAATGCAGACAGGAACATATTTAATTAGTACATTAATTTTGAGTTATTTAATGTCCCACAATGAGCCAGGTGTTCGTCAAATGTCAACGGTAATTTTAATTTATGGAGTGGACACGGACGGTGAGATTGGATTCACTAGATTTTGACTTTAACGGACGGTGGAAGCGTCGCCTTAACTGGCAATCCGTCGGGCGGAATGGAATTATCGGTCTGTGCGCAAGTTGTAAACCGACTGCGGTCCCATTCATTACTCGCACAGATAATCCACAGACAGCACTTTATTATCAGTTATAATAATAATTTACTTTTATAGATCCACATTACTCATGTTTGTTCTTATTTGACTGCGATTTGATGGGGCGAAATTGCCTCAATAAAATAATAGCGTGCCTTAATTATGAATATTTTATAGTGCTGGTTGTACACGGGTGGATGAGTGATGGTTGCTTGTTCGGGTCCCGGGTCCGGTGTCGGGTTAGCGTGGTTTGGCCTTAATTAGGCTCGTGTTGGGAATTTGAATTTTATTTAATGCCATGACTAATCCTGTTCGGACGAAGGCTCTGTTGCATTTGTCATAATTTTTCTACGTCGCGGTTTATTCGCATTGCGACAATCGGCTTTGTCCCCGCGCGGTCATCGTTGATATATTGAATCAATTTGTAGAATCTATATCATACCTCATATCAAACGAGTCGAATGAATCCTCGACAGGCGTCGGAATCCGAAGATCTATTTCCAGTTGTTCATATTTAATTGGTGAACGAATACCGTTACATCGTGGGATTGAGAGTGACGATTATAATTAATAGCACAAGTTTAAGCTATGATTCAGATTTATCAAGATCGATATTAAACTCACTATTTTAGAACTTATATCTTTAGCTCATTTTAAGAATAAAAAAATATAAAGGTATTAAAAAAAAGTTCTTGTAACTATCAAACTTAGTTTAAAGAGTGGGAGGAGGGAACAAAAAAAGTAGCAATGTAATTGTCTGCGCAGCACGTGTGAAGGCACCTGGCAGACACCCCGTGGCCAGACCTCCGACTACGCAATAAAATGACCCGTGAACTTCTTAATGCACTATAAACTTGGAAATAAAAGGGAACGTACTAAAAACCTTAGTTTGCAGATGGTATCTCCAGCTGGATTATATTGATGTAATTTTTTTTTAAATTACTGTGATTCTTTATTTAATTACTCCCTAATATCTCATACATTCTTTAAATTCAAAAGCATCTTTTAGAATCGTATTTATACCTACTTGGTGATTCTAGGTGACAGTTTCACCGTGTATGACCCACAGACATTATTTATTTTATGACCTACCTGAAAGTAGGTACGTCATCTGATCGGACCAACACCTCTTTTCCTTACCTACAAAAACCATAAGATTTTGAAAATCCAACCGTAAGGTCCCAAAACCCTTCCGCCATATCTTACTAAAAATTCTTGTAAACAGGTCGTAAAGTCATAAAAGTACAAAAAGCCAAAGTGACTCATCACACCAATTCTCCATAATATTTATTCTAAATTTCACTAAGAGAATTACCCAGTTTCATTCGAAAGCTTTCGTTTACGAGCGTTATTTACGTGTGCAATTTAATTGGACCGCACTATTTGTTATAGTATAAGCGAGCGTATCCAAGTCATTACGAAGATTAATGTGAATATAAGTCAGAATTGAATTAATTTCGTCAAGCATTGAATGATGGCAAAGTTGACATTAAAATTCTCCATCCTCAAAGTAATTGCTGGATATAAGAATATCTGTAAAAAAAGGACTTCGTTATTTATATCTGTAGTCTGCATGATGACAACTCAATAAAATATTTATATTTGATTATTGAGTTCTTAATAAAACTGAGCCGGTTTGTTGAACACTTTTCTATACTTATAAATAAACTATGCTTATTTCGAGCAAATCTTTTATCCTATAATACCTATGTGGAGAACAGTAATTTTGGTATATTATGTAATCCTAAACACAGAAATGACTTAACTATTCAATTTTCATGAAACTGAAAATACCGAAACCGTCTAGTATGAAAATCAAAGAGTGGAATCTTTAATTAGTTTAATTTTGAAGATTTTTAAATTTGATTAGACCCTACTAAAGTTAGGCATGATTTTCATAAGCCAAGCTGGTATCACATAAATATTAGTACACCTAAAGAAATACAAGAAGCTTAGCGTAGGCCTTCATAATAGGTCTATGAGTATTATACAAGTTCCTTCATAATAAAATTAGGACTAAATTAAGATTACAGAAGCCCACCTAAGAAGTGCCACCCCACTATAATACCTAATAAATGCTAACCAAGTGACATACGTTAATAACTCCAAGATGAACGTTAATAGTCAATTTTGTATGCATCCAAGCATTTAGCGATCTCGATCAACTTTTAATAGCTTTTAAGGAATTCGATTACTTCAAGGCGTAATGAGGGGTTAACAATAGCGAAGATATTAAAATTATACCGTGTGATTACAGTCTACTATGAATATAAAAAGATTTTTTAAAAGTATTAACTTTGGTCGTCTTTATTTTGGAAAATACCACAGCAATTTCGAGTGTTATTTATGCTACTATCACTTATATTTTTTTTATTTAAAATATTATACAAGCAACTGAAATTTGGAATAAGTACCTATAATTTGTCGGAACTATTTCGTTCAAAAAACAAATCAGAATTAACTGGGATTTTTTTTCTAAACAAAAGACGACTTTTAATATTTTCTGGAGATGGAGATAAATCACTTTTAACTCGAATAACAAGGATATTAGTTGAAATAATGACATGCGCTATTGCGTTAAAGTACCTTTTGCATTACTTAGTCGATAATACATTTTAAATAAGACTTTATTGATGTAGTTATGACATTAAAATGCAAATATCAAGTCGTAAAAACAATGCTCGAGAAATCGGTACTGCAATCGTTCGAGTGCAGACAATAAGAATAAGAATTATTTATTGTAAAACTGTGTATAACGTGTATAATAATATCGATATTAAGAAAGAATGAGGACTGAGCCGCTTGTAATATTTGGATTTATAATCTGTTGTAGGTAACTTACACAAATATATTTAACTTGGATCTGTTACAGTATTTCTGTTGTTTTTGTGTACAATAAAGATTTTTTTTTAACTTTTGCTTGATTATTAAGACAAAGACAATAACATTTATTTTTTTTATGTCTTTTTTTTTTAATCTTAGTAGCTATTTTTTTTTTAATTTAGTAGTATTTGATAAGCCTACCTGATATGAAATGGTAACTTCTATAACAATGTATTGCCTCATCATTAGCTTAAAAATAAGTTTCTTTTATTTCACTGAGAATGAACTTTTTAGTTTAATTTTATTTTATCTGTATTTGATTATAATACCAGGGCCATTAATTTATTTATGGTATTCGATATGGTATGCACTTACAATTTATGTTTTTGTTCGAACGAGATGAATGGATCGATGATTTTGTTTTTTTATTGGGTTTTAGATGATTTTAATTGTATTTTTTGTTCTGCACTAAAAGGTAATTCTCATTATAAAATATGATTAAACCTTTTTTGTCGTAAATAATCGTAAATAGTAGATAAAGTGACATTTACGACCTCCCAACAATATAATGATAATATTAAATAAAAGTAAAACATGTGGTCATAAAATATTTTTTGCTAAGTATATAAATATTAATTTTATTGTCATCACCCGAATGTTTTATTAAAAATACCATCAAATAAAAAAACACTGCCTATAAAACTGCATGCTCAATATTTGCGTCTTCAAATGAAATTATTTAAATACGTTCTCTTTTTTTATAACGAAGCAATAATAAGATTTGATTAAAACATTATTATGGACCCCTCTGTTTAGGTTGAATTAATTATTTGAATGCCATACATTACAAACTCAACAGGGTTGTCGACTAAAATCTAAATATAATTATTATTACAAACAAAAAAATTACCTGTTGCTATCCGATTTTTGCAAACTCTGTTTAAGTATATTTATTTTTGGAATACTTGACTTGATAACAAATATACTTAATAAAAAAAAAATCGTTTCAAAATGAACCCAAAAAACATTAACATCTAAAAGGCGAATTCTAATTGTATGCATTTTTGGCAGGTTGCCGCGAAACGGCCTTCATCTACGCGATCACCAGTGCAGGAGTCACGCACTCCGTATCCCGCGCCTGCGCAGAAGGCTCCATAGAATCTTGCACCTGTGACTACTCCCATATCGACAGAACCCCCCACAGAACCCGCGCGGCCGCAGCATCCAACGTCAGGGTGTGGAAGTGGGGGGGTTGCAGTGACAACATCGGATTTGGGTTCCGATTCAGCCGGGAATTCGTCGATACCGGCGAAAGGGGGAAGACGCTGAGAGAAAAAATGAACCTTCATAACAATGAAGCTGGCAGAGCGGTAAGTTTTAAAATTGTTTACTAGTTGTAGGTACCTAATCAATTTTACTTTTACTTATAACAATTAGTGACAAATATAAAATAGTAAACAACTTACTGTAATCATTCTATATGCTGACAGAAATGGTATAAATACGCCATAATATATCATTCAAGCTAAACATACATAAGTGTCAAGCAGTTAAAGTTGAATAGTATCTAAAGTACCGATTCGTCCAATCGCCACTCGGTAGCACTTATCCATTAAACAATCGACGCTCGGGCCAATGACGGCCATTGTCAACGCGCTTGTTTACATTACCATTACGGGTGACGATCGAGCGTCTCATGTCGCTCAAGTGGAATATTAATTATGCGTCGGACAGCGCGGCCCATCGTGCGGCGACTGCGCAACAGGCACCCATTCGCCGCGCACCTCCCTCCCACTGCACGCTGAACTCCCACATTTGCATACCCATACACCCGCCGCTCCAGCCCGAAACCATCCGAAAGGGACGCGGGCGCCGCCACACCAGACGCATCATTAACCCGAACGCTTAATTCCTGTCACGGCAGACGCACTGGGTGTCCAGCTGATGAATATTCAAGGCATTCCATTATCTGACACATATTTGGCCGCTAGGCGCCGCGCTCGGGCCTCCCTGTCCCCGAGTAAACTAGACGAAGCGCGCGGATAGAAAAATATCGATCGTCTCCACTCTCGCGTCATTTATCTCCCTTCTAAGAATGATGAATGTCCCTAGCGCATGATTTACGAGCGGTCCACGCGCGGTGACGACCGGCCCACCTCCTCACGATTTGTAACAATTTGCTCGATCGTGAGATGCGATCGACGGGGTGCGCTTAAAACATCATCGATCACGCGGGATCGACGCTTATCGGTGGAATTTAAAGATACCCGGACATCGGCCGACCCCCGTCTAGGAGGTTCCGACTCGAAGGTTAATATTGTCGTTTGTTCGCAGCACGTGCAGACGGAGATGCGGCAGGAGTGCAAGTGCCACGGCATGTCGGGCTCGTGCACGGTGAAGACGTGCTGGATGCGGCTGCCGAGCTTCCGGTCGGTCGGCGACGCGCTCAAGGACCGGTTCGACGGCGCGTCGCGGGTGCTGGTCTCCAACGCGGAGCTGGAGAGCCCGGCGCAGGTGCAGCGCAACGACGCGGCGCCGCACCGCGCGCCGCGCCGCGACCGGTACCGCTTCCAGCTGCGGCCGCACAACCCCGAGCACAAGGCGCCCGGCGCCAAGGACCTCGTGTACCTGGAGCCGTCGCCCGGCTTCTGCGAGAAGAACCCGCGGCTCGGCATCCCCGGCACGCACGGCCGCGCCTGCAACGACACCAGCATCGGCGTGGACGGCTGCGACCTCATGTGCTGCGGCCGCGGGTACCGCACCGAGACCATGTTCGTGGTGGAGCGCTGCAACTGCACGTTCCACTGGTGCTGCGAGGTCAAGTGCAAGCTGTGCCGCACCGAGAAGGTGGTGCACACGTGCTTATAGGCCATCCGTGCGTCGTACGCGACGAGTGAACTCTAGTGTGGACCCGTTGTGACTCAGACTCGGACCAGTTCCGATAACGGACTCTGTACATAATCGCTGTTTCGATGGAGTCGTCGGAACCGTATATCATGTTGACTTATGTAAATAGTTCTATTTCGTTTCTTCTCATTCGGTTATCGATCCGATGTGTAAATTGAGCTCCTACTCGCTCGGTTAATTTATTTGGCTATTGAGTGCGAATATGTGATCTAGTAACGTTACTATTGTGGACGCTGTCGTTCGGAAATTGATTGGACCAGTTCGCGGATGATTTATCTGTTGCCATCAGTATTATTGAAATGGACTCGTTGATTTCCCACGCGGTCGGCCGAATTTCGTATTAAAAGACATTTGAACCGAACGACCCGAAAAGATACGCGATACAGACCATTCGAGACTTTACATGGTATTTCTAAATACCGTTCCAAAGTTAATATCGACGTCATCGAAGAAGTTATTCGCGATTTAAACTGCAGCAATAATAATGCAAGTTTTATAAATACTTTCTATTTTATAGACGTGCACGTCGGCGCGGCCGCATAACTGTTCTGAGACTCAGCGAAATTATCTTGTAATTATAATTTCATATTATAATTAAGCCGGTTAATGGATTTTGTGGCTTAATAGCATTTGCATAAAGTATCTTCTTGGGTGTTCGGGTCCGGAGGCTGCTCTCGGCCCTTATCAGTGAGTAAGTAGCGCCGTCGTAAAAGTGTCCCACATTACGAGATAAACGCTCTCGAGAACTTTAATTAAATATTAAATGAATTAAATAATCAGTATTATACGTATAATATTGTATGCGAGTTGTGTAGATACTTGGAGGATCAGCTGCACGCAAATCTAGTTGACACTTTGTATACAGCATACATGTTATGGACCGCTCCATCTAGATGAGTTTGTACAATATGTTATCAGTTAATAAACGCATGTGTTACTAAAATAGTAACTTTGTATATCCTCGCTTACTTGTTAATTATATCGATGTAATCGCAAACTGTTGACTTCTATAGTAGCCGCTTTATTTATGCACATAACTCCCTCGACTTAACCCTTAAACGTCCAATTTACATTACGTTCAGTTTGACAGATAATATTAATACAATTTTGACATTCCATTGTTCATTCGACAGTTTGCCGTGTCTAGGGAAGCTTTACTAATCATAGATTGTATCAACGTGAATGATATTTCATTATGTGATATAAACATAGGTTAGTTGTAAGTTTTGATAGATAGCTTAAAAAAAGCTTAATTTTGTAATATAATGTCAGTGAACCTATACTCTGGTAAGAATGTGTTTAAGAAAATATTTATTAAAACTTGTTTTAATTTATTAAATTTTACTTTAAAACATTGCTTTTTAAAGTAAATGAAATGTTAGTTTTAAAAAAAAGTCCGATGTCAAAAACTATCGGTTAAATTGAAAGCAGGTGAAGTTTGTTACATTAATATTAATAAATGTATCGATATATTTGGGCTCTGTTTAAAAACGTACTTAATTTGATTTTAAACTTTAAATTGTGACAGAGTTCAAGAGATACCGCGTCGGATTTAAAAGACTGAAGTTTTTTTTTATTTCATAGATGTAATAAATATCCATGACTGGATTCATTAAGCCATTTTTTTATAGAAATTTTAGCATGATAGTAATTGTGATAAAAAGTATTTTAAAGTATTGTAAAGTCAGTGTCATCTTGGATTTGATCTGTGCCATTTTAACCTTTTATACCTGACATATTTGTCAGTATTTTGACAGAAATAAATTACCGCTTCAAATCAATTATGTACGAAACTTATGAATTAATTTTACGCATGTATATAATATGAACATTTTAAGTTATTTATGTAAATGTAGCATTTTCAAATTGTTAATATTAAGTTAAAAAACAATTGAAATCAGCTGAACTTATCTGAATCTCAAATATTGTTTGTAATATTTAAATGTACCTTTTGAAAAGTATTTCGTCCAGTGACCACTTGAGGGTTAACACTATTATAATTATTGGTTGTACATTAGCATTATGTATATATTTATACTTAATTAAAAATATTGATTAGTTGTTACTAAAAATATAAAATTGATCAAAAAATCTACATTTTGTTTAATTGGTTTCCTACGTTAACTTTATTTAACCAAAATATTATTGAGTCGGTAGGTACTGCTTAGGGCAAATAAAGAACCGATGGATAGGGACTTCGGATAGTGTGAAAAATAGGGACAAAATGGAAAACGTTTGCTATAGCGTTATTTATCGACATAACTAAAGCCAAAATATATTTAGCTTTAGAGACAGGATGCAAGATCTGCTGTTCTCACAGAACTTCTAACAGCAGATCCTGCAAAAATCTTGTCATAAGTCCTAAGTCATAAGACCAAAAAGCTTTAGATGACTTAGTACGGAGGTAGTAAATAAATATTCACATATTTTGAAAAGACGTCGATTCGGTCTATCTTATAAACAGTTATAAAATATATTTAGTAAGGTTCGTCGCGTCTCGTTTGTTTAATTGTTTTTTGTTAAAACTAATTATGTGTTAATCTTGACTATAAATTTTATGTATTTTAAATTACATTCAAACTGGTTTTTTGATATGGATAAAACATTAATATCTAATATAAAACAATCTTGATCTCACAACCGATAAAGACATATCGCTCAGCTTGATTTCAGAGAAGATTGAATCACATTTCAAGTTGTTTTTCGTTTACTTTTTACTAAAATCATAAAAAAATCCAATAGGTAGAATATCTGCTCAAATCGTTGCATCTGTTTTGATTCCATCATTATTTTATTGAGATTCGATTGCAATTTTTCTGAAACGCATATACCTAACAGATGTCAATACAAACCATAAGAAGTCTTACGTTCACCTGACAAGGTAGAATCTCCTCTGGCTATTGAAGTTGAAAGTGAAAAGTCTCTCAGTGTTGGTGGTCGCCGAAGCCTGGAGCGTATTCCCACGAATATCGCCCTCGTTGGAAAATTTATGTATATGCATTGAGAAATCTGTCATAAAGGATACGTATGGCGTGCCCGAACTGAAATAGCGTGAATAATTTTTCACGCTTTTGCATCTTGCAAAAGGTTTGCTGAGTTGCTGTTTGAGATATTGATGAGCTTTGGTTCTGCTTTCATAAAACAAAGACATATCCTGACAACTGAAATATTTTAGAACTGTTATTTGATCAAATTGCAGTTCAGTTTTCTTCTTCGTCTTTTATTGATATTTTGAATGATCGATTTTCATAGCGTTTGACAGAATTAACGAAAAATCAGGTAGGCCATGCTCAAATCAGGTAGGTCATGCTTAAATCAGGTAGGTCATGCTTAAATCAGGTAGGCCATGCTCAAATCAGGTAGGTCATGCTTAAATCATATGCTCAAACCGCGGCATTGACGTCATTTTATAAAGCTCAGTCACGTCAGTCCACAAAAATGCCACGGAATACTGATGAGTTACTATAGTAAAATCATAGAAAACTGAACTGCAACTGAACGGATATTCGGTCACAAGGGGAACTAACTATCTAACATAAACTATCTAACATTTTAAAAGACCAGGGGGGCTACCCCTTGGTCTTTTAAAAAGTTAGCGTTGACTTTATGTCATCATTACGTATGGTAATCGATACAGTCTGCGCTAACTTTTTATAAGATAGACTGTAAATATTTTATAACTGATGTAGCGAATCAACTTCATACAACGATCTGTATGTATATACTGAGTTTTGAATAAGTCTATGACATATCAGTTTGTGAAACGAAAAAGCAAATAAGTGTATTAAGCGTTCACTTTTGTCTAATGCTTCGGCTACATTAGCGGGCGAATATTCGTATCGTGTTGGCGCGACGAAAACATCGTGTTCGGATAAAGGCGATATCCTACGCGATGACACGATGTACCCGGCCACATACATCGCGTTAACACGAATATTCGCCATAGCCCGCTAGTGTGGCCCCAGCATAAGAAAAAACAATGGTGAATGCATTTTTGATCTGACTAGTTTAACATGGCTGCGTTTTTAGCTGATATTTTCAAGGCACACTGATTAGGATACGCTTAATCAATGGCAATGTAATCATGTGAAGTGACAATATGGGGAGTTGTTACTCACACTATTCAATCTTCATCTACCTCAGATAATATGTCTGGTAGGCGCCTCTGATATGCCCTAACCTAGTGAAAGCGTGACGTATCTACGAGTACCTACGACGACCTATCACGAGCATTGGCCTATTTATGTATTTAAAAACGAATAAAACTTTGAAACATGGTTCAGAGTCACACTCGCTACTATCTTGACAAAAGGCAGATTATCTGCCATATACATTTACGGGTATACCATTTAAGTTACAGTAAGTAATATTTTATTTACATGACCGTAGTTTTTTACAATACAATAACAAGTTTATGAAAAACAATAAAACCTTATCATCCAAATCAGTTTTTCGTAAACTCGATTGGGAAATGTATGCAGAGTGGTTACAAATCTATATTTTAGGAATAACAATTTATATTTCAATAGGACTGCCTTATGCTGATGAACTAAAGAACTCTGCAGCAGCCGAAAATGACAATGACGATGGATATGATGAAGTTCCTGGTAATGGAGGCGCTGATTATGGACCTGCACTACCAAATGATCCCACAACTGATATAGCATATGCTAGTGAAAATGATTACAATTATGATGCAGACAAAACTGACACAAAAAATGCTAGTACCAATGGCGAAACCGAGTACGTAGATTATGCTTCTAACGAAGAATATGATGATGAAACAACTGATGCGCAAGGTAATGCAGGTTCTGACTATGTTGGTGAAGAAACATACGATTACGAAGAAGCCAATAATGGAAATGCCAATGCCCAAACATATGACGATGCAGGAAATGAATATGGAGATGCATATGACGATGCCGAACAAGATTATGCAGATGGATATGATTACGAGCAAGATTATGAAAATGATGATACATACACCGATGAAGAATCAGATTATGGGGAATATAACGAAGGATTACTTAAGCTGAAGAATTCTCTTGAAATATTAGATCGCAACATGCCAGAGCCAGGTTTTGATTTATCTTACGAAGAGATTATGAAGCTAAAGCTGTGGCCTGACGCTCTTATTCCTTATTACATCGATGTGTATTCATTTAATGGTAAGTAGTTTAAAAAGGTTTATTGGTAGTTTTTATACTTTGATAGAGGGTTTGACAGAAGTTGAGTTAGCTAGCATTTAGTACAAAGTGCATTTGTACAACACGCATTGCTCTTTTTAATATTCTATTTTTACACTTATATTTCATTATATCATACAGAGGTTTAACTTTAGGGAAAAAATTATCAATTTTATTTACTGATTGAAGATGCGCCTAAGCTCACATACAATATAAAAACATACAGTCATATTTCAAGAAGCATAATAACAACACATTTTATTTTCAGATAAGGTAATGCGGGATAAAATCCGAAGTTTCCTCAGCTCTGTGAACAGTCTTACTGCTTTAAACTTTGTGGAGCTACCAAGCCCACCTAGCAATGATATGAGATGGGTGTTTTTTGTCAACCGTCGAGGTTTACTGGGCTGTGCTGACCATTCAATAAGGAATTTCACCAATGCAGGAGTTCAGGTCAACATATGTTTATTTTTTTGTTTATCACTAATTTCTTGAGCATTTCTTTAATATATCTCTTAACATCGATGTTTACCTTCGTGGTTAGGGCAGAAATTAAGTATGTATGTTAGGTCATTCAGTCTACTCGGAAAAACGATTCACGCATGGGCATCATTTTGATATGCACTTCTTCTTTTTTAGACTACCTATTTTTTGCCTAAGACATCAGGAGTAACACGTGTAATTTAATGTTGATACTATCCTAACCAATCTGATATAAAAAATTGATTACAATTCATGTAATTAATTCTATTAAGCTATAGTTTGTTTGTATTTTTTAAAACAGCAAGTCGTGCTTGGCTATCACTGCATGAGCACAGAAGGCGAGCTGGCTGAAGCCGTGCTAGCCATTGCTGGAGTTCCAGCCCAGCACAACTCACCCGATCGCGATTACTACATCAAAATTAATGAAGAGAATATTATACCTGGTAATAATGAGCTACATCAACATCATAGTAATAAAAACATAGGAAAAGCATAATTTTATAATTTCGGATATGTTTCAGAAAAGAAATACTTGTTTGAAAAACGCACTGATGACGAATGGTTATTCCATAATCTGGAATATGATTTCGATAGTGCCGGACATTTCCATAGTTTCAAGCATTCAATAAATGGTCGGGCTACTATTGAACTTCAGGTATATATTAATATTTATCCTATCAAAAAAACACTTGCGGCCGGTTTCTCGAACGATGATCAACGAAAAAATCAAATAACAATGTGTCAAAACTCGGATCAATCGTGATTTGGGTTGTTCATTGCTTGTCATCTAAACTGTTGTTAAATAGGTATTTCGCAGATGACAAGCGATGAACAACCCAAATCACGATTGATCCTAGTTTTGACACATTGTTATTTGATTTTTTCGTTGATCATCGTACGAGAAACCGGCCCTTGATTTCGTTTATATTTACTAGCTGTGTAGGTAATTTATCTCTTTCTCTCTCTCTCTCATCTATCTCTAAATGTTATCCAGATTGTATAAGAATGACTAGATTTAACAAAACAAAAAGTTTTGTGCTTGATCTTTCCGAATAGATGCAAATAATATATCATTGTCAGTTCTTAATCAAAAAACGTTTGTTACAGAAAAAAACAGACATTCCCGTGGCAATCGGAGAGTCAAGAGAATTAACTGCCAGGGATATTCTCAAAATTCGGATGCTCTACAACTTTATTGTTAAAAAAAAGCTGCTCCAAGCCCCAGATTGTCACAAACTTTTTGAACCTGGTAAAAAATTCAGTAAATACAAACCTGGAGATCAAAACAAACCAAGACCTAAACCGTTTGAATATACTGGCGAAGCTCCAAACGCTCCATTGGACGAAGATGACGTCGAAATTGATCCAGACCAAACTATAGATAACAATGACGACGATTTGGTAGGTGCACCAAATGTTGAAAATTATCCCGTTGATCCCCCAGAACATGAATACGAAGGTCCGAATACAACCCAAATACTAGAGTATGACAATGATGAAGATAATGAAGAAGATCATCAAAGTATAGGTGATGCTAACGAATATAATCCTCCAGACTACGACTACGGACCACCTGAATACGAAAACCCAAATCAGTATGGTCCACAAGAAGAAGAAGAGTCAGATAATTTCAGTCCTGGTGACTTTAACAACGAAAAAGCTCCTGATATTGTTAACATAAAAGAAGGTCTAATATCAGGAGCTCATCAAAATAACATAGAAAAACTATTTGGTAAACGACCGAGTAAAAGACCAGATCCACTTACTGTTTTATCTGATTTTCAAACCGATGAAGATGATAAACCGCGTAAAACCCGACTCAAGAAAATGGATCTTAAGTTTCAAAAATATGGTTAAAAATAATGAAAATTATACGAAAAAAATCATATTACTTTAATACAACATATACATCTATCACAATAATTTTAAAGGCACGTTTGTATGTTCCGTTTGACATAGCATGTTTCACAAATGACTTCGCAACACCATTTGAATTGGCAGTTGCAGTTTTCTGTTTCTCTTATTGTTGTCTCGGTGTATCCTCGTCTGCAGCACATCTGATCGCAGCTGTCTGTACCCGCAGAGCTGACATTACATTGGCGGCCCATGGTGCCGAGAGATCCGAAGGCGTTTAGAATACAAAAGTCTGGGGACTCTTCAGAATAGATAATATCTTTCTTCCCGGGCCTTTTTATGCTGGACGTTTCTGGCATGAAGCTGTCACCATCGTTGCTAGCGATCACCTGGCAAAGAGAGTAAAGCGTTTAGCACCTGTCAAATTAAATCCTCTCTAACTAAAAGATTAAAACACAACACTAATGTTATCTTTATCTTATTATTATGGTACCTGTCTTAAGGCCCCGTGAAGAATCAACGGCGGTTCGAGTTTAGGTATTTATCGACACGCGACGCGGCTCACAGCGCTCGCGACTCGCGAACGTACCGTCCACGCGATATTGAAAGACTTACGAATTTGATATTTTTACATTACTTCATTACTTCCAACATTAAATATCAATGATATTATTCATCGATATTTAATCTTGGAAGTATGAAATTATGTGTTTAATTGGTTTGTTATATCGTATCAAGAAACAAATATTAAAAAGAAGATGAGATTTCTAAATAGTTTGTACTACATATTTTCTATCACCTACAAAAGTGTGACTTGTAGCCTCGAAACTAATATTATATTTCTAAGTAGGAATATTCGTGAATATGAAAAAAAATGCTCAAACAATTCCGCGCGCTACTGTTCTTGCTAGAGTGTTTGCCTTAGTTCTAACTTATTTATTACTTTAGCGTATCAGCATTGCTATTGAGCGCGTTGTGTATAACGCACTTCTCAATAAATCGTTTTTTTTGTGCTGAAAATACAAGACGAAATTCAGTTAGATAAACTATGATTGAACGAGTCGATTACCAGTTTCCCAATCCTCAGTTTTTATTTTTACTACTTCACCAAGATTATTTTATAAGATTTATTTTATTTTTATTTATTTATTATTCCTTGCATTGTTTCCATCACATACATTGACCCCCTATCTTATAAAAAGTTAACGTTGACTTTATGTCATCATTACGTATGGTAATCAATACTTCAAGTCTGCGCTAACTTTTTATAAGATAGACCGTATAGGTATGTATAAGTACATATTTACCATGCAGCATGTAAGCCAGTTTTGGTAGGTAATGAATCTAAAACTTACCTTCATGCATAGGCTAAAAACGAAGCCGTGAAGTTTTACCATTTTGGAATCCAAGATGGCGCGCACTAGTTTTGGTCAAATTAGCGATATGGGTGTCATTTTCGGGGTTTTTCAGGATGCTGATTACGAATATGGCAACCATTTTGGAATCCAAGATGGCGCGCACTAGTTTTGGTCAAATTAGCAATATGGGTGTCATTTTCGGGGTTTTTTGGGATGCTGATTACGAATATGGAAACAATTTTGGAATCCAACATGGCGCACACTGGTTTTGGTCAATTTAGCGATATGGGTGTCATTTTCGGGGTTTTTTGGGATGCTGATTACGAATATGGCAACCATTTTGGGATCCAAGATGGCGCGCACTAGTTTTGGTCAATTTAGCGATATGGGTGTCATTTTCGGGGTTTTTTGGGATGCTGATTACGAATATGGCAACCATTTTGGAATCTAAGATGGCGCACACTGGTTTTGGTCAATTTAGCGATATGGGTGTCATTTTCGGGGTTTTTTGGGATGCTGATTACGAATATGGCAACCATTTTGGAATCCAAGATGGCGCGCACTAGTTTTGGTCAATTTAGCGATATGGGTGTAATTTTCGGGGTTTTTTGGGATGCTGATTACGAATATGGCAACCATTTTGGAATCTAAGATGGCGCGCACTAGTTTTGGTCAATTTAGCGATATGGGTGTCATTTTCGGGGTTTTTTGGGATGCTGATTACGAATATGGCAACCATTTTGGAATCCAAGATGGCGCGCACTAGTTTTGGTAAATTTAGCGATATGGGTGTCATTTTCGGGGTTTTTTGGGATGCTGATTACGAATATGGCAACCATTTTGGAATCCAAGATGGCGCGCACTAGTTTTGGTCAATTTAGCGATATGGGTGTCATTTTCGGGGTTTTTTGGGATGCTGATTACGAATATGGCAACCATTTTGGAATCCAAGATGGCGCACACTGGTTTTGGTCAATTTAGCGATATGGGTGTCATTTTCGGGGTTTTTGGGGATGCTGATTACGAATATAGCAACCATTCTGGAATCCAAGATGGCGCGCACTAGTTTTGGTCAATTTAGCGATATGGGTGTCATTTTCGTGGTTTTTTGGGATGCTGATTATGAATATGGCAACCATTTTGAAATCCAAGATGGTTGATGCAAAATGGTTGCCATATTCGTAATCAGCATTCAAAAAAACCCCAAAAATGATACCCATATCTCTATTTTGACCAAAACTAGTGTGCGCCGTCTTTGATTCCAAAATGGTTGCTATATTCGTAATCAGCATTCCTAAAAACCCCGAAAATGACACCCATATCGCTAAATTGACCAAAACTAGTGCGCGCCATCTTGGATTCCAAAATGGTTGCCATATTCGTAATCAGCATCCCAAAAAACCCCGAAAATGACACCCATATCGCTAAATTGACCAAAACTAGTGCGCGCCATCTTAGATTCCAAAATGGTTGCCATATTCGTAATCAGCATCCCAAAAAACCCCGAAAATGACACCCATATCGCTAAATTGACCAAAACCAGTGCGCGCCATCTTGGATTCCAGAATGGTTGCTATATTCGTAATCAGCATCCCCAAAAACCCCGAAAATGACACCCATATCGCTAAATTGACCAAAACCAGTGTGCGCCATCTTGGATTCCAAAATGGTTGCCATATTCGTAATCAGCATCCCAAAAAACCCCGAAAATGACACCCATATCGCTAAATTGACCAAAACTAGTGCGCGCCATCTTGGATTCCAAAATGGTTGCCATATTCGTAATCAGCATCCCAAAAAACCCCGAAAATGACACCCATATCGCTAAATTGACCAAAACCAGTGTGCGCCATCTTGGATTCCAAAATGGTTGCCATATTCGTAATCAGCATCCCAAAAAAACCCGAAAATGACACCCATATCGCTAAATTGACCAAAACTAGTGCGCGCCATCTTGGATCCCAAAATGGTTGCCATATTCGTAATCAGCATCCCAAAAAACCCCGAAAATGACACCCATATCGCTAAATTGACCAAAACCAGTGTGCGCCATGTTGGATTCCAAAATGGTTTCCATATTCGTAATCAGCATCCCAAAAAACCCCGAAAATGACACCCATATTGCTAATTTGACCAAAACTAGTGCGCGCCATCTTGGATTCCAAAATGGTTGCCATATTCGTAAACAGCATCCTGAAAAACCCCGAGAATGACACCCATATCGCTAAATTGACCAAAACTAGTGCGCGCCATCTTGGATTCCAAAATGGTTGCCATATTCGTAATCAGCATCCCAAAAAACCCCGAAAATGACACCCATATCGCTAAATTGACCAAAACCAGTGCGCGCCATCTTGGATTTGAAAATGGTTGCCAAATTCGTAATCAGCATCCCAAAAAACCCCGAAAATGACACCCATATTGCTAATTTGACCAAAACTAGTGCGCGACATCTTGGATTTCAAATCAAAGTGGATATACAATAGGAATATTTATATCCGTATGATCCTAAGTATAGAAAAATTCTAAAATCATTTTTGATTTCACAAAGACTCAAATCTATAAAAGTTGCCCTTCAAAGGTGGTTACGAAGAGAACGCTCGTAGCGAAAAGGCCGCCCAATTGTCTGTTACTAACAATAATATGAACTTTGTTCAATACGGAACGTCATTGTGGCATCAATAAAAAAAATCGTTTTTGTACTAAGGATCAAAACCACACGGTCCCACTATATTTGAAGTCGATTTTGGTTTTATAATTATTTACGTAATACTTGTAGCTCGCGACGAAGACCGACATGACCGCTCTCTCTGACCGCTCGAGGCGGACTGATTTACGACGCGGTGCGCTCCTCGATTTATAGGTTGTTTTCAAAAAATTGTATAAAAATAAGTAATAGCTACAAGCTTCCAATTTTTTTTTATTATTATCAGAAAAGCCTGAATTTTTATATAGTTGTTATATTTCAGCTGTAGTCTCTATAATCTTCGTAGAAATAACGGTTATATTGAAGGGTAAAATTTTATAATATGCTTATTTTCATACCGTCTTTTCAATATGACATTGTATGAACGTATGATATTTTTTTTTGTACTTTCTACTCACGGCAAAGTGTTCTTTCATACCTCATTTTTTATATTACTTTCTTATTATTATTTTGACCACAATCACGATCGAAAGTACGCTATTTTTGCTCATTTTCGAAAACCTTGTCTACAAATTAATTAATTTCTCAGTTGTTAATTAATAAATCAAAATTTTGCTTCCTACATACAACTTTTGAAGAATCATTCTTTGATATGCATATCTTTTTATAACCGTGAAACTTTTCAGTTAATAAAAACCTTATTCGAAACCTCGCCAATTTCACAGAACGCAATGAAGGGACCCTTAATTTTTAGTTATTTTTAAAAAAATACATTGCCAAAAATAATTCCAGAGCTGTCAACGAAATATGATTTCGCTTTTGTTAATTCTTTATTGATTAAATGGAAGTTTATTATATGGTTCAAGTTTACTCTAATTATTTGGTTGTTAAGAATATTATTTAAAAGTTACATAGATAGGTTACCTTAGCAGCACCTTCAAATCTGTCTCGCAGTCTGTCACCGACCTCCCTGAAGGTCGGCATTCGCCACCAGCACGTCCTCAGGGTGCAGGAACCAGACAGCCCATGGCATTTGCACTCTATCTTCATATTATTTTTAATTGCCTGCAAGGAATAAAAACATATCAGTATCATTCAAAAAATATCATTCAAATATACACAATTTATCGCCTTAAAGGAACAGATTCGTAAAGTCTGTTTTTTAGAGCTGAATTGTTTTGAAATCACCTATTATAAAACATTCAGTTGCTTTTAATATTTATCATCATCATCATCATCGACCCATATCAGTCCACTGCTGAACGTAGGTCTCTCCCAAGACGCGCCACTGAGTCCGGTCTTCGTTTCTTCTCATCCAGAGTATAGTTTTAATATTCCGTCTACACTTTATTTAAGTACAAACAAGCAATTAAGTACATAAACAAATCGGCATCTATAAAAAATCTTACTAACCAACCTCCCAGCGTGGTGGTTATGCAATTTTATCAGCGTCTTTATGTCGCTTCGTTTTCTATATCGACTGTCCATGAACTCTCTGGACTTCTTGAGACCAAATCTGACATTGTCACTGCATCCTCCCCACTGCCATCTATCTGTAGGGACTTGAGAGGGGGGCAGAGCTACTGGTTCACGACCACGACGTGGTTTAGGTGCACCCTGGGAATGAAAGAGTAATTTTAGTAATGTTTTTGCCAAGAGAATTCTTTATCAGTGTAAGTATACTTTTTAGTAATACCTTTTCACATGAGCACTCCAGAAGTGATCCAGCAGTACAGGCCCTAGTGATGGAGTACGTGACGCCAGCAGACGTTATGGCGTTCACAAAGCCGGTCTCCCGTGTGTCTGTTAAGATAAAGATTTAGTTATTAGACTTCCGATGTTCGAAGTTGACGAAGACTCAAAATAGACCCTAAAGGCCAATCAAAACGTTCAAATGAGGTACTGTAGGTCATCATTGTTTGACGATATCAACGTACGAAACATCGTCTTTTAGTCACCTAAGGCCTCAGAAACGTAGTGAAATGTAACGTAACGTAACAAACTAATCATAGTATTCGTCAACTATGAGAAATATCCTGAGAATTTAGGAAACTAAGCCTGTCTTACACAACGCACATAAACATTGCCCAATCTTCCAGTCACCGATAAGCACGAACACTCACAAAACCTTTTTGTTCATTCTTCGTCTAGTACGTATTGTATGTATGGATTTTATAGCATCCGATTCGTTTCAGATATAAAATTCAGGTGTTGAGCTGTTGACCCAAAAATCAATATTCATAGACCATGTAATAAAGATGGGCTTTGCGAATTGAAGGTCTTATTCATAAAACATGGAATAGTGTTGTAGCGATAAAAGTTGTTCGTGTTTCATGCGCTTTCACAACGAGTTTTGTACCTAGACATTCATGGACTCTGGTCGTAAGACCGCCTTTTATCGATCGACGTCAATTGAGATAGGTAAAATAATAATAAAACACATACGTTTGGCTGTTTCTTTGTATAAAAAAGCGTTATAATGTACCGTATTGCTATATTATTTACTGCGCTTGGCTTAAAACTAATCAGAAACTGACTACCATGATTTTACCTTTCTGGAAGTTCAGAAAGTCCATAATACAGCAGCATCATCATAGAATACATAGATTTTGACACTTTAGAATGTGGAGTTGACTGACTGATAGGGAACAGAGAGGCTCTATATAATTATTTTTGGAAAGTATGTTGTATATGACCCATGTCTCCATACTTTCCACCCGAGTGTCACACCGGCCATAACAATTAATGGCTTGTTCGCCAGGTCAGCTCTATCGGATGAATATTCAGATTGCATGAATAATGCTGCAACGGTTATCAACACAATGCCTGAATGAAGAGTTTACGTGCTAAGATATAATAAGTCTCTATTGATGGAGATGGCTTTGTGGCTATGGTGGGTCTTTGATGGAAACTAAACGCACCATCACATATGGTTTCCCTAGCTTCCAAAATACACTATTAGCCCAAAATACACTTTGCATGGTGTGACAATAAAATTCATTCTATGTAGATACTTTTATAATGCTATAATGCTGGTCAATATTGATGGACATTCCACAGATCACACTCTAATCCTAAGTACTAAGCAAAGCTTGTACTATTGGGACTAGATTGCTGATAGAATACTTATATAAGTACATATTTACTTATAAATACATACATACAAAGTAACATCCAGACACAGAACAAATAATCGATGTTCTTCACACAAACATTTGCTGAACTAAACCCTCGACCCACAGCATGAAAGGCAGAGCTACTACCAACTGAGCTGTGACCCTGTCTTTTTGTGTGACTTTGAATTATTAGATCGTTCATGGTTCCAGCTGGGATGGTACAATAGAATCATCATTGCGTATGAATACATGAAACTTTCCAGTCTAGTAAACTGTATACCTACTAAGTATATAAAGTATCTGGAAGTAACATCTCAAAACGCGATAGATCGTTTGGCTTGTTATTCTAGCGTCCAGACACGATATAAATCGAAAACTATCGCAGTGACAGCAGCCGTCTTTGGCACTTAGCGAGCTCATTCGCATAGGAATCAGATCGGCGTTGAGGACACTGGTCTGATAGTCTATTCGGAGTACTGAAATGTTGGGAAAATAATAGAATACAAAAGGAGAATGAGCATTTTGGTACACGACTAAAAAACTTCACAAAGGGCTTTTACCTACTCCTAAATCCAAAATACAGCAGCAACAATAAATCTAAATTAAATTAAAAACAGTTTAAAAAATATCTCCATTTCCATGAGATGGAATTTTCCTATAATAAAACTTTTTAACAAAAAATTAAAACACCGGTAAAACTGAAAATCAAAAAATAATCAAATAAGCAAAACTTTTAAATAAATAAATAAAATACTTATAAATTCTTAAACTTGTGTAAGAAAACCTAGTAATTATAAGTCGGCGCCCGATCGGGTTGCTGTCTCGCTGACATTAATTGTGATCATCACGTATCACGCTGTACCGTAATCGGCGCCATATAATAAGAGATTTTTAGTCATGCATGGCTCACGCTCTATAGAGAGTTACCCATTCTACTTTTCTATACTAGTACATTGTAGCGCTAGAGCTGGTAGGAAAACGATTATGATACTAGCCTAAAGTTGATCAACTTTTGGGAATTAAATCTTTGGAGATTCAGCGTTAAAAATATGATGGTAGGTTTTATTTTGTTGTATTTAGTAAGTGTTTATTACATTAACGCTTTTCCTCAATCTGCAGAATCTTTAACTTGCTTTGTACAAAGATAGACCATGCAAAACCTTAATCACGTAGTCTCTATAGCTGCTTTATCTTCAATTTATCAGATTTTCCCATCAATTGTGCCATATTGTCCATTCACATTATAATGAGCTAGTCATCTAGTTTGTGAATGCGCGTTTCATTCCGTCATGGTCGGTCAGCCTCAATTGTAGAGAGCGACATCATTGCTATGTGTATGTGACTATTGTGTTATGCTAATGTGGTTTTGCCATCTCATTGATGGATTGATCAGCTATAAGCTAATACCTTTGGCGACATACTCCTATACGCATGTCTTCATCGTGATACTATAAAAGATGTGGTTACCTTTAGGTGAGCTCATTAAGTATGCACTAGCAGTCTCTACGACACGTACCTAGTTTTGCTTCAGTTTGTTGGTTTAGCAGAAAAAGTCATGGCAATCGTTTTCGATGCGAGAGAGCAACCTTGAAACGAGTGTCAAACACCTCATTACTCGTTTCATTTTCGGGCCGGTGATAGTACCGCATTCATTAAAATCGAGATTAGATAACCGCTGGTTTGCGCAATGCGGGGCAGCTGACAGCAGATCGGCATCAAACGCGCCTATCGATTCCATGCTAATTGGGCGCGATGCACCCGCACCGTATCGACGCCGCATTCCTGACGACCCCGCTTCTCCCAACAGATACAGAGAAATTTATTGCACGAACAATTTATATAATTGACGCGCGACAAAAAAGCGAAAGTGCATAACCAGCAAAATCTGAACTGTAATTACTCCGCAATCTGTCGCTTGATTTTCATAGACGTTTTTGATTAAATATCACAGGACCACGTCAAGGATGTGTCCTCTGGGGATATGAGAAGAATGCCAATTTCGAAATATTTCGCTAGTCGTTTAGGCAGGAGCAAAAAAGGTCGGGAGCGTCGCGTCGGTCGGGTGCATGGGAACGGGTGGGGCAGCGCGGATGCCGGGGACGCCGCTGTTTTTGTGGAGCGCTGCAGGTCTCGGGCCAGCGGCGGCAGCGGGCGCGACTCCACTCGTCATTATAAATCCGCGGCGGTGCGCTCACAGCGCAGCATTCCTCGCGCGCTGCCCGCGTTATGCGCTGTAATTATCGCAAAACGCGGCCCTGACTCGCAAATATGTCGTTGGGAACGGGGGACATGACATTCTCATCACCGAACGCTAGCGTTTTTTGAGCGTCTCCGGCTTCGAACGGGTCCGAGTCCGCGCCTCTCCCACGAGCGTTCGCCGATTACATTCGGGTAGTTCTTGTGCGGTTTTTGTGTCGCTCGCCACGAGCGCTCCCGGAATGTTGGTATTCGTGTCCGCTGAATAATTCAGTGAAATTGTCAATCGATCAATAAAATCGTATCGATTCACACTTGAAAGTTGTATGGGTTCAATATCTTGGTTTTTGCAAGATCGAAATACTTGGAAGTCGTTCCGCCATGGCGCGGAGTCAATCATGCGCACGTGCTGTTGCAGCGCCCATGCTGCGCCTGCGACCGTTCTCGCATCACATTATGGTAGTAGGACATTGTATGAGCTATCGTCATGTTTAACACATAAAGTATGCCTAGCGGTTGTCCTTGTTTTTATAGAAAAGTAATTAATATGTTGGAACTCGTTTTACAGTCGACATAGGTTCTTATTGCTTGCCTTTATGCTGTCTGTCAAGAGTTGTTTGTTATGACATTTTTACAGCTCGTGTTGTTTTTAATGATGTCGTGGACGAGGATATTCCGAAGTTCATAATATAGCAAAATTAAAGTGCTATAAAATAAATTGAGGTCTTTACAGCATGGATCTGGCGATGACCTTTCATTACATTACGTTCGCGATAATTATCTTTACGACTTTTTTTGACGATGAGGAGAGTGAAGAGAATGGTTACTCATACACGAAATTTGCAAACCAGAACTTTGAGGAAGAAGACCCTAAAAACTCTTAAATAAAGCTAAGGAGTTTAAGATGGAAATGTATTGTTTTGTGCGTGTATTAAGAATATTATAAATGCAGTAAAACATAAGGTAACTTTTCTTTGAACTTTGTTTATTTAGTTATTATCCAACAAAAATTGATAAATTGAAGCAATTTGGCATAAAATTAATTATCTTCAGAACATTTTCAATTTAGGTAGAGCTATTTGCTACCTTAGTGGATAAATAACAATAAGGACCTATGTAAGGACCTAACATAACTCTAAATTAAATAAACAATCTAAATTTAAGATCGACCAGGTCAAGGTAGTCCAGGTAAGATGTGACAAACGGACATATACGCTACATGTTTGTAATCGTCTTGTCTTCATATATATAATCATGTAGTTAGTACATATAGGTAGAACATTGAATCCTCAATACAATCCTATAACGAAGGAACTATCAAGTCTATTAATAAAGAACAGTATATTAAGAATATTTCAACATTAATCACTTGTAATAACAACATAAATTTTGTTGATATAGACCAGTAAGAATGCTGAATCCGTCAACAAGTCTCTTCACATCGTCGTCGTAGTAAAACTAACTTTATACCGTTGGTATAAGATTCAATGTATCTTTGATTATTTGTAGAAACTGATCATCTAGATTTGTATAAAGGTCTTGCCACACTGACTTCATTTTTAAACTAAGTTTAAAAAAAAAAGATATATTTTATACTGAAGGATACTGGACAAGTATTTCTATCTATGTCGTTGGAATCATTATTAAAGCACAAGCTTGTAAAAACTCTCACGATGGTAAAATCGCAAACTGTAAATGGATATTGGAGAGGAGGCCGCGTTAAGACTAGTATAGGACGCCTTCGGTGAGATGGAGCGACGATCTGCGGAATGTAGCTGGCAAATATTGAGAAGAGCCGACGACCGGGTTCAGTGGCGCGTCTTGGTACCTAGAGATCTACGTCCAGCAGTGGACTGATAAAGGTTGATGATGATGCCAGCGCTGAAATAACCGATGTTTCTTAAGCACCTTGTCATAGCCATATTCCAATGGAAGAAAAATAAAAGTTAACTGAAGTGGAACCTCTGTACACTGGCACTGCTATTTCATCTTTACCAGTTCGAATGCTGAGCCCATCACGCCGATAAGACGAAGGCCCGAAGATCATCTCATGCCGGCCTATATGTGAAATTGTTGGGAATTTTGCAATTTTAATTTTATTTATAACGATGTGCTGTAAGTTGTAGGATTAAGCGATTTTCATTATATCGTACACATCGATTTTGGTTGGCAAGTTTATGTTTTTAGCTCCAGTAGTCTGTGGATAAGAAAGGCACTAGATGGCCTTTAATCTCATGTAGCTCTCACTTTTAATTTTGATGGTGAAATGTTAAGACTGTTTGAACTAACAAAAATTTTTGTTTGGAATACAAGTTGTTTTTGTTAAGAAAATGACAGGCGGCGTCTCATAGTTCCATGCTGCGGGTGCTGGGTAAGGCAAATATTTGTGTTATAGCAAACATTGATGTTTGTTCTGTGTCTGTGGCTGTGTGATATGCCCATTTATCTACTTAAATATGCAGTTTTTTTAAATCGCTAGTGGTTACCCCTTGGTCGGGCCGGACGTTCCCGCTAGATACTGATAAGTGCAACTCGCTCTTCGATACGATCGCGTCTGAGGCGACTTTAAATTAACTGTTCATGGTCTGCGGGAATTTCAGATTTGAGATGGATGAAATGCGCGATCGACATCGACCAACTGCTTTTATAGCGTGCGAAGAATGTTTTGTAAACTCGGATAGATGCGAGGATCATTGCTGTACTTTTTTTGGAGCACACTTGTTTATAGAACTGAATGGTATAAGCATCGTTAAACTTTTTGTATAAAGAGACAAGAGCTTTGCTTTTTGAATTTGTAGTAGTTATAAATGTTATTTTGTTTCTAAATAAAATTGTGGTGTAAGTACAATTGTAAAAATTGGTATTGAATTCAATTTATTCAGATACAATTCCATTACAATTGTGTTACATACAAACATACATAACAATTAACAATACAATAAGTTATTCAGCTTATAAATAACTAATACTTATACAGACAAGATATAGAGTCATTGGTAATCTATTGCATCAGTTATTTTGCATGACTGTGAATCTGCACACATTTCATTCGCAACATTCTACGATGAAGATAACGCGACAGATTTTAAAGAAAGATAAACAAATGCGTCTGCCTAATCGGTCCATTAATAATGTACTCGACTTATAGTTGACATGTACATTCCTCGTGGATGCCTGCACGGAACATCTTCATCCCCATCTCTAGAGTTGAGTGATACATGCGTTCCCTGATGCGATGTTTCCTTGCGAACCTGCCAAGAGTGCCAAGTTACCCAAGTATCGTGTGTCGGGTGAAGTCGGGCGTCGTAAACACGTATGTCACACTCGCGCGGCCTACCTACGTGCGGTACCCGCTGCCCGCTCGTAAAACCATCATAACCGACTTCACAAGGCAGTTCACTTAATAACCACCAAGAAACCGAAGCCTCCGCATACTCCGCAAACTGATTAGATAGCTTATTCGCAGAGTTTTTCTGCAAATGTAAAAAGATGGCCTTAACCGCGGATCAGCTCAATGCGGAGACAATACATCGAGTTGTCACCGCGACCGCATCGGAATGTTTAAACGAACGCGAGCATTTTATCTCATCTGATTAATTCAAATATTTAGCGCAATAAATACGGGCTGGGTGCAGTGCAGGGCGCGAGAGGCGAGGGAGCGATGCAGCGACGTCCGCGCTGACGGCGCAGGCGCATGCGAGCAATTGCGTCAGTGTCATCGTGTCACCGGCTCGCCATTGTGGACCCCGTGGCCGATATACGAGCGAGGCCGCGGCCTGCACCTGATTTATCGACGTCCCGCGCCCGCCCCGCCGCCGCACCGCCGCCGCGCCGTGCGACGGACGCGCTGTCATCGAATAAAGCGCATTCTCACGCTACCGAACGCACGCGAACTCGCCCGTCCCATATTTAAATGGAGCGATCGTTTCTCATTCCGTTCTCCCAGATATTTTACGTTGGGTAATACGATACGACACTGTCCGGCTCTTTCTGCATTTCGCGTTCGTTTTTTCTCCGAGCCGCTATTGTTCACTTGTCAATTTCTTTAGCTAATGCGAGTAAGCGTCTCATTATGCGGTGCGGTGCGTCCGCGACGCGCTTTGCGTGTTGTGACAGCAACCACCCACCGGAAGGGGCCGAGCGTCATTCAGCCGCTCACAAAACGCGAATACTTTATTCAACGAGGTCCGATGCCTAATTTGAATGGATTGTGGCCGTTTAATGGGAATAATTAGCTCTGTTAATGCACTCTGCTGCGCCAAAATGTCTCGCGAGATATAACTCATTTCGTCTTGTTTGCTTTTGTTTTACTAGTTAACACGTTGGTTCGTTCATATGAGCGTGGTGGTGTTTTTAAACAAGAATTGATTTCAGATGAATTTACAAAAATTGCAAGTGCTTAATTGGACGTGCGCTATTATAATTAGGGTCTTGACCTATTTGTTCATTGAACTTTCTTGTCTAACAAAACGATAACTTTTAAGTTTTCTACCAGGCTAGCATAACAAATTAGCAGTAAGTACTTCTTGCGCACAGTAACGTCAGCCCCATACAAGCCCTTCACATATTCTCACAACCTTACAAAGTTATATTCGATGTGCAGTAATATCTCAAGTCACATTCTTCAGACGTGAGTTACTGAGACTTTTTGAGAGTCTACTTAGTTGGGACCGTGGAAAGGTATTCTTTAATTTGGCAACTGAAGGTGACGAGTGCGCTGTGTCGGACGGGTACCGGCAACTGTCACTTTGACAGATGAGTTGTCTCCAAGATATGTGAAAACATAAAGCCTTGGGAAAAGGCGGTCATGTGACTTTTCAAAAAGTTTTACGTAGACATGTTCCATGAGGCTGTCGAGAAAGCTCTGACTGGATGCACACTAGGTACTCCTTTGAACAAAGGAAGTTCGAAAAATCTTTGATTAGGATAGATCTCTCCGATTGAGGGGACGTGAAATTACGAAAACAAGGATAATGAAAAAAAAAACTCAATACGGAAAATGTCAAATCCCAAACTAACCAAACGTCAACTAAGTACATACAACAACATAAGTGTTTAATCCGAATGTAGTTTGATTTCCAAAAATTCAAAGTATCATTCGAAAACGTAGTGCTGCGCTTAAGCCAATAATCGGTATCGATAAAAGTAACGGAGAACCGACCACTGGACGGGCATCGTAAGAGTAAGATTAGATACCTCGCCGGATATTACACTATAATTAAGAACATTTACGTGTTGAGGGCGCCAAATTTATCGCCGAGTTTTTTGTCGATATGAAGCCATTCTAAGGTATTTATGTGAGGTTGTGTGAGGTCCTGTGGGTCCGGTAGTCGCGTTATCGTGTGTAATCTTTACGAGCCAAGACTCCTTGCTGAGACCTGTCGACAGTTAATGACCGCTGAGATTAGTATGGGGTCTGCTTCTAATAGTTTGGTCAGTGTGGCTCTGTTTATAGCTTAATTAGCCTGTTTTGTTTGAGTGGAAATTGAGCTTCGCGTCTGCTAGATAAGGTGTTGAGGTATTTACAATGCGGTGGGGTGGCTCGTCATCTCACTTTTTTGGTTGATTTTTAATTATTTTTTTTTATATCTACTAAATTCCATTCCAATATTTCTTTATCAAAAATAAAATGAACAGCACAGTTATTTTTTATCCTATTATTTATAATTTATAGTATACAAAGTTCCATTCAAAGATAAAATGAATAGCCTAGGATTAATTCAAATATTCACGTTGTGCCTAAATAACTATATGTACAACTTATTTGTTTTACAGTTTTATAACTTAATACGACAAAATTAAGTAACTTAAAATCACTTAGCAAGTAAGTGAAACATTATTTAGACGGTCACCGGTCAGCTGATAACAAAAATTTAAATAAGAATGAAATCCTTTTTTCATTGATAAGATTTGACACAAAAAACAACCAGTGGAAGAATGCCGACTGACTTACTAATGAAAGGGACCAATTAACGAGTGATTATTTTTTTCTCATCAGTACTGATTTATGTACAGGGTGTTTGTAATTGTATAAACGGGTATAATAATTTTGGATACTGACACCTGCGATGTTGGGAATTTTGGGAGATGTTGGGTTGATATTTTTAACTTAATAAAGTCCTATTCGGACTCGATACATGATAGATACATATCGATAGCTTGTCCAGATTTCATAAGAACCTACAATTTTAAAAGTCTAAGAATAAAATGTTTGCGAAAACGCTTGCATAAATAAGTTTTAACATTATTTTATTAGAAATAACAGTATTTATCAAATCAATTTGTTTTAACTAATATTATGAATAGTTTATAGACATAACTGAATGTCACTGTAATAATATTTAACCTATTTAACACGTTCACTGCATTTCGTCTAAATATTTATATGGTTTGTTTTAATTTCAAGAACACCCTGTATAAAATACTTTTTTCTTATCACCAAGTGATAAAAATCCGGGACTAATTCAGATCTGTAGGCCGTTGATCGCCACCCATTGCTGTTTGCATCAATTTATAAGCTTTTAACCTAATTTGTTGAATACCCCTGAACTCTCCCTTCTCACGACCCACCGCCCACGCGATTTTTTTTTTTTAGTATCAAAGTAAAAAAAAACACTCCTTATCTCTAATGGACCTTAATCGGCTCTAATCCAGGATTTAGAAGGCATATATAAAAAAAGACGATCGCTAAAAGGTCATTGAGCATGAAACAAAGTTCCAAATTAAGCTATCATACCCAGCATAAAATATCTAATTAATGTATCTTGCATTAGCAAACTACCTGTCGATACCCAACAAAGTCATAAAAACATGCGTTGACATTTTATATCAGAGCATTTTATATTTATAGCTTAGCTTGCAATAAACGATTAACTTTATTTTATTTTTTAATTTTTGTTATTTGTTTGGGTACAGGCGTCATCAAAAATTATTAGTTTAGATTATATTAAAGCTATTAAAAAGCCAATCTGCTATACTCCAATTTTTAATGCTAAAAAAAAATAGTTTAAATATTACTATTTGTTTTGCCCACTGAACTTAAAGCTTCTCTTCACGACTGTACCTATATGCAATAAACAATTAAGCTTTTTTTGTTAATCTGACCCAAGTTGGTGGGTACAATCGCGAGGTAAGTTATTGAGGAATGTTATAAAGCCTGAGGGTTGGTTTGGTTTATAAATATTTTGTGTGCGCACGATTTTTTGACAAATACCACTTAATTTACGCTAATGAAGCCGAAATGAATGCATCGACGACTAATGGCTGGGTCGATAGTGTTGAGACTTTATCGATAAACTGCGTAGGTGTTAATTTATTTTATTTTCGTCATCAGGTTTTGGAACCTAACATCATAAAATGTAGCAACGAGGATGTCTCCTCACAAAGAAATATAAATTTAATGATTAATTATAAGTTAGTACTTAGTTAATCTAACATATACTTACCTACTTAGATATTTTGCTAATGTTATATTTAATTTAATTTTTAAAAATTTCATAACAATATTAAATGAAATTTTTAATGTAAATTTTTGTTTGCAGTTTTTCATCAATTATTTACGTTCTAATTTTGTTTGCAGTTTTCATCATTTTACTTAGAGATAAAAATATTTCAAGTTTTGTACATTAAGTAGAATAAAATTGTACATTTTAATATTATTACATGCACATATAAAAAACAATAATGAGTTAATATATATCATTATTGATTTTTAAATAAAAATACTACTAATTTACCATTGTTTTAAATTTATTACATTTAAATTAGCCAAATATGAACCCACGACCGTTATCAAAGAACATATTATTTTCTTTACTTACATCTATATGTAGTGTAGGCGTGAATTTATTGTAAAACGTTGAATTATCGCGTCAATTAACTTGCATTTAAGATTCTATCTAAATGTTCTGCAATTTGATTAATGATAAGTACGTCTGGTAAGTATAGTTGTTAAAGCTTTATTAGCTCTTGTGCGTTTAATAGTTAGGTTTTAAACTTCTTATATCTGTTGCGTTTAAAAAAAATCACTGACATTTCACACGTGACAGTCTAGTCTCAAACTAAGCAAACTTGTACTATGGGAACTAAATTGCTGATTGAACACTTATAAACATTATTATCTATATTTTGTATATGGGGGCGTCCATAAATTACGTGAGGTGTTTTTTTAAATTTTCTGTCCCTCTCTCCCCGCCTGGTGAGATGTCGTGAGATTGTACTCAACCCCATCCCCTAATCTCACGTGAGATTTTTCAAAATGTGGGTTTCTTACGTAAGCGCGTTGGATGATATTGTAAAAAAAAGGATTAAATAGACCAAAATAGTACAAGTAATTATTATTTGTTTCAATCGTAAAAAAAATTGCGTGATATTTGCCGAGACCCCTCTCCAACGTAAGATTAGATGAGATTTGACTCGACCCCCTCACCCCCTTAAACATCTCACGTACTTTATGGACGCCCCCTATCTACATAAAAAAAGAGAAATATACTTATAGAAAGATTACATAGAAAGCAGAGAAAAATATATTCCACGGTAAACTTAATCCGTGAAAACATAAAAGTAAGTAAAAGCTAGCTGGTAATAAAACAAACGAAAAAACAAAGTCTTCCATTTTTAAAATCAAGCAATTTAACCAAAAAGTATCGATACCACAATAGATAAAACATTATAAATTCAAAATCGCAAATATTTAAAAATCAAGCAATTTAGCTCCAAGAAGTATCGATACCATAGATAACGTTCTAAATTCCCGCAAAAAGTATCGACAAACGTCCTTCGAAACGCATCTCTAAGCGAACGCATTTAGATAAACGAGTGGTCGCATAAAAATCAACTCTTTTGGGCTAATCGAATTAGGGCCGATATCCATCTGCGCAATTTAACACGTTTTGCATTCTTTTGTCCATCGACTAATAAAGGTAGCAGGTAGCAAAACCTCTTCCCACATTTTACAGCGTATCTTAAATGTTGATGAACTCATCGCGGCCGTTCCAATGAAATATATCTGTACGCGCATTTGTGTGGAAACCAGGGCCAGATGCAGAAGAATGAATGTATTGAACACAAAGAGGAATGAATACAGCGTATAGCATAAATCTAATAGTACTCTAGTATCTTTAATCAAATATAGTCCTTTATCTCTCTTTTTTTTTTTTTTTTTTTTTTTTTATGCATTAAAGGCATACGCTTGGCCGCAATCACATCTGATGGTAAATGATGATGCGGCCTACGGTGTAACGCGTTTGCCTAGATAGAACCTATTCACTCTCCTCTTGAAAGCGTCCAAATTATAAAAAATAAAAATATATTAAATATATATATAATTAAATCTCTCTAAAATATATATCCTGCAAATGAACAAATATTTTATAATTTAGTGTCATTGTTTTGTGTAAGAGCTTAAAAATCTTTCCTTTCAATAGTAAAATAATATCCTGCTTAAGAAAACAACCAAAATTTAAATTAAATGTACTGTCATCACATTTTTATCGGCGCCAAAAACCTGCTTTCTATGTAAATAAGACCAATCGCTTGTCGGTTGGTAGTAAATAGAATTCACAATTCAATAAAATGATTTGAATAGGCTGTGATTTAGTTCGATGTTTCGCAGATTATAAAGTGTATTGTGCCTTTAGCATAGCCTTTAGTGATGTTAATGCCTCTGCCACACAGCGAGGATGCGGTGCAAACGCAAGATACGAGTACTAGTAAATGTGACAATCGTTATCGTATCGTATCCACGATAGTCACGTGGTGATGCTGCGAAATGTTCAATAGTCGAGCGTTCACGCGCAGTGTGATTCTATTACGTTACCAATGCTCCCATTTTTTCCATTTTGATGACAAAACTCAGTGGCAACACTTATAACGCAGTGTTCTTGTATTTCATTAATGTACTTACTGTATTTCTTATGATACCTATCATGGCAGAGGTTTTTGAGCGGTCTAAAACTTTGCACCTTCATCTACGAGTAGACACTATCATAAAGGATTTTTACTTATTGAAGTCTGTAAAATAGGTAAGTGTTACTTTGAGACTGTTCTGTGTTTGGGTGCTTTTATGTAATGTGCTTCAAAAATAAGACTTATTACATTCGTTATCTAATTTTCATATTACAAGCTTTGTCTAGTATATTTATTCAGCTTTAATTATATATTTGCGTTATTTGTGCGATATTTTCAAACAATACAAATCACTGGCGGGTCAACAGCGTGCGATTTGCGTTCTTTCAGCGTTTATCCCGCGTTTTGTTTAGCACAGCCTTTACTTATACTGATGTTTCGCAGATTATAAACCGTACTGTCGTGACTTTAGTGTGGTTTAATTGACGTTATTGTGATTGATGACTCATTTGCATTGAATGGAGTCCGTTTTATTGATGTTTGGAGTTGGACATTTTGATGTTTATAGCTTTGCTGTTGATCCATTCAAAGATGTGTATTATCGGGTTATAGAGAAGTTTATAGAGCTGTGCTAATGACAAGGTAAATAGGTTGTAAAATTGTATGTCACCTTAAATAAGCAGGGTATTGTTAAAGTCATCAATTGTCAGTTTATTTTGAGTTAACGATGTTATTCTCAGTTTGTTATTTTTGGTATTAAAAGATAAAATGTCCACACGTTATATGGAGTTTGCATAATTAGTGTAGTTTCTAGTTGATTAATTTTTTTGTAAAATAAAAATAAAATGCAGAGCTTTTAAAAATATGTCATGTAATTTCTTGTTTTTTAGAGCTCAAACTAATAGCCATTGAGTTAAGAATGTCCGTTTTTAATTGGGGATTTTGTTGATATACTACATACCTACGTACGACATACTTATTCTTTGTAAATAATGTCTCTTTAGCCAACTGTTAATTTTACTTTTACTTTTCATTAGTGGTATACCTACTTATAGTCACATTGTTCTCAACTTTATTAAGTTCTTCCGCTGGCTTCCTACACCCTTGTTCATTGGTCTACTCATTTTGTCTATTGATCTCCGAATTGTTTGATCTCATTAACCTATTGATATACTTATTCTTAATATAAATTTTATCTCTTTCTACTGAGGGCCTAGTATGAACTAGTGCGTAATGCCTAGCGTGAATGAGTGCGCTGATTTTGTATGGACTGCAGTGCCTAGCAGAATATTTGATAAGACTGAACAAAAAAATCAGTAGACCCTTTCTCTTTATACTCATTCTCACCTCTCATTAGTATCTTCCTCATGCTTCGTCTCTGGGTGGTGCAGTTCCACCGTCTGTTTCTGAACTGGTGCGCGCACTCCGTCGCCCCAAGGGTCACGCCTTTTGTGATCTCCTTGAGAAGACCAGTCTCGTTGCGACAGATCTGCGCGAGCCGGCCTCGCGTGCGGCGAGACTTCTTGCAGATCATTCGAGGGTCGAGGATCACTGCGCTGCCTGACGCCCTGGAAAGAATTTAAACGTATTAATTATTTCATACTTATTTAGATTTATGTAACTTTAAGACTTAAAGCAATAAATATTATTTCTATTTATTTTATTCATATTTATTTACTTCTGAACAGGAGCAACATTAACGGCCGGTTTCTGGAAACCCGAATCACGATTGATCCGAGTTTGACACAGTAATTATTAGATTTTTTCGTTGATCATCGTTCGAGAATCCGGCCGTAAGACAATGATACATATATAATGAGGGAAAAGACAGCTGTGTCTCCCAAACATCACATCTGCTTAAACTGATTGCAGATGTGATTTATTTATTTATTTAATCTTTTATATAATTTCTGGTTATGCTTTTAGTGGTTGTTGGTGATTTTGATAATACCTAGTATGTAAGTAAAACTGTAACTTACACTATAGTGCCAACTCTACCGGGGCAAACTTTAACTCATTTTCATATTTCTCAGTTTGAAATTGTTTCTAAAACCTACGACCTAAGTTATACCAAATGACAGTAGCTTTACAGAAGTTCAAATAACTCTTATGCCTTTAGTTCCCTGCTTTGCTTATTACGTGTCCAATTTTGAAAACTTCTAATAAACAATTTTTATTTACCATCATTCAACAGAAATAATTTGACACTTGTTTTACGAAGCTCACAATAAAATACAGGGTGTAGAAATAACTCGATAAATTCCGTCCGGCTCACGTCGCTAGGTGTCAAGCGCGGTGTATTGTGACGTCACTCGGCTCGGATTGATTCGGGTAATGTAAGCACTCGTAATGATGATTCGTTTCGACTTGTTGATTCGTATGTTTTGTTCATTGTTTTATTTATGTGGTGTTTTAACACATGAAAATAAAGAAGGCATATGAAAAAACTAATTTAAATTCAATATTTTTTCAGAAGTTTCGCAATCAATAACCGCGATCGCGTAGCGGTAATTACGGTCAAAATATAGGGAAAATAATAAGGTACGCAATACTATCAATAAAGTTTTTCTATAATGTTTGAAATGGTATTAATTCAGATTAATTTACTTTTTCATAGACACGAATTTTTTTTTATGTCTTATTTAAATCATGTTTGAAAACGACACACAGATGGATAAATTCATCACAGCATAATTACAAATTAGTTAAACAAACAATCAAAAAGTTATAAATCTAATATTAAATAAATATTCCTTGAAAACATAGTGTTCTAATAAACAATTAACACAAACCTCTACAGAATTCAGTCATCGTACAAAATATTATGAAACGTCTATAACCGTACATATTATTATTTAATCTGCGGTTAAAGGTAAACATGGACTCTAACGCGGGGTTAATAAAATCATTTTGTATACGGAGCCGCAGATTGTGCAGTAGTTTGTACGGTTCAAAATGCGCACTGCGTTAATATATCACGGATCTACTGACTTTTATTGTTGTAATAGTGTTTCAGTGTAGAAGTAAAATGAAGGTCGATATCTAGTTGAAATTCCTGATAATTTTGAGTGTGTTACTCATTTCCTCTGCTTGAATCAGGCAGGCGTCACAGTTCGTATAGTATATATTAAGTAAGTAGTACACTTTGCTTGCTATCAATGCTGTGGGTTTTTGGGTTCGATTCCTATCAAGAACAAAATGGTTATAAGTTTAAAAATAATAATAGTAAGCTCCTTATTTATAGCATAATCTTATAAAAGAGAAAATATCAAAAATTATAGAACAGTAAATAGACAGACATAAGTAGATAAACGTTGTAGCTGTTTTTAAAGTCAACGACACGATAACTACCAAATATCGATTAAAAGTCTAAACAAAGCTTCGTTAATCCTACCAGATATGCTTATCCTAAAACATGTCAGCGCTCATAACGATATTCATGCTCAAAAATCTGTATCAAGTAAATGTCGTATCGGTATCGGCCAATGTGCAAGCATCTGTTCTACGATTAGATATATACTTTCACAATAAGTACATATAAGTACGGCTAGATTAGTGAGGTTACCTACTATAACAAATCAAGCTGATTTCTAGTTTAGACGTTTCCGCGAAAGACTAGTCTATTTTCGACTAGTATTTAGAATTTTCTTATAATACAGGGTGTTTCAATTTTTCGTATATAAAATGTTATAGATGTTTTTACTAAAATCAACTGAGGCCGTATTCTAGACTCTCAAAACCTGCCACGTTTGAAATCACGTTCAGTTTCTTTGTAACTAATCGGTGTTCTGTGGCATTTTGGTGGACTGATGTGACTGGGCTACAGTACAAGCAGCAAATATTAAGCAAATATAAAGAACCAATCTAAATTAAAACATGTAAGGTGTGAAGAGACACCCGGGTGGAACGAAGTTTTTAATTTAATAACCGGCTTGCTCTCTATGAGAGAGAGACGCGAAGCAAAAAGTGTCGTTACTACCTTTGGTCTTAATTTTTTCCGTCTAGCCCCCTTCCGCAACGCGCAATAAGGAACTTCGTTCCAAAATATAGGACACCCTAGACAAAATTGTAAATGAGTGTGAGTGGTTCGCATCTATCTGACAATGAACTGTAATTAAGTAAACAATGGATCCGTCGGCGAGCCCTGGCACTCGCCTGTCGACACTCGCTTGGCGGATCGTTAATCGAGCCAGGCACATCACTATCCGCGGCACAACACTAGCGTCAGTTACTCTGACTAGACTTTTCTAAACTGATATTATAAAGAGGAAAAATTTGATTGTTTGTTTGCATCGAATAGGCTCCGAAACTACTGGACCGATTTCAAAAATTCTTTCACCGTTGTGAAGCTACACTATCTGCGCTGAACATAGGCTGTATTATATTTTCAAAAAATTAGGGATCATTACTAAAACTTCAATTATGTAACCCAAGGTGTAAAAAAAATACCTAAGAAATTCCTTACCCGCTACCCGTGCGAAGCCGGGGCGTACTACTAGTATATTATAATCGTTGGTACAAAACGGATTCTGATAAACAAATCAAACCTACAATATAAGGGTGGTTTTGCACATGCGCATGATTGGTCGCATTATGACGTATTACCTCACTGATGACGACTACCGATGTGGCGCGGCGGGCGAAGGTCCGCCTGCGACGCGGAGGTTGCGGGTTCGATTCCCGCCTTGGGATAAATTTTTGTACGTTCTGCAAATATTGATGCCGGGGGTTCTGGGTATTTTATGTTTAATAAATAGATCTATCTATGTATTAAGTATGACAGTCTTCTAGTATCCATAACACAAGCTCTGCTTAGCTTGGGGCTAGATGACGTGGTGTGGATTATCCAGCATTACTTATTTATTTAAATAAGAGTGGTTAGAAAGATTGAGATGAATCAGAAAACCCTCCTCAAGATGTGACAGTGTCATCACATCGGAAACCTCGTGCAAATCAATCGGCTCCGAACAAACCCGACAAGTCCCGAATGACAAAACAATACGTGCTCTCTGACGTGAAGCAACAGCGAGAAAAGAGATTTATTGAAAAGAGTTCTACATAGATTTTAACAATAACTTGAACGAATCAAGATGACGCATATAAAAAAAAACAATAAAACTTAGACAGAAAAAAAAAATGACGCATCGTTTTTGGAAATGTATCCTGGTAAAAATAATAGCCTCAAGGTCTTGTAAAAGAGTCTTGTCAGCAACTCTTGCGACTAAACTTGAACTAAAAGGAGAAGAATTATCCAACGTTTTAGCTACGAAGCCAATGTTTTTAAAGTTCTTTTTAGAGTCTGTTACAATAGACTAAAAATAACCTTACAATTGATGGCTGAAAAACAGTATCATTTTCTACTATGTGTTATCTGATGGAACTTTATATAAAATTCTCAGCATAAAATAAACCTAATTTAATTTAAAAAAACATTAAACTCTGATGCTGACTGTACCTACTCAACCACTTAGTACTTACAAACGAACACATAATTTAAAATATCAATACATCTATTATTATATTGAAGCAGGCATTTTGTAACTATTTGCTTGAAATATTATCAAAACCATTTTTGAATGACATTACGAAACTCGTCATTGAACGTTTTTGGATTTGGCTAAGATTTAGTTTTCTTAGGCAAAGTATTGGTTTACTATAGGGTTCAACTTTTAAACATCGCAAAATGATCCTTATTACCAAGAGTTAGAGTAGAACGTTGTATAATGGATAGAGAAGTGGAGTTCTGCCAAATAGGCGACACACCTCTGTGTCCAGACGAATAAATTAGCTGTGATAAGTTGTATGTCAATTAATTATTCTTCAAAGCACCAGATGTAAGAATCTTGGTAAAGGAAGTCGGGTAATGATTAGGTTATAACTACGTGAACTATAACTTTGTGTTGTGACTACAGGGGATACTATAATATCCATATACAAATATAAAAATAATAACGTTTATTTTCTCATACAAAGGTATTACAGTGGTTGGTATTAAAAAAGTACCTACTTAATTGTAAGAAAAATATGGCAGAATAGTTATATAAAGACAAAACCATCAAATTACACTCAACTTTAGAAAGGAAGGTTATAAAACGCCTCCTAACTTACCTCAAAACACGCACGGACATGTATTTAAGTGTGGGTGTGAAGCTTTTTATAAAAGACAATGTTACTCATAACCTGGTAACATAACAAACTAGAATTCTCTATAGTACCTATAGAGTATAGAGTCTATACTTTATGGTTAAGAACGCAAGCACGAAGATTATAACAAGATGGCAACATAAATACTCCCGCTTTTAAGTCTTTTCTCCAAGTTTCTTCACATCCGTCTGTTGAATATTGACTGATATAAGCTGAAATACATCAGAGAAAAAGTCAAAGTTATATTATTTGCTAAAACTAAATGTAAGTACATAGATGGTGAAAGATACAGTTTGTTTCAATTTAATTCTACCTTACTAAGGCAAGCAAAATAAAAAAATAAAATAAAAATTGCATATAAAATAATTGACGAAACAACTTACGAAAACTAAGTTTCGGTTAAACCATAAATCATAACTTGCATATCTACAAACACATTACTTTTATCATCATTATCACCATCACGTTTACGTGACACAACGGCTCATCACGTAAGATCTTCAAAATTTGAAACTTTCCGTCAAAGAATTTTGAACTTTATCTCTTTAAGAATAAGGCTGTGTTATTTAAGTTGCTGAACGTGCCCGAGTTCTTATCGTTCAAATTGCCACACCTTGTAGCAAATGTCAAAAATCGTCATACTTTTTATTGTGTGAAGAGATTCAAAAAGTCATACGGAAATTCTAGACTGCGTAGGTGTTAGACTTTGCTCTGCCTACACCATTTTCAACAGATATCTCCGTATCTTTAAGATGGTATTCAACTTATTTGAACCATTTGAGCTATCTGTAGATCGTTTGCAACGGTTTGCAGATAGTTCAACTGTTACTTATGTATTTTATAAAAACCTATTTATAGGTACTTTTTATAAATATAGTAATTGTTTTACGTTTGTTTGTAAGTAAAGTAAATAAGCGATTAATTTGAATATGAATCGATATGGAAAAGCTCGGGAAAATATTTCAAAGTAGTTATAATATTTATCGAATTAGTTATCACCATTTTATTCTCGTAATTTTTTTGGAAGCTGTTACTCAAATTCTTTTTACATAAATAAATAATCACGGTCTATCTTATAAAAAGTTAGTGCAGACTTGAAGTATAGATTACCTCAGGATGTCTCCGTGACTATTTATTTATTTAACCACTAATAAGCCATATCATATAAAGTGATAAACGAGAAATGTCGCTAGTTAGTGCCTCTAAATATCTCGCCGCTGGCAATAAAGCGGAAAGTTGTGATCGTGCCAACGAAACTCTTTGTTGACGTAGGTCAGGGCTCGCCTTGACAAATGATTTTACTAGCAAACGAGACAGATGGGTTTTACTAGCAAACAATCTATATACCATTATAAAACTATCTATAAGTAGATCATAGTAAAGTGATTTACCTTATAAAAAGTTAACGTTGACTTTAAGTCATCATTACGTATGGTAATCAATACTTCAAGTCTGCGCTAACTTTTTATAAGATAGACCGTTAATATAGATCGACTTCTCCAACATAATCGTCATTCTTCGCGATTTAAGCGCGTGCTTAAAACCTAAAACCTCAGTACCTTTTCTTTGTAAGTTTATAAGTACACATTAGTCCTAGTAAACCTTTTAAAGGACCTTCCGGGACCATACAGGGTGACAATGTTTACGGACACCGGGCGAGGCGCTAACTCGCGACATCTTTCCGATTAGCACACACATGACGACTTAACTGTAAACACATTACACACAAAACAAACTACCCTCAATCACAAGCAAAAATGTATTCTATACCACTACACTTAAGGTTGGTAATTGTATGTGTTTTGAAGTAGGAAAATGCACTTGTCAAGTCCGTAATCGTCATAGTTCTGTCGCAGTGTAAGTAAACACTTTTAAAAAGTTTATGGACAATGTTTTCTGAAGGTTTTAGCGATGGCATCATGAACTCTCATGGCTTAGAATTGGGTCTGAGATCATTGTCACCCTATTTAGGTGCTCAAGTTTCGAAACGCGTGTGAATGCGTTGTTTGCTCTAAATTCGAGAGATATTTTTGGATTACTTACCTTAGAATTAATTAGATATATTTAAAAGTTTATTTAAACTTTTGGTCTTGTCATAAGCTGATAAGAGTCTAAGTTGACTACTGCTTCCATAAAAGCAAGATATTTCTAGTATCTGAGTTTATTGAATAAAATATTAGTTTGTTTCATTCCTGCCTTTTTTGTTTTATTCACTCACAAACTTTAAGGACAAAAGTTTAAAATCGTAATCGAGAGTGATCTTGTGAATGTCTCAGCTCTATAGGTATAGTACCTACTAAGCTTGAGATCAAGCAAATAGTGATCTAGTTTTCTCAACTGTCAATATTTTACATACGCTTAGTTTTCTTCGTATAGTTAAGAACCTTATTAAAAGAATTGCTTTATCTTCAGCGTACGTTCAACTTAGACTTCTTGTAGTTAAATAGCTATTTGAAAACAATCGTAAAAGTAAAGCTATGGGCAATATATTGCTTGCAACAAGCGACTCTCTTCAAATGTTTGCAACATTTTGTTGCTGCCAACTCGTTATCGAAGTCTTTCATAATTAGTGTTCAAACAGGGCCATATTTAATACGTTCTGTGGTTAGGCTTCAACTACATTTATCTGTATGGAGACGTATTTAGTCAACGTTAACGTCAATGTCAATGTCAAAAGGTATGATTTTTTTTATTTAATCTATTGTGTCCCACTGCAGGGCAAAGGTCTCCCCCAAACTCCTCCATTCATCTCGATCTCCTGCGTCCATCCACCACTCCGTCGCTGAGTCGAGATCGTCTCTGCAACGTCTTCTCGGCCGGCCCGGTCAAAAAGGTATCATCATGTAACCAAAACTTAAGAGTCATTTCGTAATATGTACGTTGGACCGAGCATAGTTACTTATAATTAATTGATTGTTAATTCATTCAAGACAGTATTACAGTAATACAGAGAATCTATGTGAATGCGAAAGTTATCATTAATTTGAAATACTCTTAGTTAATCGACACAAGAAAAGAGAGGATATGTCCATTAGTGGTCGAAATCTGGCTGCGGATGATAAATAAATAACCTAGAAAGAAGAAGTATTTATAATGATATGATTGATAATATTTCATGTTGATAATATTTATAATGATGATATATCTAAATGATAATACGAATGATAATATTTATATATAAATGATAATATTATACCTTTAAGTTTTTATATGTTGTTACTAAATAAAATACTTATATGAGGTATATAAGTGAGTGTAAGCGGGTACATAGAGTCGATGCTGAAGCGCCAGCATGCGCCCGGTCATAATGGGTGCGCATGCGATAATTGGAGGCTCTACGCACAATGACGCATACTGTCTCCCTGAATGTTACAGTGACACAGACTAGCGCGCAGAAGAGATCATTTCTATTTCACTTAATTTCCCCTAGAGTTCCTCTTCACTTGCTAAACTGTCACATATTTAATATAATATAGTAAAAAAATAAAATAAATAAATAATGGTGGGCAATCCACACAACATCATCTAGCCCCAAGCTAAGCAGAGCTTGTGTTATGGGTACTAGAAGACTGACATACTCAATACAATATATTTTTTAGATATTTTTATTATACATATATAAAATACCCAGAACACGCGGAATAAATATTAGCAGATCATACAAACATTTATCCCAAGGCGGGAATCGAACCCGCAACCATCCGCGTCGCAGGCGGACCATCGCCCACCGCGCCACAATCTGTAAGTAATTTTATGATGATTAAAATGTGGTTTATACTGTGCCCTTCTATGCAGTGACTAATCTTTGCAGCAGCGACATTGTTAGCGGAGCGCCGCTAAGCGCACTGCAAACATGCACGGGCGGTCGCTCAGTGCTAAATGAACTAGTTCCAACTACCAGGGGGGCTATCCAGCAAAGGGAAACTTGCGTGACCGAATATCCGTTCAGTTGCACTTCAGTTTTCGATGATTTTACTATAGTAACTCATCAGTATTCCGTGGCATTTTTGTGGACTGACGTGACTGAGCTTTATAAAATTATAACTGAGCTGTAAAAAATGACGTCAATGCCGCGGTTTAGCACGTGGCCTACCTGATTTGAGCATGGCCTACCTGATTTGAGCAAGGCCTACCTGATTTTTTGTTAATTCTATCAAACGGTATGAAAATCGATCATTCAAAATATCAATTAAAGACGAAGAAGAAAACTGAACTGCAATTTGATCAAATAACAGTTCAAAAACATTTCAGTTGTCAGGATACCCCCCCAGATCTATTCATGCTTTACTTCAACGAAACATGAATAAAACTTGAAAAAAGTTGAGTATTTTGGCAGATACATCAAACTTTTTATATGCATTTCCAAAGCGACTATTAAATATTTTTTTAGTTTTAGTTTTAGTTTTTCCTATTTCTAAATTACTTACCTACTATACTACCTCACAAAAGTTAACTATAAGTCATCAATACATCAAGTCTGCGCTATTTTTTATAAGATAGATCGTTATACTTTAATCCCAAAGAAGCTTTTGGTTTAAGATCTGACTGAAACTTAAATTACTTGAGACTTCTCTACTTATGTTTATTATTTAAGACAATTCGTACAGCCAGATATTCTAACCTGTAGGTACAGGTCACTACTCATATGTATTCGCACTACTGTTAACATTAAGTAGCTACCTACTTAGGTAAGAAATATTTCTATTTAAATGTTATTTCTCATAATGGATTGCAACACGTTGACATTTAACACTGCAAGCGTGAACATGGTTGCATTTACATAGAAATCAGGTGACTAAGTACCAGCACTTATCAGAACTTGCAAAAGTACAAAAATAAGCAAAAAATTGAGTTTATTTCTAGGCACGGTAGATTTAAATAGATGTATAACTAAATAGATAGCAATATGGTAGAATAATGGAGTAGTAAATGTAATGAGTGGTAAACGCTTAATAAAAAATACTACAGAATTTTTAGTACAAGATAAAATTACTCTAGTACACATAAGCATACGTAATCATTGAAATTGAATAAACTATATTTTTAGAAAACTTTTTTCTTTAGTTAAAATTGACTATTCACCTTGCCAAGGTTTTTTGAGTGTCAATAGAGATAATTTTTCATCATGTCTATTTCATGTTACATGTGACTACGACTGCGTCCCATCTCTACAATTTATCAGCTATCTTGAATTTCTAAAACAATCATTGTTATTAGGTGCCGATAAGCGCTTAAAACCTGTTTTCTGTATGCAATGCGGAATCGTGAATATGAACAGTACATTCAACTTTCGCGACAGATGGAAAATGGCGGGTGTCGCAATGTTTTCCGAAAACAACCTTCGTTTTCGAAAGTACATACCCAGTATCCAAGTCCGTGCGAAAGATCAATATCTGCTGCAGGAAAAATGTACAAAAATTAAAAAATATTGCATGTTTACTGACATTTATATGCGTGAAGGGTGAGTACGAACAAATGTGACAATCGTAAACGTATCGTAACGATAACACATTTAAGACACTGCGCAGTGACGCTGCAACGTACGATAGTCGAACTAGCGTCAACGCGTAGTGTCACTCGAATACGTTGTCATTTTGATACGTTTGAAATTGTTTTATTTATTCTTATTCATGCTAGGGCTTCTGTCCTGTAAAGTTTGTATAAGAAACTTTTTTTTTCACCATTACAGGAGCACGCCTTTTATCAGATAACTTCGTCTCTACTCTAGGGTCTAAAATAGGGACTAGAAGAATTATATAATAAAAAAAGCATCAAGAGAGAAAATATGATGTTTTTACTTGTTGTTTTGTATTATATTTACATTAATACTCGCTCAATTAACTGTTTGCACTGATTTAAATCGTTGAGCTATCTTTATGTTTCAGCTCTCGATTGTTTCGTCAATAGTAAAGTTATTTCTGGGTTTCGGACATGGCCATCACCGCCCTTCTCAATAAACTACCCAGTTTAATATATTACTGTAGATACTTCTACTGCACAGAGCATTTAGTTCTACATCATATAACTTAATAAAAAAATATAATAGAATAACCGTTTTTTATTACGTATTTTTCAGTTTGTAATTAGGTTTAAGCATCTTGTTTTACACCTATTTTTTTCAATAAAAAACAATCCTTAAATCTGTTTGCCAATAAACCCACACCTCACCAGTCGCTCGTCACGTCACCGGAGTACTGACAGCAGATCTTCGCAACCTTGTTATAGCTCGCCTTCTCTAGTGCTTAAATAACACTTCCATCACCACAACTACATCAATAAACAAGTGCCAATCTTATCTGAATAAATCTGTTTCATGTTAGATCAGATTTACACTCTGATAAGTACTCATTACAGACTAAAATTGATCTACACTATCCACAAGTTAAGCGTTAGCGTTTAAAAGTTACCGCAGACTTGATGTATTGATTACCTACCATACTTAATGATGACATAAAGTCAACGCTAACTTTTTATAAGATAGGGAGTAAATGTTTAATTAATTATTTTATAGAGACATTAAATACTCAAAAAGTGGTTTGACTATAGCTGCTTTACAGATCAAAAGTCAAAAAAGTAAAAAAGGCAAAATTACTTTATTCAGTAAAATCACAAGGATCATTTAGAATCGTCTTACATACTAGGTGATTCTAGGTGCCAGTTCCGCGCGACCAAAGCTTAGAAGAACAGCTAAGAAACTTAGATATCAATCAATAAACTAAATATCAAATATATATACAATTTGAATAGCGGTGTCGGTATGTTGAGTTCCAATTAGATATAAAGAGTGAAATGAGAGTTATCTATTAAGTTTTATGGTCAGCTGTAAACCAGAATCTTGTGTTGTGACTGACTCTGTGGTCACGTGGTTAGGAATGTTTATTTTGCTGTGTTAAGAGGTTGCATTCATTATGTATGCAGCTTTTGTAGTCAGTTATTATTATTTTATTAGATTTATGTATTTGTGTGTAGTGGATTGTCGGTGGCATCACCAGACGGCTCGGACGGAAGATCAGCGGCTTACAACCTCATGCTAAGTCAGAGTCTGATTTGCAACACTACCATTTTTTCTTTTTAAGTTACACATGTATTTAGGTATAGTTTTTAGTATAAAGATATAATTCTTAATAATAAGCTGAGTTTGTTAATCAATATTTCTCTAACTAACAATTACAACAAACTAAGTTAACAATAATCCATCATCATCAAAACATTCATATACATTTACTTGATTCTGGTCCCAAACTAAGCAGGCTTTTGCTTGGTTTTTCGGAAAAATAAAGAAAAGGATGGACGCGACCAAAATCAACTTTACGTGATTCAATTGTTTAAGATATTTCATTTGACACTTACGAAATGAACTGTCAATATTAGAGATGTCATAAATAATACTGTCATTTAATTATTTTAATATTACGAAAAATATTAAAAAAAATACAAAAAACCTCAACTAACCTTTATAAATCAAAGATGTTGTCATTTTTATTATTATTTCATTATTTTGTGGTTCTGCTATGAAACAAGATTCGCCTTAATAAAGTAGCTACCAGATTGCCGGGTCTAATATAATTAATGATGCCGTAAATCTTTAGGCATGTACCAACTTTACACTCATTAACTAATCTGCTTTGTTTAATCGTTACAAAAATTACAATTAAAATTTTATTACGGAATAACATATACTATGCCGTAGTAAAATGTATGTACTTAGTTAAAAAAAGGTTGACACGACCACGTTGAAAATGATCTTTGAAGAAATCGTTTACTTCGCTCACTCGGTCAATGATGACATTTTTTTTCTAGAATTACTACTAAATTTTTACTACAGATCTAATAGAATAAATCCTACAGTCAAAAAAGTCTTTTTAAACTGTCAAATAGATGTTTTGCTTGCCCGATAAAAAAATCTTTAGCCCCAAAATAGCTAATTCCATATTTTTTTTAATTATTTCCAGCGAAAAAGTAGCTTTTCTATGGCTTATTTAAGGATAAATAAAACTAAAACCTCAAACACGGAACCTCATTCCATCAACTGACACGCACTTAGCCAGATTTTATTTCCCAAAACACTATCAAAATGTTATTTACGACACTTGGCCGTCAAACTGACATAAACGTCAAACCATCCATCTAAAGGTCTCCAAACTGGCTGAATTAAGTCATTGCTCAAGATAAGGTCAGGTCTTGGCTGTCCCATCAGGGCATTTGCTTACCTGCAGTCAATAAAAATAAGGGCAAGCTTACACTGGAGGATTGCGTAATAAAAAGCAATATAATTGTTGAAGGTTGTTCAGTAGCTGTGTTAAACTTCCTAGAAGTATTGATTAATCTTATTTATTCTATTCTATAGGCATGAAAGAGGTACTAAGTTCGATTCCGATAACGAGACAAATGTTTACGTGATTGGCGTACCTATATTAATTTGGCTAAACCTATTTTAAGCGAACATTAGATTATTCTGAACTGTGCATTTTCTGTTAAGATTTTGCAATGTACAAAGTACTTGAAACTACTGAGGACCGATGTGGCGCAGCGGGCGAAGGTCCGCTTGCGAAGCGGAGGTTGCGGGTTCGATTCCCGCCTTGGGATAAATGTTTATACGATCTGCAAATATTTATTCCGGGTGTTCTGGATATTTTATATGTATAACAAAAATATCTATATATGTATTGTATTAAGTATGTCAGTCTTCTAGTACCCAGCTAGCTCAGCTTGGGGCTAGATGATGTTGTGTGGATTGTCCAACATTATTTATTTATTTGTTAGATGTGTTTGCATGTTCTCTTCACTTCGTGTTCTTACAATGCCAGATATATTTTCAGATATTATACGTGACTAGAATTGAGTTCTGTTCAATTTGCACGAGCTTTTAACTTCACTTATTTTGTCTGCAATTCTACCACCCACAGCCTTATTTGAACAAATAAAATAAGTCAAAGCAGTAATGCTACCATCATCATCATCTTCCTAAGTCCCACGCTATGTGGGGTCGGTACCTACTACATATCTTCTTCTTCCACACCTCTCTTGCTACACCAACCGTTTTGTCAGTTACGAGTAATTTAGTGAGATTGCTAGAAGTTGACTAAAAATCAGTTATAAACAGTTTTAAAAAGTACAGCATTTCTCGAAGTTCTTAAATCCAAGTTGTTTATAACCTTGTAATCGTAAATTCGATTATTTATGAATCGATATCGAATCGATGCAACAATAATTAAATCAATTAATTATCCGATTATTTCATTCGAAAAAGGGTGCCACATAAGTGCGCAGACGCATTAGAAAAGATCTAAAACATGAACACATGTAAAAACCATTAAGCAGTAGAAAGTTGCGCGTACCCTGCCTTCGACTCGTTCTACTAGATTCACTAATACGACTTTTTAGAGAGTATACTAACTTAAAGAGGGATAATTCTCTTATTAATTTAGTAAAATCTTGAGAACAAAAACTTATTTTTTTGATAGACGTTACAGTTATCATGTATTAAACCAGATCTCTCTATGCTGTGGGTCTTTGCCAATTAATTAATTAATTTTTGTTGTTATCAAGAACTAACTTTTAAGTCGTATTTTTTTGTACTTAGTTGTCTATTGATAACATTTGTTGATATTAGGACCATTAGCGAAATAAAAAACAATTAAATTAATGAAATATATTTGAGTATTGTTTTCCAAAACACAATCTGAGTGTACCCAGCCTTACCGATTTAAAAAAACAAAAATCTTCAATCTTCAGAGAGCACGGAGCATCAACTTCTTTTTTTTGTTATTTTTTTGCAATATCGTGCACGATGATCCTAATTTAAGGCTCGACTTGATTAATTGCAAATTAAAGTCTCCGTCGTGGTTTCAATACGACTTTATTGAATTTCATGGCCCTTGAGTTATGGGCCGGATCACAAATTTATTAACAGCATGCTCCGGTTATGGACGCTTTCTCGATTAGTAACTAAATGCACTCGATATAGTGCTATCGAATTACTAAGGCTTGAACATAACCTATTTCCACAATGATTTTAATAACGGCTTTGTTAAACATTTGTCTATTCACATATTCCTTCCCTACATGTAAAGATAAGCTGTAGGTATCATTGATTTGTTTATATAATTAAAAGATAATAAATATAGACCTTATCATTAACCTATATCAGACCACACCTGGACGCAGGGCTTTCCCAAGACGCGCCACTGAGCCCGGTCTTCAACTCTTCTCATGCAGTGTTTGCCAGCTACATTCCGCAGATCGTTGTTCTATCATGCCGTGTCTTACCATCAGATAAACACAAATCGAAACGTAAACTATGGTAAAGTAAGTAAAGTAAAGTATAAAAGTTCTTTATTCAATAAAATCACAAGAATAATTTAGAATCGTCTTACATACTAGGTGATTCTAGGTGTCAGTTCCACGCGACCGCGACGCGAACGGGCAAGAAACTTACGATCTGGTTCCTACCGTTTTTTAATATGATCTCACTCTACTATCTACTATCTCACTCCATCCCTATTTTTCCTTTAAATAATTCTACCTTTTCATATTGGCTACAATAGGTGAAAGTATTAACACTGAAAGTGCTTACAGACCCGCCCACGAGCGACTTTCAGAAGCCTAGCCCTAGTCTATGACTAATCGCCTCGTAAATAATAATCTGTCAAATTAAGACTTTGCCCATTATTTATTTGACAATAAACATAATAAAGGTAGACACTAGACTTGTATCAGACCGATGAAAATCAGTTTTATAGCACTTCCTAGTCGTAAATCTAGGTACAGTCGTGTTTACAAATGGTTTTGTAACTAGCTATTTTATTAACTGTTTTTTTCTCTGTATAATTTGAAGAGTACCTACCTACTTAGATACTAATTGATATCCTTAGTTATAGTTTTTTTAAAGTTGAAAAGGAAACAGGTATTTTATTAGCAATCGGTTTTCTGAAGACTTATTATGTCGCTGTAAAAAGTACATGATCTTATTGTATACTTATAATATATTACCTATAATATAACTATGAAAGTTGATTTGTTTCAAACATAATCCGATTGTAGCTTTGGTTTGTTGGTTTTGCATGCAACTGAGAATATGTAAAGTTTATAACATCTTTTATTTTCCCATTGCTATGTTTAAATTCAAAAGGCAACACATAGCTTATATATCTGCAAGTACACCTTCATTTTTTTCCATAAATTCTGGGTATTTTATATGTATAAAAAAATGACTATCTATGTAATGTATTGTATTAGGTATGTCAGTCTTCTAGTACCCATAACACAAGCTCTGCTTAGCTTGGGGCTAGATGATGTTGTGTGGATTGTCCAGCATTATTTATTTTATAAAGTGATGACGATGCATGTCACTTGGGACATGTCTTTGTTTGACAAAATTTCTTGCAATCTGTGTTTCAGTTATCATGTTCAACAAGTAGTTTTTAAAACCGTTTTTTCTTTGTACGGTTCGTAACCAGGATAAGAATATAGGTAACTTTGTGTCTCAAAACATAACAAGATGTAAAAGTACAAAATTGAACCGGAAGTGTTCGAAGTCGAAGGCTCGTATATGTCGGCCATTTTTCTATATGTCAAAACTATATAAACAGATAAGTACCTACTGAAAGCAAAAGTTCTGTCTTTGTTTGACTTGAAAAGCTCTCTTTTAGACAGACAGGAATATTTAAATTAGGTACATTTTAAGAAAAATAAAGAGTATAATATCATTAGTTAAGTAATAAGTACTATTCAGTCGTTTGTAAAGCTCTACTTTTAATAAAACCTTAGTATACATCTCCAAAACATCAGTACTTTTCCAAGAAATGTTAACCTAATCAGCTGATCCGGCAAGCACATGCCATAAAATATATTTGGATTTTGTTTATCGCAAGCTTATTTATACACTCAATCAGGTAGAGTATCGGTTCTACGAAAAGTTTTGTTTGTTTACCGCTTGACAACTTACCACCAAGAGTCAGTGATGGGCGCGAGCAGCAGCAGACAAGCGGCGATGACAACAGGCCGCATGATGCGACTGACATCACTGTCTTCACATCCCCTCCGAGACCCCACTCGAAAACATCTAAAAAGTTCGTTACCCCGCTAGTTCCATCTGTCAAAATCAAAATCAGAATACTTTTTTTTTGTTGCGTACAATTTTCGAAAGAGTACCTACCGAATTCGCGGCGTTTCGCGTGCGATCCCTGTCCGCTAGAGATCGCGAGCCAGACTGACGCTCGGCAGAGCCCACCCCGCCGCAAGCGCAGCGCAAAACGATTTTCGCGCTATTTTGGCTAAGATTTTAGCAGATTAGGCTTCGCTTGCTAATCACGCAAAGGTGGGGATAACACGTGTGTGGGCGACCTGATGAATTATGGATATTACCCGATTAATTAATGTACGAGCTTATAATAATTCAGTTTTACAAGCGATTCGATGTTTCGATTTGAAATAGTGTTCACCGTGTTCAAGCACCTTTGGAGATTTCAGGTTAATTACGACGTCGAAAATTAAGGTTCAAATCATTTATTATGTGGTTTATTTCTCCCTCATTATAGAATCATTGTCTTGCAGATGCGGTCTCGGTTTGGTTTAAGATGGTAGTTCAAGTCTTCCATTACTTTTTGCATAGAAAAGCTCTCTGAAAACTGCGATGTTTATTTTATTCCATAGATAGGTATTAGGTATCATGTATATTTTGCCTACTAAACATTTACATTCCGGAGTAGACCAGATATTACACATTTATAGAGACCACCTGCTTTTTAGTTATTATAGACATATCATCCTAAAAAGAACGCGCATCCACCGCGTTTACACATGCAAAATTGGTGTGTCATGAATTGTTCAGTCCCCGTCTTAACATGTTACTATTAATAAAGACTAAATGGCTGGATCTGTTGGCCAACTAGTGCAATAAAGCAACCTTAATTTTAATGGTTTATATACCAGATAAGCAGAATGAATGAATGATATATTATTGTACCTAACAAATAATATGACAGCTTAAAACTAGACACGGATTCTAACACAAAAGTTCCTATAATTAATTACTTACACAAATATCAAAGTATTAACTTTACTGGCTAAGATCTATGCTAGGGTTTTTGAGCTGTATCTGTGTAGATGATAGGATTATGAGCGTTGTTTTGAAAGCACAAACCCACACCCTAGGTCAGGGGTCACCAAAGGGCGGACCGCGGTCCGCATGCGGACCGCCGACCCATTGTATGCGGACCGAAAAATATATCCTACGCAGTATTTTTGTTGACGTTAATTTGAAAAATTCCGGGTGAAGTAACAAGTAATGTCAATAGTTTGTACCAATTCCACTCCAAACTTCAGAAAGATAAATCAACAATAAAAAATGACACTTTTCTCATTAGAATGTACTTATATAATAATACCTTTTTAATTTTCGTAATTATTTTGTTAAATATTTTCCTTATTATTATTTGTGCGGACCGCGGTGGTCATTTCATTTCTTAAAATGGACCCCGAGCGAAACTAATTGGTGACCCCTGCCCTAGGTAAAGGAAAATGAAAGAACATGACAGGAGTTTAAAAAAGCACGTTACACAGCCAGTAAAGTTTTGATAGGGCAACGCAACGCAGACGCGAGTCGAGTGATAGACAGTGAAAACACTATAAATAGACTACACGTGCGAAACGCTAATTGTGTTATACAAACACTCGCGTACACCTGGCGTCTCGGACTATATGACACACTGAATTTACGAAAAACTGTTCAAATATTTGGTATGCTGAGGCCACATTAGCGGGCTACGGCGAATATTCATGTTAACGCTATGTATGTGGTCGGGTTCATCGTGTCATTGCGTAGTATTTAGACAAGAAGATCGCGTATACCCGAACACGATGTTTTTGTCGCGCCAACACGATACGAATATTCGCCCGCTAATGTAGCCGAAGCAGTAGAAAGAATCTGCTTTTTCCGGAATATACGAAAAACACGAAAATTTTATGATAAAAGCTTTTATGTGCATTTATATAGAACTAGATATGCATTATTAAAATATAAAAAAAAAAGCTTTTATATTCGTTACCACACAAAATAACACAATAAAATGAGGGTAGCGCAAAATAGAGCGCGTTTTATTATGAAATACATAAGAATAAGTGGATGATTTGTCTCAAAATATGGATAAGATTTAGGTAATTGTGACTTGTGTAAGTATATCTTAATGAAAAAGTATTCATATTTATGATACATTTTTAACCTACGTCGCAAAAAGACAGGGTGTTATTCCCAAATTAAACATCCTTGTATTATGGAACTCGTAGATTGCTATTATGTTTATTTTTTTGGTCAATACCTGTTAAACAGATATAATTATTGTACAGACAAAGATTATTTTACTGACAGCAGCTAGATTAAAATCAGCTTTTTAAGTTGTTCTACATAATTAAGATATTATTTAAGACCAACTCAATAAGCTAGAACAAGTCAAATCAATATACATAATGACTATCATTATCTTCATTTAAGTTTATGCTCAGATAAAGACACAGCTTAGTTTATACAGCAGGGTCACAACGTATATTAATATACTTACAGTTTTTTAAGTTTATACTGTCAAGTCACTACGAGATTATTATACCTTACGTACTTAAGTCATTTTTTGTAGAAATTTTCTTCTTATATTCGACTCAATTGACTTATTGTATTTTGATCGCTGTTTTACTAGGCATCAAAATTTGGCAAATTTTCTCGAAAAAGGACCGAACTTTTTCAAAAATTTACTTATTTATATTATTGTCTACAGTCAAAGGCAAACCTAGTAATCTTTTTATATTACATTGTTTTGACAGAGTAGACTTGCCCAGTTCAACTTTATACTCAGGAAAGGTCAATCGCTTTTTCTGTGTAAGCTATTTAGTATGTGATCAAATAAACCAGCTTTTTAACTAAGGCTGTGTCTATAAGCACTTGCTCTGAAAAAACAATCGCAGAAGCAATTTGGGTTTTATTACGCTATTAAAGCTACCTAATTATAAACAATTCTATATTTATTGGTTCACCAACAGTTTCACAGCCGTTTTGAGCGCGACTGTATCGTTAAGAAAATTTAAGAAAATTAAACAAGATACTTTTTATGTTATTTTTTTTATATGCTTCATTTTTTTATTTTTTGCTCGTAATATTTGTCACCGCCTTTCCTGTAGCGTACCTACTGCTGCTTCTGGTTATGAAAGATCAAGGTGTACCTACTTATCTTAGAATCGAAGTTCTTGATCGCAATAAAATATAAACCATAATTGAATCCAGTAATATGATTTAAAATTATATAGGTTATTTGTAATTATATAGGTTAAAATTGGTTCAGTGGTAATATAGGTACCTATTCGTTTTATAAAAATTGGTTCAGTAGTAACAGAGTAATTTTTATAAAGTTTTTGGATATTGTAACTGTTTTTTAACAGTATAGAATAGATTAATTGTCCAAATAAGTTTAAGTTTAAGTAAAACAAGTATTGGTTCCAGCGGTGGTCTATCAAGCGTTATGAAACCAAGTCGTTCCGAGAAATCAGCTGCAGAACTTCAACGAAGAAAACCAAACAAATAAGTATCTTTGAAGGTGTTATACTGTGATGGAAAAACGCCATATTTTACTACGAAATCGGCTTTTGACGAAAGTTCCCTTTGATGTTTAGAAATTATTATTGAAATAACATTTCCATTGTTTGCAATGTGGTTGTGTTTTTGTAACTAATATCAGTAATAACGGGTTAAGTAGAGCAAAACACAGCTTTTAGTGAAAGTCTGCTTAATGTGATGACTTTTGTGGCATGCAATCGTAGGAGTACGGGTTCTATTCCTAGACGCACAAAAATATAATTTCTAAAATCCAACTTTTAATGTTAGTATCGAAACCATTATTGTAGTTTTTTTAATTACATGGTAGAATAAAGTGATTACTCAACTGATTTTAAAATGGCACTTATAAGAAAGTACCTTACTGAGCACGTCCTCGAAAATGTGTCATGCGCATACACTGTGCACATTAATCAATCTAACACAAAATAGTGATATTGACTCCACTTTGCAATAAAGGCTAGCTCTGTAGGTATAAAGCCCTGAATTAAGGCTATAGTGCGTTCGGCCATGCTTAGTTTCGTTTCTCACTCTAAGTTCAAATTCTAAGTCAGGTGTTGCTTTAACGGCCGGTTTCTGGAAACCCAAATCACGATTGATTCGAGTTTGACACATAGTAATTATTTGTTATTTCGATGATCATCGTTCGAGAAACCGGCCGTAAGTGTCTATGGGCGGCGGTGACCACTTCTCATCAGCTGGCCCACTAGCTCGATTGCCAGCTGTAGCATAAAAAAAAGTTTTATATCATCATTGAGTAGAAAAACCTATAAATAATTTCTTAGTTGTATCATCATTGAATAGAAAACTGATCACATTTTTTTAGTTTTGTCTCTATTAGCCTTGGTCCCCCCTCCTCCGTAACTCCCTGGCCTGTGAGTCGTGACACTTCAGAAATATCCCAAGCAGCGATCGATGACAAACACTAGAGCCACTCAGAGCCAAGGGTACTCCAGGGTAAGAAAACATGGCGCGTAAACAAACGGCACTCGACTTAAAACGTTTCCGATGTTCCTGTGTTTGAGCATTTGATCTGGTTCAATGTGGTAATGCAGTCAACATTAGGATATATTTTTTTAAGTTGTATCTGTAGTAGTAAACTGTAGTCGATATTTTAAAAATTTTAAGGATGTACCTATACCGCTTTTTTGGGGTTACATCTAAGTAACATTGCTATTTTTGAAAAAAATACCAATTAGGTACATTTTTACCATATATAGCAACTTATTACCTATTGTTGAACTTAAACGTGATTTTTAACTATTTTTAAAATTTGATCATTTTCGGATCATTTTTATCCAAAGTTGACTTTACTAATTTACTTTCTTTACAAGTTTTTAGGTTTCAAAATCATAATAAATGTTCATTTTTAAAGTTACATCTTCCACCACTTTTTTATTCAATAAAAACATGATTATTCGATTGTTTTCAAAATAAGATAAGCTTTTGAATCTGACTGTACCTACACAAACACAAGCACTGAGGTACAATCAGCTGCACCAACTGGTTACCACCTGCATGTTTGTAGATCAAAATACAGGGTGTAACAATACGACTTTCAAAAATGTTGTCATTAATTTATATAACTCATTTTCAAAAAAAAATTGTATCATTGCAAAGGCCTTTTGCAGCATTATCAATGGATTTTATATAAGTTGAGATTTTCCTACATTTTTCATTATTATGTCTGTTTAAAACGGCCTACATCATAAATAAGCACCAATTGTGTTACATACTTACCTACTTCATAATAGTTATTTTATTTTTGTTGAGCTATCTATAGATCATTTGCAAAGGTCTGCAGATAGCTCAATTGTTTCTTATATTTTATATACATATATACCTATGTACTTTTAGTAAACACTGTATTAGTACGTAAGTTTGTTGGTGAATAAAGAACGTTTTTATCAAACGTATCTAATTGTTTATATCAACTAACATTATTTTATAATGACCAATAATACCTTTTACAAATAAAAATCAATTTAGGTGGTCTCGCTACAGATATGCATGGTTATATTATATTTTAGAATCTCAATTAAGGATGGCTCACTCAACAAGAAATATCTAACAAATCAATTAAGTAATGCAAAGAATTCATTCACCTTTAGGGTTGGGGTCAAAAATTTGGGATAAACTATCGATATCGATAGAAAAAACCTTCGAATTAAATAAACAGAACATTTAATACGCCGTAATATTTAATGTTTATTGCACAGTATTCATAATAGTTGTCAAAATACAATATTTTACCGCTTAAGATATTTTTATATTGTATACCTAAATATTATAAACATTATTGTGTTTATATAGTATACGAAATACTGTAAAATGAAAAGAATTCGACGCAAGTGAGGAATAAGTTCGATCTAACACGACAGGGCTACATTTATTACTAAAACTGATTAATATTATCAGCTCAGTCATCAGTTAGTAAACAACCATAAAAACATAAGAAGACAGTTTCTAATGCACATAACTAAGAATAATTCAATTTTTAATAAACTTAGAAACAAAATAAGCAGTAAACTGGTTTCATTGAATGAGAAACTTACTGTAAAATAAATACTGTTTATCGATAAAAAAAGAAAGAACATCACAAAAAGCGCATCACTAATGTTATCGCGTCATCGATTAAAACATTTTGATTAACTTTCAACTTACTAGCAATGTCATAAGACGTCAACATGTACAAAACGTCTTAAACGCCATTACGGTCACTTTGGAACCTGTCTTTCCATCTCGACGTGGGTTTTAGAAATTAAATTCCATACATTAGACGCTTAATATGGTACTAGATGTAACAATATGATGCCACCCCGGTCAGGTGACTGTGCAGGAATGTCGATAGTGATCTGAGATGCCCCACGTCGATAGTCCCAACCCCATTGAGATCATGAGCTTGACGATAATTTTAATGAATTGTGACTTTTAATGACGCATCTAGAATCGACAAGTATACTGACAGTTTATCGATAAAACGAGTCTCTTCTCTACTCAATATTTCTTGGACAGTGATTGGTATGAAATGTTAAGCTATTATTAATACAAAGTAAGTACTACTAGTAGATATAGACTTTGTTAGATTAGAGGTAACATAGCTCAGTCGGTAGGTACTTATAGTCTTGACTTCAGTTTCGTAGGTTCGATCCTTAAGAAAAAACAATTCATTCATTATCATCGAGTGTTGGTTTTTGTAGATGATATATTTTATTCATCCTGTATTATGTAAAATATACAGGGTGTAACAAATACAGGGTGTAAAAAAATACAGGTTGTAACAAATATAGGGTGTAACATATAGGTATATGTTATCGGATGTTAAAATATACAGGGTGTAAAAAAATACAGGTGTATTGAGGGTGTAAAATTTTGACCACTACATAAATAAACACAAGGCTAATGACCATTAAGGTAGCCGCGATTGTAAAAGTTAAAATAAAGTTCAAATCAATAGCCGCCTTCGGTTCGATTGTGGAAATAATTAGTCCCTCTTGAAAAATGCTCATTTACACCGCGTGATAAATATTTACGAGTTATTGTTCCTTGATGGCGGGCAAGATTAGTGTGGACATGACTTATTAAGGTTAGAAATTATTTATATCTCAAAAGAAGAAATTTCACTTATATGAGAAACTTATACATAAAAAAGTAACTTTCACATGCTTCAAATTCAAGCAGTAACATAATTATAAAATATACATAGTAGATTCCTAGTATTCAGAGTGATGAGCACTGATGTTTGTTCTACTTCAGAATGCTACGTAAAATACTTCTATGTACCTACCTATGTATTTAAAAAAAAATCTACAGCGATCTAGTTCTATGTAAAACAAATGCTTTGTTTAGAACTAGATGGCGTTGGGGTGTGGAACGTCCATGAGTATTTTTAATTATATTTAACAAGCTGACCCGGCGAACTCTGTTCCGCCTTAAAGGCAATATTAGAAAGTACACTACAAAAAATGTGATAAATGAAAAACCACTCGACAGATTACAAACAAACTTCACATAAACCATTTGCTAATTAGTTCAAATAAAGCCTAAAATTTGGTTTGGATAGGTGAGCCCATTATTGAGTTATAAAATAACAACGAAAAGTGGTGTTTTTATAGATTATATTTAGTCGTATCCACACAATTCTTTCGTCGCCCAACAGCAAGCGCGTTTAGCAGCGCAGTTACATACGTTAACAGTAATTTCATAATAAAATAACGTAATAATGTTTTATTGGTTCCCGTTCGCGGTGAAATGAGTTAGTTAATTAGTTGTATTTAAACAATAGTGCTTGACCGAGTTGACTTTTACGGTTTCACTGCCTTATGGGTGATTTTACACTAGACGATAATGACATGACGACACCGATACGATTCCGACATTTTCTTAGAAATATATTGATGACGTGATCGCTGGAGCGGTGTGAATGTAACTGTAGTCTAACTATTAATTATGTGCAAACTTTGACAGATAATGTGGCTTTTTCAACTTATGATAAAAAACTGAATTTAACCCATTTTCAAGATGGCGGAAAACACACAAGGTTCTACAGGTCGATAATTTTAACTTAAGCCTTCCTAGCTTCCCCCACGTAATATCCAAAATTTGGCTTTCTCGGTTCATTTTCATTTCCAAATGTATATGATGACTGGACTAAATAATGAAGTAAGTAAGTAATTAATGATCTAATTAACGAACTGAAATAATCAAAAGTTCAAAAATTCGTTCAGCAATTTACTAACCAATAGTATTTTTAATCTATTGTACTGAGATGAGTGTTATCAACTCTCAAAGTGAGTATCGTCGTTATCTATATTTTTTATAACAAACTAGGTAGTTAAAAAAAAAAGTAACTCAATATATATTTTTGGGTTCTCAATTCCTATGATTCAGTGTAAAAATCCTTGAATACAAAAACACAGGTGAATTAAGACCAGTGTGGTGAAAAAAGTATTCCATTCATGACTCAAACCAATATGATGCTATTATTTTTCTTAGTATCCCGGGTATTTCCAAATAATTTACTATTATATAGGCTGAATCATTCAATAAAAAGTTTAATTAGCTCAAACTGATTCATACAATTTCCCAAGTAGGTACACTCCGGTGCAATAAATTAGGGAATACGTTATAAAAAATAAAAATTCTTTATCGTACCTAAACCTTATAAATAAATAGTCATGGGTATTTCGCACATCGCGCTCTAGTCCCAAACTAAACTAAAAATTTTGTTTTACGTGGAAATTGAACCCACGGCTAGATTGTGTGAAGAATGGTATGCTGTGGTACCATTCTTTACACAATCCACACGAAAACTGGATAAAAAAAAACGGTAAAACTTTTAACAAATAAAAAAAATAAGCCTTCTTTGGTATTTCCTAGATATTTTCTCACAAATTCCAAATTAGCAAAAACTTGAGATATTTTAGATACGCAGACTTTTAAGACAGAAAACTAAATCATAGTTTAAAAAGTTTCTTTAATTTAAATTCTCTAAGCAAAATCTAATTAAAATATAACTGGAATTTAAATAGGATGTCATAAAATAAGGCTATTTTGCGAGATTTTAGTAACATTTTTACGATTTTTAAGAGAATTACTCCTCTCATAGATTGTCAATCAAGGTCCACATACCCAACCTTTCAGTCAAAATAACAATAGATATAGTTGACACAGTGCATTGTCATAACAGCTAGTTTACTCTAGTTAATTGACTTATCACATGGACTTGTCTCTTTCAAAAAATATTATTTGAAAATACTCGTTTGACAACAGAAAGAGACTTTTTTTAAATTCATACGAAAAGCTACGGAATAAATAGTCTTATTTAAATAATAATTTATAAAACATACTTAAAAATAACCTGAAGTTGGAGTACTTAAAAACTAATATAGGTACTACACGTCTGCCTGTAACCAATGTAACTAAAATGTGTAAGAAATCGCTGAATATAGTTCAGCGATTTCTTACACATTTTAGGTAAGTACATGATAGCTTCAGAAATTAACGAAAATCAAGTTGCATTGAGGTTTAATAGTAGGTAATAAACATGACAAATATTCAAAAGGAATTATTGATCTATTTGTAATCTACTAATTTCTCCACCATTTTTTTAAAACCTTTCATAAAAAAAATTGCTAGAATTTTTGAGTTTATGAACGAAAGTGCAGACAATGGAGTGATCCAGCTGAATGATTAGAGCTGTGCGTGAGTCACCGATACGGTCGAATGCCTGAACCTCTTCAATACATTTAATTTGCATCATTCCCATGGCTTGCTTTACACGAATATTTGTATGGGAATTTTAGCGCTTGACCTAACAGGGCGAGTTCTCACTGATTTAAATGATCAGATTTTCGGTAAAAATACCAAAGTAGTAATCAATTTTACAAATATTTTAGATATGAAGTTAGCTATCTAATACTAATTTAAGAAATTTTCTCGTGATTTAAAAGAGAAATAAAGAAGCTAGGCACTTCTATGAGAAAAAATAATAGAGTTTGGCGGCATATCAAAATATATACTTACTTAGATAAAAAGAAAAAAAAGGTAATTCAAAAAGTATGTGCACTGCCCGGGAATCGAACCCGGGTCGCAAGAATGGGAATCTTGCATGATACCACTACACCAGCAGTGCTTAGAACCTTATAGCGAAATACTCGTACATTTAATGGGGAAACATTGTTTAACTTAATAATGATATTTACAGTATTTTGTAAAAGTTTTATTTTTTTAATAGATGATTAACTAAAAGGTAAGTTACATCTAATATTATTAAATATCCTTTTCACGTCACCCAACTTAAGATTAACGTTTTAAGTTTGATTAACATATGAATAAAATGGTTCTAAGTAAAGAGACACCCACAGTGGCCGGCCCCACGGCGCGCCACAATGTAGCCTTCGCGTGCCAGATTCGTCACACCCGCCAACATTATTTGCTCAATTTATTCATTTTTGTCCCATCAACATTTAAATTTATCCATCCTTACCCTGATTGGACTTATAGGATCAAGACAGATTATAAACTTTTATCTTTATTTGTATTTTCGTCAGATATTATACTCAGTTTACCTTTTTAATTGCCGGCCATAATCCCGAGCCGAGCGGGTCCGAACTAAAATATTTTTGTGACATCATTTATGTTTTTAAACGACAACAGTATCTAGAATTAGTTTTCACACGATAATTAACGCCTATATCAGCTATTTATTATTCGAAAAGTTTATGGACACCCAAAAAAGTAGTAATGCCTTGTAGTGCTACCACCGGGAAAGCCGAAAGCAGACCGGACGCGCGCATGTAAACACACGGATCGGCGCGAGCGCAATAAAAATGCTGTAAAATTTTGATGTTTCTATTCAACATCGCGCGTCTCACTCTCCCGCGGGGAGCAAGCTACCTCCCTCTCTGTCCCTCACCTGAGAATGGCTCAGATTATTATCAATGCACTTTACACAAAGCAGAAGTTCCGAACTCGGGCTGACATTAATGTGATTTTGAAAGTAAATTGTGTAGGTTTAGTGCCCGATAAGTGGCACGTGAATGAGGTGTCAAGCGATAAAACTAATAAATGGAGCTAGATCTCATCGGTACTCGGCTGTAAAATTATGTTTATTATTGAAACATCTTGTGCGTGATAGCACAATCTCCTTCGGGGAAATTGAAATTATAACACAAGGTGTGGGACGTGAGACTTTTGATTTACACTCAACAGTCAACAATATAGAAAAATATCTTGAATTTACTTACTACAGTACTACAACACAACAGGCGTCACAGCTCAGTTGGTATTAGCTCTGCCTTCCATGCTGTGGGTCGTAGGTTCGATTCCCACTCAGAGCAAATGTTTGTAAAAGGTTCATGAATATTTATTTATTTATTTATCTTTCCTTTCATGCATGGATGATAAATAATACCTGTTGCTGAAAATAAATCATTTTTTGAACAACAAAACGTAAATTATATGTATTTTTAGTATCTTTATTTGTAGAAATTAAATACATAATTATACTAAGTATATAGAATTCTATACAAACTCACACAAATTTATTTCTACTCCCAAATAAAAAGAACTAAACAGTACATTATCTAAACAAAATTGATGATAAATAGGTAGGTAAGTTAATAGAGGCTTCAAGTTAATAATATAGATGTTATGGCTGTATTAAATGAATTGATTTTGGGTGCAAATTAGCTGTGCTCTGTAATCGGGGGTACCGCGTGATTTCACCTCACAGACATGAAATTAGAAAAAACCTTGCAGTTTGGATGTGCTAAACGACAAAATGCAAATGCATGTACTTAGGTACCTAATAAGTTTTTTTTTATTTCTGATGCCTCTTGCACCAAGGTAACATCACAAAGATTATCGGTCTATCTTATAAAAAGTTAGCGCAGACTTGATGTCTTGATTACCATACGCACCTACCTAAAGGTGACATAATCAACTAACTGTTATAATAAAGGGGGTATGTATTTACCATTATTTTGCTTCTTTTAAGTTTGTAAAATATACGTAAGTAATATGTATCAGAATTTCAAAATCGCAAAGATTTTCTTATCATAGATATTAAATGTAGTAGAGCAGATTACGCTATCAACTCGGTAATCTCACTCAATATTTTAACTAAACACCTCTAAAAAAGATTGTTTGACTCAAATACAAAAAAGAACTAAATACAACGAAAATATAGCAAGTCAAAGTCAATTTCTTTATTCAATAAAATCACAAGGATCATTTAGAAAGAATTAAGAAACGTCGTGATTGACGTATGCAGACGAGAGTTAGATGTCAGTGTCATGTTGGTGAGCACACTTCAAATGCCACATCCGTTATGGATGTGTTTATAACTTAATATTCTGTCATCATGCTAAATAATGATCTGATCCCTATCTCATTACATTAAGGTACAATTTCATTGGAATGCGATCGATCTGCAAGTTTCCATACAAATTTTAGCTTAGTGTATAATTTGATACTAATCTAGAGTTTAGTGTATTTTGTACGAGAAATTATTCAGTAGGGTTTTTAGTGAGAAATATAAATTTTAATATTTTCATTTGACAGGCATCACGGCTTTTAGTAGCTTCTATGCTGTGGGTCGTGGGTTCGATTCCCCACCGAGAACAAATATTTTGTATGAAGAAAACTGATGTTTGTTCTGTGTTATTATGCATTCTATGTATGAAATTACAAAAAGAAAGAAATTGCTAATAAAAGAATAGGTATTATATTAGCAATTTAGTTCCAATAGTACAAACTATGCTCAATTTAGGACTAGACAGTGATGTGTGAAAGTTTTTAAATATTTATTTATTATATGAAACAATAAAACAAAAGTGATCCCATCACAATATGACTCAACACATCTCACATTAATAAGTAAATTAAATAATTAATTATAATCACAAAACCGACACCAACAATTACCAATGATCGTAATAATCCCAACAAAATTAATAGTTGTAGACTCACCTTAAAATATTTCTCACGAGCAGTGAATTGACATGATCTATCTTTATATATAACGATATATAGAACTGGGGTTTGACTGACTGACTAACCGACTGACTGACTCACAGCGCGTTGCTTGACTAACAACACATTGCTTGACTCACATTGTATTGCTTGCCTAACTTAAAACTAAGGCTTGACTGATTGACTGACTCACAGCGCATTAGTTGACTGACAACACATTGCTTATAATATTTGAAACTATCACGGTTTTGAACATACACATTGCTTGACTAACTTTAAACTAAGGCTTGACTGATTGACTGACTCACAACGCATTAGTTGACTAACTTTGAACTAAGGCGTCAAGCCTTAGTTCAAAGTTTGTTGTTTGTTGATTGACCAACTCACAGCGCAATAGTTGACTGACAGCACATTTCTTGACTAACTTTAAACTAAGGCTTGACTGACTCACAGCGCATGACTTGACTAACAGCACATTGCTTGACTAACTTTAAACTAAGGCTTGACTGATTGACCGACTCACAGCGCATGACTTGACTAACAGCACATTGCTTGACTAACTATAAACTAAGGCTTGACTGATTGACTGACTTACAGCGCATTGCTTGACTAACTCTATCAACTTTTTTATAGGTACGGTAGATTTTTAATCTCTTGGTATATAACACTACATCACTGCTTAGCAAGCACTGGCGATAGGTATGGTGGTAGTACTTCCTAAAGTAAGCTATAGAAAGTATCCTACTACGGTCATAAAATAAGTGAACAAAGTCGAACGCAAAACTTATACTTATTAATATCGTCTGTAGGAGGAGCGATTGACGCGTTAATATACGACATACAAACTCTACCAAACTATTTTCAACCTAAACTCTACCTTATCACAAGGACATAAGGATTAACTATAGGTAATGTATATTAAGTATCCGATATCACATCGCGATATCTTCGTTGAGACAAAGTGATTGTGACGTCATTATAGAATTGCGTGTCATTGTAAAGTGGTTTCGGTTGTTGTTTTAGGCCACTTTCAATGAGATTATGATAAATGTAGATTGTTATATTGATCTCTTGTTTTCTCTAGGGAAGATGACTTTTTTAATTTGAAAGATTTTTGTAACTTTTGTTTTAAGCGTTCTACTGTATGCTACTAACCCATAGAGGTTAGTTTCAAACCTTAATGGTGTTTTTTTCCCTGGAAAAAAATACTACAAATAGTTGATTTTGTAAGTCGTTATATAGTTTTAGTATAAATAAATAAATAAATAATGCTGGACAATCCACATAACATCATCTAGCCCCAACCTAAGCAGAGCTTGTGTTATGGGTACCTACTAGAAGACTGACACACTTAATACATTACATAAAATACCCAGAACACCCGGAATAAATATATGCAGATCGTACAAACATTTATCCCAAGGCGGGAATCGAACCCGCAACCTCCGCGTCGCAGGCGGACCTTCGCCCGCCGGGCCAAATCAGTCGTCCGATATTATTATTATTTGGTAAGTATCTATATGGTATATATCTAGTCGTCTTTTTAAGCACTATAAACCATAAAGGCATACCCCCTATCTTTTAAAAAGTTAGCGTTGACTTTAAGTCATCATTACGTATGGTAAACAGTACTTCAAGTCTGTGCTAACTTTTTATAAGATAGACCGATAAAAGTTATCTAATAAAGCTATACGACCTCACGTAGCTAGCCTGCTAGGGCGACTCCGCCCCAAAACGCCCACCGCCCCCGTTACGGAATCCCCTCTTTTTTAATTCCAAATTCCAAAGTTCCCAACTTAAAATTTGAAATTTCCAACGAAGCATTCCATTCACGAAGAATTCGTTCCGAAACTATGCAACTCAATAAAGTTTTTTGCAGTTGAAAGAACGAACGAAATATTTCTAAGCATTGTTTGAGTAAGAAATATATTTTAACAATTTTTTAGTTACATATCTCGAAACACACAATAAGTAGGTACATTTTAGTAACAAACACATAACTGTTACTAAAATAAAGAACTTATTTAGGTATGTTACTTTAAGTACCTACAACAATTAACACTAACTAACTACTCATTCAAAAAAATACGAATAAATAAAACAAAACCAACTCAACAAAATTAATTAATTAATTAATCTATCTAGATCAATGTAAGTAAATTAATATTCAATTGTATAACTATTCAAATCTAAATGCTATTGAACTTTCAAGGTCAACAAAACAAACTCGAAGCTAGCAACATTATAATACAATAGTTTTTTTTTAAATAGTTGAATCATTGACCACAATGGGAGGTAATTAAACCACAATCCAAATATTCTCATGTCTAGGCGGATCTCTCGCTGGTGGTCGCAATAATAAAAGCATTTTCAAAGATTAAATATATCTACTTCAATATAATTTTATGAATGTCTACATAGATCGAGCCTCTATGATGCAACGTCAAGTTTACATTATGAAATGAAATGAAATTTATTTCAGTACATAGATTAAAATGTAAAGTGTATAAGATATAGGATGCAATAATTAATTTCTTAAAGTATGCCATTACCTTTTTATACACAGAATAATAAACTTTTTAGGGCATGCGCAAGAGCCCGTTTTATGTAATGAAACATTGTAAAAAATGCGTCCCTTTCTCTTTATTTATTTTTTAAATAATTTTTATATACTTATTATAATTTTACTAATTAAAGGTATTATAGGTATATAATCATAAATAAGTAATCAATTTACCATAACCCATGTCATTGAATCAAAATATCCAGAGTAGCTACAATATCTGCAAATATCTTAGGTACTATGAGGTAAAGATATAAGAATGGTGATATAAGAGTGGTTGATTAAAGAGATCCCTTTATAGCAATAAAGCCGTTGTTCTTCTCTTACAATATCTGTGTTTATTCCGATATATCTTTGTGTACATCTATAAGATAAAATCAACCTTTTTAGATCAAATATTATTTTTGTCTTATCCACACCTCATAGTCTAATCTATGGCATGACTGCGCACCCGCAGTGGCGTTCCCACAACCATCGCTCATCGAGAACTGATGAAATCATATCGATTAACATGATAAATCTATCGATACTCGATGAATCGATACCAATCGATATGCCACTGACAAATTATTACGCTCTGTCCTGTCTGTTGATCTAGATTCGTTGACTTTTGATTTGTGTTATTGATATACTACCTACAATGTTGCTTAGGAAATATCTTTATAATAACTTACGGTCTATTTTATGAAAAGTTAGCGCAGACTTGATGTCTTGATTACCATACGTAATGGTGATATAATGTCAATGATAACTTTAAAAAACCCTTACCTACCTAGATAGGTAAGGGTTTTGTACTTTTCCCTACCTATTTGATTTCTAAAATATTTACATATGTACCACCGACTAGGTGTTTGCATTGTGGTGTTCCTTAGGTGCGTATTCAATTCCAAACATAATGAAATATTGAAGTTAAAATAATTCTTTATTGAATAAATCCGTGTTTAAGACTACAATCTTGTATCTATAGAAAATTCTCATAAACCTACGTTAATTAATGCTTGAGACTAGCATTTTCTCCCGTCTTTGTTTTCAAGTCTCAAAAAGAAAGTACCTAATATCTAACAAATAATAGATAATATTTTCAACTTTCGCGATCATAATTGTTAGTAAATAAATATGTTAGACGGCTCTTAATAAATATATATAAACATCTATAACTAAATAATCAATATCTTCCAGACAACCTTTGGCTGTAGAAAAACTTAATGTCGAATCGGTTCAGTACCCCAAGTACCTACGAGTTTATTCATGCACGGATCGCAGAGACGCAATCGCCGAGAGCCACTGATTTTGTATGGAGATCCAAGCTTCTCAAGAAATCTGCTAGGGGCGTTGCTTGGATCTCCATACAAAATCGGTGGCGCTCGGCGATTACTACGATCTATACTACGATATATTACTACGATATATTACTACGATCCGTGTGTGCACTAACTCGTACTTGGGGTACAGGTGGACTAAAGGGTATTTTTTTATTTATTAGCTGTTTATAAGTTATAAGTCGATTCAAAAATATGAACTGACAAACCAACTCTACAATTTTAACATAAACATTGTTGGGAAGCGACGCTCCATACAAGCAATTAGAAAACTTAAGGGCCTTTATAAAGGGCCTATAAATCAGTGGAGGGTCGAACGCGATATTTAAGGGTGCACGCACACGGTGCGATTTGCATCCCTTTGAACATCATGCATAACATAATTAGTCGGTTACTAACATGATACAATGCACAACTGCACATCATTCTACATTTAAAAATAAACATTATTTAAAACATTTTTATTCTATCATTTTAATAATAATCTAATTGAACATTATTCTCGTTTACAAAGAAAAATACTTTTGACTTTACATAATAATCGGAATGATGCAATATTTTTAGTGAGTCGGACGAAAGGTTCCGTACCTAAAAAATATGAGATAGGCACGTTTAACGTTGTATAAGAGCCCCCATAAATATTTATTTTAGTCTATTTTTTATTCATCCGGCAATTAAACATAATTTAAAAATCTTTGCGCAAACTTTTCGTTGCGCCGTGTGCGCCGGCTCTTAGATGCGTAAACGCATGAGGCGGGATCTCGTTAGCGTGTGTATGCGACATTTCACATGAGCTAATTGTGACCATTTAGCCATCTTGATAAACTGCTCGATGGTCTACACGCAGTGCTAGGGCAAAGAGTATACACTGCCTTTACAAAGAGATTACATATATAAAAAGGATAAAATAAATATTAAAGCGCGAGCGCTATCAAATAAAATTACCTACATCGTGATTAGTTACTACTTATTTATTTAAAACGAAAATTCATATTATGTATGTACTTACTTATAAATGGGACGGAACGGAACGGAACGGAACGGAACGGATTTTTTTGTTCATCGTCTTGAACAAAGAAAATCCTAACAAATAAAGTTATCTTTCTAAGGGTTAGCAACAATTATTATAAAAGTTTTATACAAAAGTAATCTTAAGGACAGTCGCTTCTGAGCCCAACTTATCTTTGTTAGAATCGCTTCATCGATTCTCTTCCATTAGCATTCTAAACACTCTCCTTGCAAGGAACGATAATTGTAACACGGCCGTAAAACCCGACTCGGTATTGACCAACAATTTACATAGCTATTTTATTGTATCGTCTGTTGATAATTTGTTAATTTATACAAGTATGTGAATAAATTAATTGTACCGGGTGTAATAAAACTATTTCTGAAATATTTTTTTTAACCTTTTGTGCCCTACTGCAAGGCAAAGGTCTCCCCCAAACTTTTCCATTTATCTCGATCTCCTGCGTCCATCAACAACAAAAAACTATAAAACTTTAAGTACATAAGTTTAAGTTCATTTAGTTTATAAATATAAACAATTTTTTTTTGTATTTGTATAATTTATTTAAGATGCAACCTCAGGAATTTGAAAGGTAAACAGCTGATCTATGTAATTAATAAAAAAACATTAATTTTGTCGTCATTGTTGTTCCGAAAACAAATTATGGATAAGTTTTTTAATTGTATACCAACATAGTAAAGTGTTGGTCCAAATGGTACATTCATATCAGCCTTATCGACGAAAGCGATTTCTCCGAGACAACCTTAGAATGAAGATTACGTTTAAGATCTATATCAGTTATATCAAATTACAAATCATACTAATTTAAGTAACACGGTCTATCTTATAAAAAGTTAGCGCAGACTTGAAGTATTGATTACCATACGTAATGATGACTTAAAGTCAACGCTAACTTTTTATAAGATAAGGGGATAATGTAGATTATTTTTGATTGGTTGGAGAAAGACGTTGTTGATATTGACTAACCAAAGTTTTGAATCTATACTTGTTTTACACCTTGTACAAATAGATATAGTGCAATTCCGACCATGTTTTATTATGTTATTTTGATAAGAAGTTTCAAAAGATAAAATATGCCTTTCACATCATAAAGTTTGTACTGTCAGTATTTACAAGCATATTTTAATTATTAAGCATTCACTAATTAGTGCTGTTTAATAGCAATTTACCGAGAGCTTATTATTATCTCGACGAGATAATAAAAACCTGCGTCTGCTAATTTAGAATTTGTTCTGTTTTACAATTTATAAACTAACCTGCTATAATATTTTATCAATAATTAGATTAAGTGTAACGTTGCGATTTCTGGTCTTCTTTAGATTTATATTTTTTTTTCTTCAAACCTTATTTAAAACAAACTGAGTAAAAACAGGTTTTGTTTAAACAAAACTCTATCTACCAAAAAATTAAAAATATCTAAGCAAATTCCTTTCATACAACACAGCACTATTTTTACGTGCAGTTTTCATTTATAATATTAACTTTCAGATCACTGATAATTTTATTTCGTAAACATACTAGTTGCTCGCTTTTCTCACTCAATACAATATTTTACATCAAAACAACCACACACAGTAATCAACAAACCAATTCAGAACAAAAGAAGGAGCATCTTAATGAACTTCGCAAAGGTAATTTCACGAGTAAGCTGGCAACACACGCCGCTGCGGTGTTGCGGTGCATTCGCGCAGTAATTGATAATGATAGAAAATGATGCGTGACAGTAGCTGCGAGCTATGTGCTGTGCTCCTAATCGCGTGTACGTGCCGGTTACAGTGTTGCTGTGGGTAATAATTCTCCCTATTTTTATGGAAAAACTATTAATTGTTTTTATTTTATTATCTAATAAGGACACCCAGCACGGGTTTACACATCGCAAATATACATACGATAAAGGATTTTGAGCCCAGTGTTTCTTTGAAGATTAATTACTTAAAAAGTTTTTGTTTAAGCTTTTAAAAGCCATAATAGTGAGTTTATTGCGACATTTAAAACCGATACATTTTCAACAAAGTCGATATTTAACAAGTAGATGATCTATGTTAGTTTTAATACATTGTTGAGTACTTATATTGGCAACACTATAATAAATGTGGTAACCTATCAGAGTAATCATCGTCGGATATTTATTTAAAGTCTAGTGTTTACGCACTAATGACAGACAATAACTATTCATTTGCCAACTTGAAACACCTTGCATTGTGTTTGTAGAGTTGTGAATTGTGATAGATATATTTATCTGAACTTATCTCAATGGCGGAATATAAAAGTATAGTAGGTATTTATTTACCATGAAATTTATGAAATAACAATATTATAAAAACTTTCTAGGAATACATACATTTCAAATAAATATTTATAACCTCGTCTCTTTGCCGTAACTTAAATTAAATCTTTAGAAAAATATGCGAAATTAACATGATTTAAAAGAATGATGTAATAAATATTTATTTTACCTGTCAATCTTGTTTAAATTAGAAAATAATGAAGATTTGAGATAATAAGTATCTATTCTCTATCAATTTTTCATTTATAATCAGAAAGAAAGAAAGATCTGCAATAAATCTTAGATTAATCAACAATTATTTTTTTTTATGACACTTTACTCTTTAAACGTGAAACTTATGTGAAAATCGTTAAAAAGCATTGTACACTGCACCTGGATAAGTACGGATAAATCTTTCTTACAAAGTTAAACCGTTATTTTACAACAAAGTAACAACACCGTATAGGGTTAAGCACGAATAAATGTGACAATCGTAAACGTATCGAAACAATGACGTTTTTGAGATACATTGCGCGCCAACATCAACATAACTGTCGAACGTTACAAAGTTACCGCGCAGTGTATCTCAAATACGTTACATTTACGATTGTCACATTTATTAGTCAGCCCTCAATTTAACGGTAAGGACGGTAATAATATACAAAATTAAATAACAGTTCAGTCAAGACTTTAGTACTAGCTTTGCTGTAAAATTAAATGTAGGTGATTAAGTAGGTACCATAGACAAATAGAAAATTACATAGTTTATGGTGTTTAAGTTATTTAACGGGTACAAATTGTTATGTAAGTATTGGTTTAGTTAGACTAAGACTACTTGATTTTTGTTGTAGCATTATGTATATGAAAACAACACGGTAGCTGCCTTCCATGCTGTCGTGGGTTCGATCCCCACCGATAGTAAACGTTTGTGTGATGAACGTAAATTTTCTGTATCTGGGTGTGTGGTATTCTGTATGTGGGTAATCGTACATACTTATTTATTTACAAAAATTGAATCTGAGTTTTTTTAATTTTTGGTTCTTTTTAGAACTTTAGAAAAGTATAGATCAACGAACAGTTGAACTTAAATAAAACAATTGAATGTTTGTTAATTAATCTTTGGTGAAAATGAAAGAAATCTCACAAGTTATTATGACAGTAGATCTTTAGTAGAGTGCTGACGCGTGGCTCAAGATCAAAGCCAGCTCATTTGCATGAGGTTCTGACTGCGCATAATGCTAGCCTATTAATAATAAATGTACATAGGGTTGCCACAATACCTACAGGGTTATAGGCAAGCGTAGGACGTAGGGCTATATTTCACCGAGACGCCATGGCGGCGCAACCAGTCGCCGCCACCAACAAAATGTATACAGCTCTATTGAGAGTTACTCACCTGGTGTCCGTTTGGTCGCGCAACCAAACATACATTTTGTTAGTAGCGGCGACTGGTTGCGCCGCCATGGTGTCCTGGTGAAATGTAGCCCGTAGTGTATGTAGGCCCTGAGATGGAGCGGCGATCTGTGGAATGTAGCTGGCACTGGATGAGAAGAGCTGAAGACCGGGCTTAGTGGCGCGGCGCGGGAGAGACCTACGTCCAGCAGTGGACTGATATAGGTTGATGATGAGGGTTATATCTGAGATGTAGGGTCATATGAGGAACGGTAATCTCAGCTATCCGGCCTTCTAAAGCTAAGATCATGAGTTCAATAATATTAGAAAAATATTTATATTTAAAAAGTTATGTGCGCTATGGTGCTCTCTCAAACGGCGAGGAAAAAATACATCGTGCGGAGACCTGTGGTTTATTTAGATCTAAGTTTTTTTCTGATAAATTGGCCCTTCCCTGTGCATCTGGTTTGGTTTGGATGTATTTTTAATATTACTCAGTACACTATTACTTAGTATAGGACAAAATAATCCCGCAAAAAATGCTATTTTACAAATTAGTTTCACTATATTTAAAAAAAGTGTAGTAATTACTCATAAAATCATCCTTACGCACTTGAAATAAGGGTCATCAATTAATTTAGTACTAAACGTATTCAATAATAGCCGATGGGCACGCGACCAATCTCCCCTAGAGTAGATTTCAGAGTTTCGTAGCTAAAATATAAACCTTCGTTTATTATCTCATGGACATTAATGGGCAAAGCTGTGTGTAAAATAATATATTTTTATTATTATTCACATAAACTGTTAAAATTGCAGTAAAATAAACTGAGTTTTGAAAAATGAATGTCGAATGATTTTAAGTATGGTTTGACTAATACAAAAGCCAACCTTGATCAAAACAAATTATCTTAAGATTTTTTATAAAAAATGTTTTCTCTGCTTGTAATAAGGACAAAATAACAATATTTTATAAAAATACTTTGGGGTGGGTTTCACCCCAAAGTATTTTTATAAAAGATTGTAAACCTAGGTTCAGAAATAAACTGACAAACATAAATAATATCGGCAATTACTCAGTTCTAGAGTTGTTATAAAATCATACTGACGGAACCCAACAGTAACCCAGTTGATCACGCATCTTGCTTTTAAGTGTAATGAAGGGATCGTTTCACCCTCAACCCAACAATTGTGTGTATGTCAACCCTCTCGATTATCGAGCCATTTGTCAACGCATTTTACATGTCCATCATTGGGGACATTTTTAAGCTCTTTTGTTGGTACAGCTTAATAAAATACTGATGACACTTAGTACGATGTACTTACTGATGATTGATTGTTTTTTTTTATAATGAAATGTGTTTCTGTGGGTTGCAATTAAGATATTGTGTTGGTTAGAGTTAAACGCTTTTTGGGATAAAATGAAAATTGTATCTAGATTATACAAGTAGACAAATACAAAATTATAAGTTTATATGGATAGAACATAAAAAGGAGGTTGGTTAATTTAAAAAAGCTATTGAATTACATTGTGTAAGTTATTATCCAATTTAAAAACATTTAAAGATTTATCGTAAGAACTCTGGTAAGTTGTTAGTTACCAATAAATTCCTGAGCCAATAAACATCAGAGACAATGCCCAAATAACCAGTTTATTTTTATTTTTTACCAATTCCAATCCAAAAGCTAACATCTGACAACACAATGTTACCCATGAATGGCATCAAATGCGTGGGGCGACATTTTATAGGCAGGGATTGCGTAGACCGCGCCACTGTCTGCCGAGACCTCAATGAGGGCACACGGCCGTCTATCATAACATAAAACAGCCGAAATATTGGCAATCGTGTGAACAAGGATAATGAGAGAGTAGGTGGGGCCGCGCTGAAGACGCCCATTGGTTTTTTAAAGTCGACGTCTGGGCGGGCACGCCTTGCATCCCACGCAACTCTCGGCCCGTCATGTTCAGCGGAACACGCTCGCACGCCGACGGCGCCGCGTCCATATCTAGAGACATTCAAACGTAAACAAACAAAAAAATCGCCAAAAACAGCGATATTTCGCGCGCTTTCCAACTGTCAAAGAATAAAGTTTTGTTATTCGGCCATCTTGTGAATTGTCCAGTAAAATTTTATTAGTGAAAAGTTAAAATGATACCGCGAATAAAATTGGTGTTGCCAACATGAAGCAGCGAGTTGCCAGCGGAGAAAAACGCAGAATGCCAAAGACATTCCATGCGGCCATAGTTTTCTTACTGTTTCTTTTGTTCAGTATGGCGTGGTAAGTACATAATTGCAGCTCCCTTATATTTTTATGAGTGCTTCTTATTTTAACGTGGTTTTAAGCACAGCTTTTCGAACTCATCAAAATTTTACAGTCAGTAAACTTTATCATATACTGTTTGTTATCAGTAACACATTATTTATAAATAAATTAACTTATCCAAAATGAATTTCTACAATTACAAATAAAAGCTTTGCATGGTGGTATTCACAATGACAATTTATTTATCAATTTGTAAGATTTGATCAAGCTCTGTAATATTTTGATGCAACATTGATTTATTTCATCTTTCTGATTTTGTGTTTTAAATGTTACCAATAATACTCAAGAGCTAGATGCTTAAATTGAAAAAAAAACATGTATAGGTATTATCTATATGATACTGACTATATTTTATGGTTTAAGTATAGAATGGTTTTCAAGATAAAAAACCTCTACCATTTTGCTTATAAAACAATTGACTATAGTCCCAAACCAAGCAAAAGCTTATATTTATAACCCCTTAATAATTATGGACTTTGCTATATCGAATACTTATTATAATTTTTGTTGTGTGTGTCGTAAATACATTTATAAAATACATAGTAACACACAGAACAAATATTATTTACTTACTTAAGTAAGTACATAATTTTTGTTGTGTGTGTTGTAAATACATTTATAAAATACATAGTAACACACAGATCAAACATCTGTGTTCATTATGTAAATAGATGCAAATATATAAGGTGACAATCAGTTTGTCGGCCACCCAATGGCTTAAGATTTACAGTATGGTAATGGCCGCGCCGCTTAATCGCTGCTTACTCGTGATTGATACAGCGTAGATTTAGTTTCCACTAGAAATGCTAAAACTCTATTTAAAATCATAAAATATAAGATAAATAAATATTCATTGACATTGCACATTGGCTCTAGTTCCAAACTAAGCAAAGCTTGTATGGAAACTATGTAGAAGATGCACTTGGAAACATGACAGATGTTCTATAAATAAAAATAGGTAGGTTAGTGACAAGAGCGTTCAATATCCTAATTAGTCTGATTTTGGCAAACCATCAAGAATCTATCAGGTTCAATATTCTGTCAACTATCAAAAGTTCAGTTATTAAAAGTAGAAAAAAAAAATCAAATACTTTCAATATCAACCAATTTTTGAAACATAACAATAACGGGAAAGGCTGTTTCGCGCCAATAGTAATGATAGTTCTAAATTCAAACGCATCACATTCCAAGTTTGAAATAAAAAAACAAAAGAGGTATAGGGCACGTCGTAGGACCATAGACTTCTTCCACTTTTCTATTTTAAAATTTGTTTTTTTTTTCTCCGTGGAGGATCTCACTGCTAGGCAAAGGTCTCCGCCAAGTCCACTCGTCCCTATTCTCAGCTTTTTACCACCAATTCCTCTCGAAAGTGTCTAGGTTGTCCCGCCATCCATCATCTCCTTGGTCTACATTTGTCTATTTTTGTTTTTATAATAATTTGTTTGAAAAAACAAAAATATTCTAGAAAATAAATCATTTCCAGTAAGAACTACTTGGCTTAAGTGTTTGTACTAAAGACATTGAACATTTGTGTTGGTAGTACTTAAGTAGGTACGTTCCTTACTAGCACGAGTTTGTACTCTGATTTATTTTGTACCTACAGCCAATAATATAGAAATAAATCACTTTAGAATCATAATTGATTAAGACTTATTTATTTATGACACGATTTTCTATCATTAGGTTTAGATTACATCTTTAAAATCTATTAGCGTAAGGTTTATTAATAAATTAAATACCGTAATTTACTGAAAGAAAATAACTTCTTGGTCTTTTTTCTTTTTTCAGTTATTTATTTATAAAACTTACGCTAATAAGTTACGCAAAGAGGTAATGTAAAGTTAAATATAAATTTTATTATTCTTCATAACTTTGTAAAACTAGCAAAAAAATCCCGTTTTATCAGCGGAACGCAACAGACAACCATCAAGCAGTCGTTAAGACTGAGTGATCCAATTAAATGTATTAAAACTCAAATAATTGCTTTAAAAATACCACATGAAGAGATAAAAACAATAATTTTGTGCTTTAATACCGTCCGGTAAAAAATAATAAAGTTAAAGGGAATGCAGCGATCATTCAGAGGGCTATTCCAATACAAATTGTGGCTACTTGCGCGCCGACAATTCTGCAAATACTTTTACTCTCTATTACTTCAATCCAACACCATTTCAGCTCTAACCAACGCATGCAAAAATCACCTTTATGTACATAATCGTTAAGCCTTAAATACCCTTGCAAGTATTCGCGAGTTACGGCATTCTCCCGCGCAGTGAATAGCCCTGATTGAAATTCCGTGTTCCAACAAAGTTTATACGTACCGAACCCTATTTGTTTACTATTTTGTATGAAGAAGGCACTTGATTTGTTGGAGATTGTTCAAAAAATACCAAAACGAATTAGCGATAGTGTTACGCGCATAAATTGTATGCTATCTATTAGTAGCTTGGGGGTCGAGTACGAATAAATGTGATAATAGTAAACTTATCGAAACTGTGACGTATTTGACGTACACTGCGCGTCGACATCAGCTTTACTGTTGAAAATTGCTGTGTTAGAATAGAATAGAATAGAATAAGTACTTTATTTCAGTTATTATAAAAACTTAATGCTAGAACACTTAAACGATATAATTATTATAAGTAAAAATAACTGAAAAAGGTCATTACTCAGCTTGTGCTGGTGTAGAACCATTGGGCTCTACACCAGCGCTGGTTTTCAGTAATGCCAAAAGATGGAGAAGGTGGGGGAGTAGCATACGCAGACATTGCACATTAATATGTTACCGCGCAGTGTGTTTTAAATAAGTAACGTTTACGATTGTCACATTTATTCGTGGTCACACCTCAGTAGATCTTACACTTGTCGTCCATTAGTGCACTTTACAAATCAGTTCAAGTTTATTGTATTTATTTTGCTTGTGATAAAATCAGACGTAGGGGAGACCGGGGCAAAACGGGATACCTAAGGGAAAAAAAATCATATAAAAAAAATTTAACTGTTTATTGGTATAATTTTTACATAGACAGCAACATTTATAAATCAACATTATATAATCAACTCGTTTTACTCGCTATTTCTTCTGATTTTCGTTAATTAGGAAAAACAATGAGGAACAAAATTTTCCCATCTTGCCCCATAGCCCGGGGCATAATGGGAAATGGCACGGGGCAAAACGAACACACATTTTAATCGGGCTGACAACGCTTTCAAGTATGCGCATCCTCATCATAATCATCAACCCCAGCACAAGAATTGTGAGCCCAGCCGAGGGAAACATTACAAATCACCCATCCTTCGACTGACTGTGAATAAAAGTGCCCACAGTAAGTGCAAGCGCAGTCATTTTCATCTTCCTCTTGGGACGAATCAGTCTCACATTTTTATTCTGTCCAGCGTTGCTACTAGTCGAACCATTTTGGCTAAAAAACGAAAAAATAAATTAAAATTCAAAACCCACAACATTTTGAATATAATTCGTAAATACGAAGTAAAACGTACGGGGCGTAACGTATCCCGTTATGCCCCGATCGTCTTGCCCCAACGAACATTTTTTGCAACAATACAAAGCATTCCTAACCTAAAACTGTGAAGGCTATAAACAGTGCATAATATAAAACAATGATCTTTCCTTACGGTGCTTAGGTTAAAAATATTGTAAAAACGTACTTACTTACTTCGTAACACATCGATACTTGCCGTACAACTTCGTAGCATTATTCAAAATATGAAGTTTTTTTGTTCAAAGCTGCCAAAACAAACAGAGACACGTTTTTTTTCACTGACCGACGTAATGCGACTGTAGTTCGAACTAATGGCGCTGCCGTAGCTCAATAGCGTGCAAAACTCACGCCACACCAGCACATTTCCCGTCCTGCCCCGAACCTCATCTTGCCCCGGTCTCCCCTAATTAATGAGAAAAATCTTAAGAATTGTCTGATTACTTTGCGATTAAGAATTATTGTAATGATTTTTTTTACTATTTATTTTTCTACTTGGTCGTAATGTTTTATGAATAAAAAATCTACGCTATTATATTAAATTATTCAATAATTTATAAGTTAAATGTCCGAAACTCATAATTAAATAAATAAGTAATTCTATAAATTATAACTTTAATTTATTAGCGCTTTAAATTGATTTTTAAACTATTAAGTTTACGTTTCCATTCCAAGTTACCAGTTACATTACCTTAAAAAAAATATGGTCACAACTTCATCTTAACCAACCAAAGCAAAGCTAGTAAGGGACCTACCGTATAAATACCTTTTATTGAAATTACATACATAATAATACCCAAATAATTGTCAAGGTATTTAAATTTAAGAAGCTGTACACAAATATAAAGACCCATATAAATAATTTTTTTTTGTTCATATTTGTGTGTAAATAGGTACAAAAAATGTTTATGTACCAACGCGAAAAATGATGACGAGCGTTATTGTGGGTTACGTTTCATTAAAAGTATTAAATCGATGTAGGGTTGGTTCGCATCCGGCTTTTATGCATTAAACCGGTTAATCAACAGAAAAAATCGTCACAATAATTACAATAACTTTATATTTGACTTATATAAATTTGTTATAACCAACAAAACCTGTTTATTTAATATTTTTCAATGTTTCATTTAGGTAGTACAATCAGTTATGGTTTTTCTTATCAACCTTAAGTTACAACCAAAGTTGTTACATTTAACCTTTTTAAATGTAACCTTTTCTGTATCGAGTTTTGGCAGATAACCGGCTAGTAATAGTCCAGTCAAAATAGACATTCCAGTTTGCATTAATTCCCAACAAGCTGGATTTTTGTACAGGCACGATATGTCAAAAGTCCCCATCGATCCCGCTTGTGCGTTGTTTTTTATTCCAGGTCAAAAGTCATAAATTTGCGTTTTTTGCGTAAGTATATCTCTTAAACAACGAGAGCTATCAAAAAATGGTTCAGACAAAGTTTGTAGATCGTAAAATAACTATAACGTTTTTGTTGTGGTAAAATTATCTACAGTAGCAATTATAATACTTTAAGGTTACTAATTGGGATATTGTTAACGATCCTGTCATCAAAAAAAAAATTACTTACTAGTAAACACTAACTTTCATAAATCACCGAGTCCGGCTAAAATTTTAGTAAAAGCATCCCTAAACGTTATAATACGTTTTTAGACCCACCTTTTAATGGTACCTGCATACCTCAGCCGTGGGAACGACTCAGATAACTCCAACAGTTATGTAAAGAAGGAAAACAGTGTTTAAACTTTTGTTACGATTGTTTTTGGGTTTTTGGTGTTCCATTTTTATATTGAGCGTGAAAATCGAAAGTTTTTAATTGGCCATCTTGATTTGAAATTGAGTGTTTTATTGCTCCGAAATTTAAAAACGTGGAATATGATTTTGGGTTATTTGTGTTCGAATGATTTGACGATCGTGTTTTATCGAAAGATCGATAATAGTAATGATGATCGATTTTTTTTCTAATTCTGTAGCACCAAATTGAGTTCTACGAGCCGCTACGAAAGTCTACGATAACTTTTGACTCGTATTTAAGTAATAAAATAACTAAACTATGAGAGTTAAGTATATTTACAACAAATCATAATTATATCTGCTGATATATTTTGACGACCGATGTGGCGCGGTGGGCGATGGTCCGCTTGCGACGCGGAGGTTGCGGGTTCGATTCCCGCCTTGGGATAAATGTTTGTACGATCTGCAAATATTTATTTCGGGTGTTCTGGGTGTTTATGTGTATAATAAAAAATATTTATCTATGTAATGTATTGTATTAAGTATGTCCAGCATTATTTATTATATTAATCGATCCAAATATGTTTCAGTCAAAAGTGTCGAAGATATATAAATTATTACAATAGTTTGAACCTATTATAGGGTTTTTTGTTCACTCTTGACCATTTTAAAGGCAAGTCATACATGATAAGAAATAAGAATTTGTAAAGACAAATGCATTGTCAATATTAGCATACACACCTGCATGTGCATACAATATACATACAACACTTAAACAATAGAACTTCCTTGACACTTACGGTCTATCTTATAAAAAGTTAGCGCAGACTTGAAGTACTAATTACCATACGTAATGATGACTTAAAGTCAACGCTAACTTTTTATAAGATAGGGGGTTACACTTTATTTTTATTAGATAAATTTAAATCTGAAAAAAAAATTGTGCATGAGTTTTTGTATATGAAATGTGTTTTCATATATATGTTATTAATTGACAGGCGTCACAGTTCAGTTGGTAGTAGCTCTGCCTTCGATGGTGAGGGTCGTGGGTTCGATTCCCACCCAGAGCAAATGTTTGTGTGTGGAACATGAGTATTTGTTCTATCTGGGCGCTACTATTTATTCTATGTACATATGTATTTAGAATAAAAATGTATTTAAGTATTCTATCAGCAACTAAGTTCCCATAGTACATAGTATGTGTGAAATGTCCGTGAAGACGTTTTTAAAGAAATGTGTTTTCATCAATGTTATAAATAAAAACGAAATATGCCACTTAAATCACATTATACTATATCATTTTTTTATTTGTAATAATCTTAAATAAATAATCATCAGTTTGTTTATTAATAAATGTGTTAGGTTAGTGTTAGGTGTGTAAGTACATATATTTATTCACATATTTCATTTATACCATATTATATCAGTAGGTCTACCATGAGTTTTTACTATACTATATTTACTATACTCGCTAGCGTCTGTAGTTAAAAAAATGTATGAAGATTTGTACAGCGCCTCTAGCGGATAGTTGGGTACTAAAATTCTTCATACTAATATTGACGTAACTACTGTAGTAAAGTCAGGCGATTTTACTGTGACATCTCATGGTAGAGGTACTGATAAAGTTTCTCTTCGTGACTGCCGTGATCTGATGACAGCTACGTGATGTCACATTTAAAATTATCTGTCACACTTCCTGTTGATCTAAACTAGAGTAATATTTTGGTTAAGTTTAACTATTTTTAGTTATACGTTTTGTTTACGGAAAACTACAACGAACATAAAAGAAAAAAAAAACAAATAAGCATTCTAATAAGTAATTAAATAACAAATATTCACGAACAATTCACAAATCAAGCTCTAGTCCCAAACTATGTAGAGCTTGTAATATGGGAAGTAGATCTATGTTACATATTTTTGACATTGACAGCTTGATTATCCTTAGAACTCCTAGCGCCATCTAGTAGCAACCTGCAAATATAAGCTCCTATACAATCCAAAATATCTAGAATCCAGAATATCCAATAAAACAAAGTTTCATCAAAACATTTCAACAATTCAATTAAAATTATTTACCTCTTAAAATATTTACGTGGAAGCCAAAACAAATTGTTTTATAATCGATAACATCTTAAAATACGTATAAATTAATTATCTGGACATAAGCAACCAATTAGTAACAATAAACTGACAATAATTTAACAAGAATTATGGAAATTATGTGGAATTAGCTTACAAAATATGATTATACTTGATAGAAAGATAAGAGAATATATTAAACCACCTTTGGTAGCGCAGAAAATAGAGGTTATGTCGTACTAGACTTTTAAAGTTTTGGAGACGATGACCAGGTATTTAGGACTATTGCATCTGTATTTAGGAGTTATATAGGTCCTTACTCAGTATCTTAGTAAGTAGTCTTTCATTAGTAGCGAGAATCATTAGAAGAAAATCAGTCTTTATGCTACATATTTGGTTAAATATATAGCCAAAATATGTAAAGACCGGTTGGTGTACTTTTTGTTAATTACGCTAAACAATAAATAAAAAAATGGTAGCACTCCGGGAGTGCCGGCAGAAGTGAAAACTTCAATATTAACGTTGTGTTTTCACTTTTAAGTTTTCACTTCAAAAATATAACCACAGTCGTGATTGTGTCATGTCATTGTGTCACATTCGCGCAAGCGCGAATGTGACACAACGACGAAGACAACGAAGACACACTGACACGAATGTGACACGAATGTGTGCGAATGTGTCTGTGTCATTGTGATTGTGTCATGTCGTTGTGTCACATTCGCGCAAGCGCGAATGTGACACAACGACGAAGCCAACGAAGACACAGACACATTCGCGCAAGCGCGAATGTGTCATGTCGCCACAACACTATTTAATTGTTTGAGTCATACGTCGCGTGACCGCAAGTGTGTTCTTTTGTCGTCTCTTGTTTTACGAGCAATGTATAAAAATTAAATAAGATCTTACGCTTTTTCGACGTCACGTGACCCTGACGCGAGTTTGAAAGTTTTTACCCACCCAGCGCCGCTAAAGAAGTTTTCACTTCAAAAATATATATATTGTATTACTAAATTCTATCAACAATCTAGTTCTTAACTTAGCTTAATGTGTGACTAGATTTACATAAATAAATAGAACAACAAAATAAAATAAAATTTTGAATTATATATCCTTCTGTCATTAAACTTTTGTCTGCTTTGATCGAGATTGTTTTTTCATCTGCATAATGTACAATTAAGTACATTTAGAGTAATTTTTTGGTTAGTGATAGACCACTGAGTTAGTATTAGATAATTTATATACAGATTAATAATTTAAAAAAAATCTTCTATCAACAGCTCCAGAGACAAGAGAGACAACATGCTTCCAACCATGCAGATGAACTCAGCTCTAACCTGCAGACTGGTCGGTGGAATGACCAGAGAACAGAGGTCCGCGTGCCACGAAGCACCAGACGTGACTTCCGTAGCATTCGAGGGTCTACAGATAGCGGTCAAAGAGTGCCAGCACCAGTTTAGATGGCACAGGTGGAACTGCTCAAGTTTGACCGTTAAAAGCAGCAATCCTCACACCAGCTCTATTATGAAGCGAGGTAAGTGACTTAATCAATGTTCAAAGACCTCTATGTCTAGATTTACTCTAATTACCAATTGTAGTTTCTTGCCCGTTCTTCTAGACTCTGATCGCGTGGAATAACCTAGTTATGACGATTTGAAATGATCTTTGTGTTTTTGTTGTTTAAAGTCAAATTGATTTTGATTTGGTAAAAATCGATCTTATTCATAAATAATTCTGCTTTTTTTTACCAGCTGTCAGATATTTGACTAGAACGCTTGAGTGTTTCCCTGAAATCAGGGCCCAGATCGTGCTAAATAATTTACCTTAAATAACTTAGCTGCTGCTTATACGAACCGTTTACGTTACAATTTAGCCTAAATTGTAACGTAGCGTGTGCAACTTCGTATCGCTGTAAACGGCTAGAGTCTGTCAAGCGAAAGATGGCCCTGATAAATCGCGGCAAATTCAAAAACTATTAGTATGGCAATACATTAAATAATAGGATAACTTGGAATTACATAATTTGATACTTTGATATTATTCTAAATAAATATACTTACATAATTTTTGATGATGATTATGAATAAGTAGATGATATACTATTGCCATACTAATAGTTTTTGAATTTGCCGCGATTTATCAGGGCCATCTTTCGCTTGACAGACTCTAACTCATATTTTTTCCTTCCGTGTGACAGTGGTTACGTTACAATCTTCAGATTCAGATTTAGACGAACTGTTTACGTTACAATTTAATACAGTCGGAACGCAGGTCAACTAGGCTATTCAACGCTTCTATCATTAATATTCTTCGAAGAGTAGACTGTTTCGTAGCAGGCAATAAATCAATAGAATACCTACTAGTAACATTCACAGTAATTTATAACAAAACTGACTCCAATCACGATACAATCAGCTGTGACTAAAGTTAATCGCTTGTAATGGTCAAAAATCAACCATTATTACACTGGGTCGAGGTAACCGCTCACCGTACGATGATTTATGGTTTTAAACTTGTGATAAAGTTTAAATTTTGAAGTTTTGTTTTAAATAACTAAAGGATGATAAATATGATTTAAGAAATGACAGCGAAAGTTGAATGCTGCTTGTCAATCCTGTCCCCATTTCTGCTTCTTTTTATTTCAATTTTTGTCTCTGGTATTTGAGATTTTTAAATGCCAGATCTAGATTCATAATTTAAAAAAGCAATTTCAAAATGGCGGGTCGGATTCAGCAATGTATTTAAAGCACCTACGTGCGTAATTATTATGCATAATTCAGAAATATTTTAGTACGAACTGCAAAGACCACACAACGCGGTCGATAAAATTGGCAAAAGAATATTAAATTTCAAATTATTAAGTTTATTAATGAGTGTGTGAAGTCTGTAACGGTTATTAGTTAGGTATGTACATATTTTAATGAATTAACTTTATTATTGTCCTGTCATAAAAAAGGCTTCAATCTTTGAGAAAAATCTTATAACTTATCTTTGGATTTAATATAAAACCAGTGATTGGTTAATATGACAAAGCATTTACAAAATGTCGGATCGCGTAAATATATCGTCTTGCAACACAATAAACTGGTTTATTTATTACGCTTTGTAATCGCCAGAACCACCAATAACGCAAGAGGATTACCAACTCACAGCATCAGCTGTAGGTGGCAATCATGCCAAACCAGTCCCAGCCGATAATTCCATATTTTTTATTGAAAACGCAACTCAGCTCAAACCAATCGCGATCAGCCATTCAATCCGAATTTATTACGACGAAAAATTATTCACGCACATTACGATCCCAGGTGAAAGGAATCTTTATGTTGAATACACGTATTTACAGTACGTCCGTCTTTATGTCCGTCGGGTGTGAAAAGGCTTTGTCGACCCCGTTTTTTCCACATCGCACACGTTGACGTGGAAATTTACGAGCATGGAGGATGGGAGACAACAAATAATAAGATGGGCTTTGGTGGTGGCCAGGTGCGGGGAGCACCCGCGCCCCGCGATTTCACGCTACGTGTGGGTCCTCGCCGCGCGCCTGCCTTCGCCCTTCGCCCTCCGCCGCCGCCGCCGCCGCCCGGGCTTTCCAATTAATATCTCCAGTAAAATTGCCCGGCTCCGACCTGGCTCAATTCTCCCCTTTTATCGCTACACGCATTCCGACTCGGCATCCCCATAAAACTTCATCAACGATTCAACGACCACTCGAATTCCGAACCATGTTTCTCAAACAGATAAACGCAGATTAAGACATGAATTGTGCGAGGATTATGCTTAAAAATGTTACGGGGTCCATTGTGCTCGGACAGTATTAGTATTGGTAATGCTCCGTAACGACACCTTCCGGCCCTTCAACGACACGACTCCGTTTAAATTGAAAAATTGTGAAAAAACAGCGTAGCTAAACACTTAAACATCTTTCTTAAGGTCCATTGTGGAGGTCCCGAATTGAAAAGAAACAAGAAAAAAATGATAGAACAAATCGAGGGATGCTTTTAAATAGGATAATAGCGATCGATGATCGTAGTAGAAAGATAATAATGATCGTGGACCGGTGGTGTTTTTGCTCGGAATTGAGATGCCGTCGAAAGGACTGCAGCATTCTGGATAGATCAGGGATTCGTTCCGCTTCCCCGCGATCCTACACACGTCGTTAGCGCTCTTGTTGTACGTGACGGTGATACAATACACCTACAAAGATTTAATGACTTTTGTGAGGCTAATGAGTGTATTGTAGGAAAAGGTTTTCGCTTCGGGCGTTAATAGTCGATGGTAGGAGATAAGCGTGGTTCTCTGGTTGCGTGTCGCCGCGTGAGAGAATGGCAGCGCGCCGCGCCAGCCAGGGTGGCGGACTTGCGTCGATACGAATCTGACGGCGCACGCGCACGTGACTTGAACACAAGACGCGAATCTCTCATAAAAAAGTGACATTTACTGGCGTTTTATATCAACAACGTGCGGCAGGTGACGCGGTGCCGACGACAATGTCTGATTATGATGCTGCAAAAACATATAATATGTTGTAAGATCACTTTTATGAAGTGTCGTGAGAATCACAGGACGAATGAGACATCATATTTTTATCTGCATCCGCATATCTCAACGGCTTTTATTTAGAACATCAAAATATTGTCGTAATTTGCGGTTGGAATAAAAATAAGTAAAAGGTTAAACGCATGATGATAGAGCATAATTTGGTTGAAATAACAGCTCTGAAGGTATCAGAGGAAAGGGAACGTGTCGAAATGTCTCAATGATGGCTGCCCTCTAATGGTAGCGATAACATCTCTCGGTGCGTTACTGGATCGTGCTCCTACAGACGCCTCCTAAACTGTGAGAAAAAAACACACAAAAGGGCTGTAAAAAAAGTATGATTTTGACCAGATCTCAGTTTGAGTTTGAGACGTGACATCGAGTGCTTTTTTGTTTCAAGTTTTTGTTACCTGTCGGATTATGAAGGCGGCTTTTAAGGGTTAATTAAGTCGAGAAGTGTGGTGGTGATCTTGCGATTTCGAGAATAATGTTTTAATGGAGCGATGAGTCATCTGATTTCATATTTATTTTGTTCATATCTTAATTTGATCTCGTTTGGCGAAACGAAAAATTATTTTAATATTCAATTGCAATCAAGAACTTCCTTAAAGACTGCTGGTTTTTTCGAAATATTGAACAATGAACTACATGTTGAATATAAAAGTCAAAAACTTTAATATTTTGAATTATATACTTACTGTATTGAAGAGTATCAAGTAATACGTAAGTATGTCCTCTACAGGCAGTGTTTTTTAAATTCAAAATCTTAGTAAAAAGTACAAAACACCTTTATCTTTGTACCTCTTAATCAAAAACCTTTTCAAACCAGTCTAATGCCTACATATTTTTCGGTATCGACCATTACCGATTCGCCACACATGGCCAGACTTGAGGCGGGTAGATTTTACGTTAAAAGCAGGTTAAAGCACGCTTTTTGTGATTAATCAAATGCATTTATTTGACAATTGTAAACATACTTTGAAAATTAATAGAGGAGTCAGTTGAGTCAGTCAGTTATTTGTGGCAACTTTTATATCCTGTCAGATGACATGGTTCACTCAAACGACTTAAATTTATGATGTACATATTTAATTCCCATTTTTTTTTACTATAAACAATTGAAAAAGGCCTGTGTTGTAAATAGTCTTCTATGGGATGATAAGTAATTTCAAAATACATACCTACTATTTTCCTCCATACTTGCGACTCAAAAAAAAGACAGTCGCTATCCTAAAACGTTCATTCATTGAGTTTCGGGAGTGTTCGTTCAATTGTTTTGGCAAATGTCAACTTCATGGCAGCATGCATCTACCAACAAAACGACTCCGACTCCGACATTGGCACAATCGTGGCAAGCCTGCGAAAAGCCACTAAGAAAAGAAGAAGAAGAAGAAAGACAGTGGCTGTGCTAAAATGTTCATTCATTGAGTTTCGGGAGTGTGTTCGTTCATTTGTTTTGGCAAATTTCAACTTCATGTCAGTATGCAGTAACCTGAAGAATTTGTAAATGCATCTCTTGATTGCAGCAAAAACCCGCGAGCACTACCGATTGTTATTAATGAGTATTATTTAATTCGAACACTTGAATTATGAATGCCTAAATGAAGACAGTGTTTTAATCGAGTAACGTCATAAGGCGATGGGCCCAGAATTGATACATATTTGATACGACGGTAATAACTGATTGTTTTTGAAATTTAATTTGTTTATGTGGAACGTGGTTCTAAATTGTAATTAAAAGTAATACTTTTAGACCATGTTAAGTAGTGTTGCTAATTAAATGATGTCAAATTATACTCTTAAAAACACCTCAACGCATGTTTTTTGATCGGTTTTAAACAGTATTTTCAATTTTTAAATGTGCTTGACAATAATCAATGTAGGTAGGTACAAGAACAAATAACTGATTTGGTGAATGAATTACCAAAAGTCCCGTTCCGATCCATTCAAGGAACAAACAAGAAGCTTTTTAGTAACCATTCAGCACCAAAGTAATATGAATAAATACTGAGTTTCCAATAAACTGAAGTTGCAAAAAATCGATGCCCGTTCATTCATTTTGGCGCCAGATTTATAAGCTATCCGGTTCGAAGCGAGAACCGTCACTAAAAACTGTTTTTTGAAACTGATCAAGTCTGTGTTGAGTCACATCACTATAAGGTTCCAACTTAGTTTACTTCTTGTGATCGTTATGTTTCGATAGGAAACCGAATGATGTTGAACTTTTTGAACATGACTTTTAATCGCTGTCAGGCCATATAGCTTGATCAATGCTTGAGGGTTGTTGTAAACGCTTCTGTCATCTCAAACTTTTCTTTGGGGGAAAAACATAGAAAAAGAAAAATATCTGATCGGTATTATAATCTCTCGAAGTTTTTAGAAGTGAACTTAATTTAAATACCTGTTAAATCAACTGTCCACTTGTAAAGCTCGCGCAGAGCTTTATAGCGGTTTATTTATTTGATTTGGTCACGGATCCCTAAATATCTCATAAACATAAATCACGCATGATGCGTCCGCGACGCATGCGACGTCCCAGCACGTCCATGTACAGACACGCTCCAAGAACAATGTTACACAACGCGGAAAAAACGACCACCGCGGCGCGCAAAGGAAAAATACATCATTATGCGCATGCTATTAAATAAAACGTCCGATCTCCGTTTTTAAAAGAATCACAGATGAATAAAACCTTCAATGATAATTGAAAGTGTTTACTTAGTTTCACGTTTTTTGCTGGTTCGGCGCCGTGTCCCTTATACGGGAATGTAAATTCGCATTTAATGTAAACTTCGAGGAATCGAATTGACACCAGATGTCCTAACTAATGAACTAGTTTTGACCACATCTCTTTAAATATAACATACATAACAAGAAAATTACAAGTTTTTCTCTGTTAAGCAACGCGAAATCCTAATCCTAAATGTAAATAAAATTCAACGATTTAAATAGTGTTGCCAGCTTCATGTTAATGTTGCAAATAATTAATTACAAATACAGTACGCATTGCAAGTGACATGAATCCCGATTCGTTTTTACATTGACAAGTCGTAACGAAAATAATTACCAACGCGTCATGCATTATTAAAACAAACACAGGCAAAAACTAAATGGACAAGTGTAAGGGAAGAATTTAAAATCTGTCACCCGTTGGAAATTCAGAGCATTTCGTTGGAAAAAGTCGAAAAAGAATAAATCGGAATTCATTAAAGTCGATTAAGGAATTCGGCACGGGCTTCGAACGCGGACGATTAACGACCTTATAGTCGACTAATTGGCACAAATTGGCACTAAAATGGGATGGGGTAATTATAATACGAGCACGGTGACGTCCACTATTCGATATTGGAAAATTAATTAATCTGAACGAATATTTTTGAACAGAATGATCGCATAAGATTTTATATCTATACAATCCATATAGGGACTCGATAACGACAGCCATAACCAGGGTTTGAGACACCAATAACTTGGAATCATCAAAATCGATCAATCGAGCGTGGTATAAATCGAGCCGTATCGATTCTATCGCGTCTCGGACGATCGACAAATATAAATTTGTCACTGGCAACTCAGAAAAGGCCGTTGGCAGTTTATAAATAAACAATACGAGGACTTATTTGGAATGAACACAAACGTTGTTCAGGGACCGTAACAGCATGTTATGAATGATAATTTTATGAGAGGAAAGTTTTTAATTAGTAATCATTTATTTTAAAATCTGAGATTTTATTTCGTAAGACATGAAGCAAATCAAGACTTTCCGTATCAAGAAAGTAGCTGCAGTTATCTTTTCTACTTCGAATCGAAATTGCACCATAGTATCATTCATACGTGTTTTCTAAATTTATTTTTACTAATTTAAGAAAACATTTTTGAAAACTTTAATGGATCTACAGTAGAGTAAAATAAAAAATCGAAACTCAGACAAAGCCAATGATTTAAAACCGAGTAAAACAAAAGAAATACGCCGTATAAATTCCTGACTTCCACAAAATAAAAACGCCATTACCAATATACCGTATCGCTTGGTGTCAATTAGCCTCACTCTATCCGGGGCCTAATCCGAGATAACGTCCCGTATTCAACCCGTATTAATCTCTCGATACACGACGATTCGATTATTCGATTCTTTCGTATCGAATCATCAAGATACAGCGGAAAGTTGAACGTTTTTCAATCGATGTTTTGTTTATTGATAGTAAAAGAAGTACCTATAATGAGTGGTTGCGTTTTGTAGACGTGTTTTTCACGGCTTCAAAATGCTTAGAAATAGTCATAATCTATGCAAGAAAATTGATTGTAGACAATGCCCATTTCTCACTTTGCGAAAAGGAAAAAAAAGGGGTGCATGGAAAGAGCCTCCTCGTGGCGCACACCGGTAACAGCTAGGCACAAGCAGTGTCTAGTCTGACTAATCTTTCCAACACGATGCTACAACAAAATACAGTTGTAGCATCGACACGATAAGAAGAAGACTTTGCGAAAACAGACAAAAAAATAAGAAAAGGCGCAGTTTTAATTTTAAACATCTTCAACACACTATTCATGAAGCCAGCATAGTGATATCTAAGTGTACCTTTTGTTGTAAAATGTAACTTAAAAAATCGTAAACTACTATAACCGAATATAGTATAGAAGTCAAAGCGCTGAGCGCGGTCTAAAGCGAGCATTAGGTACAATATATTTTTAGTTGAGTTAGCTCGCTAGTTTAGAGTGTTTAAATCATGTTAACTCATCTAGCACACTGCAAGCAAGCACACTATAACAGTCATACAACAAAGTTTACTTTAAATACCAGGACCTCCTTGCTAGCCTTAAAAAACTGAGTACTTTTGCTTCGGGCTATCTCTCATAAAACAATTACCAGAGTAATAAAAGCAGTGTAAAATAAATCCAATCGATTAAAGATTAATGTTCCGCCACAGATATCCGAGCAGGTGGTATTGCATTCATTGTAATTACCCATTAAAGATAGCTTTCTGTCTTTGAATACCTACCCTGTGGTCTTTGCATCTGTGTTCGCAAATGTCATAATTACTTCTTCGTCTTTTTTATATTGCCTCTGCCTGTCAAAATGATATGCAATTCTGCTAGTTTCATTTTTAAAAGAAAACAAATGACAGCCGACTTGACTGAAAATATTAAAATGGATACTTGATACGGGCTTTCTGACGTATTGACGGCCAGATGTCAAATGAAAAAGAAGAAGAACACCACGACAGTATGAGCCCGTGCATCTGGGCCCCGATTTTGTTCAATTGTAACCTAAATAGTTCGTCTGAGCAGCAGCTTAGGTTCACCAACGTACGTATTTTGGGATCGCGATAAGCGTGTAACTAAACACATTCAACATACGAACGTTAGTGAGCCGAAGATTTTGACATGGCCGCTGTCTTGAACTGTACCTATACAAGTATTCTATCAGCAATCTAGTTCCCATATTACAAGCTTAGTTTAAGGCTAAAGTGTGATGTGTGAATATTTATTTATTAATTAAGAATGAACAGTTTGCGAATACGGCCGCTAAAGCACCAATGGCTTGCTAAATTCCTATTCAGTAACAATGAAAGCAGGTATTCACAATTAACTAAGCCGACCTAACTCAAATGCAAATCGGCCATCACTGTTTATGGTAAAAGATTACATTGTGCTGCTATTGCGAATCTTGCCAAGAGCTATCGCACTGACGGACTTTTTGAGTTTCACTATAAATAAATAAATATTCACAGACTCATAATTATAAGACTAGAATTCTTTAAATTTTCGCGATCAGCACTCTTAATAAAGAGATATGTTCTGTATTGTTTGTTTTGTTATCAAATAAATATATTTCATTACATTTCATATAGGTACTATATGTAACTTAGCCTAGACTTAGACTAGCGTCTAAGTCTACTAGCGATAATATAATAATCTATTTACTTTCATTTAATGTATCGCGTATAGGTACTAAAGACAAGCTTTGCAATAATAACAAATATTCATGGACAATTTACACATCGGTCCCAAACTAAGCAAAGCTTGTTACACAAAAAATGTGTGTAAAATATTCTACAGGGCTGTAATAAGTACTTACACTTTCTAGGCTACGTTTGTTGTTTGTTTGTACGTAAAATGATATAGCTCACAATAAACACGACGCCAAGAGAAAAAAAAAATCTTTTTTTTTTGAGCTATATAAAATTTGTGCCTATTTAAAAGCAAGGTATGAAGTGACAGAGGGAAGCGCAGGTATCTTTAAATCTCAAATAGATTCACCATTTAATTTATAGCAATAAAGTAGATAAATGGAGGTTGTACTCGTTCCGCGTTCCTATAAATCGAGTATTGAAAGCTCCAGTAGTACGTATGATAAAATACCTAGGTTGGTAATAGATAAAGCTAGGCTGAACTTAGGTCATATATTCTTGGGGGCATCTTGTGTACGTACCCCCTAGAATATATGTACTTATTTGTAATCTTCTAAGTTATCTCTATCAGTCAAATCACTCGAATTACTGTTCAGTTGGAATAAAAAATGTATGTGTATCATAATACTTTTGTTTATAGTTCCATGTTGTTTTATTGATATTCCGTCACGGTCATATCAATTTGGTCGAAAAGAGATAGGCTGGACTTTTTTCATAAAGTTATTTTATTTTAAATTGGAAAATTATTGGGTTATGGAACAAAGCAATGCGCGGTTTTCAGATTTAAGTTTTCTCTAATGCAGTTTTAAATCTTGTACAAAAGCAGAATTGCTTTTGTACAAAATTTAAAACTGCATTAGCGTAACAAGGATCTGATTTTTGGGGGCGTACATATTTATGTACACTCCCAAAAATCAGATCCTTGTTACGCCTCTGTCTGAAAGTTTCAATAGTATGATAGAGCACTATATCGGGATTATCGAGAAGATCGGTATGCACAGCTTCTTACCTTAATTTATTTGAAGTGTACCTATCTATCTACTGATGCGGTTATGGACAGCAATATGAACTAAAGGAATTTAACATTTTGTTTTTCGGAGAGTGTGTGTGACGTCATTTAATAAATAATGATTTCTGACTTTCCTGCAATATCCACATATATTTTCATCTTTGACAGAAACTCAGGTCAAGTTAATTCTAGGATTATTCTAGTTCTAACATCTTGTTTTTAAAAAGTTTGTAACGTCATTATTACTAAGGATAGTTTAAGAAACTATTTTGTTAATTAGGAATTAAGGCTGTGATGCAGAGACAAAACTACGCGAAGACTAAGTTAGATTTGATTTAACTAGAAAAACAGTACAGAAATCTTGGACAAGAGTACGAAAGCAATTGATTTTTTTCTCAAACTCATCCATAGACAAAATTGTAAAAGCCAGGCGATCTATTATGAAATGTAGGTACCTACGTAGGTACCGAGCCAGCAGACCCCACACCGAATATGGGAAATAAAGACGCAGAAAACACAAACATATCAAACTAGAAGAGCTATAAGCACTTTGGTTCTGCCTGAAAACCAGCGCAACGTTGCTTTTGGTAAAGCTTCTTCTTCTTAGCACTTTGGTTCTGCCTGAAAACCAGCGCAACGTTGCTTTTGGTAAAGCTTCTTCTTCTTAGCACTTTGGTTCTGCCTGAAAACCAGCGCCGCGTTGCTTTTGGTAAAGCTTCTTCTTCTTAGCACTTTGGTTCTGCCTGAAAATCAGCGCAACGTTCTTTTGGTAAAGCTTTTTCTTCTTCTTGCGTGTCAATGGGTACAACGACAACAAATTCAAACCAAGTTCGAATAAAACTTAGCCGCTTCTATTCCCTCGTTTGTGCCGTTTGTAAAGCTGCATTTAGCAGTGGCTGTACCTTTTTGGCTCACATCAGCACTGGTCAGCAACATTATCTACCTACTATCTTCTTTTCATGTTTTTCAATAAAAAGCAACCACTAATTTTTTTTATAAATTTGATATTATTTATCGTTAACGATTAAAGTAATTTTTATTAATTTTGTAAAAATATATTTCACTAAGAGATGCAAGGCATGTCTCATCTAGAGTTGTGGATAAAGTTAAATCCATGGCAATGGACAGTTCTCAACTCTACCGCACCGTCGAGCGATTTTTATGCGAAAACAAGCTACCTAAGTCTCTTTAATATTTAAATACGTTATTTATTTACTTGTCTGGCAGTTTACAAGCAATATCTTGTGTTTACTGAATAAATATGAATCTATATATAATTATGACAATTAATGCTTGTCGGTTTGTTGATAGCACTAGCTATTAAATTAGTGTAAGTAATTAATAAGACAACTGTAATAACTTAATTGAATATTTTCATCATATCTTGCGAAAATAAACTGTTTTTTTATATATTTATTTTTAATCCACGATTCATTCAGATTTCTGAAACAAAATAATTACAATTATATTTTTCCATTTAACTACTGATACTTACATATATTTTTTTCTCTACAGATAATGTTGATAATGTTTTCATAAAGCAAGTCTACCTTTTTTAGACATAGAATATAAGTGTTTAACATAATTATTAACTTATTTAATTTAAAAAAGTGAAACAAACTAACTTCAAGCGGATAAAGTCGTGCTTAAAACACATTTCGTAATTAAAAATATCGACATCAAAGTCTGGTGCTATCGCTAGTCAACATGGATTTACTTAATCGAATACCTATATCTAAAGATACTTTGCGTGTGGTCTGAATATAACTAGATCGGAATTGAATCGAGATATTTAATAAACTTTGATATTTCAATGATAGTATTTTTCCGGAACCAGATTGCTTCTTGTTTATGAACAAATTAAAATTATGTTAAATGTATTGATAGGGCTAATGTAGACTAGTTTTTATATCGTAAACTTATCAAATGGTATTCAATTCACAATGCGTTTTGACACTTAAGTACTTTTCTTTCCAATCCTTGCAACGTTACCGCGCAATGCGTCACCGAACTAAAATCAAATTGAGCACAATAATACCGTTCTTTGCATCTTTAACTATCAAAAGAAAAATATTTTTTAAGCTATTGCATAACTTCTGTCGCGGGCCTTGTGCGTGGAGACCGAATCCAGAAATTCTGTAACGAAAATAACCTAACACTGTGCATGCGTAATCCAGCTAAAAATGCTATGCAATAGCTTTACCACAGCAGTCCCACACGTCTTTTTTTTTAACTAACAATCTTCTCATCTCTCCCCAGGATTTCGGGAGTCATCGTTCCTCTACGCGCTCACAGCGGCTGGAGTAGCCCACGCAATCGCCCGCGCGTGCGCACAAGGTCGCTTACTCTCCTGTGGCTGTGACCCCCTGGGGTACAGAACGTCCCATGACCCACGGGGCCGGGCCCGACCCAACAAATGGGAATGGAGTGGATGCTCCCATAACCTCGCTTATGGGATAGAGTATAGTAAGAAGTTTCTGGACGTGAGGGAGAAGGATGACGATCTGCAGTCGAAGATCAACGTGCATAACAATAATGCTGGGAGATCGGTGAGTATTGAAATAGAGAGATTTTTTTGCTAAGAAAAAAAACTTTGAAATAAATGGATATTTTTGCTTGAAGTGGCAAGCTAGGAAAAAACTCTTTTTACGGTTAGGGTTTATACTAAGCAATGATCTCAACAATGAGTCATCTTCCTCTTCTTTTTAAATGGCGTCCGTCAAATCAGCACAATTTTCTTGTTACAGATATTTTTAATAGTTTTCAGTCCTGTCAGTCAATTCAGTCCTCAAGTCTGTTAGTATCAGGCAACCTAAGGTTAATGTAAAATATAAAAAATGTCATACTTACTGAATTTAATACAATTTTTAATTTACCATGGATTTTCTATAGAAATCAAAGTTACACATAATAAAACGTCTAATTATTTTAGTCTTAAAGAAAGGGCGACCTCGAAACGATCAATAATAAATTTCACTTCGTAAATTAAAACTGATTGAGAAACGACTTTCATTTGCAATGTGTTTAATGTCACGACCACTCTAATTTGTTACTTTCCAATGAGAAAAAACAGAAACGGAGACTAATTGTAAAATATATTCATTAATAAAGTCTGCTCTACAAGATCTATTTATATTTGGCTTAAAATTACATGACATGTAGGAGAATCGGAGGCATAGTGAATAAAATATTTATAAATACATTTTATTTTGACGAAATAGTAATGTGCACAACATGCATCCAGGAACAAAATATCTATGCAAATATTTGTAGCAAAAAACAGTCCCTCTTAATAAATTCATAATATTTCAACTTTGCTTGGTTTGGGAATAGATGACGTTGCGTCAAATATGTTTAATTTTTTTTTTTTACATACAAACTAATTTAAGAATTCCTAAGAAAAAACTCCTGCACGCTAATAATCAGAATCACAAATTATTTTCATAAAATTAAACATGCGATGTAAAACTCTAATATATTTATATTCACATCACACTTCGCAATAAAACAACTCCCCAATAAATCAAAGAGCTCGCAGTCAAAAGCATACTTAATCAATATCAAAAACAAATCAAGCCTTTGATTATAATTCAAGAGGCGACAGGTTGAAAAGACCGCCTGCTTGATGGCACTTCAATTCACCTAGTTAGACGCTTGCATACTGTGGGTTTGATCATGCGGATTGAATTACAAATTGAGCTTGAACGAGCTTGAAGGTGCTTGAGCGCGTAAGCGAAATGCAAGGGAGACAATGATGTGGAATTAGGTCTACGTGATGCATGTGTTCACTGAGAGAGGAAGGGATGCGTATAACAGATCATTGTGTTATTATTTTACTTATAATTTTTATTTGTAGGTATTGTAGTTTAAGCTAAATTCAAATTACATAAAGATCGGGCTCAGTTTATCGACAGTTCAGACGACTGATGAGTAAGCTTGATTCAAGCAACCGGGATGTGCTTGAGTGGATTGATAGGTTAGACTTTGTTCGTAAATGTGCTTTAAGATACCACCAAATCGTGCTTCAGTCAAAAAAAGTTATAAAAATGGTCACGAGTATTTTATCCCTGCACTATCATTTTCATACATACCATTTATCTATTTTCTAGATTGTATAATTGTGGTTAAGTATCATTATGACTCTAATTGTGAAATTCTAGATAGATTTCACATCTAATTCACCTACCTGCTTTTTAAACGCGACACAAACGTTTATTTTGACAACATAACTACCAATTTATGTCCAATTTGGGATAGTAATAAAATAGTCCACGACAATGTGGTCTAGAGGTGTCTAAATTACATTGTCGAGGCGTGAGGACCTCAAATTGGATAGTGGGGGGCGTGGCAACACCAGCATGGGTGGTCTGAGCGTACATGCCACTAAAATATGTTATTATATGGCACGCTGTGATCACACCCCGTTTTATGTGCTATAAACTGAACCGCATTTATAAGGATATTGGCACGGGTATTGGTACGAAAATTACTGATTTATTTTAATTAGTTGCATTTACATATTTTTTTATAATGATTACCCGATTACTAATCGTCTCGAATTACAAATTTAATTTATTTTAAGGTATATTTTCTTGAATTTATATTATTACTGTAAATATTTTTGCTGTCAAAAAGGGATTCTCGCATTTCTGTTTTTAAAAACGATGGCCGGTTTGCGGTAGTTAGATTTAAAAAAAATCACGGCTAAAAAATATAAACCATTATGTTTGTCTTACGGCCGGTTTCTCGAACGATGATCAACGAAAAAATCAAATAACTATGTGTCAAACTCGGATCAATCGTGATTTGGGTTTCCAGAAACCGGCCGTTAGTAAATTTATTAGACGGTTTTGTGATGACGTCATGTTCTATAGTAGATTTGAATAGGAAGCCATATTCTTCCTAACTTAAAAGGCATACCACAGCTGTGTTTCCAATGAAAACGTAATAACTTGCCTACTGACACCTAAAAACGTCCAAAGCGATTATTAGTTACCGTCCACTAACTGATCTAAGCCACTGATATTGTAGCTAAAAAATACTAAGCTAGTTTACTTTATATTAATTGTTTTCACATAAAAAACATCCCTTTACTTACGTTTTAAGCCTTAATTTTATATTATTTTAAAATATACTGTAACTTATAAAACTATGTATTAAGAAGGTGCAAAAAAAATGTATTATTAAAATATTACTTGGATGGATGGCGCGCAATATATCCCAAATACGTTCGATACGTTTACGATTATCGTTGTTTATAATTTGATAAATGATGGACTTCATTAATATCAGAATCATGCACCTTTAAAGAGACCGTTCTATTATTTTGTTGTATAAAAATATAGGTACGAACTACATAGTATTTATAAAATACCTACTGTCGCATGGTTTTTGGACTGCTCTAGCTTTTAAGATTCAGCTATGCCACCACCGAGTAACCAACAGCAAAGCCAAAATACCAGTCACAGACGAGGATTACTCCTAATAATTTAATAGGTCTCTTCGTCTAATAATAAACATGTCAAAGTGATGTTAAATACAACTTGGCCATCTTATATCTACACTCAAATTAATGCCCAACAATCTAAAATAGGCCTTATTTCAAGGCCTAATTAGGCACATATTATATTAAATTATAATAATATAACTTTTGTAAATTATATTATATTAACGAAATCTGACATTAAAGCGGCATGCCACGTCTCTCGGTTACTTATTAAAGGGATTTACGATTGATACAATTTACGTCCACACAAGGTTTTTTATAATACAAACACGACGTTGTACAAGTTATTTAATTTGTTATTCGTTTATAGTTCTTAATTATGTGGGGCGTTTAATTTATATTGGACCCACGGGCCCGTCAATGACATTTACAGCAGTATAATAAGGTCATTCAAATGTTATTTAAATTATTACAGTTTTAGGCCATTAAGCAAGTTTATATTTATTTTTTAATGTTATGTAATGTCCCTTTTTAATATAAATCATATAAGAGACAGGATAGTAAAATGGTTTTACAGTTTTAAGTTACCAAAACAAAAAACAAAGTAGTTTTTATAGGAAAGGCCTCAGCGAATGAAATTTTACCTACTTTGAAATAAATTCCACGTAAATAGTTGAATTTTGGGTAAAATGGTGTTGTGTAAAATATAATTTACTAAATATTCATTTATTTGAATTTAAGTGATTTCAAAGATGTTTTGAGTTAATCTAAGTACATAATTCTAAGCAGTATAATGTACAATAAATACTAAATTTAATTAGCATTATTAAGTTGTTAATTTAAATGATAAAAACAATAATAAAATTATCATAAAGTTAATTGAAAAATACAATATATTTTAATAGTTATTTAATTATTACACAAAACGACTATGAGACCCATAAAAATAACTTTATAATTTTCTAATTATTAGCCAAGTTTATTTCCAGTAGCGAATTGCAAAATAACGATTTGACATAATTTAAAATAATTTTATTGGACGTTTTAACGACTCTGTGGCTGAGCGTTTCTAGTCTTTATCGAAGTTTACAATGTTATATTTTACAGTCCATAAGTAGATAATTTGTTTATATTTATGTCTGAACTAATGTCTAAATACCTATAATAAAATTTAATAAAAAATGGTTGTCTGTAAAGTCGGTTTACTGACGATAGTTGAACGTGACAACGTCAACGAACGGTATTGTAAGCGGTTCTGCAAAATAAATCGTCGTTCGAAACATCTTGGAACGCCTCAGAACGCCGGAACGCCGGAACGCCGGAACGCTTCATGAGTCATGTTTTTTCGTGCGTGCAGCCGGCTCTATCGAATTATAAGACGTTGTCACGTCAAAAACATGTTTTATTCCTGTAATGTAAATCTTTTGGCTGTCTGTTTTGTAATTAAGTTTATATCATACTTTTAAGAGCTGTACCTCTACCATGAGTTGTCACAGTAAAATCGCCTGACTTTACTACAGTAGTTACGTAAATATATTACGAATTTTAGTACCCAACTATCCGCTAGAGGCGCAAATCTTCATACATTTTTTTAACTACAGACGCTAGCGAGTAAACATTGTAAAAACTCATGGTGGAGCTACTGTTACTCAATAAATAAATAAATAAACATTATAGCAAATGATATTATATATTACCGCAAGTATTATGAGAAAACTTCAAATAGCTAAATTTGTTTCAGCAAAAAAGTTTCAAATTTCAAAGTCGTGGATTCGATTCCCACTCAGAGCAAATGTTAGTGTGATGAACATAAATATTTGTTCTGTGTCTAAGTGTTAATATGTATTCTATGTATAACAAAATATATATAAGTATTCTATCAGCAATATATGTAGTTCGCATAGTACAAGATTTGCTTGTGTGTGTGATGTGTGAATTGTCCGTGAATATTTATTTATTTAATCACAAAACTTTTTAAGCTAAACCCAATTGAAATTTTAATCTATAACCCATCAAGTGTTGAACAAGCCCGGTGGTCCGACCATTGTTCCTTTCCCTGGTCCATCTTGAGGTCCATAATTAACAGCCTCCCAGTGAGATCTCTGTTAGACACGCTCTGTAATAACCCCGCGATGATATTTTTATTAATGTCAAAATAAAAGCCACTGCGGTCACACCGGGGTGAACACACCCTTTGAGAGAAAAAATCTTAGGGTTGATCCTAGGATTTTTTTCAAGTTTCGGGCTCAGATGATGGAATTTTATTTGAGTGAGATTGTAACTAAATGTGTTATTATAAAATTCTGAACAAATATAATGTGTATAATAAATAACTGATTATAACGTAAGTTACTACTGAGAAGAACTTTGAAGAATATTTTAATAAAAATATTTAAAAATTATGCTTGATTGTGGTAAAAGTTCGGTTACCATTCGAAAATAGCCTAATAAAATGAAATAAAAAAAAATCATAGTATTATTGAATTCATTTAAACATCCAGATAGATTACGAGTATTTAACCTAAGAAATATTTCATGTCATTTTCACGAACTTAGTGATTAACTAAATTAGAAAACGCAAAATAAATACACCTATCCCTGAAACGCAACTAATTTCATACAAATTATTTATAACTAAATTAAAGCATCAAGAGTAAAAAAAATCTGTATTACACTTTGGTGTGTAAGTGGACCATACCAGCGGGGCCCTTAAAAGACCGACCCACACACGAAATTAGGTACCACATTAGAGTGGCGAGGTGATAATTATATTACAAAAAACTATTCGAAAAGTTAATATTTTGTCTCAATGACTGTCCGATATATTTGAATATCGTTTTGCTGGTATCATTTTCTATGTGTAAGATATATCACCGACTTTCGCCGTAAAGTGCCTAGATCAAAAAATTGGTAAGCCTATTTTGCACCCAAAAATTCATAATATTACTAGTTTTTCGCTGTGACCGTACCCACACTCACAACACATTAGATAGAGCTGTCCCAAAACTATGAGGTTCATTCTCATTTAAATATTTTTTTAAATCACTTTAGTTCCTCATACATACCACATATTGAAATTATAACTACTTCACGAATGTATAAGAAGGTATAAAGACGATGAGAATTTACAAAGACGAATTAGACAAAGAAAAAAGAACTGTAGTCAAACTGACATCCAATTTATTAACATGTAAAGATTGCGTCAGACGAAACCGACATTTCTGTTTTATGTATGCGAATGAACTATCTATTGTAGTTTTATAGATTTGTAAAATAACCGTGAGTTTTACCGCTTATAAACCGATTTTAAAATATCTCAAATATCCACGTGAAAATCGATATGTAATGGATCCAAATGGATTTACTTTTTATATTTGAATAACTCATACCTATATAACTCTACACGAATCGAATTCGCTTAACCCCGGAATTATTTTCAATTAACATTATAGGGATCAGGTACATATATATAACTAGGTAATATTAATATAACTACTGGTAAACGTAACTTTATTACATATGTATTTTGATTCGATATTCTACACAATACTTACTAAGTAAATAATACTTAAGTTGCAGACAAATAAAAAGTCGTAATTAATAATTAAGTAATTAATATAAAAAAAACATAAACACATTATAACGAATAACAAAAAAATAGCTTTATAGGTTTTCAATTATAATTATACTAGGTACAGCTACTTAGTTGCAATGTAGCGATAGAACCTAAGGGCTTAATGATGCCTCCCAGACCATAATGACATCATGCTTAGTCTTAAGGCAATGGATATTAACAAGTCCGTCATTATAAGCCTCGACGCTTCAATGATAATATAGATTGATGACACTTATATCGCGATGATTGCAATTCATTACAAAGGTAATTTATTATTGAATGCAACATGTCATTGCTGTCAAGATGCTGCTTAGAATATTATGTCTAAATGCGGTATTATTAGGCTCAAAATCCCATGGCAGCCCGATTACCAAAACTTATTATAAGCTCAACCCGAATCGAAAATGTAAATAGAATCTTGGAGCCTAAATTCACAATCCTCGTATCCCAAATACAGTGAACAGCTATATGAAAGCTAACAAAACGAAAAGGTAATAAATTGCTCAATTAAAAGAATGGGCGCAGATGCTCAGGATCGGCAGCAGCGGCCAGACGTCGTGACTCTGTCGACTTTTCCACGACGCATTATGAAATACTTCGATAAGATCTCGATTACGATGTTGATTGTTTCCATGGGTGGCATGGTATGTAATGGCTATAAAGGAATTGAAGGCTTGGCGTTACTAGCGCCACCATTAAGGTCTATTGAAGGCACGGTGCCGCGGCCCGCCGCTTCGGGGCCCGTATTAGCCGGCCGTATTTCACGAACCGACGGTCGAGGTGAGAACATAATAAGCGGTTCGAAACCATTTTTAATATTCCGGCTTCATTACGGCGTATTACAAACGTCTTGGGTGGCGAATTCTATCGCGAACGCTCTTAATACCACGTTATTAAGGCCCGTCCGACAGTGGGGGCGGGCCGAAACACCGATTTATTTGAATTTTTGCCCCGACTCAATTTGGGAAATTGTTCCGCCGGCGGCGTTGGCGAAATTAAGACGTCAACGTGATTGCGCCCGCGCAGGGCGTTTAATTATGTAAATGTTATGAGCTAGCTGGTGGGTGGCGTAATGGAGTAATTGCGAAGATGTGGTCACGTAAAGGGACAATTGGATTTATGCTTTTGTAAGGGATCGAGACATGTCTCATCTGCTCTTTCGGCCTCGGATAATGATAAGTGTCGGCCATTCCAGTTTTGTAATACTTTGTATTGAACAAGTGATCAGAATATATCATTTATACCTAATAAACTCATGAACCCCATAAACTGAAACTCCAAGACAATAGCCGTCAAAATAGATCTATTCTCCAGATTTTATCATCGCACATGGAGGTGCGCTGCAAGTGCCATGGCATGTCCGGCAGCTGTCAGCTCAGGACTTGCTGGAGAGCTACCCCCGATTTCAGGGTAGTCGCTTCCACTATCAAGAGACAGTACCGAAAGGTGAGAATCATTAGAACGTTTAGAGACGTAATACATTTAACGAGATTTTGGGAAACGTTTACCTATCACTAGTTTCAGTTTTGCAAGGCCATAGCTTCACGTATAGGTATTATTGAAAATCTAGAGTGACTTTTGCTTATCAACGTCATTTGTAGTCCTTGTCGCACATAGAGTAGGTAATACTATACAAGTTTGACTTACCAATTTCCGTTTACATTCTCAATGTTATCGTCTTAGGCTTTGATGGTGGCTCAAGAAGAGATGAACAGCGGAGTCAACGTTCTCCGAGGACGGCCTCGGGGCAGGAGGCGGAGCAAGGCGAAACCAGCTCCCAAATCCAGTCTGCTGTTCTTTGAAAAGTAAGATTTAAAATGCATTTAATATAAATTTTCCCAAAGCCCAAATAAAAATGGATGTCGAGTTTTAGACGATTTGGAAGTAATCTAAGAATGTTATCATATAGTAGTTCTACAAATTGCAGATTAGCTTTCTATAAACCGCTTCAAAGAAGTTGTAGTTGCTCAATAATTGCAAATCACGATTAAAACGTCATATTACATGCAAACTCCAAACAGAAAAGAACACCAACTTAGCACACTTTTCCAAAATCAATACATCAACCATGGTCACTAGAAACAATTTACCTATAAACTAACCTCATATATACCAGATCCCCAAGTTTCTGCGAAGTCGACAATCGCTTGGACTCTGCTGGTACCTCAGGCCGGGTCTGCAGGATCGGACGAACTTCTAGAACAGGATCCTGCGACCTGCTCTGCTGTGGGCGAGGACACGCACTGATCCGCCGATCCAGTTTGAAGCCCTGCAACTGCACCTTCCATTGGTGCTGCCGTGTCGACTGCCAGAGATGTCGCGATGACAAATGGGTAGCTATTTGTAAATGAGCGATTCACGATTGACGGTGCACCAGTTGACCTATCAACCTTTTTTTATTAGTAAAGAGATATATTACATCTGCCCGACCTATTGCCATGTAGCAGAAACGTCAGGATAAACAAACATCTATAAATATTACAAAAACTTTTCAATGATGCGGAGGATCGAACTCGCGTACTACAGCGTCAAAGGTAAAGCCTAAACCATATTACTTCAAGCGACGAAATTATTCATTACTCAGGTGGTTCGCGACAAAAACCCATGTAATATATCTCATTATTATGATCGTTCTGATCACGAATGTTTTAAAAAATCAACCATCTTTATTGGTCAAATTAAAAAGTTAAACCTTAATATTTCTAACCAGCCTGATGTAACCGTAATCATTATATTGTATCTTAGTAGGCGAATTAATTGACACCAGATTAGTTCGGTACAAAACCTTTTTTTCAATCTGCTTTACAATTACAAACCATTTCCATAAGGACATTTAAGGGCCCCCGCAAACTGCAGACTTTTTATCGGCCGATAGTTTGGTCGGCTTCTTAGTCAGTATATGAAGATGTATGCAGATGCGCACATTACAGTGATTCAGTCTTCATACTGATTAAGGAGCCGACCAAACTATTGGCCGATAAAAAGTCTGCAGTCTGCGGGGACTCTAAAGGAGATTTCATACTTGAAATTATATAATCGAATGTGCATTTCCTGCCCAAAGCACAAAAACCTGCTTTTTTTTATTTAGAGAAGAATAGTAAAAGCACAATAAATGACGTGAAAAAGGACAGCAATTATTTATATTTCCACTGCCATTAATTCAGTATTCTAGTTTAATTGGAAAAATATGTATTAAGTAATTAGGTAGGTATGCTCAAATGCATTGTTAATTAATGCAGTTTTCTATAAACGTTTTCTGTTTTAATATTAGCCTTATAGCCTTCGGAGTTTTAATGAATTTAACACAACGAATTAGATATTTCAAGCTTATGTACGATTCTAGTTAAGTTTATGATACAAATAACATTCCCAATGAAGTGATAATTTTAAGTAATTAAGTATTTATTGTTCACTTTATTTATTGTAATAGTTCTAAGATTGTGTACCGATGTAGTTATTCCAAAAACGTAAATGAAACTTTCTTTAGTCAAAACTTTTTTATTTGAAATCTATCCTATATTCTAATCTACGTATCTTACCTAGTTTTATTGTAAGCCTCCATTATGTCGATTTTTTTTATAATTATCTATCACTGTATTACCCCAAGTCTTTTAGCGTCTGTTAAGAGAAATGATTAAAAGTACGGTATCTAAAAAAAAAGTGATGCAAACAAAAACAACCCTACAAAATAATCTTCCTAAGTAGCTTATTCACAAAATAACAAACGGTTTTCAAGAACAGATCACCCAAGTGTACACTTACAGAGGCAGTGAAGTATCAATGGCTGAAATAGGCAGCACTTTTGTGAAGTAGCAATTATCTACTTGTTTCCGCCTTATTTGGGCCATTCGAGGACCTTTAGCGAAGGTCTAACGCGTTGATAGGTATCAATATACAAAGGAAAGCCGATTTGAAAAGAGCAAAAATAACATGTACTTAATGAGCGGAAAATCAAAAGTGGGATAAGGCAAGTATAGCATGTCCCAGCTTCGCACTGGTTGACTTTTTTTATTCCATCTCGCATTGGGATAACATAATAGCCTATGACGCTTACAAATAACGTAGCTTCCTATTGGTAAAATATTTTTTTAAATCGGTATGAAAACCTATGTTACTATAAATTAGTCATAAGTTACCTATTGTGGAAAAACTGTGTCCAAAAATTACTGGTTTACTATGTCTGATTCTCTTCTTTATTGGCAATTGATATATGTTTGTAATATAAGTTGTTAAGGAAACAGTTTATTCAAAGCATCCGAATAATTTTAGTAAGAAACCGAACAAAAGCTGTAACTGTACATCGACAGACATGAATGAACAAGATTGAACTTAAAATAATTTGACAAGTTTAAGGTAGTACCTTTACGAAGGACCAAACGAAGCACATATTCTGATCCTTCTATTTTCTGAATGGGATCTTTTGTATTGACGTTTTAGAATTCAAGTACACTTGATCGAATAGGCGTGACTAATATATTTTAGAGATCAGATGGATCACATTTTGGACATGCGAATCTTTTCAAAACAAAATGGATTCAGTTACGTCTATTGATGGAACTACTTACTTACCAGTGACCGATGGGTTTTTTTAACAAAGTGTATCCTTGTTTATTTATAAACTTTTAAAAGATACAGAAACATTGAAATAAAATCCGAACTAATCAAACGAATGACTTTGAGAGAAGACGCATAAGTAACTTAATAGGTTTTAAATTAAATTAGTTACTGATGTTCAGGGTAATACGACAGACAAAGGTACTACGGCAGAAAGGGTAGGTTGGAGAATCTTTCGACTAATACACAGACAAATAAAATTGAGTCGCACGAGAAAGCTTCGGAAGGTTTTAAAAATACTAGAATAAATAAATGAGAGGGTTAATAGACTAAATACCTTCGTGATTTAACGTAATATTTAGTTTATTTTTTTTTACATATCTACATATTTTTATTAATTAGTGCCTTTAAGCCTATGTTAAGTTTGTCTAGTAGTAAGAAAGATTATATAACTATGACTTTGTCTAGAAGTGAAACGAAATATGCTAAACAGAAAAAAATAACAACAATATAAATAAACAACGTAAACAAATAATTTCGAAATGCCAAAGAAGCCAGATTAAAGAAAGCGAAAGCCAAAGAGACAGAAACGGCTAATCATTATAACAAATCAAATTACATTCCAATTAAAACTATCACGCGTCCCCAATTAAAAAGTAAAGGCATCTGAAGGCCGTGGACTATTACCTAATGGTATTATAGAGGATTAGTACCGTGGTCTTAATACGAGAAGCCATGGCACTTGAAAGGGCTCGGAGACGCGGAGACATTTACCCTGGCAGAGTTTGTGGAGTGCAGACGCGAGGTGAGTGATTATTTGTTTATTACTTTAGAAAACAAACAAACATTTGCACTGAAAGACTCATTGTATACAATCGGAAGAGTTATACTTGTAATAGAAGCGGGTGATTCAAGTGAGCGATAGAATCTAGAGGTAACGGTGTTTAACTATAACGGATTTTCGGAAGATTGGTTACAAAACTTTCAAGGTATCTCATAGTAGCGAAAATGTAATTCATGACTCTTTTTATGAAGAGTCTTTTATATTTCATAAAAATGTTAGAAAATAAATGAAATTAGGAAATGAAATAGATTCGTGATAAATATTTGATCCCTGAAGCCATAAATCTCTTGAACTCATAAATATCAGGGCAAAGTTTAAAACGCCTGCCCACAAGAAACTTGGAACCATCGTTAAACAGGAAAAGGTAATGAATGATCCGAACAAGTACAGTAACAAGCATTTTCATTAAAACAACTTGAGCATTAACATTGCCGGGGTTGACAATAATAAAGGTTGTAACTTATCCAACAGGATTGTTCTGTCAATTATATGTTCCGCTGCAAGCATGAAGGACGGCCTTAACGTAGCGTCCTTACCGAGCCCGGTGGAGCGCTACCAACTAGGCACCAAACTCGGTTCCGGAATATTCGGATCGGTCTACAAAGCAACTGACACCCAGGCGGCCGGCAAATCAGTCGCCATCAAAGTACAAACATACACGGATGACAATGAAACCCATATTCAGGAGGAATACAAAATCCTTCGCGATTTTACCAAGCATCCCAACCTTATCGATTTCTACGGAGTTTTTTGCGAAAAAACAGAAAGAGCACGGGATATCTGGTTTATTCTCGAGGTAAGGCAATGATGCTATTTAACTTCCATTTGATATGATATCGTTTTTGAAACAGATAGTGAATTGAGTTGTTTATTTTTAGCTGTGCGAATGTGGATCTGTCATCGACGTTGTCAGAAAACTAAGCGCGGCCGACAGAAAAATGTCCGAGGAACACATCGCTTACGTCCTCAAATATACGATCAAGGTAAGACCATATTCGACTGACTATAAACATGCCCCTCGTCACATGCAAGTTGAGATGGCTGTTTATAAAACAAAGGGTCTGGCAGTCTACCTTTCAACGGCTGAATCAATTGGTAGGTACTTTGAATGCAAACTCAATTGTTCTCGGATCTGTGTCCCGGCGATTTCTGTTCGTGTGACGTCGAATAAAATATTGGCCGGCGAATGTCCACGTACGTTGAAATATAATCTAGAGCCATTACTTAAAATGCAGGCCGCTTTATTTTGATGTGATTCGCGACGGAGCGTTCGAACTTGTCGATGCGAATGTCGGAGCGCGCCCGACAACACCGTGATGGCCCCCCATCGCGGCGCATCGCTCAATTATCGTAAATAATGCTCGCGCACACAAGATATACGAACCTCAGACGCGGTAGCCAATGATCTCTCTAACTCCGGCCCATCACACGAAACCCTTCCTTATGACCTTTGTCGTAAGGCTCAACGCAATAATTTTCAATCGACATCTTAAGCTCCAAAGGCATCGGTGAGTCTTAAATGCGTATTATCTTTATGCAAGCCACTTGGTTCACAATACCAGTGCTCAGTCCTTTCGTTCGGTTGATCTTTCATGCATATCTATCGATGTTGCATCGTGATGTACGATTGAGCTAGTGATGTAGACATTATCGATGACTTTTAAATGACAATCATTTACATAGTACAGTTACTACAGACACAGCGTTGACATTCTAAATGTACAAATGTGTAAGGTTTTAGGATAAACATATTATATATTGTGGAGCTTTAATTAAATATCAACATCATATTCACAGTAATTTTCATTAGAAAATTATTTAGACTACACAATGTTTTGAAACATATTTTTTGAATTATACCAATGGATCATAAAAATAAAGAGACATTTAAGCCGCACATCACTAACAGCTAAACGGCCATAATGAACGCATTAAACACACTGATATATCAGACAGCAGAGTGCGCGGACAAGCCGCCTGCGCCTGCGACAGCATCGGGCCCGATACGTATGCAAATAGACCCCAATGAATCTTATGGGCGTCGACCATTTGACTGACAGTGACGGTACTATCGCCAGCCTTAACAAGATGCGCCATAAGGGGCGGTCATTCCATCACTCCTTGTCAAACTCGCGTGTTGCCTTCTCCGATTGGTCCGATAAATCTCATATGCATTTTCAGGCTCTTGTTTACTTGCACGAGAACAAAGTGATGCATCGAAACATAAGATGCAGTAACATTTTGATTACTAAGGATGGAGAGGTCAAGTTATCTGATTTTGGACTGTCCCACAAGTTAAATGGAACGATGGACAAGAGCAAGACAAATATCGGCTCACCGAGTTGGATGGCTCCTGAAGTCGTGACGTGCGGAGACGACGGCTACGGGAATAGAGCAGACGTCTGGGCTTTAGGTATAACGACAATCGAAATGGTGGATGGAAAAGCTCCATTTCAAGATATGCACCCGACAGCTGCACTGTTTCAAATTGTAAGGAATCCACCCCCGAGCGTTATGAAGCCAGCTATGTCATCTAATGACATAAACGATTTTATATCTGAGTAAGTTTTATAAATACTTTCCACAGCATCGTTTTTCCTGTAGGCACAGAATTTTATATGTCTCCTTGTCACAGATGTCTTGAAAAGAACCCAGAACATCGACCATTTTCAGCAGAATTAGAAGAGCATCCGTTTATACAAGCAGTTCCTGAAAACGACTTCCATGTAAGAAATTTCCAAATTCAGAATTCCATGTGCAATATTTTTCACAATAACATTATTTTCAATATTTTATTTTAGCTATCCACAGAACTGAAGATACTGGCATTTGAAGTGAAGGATTTCGAAGTACCAAGTAAAACTCCAGAACGTATTATTAAAAACGGACTGCTGACCACAGAAGGTTGTCTCAAGGCTGAGACTATGCAGGTTGAAGATCTAGCCGCTTTAGATGTATTAACAGAAGAGAAGATACTAAGTGAATTACAGACCAAACTTGCCAAAGGATCATTTACGTCTTTCGTTGGAGAAGTTTTACTTATATTAAACCCTAACACCGAAGTCGACATCTATAGCGAAAGTGTAAGTTGAATTCTGAATAGAGAATTTATTTCTTACTATATTTTTTCAATACACATAAATACTTTCCATTTTAGCATCACAAAAAATATGAATGCAAATCCCGATCAGATAATGAGCCACACATTTTTGCCGTAGCTGATAGTGGCTACCAAGACGCTCTTCACCACAGTGATCCCCAATACATAGTATTCTCGGGGGAAAGCAAATCTGGCAAGTCTACAAACATGATGCACGCACTTTCACACTTGACTCATCTAGGATCTATGAAAAACAATACCGCTGAAAGAATCCAAAGAGCTACAAAGGTCATCCAAGCTGCTATCAGTGGTGGAACACCTAATAATGCTCATTCCACTAGAGCTATCTTTCAGATACAAGTGACTTATGGTAGCTCAGGTAAACTTAGTGGTGCTATTTTTTGGCTTTATCAACTGGAAAAATGGCGGGTGTCATCAACTGACATGTAAGTAACAATATCATTATAGCGTAAGAAAAGTACGAGTGGAAGTTTATGTCAAGTTGTATGTTTTGCTAATCATTGTTACAGGTCTCAAGCAAATTTTGATTTGATATACTATTTTTATGACGCCATGGAAGCAGAGAATCGATTAGAAGAACTGCATCTAGATAAAAATAGGAAACATAGATATTTACGAATACAAGATGAAAATACGAAATCACCTAAAGGAGTTCGAGAAGATTCTGCACATAATGTAGAAAATTACAAGGAAGTTATCGAAAATCTTAAAGCAGTGGATTGGGAACTGGAAGATATAACTTTTTTTGAGACAGTTTTAGCCGCTATTCTTGTGTTAGGAAATGTTCGATTCAAAGAGAGCAAAAATGGATCTGCTGAAATAGAAAACCCAGAAGAAGCAAAGAAGGTGGCCAAATTGCTAGCACTAGATGAAACTAAATTTCTTTGGGCACTACTTAATTACTGTTTGATAGAAAGTGGTACTGCTGTAAAGAGAAGACATTCTACCGACGAAGCAAGAGATGCTAGAGATACTTTGGCTAGTGCTTTGTACAAAAGACTAATTGATTGGATGGTGAACATAATTAATTCAAAATTATCATTCATGCGATCTGTTTTGTAAGTAGTGAAACTCATGTTTCATTAGATAGTAAAAGTAACGTTAAATTAAAATAACTATATTTTTTTACAGTGGCGATAAATACTCAGTTAGTCTTCTCGACATGTTTGGCTTCGAATGTTTCCATCGGAATCGATTGGAACAGCTAATTGTAAACACAACCAACGAACAAATACAATTCTTATACAACCAAAGAATATTCGCATGGGAAATGCAGGACACCGCCGAGGAAGAGATTCCAGTGGTTTCATTGCAATTTTATGACAATAAGAATTCTGTAGACCAGTTAATGGGAAGGCCACTAGGACTTTTCTATATTTTGGATGAGGCAAGTCGCACAGGAAGTGGACAAGAATTTATCATGAGTAAGTAGTTGTCTACTAAAAAATGGTTACGAATAATAAACACTACTAAACACGTATATTCTATACGTTTCAGGCACAATAAGGACATCGTGCAAAGGCCCATACATAAAACTCTCGGGTAGCCACGAGTTTAGCGTAGCACATTACACAGGAAAAGTAAACTATGATGCTAGAGAAATGTCTGACAAAAACAAAGACTTTCTACCACCTGAAATGATAGAAACTATGAGAGCGTCAACAAATATAACCGTACAACAATTATTTAGAAACAAATTGACAAAAACTGGTAACTTGACCGTATCGCCGAATCAACCAAAAGCTTTAGAGGCAGCAAAATCAAAATCAGAGAAAGAAGAATCCAATATAAAGGCAAAGGTAATTTAAGTCAATAAGCACAACTATTTTTATAAAACTTTTGACAAAGGTAGTACTTATTAATTTTTGAACTTTCAGAAATGCAATATAGACGTAAAAGGCCAATTCTCTCAAGTGCACAGAATGAGAACAGCCGCGGCAACCTACAGAGCGACAAGCCTTGAAATCCTCAAGCAATTGTCATCTGGGAGTGGTGGAACTCACTACGTAAGATGCATCAGACCAGATCTGAATGATAACCCTAAAGGTTTTCAAAGAGAAATTGTCAGGCAACAACTGAGGGCCCTAGCAATTTTAGACACAGCCAAAGCACGACAAAGTGGATATTCATGTCGAATTCCTTTTGCTGAGTTTATTAGAAGGTAACTTTACTCTCTCGTATTATAAAGCTCGCATAAGTAAGTAGGTATTGATTGTTGATATCTGTGATTTTCAGATACCGCTTCTTAGCGTTTGATTTTGATGAAAACGTGGAAGTGACGAAAGATAATTGTCGATTGTTGATGATAAGGCTCAAAATGGAAGGATGGATGTTGGGGAAGACAAAGGTGTTCCTAAAATATTACAACGAAGAATTTCTGTCAAGGTAGGTAACAATTTTCTTAGAGTGAAGTTTGTTGAAGACAATAATTATGGTACATCTTTTTGAACAGGTTGTACGAAACGCAAGTGAAAAAGATAATAAAGGTACAATGTATGATGAGAGCGTTTGTGGCGAGGAGAAACGCGATTAAGAGCAAAGCTAAGAACTTGCACAGTAAGTAGAAAATAAGTGACTTTCAAATGTTACTAGCGAAAGCCGTATTTACTTTAAAATAATGATTTCAGTTAAAGAGCTAAAGAAACACCAGTCCATGAATGCATCGGAGGATGAAGCAGCTTTGTTGATACAAAAAGGTAAACTTTCAAAGCTCTCACTCGCTCTTGATATTTTACTGATCCAGAGCGAGAGAGATCGATAATAATCTATGAAACGTACAGTATGATCATACCTGGAGAAGCCCTATGGCCACGACCTTGTCCGTAGAAGATTGAACCCGCATGTTGATTATTCTAAGAGTATTTGTCTTCCCAAGTCTTCACATAGCAAGATCTAACCGCCACACTGTAAATAATAAAAATAATATGATTGATATACATGACAGTTCTATTGATTTTGCATATTTCAGCTTACCGAGGATATGTAGTCCGGAAAGCTTACGGACCACTGGTGACCAAAAGCACGGGACAGATAGATGAAGAAACAGCAGCGTTCTTGAAGCGGTTTGCACAGAAATGGAAGAGTCGCTCTATCTTCCAAGTGCTGCTGCAGTACCGAGCTGTGAGATATCAAGATCTGGTGCATTTCTCTCAGCAGGTAAGCTGGGCATAATAGTCTACTCCGATTTAATCAGTTAACATAGTTTCCATCTAAGCTAAGGCATTTTTTTATTCCTGCATTTTCAGGTCCACATTTACAACCAAGGAGTATTAGAAGCCATATCGGGCACAAGTAAATCGGTGCTACTGGATCGTGTTGACCCTCACGCGAAGGCTGCTGACTTTCTAGGGTCAGTTCCACCATCAGTTTGGAAACTACCGTTCAGGATCGACCAGCTGCAGTATTACGACACGTCGTTTATGTGCGACCCTTCAGCTAAGAGCAAGTGAGTCAATATTTTTTTATAGAGAGAAGACATGGTTTATGCATATTTTGCTAACTAGTTTAGAGTTAATTGATACTGTAAGCATATTGTTTCATTTTTTTTATTTCTAGTGATACCTTCGCCAGTCAATACGACTCAGACCACGAGCAATGGGACGAACCCTTAAAACGCCGCTTCAGCTCAGCCCCAGACATCACAAAGGCTACAGCCAGCACCCAAACCCTCATCGCCGTACCATTCTGTCGAGATCCCACGCAACCAGTCACAGTGCTACCAGACGAAGACCAGAAAGTCACCACTAAAGTAGCCAGTAATCGACCTGCAGTATACAAAAAGAAACCAGCACACGCCCCTCAAAGCTACTACCAACCACCCGAACCCTGGAGTGCAGTAAGAGATGACACAGATGTTCTGGAAAACAGCGGCCCAGTTCTGCGGAAATCTTCACACAGTAAAAGTATGCACGGGCTGGATTCTTCGGAGTTGAATCCGATCAAAGAGTTGCAAGCTATGGCTAGGTCGACCACCGATATGAGTGATGACGACCCGCCGTTTAATTTCCAAGCTTTGTTGAAACGGACGCCACGAAACAGAGCGTCGATGAAACGGTCCGGGGAGTCTGAAAACGCTTCACTTGAAAAGCGATTATCTTCTAGAAAGTCAGTAGCGCCACCACCTCCCCTTTCAAGCACGCCCGAGGTGCAGATTCCAAGATACTCTCCGTCTCCAATTCTATCGAAGACACCTGAAGTCCAGCTTCCAAATTATTCACCAACGCCACCGCCTTCTAGATACAGCGTTCCGACCCCACCACCGAGTAAGAACCGAACGCCAACGCCATCTAGAGATTTCCCTCGACAAGACTCTAGAGACATTATTTCAGAACTAAAACGTGATTGCAAACCAGAGATGATATACCCTATAATAGACAACAGGGTTGAGAACGAGAAGATAGAGATAGGACCAGGGATCACAGTGGAAGGAACCGTGACAGATTTGTAAAAAAAAAAACATTTTTGAAAAATATTTTTTAATCTTTGCATTGGAAGTCCATATTTTAATGATAAAGAACAGAAAGTAAGATGCTAGTCGGTAGAATATAAATATGTTACAGATTAAGTATGAACAGAAAAAGTGACAGATACTAAAAAAACTGCATAGAATACGACAGAGTTTGGACCGCGTTCTTGCTTGCATAATACATCTCCAAGGTATATTATGGCGTTAATATTAATATCCTGACAATTAAGTTTTAAAGCCGTGTTATGTTATGTTAAGAAATCTCACTAAACTTAAGTATTTTAAACAGTACTTGCCTTAACTTAAACAAAATAATGGCGTATTAAGGTTACATGTCATTGCGTACTATACAATGAACGCGGCAATGTATGCCTGATGTAATTTTCAACACATTTTTGCTTATAACGGGTGGCGCAAAAGTAAGGGCACTAAAGAAAACACTGTTTATTTTTTTATATGACATTTCCTGTCATTCTATTGTTGAAAATTGTGTAGTGAACAAATGTAAAATACACTGAAAATAAACATGGACCGTTTTACTCCTCAAGAACGTGGAATAATCGTGTCAATGTTCTTACGGAATAATTCATCAGTGATAAAAACACAACGTGAATTTCGTCAACGATTTCCCCACCGTCCGGCACCGATTGGTCGCTCAATTCGGATTCAACATTGGATAGACCTAAGTCTGGGAGACCAAGAACAGGCCGTTCAGCTGAAAATATCGATGCTGTGCGCGAATATGTGGAAGAGTGTCCAGAAACATCAACGAGGCAACGTGCCACGCAATTACGTCACTGGAGAACGCTACAGAACCATGTTACCTGAGTTTTTGATACCCAGTTTGGACGAATTGAGGCTGGAGCACATCTGGTTTCAACAAGACGACGCTACGGCACACACAGCGCGCGACACTATGGACTTAGTTAGGGACGCTTTTCCAGGCCGAGTTATCTTTCGTTTTGGCGATTTGCCTTGGCCTGCAAGATCACCCGATCTGACCAGTCCAGACTTCTTTCTTTGGGGTTTTTTGAAATCTCGGGTGTATGTGAACAAGCCACAGAATATCGCAACTCTAAAAGAAATCATTCATCAAGAAAAAAGGAACATATCGCAGGAAGTGTTACGGCAAGTTATGCAAAATGTCATAAAAAGGGCTCAAGCTTGCATCAACTCTGGAGGTCACTATTTAAAAGACATAATTTTTAAATCCTAATGGTACAAAATTTAATGAACCAAATATACATTTAAAAAAACCTAAATCTATTTTTCTAATTTAGAAAAAAAGTTATAGCTGAACCAAATAGGGTCATTTCTTTTGCGCCACCCTGTACTTATAAACTTAAAACTATTTCTTAAATCTATCATTATAAAAATATATTTTAACCCAATTATTATGAATCTAAGTTATAATTGCTTTGGTAACTTATTTTTACTTAACATAGGGAGTTTTAATAGTTATGGCATTTAGTTGATTTTTTATATAATTTTGAATGTTTTTGAGCAATTTGTTACAAAATTGGATGATTGTTTAAGAATTCGTTTTGAAAAAGTATGACAACTTTCGTGAACAAAACATGCTATTGTAAATTAATATAAATCTTATTTTAAAAAGCTCTTTTTTATAGCTTGTACAGTTTGATATGTTTATCTTAAAAATGCCCGACTTTTTTTTGCATTATTCTTATGTTTTGGCTAGAGACAATGTGTTCAATAAATATTTAAAGAGTTACAAATTCTTTATTTATATATTTATAATCTATTTCTAATTTATGATAAGTATCGTTACAAGTTATAATTTTACATGTTTCTCACATTATAATTTTAATATTTTCATTCGTATAACTTTTGAATTTAGGCCACACGTCATTAACTGTCCAAATATATAATTTCGTTCCAAAAATATTATACTTTACTTAAATTCTATAAACCTCATCAAAATCACATCCTAACATTATTGCCGTTATTTTAATAATTGACTTACAAACTAATAGTGATAAGAAATGTTTATTTTATAAAAAATATCGATATTTTATATTAAATTTTCCAAATCTTAAGCTCCAACTGGCTGTCCTAAATTAATGAGAAATACTTCTTAGAAAAAAAGAAGTACAAAGAAAAAAGTTTTTTTGTTTTCGTTTCACAAGACAAAATAATGTAAACTTTGTCATATGCTAACTTTGACAGTTCACACTGAGTTCAAACGAACTCTTGGTTAGCAAATTAATCAATCAACTTTGTATAGATTTAATCAGCTTTCTTAAGGTTATTTCATTTTATTCACTTCTTGTTCTTTTTAATTTAAAAAAAAAAGTTAAATGTAGTACCGGTCATGTGACGCTTAACGTGTTTAGTATATTTAAATGGAAGAAATATTATTTTATTCAATATTTTTATTATAATCTAACATATTATTGAGTAAATAAGGCTTTGTTACTTACAAAGCGGATGACTTCAATGTATTGAGATCACAAAACTAAAATTAACTTACGAAACGAATATTACGTATTTATTAATTAATTTAATAAAACAATGCGGTATATTTAAATACCTATTGTTTTTAAGCCATTTTTTGAATCAATATGTTTTATGGTCCAGAAGATTATGGTATTTGATTTAAGTTTAATCTGTGGGATTAACATCAAAATGGCAAATCATTTAAATTAATACATAACATAGATAAATCCAACTTAGAAATTAATATTATTATAGTAAGTGCAAAAATTAAAACAAGTGTTTTATTTATGTTAATAATGCCGCTACTGGCCATTAAAGTAAGAAATCTTTATCTTAAAGTATAGTAAATTGGTCATGTTATATTTTTATCACTAAAGTTTTACAGGACCAGATAATCTCACAAGGAATATAAGTGTAAACCGCCCAAAACTAGAAATATTATAAAAATATCATTATTAATTTCCAAATTCATCAAAAATCTTTTTTAGTAAAGAGTTTACGGAGTTTGTTCATAGATGGCGCTAAAACAAAGCAGCCGTCTGTGATTGGTCAATAGAGGCGCCATTTTGTTTTAGAGCATCATTATAGTTATTGAATTGAATCGATTTTAATTGTTCAAATACAATCAAATCAGGCATTTATTTCATCATAGTATCCTCTGAAGTTCATAGATAAATGAACTTACTATTAATATTTCCAAGAATGACTACATAGGTACGTCAAACGCTAAGATCAGACCAAATTATGACACAAAGAAGTACTCAGCCCCACGTTACACCATTTACAGTAATTATTACTGAGACATACCCTAATTCGCAGCAGCTTTTTCCAATCCGTTTCCATCCATACCCACTTGGCCTAAGAGCTGAGTGACACTGGGTTCGTTCAGAGTAAGTACAGCATGAGCCTCCACCATCACAACGAGAGAATTCCGTGCTTCTTCATGAGGGATGCCGTGAGAACGAGTTGCGTGGGTGTACCAAGCGCCAGTAGATGGCAGCACTGAGACACACCATTTACACGATAATCTGGAACATAGAGAATGTCCCTCCATTACCGGTCATTTTTGAACATATACTCAGATCTCCGCCTTTTTGCTCTAAGATTAGTAAACGTAAATAACTCTGACATTGGCAAAATCGTGGCCACACTAGCCTGCGAAAAGCCACTAAGAAAAGAAGAAGAAGAACATAGAGAAGATACTTTTCAAACCTTTTTTCTACCAACCATTACAGTTTGTATCCAATTTTAGTAGAAAATCTGGTGAACCATTTTATGAGGCGATAAAATTCTCGCCTCTAATCTAATTTTCTAATCTAATCTTATGTCCATCTGTCACCACACTGTAGGTATCTAGTATTTTTCTGAACTAATATTATAAAGAGGAAAGATTTGATTGTTTGTTTGCATCGAATAGGCTCCGAAACTACTAGACCGATTTCAAAAATTCTTTCACTGTTGTGAAGCTACATTATCTGCGCTGAACATAGGCTATATTATAATGATATTTTTTATATAGGCTACCCGTGCGAAGCCAGGGCGTACTACTAGTTTTATATAATTTACCTGTTTGTAACATGACGAGACTTCACATGCCTCCGCCTATACCCCCAGCTGTTGTACACTCGAGGGCAGAACGGGCAGGGAAAAGACGGACTAGCATAGCAGGTGTTGTTTTTTGTATCTGAATTTTTTTAATTATAAAAAAATTAAATACATATTATGTAATACTGTAATAGTTGATGTCAACTATTACAGTATTTACAAAATGTACATAGGCATATAAATTACATAAGAAACAGCTAGGTATCTACAGACCGTTGCAAACGATCTATAAATAGTTCAACTGGTCCAAATCAGTTCCAATCGGAAGCGTTCCCAAGATACTGGCTGCATTGCCGAGCTGAATAGCAATGCTGATACGCTGGGCCAGATACTCACCAGCCCTCGGTTCACGCGTCGCTGCGACGCGCTCAGAAATAATTTAGAAAACCCAGAGGGCCTCTGTACTCCACATACCTAGAGTCTCGACCTCAAGAGGAGCAAATATGTAGGCAATATGTAGGCCCTGTTCAGACCTGCATATTTGCGTACATTTTAATACATTGTACCTATAAGTTCTATGTTTTTTTTTTTCTGTATTGTAATTTTCTATTTTGTGTGTACAATAAAGTTTTTATACCTGACTGACTATGACATATAAAATACAATTTGTCTGCTAACATACCATTTTATAGTTCGGAATAGAAATAAACTCACCTTTGCAATTATGAGCTTCGCTGGACACCGAGTTAAGATTCTCTGTTGTAATACTAAGTGACTCCACAATAGTACCACTTTGCAGTACTGTCTCAACCTCCTTGTCTATCTCCACACTGTCTTTGTCTTCATCCACATCAATAATATTGCTTTTGTCATTAGTTACGTTTATAAACGGTTGTGTATTGCTAACTTCACTGATCCATTTCTTGACGTTCCGATCACCCGATCCTGTGGTGCAGACGGATTTTCCCGCTAAAGCTTCTGGTGTGATCGGATATTTCTTCTCTATATCATCTAGAAGAGCTATGTCGGTATCATTTGTATTGTCTCCGGAATAATCTGTGAGCGGAGAGTCAACCGGTTCTACTTTCGGGATGATGTTTTGCTGAAATGATAAGAACAAATTAGCTAGAACAATTATTTATTTAGTGCTGATAAATTTTATAAAATTTGACAGTCATCGCAGCTCAGTTGGTAGAAGCTCTGTCTTCATTGCCATGTCATGGGTTTGATTCCCACCCAGAGCAAATGTTTGTGTGATTAACATTAATTATTTGTTCTGTGTCTGGGTGTTACTATGTATTCTGTTTGTATTTACTAAAACATAAACTTATAAATACTCACATTTATTTTAACAGTATCGAAAGACATATTTGGTACTGCATCTGGCTTGACTAGATTTTGCTTTTTAGGTCGGTTATTGTTGTCTTCTTGGACGCTTTTCTTGCGTTTCTTTGATTGAGTTGCTGCAGTACTTTTCTGAAAAGTAAAATTAGGGGTTCAATATGTGGTCCATTAAGTTAAAAAGTTTGAAGTGTCATAGTTGTTGATAAATCTATACTAATATTATAAAGAAGTAAAGTTTGTGTGTTTGTATATTTGTTCAATTGTAAGGGGTAATCTCGGGATCTAGTGAACCGATTTTAAAAATTCTTTCACCAATAGAAAGCCACATTATTGCTGAGTTGCTGAGTGTCATAGGTAATATCAAAAACCAAAAAATAAAAAGGCTTTTACGTGGTAGTCCGTTTTACAAAATGAATTGGAGAAAAAACTGATTTATGCCCAACGAAGTGGGCACGGGTCAGCTTATAAATAATAAATAAATAGTGCGACCAGGCACAGATCACACATATCTGTCATAGAACTTAATTCTAGTTCAATTCATTATGGGCAGAAAGCAAAAAAAGGAAGACATTTTCATTACCCATTTTGTTTATTTTTTCAAGTAAGTTATTACACAAACCTCGTCATCTTCTTTAGATTCCCTAACATCACTGCCAGTAGATAATCCACAGATTCTCAATGTTTCAGCGGTTTTCAACAACACAGGTAGAAATTCTTCAGTGACATTCACCTCCCCGTAATACATAAACGTAAGCAGAGTCCGTAGAGAGGCATTATTGATGTCATGGAGCACTATAATTGGATCTTTGTGGGGGTTTTGCTGTAAAAAATGCGTGGGAGTCAATCGATATCCTAGCTATAAAAATTATCGTGAAAATACTGGGAACTGATAATACCTGAAAAATACTCCTGAACACAGCACTGTTTGCAGACAGAATCACCTTGTGAGCCTTGAAACTTTGCCCATCAGAAACCAAAGTCACGTCGGATAAGCCTTCATCTTTGAAAAGCTCTTTAACGTTTAGTAGTATGTTGTTTTGATAACCGTTCCACTTTAAACTTATCTCCTGGTTAGCCATAACGCGTTTTTATTCATGCGAGCGTATGAGATGTAAAAATTAGATTAAATTCGAAAGAAAATAAACATAAATAAATGAGGTGCTGCAAATCCGCTTTCAAGCAAAACAATCAATACCATAGACTAGAAATTTTCACTTCTCTATACCATCTTTATGTCAAGTCAAGCAAATGTCAAAGGTTTGTCTATGACGAATAACCGACATGTGTAACCAAGGCCTTTCGCCATCACCAAGATGGCGGAAGGACGTTGTAAATAAAATACGAAAGAAAAAAAATAACAAAAATACCGTCCAACGTTGCCCATAAACTTAAAATACGAAAAAAAAGAAAAAAAAATAACAATTTACCGTCCAACGTTGCCCACAAACATAAACAAGCCTTGCAACGTGACATTGGCGAAATTGGCTAACCCCCAGACGCCATTAAATAAAAATTGAATGTGTAACCAATAACGAGTTTAAAAAAAACACCATTTCCGGTTGACGATTTGAAAAGTGTTTCTACTCCTCACTAGATGGCGCGATTTTCAGTTATTACGCTGGCTAACTAACTGAAAGTATTCGACGATACAAGCGAGTACAAATTCGTTTTACAAGTGGATAAATCATTCATGAGACTCTGACAACATTATTCATTAATTAGGTTGTAGTTACAGTTACAAATTAATATTATTGTTATTACCTAGTAGAAATGGAAGAGCAGAAAATTCGTATCTACAAGTAAGCTCTTATCTACATTATGTACCTATCTACAAACAACGTTCAATGTAATCAAAATGTAGATACTTCATAAATCGTTTAACTGTTAATAATAACCAGTAGTTAACAAATAACAAGCACTTGAAGATAAGCAGACACAATATCGTTACTAATATGTACTTGTATAGGTAAATAATAAATATCTACTCAATGTTTAATCCAATACCTATAATCCGTCTGGCATTGTTATTATTATCTAACCTTGTTATGAAATTTTTTAAAAATATTTTGAAGTATCTGAATCTACTATTTATTTACTAGGTAATAAACACCAGAAACTATGATTATAACATAGTGAATAAGTTAAGTAATTGGTAAAATTAACTGTTTATTTAACCGTATGAGACTGATTTCGATTCAGACATGACTTTCGTTTAGGTTAGGTAGATACCTACCTAAATTAAAGTAACAAAAATAGTTCAAATAATTAAAAATGAGAGACGTCACAGCTCAGTTGGTAGTAGCTCTACCTGGGTCGTGGGACATAAATATGAACATAAATATTTGTTCTGTGTTACTATGTACTATGTACCTACTATATGTATACTCATATAATTTGGATGTTTTCAAGAGGAGAGTGAATAGGTTCTATATGTTACGTCGTAGGCCGCATGTGATTGCGGCCAAGCGTTTGCTTATAATGCATAAAAAATAAAAAAAAATACATAAGTACTTACATATAATGTATTTACAAAAAAAAATAAGTATTCTATCAGCAATCTAGTTCCCATATTACAAGCTTTGCTTAGTTTGGGACTAGAGTGTGATGTGTGGATTGTCCGTAAATATTTATTTTATTTAAGTAAGTATTGATAATTATACATACCTATTATATCGCATGCTGTGGTACCCTTTAATTATGGGAGCACTTAATTCCTAATATTGCATATTATCTATTAAATGTATCGTGTAAACCCGTGTTGGGTATCCAATCTTTTAAAATAAAATAAAAATAAAATTATTTTAGGGAGAGTGGAAGGACTTAGGAGAGACCTTTGCCCAGCAGTGGGACAAGATAGGTTAAAGAAAAAAAAATCAGTTGCTAGTGACTTAAGTACCTAAAAGTATAATGCACCACTTATAAAACTAATATTATATTAGTGATTTAAAATGGGAACAAAAGCTTTACCTACCATTTCAACCTTTGTTCAGACACTTCAGTTAAACAATAACCACTTAATAGCCCAACCATTGGCCTGAAATGATAGCATAATCTTAATCAATTAATGTAACACATTAGTACAAAACTATTTTACTAACTGGTAGTCAAACGACGTCTTTCTTGAGACGTTGACTCCTTGTTTAATTTTAAAACAAATAAAATTTTGGTGTTGTAGATTTAAAATGAATTTAATATTGAGCTTATTCAGTATTTTATTTTGTACTTCTCTTGTAAATGGCATTGATGTTGCAAGAACTGATGCAGATATTCTTGAAGACGCCAGACTTGATACCGTAAGATTTATTTTTATACTAAGCATTATGCCTTTTTTTTTAATTTATTATTAAATAAAATATCAAAGCAATTGATTGTCTTCGGAGGCTGACTAACGCCTGGTAAATAGCTTATTCATCCCATCTCGTAGAGTGTTTTTGCTCTTCGATACTTGACTGAAAAATTCGTTTTTATCCTCTAGAACGATATCGTAAATTTGAATTTAGAACATTGCGTGCACTAACTTTGTGAATTCAACTATTTACTTCGACCTCCATGGTGCCAAATTTAACAAACAACTTTTTAAATTTGTTTAAAACTGATGTTTGGAACCTCCTTGGTGTACTTGTTAATAATTTGCTTTGCGCGCGCCATTTTCTTTTTGCATTTCCTCGCCGAGGTGAGGCTAGAGTACAAAGATTTGTATATATATTTACAAAGAAACTTACGACTATACAGTATTTACAAAATGTACATAGTCATATAAAATACATAAGAAACAGTTGAACTATCTACAGACCGTTGCAAACGATCTATAGATAGTTCAACTGATCCAAAGATTTACAAAGATTTGTTACATTGATTGATATTTTACGTTGATTTTTTATGTTGAGCAAGGAGTTTAAAAGCATCTTTGCACTCTTGTATAACAAATAACTAGTTTCTCATCAATTTATTTTATGCACAGTTCAGTCTCATAAGAAAATATGGCTACCGCTGTGAAATCCATCGAGTGTACACTGAAGACCGGTATATACTGGAAATGCACAGAGTGCCTTACGGGAAGAACGAATCTTCAGGTCCAAGACCAGTGGTGTTGCTTCAACATGGACTGCTTTCATCATCTGCTGAATGGGTACTCATGAAGCCTGGGAAAGGACTAGGTTAGTTTGAAATGCATTGCTGTTATTTCATTTTAATTAAAAATGTTTTGAACTAAGTATTTGATTAATAATGTCATAGGTCTCTTTCGTGAAAATCTATATAACAATATTTCAGTCACATTTCAATTTAAAAACGACAATGCTATATGCTATTTTGTTTATCAAACGCTAAGCATCGAACGCGGAGTTTTAATTTCAATTTTGAAATATCATTGCTATATTTTATTTAAGTTTCCTTCCCTAGGCCCATCTAATGACTCATCCTTTAATACTTTTTAAACTAAATCTGGCATGCAAAATCTACTAACAACTAAAATTTGTTTTACATTACAGCATACATCCTAGCAGACGCAGGTTATGATGTATGGATGGGCAACGCCCGAGGTAACCCCTACTCCCGAAGACATGCGACCCTCAAGCCAAGCTCCAAAGCATTCTGGCAGTTCAGTTGGCATGAGATAGGATACTACGACCTGCCAGCCATGATCGACTACGTACTTGCCGAAACTGGGGTTCAAAAGTTACAATACATCGGGTTCTCGCAAGGGACAACCGTTTTCTGGGTCATGACTTCGACGAGGCCCGAGTATAATGACAAGATTAGTGGCATGCAAGCGCTGGCGCCGATCGCATACTTAACTAATATCAAAAGCCCTTTGCTTAGAGCTATAGGACCGTTTACTAATTCGTTGGAAGTAAGTACATATTTAAGTAGGGATAAACTATTTTTAAAATGAACGCGCGTTCGTCTCTATAATGCTCTAGTTGACCGACACATTCAACTTTTCTATGTTAATGGTATTGTATCTAGTTACTACTACTACTACTAATTAGTTATCTATAGATGATATATCTTCCCATCTTTGAATAATTGCGAAGCTATTGCTTTTATAGCTGGCAAACACTTGATGAGAAGAGTCCAAGACCGGGCTTCTTGGAAAAGACCTACATCCAGCAGTGAACTGGTAAAGATTGATGATGATATTGCAATATCCACCAAGAAATTCTAAGGTAGCCTAGAGTAAACATAAACAATTTATAAACAAACAGTTATATTACTTACAGACCGCCTTCAAAATACTAGGAACTAACGAGATTCTTTCAAATGGTAAAATCAATGAAATAGCCGGACAGCGTCTTTGCGTCGAAGAGGCCATCACACAAGTTTTATGCTCCAATCTGCTGTTCCTTATTTGTGGATTCAATGAAGAGCAACTGGATACGGTAAAGACTACGGTTTATGGCAACTAGCCGATTACTTATTATATAAATAAATATTCATAGGACATTTCACACATCACACATTTCGCACACTCTAGTCCCAAACTAATCAGAGCTTGTATTATAGGAACTAGATTGCTGATAGAATTCTTATATACTTTTTTTTTGTAAATACATACATGGAATACATAATATTTTTACTTTCATTTTAGACGATGCTACCTGTGGTAATGGGTCACACACCAGCCGGAGCTTCAACGAGACAGGTGATCCATTTCGGTCAGGTGTTCAAATCCGGAAGATTCGCAAATTTCGACCACGGCTGGTTCAAAAACCTTCGTCGGTACGGCAGTTTCAGGCCTCCAGAATACAACTTGGAGAATATTAGGACACCAATATTTCTACATTACGCTGATAACGACTGGATGTCGACTCCAAAAGACGTTTATAAGCTTTCGAAGGAAATTAAGAGTGTCATCGGTCAGTTTAGAGTGCCGATGGACAGATTCAATCATTTAGACTTTGTTTTTGCTATCAATGCTACTGGACTTATTTATAATCGTTTGCTGAACATAATGGAGAATTTCAAATAAAATAAACTAGTTTCATTTTAATTTAATAATACGATACAGTTACAGTTACACGCACATTTGTATTGTTATCTTATTTATGTCTGTCACTGGTTTCTTTTGCGGACACCTGAAAAAAAATAATTTGGTAATCTGTAACACATCTCATTGCTGTGGATGGGACGCTTACGTATATATTATTCAGTTAATTGTATTCAATAGCAAATCGAATTATAAAATACACAAAACATTATAGGTGTTATATGTAAAACATAATATCTATATCGATGCTTCCCTGTTTGTTCTTGATTAGGTTGAACTCACATCCTACAACACGAAAGGCTACATACCGATTGAGATGTAACTTTGAGTTCTTATGTTCATGAGGCCTATGTGAAAAGGCATTTGCTTACAAAATTAAGCTCGGAGCTGAGTCTTGACGACAATGTGGAGCAAGATGGCGCAGATCTGCTCGAATTGACCCTGTGGAATGTAGCCTCGATGTCTGAGGCTTGTTTCTTCGGACGGTGTCGCCTCTCGTTGGCTATGCTAATCTCCCGTTTCACAATAGCTCCGAAGGTGTTTTGCACTGAAAATTCCAAGATCTTTGAGGACCTTTGCATCTAAAGCATGGGGGTTCTTCGTAAAGTGGTTATTTTCGATGCGCGTGTGATGTATTTCCATATGTAGGTACTTAAATTTTTAAGTACCTAGTAAAAAACTTTTCGGTCAAATTTTTTTACTACGATAAGTCTAGCAAAAGGGCTATAAACGCTTAAATAGGTTATTATGTTTTTTTTCTGATTCTAAATTAAGTCAAGCTAGGTTATCGAGCTAGATATATGAAATCATAGTTGTATGCTTTGAATTTATACAAAAAGACTAGCACATCAATGTTCTATTTATATTCTACTTAGTTGATTAATAATTATTTACCTTTAGTTAATATCTCAATAGGATCTTCCCTTTTGCAAGGCCCGTTTATAGAATCTTCCTTTCTCGGTTCATTCGTCTTATGGAGTACTTGTAATAGAGACACGTGCCTGAAATTCTGAAACATAGTGTTATGTAATTTAATAAACCTAGATTTTATAACCGCGTGGTACCAGTAGTTAGCTAAAGTAAAAAAGCACGAGAAAAAATAGGAATCGAAAGCATAGAAGATGAAAATATATTGCTATGGCTATATTCTTGGTCTTATTCCACTAGGAAGGGTCAGCCACACGTTCTTTCTGCCATTCTTTTCAAATATCCGTTATCTTAGTATTCAGGTTTGCATAAAAATAGCTCAGTAAAAAATAAAACAAACCTCATGTTTACACTTCTTCATAGTAATGATCATTTCTGAATCTATATTCTTCACTGGCCCTGGACAATTATCTTCCAGTGGAACTTCAAAGGGCTTTGGCACCAGGGTATGTTCACATTTCTCAGGACAGTAGAATGCCGCTTTCCAAGGACAGCTCTTGTAGACGTTCTCCAACTCAACTCTCAAAGAGTTATTCTCTCTTTTCAACTTTTCCACCTCATCGATATGCCCGTTACATTTGTCTTGCAGAACTTGGAGATTCTTCTTATATGCTTTGATTTCATCGTGTTCTTTTTCTAAAAAGCATGTGTCACAACCAGTGTCGGCAATTTTGACTTCTACGTTTGTACTACGACTGCACCTTTTCCGCATTCCTTTACTCCTAGTAATCTCTTTCGCCTCATTAGTTCTAACTGAGCAAGCATTTCTTGTTCTTTCTACGTGTTTGGAAAAGTACTTGTCATCTGCCGGCCAAGACTTAATAGTGCGCTGTGATCCTTCTTCTTTCGTGTCTTTTTTTGGACTGCAGTTTCTCAACAGCGGATCCCTGTTTAAGATAGGGTTGACGTTCTTTACGTACATGGCTTGCTGTACCATTTCGTTTTGCCAAGTTTTTGCTATAGATCTTATGCTGTCTCCACTGTTGCAGTCCTCATATTCTTCGTATTTAGAAACGTTTATATTGAACAATTTGTTGATGATAATTTTCCAAAACATTTTGATGCTTTTTAAAGCTTCGAGACATCGATCGCAAGGCCACTGACTCGTTTCTAATTCTTCCTGTAAGAAACACATAAAGACTGTTGAGTGATTACTTCTCGATGATCAGTATTTCAGCTCATATAGATCTCAAGCCGGATCTATATATACTTTTAAATCTTAAATCTGCAGAATTATGTGATGTATTTTGTTACCTCTACAAAGTACTTTTCAAAGTTTTCGTCTTGCTTCAAACACTGCCTCATAACGTGGCATGATGTGCAGATGCTGTCAAGAAGCACTTTTGATTTACATTCTGGGTGGCAACGGGGAGCTACCTGAAAAAAACCCAAGAGTTCTGGCTACATAAGTATTTGAGGATAATAGACTAAGCAAATCATTCCCACAGGCCAGGCCCGAGAGATTTGATGTAGAAGTTAATAGGTTATCATCACATCTAAGATCTAGTTTACAGTTTTCTAGTACGTAAAGTGGAATATCAAACTATAGTCCACCTTTCTACAGAAAGGATGTGCGGAAAAAGCATACAAAAAACTCACCCTTCTACGACTCCTGCACGTCATCGTTCTCAGGAAACCAGTTAAAATACTAACAGGTATGACACAAATGGGCATATCGGCCTTCATCCATTCCCTGAGATGGCGGTCCTTGGCAGTCACGTCATGGCTCCAAGCTCTGACGTCACTGCAAGACTCGTACGACTTTATTTTGCCCTCGTTGCGTGCCAAAAGTCGTAAGTTATTATGATGTGTGTAATTCATTGAATGATTAAACTGTTTGGATGTACTTTAGATTGCTGGCGGTCCATTTGAAAATAACAACCTGTGAAACATAAAATTTTGAAGTCCTAAATTTATAAGTGCTGACAACTCACCGGTTTGGCAGTTTGGCATTTGAAATTGCAGACAAGAAGAACATGACAAGATGGTCAACCAATGTAAACCTACTTTAGTTGGCCACAGTTCAAAATTATTTATTAAAAGAAGAAAGAGAAATGATTGGATGTATAAAATATGAGGTTTTATTTTCATTAACTGGATGCGTAAAACAGATAATTTGAGGCTTTGAAACCTTGATGGAAAACCATGAATAGGTTTACAAAGAGCTATATGGTGTAGGTGTACCTATGTATGGCGTAGACGATAGGCATGGCAGATTAATATAAAATCAAAAAATTATATCTATGGTATTAGGATCCTGGCTAATTTAAAACGATGACAGGTAAAACAATTCGAAATTGATGTCATTCTATTTCAAAATGCCACTCCGTCTCGATTACAAATGACGTTTTCAAAATAATATTTGATATTTTCCTTATTTACAAGCCGTAACTAGAATAATAATTGAGAATACATTTATTAAAATCTTACCGTTATGTGTAAAATGGATGGCGGAGAAAAGTAGAGTATATTCATGTTTATGTTTAGAGAAATTATTTTTATCATAAGGAGTAAAACTCGGATTCGATATGTCTTTTATAACAAAAAGGGAGCGTGTATTTAATGAATATGACTTGTTTGATTTACCCGGGAGAAATGAGGGTAAGCTCAAAGCATACGCGTCTTGTACGGACGCGCGTGCTTGGTCGCATTTCTGTTCGGACAAGAGTGAGCACCTTGTCGAGATCATTAAGAGAAACAACGACACATGTAGGCCGAAATATGTACCTACTGAAGCCATCGTGAACACCTTGATGGTTGGCAAGAATGCTGAGATAACGCGACTGCAGCGGAAGATTGAGGAGTTTGAACAAATGATAGCTGCTTATGATGAGCTGGATCTGACTTGTGATCAAAAATGCGAGATTGCTAAAGCTGTAAGTGTTACTACAGATTTACATAGAATGTATATTACATTAACATTTTAGTTTAGTGTTTTCATGCTTTTTATTTTTCAAATGTTTGTCTTGCTCCTTGCCATGGGATCTACCTAGGTAGGTTCACATGGTATAGGAGCTATTTATTTATTTTTTAAGTGATTAGAGTTAGTTTAGATTAGTGAAAGATTTTTAGTCTGTTTAATTTAGTTGTGTTGTCAAATAAATAAATTCTTATTCTTATTCTTAGTAGGTATACCTACTATTATAGGTAACAATATATTATTTTGAGAAGGGTGTTGATGGACAAAACCGCGACATTAAAAGAAATGTCGAAAAGTAGACATGCCTAAGATTAATAAAAATATATAAACTACCTACAAACTTAGTTTAAAAAAAAATTTAAGTAATTAAAAAAAATCGACACAAAAGATTCTTAGGAAATTTTATTTTTGTAAAGATACTTTTTTTTTTTTTATAAATAAACATAATTTGTTAATATAATAAATAAGGTCTATACAGTATTTACAAAATGTACATTTACATATAAAATACATAAGAAACAGCTGAGCTATCTACAGACCGTTGCAAACGATCTATAGATAGTTCAACTGATCCAAATCAGTACCAATCGGAAGCGTACCCAAGACACTGGCTGCATTGCCGCGCTGAATAGCAATGCTGATACGTTGGGCCAGATACTCACCAGCCCTCGGGTCACGCGTCGCTTCGACTAGACGCCCAGAAATAATTTTATTTAAAGATACTTATGTTTAAACAAAAATTATTAAGTTTTTTTTCTGTTTTAGCACGCAGCCATAAAAGATGCAAATAAGGAACTTGATGGTCTTGTAAGTACTTAAAACTATTAATAAATAATAATGTATTTGTTGTTTAAATACAAGTAAACTAACTAATGCTGTTTGTTATAGTTTTTGAACCTGGACCTATCTTATTTTACTGAAGTAAGTTTATTCCTCATAAAAAAAAAATATTGTTTTTTTGTACTTACCTGACTGATTTTTAACTTATTTTAATTTTCAGGGAGCTGATTCGGAGGCTTTTGAGGTAGGTATATGATTTATAATGTTTTTGAGATTTTTGGAGATAAAAGAAAATTAATGTTTTTTTTTATTTTAGACTGGAAAATCAAGAGGAGATGCTGAGGAGGTATGCTGTTACAGTAACCTTTTTGATATTGCAAATGAAATTCATTTTATTTATATTTTTTTTTATTTCAGCCTTCGAAATTCCAAGAAGATCAGGTATAACTGATTTATTTTTGTAAAATATATTCTATTAAAATGTATTTTTATAAATTAAATAATTAAAAATATCGTTATTTTTCAGACTCCGAAATCAAAAGGGGATGAGGTTTGATTTTATAATTTATTTTTGAACTTATACATAACTCTTGCACCATTTGTTGCAAGATGAAAATATTATTACATTTTTAACTACTAAGTATATTTTATTATTTTTGCAATTTCCGTTTGATGCTATAATTTTTTCCCTCCAGACATCTTATTTTTTATCACAGTGGACATTCGAAAAAGAGCCAACATTAAAGGATTCCAAAAGTAACCAAGCCGGGTTGTCATGTCCTTGTGATGCCAGTACAAGTAAGTTATCTATCTAATTATCATCAGCATTCATATTAGCTGATACCCGCGACTTCGTCTTACCATCGTACTTATTTAAAATCTTGTGCTTATTTAAATTATGTGTCAAGGTTAATCAAAATATATTTTAGTTTAGTGTTGCCATCTTTTTCAACTCTTGATACATTTGAATTAGGATTAATTTAATGTTGTGATAGTTATTCTATAAGCTTTTTTTAGTATAATGTCTTTTATGATAATTACTTATAACAATTTACAGTTGTTGTTGACCCGAGGATTCAGGAGATGCAAGATTCAATTGTCTCTAAAGATGCTAAGCTCAATGCTATGCAGAACACTATTGCAGTAAGTTATTTACTTAATAATATATAAGAACCTGTTGCTGAAACATGGCTTAATATAAATATTACATACAATATACTAAAGATACATATTCTGTATAGAAATCTCACGGAATATGCTTAGGTATTCCATAGAAAAGATACCTACTGTTTATTTTCATTTCAATCGTTCAAAGCTATGGTAAACTTAGGTTGTATTTCTTTAATACTTCTTAGTTTAATATATTATCATGATTTTCAAAAGAAATACTTAGGTACCTACACTTGGAATACCTACCAAAGAGACTTAATGCCTATGAATTTAAATAAAACCAATTATATTATTCTAGCATTGTATTAGATAAATGTACCTTAAATGAAAAAAAAAACGATCTTATTCTTAACTATTTCTAGGTGATGGAGAATGATGTATGTGAACCGTACTGCATTTACGCTCACATTTATACGGCACTCGAGAAAATATTTGGAATTCTATGCCAGAATGCAAAATATAAGCTGTATTTGGAACTAATGGTATTCATCCTATTATTGATTTTCAGTTAATTAATAACCCTATTTCGCCGCGTATGTCCATGACATATTTTTCATGTGTTGTAACGCGAATGTTCAAAAGTAGACTGTCAAATTGAAGACGATTTTAAAATTAAACAATATGTGAAAAGTCTCTTTTAGTTTTCAAGGTTAAACGTAACGCACTTCTTTGTTTTTAGACGTCTGGTAAAGATACACGCTGTATCGATATAAAAGGCAAAATACTCTTCAAGCTAAAAGTATTAGAGAAATTCAGCCTCGCTCTCATAGCTCCTTGTTCGCAAGACTTCACTGCTACTTCAGATCAAGACTGTGCCTGTTATAGAGCTGAGGTAGTAACACGAATTGAGACATCATATGCACTGACTTCTGCAGAATCGAAACAACCATGTCTAGACAACAAGAGAGCTCAACTTGTAGCAGATATCATGGAGAACGATGAAATGAAAGAGATACTAAGCAAAGAGAACGCTTCCTTGAAACATGAACTTGAAATCAATGAGTTTGGAACAGACAACTACAACATAGACTCGGAAAATTTAAAACGGCTAAAGCATTTACAGGAGAATTATGACGATTTGATGACCTGTTATGAATCCCTGAAACATGAAAAAGATTGTTTAATAATCCGGTGTCGTAAATACGAGGAGCTTGAGCAAGAGTTTGAGTGTTTGAAATGCCAACTACGGGAGTACAGTGCGTTGTGGAATGAAAAGGAGCATTACAAAAAAAGATCATCAAGTCTTGATACTTTAAAAGAGCAATTCATGGTACTATCTGATGAAACATCAAACCTGGAACTACAACTCAAAGCGGAATCTGAGATCAATCAGGTTAAAGCTAAAACAATAGATGATTTGAGACGAGAGAATTTGTTATTGGAGCAAAAACTCAATGAAGCTTCAGTGATGTTTGAAAAGGAGAAAAATTATCTGCAATGTAAATTAAAAGAATCTGACTGCAAAGCTTTGTGCCAAGATCAACAAATAAAAAGTTTATCAATTCAGGTGGATAGACTACTTGAGCATGACACTGAAAAGGTAAGATTTGTATGCAAAGTCACAATTTTACAAAACTAAACGATTTAAGTTTTTATATTGTTATTTACGATTTAACATGAATAATCATCGATTGTATGAATCAATACATACAAGTCTCATGGAATTAATTTTATCTATTAACCAACAGGTACAATCCAATCAAGCTGATCGAGCTTCTATTGCACTGAAAGATGAAGTGAACTCATTAAAAGAACAAATAGAAAATTTGAAAGACGTTTGCTGTTGTAACGAAGAAGAGAAAAATGAGATCGAAAACAAATTCAAAAGCCAATTGATTCTTATTAACAACCTTAAAATGGAAGTTGAAGATTGGAAAAGTTAGTGCTTTGTTATTATAAATTAATAGAAATATTTAAGATAGTAATAAGTGTATTGGTAATATATATTATGCAATTAATTATAATTACAGGTGCTTATGAAAAAGCATCGCAACGAAACGATTATTTAGAAAAGTACTCAGATGACTACAGAGATGAAGTCCAAAAGCTCATGCAATCTAATCATCTACTAACACGTGATGTTGAAGAAAAATCTACTGCACTTGAAAACTTAATTAGCGTTATCAAACATAAATCTCAAGACATTAACAGATTAACAGAAAGTATGGAAATAAAAAATAGGGAAAATAATGAACTTAGCAAAAAAATTGAAAATCTTCAGGACACGTACAGCAAAAGTTTTACAGTTTTGGATAATGAAACAGTTCAAGCTATACAATCTTTACAAGTAGCTAGACAAGAAAGCCAAGAAGTATTGGAAAAAATTAAAAACTACGACGATACAGAACATAAAAGAGATGATTTAGCAACGTCTTTTGTTGAAAATGAAGAATATAAAAACCTACAATCTTTGCTAGCAAAAACACAAAATCAAAATAAAAATCTACAAATGAACATAAGTAGTCGTGATAGCAATAATTCGATTTTACATCAAGAAATACAAAGACTTCGTGAAGTAAACCAACTAACAGCAGCAAGTATTAGTAACCTAAAAGATGAAAAAAATAAATATAAAGTTTTAAATGAACTTACAAATAAGGAAAGCAAAATATTACATGAAAAATTACATAAATTCGAAGATTTATCAGATCAATTGCAAAAATTAAGATTGTCTCATGAGAGGCTAATTAGAGATAAAGAACGTCTTGAGAAAGAACTCCAAAATAAAACAATAGAACTTGATGATGCATTCGCTTCAATACGATTAAAACGACAAGAAAGTGAAGAACTGGTTAATAAATTACATGGATCTGAGAGTTTGAAAATGGACTTAAATGAAGTCAAAGAAGCCTATAAGGCTATCAAATTAGAAAAACAAGCATTACAAACTGAACTTAGCAAGAAAGTTAATAGTTTTGACAAACTCTCGCAATCTTTTAGCGATCTTAAAATACAAAATGACCTTCACTCTCAAGAAATAGAATCACTTAACCTGGAATTAGCTGAAATAAAGAGAGCTTATGATAATTTGTTGGCAGAAAAAAATACACTTCAGCTAGACTCTGATAACAAATCAGATGAAATAAACAATTTGTATAACACCTTAGAAACTAAAATTGAAGAGAATAAAGTGTTAAACCAACGTTTGAATTATGCTAAACACAATCATGAAACAGTTAAAAGTAACATGAACTCTTTACTAGAAGAAAACATTTCCACAAAATCTAACTTAGATGCTTTAAGAAAAGAAAGCGATGAACTATCGGAACGTGTGAAGTATTACGAATCATTGGAATCAGACTACGACAGATTAAAACGTGATCATGATAGCATTCGAGCGGAAAAAAACCGACTTGAAAGAGTTTTAGAAGACCAAGTAACTGACTTTAAAAAAATCGAACGTGAAAATCGTGATCTTAGTAGTCACAGTCAAGATCTGCTGTCGCATAGTGAAGTTTTGGAGAGAGCATTAATAAATGCAAGGACTGAGGTGAGACCAAGAGATTTGTTTTTTAAGATAGAATAAGAAATATAAATAAATTAAAATGTTTTTTTGATGTTAACTTATTTTTTCAGCTCATCATTAAATCCAGCCTCCCAGACAACCCACATGCTGAAATAATTAAGGAAATTGATGATTTGAAACAAGAAAAGCTAAACCAGCATAAAAGAATCCGGGATCTGCTTGATAAGTTAGACGCATCGGTAAATAAGTTTTTTTATTTAAGCATAGATCATATGAATTTTACTAGAGTAACTATTATTTTCGCGGAACCTAGTGGGAAGTGGCGACTGATAGGAAACAATCGAAGAAAACTGGGGAGACCTTTGCCCAGCAGTGGGAAAGGACTAGTTAAAAAAAGTTATTGTAATAATAATATTATTTATTTTTCTATTTCAGGAAAATGTTATATCAAACCTCAGCGAAGATATTCTAGCTCGCGATGACAAAATTGCTGTATTAGAAAATCACATAAATCAATTAGAAGACGAAGTGCGGATGTTGCACAACAGCTTAGCTGAAGTTGTTGATACTGGGGAACAAATAACAGATCATAGTTCTCAGAAAATAAACCAATCTTTAAAATCAATGGAAGCTCACCGTAAGAATGAATTTAACATTTAGACCTTCACTCACGTATTGATATCGTTTAAAACAGCACCAAAAATGTTAATAACATTATTATTATTAACTTTCTCTTATACTCAATAACCCCTGATGTATTGTTTCCAGACTCAAGAGCTACTCATAATATGAAAATGGAACTTGCAAAACTTCAAAGTGAGAATACGATGTTAGAAGAAAGATTATCTGCTACTAAAATAAGAAATGAAGAAACTGCTAAAGATAAACACAAGTATTTATCTCAGATTAGTCATCTGCAGAACGAAAGAGAAATAATTATCACTGATATAAAACAACTAGAGATGAGAAGTGTTGGTGATAGTGCACTATCTCCAGAAAATTGTGACGTTGAAGATATCTTAGCCTCTCTGGATAGGATTCGAGTATATCTGGACGCCAGAAGCTGTAAGAGTACTTCACTAGAGCAAACATTGCTAAGCGTTCAAAATTCATATCAACTAGTGCAAACGAAAACCGATGAAGCTAAAAGAATTGTTGAAAAAGAAAAACAAAAAATAATTAATGAAAAAGAAGAAGCAATAAAGGATAAAATAAACACAGAAAAACAGCTTGTCGACCTAAAAAAACAACTTAAACAACTTGAACAAAAATCAATACAAGACAAGAATGTAATAAAAGATTTGGAAGGTGAAATACAAAACCAAAAATTAATTATCGATAAATTGAACCAATCGACTCAAAGTTATATCTCCAAATTAGAAGATGAAATGAAAACTCTTCAGCTATTATATCAAAACGCATTGGAAAAAACATCTACACTGGAAAATCAACTCCTATCGATGACTACAGACAAATCTAAAAATGTGAATATCATTGAGAGAATTAGCAAAGACTTACAAGAAAAAATCCGAGAAGTAGCACAATTAAACAAGACATTAATAGAATTAAAAAAAGAACCTGGGCGCAATATAAGTATTCAAACAACAGGTATACCAACTAACAGAAATGTGGAAAGTCAAACGGATAGTGAAATTATATATGAAGAGTCAGAGAAATTGCACTTAAAAGTGAAGTATGAAAATGTACTAGAAAATAATGAGGTCAACCCAATTCATGTGAATAAAACAGCACATGAAAATAAATACAGTCCAAATAATAAAAACAAACCTGCAAATGAAGTACAAGTTCTAACAGCAAATGTTGATCCAACGTTTGATTACGTTAAAAGTAGTTACTTAAATTATAAGTTACAACAGCTCAGTCTAGGACGTCTAGAACAATACACAGTTTCGTGTCCTAGTGAAAATACGGACATAAGAACTAAAGAATTTCCAACGGCTGATAGAGAAAATACATCTCAAGTTGTTCCAAAACCAGGAAATAGTTTTAAATTAGATCCTAAAACTCAAGTTATAGACATTTATAACAAAAAATCTATGCATACCAATTCATCAAAAGTAATAGATAATGAGGAGATTGAAAATGATGTAGATGCAAACCAAATCAAAAGCCCCAATAAGTCAAGTGCTTACACGGGACTTGCGCTAACTAATGAAAGTTTTGGAACTCAAAGTAATATCAACAACGAGTTCGAACACAGAAATGTATTTGGTACTACATCAGAAGGATCAACGGACAAAGATATGTTTTTAATATACAAAGATAGTGAAAGTAACCAGGACAAGTCTTACGAAAAGAAAGGCCCTTGGAGTGCAAATGGAAATTCGGAAATAGTAGTTGAAGCAGTAACTTTTCATCAAAATAAAAATAATCAAAGCCAGAACAAAATACATCGACCCAACAGCAAACATAGTAAAAAAAGAGAAATAGTTAGTGAACCATTCTTTAATGCAGAAGATGAAGAGTATGAAGAAGACGACAGCATTAAGCAGAAATTAAAAATAAGCTTACCTAGAGTAGAAAACGATAGTCCTTCCTTAGAAGCATCAGATGCTGATAAAAAATCTTTAGACTCTTACAGAATGGCCATCTATCCGTCACCTAAAGCATATTCGTCGTCTAACTATGATGCTGACAGCCATGTGAAATTTCAAGGTGAACCATTACAAACACATTCTACGGACTCTATTTCTTATGACAACTATCAATACAGGGACGAAAAAACAGCCAGTCAACGAGACAAAAAAATTCGAAGTTCCAATAAAAGAGATTCTTCTACAAGAGATCAAAATAAATATTCTGAACCAAAATCAGTACTTAAAGATAAAGAATCCCATCACAAGCTTTCTCGTGTTGGAGCTGACGTTTTGCTTTTAAAATCTGAGGAAGATCAAATTGTTCCTATGGACTCTAACTCTACTAGGCGACAAAAATCTAGAGATTTTGGCCTCGAATATATTCTTGACAGTCACAATGATCCTGATAATATTAAAACATATAATGCTGCCAAAGCAGTTCGTAAAACACGTAGTGACGAACGTTTTAATTTGAGTAAGCTTTTAGAGAGAAGTGATGAAAGTCCTTCAAGACTAAGTGAACTCAAAAAATCATCTACAGATTACAAAACTATTTCAAGTAATAGCTACAGCAAATCTACCGACAAAGCTCAGCTAAAGTCATTTAATGAGTGTAGTGTTATGGTTAAACTTGATACTGTAGAAGAGTATGAAAATAGAATTCAATATCTTACAAAAACTTTAGAAAATATTGAAAAAGATTACAAAAAGAAAATTGACGCTATAAAAATGCAATATGATAATAACATAAAGAGTATTCTAAATGAACACAATCAAGGTGTTGAGAGTATTCAGAGCCTTCATGAAGAAACTTTGCAAGACATACTAAAGATACATGAAAATGAAGTTGAAAATTTGAGAACTATGAGCATCGAGGCAATGCGAAAAGCAGATAAATTGGAAAAAGAGAATAAAACGTTAAAAAATAAGATGATAGACAGTTCTTCTTGTTTAGATGAGGTGAGTGCTTATTATAAGACATGTTTTGTGAATATTAAGTTTATTTCAGCTAAAACATTTATTAAATTTACAGGAGCCTATAAAGATATCGACACCGGAGTTGCGGCGTCGAAAACGCTCTCGCATCGACCCAAAGGCACTGACTAAGACAACTGTTGAGGCGTTTAACGTGAAGCCAAAAAGCAAGTCTTACGGGCCTTGCACTTGTTCGCTCGATATAAACATTTCGGATACCATTCGAAATATATTCGAGCAAGTTGATGTGGAACAGCGGAAAATGGCAGAATACACCTATTTGAAGTACATTGCTAACAAGATATTGAACGGAAATGTTGATGTAAGGACTTCTTCATTGCTCCCATAAACCTACACTGAAATAATTGCTAAATTTTCTCTATTTTTATAGGCTTTAGACACACAGGAGCTTTCATTCCTGCACTTGAAAGTATGTCGCATATGGAAAACGAAACTGACAAAAGAAGAGTCCCTTCAGAAAAGGATAAATTCACTTGAAGCGGAACTGATGACCAAACAGAAGACAGCGCAACAAAATAGTACGTTTTTAACAAACCAATCACTTGACACGATGAATTTAAGAACTGAAAATTATCTATTGCAGAAAGACTAATGATCCTCTTAAAGGATAGAAAAAACATGATTTCTACTGTAAATCATAATAAACGGACTTTGGCGTCCAATCTAGATTATTTGATAATTCTGTTCATCCATGCTCGTATGGATGGAACTCTGTACAGATGGAATAGACTTGCCTAACATTGTCTTATACCGTCCTCACAGCCTAGCCCGTCTTATTCGCTAGAGAGACAAGATCTATACCCAGACCGTAAATTATTTCTATCAATGTTTTCCTTGGTTTGTAGATCATAGTTCAAACTTTTATACAAATCGATGAGGGTGATTCTAAAGAATGCCATCTGATCTAAGTATTGATTTATTTTGTCTCCAGTAGCAGACCTGGACCGCAAAGTAGCGGAGGAGAGGCGTCGTCTTCAAGAAGTGAGGGAAGCTGTCTGCCGAAGCACTCCAAGTCCGACTGACCACAGCTACGTGCCTCCGGTACCACCACCTACCGCCGAGAAAGACTTTCTGTAAGCCTTTCTTTTTTTGGATTCAACATTCTCAAACCACTTTCACTTTTTCTTGCCTGTTCTTCCAGGCGTGACAAACTGGCACCTAGAATCACCTAGAGTACCTACCTATGTAAGACGTTTCAAAGTGATCCTTGTAATTTTATTGAATAAAGTTTCTTTGATTATCTGCCTTGAAGTCACGGAGTCTAATAATCGCCAAGTCTTAGATCAGGTCACAACACGCCTTAAAAACATTAATGCTGGTGGTGATAGTAAACGTCTTTATATCATCTAGTTGTATCAAATACCCAGTTGAGTGCTCTCAAACTATACAATTTGAGGATATAGATATAGCCTAGAGTTCTTCTTAGAATGTCTTTTACAGGCCGTAGAATACATTGACTTGGTGCTCCAAGTCTCCTACGGCCTGTAAAAGGCATTATAGGAAGAATTACTCTAGGCTCAAGTCTTTATACCCTCAAATTGTATAGTTTGAGAGCACTCAACCGGGTATTTGATACAACTAGATGATATAAAATTTACAGGCCTTTTACAGGCCGTAGAATACATTGACTTGGTGCTCCAAGTCTCCTACGGCCTGTATAAGACATTCTTGGAAGAATTACTCTAGGCTCTGGGCTTGTTGGCTGTGCATCAACATCCGATGCATAGGTTCATATCTTGTATGCTTTTTGTTTGTTTGTTCAATCAGTGGTTGCTGTTGTACCGCTACGAGCCACGAACTCGGTGAGAGGAGATCAGGCGGTGACCTCTCCACTCTTCCGACCGGGCTGCGACCGAAACGGACACGAAACGAAAGCAACCGGGTAACTATATTTACTATAAGAAATCAAAATCAATAAAATCAGACTTCGAATGTATACTATAAACAGAAAGTAGAGCCACGTTGTGCAAAATTGCCTGTAGCAAGTCCCGACTCTTTCTGAAACATAAGGTAAACACAGGAACCGAGGTTCAGCGTATGAGTTGATAATAATAACAGCTAGCGCGGCATTGTATACGCCAGTAATATACGTATAGCGTAGCACTTCAAAGCTACGTAATAGTTACGCTACGCAACTTTGTGCATCGCTTTAACTACGTCAAATCGACGGAGTTAAAGCGAAGCTGCTACGCCATAAAAACGCAGGATCCACGTCTACGCTACATACTAGATGCAGCGCTGTAGAGTACTGACTCTACAGCGCTGCATCTAGTATTATAACCAATCAAGTAACTGTACTTGATTGGTTATAAAATTTCGAAATTAATAATTGCGATTTCGTTTTAGTATTGTCTAACGTTTTAGTATTGCAAAAGTTGCAGTCTAGTCTGGTTTACGTGATTTATGTGATAGGCGGTGTTGGCAAAACTGGATGCCGAAGAACGCCGTGAACGCGAAAAAAAGATTTACACTGACGAGTTACCGACGCGCCTGCGGAAGTCGCATGACCGTCCATTGCGTCCCAAGAAATAACACGAGTATACAACCTCTGGCTGTTTCATACTCTACGAACAGAGATATGGAATACCTGATCCAATCCATCATGGACACAAACCTGACGTACCTACCTGGAAGAACATACGACATTGTCAAATGCCTCTGGAGCGAATGTTATCAATAAAACTTTTCTAGATTGCCGTGACGTGGCGCTGCTGTTAGGACAAAATTTTGTGAACGTGTTTTATATTTTTATATGTGTATTTATTTTTATAACTTATTTTACATATTTATTTCAATTTGAAAATTGTGACGTAAATTTTGTGGTAATAAAATGTTGTAAAACAATGTTTCTAATTCTAATTCTTGTTGGGGGAATAAGATCTGCACTGACGTCCCGCAATGGGGTGTATTGTGCATTATCCCCCTGCTAACCTCACCCCAGCCAGCCCAACTCCTTAAAGTAGCGGAGAAGGACTTTGGGTTGGTGGCCGCATTGTCTTTGGGTTGGTGGGCCGCATTGTCATTGTAAAACAATGTTTTTTTTCATTAATATTTATTTAAGTAAGTATGTAGTACAATTTTCAAACTATACTAACAATATTTAAATTTATTGTTTAGTTTTAAACAACGGTAAATATGTTCTTTCTAGTCAATCTTATACATTTAAAGATAATGAATAATATTCAAAAACATTTTTAATTTACAATGAAATATTTGATTCGAAACAAATCGACGGCTAAGTACCTACCATAATTTTTTTTATTGATATTATTCTCCAAAATGGCATAAGTACCTATCTGTAATTTACATTAGTCTCAACATTAATAGATAGAATAAATTGTAGCCTCATTAATTAAATTAATCTTGTTAATATAAAAATCATAACAGTAGGTATCGTATAAGTTGATAGATATTTCTAATTAGCGTTATACGCTGGATTCACGAAATTAACGTTAGGATCTTGATACACTGGGTTTGTGACGTCAAAACCAGCCTTAGTAGCCTCCTGACAAAACTTGTCGTACTCTCTTTTGTAGTAAATATTTGAAGAAATCTTCCAAATACAGAGAGTCAGGATACCTACTAATAAAACGCCTCCAATAACACTTCCAATTGCAACTGTAATAAATCAAATTATCTAATTAAAACACAAGTTATTTGTACAGGGAGGGTATCCTGACAACTGAAATGTTTTTCGAAGATGACGAAGAAGAAAACTGAACTGCGATTTGATCAAATGACAGTTCAGTTTTCTTCTTCGTCTTTTATTGATATTCTGAATGATCGATTTTCATACCGTTTGATAGAATTAACGAAAAATCAGGTAGGTCATGCTTAAATCAGGTAGGCCATGCTCAAATCAGGTAAATCAGGTATGGCCACGTGCTAAACCGGCATTGACGTCATTTTTAACAGCTCAGTCATAATTTGATAAAGCTCAGTCACGTCAGTCCACAAACAAAATTAATATAAAATACGTTTCATTAAATAAACATCTCGGTGAAGATCTTTCTATGGCAGGATCTTAAGCTAATAGTAACACCCAGACGCAACAAATATTTATGTTCATCACACAAATATTTGCTCTGGGTGGGAAACGAACCCACGCACGACCCACAGCATGGAAGGCAGAGCTACTACCAACTGAGCTGTGACGTCTGTTTACTATAGAAACTGATAGTGATTTAAAACCTGGCAGGTTTTTAGAGGCTAGGAAATGGTAACAGACCAGAATATCAGTACTTACTCCATATATTGGCAACAGGTGGCAGTTCCGCTTCATCTTGGATCATCAGCTTGATTTTGGCAGGTTCTGTTGCAGTGCTAGGTATTATAATATATTTGTAGATAAGTATATTGTCATTAGCAACTTTTTTTCTACAGCTTGTTGCAGTACTTTCAGCTTCCAAAGCGGTTCTATTCATAATTATAACTTCTTCTACTGATGTTTGATTGTATCTGAAAATAAAGATTCATATTTTCCCGTTTTAATTTCCCTGCGGGGCAAATAATGCAAAACTCAGCCAATTGTGAATTGTTTTTAATGATTCTTATTTCATTTTATAGATCATATTTCATAGATAGTTCCCATCTTCATAGAATTAAGTAGTAAAAACCTTAAATAAGATACTTTTGACTTGTACTAAAGGCTATTTTTGACAAAGTCTGCATTTATTTCCCGCGCAGATTCTACTGTATTTATTAATAGTTTTTATTAAAAAGTAAAATTATCTCTGCACACTAACCTCTCATCGCAATCTTTTTTTTTGTTCTTCTCGTAGTTGCAGTTCGCGTATTCTTTGAGCGACTCGCAAAGCTCCATGGCGCAGTCTTTACAAGACTCGCAGTAGTTTCCAAAGTAACTTTTACCATCTACGGAATTGCATTTGCATTGACCACACTTGCAATCACCTCTCCCTGAACAAGGCTGGAATTTCAAACACAGTTAATTGTAAAAATTTTAGACTAAAATCACTAAATCAAACTTTAATTAGTTCATAAACTACCAAACCAACAAAATTTTTACGTCTGATTGATTTTTATTAAATACAATAAAAATATTTAAAATATTGTCTCGTCGGAAAAGCTCTGTTGCTATTTCGTCTAATTCAAAAAATCTCACCTCCTTCGAAAACGGTCCGATACATTTGATATTGTTGGCTAAGCAACCACACTCTGGTCCCGTCCACATAGACTTATCCTTGCAAATGCATTGTCCCAGACTGCAGTCTCCTTTGTCCCTAGGACATTTCTCTCGACATCTTTTATCATCAAATTCACAGAAATCTCCAGAAAAGTCTTTGACGCATTTGCATTTGCCACAACTAGAAGAGATAGAGATGGAATTATAAAAGCGAAAGTTTATACGGATATTTATTTATTTATTTATTTAAAGGAAAACCAACAGCACAAATAATAAAGAATGAGACAGAACAAAATAGAAAACATAAGGCCAATAAAAGGTTTTCACGAGTAGAAATGAATGAATATGTGTGGATATTTGTTACTCTTTCATGCAATGAATAACTTATGTGTTATTCCGATGTATAAATTACAATATCTTACCTTAGCTAACAACCCGCATATTATTAAATCATATTTTTAACAACATTTCAGGGGATGAAAAAAACTGTGTAACTATATTAAAAAGTCTGTGGATTTTTAAATATTTTTCGATCGATCACTATTTTTTGATTTGAGCCTAAGGGACGATATTGAAAAGTTCCTTAATAAATAAATAAATAAATAGTGCTGGACAATCCACACAACATCATCTAGCCCCAAGCTAAGCAGAGCTTGTGTTATGGGTACTAGAAGACTGACATACTTAATATAATACATTACATAGATAGATATTTTTTATTATACATATAATACCCAGAACACCCGGAATAAATATTTGCAGAACATACAAACATTTATCCCAAGGCGGGAATCGAACCCGCAACCTTCCGCGTCGCAGGTGGACCATCGCCCACCGCGCCACATCGGTCCTTAAAATCAATTAGAAGTTTTCTGTACAATATTATAGTTTATACATCGGACTTGTTCGAGTAAAACTCAGGCTCAGTGCTGAAATACTTAGTAGGTAACTTACAAACAGTCCCCTCGGCCGTAGCAAGGAGCAATATCTTCTGTATTTTTCTTGCATTTATCCAATAACGCAGTGGAATTCCCACATTCAATCTCACAGAAATCGCCACTTCTGTAAATTCAACATTTTATTTTAATATCATTTTACCTTAGAGGTATTATTGTTTCAGTCTTGTCATTTTTATTTAACAGACATCGCCAACAATACACATACTAAAGATTTAAAATAATCGCTTCTGAACTAGTAGGTACTATAAAATGTCTTTTAAGGGTCTCACCCTAGTACGAATTTAGCACAAAGATTATTATCTCAGCAACTACTTATGCTATCAAAATTACGTTGCTTAAAATTTATAGCAAACCTTAGTAGGTACATATTTAATTTATTTTTATTATCAAAAGGTTTTCTACTTTTAGATAGATATATCATTGTAACATAGTTTCGTAGTTTTTAATTAATAAAACCGCCTCCAGTTGTCATAGTTTTGGTAAAAAGTATTAGTAACTGAAATAAGTTTTTATACATAAGTCAATATCAATTTATACGTGACTGGGCGTGTTGTGTTGTCCTACACAGTAGATCGTCTACAAGTATATAAATACTTTTTTCCTACAAAGATATTTTACATGTATACAAATTCCTTATTTACCTGTCCTCAGCACATTTGCAAACTCCACATTCTTTGACCCCAAATTTTTTACACTCATCACTAAGTTCTGTAGTTATATCTTCACAATCACATTTGCAATTAACTTTGATATTTATGGATAGCTTATCGTTACTCAATCCAAAAGGATTTACTTCGAAATGCGAAGTTTCCGTACAATCTAAAGCTGTGACTTTAGCTTTAACATGTATTGTTGGATTTTCCTGCGTGATTATACAATCGGTGACGTCACAATCGCTTGTAAAATGGATAGATTTGGGTAGATTCGTCAGTTGAAGCTCTAGATTTTTAGATGCAGTCTGAAATGCACATGTTAAATAAAAAAACTAAATACATACATCTATTTGACAGGTGTGACAGCTCAGTTGGTAATAGCTCTGCCTACTATGCTGTGGGTCGTGGGTTCGATCCCCACCCATAGCAAATGTTAGGTATTGTACATCAATATTTGGTTGTGGGTCTGGGTGTTGTTACTATGTATTCTATGCATTTATTTAAAAAAACTGTGTTTTAGTATTTTATCAGCAGTCTAGCTCCCATAGTAGGTACAAGCTCTGCTTAGTTTGGGACTAGTGTGATGTGTGAAATGTATATGAATATTTGTTTATTTACATAATATATTTATTTATTCATGATTAATGATGATTTATGATTTGGTTTCTGTTTAACAAATGAAAGCAAATATGTACTTACAATATACGCGTTCTTTATAATCGAAATGAGTTCATCGCCTGCTAGTTTCACGGTGCTTGCTGCGAATATATTTTCTGCTAAAAGACTATAGACCTCGGTGAGGTCATTAGGAACAGCAAATACAATCCTAAAGTTGTTCTTCTTTGCGATATAGTTTATTTGGCTGACAGACGGATAATCGTGTGTCAATGACTTATCAACATCGTACTGTTTGCTTGCGTCAAGGTGACAGTTCATGTCATTAGGTTTGTACGCGCCGACCATTTTGCCATCGCCAGCGCTGTGGTAGGTTCCCTCAGTTGCTAGTATGATAATTCTTCTAGATTGAAGCTGCTCTCCTTTATCTGAAGATTCCCTCCACCCTATTTTTTGACCGCACGTCATGACCTGCATGAGGGCATCGAGACCAGCTTCTGGCGTGTCGTAGTTGGAACCGAGTGGATTGTAATATTGTACTACTTTTTCTTGAAATTTCTTACTGTCGTCCGTTAGTGATAAGTGGTGCTTAAAAGCATAGGCGTTGTGCTCTGTTCTGAAACAAAATACCAAATACCAACCAATAGCTACTGGCAATTCATGCACAACAATCGTGAAGCCAAATATACTTTTAAGTATATGAAATCTTGGCTACTTAACATATATTTTTTTAAGCTTACTTAGCATACGTAGTAGTTTTAGTGAAAATTCTTAGACTCATTTCTACTATCCTATTTCTGTCTCTACATTAAGCAATAGGTAATGCTCACTTGGACAAGCACATGAGACTTTATCATGAGAGAAATTTAATGTCTCAGAGTTGTGAGTGGATCCTCAGTTAAGCTTAACATCAGATGGGCCATTTAGTTCCATAATTTAGTTATAAAAACTTACGGGTCAGCATAAGGGAAAGCGGGCTTTTCTACGAAGCTTCCTAAACCCAATCGCACATTTTTTGTCATTTTAATCAGTTCCGCGTAAATTTTCAACGTCTGAGTTGCGAGTTGTTTGGCGTACTTTTTCATAGAATCTGAGTTATCCATCAGAAAATACATGTCCAGCGGGAAATCTTGAGCTGGCTGATAGTACATGTCGATCGGAGCTGGAACTCCAGGTCGTAATGTCAAATTGATAATTTGAGGTCGAAACTGAACTTCTTTCCCTTTGGTCGATTCGAAGTCGCTGTTTTTGTCGATAAAAACAGTTGAATTCGGGTTGCTTATTTTATCTTGCGTGCACCATTTTGCATCTTTAGAGACTTCTGTCCATGGTCGGCATCTATTGGGGTTATCTGTGCTCATGGTGTCCTTAAATGTAAATGTAGTGAATTATTTAAAATTGCAGTCACAAGATACCTATAAGCTACTTATTAATAGAATATAAATGAAATCACATTTTCGAAGCATGCTGTAAATAGAAGTGACGTAATTATGGACCATTTATTGTTCGTTGTCCTCTTAAAGTCATTTTAAATACAAGTTTTATTTATATAATTTTATTAATGGTGTAATGAAAACATATTTAACACTCTGTAGCAAAATCGTAGCTAAGGTGAGTTGAGGCGATATTCTTCGCAATTCACAGATAAATGTACCTACCTAGTTTACTTGACTAGCTTATTTATAATCTTACCTGCGAGCACCAAACGCATCTTGTTTTAGCATATCCAATGCAGCTTCCACAGTTTTTGAATTCTGTACACGCAGTAACCCAATATAAGTTAGCTGCGCATATTAAAACAAATAAATCATAAAATAGGACGTTCATTTTGATCTAATGAGAATCACTGTCCAGTTACACGGTAAACATATTTATTAAAGTTTCGAAAACAATGTTGGGAAGGAAAATGTTATTTATAACATTAAATTGTGGTCTTAGGCTATAGCTACACTAGTGGAAATAGTATTTTTAAACACAAGCTTACTATTTAACTTCAAAAAGATGCTGTTTTAATACGACTTTTTTCATTTACTTGTTGTGGTTGATTATAAAGACATTTATTTCTAGAGATCTTTTTCTAAACAAATAGATTTTTGTCACACGTACCTTTTGCCCCCCCCCCACTCATTCTAAGGTTTGCTGGAAAAAACTCTCTTTAGGGGTAAGCTCGCCTATTTTTGAATGGTTAATTCTTTGTATGTTTTTGTGTATGTAGGTACAATAAAAAATAAAGAAAATTTGGAGTGGCTATAGATATCCGGTACCTGCGCCGGGATTCGTGACCATGGGGAAAGGGAATGGTAGACAACAAGAAGTCTTCCCTTGAAACCATTTTTTCTAGGAATGATATAGTTTTTGAGTTATGACATTTTATTCAATAACTTTTGAGTAAAGTCCGTTTTTATTTTGAAAAAAAATTGGTTATTGTTGCGTGTAACATGTGTAAGTGCCTTTAAATTATAATTAAAGCACTCAACCAATGTTTTCCTGTTTAAACGCCAACCAGTGACATTAGTATATCTTTAGTTTTAAGTGATTGTCACAATGAATACTATAACTATATGTATTTTTTTAATATTTCATAATTTTCTGATAGTTTTATCTGATTCGTGTCTAGAGCATAAAACATGTGGAGATTGTATTACTGATAATAGTATCTGCGATTGGTGTACTTCGGTAAGTCATTTTTAACTAGTATAAATGTTAATATAGGATATGAACTAGTTCCAAGTCTCACTCAAATTGATACTTTCGTTGATTGAAACACGAATATCTAAAGATCTACGGTCTATCTTATAAAAAGTTAGCGCAGACTTGAAGTATTGATTACCATACGTAATGATGACTTAAAAGTCAACGCTAACTTTTTATAAGAGGGGGTTAAACTTTGACATTTATAATATTTAGTATTATAAAAAGTAGGATAGGATTTGGATAAGTGTTGGAACAAACGATGGCCCACCTGATTTCAAATGGTAACCGCTGCCTTGAACAAATTGAACAATCTATTATCTCATCGAACCATTCCATCAATACTTCTTCAACCGATTACAAGAAAGGTTTACCCACGCGATTGCTTCGCCGATTTTGATAATTATTTGGTTGCTTTGAGGTTGCATCACATTTTATTAAGATCTGATCTATCTACTTTTTAAAGTTTTTAAATATGTGTTTGTCCATGACGATTGAAGTAGATTTTGTTACTTTTACAGACACTTAAGTCCTTCGAAAACGAACCTAGATGTAGACGTCGTGGTTCGTACAGCACAACTTGGTGCTCTGGCTCAATAGATAATTCCGAAAGCAAAAGCTATGTTCCAACAGTTGACCATAAATTCAGTTCAACAACTGACCACGTCGTTCAGATCAAACCTCAAGAGTACACCGTGAAGCTCCGACCAGGAGAACCTATAAGCTTTCCATTTTCATTTCAAGGCGCAAAAAATTATCCAGTTGATTTATACGTACTGTTAGACGCATCTAAAACAATGCAAGACATCAAAAAAGAGATCACGAAACACAGCGCTCGTATTTACGAGACTATTCACAACATGACCGAGAATGTGGCATTAGGGTTTGGAACTTATATAGACAAAAATACTTTACCATATACTCTGTAAGTAATTTATGCTAGTAATATTAAATACTTTTTGAAGTGAAAACTTCTTTAGCGGCGCTGGGTGGGTAAAAACTTTCAAACTAGCGTCAGGGTCACGTGACGTCGAAAAAGCGTAAGATCTTATTTAATTTTTATACATTGCTCGTAAAACAAGAGACGACAAAAGAACACACTTGCGGTCACGCGACGTATGACTCAAACAATTAAATAGTGTTGTGGCGACATGACGTGACGATGACGTGGCGACATGACGTGACGTGACGATGACGACGAAGCCAACGAAGACACAGACACATTCGCGCTTGCGCGAATGTGTCTGTGTGTGTAAACAATTAAATAGTGTTGTGGCGACATGACGTGACGTGACGATGACGACGAAGCCAACGAAGACACAGACACATTCGCGCTTGCGCGAATGTGTCTGTGTCTTCGTTGGCTTCGTCGTTGTGTCACATTCGCGCTTGCGCGAATGTGACACAACGACATGACACAATCACGACTGTGGTTATATTTTTGAAGTGAAAACTTAAAAGTGAAAACACAACGTTAATATTGAAGTTTTCACTTCTGCCGGCACTCCCGGAGTGCTAGCTTTTTTTTTTAATTTGATTCTAATGCCTTGATCACACGTACCGAGTAAACCGGCGAGACAGTGACGTATTTGAGATACACTGCGCGTCGACATCAGTTTTACTGTTGAACGTTGGAGCGTTAGCGCGCAGTGTATTTTAAATACGTCACTGTGTCGCCGGTTTACTCGGTATGTGTGATCAAGGCATAAATGTCTAATGGATATCCACTTGCTTCACAGTACATGTTCAAGTTTGCTTTTAGTATTGTATTCTGTATCACACTAGCTGTCTTACATATCTGCCAATAATTTGATCAGTAACAAACCTACTAACCTTTTTTAGCGATGCCCAACATAACACAGCATACTCGTTCAGACACCAGTTAAACCTTACCAGTGATTACAACAAGTTCAAAGATGCTGTAGATAAAACTAAATTTGCTGGAAACTACGACTTGCCTGAGGGTGGGTTCGATGCTCTTGCGCAAGTGATGGCCTGTGACTTCAACTGGAGAGCAAAGTCTAGAAGAATTGTTGTATTCTTCACTGACAGTTTACACCACATGGCTGGCGAGGGCCGGACCGCTGGTATCTTTGAGCCTTACGACGGTCAGTGCCACACAGACAAAGCAGGAGTTTATACAAAAGAACTTGAATTGGATTTTCCTTCAGTGCCTATGATCAACAAACTTGCTTCTGATAATAAAGTAACAATCATTTTCGCACTACAAGAGAGTAAAGAAAAATTTTATGAGCCTATCTACGACAGATTGAAAAACGCTTTAAGAGGATCTAAGCTGGCGCTTTTGAAAGGGAAAAATATTGAATCGCTGCTGATAGAAAGTTACCGGGTATGGCCCATTATGTGTTAAGCTTGCTAGGTGTGGTAGTAGCTCTAGCAGCAACTACCACAACCCCAAAGATTCGATAGGACGAGTCTCATGTGCCTATTGTATTAATGGAAAATACTTTTAATTTTTTAACCCCTTATCCCACAAACTAAAATATGTCATCGTTCAGAAAGCAAAAGTGTTAAGTGTTAAACAGTAAAACTATACAGTATATTTTCGAAGTTTCGAGTTGAGCATACCTATTACCACTAGTCTTAGACAAAGACTAAGATAAGACTAAGTTTCGACGTTTTTTTCAGGAAATTAGCACAAACATAATATTGGAGGTGCAGTCAAAACATAAAAAATACTACGACATCAAATTTAGCCCCAATTGTATAAAAAATAGTAAAGTATGCGTCGTTAATACAGAGGAAAGATTAGACTTCACTGGAACTATAATCCTAAATGAATACTATGGTCAAGACAATGAGGTTATCGACATATTTATTCAGGGTATGAACGAGAAACTCAGAATAAATGTTGCTGTTATCAAATGTTCCTGCGAAGCGAGCACAGAACTAATTGCAAAGAATTGTAACGGACAAAAGTACCAGTGTGGAGTTTGTATATGCGATGAAAATAGGTAATCTTATGAAATTCATAAGGCGGTTTAAATAGCTAGATAAATTTTAAATCGTTTGTAAAAGTTCATTCAATCATAGAGCTAGATCAAGAGCATTCTTTCTCTATCTTTTGGTGTGAACGAAAGATTGAGGTTTTTGGGAATGAACCTCAGAAATAAGAAATTTATTATTGTTTAACTATTGTATAGGCGACCAAGAAATTGGTTTACCACTCTAAGGCTGAATGTCATTTGCACGTACAAATCATCAAGGGCTATTTTCGCTTGACAGATTAATAACTGCTACGTCAGAATCTGACAATCAGTAATCCTTAGCGAATAGTTACGTTACTGAGAGATGTCATCAAAAGTGGTAAACCAATTTCTTGGTCGAATATACATAAAAGATCTTAATGTTAAGTAGTACAAGTTTATACAGTCCAATCCGGACGTACAATAAGAGGGTAATGAACAGAGCCATACCCAATAAAAGACGAGAAGTTCACAAGATATGCTCAGCACCCATTGTACAAGCATTTTACAAGATGAAGTTGTATAAAATACATGATTTTTTTTAACATTTCAGTAGTGGTAACCGTTGTCAATGTGCAAAAGGCATGACGGACAAGTTAACAGACAGCGAGCATTGTACAGCACCTGGAGAAGATGTGTTATGTAGCGGCAACAAGCGAGGAGAATGCATTTGTGACACCTGCCAATGTTCCAGCACCACGTCAGTTAATATTATAGTTTTATGTTTAGTCCAGTCAAAAACAATTTTTCCTCCCATATGTGGTTATTTTGATCGATATCTCGATGACGATGATCGATACGTGAAAAATGTATAGGACCTTAATTGTAGATCGTACAAAGAACAACAAAAAAGTATCAAATCAAAATTTACGTATCTCAACGGGGAACCGATCTATGATGAAAAAACTGAATTTAACTCTTTTTTCAAGATGGCGGAAAATGCACAAGGTTCTTTTGATCGACAATTTGACTTAAGCTTTTCTAGACCTCCCCACGTAATATCCAAAATTTGGCTTTCTCGGTTTATTTTCATTTCTAACCCGATTTATCCGACACGTACCTAATGACTGGACTTTTAGTTTGTTTTAACCTTTCTGTACACCATCGTCTTTCTGGTTTTGTCTACTTCTTTCTGTTTTATTACGTCCTTCTACTACTTTTTTCTTCTACTGCTAGTTAGAGCAGCAGTAGGTTATACTTAAACTAACTAAAATCTCCGTGTGACTTCTGCCCTTAATAATAAAAAATAAGCAGATTAAAAAACAACGCGTACCGGTCAAACCTAAAGTAATTAATTAATCTAAAAAGTTTCTACAATCACCATCATTTCAGCCCGTTGGTACCTACTGCTGAGTATAGGCCTCCTCTTTACTATGCCATTCTTTACGGTCCCTTGCGAACTTGCGATACTCAATGTTACATATTTTTTTTCAGTATGGGTAAATTCTACGAATGCGATCTTGAATACTGCCCTGGAACTGAACTAAAAGCTGTTTCTACAATAGATTAATCAATGTTACATATACGCCGCGCTCCTGGAGCGTGCCTTACAGACGTAGGGAATTTTCAGTATGGGTAAATTCCGCGAATGCGATTGAGTACTGCCCCGGAACTGAACTAAAAGCTGTTTCTACAATAGATTAATCAATGTTACATATTTTCAGTATGGGTAAATTCTGCGAATGCGATCTTGAGTACTGCCCTGGAACTGAACTAAAAGCTGGCGTCATCACCGTCTGTGGGGGGAACGGAAACTGCTCGTGTGGTACAGCTGAAGGCGGTGGACGCAAGGAGGTTTGCTCCTGCAATAGAGGATGGAGCCTCAGGCCGGGGGCGGAGCACCTAGGATGCACCTGTAGCGATGCTATCGATTCTTGCATCACCAACGTGATGAATGATACGGTGAGACATTCAGCAACATGTATATAAAAGTGTGTTTAGTGTCTTACAAGTTACTGGGATCGCAGAGAGTTTGAGGCCTTTGAAAAAAGCAATCAAGAAGTGCTATACAGTCCCAGTAAGAATGTATTGTATGAAGAACCCACGACTACCTTTGGAAACCCTGCTTTCAATAGTTCTATGAAGTAATTAAAAAAAATACTTACAATATTTTATTTATAGAACATTACCTTCTTACATAAGTATACTTTTTTACCTACGTAGAACTTTATGCCTGATATTAACATCTCAAGAAATTAATATTCACGGACATTTCGCACATCACACTCTAGTCTAAAACTAAACAAAGATTATATGGGAACTAGATTGCTGATAGAATACTTATATGTTTTTGTAAATACATACATACATAGAATACATAAACACTCGGACACAGACCAAATATTTATTACACAAACATTTGCTCTGGGTGGGAATCGAACCCACGACCCACACACAGCATGGAAGGCAGAGCTACTACCAACTGAGCTGTGACGCCTGTAGTATATAAGTATTCTATCAGCAGTTTAGTTCCCATAGTAGGGGAGCGAGGGGCTTGTTGTAACAGTTTTCATTAAAACTAATATATCTTGAGATCTATTGATTAAATTTCTACTAAATAAAGATGGATGGATACTGTAACTCTTCCTCTACCAAATCAAGTAAAAATAATACCATAACTATTGGTCATTATTTTACAATCAATTATTTTCTAGAAGAAGTGCGGTGTTACAACTTACCTCGTCCTTGGGGCAAGTTGTAACGTCTACCGGGGCAAGTAGTAACGACCAAAAAAAACAACAATAATACCTCTAATCATTTATTTTTAACAAAATGATCTTTTCATGACATCTTTCTTGATTAAGTATTATGTAATTCTTATCAAAAATCAACTCAAATACACTTTTTTAGTAATCAACACTTAAAAATTAAGTAATTAACAGTTTTATTTAGTTAAACACTACTTATAATCATCATGGCACTTTTAAATCACAGTAAGTAATCAAGTTATTTATATGTAAGGTATGCTTCGTCATTATCTTTTCTTAATAGCTATCTAACAAAGTATTATACTTATGTATGGCATGTCGTGACGTTACAACATGCCCCGGAATTTTGTTACAACTAACCCTATGGTATGATTTTTAACATTTATCAAGGTAACTATTTAAACAATTTAGCAATCATAAAAACTGTTACACATTATCAGAGATAGATAAATTTGAATGGTAACAGGATATACAAAATTTGAAATTAATCAATATTAAAAACGCAAACCGAAATTTTACGACAGTACAATTTTATATTACCTGGCAGAAATGAAGCGCGTGCACACTTCAGCTGACTCCGCCGGCCTCCGGAACATTGGCTATGGCAACATGATGCGGTGTGGTTTATAGGTTAAATCGAGTCAAAGAAATACATTAATAGCGTTTAAGATCCTAGTGAAAAGAGCCTGTTACTACTTACCCCTGTTACAACAAGCCCCTCGCTCCCCTACATACAAGCTTTGCTTAGTTTGGGACTAGTGTGACATGACAATATGACATATTATGACAAATGTCCATTAATATTGATTTATTTAGACATCCTCTTAGTACCTACAAGATATCTTAGTACTAAGTAACAAGAGAAAGGACGTCTAGGAATAAAACTGTTACTTTCTTGATCGTATTTTGTTTATAAATAAAGATAAGGATAAATTTTATTTTCAGAAAATATGAACACTAGTAGTACGCCCCGGCTTCGCACGGGTCGGGTAGCTTATTTAAAATTAGGTATTTTTATACACCTTGAGTTACATAATTGAAGTTCTATTATGGATCCCTATTTTTTTTTTAATATATAATATGGCCTATGTTCAGCGCAGATAATGTAGCACAACAGTGAAAGAATTTTGAAATCGGTCCAGTAGTTTCGGAGCCTATTCGATGCAAACAAACAAACAAATCTTTCCTCTTTATAATATTAGTTTAGATAAGGCCTAAATACTTTAACATATTTTTAGGTTTGCAACAATCGCGGCAAATGTGTTTGCGATTCGTGCGAGTGTTTCCCGAACGCGGCGTGGGACAAGCGCATGGAAACCGATTCCTTATGCCAAGTGAAGCCAAACCTGGACCGACACAACATACAATGCGCTTACCTTCGAAACTACGTCAGCGACATCATGAACACCGACAATTGTACTGACTGCGATGGTATTATATTAGAGGAAAAGTTCAATGAACTTCCAAAGGAACTGATAAGTCCCGAATGGCATCTGTGCGAAAACCAGAAAATTAATTTGGGATGCTACACAAATTATATGTATAAATACGATGATGCGAAGTATACGATATTGATGCGTGTCGAAGAAACACCGAACTGTGCTGAAAGTCACTACAGTAAGTTGAGACATCCTGTAGAGTTTTTTTTAACCTAAAATTAGCATAAACTTTGTAAAACTTATAAGGATATAAAATGGACATGCCTATTTTTTAAAGTTCTCTACCACTCTACACGCCCAATTAAAAAAAACAAATCTCTAAAACTATGCTACGCACAGTGACGTCAAAAAACTTTACATTTTTGTGCCAACGCCATCTATTGGCAAGTAGGAAAACAAAGTCACTGCCAAGATGACACGTACTGTTGACAACGCCATCTAGCGGAGAGTAAAACATACATTCAAACCGGAACACAGCACTGTGAAAACAATGAATTATTAATGAGCGGCAAAATATAAACAGTGTCATTCTTCCGGAGAAGAATCTTTTCACAAAGATGTTTATTTATTTGCTCCTCGGGCAAATAAATAAACATCTACCAGGCTATCGTTTAGAACCATACCGCCTAGTCTTACGTTATGTTTTTCTCTGTTTTCTTTACTATTTTATTCACAACATCTTCCCGCCATCTTGGAGATCCTCCCTTTCACAAAGAGTTTTATTACCTTTAAATATATCTTTAGCTTATAATTTATTTCTTTGTTTCAGTGTACGGAGGTATACTACTAGGAAGTCTCCTTGTGATCGGGATCCTGACGATACTGATTTGGAAGTGTCTTACAAGTTACTGGGATCGCAGAGAGTTTGAGGCCTTTGAAAAAAGCAATCAAGAAGTGCTGTACAGTCCCAGTAAGAATGTATTGTATGAAGAACCCACGACTACGTTCAGAAACCCTGCTTTCAATAGTTCTATGAAGTAATAAAAAAATGAGTACAATATTTTATTTATAGAACAATACCTACTTACATAAGTATACTTTCTTACCTACGTAGTATAAAAACTTTATGCCTGATATTTACATTTTAAGAAATTGGAATAAATGTTTTATTTAAGTAAGTACTTACTTATGCATTATTTATTGTACCTCTTTGTTCTTAAACTCAATGCTCTAAGCATGGTATAGGTATCTACATAAAATATGAAAACCTAAAATATTTCCCGTTTATTTGAAACTAAGTAAACAAAACTATAGAAACGAAAAACAATAGGTACTTAGGCTAGTACGAAAAAAGGCTTTAATCCAAATCTTTTTAATTATCAATCTTTAGAATTCTCAATAAATAATCTATGAAAGTTTTTTAAATTAAGTAAATAAGTACTTTTGTACTTACTTATCTACTTTTCATTCAGAATTATGTTTTTAATTTTATTTGTTAGAATAGGATTCCCGCTTCGTACGTACGTCGATTTCCGCGAATTTTCCTTACATGATTCATCTCGCAAACAGCGAATAAAGTATTCTGTGTTTGTTCGAACAAGAAGGTCGCCTTGTTAGTCTGAACCGAGGCACCGAGCGGAGCGCGCGCAATTTGTATTTCGAACTTTGCGCAAGACGTTCGAATTTAAAAATATTTCAATTCACGTTCGAGTAGAATAAGATTATTTCAAGTGCGGTAATAACTAAAGAAAAAAAAAACAACAAAATGGCGAAGTGGTGTGTGATAGTGCTGTTGTTCGCTCAAAATATATTTGCTGATAACATAGAGAATTGTGATGCGTGCATTAGGGAAGGATCAACATGGTGTCATCAACGGACTACAGAGGTATGTAATTCGAAACATTATAAGTACATTTATCTCTAACTTCTGAGCTAGTAGGACATATTTTATCCATATTTTTCTTTTGTTCTAAAGTTCTGGGTAATTACTTAGAGATAAAATATTTGTTCTAGTCTAGATGTACCTAATTTTAAGTAAATAGTACCGTACTCTATAATACTACTACAACAATATAATTGCAATGATTTATAAAAATTGAAACTATTTGGTACCGATTTACATAATTAATCAAATTCATTTACGTTATGGGGGGTACTCCCATATCATAAAATGAATTGGACATAGGTGTCGGAGAAATTGCAAAATTTTGCTATAAGTACTTTCTAAAACTTATACTTAATCAAAAAAGTAGGTACATTGAATTCCAAAACTTGTAGATATAACAGTCTCTTCTGTGTTGTAAAAATGTTTTTTTCTTGGAATGCTAATAATTGATTGAAAAAGCGGATGACAGACGAAAGGAAGGAATCAATTGAACCTCTTTTAAAAGGGTGATGGTCACATATTGTCTTTTTTTATCAACACTTACTGTAGTTTATCAAATGATCATGTGCAAACTTATACCACCGTCCACACTCAGTTACAATTATCTACCAAATAAAAAAAATCTTGGTTAGCAAATTGCTTAATTAGTTATTGAATAATTTTAATAGTTCTTTATTGTTCCTTATTTGGCTCACTTCTTTATCCTTATTATTACCTCACTAGCGGCCCGTCCCGGCTTCGCACGGGATATTTTCCCGCTTTCCCGCTTTTCTGTTGAAATTTTTCCTGAATTTTCTTTGCTATAAACCTCACGGAGCCTGAGACCTTTCCAACGAATGCAAAACCGTGGAAATCGGTTCGTGCGTTCTGGAGTTATATCGTCAGGAAGGAAAACCAGACTTATTTTTATATAGTTAGATTATTAGATTAGATTATTGCATTGCCGTGTAAAAGTAGACACATTATCAGTCATTTATTTGTTAAATTAATTTCTTAAAAAAGGATTATTTGTTCAACAAATTTAGCTTTAGACAATTCTTAAAATTAGACGATTATTTGAACTATCATACTGATTTACAGAATGTTTATTTCAATTATTAATAATTACCTAAGTAGGTACATCTTTTCAGTTTAGGTATTGATACAAATTCAATAGATAGAACAAGAAAATGCCTTAAAGATGTTGAATTCCATGTGCGTGCCAATAAAATAAAAAATAAAACATGTTTTTATTTACGTACACAAAGTAACAGTATCATAAACACAACAGTACAAGTTTGGTAACAACTAACTTTGTGAGAGACTGGTGCCTGAAGTAGATTCGAATGAATCTGTATTACAGGTCACCAGAGGGCCTAGTACGAGTTTTGCACATACATACGAACGTATCGCCTTCGTATCGCAAGCTACCAATTTTGTATGGAAATCCAAGCTTCTCAAGAAATCTGCTAGGGGCGCTGTTTGGATCTCCATACAAAAACGGTGGCGCTCGGCGATTGCGTCTCTACGATTCGTGTGTGCACAAACTCGTACTTGAGGTACAGGCCCCAGTCTGTGAGCTAAAACGGCTCTTGAACATGCCGAGTAAGAAACAGCTACGACAATGCTGCCAGTATAACTATATAATAAAGCACACTATATACCTACTATACTTATGTTTGTGCGGAATAAACACGTCTTGTTAGTGGCAGAAATAGGTGGTAGTACATCCTCAGCCAGATGACTCTTTCACAAGAAGCCGTACTACTACTGATTTCAACCTACTTGTAATTTCGTAAAGCAACTTGGCCTTTATCATCTCGGTCAGCCTCTTGATCTAAATGAATTAAAAGCATGGCATGACATTATCGATTAGTCATCCAGCTGGTGAGCAAAAATAAGAGCGTTTTCACATTATCCGATCCGATATCGGCCCGGACAATATGAAAGACAGGTACATACATATATCATACATTTTACTTACCCCGATATCGGATCGGATAATGTGAAAACGCTCTAAACGAGTAGAGATAAACCATTTTAAGAATGCACTAGTTGGCCAACAGATCCAGCCATTCTTTTTTAATATTATATATTTTTTTTTAATTTTTATGGACCTTTCACACTTAGTCCCAAGCTCTCAATACATTGAGAGCACCCAATACATTTATTGCGATCACATGGTTAAAAAATTAGTTGTTACAATGAAATTTGGTACAACATAATGAACCCTGTTTGAGGGCACTGCAATATAATAGGATGGTATGGTAGGCAGACCGAGGTTTGTTTAGAAAATTGTTGGTACCCATTAATTAAATCGTATGCCTAATGCCTTGTAAGCTAAGCACGTGTTAATACAAGAATACATAGTTATCAGGATCAGTAATATTCTTAGCTATAACAAAAGCTCAACTTTGAGTAGCAGCTAAGTATCTAACTCTACCTACTACCTGGGCACGAGTAGTTCTATTTGGTGACTCTATATAAACGTCTATAATGCCTTGATCACACGTAACGAGTAAACCGGCGAGACAGTGACGTATTTAAGATACACTGCGCGCTAACGCTGCAACGTTCAACAGTAAAACTGATGTCGACGCGCAGTGTATCTCAAATACGTCACTGTCTCGCCGGATTACTCGGTAGGTGTGATCAAGGCATAACTACGAAAAGTGCACATTCTGATCCAATCGATACAATTTCCTGCTAACCCCATTTTCCAATATCCGCTACTTAAAGCAAACATGCCCAAGTACCGTTTTGGGGAAAACGGATCAATATCTTTGTTTTTCATTATAGTTAGTGATTCAGGTACAGTGTCGTAGGTTCATTGAAATAAGCTATAATTGGTATTTTTTATTATCCTTTTTAAGAAATCATTTTATAAATGCCAACGAGTTAATACAAGACTTATTAATAAAATAATATTATAAATAAAACCAATAAGTGCATAATATTCCCATCAAAAATGTGTCCTATCTAGAGCATAACTTAGCATATTTTTCAGGAGATTATAAAAGATTTAAATATAATACCTAATTTTGTGAAAACTACATACCTATACTTTACTAATAAAATAAAAGATAATTACTTTCTACTGTATACGAGACGAAACAGCTATAAGAGCTCAAGATTTAGCAATCTGTGTCATGGCCACTCAATTATTGTAAAGCAAACAAAGAAAAGTGTTAAAAAAGCAATTTGCGATTTGTAATCGATTAGTCTTTGCCTCGCGTAAATAATTGTTTTCGTTTTTGTTTCTTTCTTACTATAATAATTACTTGGCTGAGCTAGAAAAAACAAATTTTATAAAACAGGGATCCAGAAAAACTAGATTTCTTAATAGATCAAGCTTACCGAATACCTAAAAACTAATATTAAATTAAGTTTCAATATCAAACACTTCATGTGAATGTGACTGGTTGTCAGTTTGTCATTTTTTAAACAAAAATACGGCTCTCTTCGCTCTCCGCAAAACTCGACAAAGCTATAAACTTTTTCACAGGAAATAAATCGTGAGTCAATTGAACAATTTGGTTGTGTAAACAAAATACCATATCGAGTTCATGATATTAACGGGTATTGTGTTCGTAATTATAAAACCAATCTGTGGTATTTATGGGCGTTGTCGAGTTTTGAGGTAAACAGGATAAATGTCAGGTCGGGGTTCAGACTTGCACCACAAGCTTCATCCATCACGAGCAGAAGGCTATGATTACACCCGATTAATTGCGAAACAGTATTTACAAAACCAATGATAAGTGGAGACACGCAACTTCAATTTGATATTAATAGCATGCAAAATTCAACTGACACTTAACGAAGAAACATTTAAATTGCAAAGCTGTTCATGATACATCAAAAATCTATTTTATGCTCATTGAAACTCCATTTCCTTGTACTACTACTACTACTACCATTCTTGCGGGCCTTTAGAATTCCCAGTAATGATGCTAATTAAAAAAAAGTATTTAGTTACGGAATATCTCGATTTCCATGGGACGATTTTTTCTGTAAATATAGATAGTATAATGTAGGTCTGTGAAAGCCCATCCAAACTTACTATGCAGCAACCCTGATGGTCATCTTTTTTAGTCGTGGTCCAAAATACCCCTTCTCCTTTTTAAGTCGTACCACTGGTACGCATGGTATTTTGGACCACGACTAAAAAAGATGACCAGGTACGGTACCAGCTTGACCCTTTTCCCGTGCTAAGCACAAAACCAGAGGACGTTGCTAGTTCAATATGATTAATGATGGCCACAAGTTTCATCAACAGTAAGTACGTTGTAAATTATCTTTCATGGTTAAACTGACATGTAAAATTGTGTAACATTTTTATGTAAATCTCAACCAAAATAGGTCAGTATGTTTATAATTTCTGAGAATGATGTGATTGCGCGGATGTTTGGTTTTGTATGCACTTTGCCACACACGTGCTTTCCTGTAAATGTATGAGATGAATTACATTGTACTGAAGTGTATCAACAACAGTAATGTTGATAATCGCCTGGATTTCTATTGAAGAAGCTAATTTTAGTTTCAGCGGAAACCTTCTTTCGTTCGCTTACTTGTTACTTAGGTACTTACTTTTTTTATTACTAGGCTTGTATTTATTGCCAAGTTTTTTTTGTAAATTACAACGTCCTCGGTGGCATCATAGAACGTAAAACGTTTCATCGGAATTGATATAAGATATAATGTTAGATTCTTTTTTATATTAAAGTTTAATTTGTAAATGTTAATAGTAAACAAATTGGATGATTATGTGTAGGTCAATAACCTTATCCATGTCAATAAATGAGCTGTGAAATTAGTCTAATGCGCCACAGTCCACAGTTCAAGATAACTAACTAACCGTTTCTTATATAAAGACAAAATTACTCGATATTTTATTCTGAATTATTAAAAGGATCATAAAGAACTAGGCCGTAAAATTCATACCCGTTGTAGGCTCTAGCTTTTTTAAACATATTGTTGCTATATTATAACTACCAAGAAGTTTAAAAAAACACAACGACTACCTATATGCTCTAGATGCAAGAAACTGGCATTTAGTATTAAAAATAATGTTTTTATTGAATAAAGAACAGGACTAGGTATGCTAAAAAGCCAAACTAATTGTAACCAACAGGTTTTCCAAGGTAACAATAATTATGAGGCAAAAAGGTCTTAAAAAAGAGATCCCAATGCATATCAATCAACTCAATTAAGCCGCTCCACTTACCCATTAACACGTTGATGTGTAAAACATCTCGCTTAAGCTTTGCGCAATGTTACCTTTAAAAATTGGTAATACAAAGGGCGTTTCAGTGCGTGGATATCGTAAGAACCGCAGCTGGGAAGGACTGGTTATATCACTTAGACTATGTTTTGTTGATTATGTAGGTCAGTAAGACTATGTTATGTTGATGATGTAGGTCACTTAGACTAAGTTACATTGATGGGGTAGACTATGTTATGCTAATGGTGTAAGCCACTAAGACAATGTTACATTGGTGGTATAGGGTACTTGTACTTAGACTATGTTATGTTGTTGGTGTAGATAAATTAGACTATGTTATATTGATGATGTGGGTCACTTAGACAATGATGATTGATGGTTTAGGTCACTTAGACTAAGTTACATTGATGGTGTAGGTCGGAAGTTCTTTTTAATGGAGTGTACCAGCTTTTTATATTTTATACATATTTACGAGATTGATGTATGAGTTGATATCAAGATGCAGGTGGCAATGGTCTTGAAGTTAATTTCAGTTGCAAATAACTTTATTTGTTGGTCATTTATTAAATTCTTTAACCTTTATGTGAAGTTTAAGGGTCATTTTTGGTCACTGGATTACCTTTATAATTTTATTACATCAATTCAGTAGGTATATATTAAACTGTTTACTTGGATGTTTATCTGATAAAATTACCTATATTAATAAGACTGACTCGTTTCGCAACTTTTTGCAATAAAATTTTGCATTTTTTTTAATTCTTGCAAAAGTTATACACAATGGTGTCTGGCATCGATATAAATATAACTTTTCCGTAAGTAGAAGTTTTTTTTTAAAGCAATTAAAGTCCTTTTAAATTTATCGTCAGCACGGTATTTTCCAAGGATTGTTCTGTTTTGGATGCGATTCTAAAAATATATCGCAAACAGAGTAAGAATGCAAGTCGTCTTGACGTTAGACTTTGAAATATAATGAAAATAACGTGACATATTTAGTACAGGATTGAAGGTAGGTACTCATTTTAACAATAAAGCTACTTTTTTATTGTTTAGGTACATTAGACTGTGTACCGCTCTGTCTTAGTAGGTAATTTAAGTTCATCACGGCTTTGACTCGCTATTCTTATAGAAAGATCTCTTGACCTGGATTTTTGTGTAGACGAAGGTATTCAAATTGGAGCAGGTTTAAAAGTATCCCAACTATTTGGCGACAGTGATTTAGACAATAGCAGTGTCAATGCCCCCGAAGCCATTTGGAGTACCGCCAGAGACAATCGATTTTTCCACTTGTTTACTACGTCTGGGACAGTTTTCATCCTATTTGCTAGAACGGCTTACGCATAGTGCGATGAACTGAGGGCTGAGCACGAAGAAATGCGACAATCGTAACCGTAACGTGTTTGAGATACCTACACTGCACGCTAACGCGTCAACGTTCGACAGTAAAGCTGATGTTGACGCGCAATGTTTAACCTAAATCATTTCTTGAATCACTTTTCAATCAACAAAATGACTCGCTTTTCACCGACCACAACAGGAAAGTCAGTACTGCGGTTTTACTTTATAACTAGCCTCCTCTACTGCCCAAGAAACGTCTTCAGTTTCTAAATTAAGCTTCTAAGATACTTTTTGACTGTTCAATTTCCTTTTATTTTGCATTATAATGACTAAGGGTTTGGAATTACCGCCACATATGCGGGTGATCTCATTTCAGGATAACAATACTCCCAAGTCTAAAAATAAACTATTGTTTGAGTCAAGAAATCAAGCTTATTAAATACTTTTTCATCTTGGGAATAAACATTGTATGATGATTTTAGGTTGTATGGTGCGCGCATCTTAATATTGTCATAGTCATAATATATACTTCAGTAAAATCACCAGAATCATTTAAAATAGTTTTATGTACTTACAGAATACTTGGTGCCAGTTCTAGCAGCCTAGAACGGACATGCAGTAAATAAAAAAGTAAAAAATACTAGAAAAAAAAAGAAGCTTGATGATGATGACTTATTTTACTTTGATTTTAGGTACATAACTCAATTACGCAGAATGAATAAAACATTGTCAATGAATTAAGATGCTGTAAAATACATACGCATAAAAAAATACTTAAGTCTTAAGTTATGGAATATTATATTACTTTGATTATAAGTAACTCAATTACGCAGTAAAACAAAATGAATTAAGATGCTGTAAAATACATACGCATAAAAAAAATACTTAAGTCTTAAGTTATGGAATAAACAGGCTTTTTATTTTTTATTTATTTATTAAAATACATACGCTAGAGGAAACATTCCATCATAAATGAATACTATTTAAATACACTGAATATAAAAGAATATAACAGAGTTAAGTATACTTAAAATAAAGTTTATCTGTAAAGTATCAAGACTATCTACATGAGAATGTCTTCTAATAAAAGATAGGTAAAGATAAATCTCTTGGAATGTAACAATTTTGGCTGAAATACTTAAAATCCCAATAAAATCTTAATGACTACAATTAATTATGATATCACTCTTAAGCTAGAGTTATGGGATTTGATCCTTATATCAATATTCTTGAGTGGATAATTCCATATAACAAACGTTTTTATAAGAAAAAAAACTACTTAAATGTTTTAAAATAGTATGCCACCAAGTTTGATTGGAATTAGGTACTATTGCTAGGTAGTAAGTAAAGTAATCTGTTCCTGCCTTACAACATCCAAGTTAGAGCTAAGCCACTTCCTTTTAGCCTCACAACTTGTCCAAGGATGTCGCAACAGGGCTACATTCTCTAGGCTGTATATCTTGCCACCCACACAAAAATCTACCTCAGAACTTTCATATCGATAGCTCTGTCTCTTTTCTTCACACCATTCAAGAATAGGACAACATGAAGCAATCAAAATAGGGCGAGAATATCGCCAACATCTGTAAGATTACTGCGACACCCACGTTTTGTGCACTAACAAAGAGTTTATTGCACTTTTAGTGCTGTTAGTTATAATTTTATGGAGTTTATTTGGTACTTGATTGTTGGGAAAGTCATTCGGCTTAATTTGACGTTTTACAATAACAATATATCTGTTATTTTCCTGTCATTTCTATTAGTTTTAAGGCGCAGTGCAATAAAGAATTTTCGTTCATTCAGTCATTTGGTCAATTACATATGTTAGACACGACTATACCTACTTATATTTTTACGTACACTTATATCACAAAACGGTTTTTACAACTAAGTCTACCAAGATTGGAATCTATGAAACTTGGAAATTAACTAGGACATGCCTATGCCAGAATACAGATAACGTTTTAATAAATGAAACTCCTTGCAATTCGCTCTGCAGGATAGTTCAAGTTCAAATGCCTCGAAGTATTAATAAAGCCTATTTTTATCCTGGATTAACCGATCTAACGCCCACGCAGATGTTGAATTCAGATGCAGTTGGATATAGATGTAAAAGTATTCGCAATGCTTTACATTTAATAAAAAAAGTTTGCTCTATAACAATATGATACCTAGTTAGACGAACAAAATAATACCTTCTATAAATATATGCAGTGGACTTCTTTGTAAAAGTAATAATTACCAACATCCAATTATTATTATTTAATTACAAAAAAAGTATTCTTTCAGCAATTTGGATCCAATAGCTCTGCTTTATTTGTGACTAGAGCATGATGTTTGAAATGTCCGTGATTTTTTTCAACCTCTACTGTCCCACTGTTGGGCAAAGATCTCCCCTCTCTCCTTCCACTTTCCTCTTTTCTTAACGTTTTCCATTCCCGGTCAAAGGATACGATCAAACAACAGTAGGTACGTACTAATCTAGACTATAAGTTCTCTTATAAGTGAATTTGTAATTCTTTCTTGAGAATAAAGTCTCTTTAAGCCTAACATAAGAGTTTAAAAAGGGAGAATCAGTACTTACTGTGACCTCCCAGGTCGCTGTTCCAGGTTCACGTAGGCTTTATACCCGACCCGATCCGTGGGTGTAAGTTTCCTCATCTCCATTGTAATTATGTGCAATGAATATTTCATGGTGCACGCTCAAATTGTTGCTCGTATTTCAATTTTGCAAGGATTCATATGACTATTTCTACCACCGACACGACATCTTTATACGACTTCTTAATTAAAAAAAAATATACTTATATTAGCTCTTGTAAATTGTAGAATTCTACGTTCAAGGAGGTGACTGGAACACAATTTGCAAAATGCAACACAATTTTTTATCTTTTTTTTTGCTGCTGTAGCCGACGATAGAACAGGATGATCTAGAATACTACTACTACTCTGGCTTTATACTTTTTGACGTGACAACGTCTTATAATTCGATAGAGCCGGCTGCACGCACGAAAAAACATGACTCATGAAGCGTTCTGAGGCGTTCTGAGGCGTTCCATGAAGTGACGTTGTCACGTTCAACTATCGTCAGTAAACCGACTTTACAGACAACCATTTTTTTTACTTATAACTTTTATAGTAGCATCTTTCCTGATTCTTACTAACATAGTCAAAATGATTTATTTCTGATTTACTATAGACATAGTTTTACACCGATATTTTTGGTCCAGCAAGTTTGCGGTATCGGTTAGTGTGCAAAAGGTCTTATAACAGCATTTTCATTATAGTGATGTTTTATGACGTGCTCATACTAAAATAATATTATTGTAGATTCCGTTTCAGATTGTAGATTTCGAAATTACTTGTGTAAAACAAATTAGGTCATCATCATCTTCCTACCCTTGTCCCACATTATGTGGGGTCGGTACAACACGTCCTCTTCTTCCACTCACTTCTATCAGACGTCATCTCAATGTTCACACCTTTCTTACACATGTCATCATTCACACAGTCCATCCATCTTTTCTTTGGCCTCCCTCTACTTCTACATCCATCCACATTCATATCTAACACTCTTCTTGTAATATGACTTTCTTCCCTCCGCATGACATGCCCATACCACGCTAACCTATTACTCTTCAACTTGTCTGTTATGGGCGCAACTTTCAAACTTCCTCTTATGTACTCATTTCTAATTTTATCCATCCTTGTCACTCCACACATCCATCTCAACATTCGCATCTCTGCTGCATGCACTCTCCTCTCATCCGTCCCCTTGGTTGCCCAACATTCCGATCCATACAGTACGACAGGTCTTATGATGGTTTTATAAACTTTTCCCTTAAGTTTAACGGGCATTCTGGGATCGCACGTTGTCCCGGTGACCTGTCGCCATTTCATCCATCCTGCATTTATTCTGTTTTTCACATCTCGGTCAATATCACTGTCGTTCTGAATGGATGAGCCGAGGTACCGAAAGTCGGAGCAGACTGGAAGGGGTACACCGGTTAAGGCTATAGGTGCGAAACTAGATGGACCACCAAAGTCGCAAAACAGATGCTCTGTCTTTGTTCTGCTTATCTTTAGTCCGACACTCTCTAATCTCTCCTGCCATTTTCCCAGTCTGCTCTGGACCTCATGCGCATCTTCACCCACAAGAACAATGTCGTCAGCGAACAGCATGCACCAGGGTGCTTCTTCCTGTATGTCCGATGTCAGTGCATCCATAATCAGGAGAAACAAATAAGGGCTTAATGCCGATCCCTGGTGCAAGCCTACAGCCACACTGAACTTGTTGGTGACGCCAGCTTCTGACCGGACGTGTGTGCTAGCTTGGCTATACATAGCCCGAACTAGCTGCACATACTTCCCAGGCACTCTTCTCTCATTCAACGCCCACCACAGAACCTCCCTTGGTACTTTATCATATGCCTTCTCTAAATCCACGAACACCATGTGTAAGTTCTTATGCACACGTCTGTAGTTTTCGCACAGTTGGCGAACTGCGAATATGGCATCCGTGGTACTTCGTCCAGGCATAAACCCAAACTGGTTCTGTGATATTTCACTCTCATGTCTCATACGTCTCGCTATCACTTTCTCCCAAATTTTCATACTATGCGACATTAGCTTTATTCCCCTATAATTGTTGCAGTCCTGTACATCACCTTTATTCTTGAAGATGGGCACCAGCGAACTGTTGCACCATTCATCTGGGATCGCCTCTTCATACAGCAATTTATTGAAGAATAAAGCTAGCCACTTCCATCCATCTGATTTTAAAAACTTCCACACTTCAGCTGGTATACCATCTGGCCCTACCGCCTTTCCATTCTTCATACTTTGCACAGCCACTCTTACTTCATCCATAGTCACCTCTTTTACCACACCCATGTTCACTGAAACTTCCTCTAGCACGCCGCTCCAATCATTCTCATCATTCATCAATCTTTCAAAATAGTCCTTCCAGCGTTCTTTTATGTCTTCGTCTTTTGTCAATACCTTTCCTGCATTATCTTTCATACATCTCATGTTAACAATATCTCTTGCATTCTTATCTCTTTCTTTTGCTATGCGGTACAGGTTTTTTTGTCCATCCGGGCTCTCTAGTGTTTTGTACAGTTTATCTTGCACTTTGGCTCGAGCAACTGCAACAGCCCTTTTAGCGTTTTTCTTGCATTCCATGTAAATTATTCTTTTATTCTCTTTCATAACATCATCATCCGCATCAATCATCTTCCAGTCCTTAAAGGCATTCTTCTTATCTTTCACAATCTTTTGTACCTCGTCATTCCACCACCAAGTTTCTTTATCTATTTTTCCTTTCCCTTTTGTTTCTCCAAACACAGCCTTAGCCACACTTCTAATACAAACTGCCATTTCATTCCAACACTCGTTTACTGACCTTTCACTCATATCTTTCATTTCAATCATCTTATCTACCACTTCTTTTTGGAATTTGTCTGCATATTCATTCTTATCTATTAAATGCCATTTTATTTTGGGTGGGGGCCTTGGTTTGTTTTGAGTGGGTTGGATCTTAAATTTTAATTTCAAAACGAGCAAACGATGTTGAGAAACTAAAGCCTCGCCTGGGATTACTTTGCAGTCTTTTACTATTTTCATGCTACCTCTTTTAAGAAGAAAGTAGTCAATTTGCGTGCTGTGATTTCCGCTCTGATAGGTGATCAAATGTTGGTCTCGTTTTTTATAAAACGTATTTACTACCGCAAGGTCAAACGTAGATGCAGCCTGCAGTAGAGCCTCTCCTTCTTTATTTCTATTTCCAAATCCCCATCCCCCATGCACTCTTTCATAACCTACATTCATTCTTCCCACATGTCCATTAAAATCCCCTCCTATATAAATATCTTCATTCTGTGGGAGACCCATCATCACCGCATCAAAATCCTCCCAAAATTTTTCTTTCAGCGCATCGTCACATCCAGTCTGCGGTGCATACACACTTATTATATTCATAACTGAATCTCCAAGCATTATTTTCACAACTATCATTCTATCATTCACTCTCTTCACATCCGTCACCGATTTTTTCAATTCATTATTCAGCACAACACCCACTCCATTTCTCTTGCCATCACTCCCGCAATAGAAAAACTTATAGCCTGCTCCAATCTCTCGAGCTTTCGTTCCCTTCCACTTCGTTTCTTGCAAACATGCTACACTTATTCTTCTTCTTTCTAAAACATCAGCTAACTCTCTTCCTCTTCCAGTCATCGTTCCTACATTCCAGCTCGCAATCCTCAGTCTTACATCGCGGACTAGCGTCTTACGTTGCACCCGTCCCTGATGCAACAACCCTAATCCATTTCTCACAGCCGCCGGGTGCTGCGCCTGCGCGTCGCCTGGGGGGTACGCCCTAGCATTATAGCGCATTCCATTTATTCGTGATTCCATGTTGTATAAAGATTCGGCATCATGTTTTGTGACCGGCCGCCTGCCTGACGTCAACCCTCTTTGGGAATACTGGTTGTTTGTGTCTAGCCGACGATAACTAATAGCTCCTATCGTCGCCTTTAAGGCCTTCCACACTGCCTTGCTACCTCGCCGCCGTAGATGGATTGCCGATCGGCCGAGACAGACTGAGTACACTATGCGGGGAGCAACCGCTCAGGCTTAAGTGTCAAGACACTAAGCCCCCCTCACCAGGTTTAGCCCACGAGCCGACGTGGTTTCCCGGGGTGTGGCCGCTGCATGTAGGACAGCTACTTGGAGCCACTGGTGAGAGTTTATAAACTACAACGATTTTACTGTCTATTCTACTCCTATAAGATAGGCCGGCTAGTAGAATAGAACGCTGATAGTCCACTACACCCCATGTGTAAAACAAATTAGGTATACTTTTGCATTACATATACTCACTCTTACGTCTATTTACTATTTAGTAGTTGTCAGTGGTTTTTTCTTCTTAATAACTTACAATTATTTAAGCTCTATCTAAAGCCGAAAATTGTTTTCCTCAAACTCCATCAAATGTCCTCCATCGAATCTCTCAAACTTAGATTTACAGCCGGTTTCTCGAACGATGATCAACGAAAAAATCAAACAATTACTATGTGTCAAACTCGGATCAATCGTGATTTGGGTTTCCAGAAACCGGCCGTTAATCTTCGAAGTAAAATTAACTTTATTCTGTAAATCACAAAGATCATTGAGATTACACATATCTACTACATATTAATTACTAGGTGATCTAAGTTCCTAGTTGCCCAAGCACGAATAATGCTAGATTAACCTCGTAGAACCTCGGGCCCACAATAGTATTGATGTATTTTTACCACTTAATACTTAAGAACCCATAGCAAGGTCTTTGAAATAATTTGCTACGGGCCCCTTGCTTAATCCGGCACTGATCAGAGCCTAGAACAGTATAATGTGAGCTCTCAACTAAAATTCCTGTAGTTTTAGAGTACAGAGTGACCTCAAAGCATCTCCGGCTGCAAATCCTGCATCCTTCAACCTCATCATCATACAATCAGCCTAATGAGGACCCTTCTGACTTCATTCGCTCTGTAGAAACAAAGAGTTGTACAGAATCTCGGCCCGGCATTTCAATATATGGGCATATTTACTTACCTAGGTTGGTCGGTACGAGTATGTAATACATTCATTTCAGTGACTACCGTGCTATAAATATAAAGGGTATAAATAAATGCCCACTAAAAAACGGATATATAACTAAAAAAATGGTTTCATATGGTTCTGGTTAGAACTGGCAGTTCGGCGTATGTCATTCGCGCTACATTTTTCTCCAAGACCTTTTGCATAAACTCCTTGTTTCATCCTCTTCCCTTTAGCCATAATCTAAAATTTTCACCTTCTTACTTAGGATTACTTATCATATTTGAAATGTGATTTTACGGAATAATTTATTCGATTAGGGATGACGTTAATAGGTGTTTTTTTATGACTTACCTACAGCATTATACAATTTTAACCCTGTATAGTATAATCAGCTCAAACATAATCTGTTAAAGACATGTCCGCATTAAAACGAGTTGTCTGGTCATTACTTACCAGTAGGTAGGTACCTAGTGTACCTACCTACTGCTTACTTAGTTGGACGGCGCCCGGCGCCCGACTGACTTTACCACAACTTATTGCTAATGGAAGAGCTTTGTTTCTAGTATATTAATATCTACAGTATTTACAAACGTACATTGCCATATAAAATACAGTTGAGCTATCTACAGAGATAGTTCAACTGATCCAAATCAGTACCAATCGGAAGCGTACCCAAGATACTGGCTGCATTGCCGCGCTGAATAGCAATGCTGATACGAGATATACAAGATTATTATTTAATTTTTAGCTTAATTATTTACTGGACTGAGATCATTTTAATAATTGAGTTAAAGGTCATCACTTTTGTTAAAGTTTTCTATCAAGTTTCAGTTTTATTAAGTCATTTGTTGGTTAAAATAGGTTTATGACAAACGTCAAATCATACTACCAAAACAAATAATTAACCTCTAAGAAACAGTCTTTCAATTTTTTATTATTTTTTGACTTTTTGATTTTATTGTTGGATTTCGATTATCATCGTGTGCAACTCGATAAATAATTACATGCGTCTAGATTTCACGTTACGCGAATCAAACTACAAGCTGTGTTGATGAACAGTGTCACATCTAGTAAACATAGTTTGTGTTCACTTCACAGCTTGTGCGTTTAACAATCTCTGCATCATTTGACTTTGCAATTTATGTAATTGTACTAGAATTCGTTAACAACCCATAAATAGTGACGATAATTAAGGTGTGCATTACCGTAAACAGAAAATATGTTTTAATTGACCCAATAGACCTTCTCTCCTTATAAAGTAACTTGGCTATCAAGTGGAACAATAAAACTTGTACTAAGCAATTTCGTTAATAACTGACAGGTACGGTATCTGTCACTGGCCTTCTCAAAGTACGCAGACTTAGTTAAAGCACTAACGGCCGGTTTCTCGAACGATGATCAACGAAAAAATCGAATAATTACTATATGTCAAACTCGGATCAATCGTGATTTGGGTTTCCAGAAACCGGCCGTAAGTATTATATTCAAAGTGCCGAAAGATATTTTTACTTGTGGAAAAAAAAATTCACGTATATTTTCACTATTGTGATTGTATTAGTCCGAGTGAGACGAAACGAACGAAACGAAATTATAATAGTGTGAGCGAGAGTTACTTGCTTTAGTTGCACGGCCATTTTGAATGCCTACAGAACCTTATTATTTTTCAACCGACTTCAAAAAAGGGAGGAATTCGACTATATGTTTTTTGTATGTTACGCGATTACTAAGTATACTATGTTATGCTTTAAAATGATGCCGTGGCATTGAACGTGAACGGAACGGCATCATTTTAAAGCATAGCAATTTATGTCGTATTTCTGTAACAGTACGGTTGAATGTCCATTATTAAAACTTTAAAATCCCTTGCCATGCCGTCCCGGTCTGCGCCGGCCATTAAAGATCATACTTTTAAGATGATCCTATATAAATTTCACTAAGATTTGATTTATATTTTTCGAATTGTTTAAAATAAATGTGTTATTAATATTGTCGATAACATTTAAGGTTTTGTTCATATTTATGTAAATAATAATCAATATTATTATTGTCAACAGGGCCACTGTATCGGAATCTCTACAGACGATGGCTGTTCAAAGGAATATACCGAGGAATTACCTTCCAACAACACCAATATAAATGGCGACTTGTTCAAACCCCGGTATGCTGTAAGAACTCTTTACAGCGGATCCGTAACGGCTCATCTTATCCCGATCACATACACGTCAACAGTCAAGAGAAACGTAAGTACAAATATATCCCCAATGCGTCTGCGGGACGACCATTCGACGACCGATGTGGCGCGGTAGGCGAAGGTCCGCCTGCGGCGCGAAAGGTTGCGGGTTCGATTCCCGCCTTGGGATAAATGTTTGTATGTTCTGCAAATATTTATTCCGGGTGTTCTGGGTATTATATGTATAATAAAAAATATCTATCTATGTAATGTATTGTATTAAGTATGTCAGTCTTCTAGTACCCATAACACAAGCTCTACCTACTTAGCTTGGGGCTAGATGATGTTGTGTGGATTGTCCAGCATTATTTATTAATTATTTATTCGGTCTGCTTGTTTGCCCTTTGCCCGCTACGGACAGGGGGATAAAAGTAACAGAGTTCTACTCAGGTCGAGTTGTTGTGATGTTGACACGCAAGAAGAAGAAGTATAAATAATAGATTTAGTGTTATTTAAAAACAGGTTTGAAACTGACAGAGTCCAATATCCCTTCATACGCTCGCGTATAGTCATTTTACTCGTTTAAAATTATCATATTAATATTTCTCTTATTGTAGTAGGTACTATTTTTTAACTAGAAAAAATGTTACCTGCTACAAAATTCGTATGGCGCAATGTCAAAAAAAGTTCGTAGATATTACCTATCATGATTATTATTGTTTGTTAGTTCACAAGAGAACCACAACAATTTAGGGTACACATTATTTATTGTGTAATGTTTATACCGTGTTTATAATGATGGTAATTACAGACTGGTCTGTGAGCGTTTTTTTGATGACATAGTTATAATTGTTGTAATTATCTGAGACTAAACTAACGTTAACATTCTTATAACTATCTTATTTTATAATAATGAAAGTAAGAGATATGATGATCCTAAGTTGATTGACATAAATAAATAAAGATATCTAGTCTTAATCTAAGCATCGATAAATGTATAGGTATAGGCGACCAAGAAATTGGTTTACCACTCTAAGGCTGAATATCATTTGCACGTACAAAACATCAAGGGCTATTTTCGCTTGACAGATTAATAACTTACGTCAGAATCTGTCAATCTGTAATCCTTAGCGAATAATTTTGTTACTGGGAGATGTCATCAAAAGTGGTAAACCAATTTCTTGGTCGCCTATACTAAGTATATATTTCTTTTTCGTTCGCTACTTGGTTTATTTGACACGTACCATTTTAAATATATTTTTTATCCGCAGGTCACTATACGTTTCCTGAACCAAACGACAAAAGACCCTAAAATCTATATAGAAGTACTGAACGATAAAGACTGCGTTGATTCGGAATGCACAGTAGAACTTCAAGCGAAGCTTTCTTTAGATTTCTGTTCGTACTATGAATTTGTCGATGTTATGGTAGCTGTCGAAGGGTTTTCGGAGGAAGCTCAGGTTAGATACGTTGTGCCTTGTTCCTGCCCTTGCACCAAGAAAATGGAGCAGAAATCCAAGAAATGTAACTACCATGGAAATTATACGTGTGGGATTTGCTCCTGCGAAAATGAATGGTGAGTTTATTGAAAACTGAAACATATTTTGTTGAAATAAAAAATTGGTGCAGATCCCAATTGATTGATGAACTTTTGAACTTTGAATACGAACTCAGTGTGTGTATTTATTTATATTAAAATAAATATTAAAAATGTAAAAAATAATTTGTGGGGCTGTAGTGGCATGCAAGCGCCTTGTTTTTGTGAATTAGAAATAAAAAAATGTTTATTAACACTTATATGTGGCACAGTTAAATGTGAGGACCTGTTTTAAAAAAAAACAAGTTTTAAAAAAATGGTGGTCTGTAAAGTCGGTTTACTGACGATAGTTGAACGTGACAACAAACGCAAAGGCCGATTGTGCTTCTTTGTCGCTCGTTCCGCGCTCTCGCTTGCACTTCATGGAACGCCTCAGAACGCCTCATGAGTCATGTTTTTTCGTGCGTGCAGCCGGCTCTATCGGATTATAATAAGACGTTGTCACGTCAAAACGCAACACGACCTTTTTTTTAAATTACTGATTGCTTTCTAACAACTTGCACTACATCTCTGTTTCCAAACATAACATTGTTTATGTTGCAATTGAAATTCATCATACCTACCTACAAGTTCATTACCATAGTTTTCATAATTATAAATAAATCTTTTGTTTAATAGGACTGGTGAGAAGTGCCAAGAAGAATGCACACGTGGCGATGGAACCGAACTGCCTTTCACTTGTATGGGCGAAGTAAGTACTAAAAAATATTCTTCTTAGTTGTAGCAAAATGATTTCACAAGTAGGCATTATTTGTGACTTTATAAATCTAGTTTTCAATCTCTACCACCTTTTTTGTACTTCTTCTATTCGTGTCGATGCTATTTTATTATTATTTATGTATACTTTTGAAATAAATTATCTTTTTTTTACTCATTGCTAATATAAAAATATAATTCGTTTAGTCTGAGGAGTGCAACGGCAACGGAAAGTGTTTGTGCAATCTCTGCAAATGCTCCGATGACGTAGAAGGCTCACAATACATGGATCCTAACCACAAATGCGCAGACATCTGTATGCAAACATTGGAATGCTCACATTGTCTACTGAACGCCACTCTGGGGGTCTGTCAAAATTGTCAACGAGATCTCACTTTGGTAGAGCACAACAAAACCATTGTTAATACTGAAAAAGATGATGTTGACAGGTAATTAATCGAATAATATAAATAAAAAATGGTTGTCTGTAAAGTCGGTTTACTGACGATAGTTGAACGTGACAACGTCACTTCATGGAACGCCTCAGAACGCCTCATGAGTCATGTTTTTTCGTGCGTGCAGCCGGCTCTATCGAATTATAAGACGTTGTCACGTCAAAAATAAAGATTCGAGGACATTTCACACATTACACTCTAGTCCCAAACTACGCAAAACTGTGCTATATCTAGAAAGTACAAATATTTATGTTCATGACTCAAACATTTGCTCTGGGTGGAAATCGAACCCACGACTACGCAAAGCTGTGCTATACCCAGACACAGTACAAATATTTATGTTTATGACACAAACATTTGCTCTGGGTGGGAATCGAACCCACGACCCACGGCACGGAAGACAGCTAACACCAGCTGAGCTGAAAAACATATCTATTGTGCCTGCATATTTATATTTGTAATTTTTATAGGAAAATGTGGGTACATTGTAAATCAACCGAATATGATGTGGAATTTTATACGAAGAGAGTTGAAAAGAAATATTTCGTGATGATGAACGGAAACGGAGGAAGTCAAGGAGTATACGTTGAAGCAACATCGAGCAAAGGTATTTATAATTATTCATTATAGTTTAACTTAATTAATCTTATAAAAAGTTAGCGATGACATTATGTCACCTTTACGTATGGTAATCAAGACATCAAGTCTGCGCTAACTTTTTATAAGATAGACCGTAAAACTGTATTGGATCGGTTAAGCTATCTATAGATCGTTTGCAACGGTCTGCAGAAAGCTGTAATTGTCGTGTAAGTTTGTATTAGAATAAATAATTTATATAGAGTAGGTATTCTGAAAAAATAACTAAGTATGTACTTTTTTGAGTAGGTACTCTATATATAATAGCTGATAAAAGTAGCATATTATATTAACTGCATAATCTGTTAATTTCATAGTCATAAAAAAATATTTATATTATTCCAAATGACATAAATTGAGCAGGACTCTTAAATAAATAAATGATAAAAAATATTCTGTATGGGTTGAATAATGTTTCATATCCAAGTTTTTTTTTTATTTACATAAAGATGACAGTTGACGTACAAAAGAAACAAACCATCGAGAATTGCTCGCCAGACTTTATGTCAAAGTATAGTTTGAATTTGAACAATAAAACTAAATCAACATTGACACAGCTGTCACTTGACATCTACATACAAGCAATCAACAGATGTTTTACATCATATTCTGTCCTTTTCTGTCTATATCTCTTTCTCTCTCTCTCTCATCCTTTTCTATAGATTCTATAGAAAAGGATGAGAGAGCGTAAATTAACGTAACATTGATTTAAAGTATAGAACAATGTTACGTTAATTTACTCGTTGGGTTGTTTTTTTTATATGTAAGTATAGAATTTTTTTTTAGGTTTATTAATATTTACTGTAGTTGAGCTCGAATATTTATATCAAATTATTTGTATTGTAATTGTAATTTAGTTATATTTTTTTTGGCATGCACATTACAATGTCTGTTATATATTTACATAAGTAGTAATAATTATGTAACAACGCCATCTAGTTCCTAACTAAATAAACTAAAGCTAGGGATCTAGATTGCTCATATAACACTGATATGTAAATTATTTTACAAATATCATTAGTATTAAAAATACTCTATTTACAAGAATTTTAGTATCTTTTTATTTTAAAAAATCTATTACATTAATTGTTGTACGCCTAATTCAGTAGGTATTCAGTATTTTTATTGTCACAGTTAGGTCTTATGTCTAAGTCTTTTCTAGTACATAATGTATCAAAATTTGAGTGTTGCAATAATTGAAATAATAATAATCTAAGATAAGTGTTTTTGTGTCCAAAAAAAGAAATATAATTTTTTGATATCACATTTTCTTTTCCAGTACCCCTAATTTTGGGAATTCTCCTCATAATCGCGGTGATTGCAGCAGCCGGCGGCTTCATGTTATGGAAACACATGAACGCATTGCCAGCTTTACCCACAACAGATTCCCAATACGCGAATCTGGATGCCGAAGATTGTACGGGGGAAAATCCCTTGTATAAACCACCAACATCATCTTTCAAAAATCCTACTTATGGGAAATGGTAGTCTTGGTAAGTTTATTTTTTAAACGGTTTTTAATATTATTATTTTGTGTCTTATTTGGCGCCATCGAATATTACGTAGTATGATCAATTTTGTAGGTGTTTTATTATTTTGCACAATTACTCGCTTAATTCATTTCATGTGCATATGAATTAAATTCATATGAATTTCTCATAAGTAGGATAATCGTTCATACGATAATATATACTTAATATATACTTATGGGAAATGGTAGTAAGTTTTTTTTTATCAGGTCTGTTTGGACCAGTTTCCCGTTTGGTCAAGTCGGTCCGTTACGTCTTATTCCCGGTTTAGGCAAATCCTGTTAGGTCTTATTACTGATTCGTCAATTTTTTTTGTCTAATAAAAAAGACATTGGTAGTAATTTGACCAATTAAATTAAAATGATTTTATTCGGAAACATATTTTTTCCCCACCTGTCCGCGCGTTTTCGTGCTGAGGCAACGGGCGGATGCGACCTCTTCAATTCATACTCCTCACAAGGTCGGCGGGTCTCCGGCGGCGAATATTCTGATAATCTAGACACATCTTCATAAAATATGCTGTAAATATCTATAAAATATGTAAACAGTAAAACAATCTATCGATTTTAACAATGATTTTGCATAAATTTGTTGAATTCATGCAAACAGACTGAAATCAACAGACAAATGGTTGTATTACAACGTCGTCGTACCTTTCAAGTTGAATTAATCAGTCTAGATCTTTTGGAAATGTCGTAACTATATACTATTTCGTAAAGCTTACATCTTCACAATTCATTTGATATACAATAATCTTACAAATATGTAGTATAAACACAGTATTTAACTCATTTTGTGTACACAACGCGCACCATTATTTACGTTTTGACGAACCACAAACTTTTTTATTTTTTTGCTCGTAATTTTTGTTGCCATATAAAGAAATGAATTACTCTAGGAGATAAAATATTTATTAGAGAGTCATCTAGTGACTGGTTGCAGTACTAATTTAAGCTGCGTTTATTGAAATCATAGATAAAACTGAACGAAGTCATCTGGTGACTGTACTCCCCATGGACAGTTGGGGCTCTTGGAGCTACTAGGAAAACAGAGCTATGCAGTACTAATTTAAGCTGCGTTTATTGAAATCATAGATAAAACTGAACGAAGTCATCTGGTGACTGTACTCCCCATGGACACTTTTTTCTTTGCTCTTGGAGCTACTAGGAAAACAGAGCTATGCAGTACTAATTTAAGCTGCGTTTATTAAAATCATAGATAAAACTGAACGAAGTCATCTGGTGACTGTACTCCCCATGGACAGTTAGGGCTCTTGGAGCTACTAGGAAAACAGAGCTATGCAGTACTAATTTAAGCTGCGTTTATTTAGATAAAACTGAACGAAGTCATCTGGTGACTGTACTCCCCATGAACAGTTGGGGCTCTTGGAGCTACTAGGAAAACAGAGCTATGCAGTACTAATTTAAGCTGCGTTTATTGAAATCATAGATAAAACTGAACGAAGTCATCTGGTGACTGTACTCCCCATGGACAGTTGGGGCTCTTGGAGCTACTAGGAAAACAGAGCTATGCAGTAATAATTTAAGCTGCGTTTATTGAAATCATAGATAAAACTGAACGAAGTCATCTGGTGACTGTACTCCCCATGGACAGTTGGGGCTCTTGGAGCTACTAGGAAAACAGAGCTATGCAGTACTAATTTAAGCTGCGTTTATTGAAATCATAGATAAAACTGAACGAAGTCATCTGGTGAATGTACTCCCCATGGACAGTTAGGGCTCTTGGAGCTACTAGGAAAACAGAGCTATGCAGTACTAATTTAAGCTGCGTTTATTGAAATCATAGATAAAACTGAACGAAGTCATCTGGTGACTGTACTCCCCATGGACAGTTGGGGCTCTTGGAGCTACTAGGAAAACAGAGCTATGCAGTACTAATTTAAGCTGCGTTTATTGAAATCATAGATAAAACTGAACGAAGTCATCTGGTGACTGTACTCCCCATGGACAGTTGGGGCTCTTGGAGCTACTAGGAAAACAGAGCTATTCAAGAAGTAAATGGTAAATCAATGCTTTTGGACTTTACCTTTAAAACCAAAAGTACCTACCAGGCTAGCAGAAGCTTAAGGCGGTTTAGGAATTCAATTAATCTACCTTTCCTTCTATAGCCAAAGAAGAGAAGAACATCTTTCCCTTCAAATGTCAGCTAAGCAAAGAGGTAGATGCTTACTATTTATACTTTTTGAACAAGTGACGTCTCAAATTGCAATAAATAAATACATAAACTAATAATATTTATTACAACCACCGCTTATTGAGTTTAAAGTACTAGGCGAGCATAACTAAGCAAGCGGTTATGCTAAATATTATTGATTAAGGTGAAACCTCTCGCTCTAGCGGGAAATTCAAATTCAAATTGCAGAAACTGTACAAAACAGTTTCTGTACTTTCCCAGTAAATATAAAGAACCAAATTGATACTGCGTTACTCAGAAAATTATTGTTTATGTTTGCAAAATAGCTTAAACTAGTAAAATATATATAACAGTTCAGCCGCAATAAAAAAAAAACAAATATAAAATTTGAATTTCCCGCTAGAGCGAGAGGTATCACCTTAACCAAATATAGATATGTAGAGGTCTCGTTTTTTCTGAATTTAAATGAATTTTAAAAAGAGGTTTATTAAAAGTCAAAATAAATTAAGACATTTTTTTTGTTTCGGTTAACAGTTCAAACAAAAACGCTTAATGAACATGTTCTTTAAATCTGCTAACCTGGTGCTTGGCTAATTTCCTCAAAAAATGGCTTGCACTCCTAAAAGAAAAATACTTCTGGCCGTCCACATATTTTAGAAAAAGTGGGATCAAATTATGTCTTGTTTGGCTCTATGTTCCTGGTACTTTTATTCAAATATCTTTATGAGTGAGGGTTTTCGATACTTTTTCTGCCACTAGGCGGCGCTTCGTAGGCCGTATGTATTTTGACAGACCATTGGACCTGACGCTACAGTCCTGCCATCTCACGGAGATAATTTCAGAAAACCCTCATTGTTATTTTCTATACTTATATTTTTTTGTTTATTTATTCTTAAAATCATTCCTTTAATTTAATGTTCAATACCTATGACTCTGCTATTTGCTATTTGACCTGATGGTTTTTATATATTTATTGATTTTTGTGTCTTATTTGACTCCGTCGAAAAATTATGTTCTTTTTCTGTATGACTTTAGTATGACGAATTATGTAGGTGTTTTATTATATCGATTTATCGCACAGTGTGCACTGGCCTTATTCCTTATGTATAGGCGACAAAAAAATTGGTTTACCACTTTTGATGACATCTCCCAGTAACATAATTATTCGCTAAATATTACAGATTGACAGATTCTGACGTAGCAGTCATTAATCTGTCAAGCGAAAATAGCCCTTGATGTTTTGTACGTGCAAATGATATTCAACCTTAGAGTGGTAAACCAATTTCTTTGTCGCCTATACAAAACTACACACTATGAACCGTAAAACTTGATGTGTTTTATCAAAAAATTACAACTCGAATCCTGTAGGTATTTTCTTAACGACTAAACATATTTTGACTAATGGGATTTCAAATGACGCTTATTGATAGCACGGATGACAATGCTATGTGACGTCATTGGTCACTTGTTTTGAAAATAAAAGCGTATGTACACCGTCATATATATGTATACTTGTACAAAGTATGTACTTACATACTTGTTTTTTCTATCTTTCAATTACGTGAAACATTTACCGCAAAGAGGTCAATATTCACATCATAATAACAAAGTTTATATTATTTTTTTCGCTTTTGTAATAATATGTGCCGGTGAACCACATAATTGTAGAATGGTTAAGTCAATTAACCACTAACGAGGATAGCATTTTTGAATAATTAAATGACCTACTAAAATCTAAGTGTAAGAAATAATTGGTCACTAAGAAACCAGTGGCACTACCACTAACGATGGAGTAATAAAACTTTATAACCATGGTTTTAAAGCTGTAATAAATTAGTAGCTATTGCCATATATATTAGTTTTCAATTTATTTTCATCGCATTTTTAATAATTAATTCGAAAACTTGTAAATAATATTAAAATTTTCATTATCTATATTTTTAAGATATTTTTCTTTCAACTTATGGCTTATTGGGCCTCTAGATAACGTTATTATATTTTAATTAAGTACCTAAATGCTCTCATACTTTACAATAAAAATGCTTAACAGACTTCAATTAAAAAATTGCTTAAAATCATTTCCATAGAAATTTTCCATTCACAACTAAGAGGTGAAAAATAACAACAATAACTCACAAAAAATCTAAGTATCTATTGTTTATTCGATAAAACTTGTCATAAAAGCTAATCCGTTGTGTCCCCTATACAGGTTTAAGCACGCCCTTGACCGGTTTGTATGAACAAGATTTTAACACTAGCCGATAACGATAAAAATATCGGAGTCGGCGCAGTGCTACGATATATTGTGTTTCTAGTAACCAACCGCCCGAGAATTCGTTCGTGTTCATTTCATCACCAAATCGGACTATTCATTTTGACTTGCTCAAATAGCAAAAATTTGAACATCTAAGTATTCTATTATAATTTATTGAATAAATAAATATTCACGGACATTTCACACATCACACTCTAGTCCCAAACTAAGCAAAGCACAAGCTTTGCTAAAATATTTAAGTATTATATCAGCAGTCTAGTTGCCATAGTTTGTACTATGGCAACTAGACTGCTGATCTATTACTTAAATACATTATTTTTTGTGAATATTTCTATTATATTTTAACTTTATCAATATCCATCACATCACATGCTAGTATCGTGCAGTTGTCGTGTCGGTTGCTGTAAAAACCCGCCATAGGAACTCGACCTACCGTTATCATTTTGTAAGCATGACATTTCATATCAAAATGATCTCCATAATGACCTAATCCTCGATTCTCTACAGCATTGAGATAAAAAAGATGTAGAAAATTATGCATTTCCATTAAAATAAATGTGTTATATCATAATTTATTGTAAAGATTACATTTTTTTAGGATAAAAATGAACATGTCGCCCACATGTTGGTCAAACTCTTAATCTAAAAAAATATGAGCATCACTTCGGTAAAATATGTAGTACTTTCATACAAACTCTTTCATTAATTGTTTTTTATACAACTCTTTAGTAAAAAAACACACTGTTTTCATTAGTGTGTTTTTTTTCTTTAAATTTTATATGCTTCTGCATGTCGGTCTCTGACGAAGTGTGCGAGACATATGTTATGCTACAATAACCAAATTTTACCATACTTCGGGCAAAATAAAGACATATCATTTCATTTTTTTTTTTTTTTTTTTTTTTTTTTTTTTTTTTTTTTTTTTTAACTCATACAAAAACTACGTACTCCCTCTTATCTCAAACAGTAAAAAGAGCTTGATGAGATATCTCATTAGTTATGCCTTAAATGGTCAGCGACTGCAGACCGGTATATACCTACAGTCAGTACTTTGTGGTAGAGCAACGTGCAGAATATCACGTATAATATATTCACTGCATTTTTAAGATCTAAAAAATATTCATGGACATTTCACACATCACAATCTAGTTACATTACAAGGCAAAGCTTGTGGTATGGAAACTAGATTGTTGATGGAATACTTATAATTTTAAGCTATTATTAATATATATTATTTATAATTATATTATTTAAGCTTCTATCGCGGGCCTTGAGCGTGGAGACCGAAACCAAAAATTCCGTAACGAAATAACCTAACACTGCGCATGCGTAATCCAGCAAAAAATGCTATACTTTACCGCAGTGCCACAGGTCTTTTTTTTTTGTAAATATGTACATCCATAAAATACATAGTAACACCCAGACGCCACTACATTAGCAACAATAACAGCTTCCTAAATGAATAACACTCAGTAAATCTGATAAACTTGATAAAAATGATTTATTGTATATTATAAATCTATTACGTTACAATGTGCTCCATAGGTCACGAATCGCTTTGTTAGTGATATGCGTGTCTAGTCTACTATCGAAATGGCACGTTCGTTTATTGTTTTGATATGTTATTCATATTCAATACGTTGCATAAAAAGCTGCTAGATACTGCTTTACTATCTTTTAAGTTATTGCATAGCTTTTATCGCGGGCCTTGAGGGTGGAGACCGAATCCAGAAATTCCGTAACGAAATAACCTAATACTCCGACCGGCACAGTGCGTAATCCAGCAAAAAATGCTATGCAATAGCTTTATAGTCCAGTCATTTTAGGTTTTATCTGCGGAATAATTCCTAGTGGGCTGAATTTAATAGCCGGCACGATATCAATGTCGATTTTTCACATCTTCATTACAATGCAGCAATAAAGGTGTATACAAAAATTCAGCCCACTAGGAATTATTCCGCAGATTGGGGTTTAAAATAACTAAAATGACTGGACTATTACCGCGGCAGTCCCCGAGTGCCACACGTCTTTTTTATTTAAGAAACTTCATCATAGATAGGTACCTACTGTTTATTTTAAGAGGTAATGTCTAGCTTAAACTGACTAAAACCTCACGATCACTTTTGTCACGGACACGAGTGCAAAAGCAATATATACCTACCTACATAAATGCAAATATTCACGGACTTTTTACACCACATTTTGAATATAGGAAGATCATTCTGCTAATGATTCATTCATTAGCCTGCACAAAAAGGTTTTTAACTTTCTGAGGCATACCCAAAAATATGCACATCCTTTTTTATCGTATCACAAAAATGTCGAACATTCTCCAGCGCAAGCGCATTACGCCATAACTCACACATTGGTTTATTTGTTCCTTTGAAAGCACAAAATATTGACCTTCGTCCGAGTTCATTGATCGCCAAAACTTGACCCGTTAAGTGCGATCCCCACTTTAATAATGCATTATTTAACGGAAGTGGAGTCTGTTTGCTATTTTAGCGGCAGGAACTTACAATAAAATTGATTGATGATGGAACCGGCTGACGTGTTTACGCGAATGTGCAGACAGTGTTTTGTTGTACTCAGTTTCAAGATGGCTGATAAAAAAAGTATAAAGATATCGGTCAGAAGTAGAAGTTTTTTATTAATTGGAAAATGTATCTTTATTTAAATTACATACAATAAAATACGCGCATTTTTTATATCTTTATAAAACGATTCTAAATTATCCATGTGATACACGTCCTTAATGGACGTGCTAGGCGAAGCATTGTTATAGGCAGTGTTAGTAAACCATAAGCTAGTTTCATTACTAACGCCAAAAAAAAAAGTATTTTTCTAACCTTGAATAAAGTTATCTAAAAATATATTAAAATGTAGATAACCAATATTGCCTCCACTATAAGGAAAAAACTCATCATGACACTGTATATTCTACTCGTAAATCATTATGAACAAAACAACAGTAGGTTTTTCCATTGTGGCGATTGATAACAACTCGTAATAATTTGTCCGAAAAGCTTTATTTTACCATGAGGAAAACTAGAAAAAAACTCAAAGATAAGTAGGTACAGTATACAAATACATTTATTTTGTGCAAACATTCTCATATTATTTAGATATACTGTTTCTGGCTTCTCGTGAACCTGGCTCCTATATAATATGAACTAACGAAACAATTCGAAAGTAATATGTAAAATTACTGCTAAGTTGCGTATTTTAAATTAATCAAAATAACTGTTACAATATATTGCCTAAATGAGCAAAATGTCAGCATTCTTCAAGCCGTGTTTAATTAGAGTTATTCAATTAACGTCATACAAATTTTGTTCTACATATTACACGCAATAGTTTTTTTTGCTTTGCCAATATCTTTTAACTTTAAGTTACAAAAAAACTTATTATAGAATACATACTAATATTTTTTTGAAAATTTTACATACCCTTTTATTCAATTGTCATGGATTTCATCATTGATAAAACTCACTTATTTTTTAAACTTTCTAAAAATCGTTTCTTACAAGACATTGCAAAAGTAACATATAGTCGAATTGGAAACCTTCTTTATGTAGTTGGTTGAAAAGTGAAATACGTAGAAAACGTTGCAGAAAAAAATGAAGATCCTTCGTATCAAGATAAAATAAATTAAAATAACAAAATCATTGACACTTAATAATAAAATAATACATAATAATAAAATAAATGAAATAATAAAATACGACCAATTGTTTTTATAACTGAAACAGAGCTATAGACTAGATTAACGTAATCTGTGGTACAAATGCCCTAAATGGTGACATGTCAAGGCAGGGCTTCTAGTTCGCAAAAGGGCCTCGAAATTATTATGGCTGAAACATGATACAAGCAGATTAAGTGTATTATACCTACAGTAAACACTAATAATTATTAGAGTTTACTAAGAAGTACGATTATAAAATTTTTATAATTTTATAATCGTATTTCTAAAAATAGAGTAAAAAGCACATCATTATTTTTAGTACCTACTTAATAGTATTTTTTTTTTATTTTTTTATTATATCATTTCATCAGCAGAAGAGATAAAAATCATTGAAAGAACACTATTTCGTAAAACAAAAATAACAAATAAAATTGGTTCATAATTATTAATATAGAATCAATTTTTGGTTTGAATGTGGTTATTGGTTAACCCTTTAAATAAACGTTGTTCGCCACCCTTTCGGGCATTTTGTAACACATATAAATTACAAAGTTTAACCAAAATAAATCCAAGTACAAATAAACTAGACAAACAGATAAAATGATCTCCAAAATTCATAGGTCAACCGGCGGCCGCATTATTTTAGAAACAACTAAGTGGATATCGAATTTCGTATCCTAATTTCGCTAAGTGCTACAAATTGACATATAACCATTCATAACGACTGCTAGAGGTCGAAACATTAACGTTTTCTTATCGAACGGTACTTTACATTCTAGTTTTTAGGGTTCCGTACTTTTAAAACGACGAAAAAACGGAGAAGGCCAACTCAACGTGTATATAAATATTTTATGTGTGTTCACGCATAACTTTAGACAGAGTAACCCGATTTTGATATTTCTTTTTTTAAGCATCAAAGGAACCTTATTATGCAGACACGTTGACGTTGTCTTTGCCAGCAATTTCTCTGCAATCTAATAGCATTTCTTGCCGCCAGTCGGAGTGTTAGGTTATTTCGTTACGGAATTTCTGGATTCTGTCTCCACGCTCAAGTTGTGCCATAACTTAACAAATGCCGATCAGCAAAATTAATAAAATTTTCCCCTTACAAAGAAGGAACTCTTTGAGAGTGATAGTAACTTAAACTTGACTTTTTGAACTTAACTTTTTGGCTCTGATTTATGACTGTATAAGTCCGTAATCTTCATGATCAAAATGAAGGAAAAAACTTAAGCGTTTGAAGCACAAAAAATAAGTGATGGCGTATTTAGGTGACTCTCATTCAACAACATGACTAACACAAAAACCCATTATAATACTTACACGTCATTATATCGGCAGTAAGAGTTACAATAGTTATTTTTATGGCATTTTTTTACGGTTAAACACAACCGTTATAATTTTAGAAAATTTTAAAAATTGTCTATCTTTCGTTCTACTTATCAAAAATTTAAGAATACGAAATTTTACGAAACCAAATTTTTTGACTTTTGATAATTGTTTTATCTTTTTCGCGATGATTAATTACACATTAATTATATTTCATAGTTATTTTTTATCTATTATTTTTTTATATATTAACATCAGGTAACATCAGGAATCATCATCGGTTTGCTTTATAATTCATTTCAAAACAAAAAATATCAATTTAAATAATAATCATTCGCTGAAAAAATGTTCTCAATACCTGAATAGTAACTGAACTTCATTCTACATCCATTGTGTTGTAAAACTATACAGACCTGATTTTTACAGTTGTTATCCTACAACTGTACAAATCAGGTCAGGGTGAATAAACACAGGATTCATAATCTTTGCATTACAAAGGACACAAATAATAATGTCCACGTCGAGGCCGGTTATGCCCTTCCTGCTATGTGGGATGACAATGAAATAATGTAAATACCTAATTTTTTATCCACTTCCTTTCACAAAATAACTTCACACGTAGACCTACTGGCATATAGTGTTATCTAGCCCCGAATTGGACAAAGTTTGTAATATTGTTTATGTACTTATAAACACACTTCCGCAGAAGGCAACAAAAAAAATTTCAGATATCGAAGATTCATAATATATAATTAGTAAAAATTGAAATCACATTAATGAGAGTTACTTTAAGGTTAGGATTTCGTCAGCAGACAATATTTCAGGACGAAAAGTGACTAAGCACCAATGTTCTAAGTTTCATCCTAATCGGATCAGTTGTTAAAACGTGATTTTAAAATTACGGTTAAAAATTACAAACAATATCTCATACTAGTTTCAAATCAAGTAAAAGACAGTAAGCACTTTATAGTTCATTCACTTGGAAAAACCAAATATTTTTGGATGTTCGCAGCAAATCCAAACAACTTAGGTACTTAATTAAACAACATCTTAAAATATGGTAATGTAACAAGTACTGGCAGGTAAGCACAAATATATAACAATCGTAAACGTAAACAGTGACGTATTTCAGATACACTGCGCGTCAACATCAGCTTTACTGTCGAACGTTGCTGTGTTAGCGCGCAGTGTATCTTAAATACGTTACATTAGTTTTACAAACGTACACAAGTAGTATAGTGGCTACACTTCTTATCGAATTACGAAAGTCATTAGCGAATGTGTCTCGAGTCTCGGGTGCAAATAAAGGTCAAACAGATGATTGGATCGTGAATCAACGTTAGAAATTTATTAGAAAAATTATGAAAATAAATGCAAAAATAAAGCGATTTCAAACGTCATCGATTTTAAGTATAACTCGAAAATCACTGGTTTTTTTGTTTTTTGATCTCAATCAAAATACGAGATCTCTAAAAAGAATGGTTTCTGTATATAACAAACACAAAGAATCATTTAAAATCGATTCATAATTGGAGGATTTCTCACGTACAAAATACAGTCGAGTTACGAATTTGTTAGTTTTTTGTTAGTTTTAAAATAGAATCTTTAATCTTAAAAGTCCTAAAACACTGCAGATATCTGATTTTGATGCCTAGTGTGCTGTGTGGATGGTGAAGAAGTAGTGAGAGGCTCAACCAAACATTACATGTAGCACGCGCCTATATTTTGTTGTTATATTCATAATTGTATGAGTAAATACCAATATAATTGGTAACAAATTTATCGGCATCCGCTATTAACCGCAAAATTAACGGTAAGTTCAAAAAGTTCATTCAGAAGTTCGTGGAATAAAAACCGTCATTCCGAATCTAGGTTACTTGTTACGTTTCATTCTTAGAAGGTACAATACAAATATTAAAAACTACAATAAAAATATGCCGATATCACTAACTAATGTCTTTGACTCGACGGTGAGTGAACTCATGAACTCATGATTCATCTGACCTGTAAAAACTATTTTCTTACACTTTTCAAAACATATCCATGTGTCTCCCATCCCATGTCATACTGGACTACCAATAGTCCACAGTTCCTATACTGCCCAAGTTATAAATGCCGGTCATTTTACGCGTACTGGCCACATGATACCACTCCAAAGATAAAAGGTCACGACCTCACTCGTATAAGGACCAGCTTGTCCTGTCCCGGCCGTAGCACGGATGAACTAATAAGGATGCTCTCTCCATGAATTTATGATATACATATTAATTTTATTGACTTGTATGATCGTAAAATAAGCCTATTCAATTTCTAGTGGCTGAACAATGAAGGTTGTGTATGATATCGACTGTCTTTTGGAAAGTCAAGTTGTTTCAACGTAAGCTCAAAAAAAACAAATTATTTGGTTCAGTAAAATCACAAGGATCATTTAGAATCGTCTAAACATTCTAGGTGCCAGTTCAGTTCCACGCGACCAGAGTAGGTAGGTATAGAAGAACGGGCAAGAAACTTACGGCCTGGTTCCTACCGTTTTTTTATATTATCCTTCTTACAAATAATTAAATACTGAAGTTCCAGTGCGGTGTAAATTCAACTTAGAAATACCATATCCAATATGGGAAATAGAATTGTTTTGACGTAATGTGATTTATCATAAATTAAGATTAAGTTATATTGCGTCATTCAAACCTAAGTAAGTACAAGTTTACATTTTGTTTTTGTTTTAAGTAAGTACATATTTATTTAGTGACACATTCGTTGTATCACATTTTGATTCGTTGCATCGTTTCAATTTTTATTTAATACGTTTTATATTTTAATACGTCACTACACGTTCTTTGTGTTTACCAACACTAGTTTTGCCAATATGATCTTTTCTACATATATTTTAGTACTAGCCTTTTTTTGTATCAAGACTACACAGCTCATAGAGATAATAGCTAGGTAGGTGTATAAGCCCGTTCTTCTAGGGAATACAAGGCCTAGGTGCCAATTCTATGCGACCAGAGCCTACGACGATACACGACGATTTTAAATGATCTTTGTGATTTTACAGAATAAAGTTCAATAAATAAAATGTACATTGTCATATAAAATACATAAGAAACAGTTGAGCTATCTACAGACCGTTGCAAACGATCTATAGATAGTTCAACTGATCCAAATCAGTACCAATCTGAAGCGTGCCCAAGATACTGGCTGCATTGCCGCGCTGAATATGATGCTGATACACTGGCCCAGATACTCACCAGCCCCCGGATCACGCGTCGCTTCGACTAGACGCCCAGAAATAATTTTGGACCTAGAGTCTCGACCCCAAGAGGAGCAAATATGTATGCCCTGTCGAGACCTGCGTATTTGCGTCTCTTGAGATTAATTGACTTTGATTATTTGTTTATACCTAGGCTAGTACTAAACTCTACTCAACTCTAGTTAGTTCACTAATACACGTTGGTAAAATAATAATAGACGTAATGTCTATTGTTGGACTTCATGATAAAACAGCGTATTGTCCTCAATGTAGGTACGATCATTGTTTTGTCTTGCAAATTGATTTACTGTTATTTTGCTCAAGTCATTGCATATTTGTTTCTTACAAGGAAAATAGAATATTTGTTTTGAAACATTTAATCAACGTCAATTTCATTTAGTTAAATTACAATATGTAATTGAATTTTAGAATCGTCTTATACTTAGTTACAGCCACATATGGGCAATTCCGTATAAACCCATATAATGCGCATACATAATATATAAACATTAACGTGCCTTAGCGTGACTCACAGACGGGGGGATAATTAGTACATATACGAAGTGGAAAAGGGGGTTTTAATTTGAAATTATTTGTTTTTTTTTTAAATGATAGTAAATTTGTTGTAATGTTTTGTTTTTTTTTGTAATACGATAAAAGATTATTTTTTAAAGATTTATCTATCCAAAATCCGTCGCTAGATATTAGGTAATTTCACTAATAATGTCAACCAAACTCAACACGGTATTCCTTAACATATTATAACATATATGTTGTGAATAAAATAATAAAATAAATAATAAATAATAAAATAATTTCATTCCAATTTCATCCTCTTATTAAAAATAAAACCGTTTAAAAGTATGTAGCTTGTTGAGCCAGTTGCAAGAATGTTTAATAGGCCGACCGGTCTGAGCCCGTGGGCGTTTTCACGATGAGTTACTCAGGTTTATCGTAGGCTTATAGTACTGTATTATAACTCTTGCAACGTAAGATTGCGTGTTTGCAACTATCATATTTAACACAGCACTTGTCTTGCTTCATAAGTTGGTAGGTACATTCATTTACTCGGCTACCTTAAGTATCTAGAGTTGACTAGAATCCGACGAGTTAATAAAAAAGACGTGTGGCACTCGAGGACTGCCGCCGCGGTAAAGCTATTGCATAGCATTTTTTGCTGGATTACGCATGCGCAGTGTTAGGTTATTTCGTTACGGAATTTCTGGGTTCCGCCTCCACGCTCAAGACCCGCGATAGAAGCTATGCAATAGCTTAAATAGATCTTAAATACTCCGCGTAGGTAGGAGCCTTAAGTCTAGAGATGCCTTTAATCCGAGGCGACCTATGAAGATATTGATTGATAAATAAAAAAAAATCAATACATACAACTTATTTAAGAATCATACTTTTATTTGCATTTTTTTTTCAATCCTGAAACGTTTTCGTTAGTAATAATCATGTACGAAACATTTGTCAAAGTCAATAAAAGGGGCCTTAACACCTCCAAATAGTTACATTAAAAACTGGAATTAACCTACCAATATTAAGTAGTTACAATAGCTATTAACAAAGTACCTAATGAGCTATTGTAAAGTTGAAAATACTGCAGTTTTGCGGTAAATATTGTCAGGTTCATAAAGTTAATTTCTATACCTACTTGTAAGTACTTTGTACATATACATTATACGTCTTGTTATTGGTACCGAAGCTTGTTTGTTCAAGAGGACAATGACGGTATACGAAAGGAAACGCGTTATATCCATCAATTTTCCTGTAAATGTTTGCTAAATCAAACCTTGTAGGTAAATAACTATTTTACTTCCAATCAACGCACTAGGTTATAAATAGGTATTTTATAATTAGGTGTAAGGTGTAGTACGTACAATATACTTATTTCTGGGCGTCTAGTCGAAGCGACGCGTGACCCGAGGGCTGGTGAGTATCTGGCCCAACGTATCAGCATTGCTATTCAGCGCGGCAATGCAGCCAGTGTCTTGGGTACGCTTCCGATTGGTACTGATTTGGATCAGTTGAACTATCTATAGATCGTTTGCAACGGTCTGTAGATAGCTCAGCTGTTTCTTATGTATTTTATATGTAAATGTACATTTTGTAAATACTGTATAGTCGTAAGTTTGTTTGTGAATAAATTCTTGTATAATTGACATATACTTCAATAAATAAGTAATGTTATTATGTTAAATAATCGGTCTTTAAAATTAAGTCTAGTAAAATTTGGTCTGATACTTAAATAAATAATGTTATGTTAAATTGAATTAAACAAAATAATGTGTTCATTGATAATGTTTAATAATCTTAAGTAAACTAGACATAATATTGAACATCCGAAAGAGATAAACTGTTGGTTCTAGTTCTAACCTAGTTTTATAACATGTATGTACTGTCTCTGTACCTACTTTTTTTTTTCTTCATCCTATACTTTCCCACTGCTGGGCAAAGGTCTCCCCCCTACTCTACCAGTACTTCCGGTTAGCCGCTGCCTCCCACCAGTCTACGTGAAACGTGTCCAAGTCGTCACGCCCACGTTTCCTAGGTCTTCCCCGGTTTCGTCGGGACCTACTTTATGAATACATTTTTATTCTTACATACCTTTAGTACCTAATGGACCATCGTTCTTACCTATGTGATGAAGGTCTGGCGTTCAAAGATCTTATCTTAAGCTATAATATAGAAACTAATATCCGTCATACTAAAGTCATACAGTAGCTCTACCATGAATTTTTACTATACTATAAATACTATACTCGCTAGCGTCTGTAGTTAAAAAAATGTATGAAGATTTGTACAGCGCCTCTAGCGGATAGTTGGGTACTGAAATTCGTCATACTAGTATTGACGTAACTACAGTAGTAAAGTCAAGCGATTTTACTGTGACAACTCATGGTAGAGGTACAGATCTGGACATTCGATTGTGATTTGTGCCCGTTAAAGCTAACAAGTGTGACTCACAATCTGATTCATCGGTATGCGTTTTCTCATAACTTTTATTTCCCCATAGGTGTTACATCTGAATCACCGAGTCTACGTGAGGTCACGGATCCATTGGGCCACATATCGCTGATATGCAAACTGGTCTAAACTGGACCTATCTGCCCATTCCACTGCCTGTGATCATCGTGATGAAAATTGCGCTCGTCCGGTGTTTACGTCGCTCTGGTCGATGTTTACCAACACAATCACCCGGTTATAATAGCTTTTGGTCAATGGGATAACACAGGTAACGGTTATCCGATAGATGGCGCTGTATTGGTTTTAAGACAAATGTTTTGGACGCTCACAATTGTTTTGTGGCCTTAGTGCATCTTTTTTATATTTAACCAACAAAATAGTTTTATGCTTTTTGCCTAAAAAACGTGTGTCAAAAAAAATACGATTCCGCAATTAATTAAAAATTGGAAAAAAGTATGATTCACAACTTCCATCGCAGATTTACCATCTTAAAAACTGGCTTTAAAAACAACTTTTTTTTAATGAAAATAACGATTATTCTTGTTTATTTATCGATATTTTACAAGTCGAACGGCCATGACACTACCTAACAGCGTCACCTAACGGAATAAGTAAGCAGCGTGTTTCCTCATAGTGACTCATGTTTGAGGACTACTTATATCAAACGTAAAACCGACGGTTTATCGGAGTATTGTGTTGGTGAACACAGAGTTTTTGTAGGTTAGTTTTAAGTATTGTGTAATCGGCTAAATTCTAGTGCATTGTGTCAACTGCGAACGATAAAATTGGTTATTTAATATGCCTAAGACAAGAGGCAAGAAATACCCATATATCTCATAAGAAACTTACTAGAGTAAGCCTTTGTTGATCCAATGATTCACATGTTGCCTTTGAGATATTTTGATTAGCTTATTATATAATGTAGTGTAATTACTGTGATATTTAAGATTGTATGAATAATGCGTCATACATGATTTGTAATCTTTGGTGTGTACTGTGCCGTATTAGTTCATTTTTAATTGTGTTGTACCATTATCTGCTTGTATAATGATTAATGAATATACAACAGAGTCTCACCACGCTCAGTTTGCATTTAAAATCCTCAAAAATCTTGTTGTTTTTGTAACTTTTGTCGTTCCTAAATCGTTCAATAGTAATGACTAGTTCGAGCGAATAGATCCCAAATTCTGGAATCTTGTTTTGCAAACTTAGCGTGGTCCGACTCTAATGTTTCCGTACCATTTGTAGGGATGATATTATTTTTAATGATAGTAATGTTTGGTAGGTCCACGGTAATGTGTACCTACTATGTACATAATCCTATTGCATTGTTTTGTAGTGTTAGCATTTGATTACTTATGGTGTAACCTTTTTACATACCTAGGTACTTACATAATTTAGATACTTATATGTAGTAAATAGAAAAGACAAAAAAACAGTAGAGCAATTTAGGTAGAGCATAATTTCTAATAATTTTCAGCTTCAACTTATTTATATAGAAACTGCATAAGTTAAACGACGTGACAAACCGAGGGTCACTGTGAAAGACGCATTCATATATACATATACATTTGATGTATGTACAAATGTTTATGTAATGTGTCTGCGTCGAATATTTATATAATAATATATAAATAAATATATAAATAAAATAAATAAAAAGAAGGAAGAAGAAGGACAATCCACACAACATAATCTAGCCTCAAGGTAAGCAGAGCTTGTGTTATGGGTACTAGAAGACTGACACAATACAAGACATTACATAGATAGATATTTTATATTATACATATAAAATACCCAGAACACCGAAATAAATATTTGCAGATCGTACAAATTTATATAATATTGTGCGTAGTCTGTGTACAAAATTAAAATGTAAAATGTACGTTTTTATATTTGAATTATGTACCTACTTACATACATTTATAGATACAAAATCCAAAAGACGTAATTCTAGTAAATTAATAGCCATTTTGTCCTGTTGACTCGGTCTTCAAAGTAAATATTAATATGACATTAATATCGCTTCAATACAATAACATCATACTTAACTAAACTTACAAAACTAGAGTTGATTTTGTACAATAGTTAAATTTTAAAAAATTAGTCTATGGCCAGAAATTTTGTTGTTATTTTTTTGTTGTTTGGTCTCTAAATTCGCAGTTCTATGAACAAATTTAGTAAAATTATAGGTACACTGAACATAATCTTCTGAATAGCCCTTTTCAATTATTGTAAACTCATAAAACTAAATACAGGATAGTTTACAGTATATATATGTATATATATATAGACAGGCATCACAGCTCAGTTGGTAGTAGCTCTGCCTTCCATGATGTGGGTCGTGGGTTCAATTCCCACCCAGGGCACATGTTTGTATGATGAACATAAATATTTGTTGTGTCTGGGTGTTACTATGTAGGTAATTTTTGTATGTATTTACAAAAAATAAATGAACCTACTATATTGTATTATGTCAGCAGTCTAGTTCCCATAGTACAAGCGTTGCTTAGTTTGGTTTGATGTGTAAATTGTCCGTGAATATTTATTTATTTACATACATCTAAGTCTTAAACTAAACACCTTTTTACCTATCTCGATTCATCTACACATATAATGCAAAAAACCATAAAAAGACATAATAGATCTGATTTTGTAGTGTTAGAATGATCAAAGTGAAAGTTAAGTGGGAAGCGGCGAAGTTACTATGTGGGCGTCAGTGCATTGTTCAGTAATATTGTAATGATGAATAACGTTACTAAGAACCTTAAGTTAGGACCTAGTTGTGTTGGGTTTAACCAGAACAGAATGCCCAAATAAATAGGTAAATATTCTTGAACATTTCACACATCATTGACAGGTATCACAGCTCAGTTGGTAGTAGCTCTGCCTTCCGTGCTATGAGTCGCGGGTTAGATTCCAACCCAGAGCAAATGTTTGTGTGATGAACATAAATATTTGTTCTGTGACTGGTCTATAATAAGTATTCATTACTAAGTTCCTAAAATAATTGTTTTGTAATAAGTAGTAAGTAGGTACCTAATGCTATTGAAATGTAATTCCCCATTAATACAGGGATGTAATAAGGCCATACTAGACTTCAGTGAAGGTATTTATTAACAACTTTTAATAATATTAATATATCAATATATCAAAATTAACAATAATAATGTGCTCGAAACAAATAAGCTATTTAATTCTATATACAGTGCAATTCTAAGTGAAAATATAGACTCTACATTTTCATTTAAAGAGACCATGAAATAAATTTCTATTTTTATTTTTATAAAAACTACTTTTATCCATTTTCTACTTCTATCCTCTGAAGTTGTCGGTAATGGTCTTAGAACATCCTGTATAATACGAGATTAATGCAGCAAATCAGGAAAACTCCACTTTAGTAAGTATTTAAGTTACTGGAAGGCGAAGCATTTAATTTTTACCACACAATGAATACCTAGACATTTTCAGTCTCAGGATGTAATTTTTTATTAAGATGTATATCCAGCGGTGGCTTTCTATATAGATAATTATTATTTATATTCCTTTAATTCTAAGTAGGTATTTTGTACAGGCTATGTTATTTTTAAGATGATTTTTTTGTAAATAATTATTTTAAGACTTTATTGATAAATTTGTACATATTGCTTAGCATTGCTTATTCTGAAAGTAGAAGTTAGGAACTTAATAATATAACATCACATTAATCTCAATTAATAATAATAATTTTGATGTATTACTCATGAATAAACACTAATTTTAGATACTTATATTACAAACAATATTAACAATCATAAAGCTAATTAGGTCGAACTCATTACGAGATAACTAATCTCTTAAATAATTATAATGTCATGGCCTTAACTAAATTTAATTTGTGCCTAAAACCATTTTTGTAAACAGATAAGCTAGTCAAATAAATGATGAAAAATATGCAACTCTTTTTATTTATTTCCCTGCATTACCCTGTAGGTAGGTTTTCATCCAAGTTTATCAGATTCCTCACAAAATAGAAACGAACCAGCCTAAATCACAAGACAGCACACAGTGGGATCACATTTCCTGACATTAACTGAGCGAGCATGCTAATAACTACGCGTATTGTATGACATAACCTAAATCAGAAACTAGCATCTTTAGGATGCCATGTGACTGAGATTTAGAATGTGTGTTTTCACCACACACAATGGTCATGTACATGAACCCCAGCAAAAACATTAGAGGTTCTCGATTATACCTAAGTATGTAGTCATTTAGTGCAGAATAGGTGCAATCTAATAAAATGTACCTATATAAAAATAAGGTACCTACATAACACCGAAGCTATAGGGCTGACTGAGTAAGCCAGACACGTGGATCCACAGCATATCTGGGTACGCCAAACGGCTTCAGGAAGGGACCTAAGTCTTTGGCATACACACCATGGTTAGGCCAAACGACGGTTTTACTCAAAATGATGCACTTTTATAAGTGTAATAATCCTGCAGCTAGGAAAATACCAAAATTTCTAAACAACTTTGGGATTTTCTAATATTTGTTATCTGCAGTCAGAGGAATGTCGTTAGCCACTGTGATTATATTTAACTACTAAAGGAATTTTGATGAATGTTGAAATTAACAAACAAATCCTCTCTGGCAATTCAATAGAGCTCTACTCTATCTATATTAAATAGCGCTTAGCTAGAAATTAAAGCCAGAACTGGAATAATTAAAATATGTACGGTTTTAAAAATAGTCATTTTATTTTGAGTCATAGCAAATAAACGATGACGTCACATAACCTATCACCGGGCTATCATAGCATGTTATTAAACACCTCGTTTGTCTAAACCTGTTTGAAACTACATAAAAACAGTTGAGCATCTATCATACGTAGATTGATAAACTAATCTTCGTCTACGAGTAGTCAGGTAAAAAATAAAACAAACATTTCCAAAATTAAATAACTTCTTTTATTCAGAGTCAAATTTGTTTCCTACATACGTGTTAGAATGACAGACGGCGTAACATTAATTGACCATTACACTAATGGAGCGCCGATAGCTGTTACTTGGTGCAAGTGGATGGTCAGTGAATTTATTATTATTTTAACTGTTAGTTCGCGCGTCATACTTCGAGGAATTCATTTGCGAACAGTTGCATTCCCGCAAACAAGGAATATGTAACCAATAGACGCGAGCATCCTTCCCTGTCACGTCAACCAAGAACCATGTCATAGCTTATTTTTATCATCCCAGTTTATGAAATAGGATGTTGTCACTCTAATTACTCAGTTAACAGTCTAAGCGCAGAATGCAGTCATATTATCAACAGTCCACCGTACAAAGGTTTACTATCGTGTCCAGTGGTTACAATTCCGTGTGTACATCTCAAACTGTTCCCCTAATTAGCTCTCGATATGAGTCGCCGGCTATTTATAGCAGTCTGCGCTCAATCCTTATAACTTCATCACGCGAATATCCATCGAAACGACGCGCGCGCCAACCTACCAGATAACTTACTACCAGTTTCAATACAGACTTTTTTTTAGAATAATAATATAGGTTTTTTTATATTAACTATGCAAGTATGATCACAAATACCCATGAACCAAACGCGTCTCATCCATCTCGAGATAACAAACTACTGAGCACTTAGACTTAGTTTTATTCGGTTTAATTCGTGATAAGTGAGATCGAAGAGCTGGCTAATTGTATGGAGAAAGTCCATAATTGTCAATACAATATTTGCGATGTTACTTTTGAGAATAAAGCCGAATAAAACTGAGAATAAGAGCTCTGGTGCGGCACGAATGCAGGACTGCGTTAATCTCTAACATGTTATGAATCCATCACTCGCACCGCATCGCGTCATCTACAATCCAATGCCACAAACACCTAATTTTAATCAATAATCAACAATTATCGCCCACCGCTAACACTACACGCTTTATTAAATACGATCAAGTGGAAAAATAATTTTTGATCTTCCATCGAAATTAAATTAACATCTTCCATGTTTTATAGACATGGCGAAAACAAATAGAAATAAAAGGCAAAGTCCAACGCACGCCGAGAGCTTCACATGGGACTTACAGCTACGCGTTACAGGCAAACATACTTCTATACGGCCCGGGACCAACACAGACTAGTGATTTTGGTGTTTATTCACAATAACATCACTAGTACACTATTGTGTGACAACCAGGATTATGCTTCTACAACTAATGTTATGAACAAACGTATCCGCCCTCGGCTGATCGCAGTTGTTAAGACTAATACCTACTCTCCATATGCTTATAAGAACACTTCATAAAACAGCTTTATATACTACACAATTTACACATTTATATTAGGTTTACATTTTTACACAGCAATAATAATAATTGTTTTGTAGTTTCCGTAGTTAATACTCTACATAATTCCGAATGCTAAATATTGTCGCATTTTTAAGCTTTTTTTTTTTATTTACACCGAATGGTCATTGGTGTCAGCATAATTCTCATCATAATACAGTTAAAAACGTTATTTATACCACCCCTCATGCTTTTGGAAGATTTCTATTGAAATTGATTGATAATTATAAAACTTGCATGTTAGTCACTAGAACACTGATTCGGTAAGTAGCGAAGTACAAAACTAATAAACTAAATTTCAAAAACTAAACTACACAAGTTAATAACAATTTTCAATAAAACAGACACATTTAATAGATGTTTAACTTCACAAAACAGAACCAAAGTTCAAACAATAAACTATAAATGCTGACAATATTGTCTTTTGTCTGGAATGACACCTTAACTTTTGCTAAACCAAGTTTGAAACAAATCTAAAGCACAATAAGTTACAATTTCGACGACCGATCACAATACTAATCATACAAAAACAGTGTTAATAAAAAATAAATTTTAGAAAATTTATGGCAAAATATTGGCGAAGTATTGCGAATAAGCCCTCCACTAATATTTATGAAAAAGATCCAATAACTTCACAGAGCAAACACTAATCCAAGCGCCTACTTACTAAACTCGCTGTGAAAGATAAAACAAGACCGTAATCCCAATATTATTATATCGATTCGTCGAAACGTGATTCGCTCATTTATCGGAGAAAAATAATAACTCTATTTAATCGCTAATCTCTCGTAACGAATCACATTTCACGAATAAACAGAATAAAACTTAGAATACAGTCTCTGGTCACGTATCCTAGTTAAATATACACCAAGTGGCAATAAACATAGAAATATGGAACTTTAACAATAATGGGATTTCATAATAACCTCTACAAATCGTTACACGTTAGCACAACACAACAAAACAGATGAACGGTGAACTAAAAGTGATATTTACATATATAATGCACATATTCATAAAATATGAGACAATAAAACATGTCTTATGGTATTACGTTTGTACATGGCATTGCAAATATGACTCGGTTGCGAATACACAAGATATTATATGAAAAAGCTTTGCTAAGCTTTCAATGTTCTGAAGTGTGGTCTGAAGTAAACCATTTTGCGGCCTATATTTTGTGTTAGCAAATTTCTTATGTGAAAAGTATTGATGTATGTATTTAGATTCTTAGGGTCTGTCTTCAGATCACATCCGTAATCTGACGTCATATAGGGCGAGATGACACAGTTAGATTTACGGCCGGTTTCTGGAAACCCAAATCACGGTTGATCCGAGTTTGACACATAGCAATTATTTGTTTTTTTCGTTGATCATCGTTCGAGAAACCGGCCGTTAGAATTACTGAGCACAACGAAGTCAAAACTAATTTTAAAGTCACTTGACGACTATAGACGTACAATAAACTGTCTTGCTGCAGTTTTCTAGTCGATCTGCGTCCCTTAGGATTTGTCTTGAGATGTAACATCGTGTGTATCGCAATCGTAATCCACCCAGGAGGTCTAACGTGGTTGTATCCGCGCGGGGCGAGTGAAGCCGGGTGCGGGCGCGGAGTGAAGCGAAATTACAGGCGCCATGTGACCGGAGCTGACGCGTTATAGATCCCTGGAGGAAAAATATATAATTAATCATTTAAAGTGACATTGTCATTGTACACAGTATTACGAATTGTGGTTTGATATTGGATAAAGGGTTTTTTAATATTGGACATTTTTGTTTATTTCAATAATGGAGAAACTGGAAAACCGATTTGGATGACTCTTAGAAAATAGATAGTTCTATTCAATACTACTTAGTACTAGTTTAAAAATAAATGGGTTTTAGATGAAAACAAAACTATGTATTTTGTTTTTTTATTAATATAGAAAATATTGAAAAAATAAACTTTCATGATATCATTATTTAACCAGCCCAAAAGGCTTCTTTATAATCCCATAAAACATCTGTAGAGCAGGAATATGAACACACCTAAGTAGGTATTTTGATGATCACATCATGATCCAATTTAAATATGACTAAACGAGGAACAACATTATAATAAAAATAATCATCAACATCTGTACACCAAGAATATATTATGAAATATTTATAAAAAATAATATCTATAAAATATTATCTACAATTGAGAACCTTCACCTTTTTAAAAGAGTGTAAAAAATTAAAAAAAGAAAGAAAATACAATTGAATCGAGAACCACCACCTTTTTAAATATCAGTTAAAAACAACAGACTATTACACAGTTATGCTTCGGCTACATTAGCGGGCGAATATTCGTATCATGTTGGCGCGACAAAAACATCGTGTTTGGATAAAGGCGATATACTAAGCGATGACACGATGTACCCGGCCACATACATCGCGTTAACACGAATATCCGCCGTAGCCCGCTAGTGTGGCCCCAGCATTATAGAGAAAAAAGCATGTTAAACGATCACCAATGCATTACCTCCACCATTCTTGTTGCATGCTTATAGTATCAAATCGATCCGTACCTACCTCATCCACTGCGAGGAACTGTTGTGTGAGGGGGTAGAAGGTTGATGCGATTGTGTAGCCACTCTCTGTACCACCTGGAAACATGACAACAAATTTTAGACACCGCCATCTAGGTATAAAGAATGAAAACTATGGAAACTAGACTTGATAGGGATACATAGACAATACCATTTATTAATTATTATTTTTTGAAGTGAAAACTTCTTTAGCGGCGCTGGGTGGGTAAAAACTTTCAAACTCGCGTCAGGGTCACGTGACGTTGATCGAAAAAGCGTAAGATCGAGGGGAAGGGAGAGGAACTAGTATCTCCCACTCTTTCTACCGTGCCTGAGTGTGCTGCTCTGTTTAGGCGGCACAGGGCGAAAAATAATAAAAACATAAACATTGTATTCTACCTCATAAATGATAGTACTTTTATACTTATAATTAAACACAACGTTAATATTGAAGTTTTCACTTCTGCCGGCACTCCCGGAGTGCTACCTTTTTTTTATTTTTTTTTGTAGATAATACACAGGTATATGTTTAATTATCTGCCAAGTTGGTCACATTATTCATATTAACGATTCAATATGACATAACATAATAGAGTATTTATAATATTTTACTGAATGGCTGATGTGAGGTTAGCAGGGGGACAATGCACAAATGCACATTACGCCCCATTGCGGGACGTCACTGCAGATCTCGTTCCCCCAACCAGAACTAGAATGATGTATGTAGAACAATGTACATATGTAGAACGATGTATGTAGAACGATATAATATGTAGAACGATATATGTAGAACGATGTATGTAGAACGATGTATGTAGAACGATGTATGTAGAACGATATAATATGTAGAACGATATATGTAGAACGATGTATGTAGAACGATGTATGTAGAACGATATAATATGTAGAACGATATATGTGGAACGATGTACGTAGAACGATGTATGTAGAACGATGTTTGTAGAACGATGTATGTAGAACGATATAATATGTAGAACGATGTAAATATGCAGAATGATGTATGTAGAAGGATGTACCTGTTGTACGAACGCCCTGGTGAGATGCGGCGCGCTGCGCTCGGCGTGCTCGAACGCGCGGCGCAACTCCTCGATGGCGGCCGCGCTGCCCGACCCGTGCTTACGGGACAACTGACAAACAAACAAGCATATTAATACAGTGATATGGACTCCTAGATTCTCAAACTAAGTAATAACTTGTATTTCGGAAACTTAAGTAAATTATCAAAATTATATCCTTTTTATTTTTCGGTTTTTGACGTGACAACGTCTTATAATTCGATAGAGCCGGCTGCACGCACGAAAAAACATGACTCATGAGGCGTTCCATGAAGTGACGTTGTCACGTTCAACTATCATCAGTAAACCGACTTTACAGACAACCATTTTTTTATATAACCTATGACACTCAGCAATAATGTGGCTTTCTATTGGTGAAAGAATTTTTAAAATCGATTCAGTAGATCCCGAGATTACCCCTCACAATTTAACAACTTAACTTCTTTATAATACTATAGTAATATAGTAACTATAGTATAGAAGTATAGATTAAAGATTCGGTATGCAGAAAATGCGTACGTTTATTCATTTATTTTAACTTATAGTCCAAGCGATATTTCCCAACCCGGCAATTCCTACCCGAATTAAATTAAATTTAGTGCAAATGATGACATTTACTTACTTCATTAAGTAGCGGATAGATAAGCTGCTGCAAATAGGGGTGTTTTCGCACTTTCTCCTCGCCATTCGGCCCTCTGTGATCGAGCGGTGACGACTGAAAATTATAAATAAATAATTAGGTACTTATAGAAATATTAAAAGAAACACAACGTAGAATACATATACATATTGAAAAAAATTATTTTAATAAATCCATTTGTAGGTCCGAAACTAGATTCATTCTTTAATTATTTATTGTACACCGAGATAACTTACAGAGCTATGTATAGGCGACAAGGAAAGTGGTTTACCACTTTTGATGACATCTCCCAGTAACATAATTATTCGCTAAGGATTACAGATTGACAGATTCTGAGGTAGCAGTTATTAATCTGTCAAGCGAAAATAGCCCTTGATGTTTTGAACGTGCAAATGATATTCAGTCTTAGAGTGGTAAACCAATTTCATTGTCGCCTAAACAAAGGCGAGCTTAACCCTAAAAAGAGTTTTCTTCCAGCAAACCTTTGAGGTTAAGGAACAAGGTAGAGTTGTGTACTCATTTAGTACAGAACTTAAGATTATTTAAACAAATAGCATAGGAACTTTGCTAAGACTTCATTTGAACGTTTGTCTTCGTTTTGTCGAATTGTCGAGTTTATGCAGCTAAAAACTAAGTTTTTAGAACCTTATAATTTTAATCACCTATATCTTGTAGGTAGAAAACCAACTATAGTCCGAAAAATGCTGAGAGGTCAAGCTGTATGTACAAACTCCTTCATTGCTATAAAACTTGGCCCACATCCGGAAACCAGGCTTCTAAATTGTTTAGGTATAAGTTTCATTTCAGTTTCAAGCTCTGCTTAGCTTGGGGCTAGATGATGTTGTGTGGATAGTCCAGCATTATTTATTTATTTATTATTTAAATTGGTCTAGTGTGAGTTTAGATAGATAGATAGATAGATAGATAGAAAATTCTTTATTGCACTATTAAAAGTAGTGTATACAGGCGAACTTAATGCTACAAATAGCATTCTCTACCAGCTAACCTTTGGGTAGTGAGAATAACAATTTGGGTAGTGCGCAAACATAATTGGTACTGAAATAAGCGTTTAGGCGTGATTCTCCAACAAACAAATCAACTTTTTTTTTATTCAGTTTTGTTTACCTAGTAGATTACTTATTCAAATCTTAATTTTATTTTTGGCTCTTACAATTTGATGATATTACAAATATAAGTACTTACAGCTTTGTTATTATAAAGTACTGTGTCCCGATTGGATGGCTGATGGTCTCTCTCCTTCCTGTCTCTGTCCCGTTCCTTCGAGATCCTTTGCTCGACCGGCGCTGGCACGATTGGTGATTGTCGCGACTGAAATTTTATCAAAATATTTTTTAATAAAATTTAATGAGTTAGTAACAGGTCAACCTATGTTCAGTAAACAAACCTGTAGAGATGGAATTACATTTTAAAATTGTTTACCCTATACTTATTTTGTACTTACTTTTTATTTTGTAGAATTATTACGCAGACTGAAAGTTGTTACGATTAGACTTCCAATTAGTTGTATACACTTTCAAATGTGTCGATGATGCTTTTAAACATTATGTTTCCAAAACTTGGCCACCTCTATGGCGTTTTATGTGGCAGCATATAAGTCGCTCAAAGTACAGGTTCCTAGGCATTTAGTACTTACAGTTTGTATGTCAGTAGCGTTGTTGATGTATAGACTTACAGTTTGTTTGTCAGTGGTGTTGTTATTGAGCGGCGCCGGCTTGCTGAGCGGAAGGCTGTCGGGCGGCACGGGCTCCTCGCTCCTAGTCAACGAACCGTTCTGTTTCGGAACCGCAGGGGACAGTGGCGATGGTATCACTGGAAAATTACAAATATACATTTTTGTAGTCTTTTATTGAAACCACAAATTTATAGAATAAGACAAATCGCTGTGAATTTGTTTGTTGCGATAAAAATTAGATTATTTTTTGTACCCTTTGGACCCTTTAAATGTTCTATAAAAATGCGTGCATCACCCGCAATGTATTTGAAAGTCGTATAGAACAAAATTTACACTACCGAATGGTTAGCCCAGATGGCGTTCAATTTGGGTAACTGACAAGTATCCGCGAAACACGACGAACTGAGTCGTCGGGCGTTCATTGTAGTCAGTGTTTCTCGCTCGTACTCTTTGGGCTTAAAGAAGAGCCACATAATGATATGCGTAAGCACTCGTAACTTGTCAATTTTATTGACATCTATGGCGCGACGACTCATTTGATAACACGAGCACTTTAGCTGTACTGACTACTGTCACAGCTAACCAGAAGTGCAACTTAATTGTAAATTTCGATTTAATTAATAAAACGTTGTTATTTACCTGCGTCTTCAGCGAGGCTGCGTCGTTTGTTGTCGAGTTCAGGCGGCGGGTGTGACGGGTGAGGGGGGTGTGCCGGGTGTGCGGGGTGAGTCGGGTGAGTCGGGTGAGTCGGGTGAGCCGGGTGAGGCGGGTGAGGGGGGAGCAGCGCTCTGGCGCCGGCACCCCCCCGCACTGTCATTATCCACGGCTCGTCCGCTTCACCATCGCCGCGACTGCCGTCTTCCCTGGAAAGTAAACAATCATGTTTACAGCAAAATCAAATTTTTTTTTATTTAAATTAACAGTATCTATCATGGAAAGTAAACAAATATGTTTACAGCAAAATCACAAAAACCTGTAATGCCTTAATCACACGTACCGAGTAAACCGGCGAGACAGTGACGTATTTGAGATACACTGCGCGTCGACATCAGTTTTACTGTTGAACGTTGCAGCATTAGCGCGCAGTGTATCTTAAATACGCCACTGTCTCGCCGGTTTACTCGGTACGTGTGATCAAGGCATAAGTATATTTAAACTGTTTCTTAAAGTAACAGTATTATCTACCTAAAAGTGGACCGACGTTTTGCAATACGACCAATGATTCGGATATTCAGTACTGCAGTATACAGTGACGACTGAAGGAATTTTCCGGACATTATGGGTATAATCCGATTTTTTTTTATTTAATCCGAAGATTTTGGTCTCCAAATGTTTGTCGTAGTCCAGGGAATAGTAAATGAAACAGTACAACGTCTGTCGGAGTCAGCTAGTATTTATATAAATAAATGCTTACGAATCTGAATTCTCTGACTCGGTCTCGCTTTCTTCGCTCCGCTGCGCCTTCCATTTCTTATACCTATCTATGAGGTCCATTAGATACGAATTTTTCTTAGCCTTTCTTATGAACTGAAACTTTAATAATTCCTTTGCTGTTGGTCTCTGAAAAAAAAAACACAGATTAATTATTAATAGAAAAAGAAATACGGACGCACATTTATTGGCACATGCTTGTTAAATCACCTTATTTAAGGTTATATGATAGAAATCACTTTTAGCGAAAGACGGGCCATTGTACAATATGGTTTTTATTTTTTATGTTTTTTTTTCATTGTTGCTGTAATAATTCAGTGGATGAAATATGTAATTCATTGCATACTAGACCAACTAGTATGCAATGAATTATTTCATTCAAATCGTGTCTTCTATCGCTCAACACCTACCTACCTACTTTAATTAATTTAAAAAAAAATACACGTAAAACCTCCTGCTTTTTTTCGTCGGTAAAAAAATAACCCTTACATTTTCTGGATCTTTATTCAAGCAAGCCTCGACGAACTCTTTGAACGGCTTCGAGTAGCTACCCGTGAGTTGTGGGGGATTGTTCTTAGGGATGAGGAAGAGCACCCTCATTGGATGCAGCTCGGAGTTTGGCGGCTCGCCTTTAGCCAGCTCTATGGCGGTGATGCCCAATGACCAGATATCAGCCTTGCTGTCGTAGCAAGACTGCTTGATGACCTCTGGTGCCATCCAGAAGGGTGTGCCGACGAATGTGTTACGTTTGCTAGTGGTATTCGTGAGCTGGCCCGCGACACCTGGAAATTGATGAATCCTGATTAGAAAAGTATTAAGTTTGACATTTTAGTTTAATATCTATACATAAACATGTTAGTGTTGTGATAGTCTCGAATTTTATTCGCATTGTCAACATGCGAGACGTTTCTCTATTTGACATTTAAGTAATCCTTAGCGTATTTAAAGCAAAATTCATATTATTTTTAGAATTTTATAGTTGAGCAAGCACCAACAAAATGTGTCATTGGTTTCATTTCATAACATGTTGAAATTCTTTATGGTGAAAATCAAACACCTATCTACGAGTATAATAAATGAACACATTATTATTGCAACATTTTTTATGATTCAATATAAATAAACCTCTTACCCTCGTGGCTACTGACTTGTTCCATGATTTAGTTGTATAAAAACCCCGGAATAACCTTCATATAATCAAAATATTATGTTTGCGGCTAGTAAAAACAACAGTAAATAACAGAATCCTTATCACATGATTGCGGAAGGAAAATAGTCAAATTACACATTGGTATAAAAGCGCTATAATGAGTCATGTGTTTCAGTTAAATATTGCTTGTTGTCATGGAAACAGCCACAAAGAACTCATAACTATTACGACTGGGCGAAGTGAGACTCTTTGTTGATATTCGATTGACCTACATACAATCGGCTGTCCAACATTTCCTGTATATCTCGAACAAGAATTGTTTAAATGTGCCAAACTTTTGCAACAAAACATGATGTTTGAAGAAGCTATAGTTGAATTGTACAATACTCTTGTGAATGCAAAAGAGCGTTCAGCGTTTGCTTTGACGCGAAACAAGAGCCGCCTCGCAATGTTCAAACATTGGCCGGACGCCAGCGCTCAGTGCCTGTAATGCGGGCTCAACTTATAATGCAACGTCTTGTATCAGATCGGCTTAGCGAGTTCAACTTTCAACTTATGTCTTCATATGAATCGTGCCGTTCCATGGACAAATACATACAATGTTATATTTATCGAACAGCGATCCACTACATTTCATCATTCGTCATCTATATTTTGCATAACTAGAATTCCAGCGTAACACACGAGAGACAATTCAGTATCTATTTATAAGAAAACGTATTTGATCGAGGAACGTTAAGTCCCCAGTACACAATGGCGTATGCTGGCCCACGACAGGCCATCGCCATTGTGTACACGGGGCAATGGCGTATGATGGCGGACAATTGCCGGCCGATCGTGGCGCGCAATCGGAAAGTTGTCGGTTTTTCGGGCACACTTCAAAGGAATCGTGGCGTAGCGTGGCCTGTGGTGTTCACACAATGGGCCATTGTTTAGTTTGTCACCTACAACTTTCAAGTTTATTGATTTATAATAATTGTAGTATTTTAGGTACGATGTTTTCAGATGAATGATGCATTTAATCGTATAGTAGACTCCCTGAAAATACCTATTTAAAAAAAAGAGACATTTCTTCTACGTCCATCGCAAGTGGATTGCCAGACAGCAATGAGACATGCGCCATTGTGTGAACACCAAGTGATCGTGGCCTACAGTGGTGCATTGCAAAGCGTGGCCCAGCATACGCCATTGTGTACTGGAGCCTTTTTAATAGTCTACATTAAAACAATTGAACTATTCGTTTGATACGTCTGTAACTACTAAAGTAATAATTCCACCTTCGTATTAAATCGATAAGTATAGGATAGCCTTGATACGCAAGTCATTCATCTGAAACGATCAATATGACGGTGATCCACCGCGATAAGGCAGTAACAGTAAATAATTTCGTGCTCAATCTTCACGCATCGTTCGCTCTACATCGGCATAAGGAGCGGCCGGCCATCCGTTACGATTCTATTCGACACTCGTGTCGGACCACATAGATAGAAATACGGATAAAAACACTACATGATACTAGAGAGAAACTAGACATTTTTGAGTCACTTTTAATAGTGATGCCATAAAGCACTCGATGAAAAACGCAGCTATTCTAAGATTTATCGGTTCGTAACTCACTCGCACTGACATTGTTATTTTCACTTGAATATTTGTTGACTAGCTTGGTAATTTATTTTATTTTCCAATGTTGAACAGATAACACTGATACAAGAGTGATTCACGCAAGAAATATCCAAATATATTTGACCAAAGGCATAATATACATTTGTGACAACTCACTGGGAATATTATTGCGTACTGTACTTTATCATATTTCATTATGACAAACATTTATCTCACAAATTTGTAGATATAACAATAAAGTAAAATTAAACTCAATCTGAATCGAAGGTTCAAAGAAATATAAGGTCTTTCGGATATATTTTCTGTAAACTTACAGTAGGTTATTTACATAAAAAGGCTAATAGAAAATGACAACTTTGCAACAGTTTTGGTGAATTTGTAACGAATTTCGATTGATATCGACATAAAGGTAATGGCGTTGACTGCGCACTCAAGTCCGTAATTTGCTCGTACCTTTCCATTGCGATTGACAATTATATGACGTGATTCTTAATCCCCTATTTATCTATGACTCACCAAAATCCGCCAATTTGACGTCTCCCATTTCGCTGAGCAGCACATTAGCAGCTTTGATATCCCTGTGCAGTTTCCTCTCCGAATGCAAGTAGTCCAGGCCTCGTAACACCTCCCGCAGTATCACAGCAATGTGCATTTCCTCGAAGCTACCCGCCTTCATCAGGTCGAGGGCGGAACCGCCCCCGAGATATTCCATTATAATCCATAGTTTTGTTCCCTGGAAAGAAGAGAAAGCATAGTTAGACATACATTCGTAACGGTGTCATGGCGTGCTTCGAGATTTTGTATACCATACAGTACTAAAATAATGGTTCAAAATGTAAAACGTATATATACGTGTGTCTATATACAGGGTTACATGGAAAGTCGTGCTAGATCCGTTAAGGGCGTGGAGTACCTATCATTTCTGACTTATTTTACTAAGAAACACCTTACCCTAAACTTAACCCATTTCGAGATATTCGACTTTTAAATTTTTATTGAAAATTGCAGACTTTTAGGCTACTAAATTTATTATTGTTTTTTCTGTGCATCTTATTATTATTATTATTGCATTTTTACATGGGTAATAAAATGCTTTAGGACATCAACCATTAAAATAGTGCATAAGTTAATTGAATAGATCGTAGTAGACAAGTGAAACTTATGAAATAAAAAAATATTTTAGAAGGTTTATTTTTCTATAAGGGATATCTAAAAAAAATATTATGGCACTCGTTCGGCGGATGTTATAATAAATATCTACGTTTCAACAGCTATCTAACGACGTATAATAATCTAGGGTTTGTATTACATTTCGTGGAAAAAAAGTAGTTGGGACGCTCCAGGTTGCAGTTCTAACGGTCCCGCGCGAGCAAGACAAGTAAAGATTTATGTAGATGCGAATGAAAGAAAAAATGTGTTGAGACCGGCTAGGGCTGGGAATACAACAGGGGAAATTGTTTTGGTTGTCAGTCTGCTTTTGTGCTTCGTACATAGTGAATGTGATATCGTTTTGCTCTTTTCTCCACTTGGCTGTGATTCTGAACTATTTATTCAGCACAGTAGCCAAAATCAGAAGAAATAGTTCAGAATCACAGCCAAGTCGAGAAAAGAGCAAAACGATATCACATTCACTATGTACGAAGCACAAAAGCAGACTGACAACTAAAACAATTTCCCCTGTTGTATTCCCAGCCCTAGCCGGTCTCTACACATTTTTTCTTTCATTCGCATCTACATAAATCTTCACTTGTCTTGCTCGCGCGGGACCGTTAGAACTGCAACCTGGAGCGTCCCAACTACTTTTTTTCCACGAAATGTAATACAAACCCTAGATTATTATACGTCGTTAGATAGCTGTTGAAACGTAGATATTTATTATAACATCCGCCGAACGAGTGCCATAATATTTTTTTTAGATATCCCTTAGAGAAAAATAAACCTTCTAAAATATTTTTTTATTTCATAAGTTTCACTTGTCTACTACGATCTATTCAATTAACTTATGCACTATTTTAATGATTGATGTCCTAAAGCATCTTATTACCCATGTAAAAATGCAATAATAATAATAATAAGATGCACAGAAAAAACAATAATAAATTTAGTAGCCTAAAAGTCTGCAATTTTCAATAAAAATTTAAAAGTCGAATATCTCGAAATGGGTTAAGTTTAGGGTAAGGTGTTTCTTAGTAAAATAAGTCAGAAATGATGGGTACTCCACGCCCTTAACGGATCTAGCACGACTTTCCATGTAACCCTGTATACCTATATATAGACACTTAGCTTACGTTATTATTATTAATCCTTGATATATTACTACTCTTGTTTGTTTCTATATCACTAATTCTATTGCACTCTCTGTGGTACCCTTTAATTATAGGGTCTTACTTCTAAGCATACTACTTTAAAATTGTAAAGTGTAAACCCGTGTTGGGTATCCTATCTTATAAAATCAAAATAGAAAAAAAGACGCACGAGTGAGATTCAGACGTGGCGTACTTTTACGTACGTCACTTGATTTATTATTTTAATAGCTATAAATAAATAAATAAATAAATAAATAAATAATGCTATCAAACGAATATTTAAAAATAACTCTAAATACCTTATAATTAGGTTAATTAACATAAAACATATTAATGACACGAACGGAAGTGTAGGAATCGATCGGTACAAGTCGCCCACCCAGAATTATACAAAACCTTACTCTTCAACAAACGTTATCGAAGAAAAATGCTAATGATGGGCGTTAAATTTGCATAGGTACCGTTTATTGTGTAGGTGAAAGAGAAATCTGGCTGATAAATAACTTGTAGGATGATGTAGGCTTGTTTTGCACGTGTTTGGGAAATTTAAGAAACTAATCACGTTTTAAACCAAATGCCATTTAACTAGCACGAATAATGTTTATGTATTAGTAAACATTCTTTACATCTATCACATTATGAGGATATTTTAATTACGGTACATGCATATTATATCTTAAACGACAAAAGGTACCTATACCTACCTATATATTTTGCGAGAAACATTGATTTACGAATTTTGTCGATTGACCGAACAAGGTTATCTCACCAATAACCAACATAAAACTCACGTTCAAAACGTACCAATTTCAAAGTGCGAATGAAATAAGTACGATAGGAACTCTGACCTGGAAAACGTCGAGAGCCGGTTAATTTATTGGTAAAGTTTACACAAACCAGCAAGAATACTTTGCCAAGTTGTTAAAATTGATAAGTCTGACATTCACTGATTACAGGGAAACTCCCGTAGTTTTCTAATAAAAAGTAACGGTTCTTAAGAATTTTATGATAATCGTTATGACGCGGCTGCCACAGCTTCAAGAATGCGACATTGCAGTGACGATGCAGTTAATGAGTAAACGCATTAAATATTAAATTGCTTTTCAAGCAATGCAAATCGACACTTGCACACTTCCGCAAATAATGCACGCCCAGAAAGTCGTCAGCATTATTAATAAAAACTGGTAAAATATTAGCAATCATTGAAATATCAAGGATATTGTGTAGCGTGTAGTATTACAACAATATGTTAGTGTGTTGCAAGCGCAAGCGAAACAGAATTAGAAAAGGATAGAGAACACGAGATTGTTTCATAACAGGAACAATAAGGCGATAAGTCATGTGCACCCCGACAGTGTCGTCACATATTGCGGTACATGCACGCGGAAGCGACAATGGGCGCACCGGAGCGGGGTTCCGTCGGCTCATTCACGCTCCATCAACGAGCATGCTCCAACTCCACCTTTCAGCATCCATAGGCTAGGCTAGACATCAGCGTTCACTAGTCTATTTTGTACAGTCTCGACCACAAAGGATTTACCCACATTCCTAAGCCTTCATTGCAAAAAATTACTCATATAATTTGTCGTTCTCGTCTTATAAATTAAATTGCTTTGACTGACAAGCTGTGTTATAAAACTCAACAAAACACCAATTTTAAAAAGATCAACTAAGTTAAACAAGGCTAAAATTTATTACGGCTTTTATCAAGGTAATATTTGAAAGTTACAAGGCGAAAAGTGATCTTCACTGTCTTCGAGATTATACAAAGCATTTTCTTGGGTAATATTTTATGAGATGTCAGAAGCCTTCTCTGTCTTGCTTATAATAGATGCTTTATTCCACGGCCCACACGTCACCATTGAATTACTTGTAAGATCTTTGACGACATTAATTTTATGGGACGGACGACGTCAAAGAAAAAGGATAAAAGGAAAATATACGAGTATAACACGAGTTCTGAGAAATGGGCATTATTTTGCGTGTTATAAATATCTAACTGGAAGATAGGAACACTTTCCATGGGATATAGGAAAAGGGAACAGCAGGACCCTTTTTAATAAGTTTGGTAGAGTTCGTTTTCATCCAAATTGGGTACCGTTTTTGTTGGGGAATATTTTTATATACAGAAACATTGTGTCGGAGACCAAACGGAAGTGTCCGAAACTGAATGACTGCTTTTGACATTTTCAGGGATGAGTTTTTCGTGATAACACACATTTAATATTAAAGGTTTTGGCTATCGATATATATTGTGCGAGCACAACAAAAAAGATTCGCATGACTGAATTATCATTTAGTAAAGCTATTGCATAGCATTTTTTGCTGGATTACACTGTTACAGTGTTAGGTTATTTTCACTCGGTATTTTCGTTACCGAATTTCAGGATTCGGTCTCCACGCTCATGGCCCACGATATAAGCTATGTAATAGCTTAAAAATTAAGTTCTTTTTCCGTCATGTCAAGGTAATACTGTGCCAAGAAAATGTCGAATAAAAAGTAAAATTTGTGAGTACAAAAAATAAATTATTCCATTCAGAGTTATTTGTGCGTCGACCGTACATCCGTGGAACATCGGGTACCTATTCGGTATGGAATAATATTATGTAAAACGAAAGCCCACTGTGCCAACAATAACACGCAAATATTGTAAACCAAGAACTATGATTTACGTGTATTATCCTATGACTTTGTTTGATACGAAAAGTAACAGGTTATTTTAGCAATAAAAACTTCACATACACAATTAAATCTGTACATGTACGTATACCTATAAATCTGAAATCAATCAATATAATGTTTTTCTTTTTATCCTAATTTTGGCAAATGATATCGTATTTATAATTTTTTCATCGTGATTTTCGTCTTTTTGTCCCGCAACCATCGATAAAATAAACGACTTATAAATAGTGTTGTAGGATGTTGTCAATCAAAAATATTATTAATGGTATGTTGCAAATCATGCGAAGTAGGAAAATACCGCAATCAATTGCAGTGATGAGATGAGTCTCATCACCATTTACTAATGGTGGCATTTTCATTTTTTAAATGATTAACGCTGCATAATTTTTTACGTATAAAGTGAAAATATCAAATAGAATAAAAAACATTTTTATTTTATTCTAATAACGAGATCAGTATACTCGTACTTGTGATGCATTGCCTCGCGTGACTGCAAAGGAAAATTTAACGAGGAATGAAACTCACAAGACTTCATTCATAATAAGCTTTTTCAAGCTCCTTCCCACCCGAAGGCATGTTATATGCTGGCATTCTAGCATCCAGTAGGTATTCGTTGCCATGGATACGATGGCGTCGGTCAACGACCCCGTCGTCGAGACATTCACCAAAGTAAAACATGTAAGTACTTCACTTAGGTACTATTTATTTAGGGAGGTCAAACCAGGGCATTCAACAAAGCAAGTTGCATACAATTTTGATCGGATTATATGCTAACAAGTTTTAATAATGTAGAGGAGAACCCGTGTTAAACTTGTTAATTAATTGTAACTTCATTCGTTATGATGTCGCTTCATCAAGACGGGTAGACAGGCGTTAGGGCGCGTAATCACTTTTTAAACGTACACGTCAGATTAAAACTCAACGTATACGTAAATAATATCAGGAGAATTAACACTCGACACGAGTTGAGTCTGGCTTGAATGCGGGAACAGGGGTGTCTCGACAAAATAAGGCATGCACAAAGGACGTACCTACAAAGTTTAAGGAACTTTCAGTCGGATCAATAGCGACGGGAGCAAAATAGCTAAAGTTTAGAACTTTTAAAATCGTGTTAATTTTAAAAAGGTTTTTATAGCAGGCATAACTATACCATAAATGAATATTTTATAAGGTGTCTAGTCTAATCATCTTATTGTATGGTTACATACGCTATTCATATGGAACATGGCTATTATTTCCTAAGGTAGTAGAGCACACATACACTATAATGTGGTTAAACAAACAATTACACCATCACTGTTTCTATGCGCCTCTTTTATTTGCTTTGGCTCTCATGTGGTCGGAAACTAAATATTTGAAGTATTACAGCTAAGGTAAGTACAAAGTAAGTATGTAACTTCAAATTCTATGTTATCTCAATAAACCTTTTCATTATGACAATAATCACCCCTTTCAAGCAAATTGAAAAAGACGCAGAAGCTCACACGCTAACAACTGGGGTCGCTGGTAGTACTAGGGGTGGTGGAGTTCATCATTCGTTTAACTAATTCAAGGCTCGCGTAGCCATGGAGACGGGATCTCTATTGCGCCTTCATAATATCCCGGACAATTAGATTCCTCAACTGCCTGTAAACAGTTGTGCAGCCAATTTAAGTTTACAACAAGTATTAACTGGCGTCTTAGTTTTTCAACTCCAAGATAGCTGGAAACTAGAGGAAAATAGTTTTCCAGACGGTTGCACGTCGTCGGTGCTAGGTTTAACTTTCCCAATTATTTTAAACTCGCAGCAAATAACAATGTTAGAATTGCAAGGTTTTGTGCTTATAAACTCTGTTATAACTAACCTTGGAAAGTTTATCTATCTTCATGCAAATCCCGTCAGCAACTGAACAAATTCTACGAGAAATTGCGAGAACTTTTCTATCAACGTCAGAATTAAATTCAATGCACTTCAATTTACACAGCGCTCGAGCTTTGGAATGATTTCTGTTAAAAAGTGGACGGAGATAGAATAATCTAGGGATGAGCGGGAATTGAAGAGTAAACCTTGACACAAGTCCGCGTGGTCCAAAATGCTTCCAAACGCTAGAAAAAGGTAATCCAAATACTGTGTAACTTCCCAATTACATTTCCAATGGTTCCTTTATCAGATTGATAAAGAATTCCCGTACAGCGGGGGATAGCCATGCGTTCTAGGATTTTATTAGCAATTGCGATATGGGACAGATTCGTAGAAGTTTATTTATCGTTACTGGGAAACGTATAGTCATGTAGGGTATCGTGCAATGTAGCGTGATAATTTGTAGTATGTGTTTTTAATATAAAAAACTAAATTCTGCTATTCTTCTTTCATACTTTATAAACTGAACATTTCTAGGCAAGTTTTAAACATCTTTTGAATTAATAACAATAAAATAACAATATAATGGAAATAAAACATCTAGAATTTTTTTTTTTTTTATTCTTTGAAGAAGTTTCTACAAAACGTACACGACCAAAAGATGCATGTATTTAAAGGCAAAAGTAGCTCGTGCCGACATCTTTCCATTTGTCATTACGAGTAGGTAAGTTGAGGCGGGACTCGGAGACGGCGGCGCGGCGTAATCCTCAATATAACAAGGAATTATCCAGCAGCACGGCCAACATACCGCACCAAACTTCTCGGGATGCTTCAAAGTTGTAAACCTACTCAGAACAAATAGTCAAAGTTCGCTCTCTCGAGAACAAATAAAATGTTTCAACATTACTTAGTGCTGAGTTATGAAATGAATAAGAGCTCGCAGCGAACCGCGGTTACCCTACCAAGAGATAAGAGTTGTTAAGATAGTCTGCTAGTCGTGTCAACTAGCAAACATTTCAACGGAGGCCTATCTCTGTCGACAGCGACGTGCGCCGGAGGCTCTTTGTGCAAACAACATTCTTTTTGTTAGGATTATAATCCTAATATAAAGACTATTAGAATAAGGAAATATAATATTCATGGGACGGCTCGCGCGTCAGTATCATCTCGTGCCTAAAGATTTAGATGTCGCCATAAATAGAATCTGCGGGATTGTTTGTTGCACGCTCCCCAAAATAGATATCTGTTTGTGGATATCGCGTTCCATTTCCTAAAGGAAACGGACAGGTAATATAAAGCGGCGGGTGTCGGGAATGGTTTCGCTGTAACGTTTCAAGGACCCTCATTCGGCATCGTCCCACCGGCTATAAAACCTTCAGTACCACCACACCATAAAATTCCCCTTGAAGACTCCACCGTGTCCAAAGTCGTAAGAAAACTCTCAGGTGGAATTGTACTGTATCGACCGTAAAATTTTAGACTACGTATTAAATTGTCATATATGTGAAGTTTGATTTGAAACGATACGTTAGTACTAAGGTTTAACGACAGAGATTCCCAAATAAGATCTGTCATAAAAGCTGTGCAAAAACGTAACGAAAGTTTTTATTGTACAACTTTGATTAGAATAGAACTTCATGTAATTGAATAGCAAATAATATTTTGCTTTTTTTTACAAACAAATGGAACTACTAGCAAAGCCATTAATAACGTCGCAGTGCCACACAAACTTCCATTAAAACTCAAAATTAATGTGTCTGGAAGCTCTTGCGATATATTTATTTTATTCCCGACAAAGCATTTTCATGTAAATGAAAGTTTTATGACGGACAACATTTTATTGCCAACTATTTGTTTTAATAGTTCAACTAGTAGCGTTTCTGTTTGAAAACAACCCATCATTTAATAATTTAATTTCTTCATATTAATATTTTTATCAATTTAATAGCAGATGCGGTCAGCCCGCTAGGTACAAAGGTATAATATTGGTTTTCAAAATTGGTTACAATATTAAAATTCTCCTATTCTTAACTTATCCAATTTCGTGCTAAGGTTGTGCTATGCTAAGGCTCTAAAATTACGACCAAAGTTTGGAACTCCATTAGCATTATAATTTAGGCAGTAGCGATGCTTTTTGTACCACATAATCTGCGATAACTTAGCTTCGTCGCTTTGACATTTTATCTTATTCCGCATTCTTTATCATACAGTCATTGATAAACAAGTTCTAAGATTTATTCAATTGATTAATTTTAGTATTGATCAAATCCTATGTTAGCGACGTAAACAACATGTAAATAGGAAAAAAAATATCCGTTTGGTATAATATTATAATTTTGTTACAAAGCATCGTACCTAGGTCTTTTTAGTGCACATAATCGAACATTACAATGTACAATTATGAAATTAGTAATTTCAGTATGTGCCTAAATAATTAAGTTATTTATCTAAAAGTCGATCCGGGTTTTTTGAATTAAAACCTTTACACCAGCAATAAAAATCCCCATCACCATTAACCAATCCTAGTATCATAGCGCCTGGTTGCACACGAAGTTATAGCGAAATTATGAGAATAATCTTTTGCAAATCGTTAAAAACTCAACGATAACTCTCGGTTTATAGCATAAGGAATAACATCTTCCAATTTATTGAACATATTTTTTGTTTGTTTATGTGGAAAAAAACCGATGACGCGTGATGAGGAAGACGCGTGCGCATCGCCCTCGGGACACGCGGCCGTTTAGTTAACAATATTTTATTATATTTCGTGGGAATTAGCAGTCGCATTGTTAACTTTGTATTGTTGAGTAAAGTGCGTTACTGAATTTAGCGTTTAAATAGCATATTTCTGTTTATATGTGCCAAACTATCTGAAATTATATATTTGCTAACCGGATTCTGTTGGAATATAAAACTGTACTGCTTATCAACAGGAAGCCGAATGTAAACAAAATCATCCGCTCCTGTGAACCCGTGACATTTAGATGATCGTAATCATCACATCCTGCGCGGTCTGCTAATTCGCCATTGAGACAATCTCGTAAATTATGGTTTAGGTTTAGTATTACAGTGGACCATTATTCAGTTTGGAGCAAAGTATAAAATAAGAAGGGATTGTACGCTGGTATAATGCCTACGGGAAATTCCGCAATGCGAAGTCACAATCAAGTTGATATAAGGCATTTGATAAGCTCGAAACGTTTCCCCGAGGAAACAACCACGCAGCACTAATCGCGTTGTAACGGGACGGTAGTTACGTTGCTCCCCAACTCAAGCTTGATTTTCCTTGGGATATTGACGGAACGCAAATGTTAGTAATCCCATTCAAGTCACGTTCTCAAGGATAATTGCTGAATTCCGTCTATATGCAGGAGTTTGGGCAGAAGCTGTAATATTCATGTTCATTGGATGAGTTCTAAGCTCAACAATATCGTAGTGTTATAACAGGCATAATTAAACTGTGTCCAATCGGTCTTTGACGCTGAATGCCTTCCGACAGCCAACATGTTGGTCGTAGTGGGTAATACAACGGGCACGATGATTAGTTTTGGTATAGAATTTGGCACGGTCTACCTAAAGTGACGGTAGACAATAGGAAGCGTCGTACTCTATCTAACTGCGCTGGTAATGGATTTTCGTGGACAATCATGGATTGAAAGGACCGTGAGTCACCGGCGACACAATGCACTCGACAAGAAGCAGGACACGTGCAAGAAACTGTTTAGGATAAACTATAGTCGTAAAGTTTAGTTAGGTTCAAAATTACAGCAATTAGATTTTATGTACCAAAAATTGGAATTTATATTAGATTAGTTAATTGACTGGCGTGTAACAGACACCAATTTGAACTGATTTTGTGCGCTCGTCGCGTACGATCAAAAGGTCGATCTAATAATACTCGTGCAGCTAGTTCCTAGATGCAAATTATTAACGATTCTGTAATATTTATACCGTATATTTAGACTAGAAATTGGTTCCATACTTTGATTTATAATATAGAACTATTTTAGGCTCGATATTTTTTTCTACAAATAATATAGTTAAGTACCAAAACAATAGGTCGTAATCAAATCAGAAACTGTCGAGGTAAAAAATAATGAACAGACGGTCAAAGCCGTATATTCGAATGACAAAGAGATCGTGTTCCAGCAAGAGAACAAAGCCAATGGTCCTTGACCAACAACGCAACCGGCCGGCAAACATACTTTTACTATTACAAAGCCTGTTTCATTCACTACTCCTAGAGCAAAGCTAGAGCAGTTGTTCGGTTGTTCCAGTAGTGTCCTTTACTAGACAATGGATTTAGAAATGTTTTTAAATCTTACATCACCTTTATATTACGATTGTCTTCACTATGAATGGAAAAGTATTGTTTTTACATATCGATGTCATTCGTTTAACAAACTAGTTTAGATTTTAGATTGAACAAGTGTATCTTGTAGAAATGAATATTATTGACCATCGTGTTTCAATATTAAACTTCGAACCCAAAGAAAAGTTAGCGTTGACTTTATGTCATCATTACGTATGGTAATCAACATCAAGTCTGCGCTAACTTTAAGATAGACCGTTAGTCACCAAGGTCACAATTCAACCAGCTTTCTCAGTCCGGGACATTGTTAGCGATACATCAGCTTATTTACGCCAGTGGTAGGGATCACAATGGAACGACTCCCACGCGTCAGCAAGAGTATTATGCGTACAGTGTTACCAGCTTGTTATTGCTCGCAATAATAGCCTGGATGTCGTTTTACCACTCATTATACCGATGAATAGCTACTTACGTGACGAAAGATCATACTTTCTAATGGTGTTGCAATGCCGCGTTATTGTATTCAACGTATCTTCATAATGATATACTTTTTTTAATTATTTAGCGCCAAATGTACAATTTTAATAAGGCTTATTTTTCTTCCTCGGTCTTGAGTGAAAAGAGTCTACGGGTAATATTTAATTAATTCAAACGTTCATTCCTCTTGTTTATTTTATACGATTTGTTCTACAAAAGGTTTATGTACTTAAATTGCTTTGTTTTTACAATCATCCCTCGCTTAAACCCCTTCACTCAGTTTAAGACGATAAAATTCTATAAGCACAGTTTATTTGCTTATTTAGTTGAGTTCAATTTAAATAAGTAGGTAGGTACAATAAATCTATAAGTACCAGCTTTCTTTCTGGTTCAAAAATATTGTCATTTAAACAAGCGAGGAAATTATTATGTTGTAAAACTAGTTTACCCATTACCATCTTAATGTAATGATGATGAACACCCACTATTAAATATGAATAAATCAATAAATGTAAAAACCGGTTTGCTATCACACAGTAATCTCCATGGCCCCGATCTGACACGAATTCAGAATTACGCGGACCGAGACCCAAGCCCGGAATAAGATGAGAATTTGAATAATTTCACAGAACAAGCGAATACAAGTACAAACAATTGGATTGCCAGCCAGTGCCACTAAAAATAAACTTGCATTAATATGTAAATGTTTTTCTTCCTTTACTTTCTTGTTTCTATGTTACTCTAATTTCCTTAAGAGTTTTATGCTATAAGTTGCTAAATCAACGAATTGAGGTGGCGAGTCCGCTCAAAGACGTTTTATGTCCATCATTGTCTAATTTTCATTGTATTGTGTGAATGGTTGTGCAAGTATAAGTACACTTATAATTAAACATGCCTCTTCAACTCTTCCCATTTCTCACGAGTTCGTGTAGGGTTGATGTTTCTGATGTATATTTACGACAGCGGTCTCTCTACTAGATATCTTTGACCAATACCCGTTTATGCTTCTTGTGATTACTTTAGAATTGGTAGTTTTATTTTTAAAAACAGGTTACGCATACTGAATGATAAAATCGGAGTACACTGGTTAATTGCAAATCCTTATCCTACTAATATTATAAATGTGAAAGTTTATGTGTGGATGGATGATGTATACATATTTGTTACTCTTTCACGCAAAAACTACTGAATGGATTCTAATGAACTTTTACAATAATGTAGTTTATAGATCAGAAAACACATAGGCTATAATTTATAACGATATTGTGTGCAAAATATAACGACAGTAAGACGAAGTCGGGAGCGCTAGTTAGGCTTTTATAGACACAACGGTTCTGTCTCATAAGATCATGTTATACAAGCATATTCGACAGTAGTTATTGGCCCATCATTGCACCGCATGCAAGGTGTTTGGAAAGTCAATGACAGTTCCAACAAATCCCGTTGTTGACTCGCGCGGTGTGGCGTGTGCTCGTGACCTAACGGACCCTGGTGTTGTGCCGCATACGCAGTTCATGTGTGCTGATTAGTTTTCGTGGAACAATGGTTACCACGAACACCTCCGAGGGAGATCTGAGTAGGTTACTCAAGACATTTGATGTGAGTTTTACTACCAAGACTTACAAAAATGTGCCTTGCTTGGTGTAATAAAGTTCAAGACATAAAGTAAAATTGCTGTATTGCTGTACCCGAACGAACGTTGTGGTTTATTTAGAAGACAAAGATAAACATATAATGGGAAAAGGAAAGCTTACAAATTAATTTACCCTCGCACGCCATTGTAAATTCAATTTTATTCTAATTTGCGGTGAATGAAATAAACCCACCGTTTATAATGAAAATTGGATTAGAGTGCAGGTTTCAAGAGTGAAATCTCATTCATAATCTCATCAGATTTTTTCTTGAAATGACGACTATTATTACTCGGTAAGGACACTACAGAAAGCTGATTTTATTCGCTTGTTTGAGAAAATAGGCGTAAAAGTAGATAACATTTTACAGACCTATATCTGTATATCTTTGAATTAACGTGTCGAGCACAGAACGACTAATTCAGCTACGCTATCGGGGTTTTCAGCAGCGGGATTTTCATATCTGCCGAAGATTAATGGACTGGATGAAAATCCTTATGTTTCGTTGGACTCAATTTGAATTGCCTTGTTACGCTTGAATAGTTTCTTGTAAGAGAAAAACATAATAAATTAAATATTTAGGGCAGTACGAGTTGAAGCCTCAATCCAAGCAAAATGTTTTCATGTATTAAAAATAAGTATTTACAACACGTCCAGTCTTCTTGTGAATATGCTGTAGATGCAGAAAAAAAATCTTCAGCAAGAAGCGTCCATATATTTTCCAAATCGCATTTTTATGTTTAATGAGAAGGAAACTAAAAAGCTTGTACAATGTGAGATATTTTCCCTCAACAGAAGAACCGCCATCGAGGGAGAAGCGAGGCAGGGAGACGTAAACAATTTAAGAGTGCCCGCTGCACTTCAGGCGAAGCAACGGAGCGAATAAACGCGACGCGCTAGCCGGACAAACACGGGGCTAGAGGCTAGTTCAGGGACGCTCTGCTCAGAGCTCAGCTCAGAGACGGAAGATGTCTTGAATATTCGGTATTATTATGGTATATCATTAGAAATCCAAATATGTGCTAATCTATCTATCATCTTTTTTAAACCATCGAAATAAATCCAAAAGCCGGTTGTAGTTTTTCTACTTGGGAATTTTCAAATCCGGCTTTTTCGAGGCAAAGTTTCATCACAACCTAAGGCTAAAGACTAGACTTGTCTTTGGCCTTTCACACAAATCCCATTTAAATTGGAAGCTAAACAAACTTTCAGAGCTAGGATCCTTCGCTAAACATTTATCTTAATGAGGTTTATTTTTCAACAGTAACCCTCAAAGGACCACTTGAATTAACGAGGTGAGTGAGAAACTTAAAATAAGTTTTTTACTGAATAGTAGGTCCTTTTGGGGAAACACAGAACGATTTAACTAGTTTTAGTTTTTAGTTTCTCTTCAAAACAATATCCGAGATGATGGTACTTTATACCTTTATTTTTATTAATCTTTATATAATTTTATGTATAAAGATTACCCAACGAACGTGGCGCCACGCAATCCATACCTATAATATCACAGAAAATATGAACCGCGATAAAACTAACATTCAAAATGTATTCAGGTGAAATCATAATTGAACGGCCAACCTTGAAATAGTGTTCCACACCGGCAAATAGTATAAATTACCTGAAACAAAAACATTTTAGATTAAAATCATGTAAAATGATCACAAATAAAAAATAAAAAAAAGTATTTTGGGGATTACGCATATTTCAATTTTCTACAAAAGTAGCAAATAGCTTTACTGAAGAGAGGTTCATTTAACTGGTGACGCAAACAACTCGAAACAAAAGCCCGTTTCATACGATCACAAAGATAATTTGGAAAAACAATGTCTTGGCAAGGCGCTTTGGTATTCGTAGCCAAACGGATTCAAGAACTGAAGTTTCTAAATTAGAAGGGCGTAACAGGAACCAACGGGGTAGATTTAATGTTTGGTAGGCACGACACAACCTGCTTACGTCACGGCTAAGCTATTCTTAGTGAGGTATCAAGTTTATTTATAGGCATAATAAATTGTTATTCATATTTCTAAAGAAAGAAGCCGTTTCATTGGCATACTTTTTAGTCATTTTTGTCGTGTGTACGAACGTCCAACACAGAGAATTTTCGAAAAGAAAACAAGGGAAACAACAAAGCCGTCACTATTTCGCCTAAAACGAGAAAGTGGCTTAGTTAGGGGATTTGACAACTCCTGAACAAGGCCCATGAAACGGATTCCAGCGATTCGGCGTACGCTCCGAATAGTAATCCAGCCAATCAACTCAACGTGTGGCCCATTGCACAATTACTGCTGAGTGCTGACTCCCGATGGCAATCAGTTTCGAAAATAACTTAGCAAAACTAGTATTTGAACATACATTATTAATCGATTTTAAAGCCGGAATCTGAATCCACTGATAAGATTTAATAGAGTCGACGAACTATTTTTATCATCTAATGGAATTTTCGCTAATTCGCTAAACTTATCAGCTATTTTGCGATGTCGATTATCATTTGACTGTCTTTAATTAGCAACATTATAATAACAATCTACGTACTTCTATACTACCCTATTACGAAATCTAAATTGTATTATTGTTCTTTAGATAAAGCCTTATTGAAATTCCGTGCGTGTTTTGCACTGTAGATAAGGACGAAATAAAATGGTATTGGTTTATTTCATTTTATATAACTATTTTATTTCATTTTGTTAAGCTTTTACTTGTTTTACTGATAATGTTTTAATAATGTGTACTTTGTTATTTTTAAGCAAATTAATGCAAAGTCTGTCTATGTCTAAATTATAAAGAGCAAATTTAAAATTAAAAGTCTTTGTGAAATAATCGTATACGTCATCCCTGAAGCCCTGACCCAGTCGATTACTACGGACACCATAACGCCATCAGAGTAAATAGCGTTCCATTAGAATATAAAGTCGGGTCGGGACGGGCCCTACCTCAACACGGAAATTATGATCACAGTCATAAATCATGCCTGGTTCACAAAAAGATGCGCTGGATCTGACAGTTTTTTATGCGGACCGCCTTTTGAGAGTTCCTCGTTAAGACTTTTAGTGCAAGGCTCTTATTTTAGAACATCTATATTCTATTAAAAAAACTATTTAATTTTGCATATATTTTAAAATTGGTTCAGGCGCATAACTCAAATACGAATAAAACATATTCTGTGGGCATGTAACTGGTACGAAGCAGTGTCTGTCTGCCATCCACAGGACAAAGGCCAGCAGACCTTGAATTGTCACCGGATCCATTGTCAGCGTGCACAATAGATAGGATTTTACCAGGCAAGTGCCAAACACCATCGGCATAACTAAAAAAACAATAAACATTGATATAACAATCAACACAGGAAGGTCAAGCGAGCCTAAATCTATACAATTTATTTTTAACATAATAATGCTTAGACGATATGCTAAAAATATTTGAGAGAAGCTTAAGGTGTAAGCAGCTAAAACAGCAATAAATTATTGACATAACTATGTTGGACCCAATAGGTAACTTTGTGGCCCTTGGAGGTTCATAGCCTAGATTACGCTTGTAATTCGTCAATGTCAGAAGGGGAACTATTAATGTTGGCAATGAAGATGTTCAGGATGTGGGCTATTATCAAAGAGTAACGCACATCATACGCTTGTGAACGATTGGACTTCGAAGTAATTAGATGCTCGTGCATTGTAAACCGTTTAGGTATAGAATTAAGTGATAATAGACAGCATTCGTTGTTTACATTACATTCAACATGCGGATTAAAGTTTTATCCTTATCCGTAACGAGGTCACAAACATTATATTTGCAGGATAACATGCCAACATAGATAATCAGCTATAGCATATAAAAACTACCGCAAAGCACTTTTTAATAGCAGTCCGATTTGCTGACGTAACTCGAATAAGTACTACCTTACATACTAATAAACTTTGTTTAGGTTACGATGATTAATGGCGTAAGATGGTTTAGTTGGGCGCAGAACGAATCTCCTTACTGGTATAATTATTCCGAGGAGCATAATGTTTAGGCACTCGCCATTGACGTACGTCCGCTACACAGAAAACTGTTACAAGGGCAGTTGGGCTGACCCTTTTTTATAACAACCCTAATTTTACCCCAAACCTTTTCTTCTTGGATGCCCCAATCATCTTTATTTTCATTGTACCTTGTAAATACCATTTAGTTTACACCTACTCCCTGTAAAATGTTGGTGTTTTCTTAGGATTTAACCATAAATAATCGCAAAGTTTGAACTGCCAAAGGTATATGAGATTTTTTTCACTTAAACGATGCAATGCAATCCATTATGTTTGGTAAGTTCAAACATACATTACTATGGAAACTGACTGACGAAGTTGCGAGCACGATATTCAGTGAGAAATGAAATGACCTCTTTTCATTTCCCATTAATTCCATTATAGCGCCAGAGAATCGAGGTCCCCAACACCATGAATGCGATGCACTCGCTCATTACGAACTAGTTGGCAGTAATGAATACTTCAAACAAATAAAATGAATGAACGAAAGTGGAGCAGTATTATTGGAGCACTGAGAGCCATAGTGAGGAAAATTAAATGCTGCAGTTTTAAAACAGACGACGCTTTCATATTATTTATTGATATTATTGATATATTTCATATAATTTATTGATATTATTGATAATATTGAGCCTGGGTGCATGGAAAGAGCCTCCTCGTGGCGCACACCGGTAACAGCTAGGCACGGTAAAGCAGTGTCTAGTCTGGCTAATCTTACCCGATGCTACAACAAAGTACAGTCGTAGCATCGACACGATAAGAAGATTGATATTATGTATGTAGTTAGTGTATGTAGATTACATATACAAAGATTATACTATCTATTGTTACGAACTGCGATAGGAATAAAGACATCTCACCAGAGTAATTTGTCACAGCTATTATTATGAAAGTGAATGAAATCTTTAAAAGCAAAATAAAACCATATAAATAAAAACGAACATGTTCATACTAAAACGGTCGCTTTTATCAGCAATTAAGGTTGGTTCGCCCAACTCATAAAATCAATATTTTTAACTCCTAAAAACGCCAATTCTGTGGATTGACATTAAATCATAGAGGCACTTAACTTTCCGTTGAGAGCGGTAGGTACGATAACGATAAAGTTGGAAACATAATTAACATTAGTGATACTGATAGACAGGCGTGTGGATGCGTCATTCTCATCGATTGTGAGGACTATCAGGTACCTACTACTAAACCACCGAGGAATTGAAAGGTATCATTGTTTGAAACCCACACAAAGACAGCGAAGGACTTCGCATCTCAAAGGACTGTTGCATAGCACTCATTATTATGAGATGATGTAAGAAATGGATAGTAGGTTCTGCAATAACGGAGAGCACCGTTGCTAGGGTACACAGTATAAAATAATGAAAATTGTAAGGTAAGCCTGCGAGCATAATAAACTGAAATGAGGGGTCTGGATGAAAATACACAACAAAATAGCCGAACTCTTTCCTGTCCTTTTACCGTGTGCCATCCAGCCATGAATTTAATAATGATTATACATAGCCATCGACGACTCTGCAAAATCAAATGATGCATGAATTTTCTAGTCATAACAACATACTCGTAAGTGCACTCGTATGAGTAATACGCCCGCCCGCGGCGAATTTGGGTTAAACGATAAAATTGTGTCGCAATCCAACCACCCAGCTGAGGTTGTCAACACTGATGCGGGTAACAAACTTATCAAGTACTTTAATACAGGATCGATTACTGTCATGCATCAATAAAATATGGTATTCTTACTATGTGAATCATTTGTAGTAAAAGAACGTTTACTGTAACACGCAAGGTGCCGACTTGCTCACGAGTTTCGCTACAATAATTTTTCACCATGATAAATTTCACATTTGCAACTCACGCGCACTACCTAATGTTAGAATTATAACTTATTTTGTAGTGATAAATCATGATTGTCATTTAATTACAGTTTGCTGCTTGCTATCATAGTTTTATAAACATAGTTTTATTTTAAAAGTATTGAAACATAAGTCGTTTTATCATTTTTAGTTCACGGAAGGAAATACTTGTTTATTTTTAAATAATATATTATATACATGTTAAAATTACTAATTTATTTTTAATACTGTATTACATAATTAATATTATTTTTAATATTTAATTTAAGATCTAGAAATATTATCATTTTTGTAAAGAGAAAGGCAAGATGGCGAGCGAATGGACGGGCAGTCTGGATCGAGCCATAGTGTAGATAGGTTGTTCAATTTGTTAAATACAAGTGTGAAAAGTTATTATCCTCGAGTTTTACATTTCATCACCTGATTCCCTACATCAGAAGTGGCAAAAGGACCATGGTATGGTGCACGAAAATGAAGAAGAGCGTGAGGGTATGAGCTCTCGATCTCGACACCGAAAGAAACGCCGATATCGTAGCACCAGTTTGGAGAACAGTTTTTCAGATTCAAAAAAAAAACTCTTCTAAGAACAGAAGAAAAAGACGTCGTCGCCAACGCCACGAACACGAGTCGCATCGACAGCAAAGATCGAGACATCGGAGAAGTGCATTAGTACGTGTGTGAGCCCCTTGAGGGTGCTTACTTATTGGACAACTACCACTGAACGCCTCATTGTAGTGATGAGCGCGTTATGCAAGGTCAGATCCAATCATTTACTTTGATTCTGTACATCAATTCTAGTTCGCAAGATATCGATTTTTTTTAGTGTGGGTAGTAGGTAAAACGAACGCGTTAAAGTAAATGCTGGTCTAAGACAAGCAAATGCTGGTCCCGGACAGTTCGATTCTTGAAGGGCGATGCTTGTAGTCGACTTCGAGCGAGTAGTCAATGACCCACACTAGTTCAAAATGAGTTGAGCACATGTTATACGGTAGTAACATAATCGATTTCGTAAACTTTCAGTAAAATATGCATTTATAGCCATACCACATATGTAGATTGTGCTAGGTGTTTTATTTTGCGCCTTTGTTGAGTTTAGTAGACTATTGGTGTGGTTTAGTGTGTGATAAAGGTAACTCATTAGTATGAGCCCCTGTTATTTGCAGCCCGATAGATTTTTTTTTTTTTTTTTTGAACTTTTTGTTAGTAAAATGCAAAAAGGAAATAACGACTATCGCTTCAAGTCGTTTCTATAAGATCTTTTTAGATTATTTTGTCCGATCGAAAACTACCCGTTATCCGTTAAGTGTGATAAAGTTTTGCGCTAAAGGCTAAGTGTATGTTCATTTCTAGCAATGTGCAATGAGACAGATTTAGGTTTCGTTAGTTCTGCTTGTGATAACATCGAAAGAACATTTTTTTTTTCTGTCTAAAACAAGTGACGTCATTTTCGTTAAGAGATAAGAGAACTGCGTCGAATCTCGCATTCTTTTCGTTGAGGGTACCTATCTTAAAATGGTGAAACGTGCAATATTCTTTTTGTAGAAAAATTTCGAAAATATATTTGATGGCGAAGTAATCGTTTTATCTCTTTAGAGCATACTTCCAATCTATCCGGTAGGGTAGACAGCGGACGTAATTAGTTATTCTAAGTCTAGTAAACATTTCGTTAGCAAGAAATGTTCTTATCAAGTTTAGCGAGGTTGTTGATACCTAGGTAACTAAATCATCGAGTGAGACCGTTAGTTACAGTTTTTAAAGGTGTTGAATTATTTATCGTCCGTCAAAAAGTATTTAAGTTACAGTTTTTAAAGGTGTTGAAGTATTTGTCGTCCGTCAAAAGTATTTAAGTGTCCAAGAGTGTGTGTAAGAGGTTTGCAATCCGCATATTCGACGTACCTGGATAATTGTTAGTTAATTTAGTCCAGATATCCGTTTGTTTTTAGATCCAAAAATTTTAGACCTGGATACATAAGGTAGACTAGCTGGTACATACATACAGTTGTGTGTTTATTAATGCAAAGAGTGAACAGTACATAGCTTCTAGATAACGGTATGATCAACAGCGTGTTGTGGTGCTGGTCAACCCAATCATACCGCTTAGAAATCGAGAATTCAATTCAATTCAATTTATTTTTGTTCCACAAAGATACAATTATATGTACACTTGGAAAAGTAAAAAAAAAATGTTACAATTTATTTCCTATATTATTTCTACATATCACTATGTAATTTATCTTATATATTAGATTAGAATAATAACGTTAATGAACAAAATACATCAATTAATGACATTATAAACTATTAAATTCGTCAGCAAAAGCTTCGTCAAGATTGTAGTATGATTTGTTTGTCAAAAAGTTTCTCACTGTGCTACTAAAGTGATTATTGTTTGAGTTTTGTAAACCTTGAGGGAGCTTATTGAACAATTTAATGTCTATGCATAGAACGCTTCTACCTACTTTAGCAAGTCTATGTTTAGGGTTCGATATTTTATTTTTATTTCTCGTATCATAAGAGTGAGAGTCACCAATTAATTTGAACTTTCCATAATTCAATTTTACATACATTAAATTCTGATAAATATACTCGCCTACTATTGTCATTATTCCTAGCTGCTTAAACTTATCTCTACAAGATTCTATGTTCTTCATAAATAAAATAGAACGTATTGCATTCTTTTGGAGTATGAATATCCTAGATGAGTCAGAGGCGTTTCCCCAAGCTAGAATACCATAAGTCATGATTGAGTGAAAATACATGATAAACAGAGACTTGTAATTTTCGTTTTAGTTTTTGTTGGTACTTTGCAAAAATTTATATTGTGTTGACGAGTTGAAAAAAAATATATTTCATGTTAGCCAGTGTTGGTTACGAGTCTGTGAGGTTGTGTGTCAAGAGTCTGAAGTATCTTTGGTCTTTTGTTATTGTGTTGGCGTTAGCGTTTTTTTTAGACAAAGCACTAGTTAACGTGCGTGACGTTTTACTTAGGTTTACAATACCAGGTTACAGATAAAAGTAACTTCACAACTAATTGACGTTGAAACCAAATATTTTTGTTTTGATTTGGATATACAATCGTGGAAATTGTTTACTTCGAATGTGTAAGTTTACGTATTGAGGTCGCATAATAAGCTGGTCGAATAATATTTTTACCATGAGATATGATATACGAAAGCGTTAATTTAATTTCCTACTACATGAGTTTCGAGTTTTATAAGTTGAAAGGAGAAAGAATGGTTTTATGATTTACCCGCTGATAGTCATTTGATTTTATGTATCGGTCATACATAGGAGTTCTATGACAACTGTACTTATGCCATGTGTCTTATTGAAATAATTCTCAAGTCACGTCAGTCAATCGTAAGGTGTGGACTTGACGATGTTTGTTTTGAACATAAAGGTGTGTGTGTGGTTTCACTTATAACAAATTCAAAGTTGTATACTTTATGTCCGAATTTTGTTGTAAGAAAAAGTGACATCACGATGTTCCAACTCTCTTTGTATTCGAGTTTTTACGGTTTACTAAAGTTTTGTTTTAACTTCAACGTTGTTTAGTAGTGTGTAGTGTTTGCAGTGAAGCAGTCGTGCATTGCAGTGAGACACTCCCACTCTGCTAGTGTTTTCATAAGGTTTTATGATCGAACAGTTGTAGGTACAACTAAAAGGTGTGATTGAGCTTTGTTTTGCCGTTCCCGTTTCGAAATGTGAAAGAAAGTTCTTTCGAGTCAAATGTTGTTGACAATTTTTGACATCGAGTCTGACAATAGTTTCTTAGTAAAGAAAGTATTTGAGTGCATGTAAAATATTCGAAATGTTGACAAGATTTTGTATGTTTTGCAGGTTAGACCGAGCGAGAGTTGTGTCAAAGATTTTACTGGCTTTTTGAGTCAACAATCGTAAATAGACCTGACGGTGGTTTTGGCGAATACCTTTGTTAACGGATACTTTTATTATTATTTGAACAAACTACATGGTTTGAGTGTAGTCAAATACTTACGAGCCAGCGCTTGTTATTTTGACGCTCTGTCACTAGCGGACTAGTAAACTAATCTGGTAAAAAATGAAACTAATTATTATTACTATTTTGTACAGGTTTTCAATGGAGATGTTAGATGTAAAGGATTTGACATTGCATAATGAAGTACACAATGGTAATTGGCTCTACTGTCTTTGCGACTGAACAATGGTTGCTTGGTGCGGAGACTGGTCATTCACTTGCACCCTTGATGAGAGGTGCCTCAGTCAACCGCGTGATGTAGCCGTCCCTGCAGTTCGTGCCTGCTGCCTTCAGCTGGAGCAGTAGTAGATTAAGTCTGGTAGAGGCTACCAGATCAGCAGTATGGCCGGATCAGCAAAAATAACCTCGGTTGACTTTTTAAAAACGAAAAGAGTATAAATAGGACCTCTCCAGTATTGTCCAACGAGTAAAAATAGGCTGTTACTATGCCCAAATGGGTTTAGAGTTGTTAATCCTGACATTCATGGTTTTTGTTATAATGAATTTCTTATTGAGATAATCAATTTATGACGGTTGAATGTACATTTTGTAAATAATGTAAAGTCGTTAGTTTGTTTGTGAATAAAGTTATTTACTTGTATTTTATTTAAAATTAAAAAAAAAAAAAAAAAAAAAAAAAAATATATATATATATATTGTTATTTGGCTGGCAGTCTAATGTTGATAGATCCATTGACTGAATTTATGTTTTATTTATTTATTTATAAAAAAAAAAAAAAATAAGAAAAAAAAAAGGATGGCAGTCTAATGTTGATAGATCCATTGACTGAATTTATGTTTTATTTATTTATTTATAAAAAAAAAAAATAAGAAAAAAAATGATGGCAGTCTAATGTTGATAGATCCATTGACTGAATTTATGATTTATTTATTTATTTATTTGGATGGCAGTCTAATGTTGATAGATCCATTGACTGAATTTATGTTGTATTTATTTGGATGGCAGTCTAATGTTGATAGATCCATTGACTGAATTTATGTTTTATTTATTTATTTATAAAAAAAAAATAAGAAAAAAAAAAAATGATGGCAGTCTAATGTTGATAGATCCATTGACTGAATTTATGATTTATTTATTTATTTATTTGGATGGCAGTCTAATGTTGATAGATCCATTGACTGAATTTATGTTGTATTTATTTGGATGGCAGTCTAATGTTGATAGATCCATTGACTGAATTTATGATTTATTTATTTATTTATTTGGATGGCAGTCTAATGTTGATAGATCCATTGACTGAATTTATGATTTATTTATTTATTTATTTGGATGGCAGTCTAATGTTGATAGATCCATTGACTGAATTTATGTTGTATTTATTTGGATGGCAGTCTAATGTTGATAGATCCATTGACTGAATTTATGTTTTATCTATTTATTTATTTGGATGGCAGTCTAATGTTGATAGATCCATTGACTGAATTTATGATTTATTTGTTTGGATGGCAGTCTAATGTTGATAGATCCATTGACTGAATTTATGTTGTATTTATTTGGATGGCAGTCTAATATTGATAGATCCATTGACTGAACTTATGTTTTATTTATTTATTTGGATGGCAGCCTAATGTTGATGCCTCTGTCTGTTGTCAAACGATATGCAGGTTGTCTGTATATCTTGGTTAGGATAATGGAATAGTCCTAACTGTATTTTCTGTTTCAGTTGAGGAACATCCTGTTGGTTCATCCCAGTTTGTTCCAGTCACCCTTGATGAAAGGTGCCTCAGTCAACCGCGTGATGGAGCCATCCCTGCAGTTCGTGCCTACAGTTCATGCCTGCAGTTCGTGCCTACAGTTCGTGCCTGCTGCCTTCAGCTGGAGCAGTAGTAGATTAAGTTGTATTTATTTGGATGACAGTCTAATTTTGAAAGATCCATTGACTGAAGTTTTATTGTAATTGTTTGGTGGGCAGTGTAATGTTGATAGATCCATTGACTGAATTTATATCTAAGATTATTTTACTATCAAAGCATCGCTCTAAGTTTGAGGACAAACTTAAGGTCAGGAAAGGCCGAATGTTAGAATTATAACTTATTTTGTAGTGATAAATCATGATTGTCATTTAATTACAGTTTGCTGCTTGCTATCATAGTTTTATAAACATAGTTTTATTTTAAAAGTATTGAAACATAAGTCGTTTTATCATTTTTAGTTCACGGAAGGAAATACTTGTTTATTTTTAAATAATATATTATATACATGTTAAAATTACTAATTTATTTTTAATACTGTATTACATAATTAATATTATTTTTAATATTTAATTTAAGATCTAGAAATATTATCATTTTTGTAAAGAGAAAGGCAAGATGGCGAGCGAATGGACGGGCAGTCTGGATCGAGCCATAGTGTAGATAGGTTGTTCAATTTGTTAAATACAAGTGTGAAAAGTTATTATCCTCGAGTTTTACATTTCATCACCTGATTCCCTACACTAATAAGTCAGGAGACATGTTGGCGTAAACAATACCCAGTGATTCACGCAGCCTATCGCAATTGTTTTGGTATTGCTGACATAAAATCTCAGCAAGTTTATTCAGGTGGTTTGTTATGACGAGAATTAAATACAGCAGACTAGATTCCTGTTTCGTAATCGCTACAAACAGTTCTCCCGTCAGAAAACCAGTGTGTAATTGGCTGAAAATCAAAGACAATTAGCGCGCACGCAAAAAATATTCTGACACAACAGGGATTCAATTACAGCACATTTGCGAACATCAGATATCTGACCGCGGCTGGGCTGGTCTGGGCAATAATGTGAAATTGCTGACAGGTTAATTACTTTTTCTGATCGAGTGATCCATGTTTGCGAATTAGATAAATCAACATTATAGTTAAGCGTACCTAGGAATGCGGAATAGATCAGTTAATTAAATGCAAACTCCAATAGCAAATACTGTCATCAAATATTCACGATGGTCAATGAATTAGCATGTCGAAATAAAGCCAATTGAAATGCATAAGGCCTTATAACTAACAAATCATTAGAATGGATTTTGAATTTGCTTTAATTATTATTGGTAGAGGAGCTTCTCGCGTTGTCCAATTTGGTGAAACCGCACCAGTTCAGCGCTTATTTGGTTTGATGTGATGTTATTTGTGTGGTTAGTAGCCATTAGCCGAGTACACACAATTATCACAAGCTTAAATGTAACTGATCGGATCAAAGTAACTGAAATCATTCGAATACTTTGGAATTTTGTGATTTGGTACATAAATCAAATCAAGGTAAAATACAGATTATTAGCGATCAATACGCTTCTGGGTTACCTCTAGGTGTATACTATACAACCGGAAGGAGCGATCACCACAGTTCATCATTCATAGTAATGTGATAGACTGTGAAACGGAAGGAACCAGCGAGTTAAGGAAATTGAATAGCGTTCATTTGCTCTCCTTTACCATCCTATCCATGGGAGAACTCTCAACTAAATTATATTAACTTCTACCACAACAAGGGGAATTAGGTCGCGTTTTGAATATTTTAATAAACCGTAGACCTCGTAAACCTAACGTAAAACTTCGGTACGATTTAAATCAAAATACATGATGTAAATAAATTTCCAGTATTACTCGTACGAGTTATTTAATTTTTCTAACCTACAACAGCGATTTCAAAACCTTGGTGCACAATGCAGCCAGCGGACCCTACACGATAGCATCAATTAACAGAAGCATGGGTGCGCAAACGCAACACATGCAAAACGTTATTGACAATCAGATCGCGACTAAACCGGTCAACCGGTCAGTCATTCGGTCGTTGACTCTCACAAATGGTGACAGTGAGCAATTGAGTTTCCACAAAAGAGAAAATTTCAGTCAGACTACAAAATGAACTAATTTATTTACATGTTTTCTCTGGAGATAAACATGGAGGCTCTATCAAGCGAGTCGAATACGAGATAACATATTCGCATACTCGTTAAAACTTCAGTAAAGTTTTATTACTACCCTTCGTCAAATTCTCGACAGCGTAATTCACGCAATATTATCAAAATTTCATGCCTTCTCTGTTGCGAAACTTCGTCAGATATTCTAAGGACGCACAAAATCAAATATTAACGTATACTAGCAACCACTTATCTTCTTACCTTGTTTGAAGACTGAATATACAAAGTAATACGATAAGAGACGCTCCATAGATCCCCGCCGAGGTTGCCTCCATGGCGTCGTTTTATAATCTTGTTATTTCGGAAGACGAATGGTTTTGTAAAAGTTTTTCTTGTCATTAACAAGTTATTAGCAAAGTGCCGTTGAAAGATTAAGGTCTAATTGTGTTTATCAAGGTTAATATCTAACAAAACTTGCTAAATATATTATTCAGTGCACTTATCTTTAAACCAGGAGTTAAGCTTCTATTTCTAAATATTTCAAGTAGGTATAGTTAAATAAAATAAATACAGTTAAGTACGTTTGAGAAACTCATGAAAGATTTCGATTAGATAAAATTCTAGGGCACAATATTTTTATCAGCAAGGTAAATATAGCTTCTCTCGTATGTAATTGTTTACAACGAATACTACGCATCTGAATTAATTCAAGACACGATACGCGTAAAATATATCTATTGAGTAGTTTTCAGAATGTAAACAAAATATACGTACTCTTAAATCGAGTCGACTAATCCATCTAACTCCTCTTTAATTTCTGAAATCTAACTACGCCTCCAGGATTTCCTCTTTACGAGCAACATTAAAACGTAATTTATCGACTGTTTGTCCTACATAGAACGAGAACCTTGCTCCGTTCAGTGGCAATTTAAGAGCCCCCCTCATAAAGAGGTACTTAATCATCCCATCATCATATAAAGCAAATAGCGTTTGAGGACCCCCATGTGAAGACTTGATCGAGAGACTGGACCACAATGGATCATTTCCGCGAGTTGACGCCTCACCAAATGGGACGAAAGATCATTTGTTGTGTGAGAGAAATGGAACCGTATTAGTAAATATTTTGCCGGTCAAAATGGTCTCGATTTGATTCATATGTATGGCTCAAGCCTAAGGGCAATCCAATTAAAGGGCAAGAGATTTTGAAGGTTTATCCTGCGCGGTCCTTTTCGATTACATTAATCATAGTTATAAACATATTCTATATCAAAATCCAGAGAGGTGTAATAAAAATAACTGAGGTTCCGAGCCGTAGCAGGTTGCCTTCGTCCGTATAAAGTTTTTTACTTCGCCCTCGTCAACTCAAACAAAGAAGCGGAACAAAGCGGAGAGAGCGGCTTTGTACGGATACTTTGAGTGCGATGCCACTTAACTCTGACATCGGTGACGACAACAACGCTAAGGTGGTCCTTCCCTTGACCTCTGTGAATGTCATATTTTCCTTATTTTATTTTTTTCATATCATAACAAACGACGAAATACTAAAGCGCTTAGATTTCACGATCGCTTAAACTGTCTGTTGGAAAATGTGTTTGACCTTTACTACATTTGTTCTAAGAACGGTATTTACTGTTCGAGCTTGAGTGAGTTTTCTACGGATCTATAAAGCCAGTCAGTTGAGTGGATGTTATTGATCGCGGTAAACCATACGACTTTATTAATAACCTGGGAATATGTTTTATAGCTGTGGTTTAGCGGGAACGGTGCAACGCGGGGGAACCAGCAGTGTTCTGACGATAGCGGCTGTTATTGGCCAGACCTAATTGCCTCCCGTCCTACATTAGCCGCGTCAGCAACGGCCTAGATAGTACAATTTTATATTAGAACGAAGGTATCGCAAAATTGAAAATAAATAACTGTTCAATCATGTGCGTATAAACGATTGCGTAAGGGATGGAAAAATGTTTCGCCTTAGAAGTAAATAGTTGAGCAAGTATCCACATACTTTTATGAACTAACTTTTCGTAGCTTGGAAAACTAATCGTAGAAATGGAATAAAGAAGATAGCGCAAACTTTAATTTTCCAAGCGGACAGTCAGCTGTGTCCAGTAATCCGGAATTTATCTGATCCTTTAGGGACGAACACCCGTCGCCTTTCAATCACCTGCCCCGAGACGCAAAAGAAAAGCAAAATGGGAATCGTAAGGAGTTCCATTGTATTCCAGACATGTAACTTCGAATGTAACACAAACCCGGACCTCTGGAGGGATATATTGTAAATTATCTGAACACTTTACGGAAAGTGATCCCAGACAAGGATGTAACTATGTGAGTGTGGACTGATACCTACGTAATTGTCAATAAAAACTTGCAGCTATCTGTTACAGGTGGAGTTACGTCGCAAGTGGCATTGCGTGTGCGCCGATCCGGTTCTGCCCTCCCGATCAAACTACGCATTAGCTACATGTAGGTAGAGATGAACACTGGACTTTATTACATCACGCTTTCGTTGCTAAACCGAGCGCATCGGCCGAGTGACGCATACGCTCCTGCGGCCAATTTAACTGAATTTATAGCAGCTGCAAGGTCGGCAAAGGATAACGAACCCGCCCGTATCTTTCGAAACAGGTATTCGTTTCAATAGTTGATCGTGAAGTAGCCATACCTGAAACTGCAGGTAACTGTAATGGGCATAGCGACGAAAATAAATTACCGATAATTGGCGGGTGTTGAACCATAAATGTGTTCAATTAGTAGCGATGACCACGCCGCGACCCCGATAGTAAATTGGTTTCAAAGATTGAACAAGAGTGAACAAAAAAGGTATTTGAGCTAAAGAATTGACACGGTCGTATGTAATCTAACGTTGGATTAATTGAATCACCGCGAGCCAATCTATTTCTAAAGTGTTCCGCAAAAAAGGGATTGGCAAGTCATTTACTAGTTTCGTCTACGAACATGTCGTATGTCAAGTACTTATGTTAAAAAAACTACTAATATATATTATACTAAGATTACTTAGTTCAGTAGATGTTTTATCGTAATGCCTACACTCGATAAATTTACTTAACTGGTAACAATTACATATATGTAGTATGTAATTTTGTTGTATTATTGTCCTAATAATGTAAGGACAAAGCGAAACCTAATGTAACGACTGTCTATTATGTTCGTGCTAGTTAAATTCAGCTGCTTTGAAACTAAGCTCATTAAAGTTCGTGTAATCAAACCAAGTCCTTTGTTGTCTTAAAGCGCGCCCGTAGACATGCAGTCTATTATAAATGCTCTAGTTAATTACACAATTAATATTACAAAGAAATGTAAACTAGTGACCATGAAAAATTATGTAGATTATTTTAATCATTGCAGGTATACCTGTATCCTGAAACAAACAAACTACTGTATCGATTTTTGCCAAACGAGTTACGAGTAAGAGCCATCCCAAGCACAGCACATTCAAGTTTACTTGAACATAAATATTTCTTAAATTAGCGATATCTCAGGCCATTTAATATATGTTAACGTAGGTTTCTAAATACGACGATAAAGTTTCAAATATGTAATAATTTAAAACTTTATTTTTTCAATGAAACTTTCAGTAACTCACACTCACAACTGACTTGAAATGATGACATTTCAAGACTAGTGGCAAAAGGCAGGATCTTATAAGATAGATCCTAAGAGAGAAGATATCTCAATCCATTTCCAATCCCATTTATCCAAGATTAATGACTTGTTATTTTCTACTGCTATGATAATTCTAGATCAATAATAAGATAGGTTCAATATCGGTTATGGCGGATTTATTTTCCCCTTAGATGATTGTTCGTGTTAAAGGTCAATGAATCTTAGTTTTTTGCCTACTCTGTACATACAAGTGTAGTAAGGACAGTCCATAAACGAATGTATTGTTAAATAAACAACAATTTTTATAGAAATTAAGTTTAGTTTCCGATTATCTTTATTTAAAGAGTTTTAAAAAAGCAGAACAAATACTTTTTCTCTTTGGTTTTCATCATCCTGTAATATTCAATTAAGCGGCGGTCGTCAGCAGAGTAACAGCGCGCGGGTGTGGTGTTTAAGTTATTAGGGAAGCCTCGGCGCTACGCCCGTAATAAGATTAGCTGGTCGGCCAGTACAGCCTACTTGGTATACGTAGACTGTTGGCGAGTTTCGAGATTACTGGAGGTTTCAGATCCAATCAAGTTTCCGTTTGACCTACTAAATCCCTTCAGAAGTGTAATGTTTTGGAACAATAGACAGACACCTTGATTGATGTTTTGATAAACCGACTGATTGACCTATGAATATCATTGATTCGGTTCAAAGTCAGATCAATAAGCCCATAAACGAGAGGCTCTTTCCTCTTCATTATCTAAATAGAAACACTGCCAATATTGCTTATTGGCTTAGCTGTCTGTTGTATTGTTCTTCCAATCCCCTTTTTAGATGTCTTATTCACAATTCTAAGATTGAATTATAAGTTCACTATACCGAGATAATCTGATCTCCAGATTAATTAAACAAAGCAACGATGGAAACAAAACAATTCATTATAAAACACCATTAGATTCTATTAAAACAGCATCCCTGGAGGAAACAAAGAGCAATTTAATATGTCAGCGGCAGCAACGTATTTCAAATGCGAGGAAGTGTTTTTGTTGTCTAACCACTGAGTATAATACTAGTATGCTTAACTACCAAGCTTACCCGAAACTTGTGCTAAACTAAGACTTAGTCCGACAGCAATCTAGGTAAGCTATGATTTTGGATACCTTAAAAGTGGATTTTTTGGTTATGAAAACATGAATTTTCATGTTATTTTTAAATACCCTTTATATTGCTTATAGTCTTATATCAACCGAGAAGGGTTTATTAACCAGTTGACGCAGGCCTTGTCCAACCAAAGTGGTGCACGTCTGGTTTCATCTCGTCAAGTGACTCGAACACAGTAGATGTGGGCGATGTCCGAGCTCACAATACTTTACTTGTACACTTGGACGGACGATCGCTTGTTAGTCGATTGATTGATATAATGGTATGGTCTATCTTTTAGATTGTAGGTACAATAAATACGCATTTTTTTTAAATAAATTTAACGAACACCTAGACATTAAAATGTATTATCATACAAACGTGTTTTTGGTAGGGATTGGAAAATATACGCAGTATGTCAGGTAGAGCTACCAACTGGGCTGTGTCACCTGTCAATATAATATACAAGATTTATCCAATGATCATCCAATAGTTAACACGTTACGGTCGAGATGTCGTCACGTCACCGCCACATCAATTTATTGCAATGTCGGTATAATCTAACTGCTGGGCAGGTATTGCAGATATTGCAGAACCAACCTTGAGTAACAGTTATTAGACCATTACAAATTATTACTAAATCTCACACCGATGTTGGCGCGTTAATTAGATGAATACGAGTACGCTTGGATATGGAACTGCTATTTTGGATGCAAAATATCGGTAATATTACAAACTAGCGGCCCGTCCCGGCTTCGCATGGGTAAACTTTTGTAATCTAAGCCTAGTACACTTACAAAAACAGGCTTACTAGTGGTAAAAAAAAATTCAAAATCGGTTTGTTAGATGAGATTAACACCTTCAACCTCACACATTTTACCTCCTTATAATATTTGTAAGTATAGAATTATAGATAAGCATAATATATGTTTGTATAATTTAATAAATGATAATAATAAATTGTCACGTGATCGCTAAAAAGTAAATTTATCAATGATGATAGTTCAAACATTGTTTTTGCTAACCCTTTTATTAGCATCGCGGGCACATCTGTTTAGCTTTCAAATGCGTCTGATTGAACTCTGTCTGGCAGGACGTAAAATAATATTGCACATAATGAAATGATTTATTTTGACACCGGACACCACATTGTAGACATCAGAACAAAACAAGAAGTGATAAATGCTTATATTTCATAGCTATAAATTCTAAACTTTGTGTATATTTCGATAAATCTCTCCTGTTGGTTAAAAAGATCTGTTTATTTTATACATCGATAGATTCAATAACTTTCTAAAGCAACCTATTTTTTCAAAAAAGTATCAACAATTTAATCTCAGCTCATTTCGACAATGCCGTGTCTTGGTGTAAACCGCATCTTGTTTTCTCAAGTTCATACCGCACTTCTGCTAACAGCCCCAAACCGGACCATCCCGGGTCGTTAGCATTCATCGAGTAAGTCCAGCTCGGACTAAGGCTTACCAAGGATTATAACATCAGAACCCCACTATTATAACAATAAATATTATAACAGTAACGGTCTGTACACAAAATGAAAGCTTATCATACATTCAACTGCCGTAATGGTCATGTTATTTCGGTGGCCAATAACAATAAAGATATTATAACTTATTTTTATGATGGATACTTGTTTTTTATTTATTTCTATAGTGCTTTCAGGATTAAGACTATTACGGTTATTGAATAAAAAAAAATAACTTATGGTTTGTAGCTATGTGTTTTACTGGGTTGCCTTTAGTCCAGTCAAAATAGACATTCCAGTTTGCATTAATTCCCAACAAGCTGGATTTTTGTACAGGCCTTGAATACGTCATTATAAATGATATGTCAAAAGTCCCCATCGATCCCGCTTGTGCGTTGTTTTTTATTCAAGGTCAAAGGTCATAAATTTGCATTTTTTGCGTATATCTCTGAAACAACGAAAGCTATTGAAAAGTGGTTCAGGCAAAGTTTGTACATCGTAAAATTGTCTACAAATATACCTCAACACTTTTCTTCTACAAAGCATCGCTTTCGAGATATAGTGACTTTAGACCGCAGGAAAATCGTCGAAGATGCTGCGTTTTTTTCATTTCAGCCGTTTTATCTGCTTCATTGCCCCAGAACAAACAGTATTTCTTGAAATTTACTGAAAGGGGTGATAGGTTCGATGGGTTAGTCCTCCTCCGAGGTAATGAATCGTCTTTTTGTTTCAAGAAATACAGTTCGTTCTATGGCAATGAAGGAGATAAAACGGCTGAAATGAAAAAAACGCAGAATTTTAGTAGATTTTCCTGCGATTTAAAATCACTTTATCTCAAAAGCGATGCTTTGTAGAAGAAAAGTGTTGAAATATTTTTGTAGGCAATTTTACGATCTACAAACTTTGTCGGAACCATTTTTCGATAGCTCTCGTTGTTTCAGAGATATACGCGAAAAACGCAAATACCCAGGTTAAAGTCATAAATTTGCGTTTAAAAGTCATAAACGAGAGCTATCGAAAAATGATTCCAACAAAGTTTGTAGATCGTAAAATTGTCTACAAAAATATCTCAACACTTTTCTTCTACAAAGCATCGCTTTCGAGATATAGTGACTTTAGACCGCAGGAAAATCTACTAAAATGTTGCGTTTTTTTCATTTCAGCCGTTTTATGTGCTTCATTGCCACAGAACAAACAGTATTTCTTGAGACAAAAAGACGATTCATTACCTCGGAGGAGGACTAACCCATCGAACCCATCACCCCTTTCAGTAAATTTCAAGAAATACTGTTTATTCTGTGGCAATGAAGCAGATAAAACGGCTGAAATGAAAAAAACGCAGCATTTTCGACGATTTTCCTGCGGTCTAAAGTCACTATATCTCGAAAGCGATGCTTTGTAGAAGAAAAGTGTCGTGGTATTTTTGTAGACAATTTTACGATGTACAAACATTGCCTGAACCAATTTTCAATAGCTTTCGTTGTTTCAGAGATATACGCAAAAAATGCAAATTTATGACCTTTGACCTCGAATAAAAAACAACGCACAAGCGGGATCGATGGGGACTTTTGACATATCATTTGTAATGACGTATTCAAGGCCTGCACAAAAATCCAGCTTGTTGGGAATTAATGCAAACTGAAGTCATAATTTTAGTCTATTTTGACTGGACTATTGCCATTAAAAAAAAAACATAGTTATAAGTAGAAAGATATAAAAAATATCATGTGTGAATAATAAATGTGATCATATTAATCTAATTTAAGCAATTCATAAGTCAACAGATAATCCTGAAAATTAATGAGCTTTACGTGTTACAGCGAAAAGATTTATAATATTTTGTGGATAAGGAAAAAAAATGGTTGTCTGTAAAGTCGGTTTACTGACTATAGTTGAACGTGACAACGTCAACGAACGGTATTGTAAGCGTTTCTGCAAAATAAATCGTCGTTCGAAACATCTTGGAACGCCTCAGAACACCGGAACGCTTCATGAGTCATGTTTTTTCGTGCGTGCAGCCGGCTCTATCGAATTATAAGACGTTGTCACGACAAAAATATGTTTAATCTTTTTGGAAGGGCTAAACAATTTAATTTGAGCCACGAATATTACGGAAACCATTAGTATGTCTATTGTACACCACAAGAAAGGCGGAATCAAGCTAATAATTTTTCAAAAAGTGTTATAAAAGCAATCAAATGATACTTAGGTACCTATTTATTTGTAAAGATAAAGAAGTTAGAGTTTAGTAATTTATTATAAAGAATATTCGATGCAAGAATGAAAATAAGATAAAATTAATGGAATAGGTTTGTTTCTTTGCTTAAAATTCTACTTAAAACAACTCAAATAATAATAAGAAATCGATTATGTCAAATGCAAATACATACAAGTTATTGAACTCTGGAGGAAAATACGTTTAAAGATGCTGCTTATGAAAACCGGACGCTTGTTTAGATATAAATGAATATAAATTTATATATTATTTTTATAAGTTTAAACGTTTGGTTGTGAGGATCAGACAAACTTTAGAACATTAGAACTCTTTATGCCGAATAACTACATACATACATTAGATACATGGGTTGGTTTATTAATGTGAAGCAGATGGATTCCGAAGTACAGTTGACCTTTCGAAAAAGAAACCATACGATACAACAATCAGCGAGTAGCTGGTGCCAAGAACGCATACATAAAATAAATGTATGCATCAAAAATCATTTTATGTATGCGTACAAAGTCGTAGGTAACAGCTAGTTAAAAAAATAAATGAAAACGAAAGTGCCGTTTCGTATTTAGGGATAACTACAGATTAAATCGCCCAAACGATCAAGTTAGTTCAAAACTCAATCGAATTGCCTAAAACGAATTATATCCAATACAATAGCCACCAACTTTTAACTTAATAATCGAGTTCAAATTGAGTTGCGTTTAGACACGAATTCAGACGCCGAATATGGCGAATACCAAACTTTTGGAACTTGACCTTCCAAGTTTAGAAACTGGCCCCTCCGACCTCCCGCCGTCATACCCGACCCGCATTGCAGTGAAACAGAAGGACAACTAAACAAGAACCAGATAAAACACAACACATCAAACAAAAACAGCCTTTTGAAACCCTTTGACTGTGATTCGACATTCATATAGGAACGTCGACCTGAACTAAGTTCTTGATTTGCGATATTACAGTCCAAACCACGGTGCTGATAGTAATTGAGGTGGCAATAACCGAGAGAACGTCGAATGGCGAGACAATTGGCTATTTAGCGGCGAGGCTCTGGGGATAGTTTAGTAATGAAACTGCTGCGCGGCATCAATAAGGTTGTCGCCTTGACTCCAGGCGATATTTGAGCTGAGGTCAAGGTGACGGCTCTAATGCGTTTACGGTTTTCCATCTAGCACTTTATAGTCATCGTTCGGCACTGAACGACCATTCAGTCGTTTCCTAAAATAAAGGCGGAATGAAATACACGTATAAACTAGATTACGCTTTAATGTCACCGTTCTAAACATTTTTATATAAAAACGTATTTAGGCGCCAAAATTCGTTTCATTCGAGAAACATGTTTATAAAAAAAACATGAAATTTATCGACCAAAAGTTTTAATATAGCACTTATGGAATGTTATGGTAAATTATGGAATTTTAAAATTTTTTCCTTGTAGTTAAAAACCCACGAGTGACTCACACGCGTCCTTCACCCGTGTCGCTCGACATCCGTATTCACATTTTTCCTGCAAAAAAACCCTCGAAATCCCGACTCATTCACCTCACATTTAAATTAATTCACGGCATTGAAGCAACTGCAAAGGATTAGGAAAATAAGCTTTTTTTAAAGATTTCATGAATTAATTCTTACATAGAACTATAAACATGACTCAAATACTTGACCTTTCCATTGGATCGTTATGGAATAAATTATTAAGGTTATCTGCTCGTGAACGTAGTTACAATACTGTTAGGAAATTGGTTAGGTTAGGCAATGTCATGTCAAGAACCACTTTCTATATTGGTTTGTTTAATTATTATAAACGACGTTTTATCTATTAGGATTTATTGTTATACTATGAGTGTTGAGATGAAACAGTCAGTGCCGCAAAGCAGTAAATGATATGTACGACACCAAGCTCAGACTAAATTACCGCACTTTCTATGCTGAACAAATTGCAAACTTAAAAATGTCTAGTCGCAGAGAGCGTCTTCGAACGGATTAAGTTATAAAATAAAACTATATTTGAACCAAATTGTAACCTAGACCAAATCATAAAAATGATACCAATTTTAAATAGACTCATTCATTATACGCAAGTGTATGTGTGGAATTGTACACAGTAAATAAAATAAAAGAAGTCCTAGTAAAATCATCTTAGAAGTGTAACGAAGGATGGTACCTACACACTTTTGTTGTTACAAAGAGATTAATTCAAGAGTACTTGATCGCAAAGGTTTCACTGGAACATGTCTACGTAAACAAGATTAACGTACTCAAAATAGACATATGTAATTATGAACTTGAATGAAGCTCATAGCGATCCCCGTGTCATATTCATGGTCAATGACATTCAACTGTCGTAGGTCCTCGCATCACGCATATGTGCTCGCGTGTTGGACTTGACCAGGCTTGGTGTATTATATTGTGGTTAATTTCGAGGGTAGTTCGGGTTAAGTTTTAATGAAGTGACAGATTGGAGACAGAGACCTTGAACTACTTTTCGGAAGTAGGTAATGATCTAACTGACACAAAATGTGAAATATCCGTCGCGCTAGTATCGCCATATTATGTTCGTTTGTTGTTCATTTACAAACAGCATAAAATCAAGACATACTATACTAATACTAATTTGTATCTATTGCTTTTATCTGGTACTATACCTAGTAATTTAACATTAAAGTTTGAATTTAGGGAACTGAACTTATAAACGCGTCATAAAGATTTTACGATTGAAACGTTTCCGCAAACAATTTGAAATGCAAAACTAAATAGTGAAAGCGAAAAGCATAAAACTGAAAAGTTTCGACATGATAAAACATAATAAACGGTAGTTCTGCGGTTGCGATAGAAGATAACGATGGGTTGCAGATGTAAGTAGGTCCGCTCACATTCGCGTTGTATCGCATTTTGCAAGGCACGCATGACAACAGTGTTTGAAAGTATGTCAAGATTGCAATGTTGCATATTATGCGCTTTTTGCGGTGAGGGAACTGGAGACAGCGCATCAAACTATTCGTTTCTTAATGAGATACGATTATGGAATCAATACGACATAGAAAGCTGTTCTGTAATGTCTTTGTATCTATTGCTCTTATCTGATCAACTTATCATACATCGCTGTTTGATAAGTATTTCAGAAATACGAATCTGTCTTAGATTCGTACAATGATCAATTGACGATAAATGTTTGGAGAGATTATTACCAAAACGTTATTCAGCAAGTTTACGAAATGTTGGTCCATAACATTCAAATGGTAAAAGGTATTAACCCCATTTAGAGTTCGGACTACTATTGTTAAAGGGTACTCCAAGATTTGGTTACACCCAAATCAAATAAATTAAAATTCTCGACCGAAGGCGAGAGTTAAATTAAACAAGTTGAAAAACCTGTTCCATCACAGAATTTTTTGAATAAAAATGCTGCAGCCATCTCATAACGTACATTAATAAAGGGACAGGCCGAGGAACAATAAAAATGAAAATATCGATCATAACAGAGCAGACATTATTGTTTGCCCTGGCTGTAAGCTTCGGGTTGACGTGGTTCATCCATAGTACTCCATGGATCCGGAATGATCACATTCAAACGCCCATTGTTTATTTTACATGTGCAATATGCTGGAAGTATTCAATGGCTTGTTCGCTTGGTTTTACAGTGAAAATATGATGAGATACTTGTTCAACATTTTTGGGTGAAAAGAAGGGGTTGTAAATTGTGACTGTGGAAGTCTGATATTTTGCAAATTTCTTAGTTTGCTTGATTATAAAATTAATAGCCTTGATTCATAACCACAACATGTTGTGCTAATTTCTAGGATTCTGATTCATAATTACTATTTTTAGAGCTCCAAATACATGCAGATAACGAATTAACATTAGCGAAACTTTGTAAACCGACTTTTACTAACTAAATCATTTATTTCGTTTTATGCGTCTCAATGTCTTCAGTGAAGTAAAAAAAATAACCCTAACTATAATGATTCATATGTAAGAGGTTCCGTTCAAGACATGTGTTGATAAATTCGAGGCGATTTCAATAAGCGCAACAAGATTCTAATAAAAATAACCGGTTCCGGTATTTATGTCGTGATCTCGGTTCGACCCCGAAGTATTCGTGACGGGCATCGTTTTAACTACACCGAGGTATAGCACGCAAACGAATTACGCGATCGGGTGAATGTTCCACGGCAAATTCAGTTACAAATTTCGTGACATTCGAAGTACTCTACGTATAGCATTACGCAAGCAACAGAGATTAATCTTGTGTCGATTTCAATAACGCACTTAATGTGGGTTAGCTGGAATTGCATTCAGATTACAAAGTGAAACCTTATTTCGCCCAGTCACGACATTATCAATGTCCCATTACCTAGACCAGCGAATTGTTACGCGCGCATAGCTATAAAGATGGTATTACAAAAGAGACAACGACAATTCCGCAAAATGGTGGGTAATAAGTATCCTATGCGGTATTTTCATACTATGAACTCTGGCAAGGTACAATGATAGTAAATTCGAGCTATAAAGTTCTACCGAATAGCCCTGTTATTGTGTTATATTGTTTTCATAATAATTGTTTCTCTTCATTTTTGCGTATAATAACAATATACTGAGATTATCATAACCGTAAAATTGCAATCTTAAATTGAATACAATAACTTTACCCAAAATCGGAGCTTTTATATCGAGCGACGCAAAATATTGCCTGTTCAGTTTTGACACCTGTCAATATTTTTGACATGCGTAATTTCGATCCATCATCTAACGTGTAGGTGACTGACCCCCAACAGTTCATTCACCCAACGGTAATTTTTTGTATTTCGTAAATTGTCGTTACCTTTTGACCTTTTCGACATTGTATCGCGAGTATTCGTAACATACACACAGCTTTCGTCAAAACCTTTTACTATTGTTCTGTCGTTTATCGGAGAATAGAGTTATTTTCGTATCGAAACTCTTCTCAAATCATAGTTTAGTTTTAACTACAAAGCGGACCACAAATTGCCTCCCTTGTATTTGAGTACGTGTAGATCGTTCTCACGCCGCATCCAGTGTGTCTAGCCCCGGCCTACAGGATCCTCGAAGGTGTAACCAGAGAAACCTAGCTAGGGAGTATCCAGGACGGACCTAAGAGACCTGGACCCCGAGAGCAAAGGCCAGCGCGAACCATCGCCCCAGGACTACCAGGTACGTGGGAACTGTATGTGCACCCTTGAATGCAAGGACTAAGGCGTAATTTGTAAGGTCATTTATCGCTATCGTTTTCGATAAGATTCGTTGTCAACCTATATTACAGTCCACTTAATTATCGTGTCGTTATCGTACATTTTGGTCCTTCGAGCCGGATCTTTAGAACCTTGTAAATTCATATCGTAGTCGTTTATATAACGGTTTCAGTCGTTATAGTAACTTAGTATAGTAACAACGGTTCATACAAATCGTATTTCATTGATTTACATAAAACTATTTCGTTCTGTTCTACACCGGTTTGTTTTTTGTAATTTGTTTAGCGCAGTTTATTCCTTGCACTAATATATATCCATAAAACACATTTTTGTCGCTTTAGTTATTGCGGAACACTTAACAGAGCACCTAATTACGTGTAGTTTATTATAATTTCATTTTCTGTCGTTTTCGGAAATTAAATAAAATCGTAGGGTGTTTCTATTTAAGTTTTGTAACCGTCAAGCTAATTCGTGTTTTTTTATATTTTTGTTAGGTTGTTACTGGTCTGTCAATTTTCGTTTCGTAACTGTCAATGTCAAGTGACTGACGGTTGGACAGACTAGCAAACAATTTATTAATTTCATTCGTTCTTGTCGTACAAATAGTTAGTCAATCTATAATTTTATTATCTGTGGAGCAGATTTGTTTACTTGTTTTGTTTTATTGTCGATTTGCAAAAGTAAGCAAGTTTGTTTTGCAGTAATATGCCTGAAGTATCGCAAATGGATGATGAAACGATGTTGGGAGATGTCGATCGCGTTACGCGGAATTACGCTAAGATGAGGATCGAATTGTTAGATTCTTCGGATTTAGTCGGCGTTACTGAGAGTGATATTGCTCCTATTATCGAAGAATTTCATACAGCGCAAATAAGGATATTGACTAAGGTTTCGAAGTTAGATCAGAGAACTGAATGTTCATACACTGTAGATTTCGACATCAAGGTACGCAGTATAATGAATCGTTTACGCAAACCTCAGTTAAAAACAATAAAATCTGATGGTAGTAGCTTTGCAAAATTGCCTAAAATTGTTTTAAAGCCATTTGATGGTAAAATGGAGAACTGGGTCTCGTTTAAGGATCTCTATGATTCTTTAATTCATAGGAGAGATTTGCCTGATGTGGAGAAATTACATTATTTATTATCAAGTGTGCAGGGCTTTGCATATGACCTTATTAAAAGTTACCCATTGTCAGATGAAAGTTATTGTTTAGCATATCGGGCTCTTTGTCAATATTATGATCGTAAAAGAAACATTGGGATGAGTTTTTATGAAAAATTGTTGAATTGTGAAAACATAAAAAATAAAAGTAGTTTGGAATTACAAAGAGTTCATCGAACATTTGTGGAAAACTTAGCCATCTTAGCAAAGTATGATCTGCCGAACCAAGACTTCATGCTGTTCTATTTAGTTTGGTCTAAATTAGATGTTACTTCTCGGGAGGCCTTTGAGTTGCAGTTAGATTCCGAGGTAGATATACCACAGTATGATGATCTAATGTCATTCATTGATAGGAGGTCTCGGGCATTAGAAAATTGTCACAAACAATCAGTACTTAAACCATTTCATGCGGAAAAAGGAAAAAAATTAGCACTTGTTGTCGCTCCAACAGAACCATGTGTTGTTTGTGCAGGTGTAGGCCATATAATATCCAGTTGCTCAAGTTTCCTGAAGTTAGCTGCTACTGATAGATTCCAGTTGGTAAAAGAGAAGCAACTGTGCATTCTTTGCTTGGGTTCTTCTCATTCTGTTAAGAGGTGTAATTCGAAAACAAAATGCAACAAATGCAAAAATAATCACCATACACTGTTGCACTTTAACGAACCTGTACAGGAAGTTGTATCAGAACCACAACCTTCTACATCCCAGGTTGCATTGGCTGCCTATGTTCCACATAATTCAGCTCTATTCTCAACTGCTCTAGTTTTAATCAAGAATAAATACAATAAATTTGTTCGGGTACGCATGCTGCTTGATAGTGCCAGTGCCTGCAACTTTATGACTAAGGCTTGTGCACAGCGTCTCGGATTGAAGATTGCTTATTGTACTCAATCAGTGAATGGAATTGGTCAAGCATCGACTGATATACTTGGGTCAGTCCACTGTGAGATAGTTCCTACAAATGGTGATTCTTCAAACAAACTGTCGCTGGAAGCCTCAGTGCTTCCAACAATTTGCTCGGACATGCCAACCGGGAAAATTGATATTTCGTTGTGGCATCACATTAAGGATTTGGATCTCGCTGATCCTGAATTCAATGAACCAGGCCCAATTGACATGCTGGTGAGCGTCAATGTGCTGGCCTCAGCTATGTTGCCTGGTCTGATCAAAGGCAGCCCTGGACAACCCATCGCTATCCCCACTATTTTTGGGTGGATATTGATGGGTGAATGCATGGTTGCTGATGATTCTTCTCAGTTTCGGAATAATTCTGAAACCAATAACGTTAATTGTTTTTTCGTATCGAACTTGTCTTTGGATAACTCAATCAAGAGGTTTTGGGAATTGGAAACTCTCGACCCGCCCAAGCCTATAGCCCTATCAAAGGAGGAATTGGCCTGTAACACTTACATGGCCTCTAGTTGTCGTCGTACCTCTCACGGTAGGCTGGTAGTACCTCTGACGTTTAGTGATCCAATGAACAAGCCCCTATTTTCGAACTCTCGTGAAATTGCTTTAAAGCGATTTCTAAACTTAGAAAAGAAGTTTAATGTAAACCATCAATTTAAAGCGGCTTATATTGACTTCATGACTGATTACTTGAAGAGCGGTCATATGGAGGAAATCGCTCCGCCTTCGTCAAATGTTGGTACTTTTTATTACATTCCGCATCATGGTATCTTGCGACCTGGTTCAGCAACCACACCACTCAGAACAGTCTTCGATGCTAGCGCTACGGACGCAGAAGGGAGGTCCTTGAACGACGTGTTGCTGCCTGGGCCCAAGTTACAGAAGAGTATTTTTGATCTCCTCATTCGATTTCGTTGGCATGCGGTCGTGTTTACTGGTGACATAAAACAGATGTATCGCCAATTTCTCGTGTCTCCCGCAGATGCTGATTATCAGCGTATTCTCTGGCGAACGTCACCGAATCTGCCAATGAAAGATTTCCGTTTGTTGACAGTGACGTACGGCGTTTCGTGTGCCCCCTATCAAGCGTTGTGGTGTATCGCACGTCTGGCGGAGGAATTCGTAACACGCGCTCCACTTGGTGCATCAGTTCTGGAAAGGGATACGTACGTGGATGACGTCGTTTCTGGTGCTGATACAGTAGAATCGGCTACTCGTATTCGTCGAGATCTTGTCGAAATTTTGTCGTCGGCGGGTCTTCATCTTCGTAAATGGACGTCCAATCAGGAAGAATTCTTTGAAGGTTTGGCCTCTTCTGATTTATACGTGGAACAGTTCCACAATTTCGAAGACATTCAAGATATTTCACTCAAAATTCTTGGAATGTTGTGGTCGCCCAAGGCAGACCAGCTCACATTTAAGACGGAATCAATTAATAATCGTTGCACAAAAAGATCGATTCTGTCGGATATAGCTCGCATTTTTGATCCGCTAGGGTTGTTGTCGCCTGCTGTATTTCTAGCTAAATATATCATGCAGCTTTTGTGGTTAGCTGGTGTTGACTGGGACGAAGACGCACCATTGGAAATTTCAACTGAATGGATTAAATTCAAGGCTCAGTTATCGTCATTGAGTTCAGTGGCATTGCCTCGCAGAATGGTCACGTCTTTCAGGGTTCTCGAATTTCACGGCTTCTGCGATGCATCCGAGCGTGGGTATTGCGCCGTAATTTATTGCCGTACTGTTTGTGAGGATCACTCCGTCATGGTGCGATTGTGTTGCGCTAAATCAAAGGTAGCGCCTCTTCGAAAACGTTCGATCCCGCGACTGGAGTTGATGGCCGCTGTCCTTTTGTCCGAGCTTATGTCGTCTGTTGCTGTCTCTCTGGAAGGAATTCATAGCCTCGATAATGTTTTCGCTTGGTCTGACTCAAGTGTGGCTTTGACTTGGATCAGATCTTGTCCCTCTCGCTGGAAAACCTTTGTTGCCAATCGGGTAACGGAAATTCAGGACAACATAGCTCCAGATTGCTGGCGACATGTGTCCACTCTCGACAATCCAGCCGATCACGGGTCACGTGGTTTGTTACCCTCTGATCTTGTACAGTGTACTGCATGGTGGTCGGGTCCGACGTGGTTATCGCTTCCTCAGGATGATTGGCCACAATCGTCATGCCTGAACGATGGATCTGCTTTGGAAGAACAAAGAATTTTAAGTCTGTTCACGGCTAATAATGCCACTCTCGTCGATGGCTTATTAAATCGGTTCTCCTCATATAAGCGAATCGTCAACGTTCTGGCTTATTGCTTTCGGTACATGAATAACGTGAAAAACCCAACTGATAGATTAACAGGTCCCTTATCTTGTGAAGAGACAAATAACGCCACTAACTTTCTTGTAAAGCATGTTCAGGAAAGCGCCTTCGCATCTGAAATTCGTGCACTCACAAATAATACTTCGCAAACCTCTTCAAAGGCGATTCGCAAGCTGTGTCCTTTTCTGGATGCGAGTGGCTTATTAAGGGTGGGCGGTCGCCTGTCGCATAGCATGCTCGGCTATGATCAAAGACATCCCTTGCTTCTACCTCGAAATCATCGGTTGACGTCGCTCATCATAGAAGAGTATCACAGCAGGTTTTTGCATCCAGGTCTGCAGACGTTGCAAAACCTTCTTGCACAAGATTTCTGGATCCTCTCCCCAAAACGAGCAATTCGCTCGGTGGTTTCTAACTGTGTGAAATGCTTTAGGGTTAATCCAAGGGTAGTCGCTCCTCCTCGGATGGGAGAACTGCCAGCGTATCGTATAAGCCAGCTGAAGCCCTTCTCGTCCGCTTCAGTTGACTACGCCGGTCCGTTCGATATTTCACTCGGACGTGGTCGCGGTGTACGTACTTACAAGGGATACGTTTGCGTTTTTGTGTGCACCTCCACTAAAGCTGTTCATTTGGAGCTCGCTTCGGAGCTCACGTCCGAGGCATATCTAGCGTGCCTTCGGCGATTTATGGCCCGCAGAGGTCGTTGCTCTCGTTTAATATCTGACCAAGGTAGAAATTTCGTAGGAGCCAGCAATCTTTTAAAGGACTTGATGTCTCAGGCTTCGCAGACTGAGCAAGTGGAGTTCACATTCAACCCCCCAGGCAGCCCACACTTTTCGGGCTTAGCTGAGGCCGGTGTGAAATCCATGAAAACTCATCTCGCTCGTGTCGTTGGTCTGCAACGCCTGACATACGAAGAATTTAATACGCTGCTGGCACAAATTGAAGCTTTGCTTAACTCGAGGCCGTTGTCCCCTCTAAGCTCGGATCCCAACGATTTGTCAGTGTTGACCCCAGGCCATTTCTTGACGCTCGAACCGTTGACTATCCTTCCAGAAGTGTCCATGGTTGACACCAAAGTTAGTGTACTTCATCGCTGGAAATTAATTCAGAAAATGCATCAAGACTTTTGGAGAAAATGGCATCTGGAATATATGCATACGCTGCAACAGCGTCACAAATGGTCGGACGCGCCGCCTAATATTGCGCTTGGGACGCTCGTTTTAATCGTCAACGAACAATGTAGCCCCATGAAGTGGAAGCTAGGTCGCGTCACGCAGCTTCATCTGGGCGCCGATAAAATCTGTCGGGTAGTTACATTAAAAACTGCTTCGGGTGATTGTAAAAGACCTGTTGTAAAACTCTGCATACTTCCAATGTTATCTGCAGAGTCAAACGAGGCTTAGACCTCTAATTTATCGTTAAATGTATGTTTAAATTTTAGTTTATGATTTTCACCCTTATTTTCGTATCGTTTGTTTTATACTGAGTAACTACTTATTGTATTTAACTTTAATAAATTTTCGTTGTTTCGTTTTATTAACTTGGTGAAAATACTGTGTATTTTGGTGGTCGGAATGTTCAGTTTTGACACCTGTCAATATTTTTGACATGCGTAATTTCGATCCATCATCTAACGTGTAGGTGACTGACCCCCAACAGTTCATTCACCCAACGGTAATTTTTTGTATTTCGTAAATTGTCGTTACCTTTTGACCTTTTCGACATTGTATCGCGAGTATTCGTAACATACACACAGCTTTCGTCAAAACCTTTTACTATTGTTCTGTCGTTTATCGGAGAATAGAGTTATTTTCGTATCGAAACTCTTCTCAAATCATAGTTTAGTTTTAACTACAAAGCGGACCACAAATTGCCTCCCTTGTATTTGAGTACGTGTAGATCGTTCTCACGCCGCATCCAGTGTGTCTAGCCCCGGCCTACAGGATCCTCGAAGGTGTAACCAGAGAAACCTAGCTAGGGAGTATCCAGGACGGACCTAAGAGACCTGGACCCCGAGAGCAAAGGCCAGCGCGAACCATCGCCCCAGGACTACCAGGTACGTGGGAACTGTATGTGCACCCTTGAATGCAAGGACTAAGGCGTAATTTGTAAGGTCATTTATCGCTATCGTTTTCGATAAGATTCGTTGTCAACCTATATTACAGTCCACTTAATTATCGTGTCGTTATCGTACATTGCCATTTCAATACCTATTCATAAATCCCTTACATTACTTTTTTCCATAGAAATCGGGTAGGAACAGTGATAAAGTAAAAGGACTCGCTGATTCAGGCGAATAACTTCAAATGGCTGCCCTGACCCAAAACGAATATTTTACGGCACCGCAGAACCACGTAATGGGGTACATTACATTTGATCCTTGTCTCTTACAAAAGCCCTTCACGAGATAAGAAGACGAAGACCCGGTTTCCAAGACAATGATTGATGCGGTTTGCCGCGGGACGAAGCAATATATTTCTTGACTTATCTCTAATGCGTAATAAGAATACCCAGGTTATCGCTACTTTATTTTCAAAGAGTTTTCGTTAAACCCCCATAAATAATTTGTTATTCATTATACTAATATAAATTAGACTGATAAGATTGATCAAGTAGATGCAATTAAAATTTATTATTGGCATGCTGTGGAACTGATTAGCATTGGTAGGTACTGACCTTTAAGTATGATCCGTAATATTTAGTGACGTATGGACTGTCACATTGCGACAGCACCATAATTTCCTGTTGTATGTCTTCGATTTCATCTTCAGCCTCTTCCAAGTCAATTATTTTGATAGCGACCACTTGCTGGGTCCTGTTGTCCACGCCCTTGAACACTTCTCCGAACGAGCCCTTGCCGATCTTCTCTTGTTTTGTGAAGATCAACTCGGGGTCGACCTTCTGTAAACAAAGATAAAAAAAACCTTTGTAGTAACATTTAAGTGGGTTTATCAAAACATGCGACAACATCGTATGAAGACATACTTTGGGTTCCTAGTTCTTGATTTTCCATTAAAATTACGCGTAGGTATAATAAAATAAGAAAATAATGGCACGATGAGAGAAGCGTTGCGCGTTCCCTATTTATACGCAAATAGAATGTTCAAAGCGATGATTGATTATTCATAGCGTGATGTAAAATATTCACGCACTCTACACGGTTGGACAAAATAATTGAGTTATTTCGGGATACTTTTTAAACCTTTGTCCTTGGTTTAACGATACGGATAAGTCTCACAATTTCTTTGTAAACAGACATGTTTTTATTTATATTTCTGAAACGCAATCACACTAACCACTCGTATCTTTATGTATCTGTATTATATTACTTTCCTGATAAAAGAAGCTAGCTTTGTAAAAGTTGTCGGTTTTCGAATGTATTTTAAATAATTCAGCTCAGCAGAGACCTTTTGGCATTAGGGTGGCATTGAAATTCAGGAGTCAAGGCGCCACGAAATAACATGCAGTGCAGAACACGACGTGAAGTTTTTACGTAAACAAGTGGCATCTAGTTTAGAGAAAATACTAGCAAATGAGCTTATTTTTGCAACAAAATATGTCCTTAAAACACATATACATTTTATCTTTTGTAATTTATTTATTGGGAATCCAACAGCGATTCTAGAGAAGAAGATACAAAAACATGAGCCTTAGAGTATGGCCAATTATAGGTTTCCTCGTTAGATTCTAAAGTAAGCGGAACATTACTATGTACTTAATACTAGGTAAATTAAGCTATTAGACTAAAAATTAATATTTATGTGAAGAACAGCAAGCTATAAGGGGAAACGGGATGGGATTATTATAAACAACTTTAAATATATGCATGATTATAAAAATTAAACCACTCAAAAATATTTAAAATGAAAACGTATAACATCACAAGAAAACACTAAGAGGGAGTGTGCCAATGCAAATGCAGTTAAAAATATGTGGATTCTGTTCGCGGGGAAAGCAAAATAGTTTAGACCAGAGCGATGAGTGCAGCACGTGGGCCGGATAATCCGGCTGCGGCATGAGGCATGCCGGCACGTGACCTGACTGCCAATGAGACACCCTGCATATTGAGACGGTAATCACGGCCTTAGTAAAACCTCAAGTGCTGGTAGTATGTTACAGAGAGAATGATAAAGTGATTTTAGATACGAAAGTAATCCCCACTTTCGAGAATTGAATTTACATACTGAGGCATTTTGACTAAAGTTGACTAAAGCATAATTTTTTTTTGGAAATTTCATCTATCGCTCGAAATTTGCAACTTTAGAAAGATATTGTAGTATACTAGCCTGAGAATACTAAAGATTTGGTATTTCAGAAAAACTTAATATTCGTAAGCGTAGCTTTTTTGTGAAATAAAAAGGATCCTACATAGAAAACCAAAAATGTAACATCATTATACCAAGTTAAAATGCCACCCTTACAGGAGCCTGAAAGCAGGATGATAAAGCTAAAGGCTGCAGTACGAACATAAAGGCTTATTGACTTGGTTTGCCAATTTTCCACGCTAGACCAGAAAAATACGAGCTCATTTTAGAGAAAAGACCTTCTAAAAGATTTAAAACAATGACAACACAAATTATAAGACTTTCTATCTAAGTATTATTAAAATAGTGTGCCCAGCCCATGGTCTGAATATCTAAGTTCTCAACTGCTCTCAAGTTGTATATTCTGATGTATATTCCAACATTTTTAATAAATTAATAACTCTAGTAAAACCTCATTCATTAAACATAATCTTCCTAATTTAATTAAATTGATGATACCCCTAAGCTCATCAAAACTTTTGTATTTATCACTGGGAGAAAACCTTTTAAAAGATTAGATTTATGCGAAAAGTTCCAAAACTCAAGTCTTTTAGATAAAAAGGATATGATAATGCTACTTTTACAGCTGAATTCTAAATGATTACTTATACAAATTGAAAATACAAATTGGTTAATAAACGCACGAACTTTTATTAATTATTTTGAGAGAAACATTCAAACAAACACATGCGTCATAGTAGATAATAATAATAATAATAATAAAGCCTTTTATTCGGACTACTAAATATATACATTTTTTCTTACACTAATGCACTGTTTTTATAAGTTTTGTTTTCCTTTTTCAAAATTTCTTCATGGTATTTGATGTTTTTCAATCATATGTGTAGATCCGTTTGCCAGTTGGCATAGGCCTCCTCCAACCTTTTCTATTTGAATAGGATTAGTTTTTCAGTATGAGTATGTTAAGGATGAGATATTGATTTTAAATTTTATGTAACTATTTTTGTAATTTTTCACAATTTTTCCTTGTATAATTGGAGGGTTGTGGTCTCTATCCTTTTTTTCTTTTTTATATACTTATATATATTTTTTTTTTTTTTTTTTTTTTTTTTTTTCGGTTCCGGCTTCCATTACGTCAACATCATCTAGTGTGCAACTCCAAAACAATCGTGATAAAAAATAGAAAAAACGCTGTTTGGAACTCAAAATATCCATCATCAAAACAAGAAAAGTGTTGTGTAGACGTGTAGATAATAGTCCCTGGTTTTCCTAAGGGATCTTCATCAAAAAGGAGAATTAAAAACTCGAGTGAAAAAAGTGAGGTTAGTTAAGTGTCAAAATCAAACTGACAGGACTTTGACAAATGAACTAAGTTGCCAGTGGTTAATACAAATATCTACCAAAAACCGTTTCATTTCACGCAATATCACTACGCAAATAGTCTTTGGTAGAAATGGAAGAACAGTTTCAACTTTTGTTCGACAACATGAAAAAAGAACTTTCAAACCAAACAAAATCAATAACGGAGTCAATAACGAAAACAATTATGGAAAAAATGGAAGAAAAACTACAACCTATTATAACAGAAAATAAAAACCTAAAAACGAAAGTAAGTCAACTTGAAGAAGAGGTGGAATTTTTGAAAAGGGAAAAGAAAAACAACAATATTGTCTTATTTGGTTTAAAAGAGGGAGAAAAATCTTTTACCGACTTATTACAAAATATACAGATGGCCTTCACAGAAGATCTACAAATAAATCTGGAAGATTGGGAAGTAAATAAAATGTACAGACTTGGAGCAACATACAGTGAGAATAAACCAAGGCCTATTCTCTTGTCCCTAGTAAGCACATGGAAAAAAATGGAAATCATAAAAAATAAAAAGAATCTGAAAAACTTATACATAAAAGATGATTTTTCTAAAGAAGTGATGGAAAAAAGGAGAGAGCTTCTTCCAAAATTAGAAGAAGAAAGGAAGAAGGGAAATATTGCATATCTAAAATACGACAAACTCATTATAAAAGAAAACATAACCAAAGACCTAACAAAAAGAAAAAGGGAACCATCTGCATCACCTCAAACCAACACCCAACCGATGAAACAACCTATATGGACCACAAAAGACAATAGGACCAATGCCTTTGATTTAATGAGAAATAGATCAAATTCCTTTTCTATCAATACAACCAACAAGAAACAATAGAAGTTGAAAAACCAAGACCGGAATACTAAACCGAAAACAAACAAAGAAAACAGAAAAACTTAATTACATAGTTGATAAGTCATAGTCTAAATTGACTGGACTATGATATTAGCTCTGCCTTCTTACTGTGGGTCGTAGGTTCGAACCCTACCAATGACAAATATTGGTGTGATGACATTGATATTTGTTCTATGATTAATCATGTTTGTTCAGAAAATCATCAGCTAAGTATGTCATTTCCATACTTCAAGCTTTGCTTAGTTTGAGACTAAATGGCGCTGTGACAAGTATTCACAAGATTTATTTTTTCGGAGTTGACCTTCTTGTTTGATTCATTTACCCTTAAATGCAGAGAAAACGTAAAGCCTAATAAATAAACTAGATTATCTAGATTAAATGTGAGCTAGTTCTGCCAAGAATACAAATACCCAAATTAATATGATGATATCATAATACCAAACAAATGAGTTATTCGATCGTCGATGTCCTTGTGGTCAGTCTTGTGCGAGTGATTTATCACACTTCGTCCGCGTATCTAGTCATTATCAGATTTGCTGTAATCTTATTAACGAACAATTTCAACTAAGATAACAGTGAACGTTGGATGCTTAAGGTTATCAAAGAAGATGAAAAAAATTAATAGCTTCATTTTCTGAGAACTTTGTTTCGTACTTATTTTTCTTCTAAGACCTTTGAAGTGGTCGTTCTAAGGGCGTTGTTATATTTGAGACGTTCTTTTATTTTTGGTTCATACATTTATTTAGTTTTTTTTTTACCAAGACAATTAGATACCTTTAAATAAAATATCACAAAATTTAATCTTTAAAACAAAGCCTAAAACAGATATAGTTTCCTAAATACTAACTGTTGTTTTTAAACTAAAGATTTAGTACCGAATGTTGTTGTTTTAAATTCATGACAATACAAGTTGCGTTGTGTGATTCATCGTCACATAGGGACAGTCACCTTTATGTCAATGTAGAAGTACCGTAAAGAGAACAGCCTCGGTTACTACGGGCACGTTTAATATTCATTGGATACGAACGAACCTATTTAGAAACAGACTTGCTTGAAAAGGGCTATCGGTATGCAATGCGATCGGCGAACAAGGCCTTTTTAAACTTCTATTAGAGTGACGTTGTTAATAAAAAAATACTATTTTTAACCGACGTAAAAAAACGGAGAAGGGTCTCAATTCAACGTGAATATTTTTTTTTTAAGTTATAATGTGTTGAGTTTCTTAATAATATTTTATCTAGATGACATAATTTCGAAGCTTATTTAGATGCATCTGATATGTTAATTAATGCGTATTTGCATAATCCATTTAACAATAGAATCAAAAATAATACATGTACATTTTCAAAGAGAGAATCAGCTTTTTTTAAACGATAGGTGCGTTGACGCGCAATCTGGCACGCACTGCGATATTTGCGATACACTAGGAAATAAATTACACCTGAACAGCCAATCGGATCACCTTAACGTTGCATCAAGACATGAAACCACTGAACGCAACGCCAGGAAATATAACGTGGTCATTACTGTATTTGCAAGTATAAAGACGGTTTCGAAATACGATATTAAACTCACATTATTCCCAGTGTATCTGTTGTATGAAGGCCTTATTGGAGCAGGCCGAGCCGGCTGGGGTGGAACTTTTAAATTTCTCCGGTCAAATGATGACACGTTGTTGCCAGACCAACTCCAACGCCCAGGCCCGTTGCTTCCGTGAGGTAAGGAATATGATGACTGAGGTCTCAAATGTCTTGAATTAGGCCCCGAAAGAATAGGACCACCCGGCCCGATCTGAGACATAGGTCCAGTTCCTTGGACATAATGATAGTGAGACGGTGGATTCGACACCGCAGCTCCCCACATAGTACAAAACACTTTACGCACAATCACTGCATGAAACACGAATCACCTCATCACACCAAATATAGACGCGCACTAACATCAATCGAAATTCCATTAGTATAATGTCTTATCACTAAATACGTTGATAATTGTAATTAGCCAAACGATATATTCATAAATTTTACACCTCGAAGATAGCGCGCGATTTTTCTATCAACCAGTCAATGGCGAGCTATCCAGGCAACTGTTCGCGATGGAAAGACTGTTTGAAAACATGGACACTTCGAAAGCCCCGTCACCGGACGCAACTGAGACGCGTAAAGAATAAATTCGTATTTGATAGACAATTGTTCCACCAAAAAAGGCTTACTTGAAGCAATTTCATAGCCTTTACTAAAGACTATTTGGTTCAATGTCGTCAGAGTGCAAAGTAGCCAATGGAACAGCGGTAAAGACAAAAAGAAACTAACTAACTGGGGCACACGAATACGAGTTTGAGAGGTGTTTATTTTATACACTGATTAACACTTTGGATTATTTACTATATTACAAAATAGGAAACAGCAGGTCAAAAAACAAGATCGAAGTAAGCAGCAACCGTGAAGTTCACATCACTGAATAGACAAGATTCAATGGCAACTCGGATCGCGCTAACCGATGTGGTCACTTGCACACAATTTCCGCTCCAATGCGTAAGTAAGTACCTCAAGAGAAATCTGTTTCCCGACACGAGTAATCCATAGTGATGGACGGCGTGTGAGTACCAACGCATTTGAATGTAGACTGTTTGCGTGCTACGAGCGGCTGCCTAGCGTTCCACGCCAGCCGTCCTGGCGATTGCATTATGATTTTTTCGCAAGGGACCGCGGGGGTGAGGCCGGTGCGCAGGCGGCGAGCAGCCAGCGGAGCGTGCAGCAGCCGCTGCTTCGGCAGCCCGAGCCGCTGCCATACGCAACGCAGCGAAACTCTCGGCTACATTTCTAACAACCAAGTGCATATTCATAGACGCCGTGGTGATGACGGTATTTAACCAACACTTAGCTGCCGAACTATTGTTCTCTGAAAATAGTTATTCCAGTCAGAAGTTGCCTTAAAGTGAAAGCTAAACAAATTATGCATTTACAACCCAAAATACAGTTTCACGCTGCAAAGAAACTCGAAACAAGGCCACAGCATCAATAACTGTCAGAAAGGTTAAAAGCCAAACTGAGGCTAAGTTGGTAATGACTCAGGCTATCTGTCAAATAAGTGTTCCAGTTTTTCAAACAACGACGAAAGGCAGGGAAACAAAGGCGTTACAAACTTTCGTTAGTCGTCAAATCTCTGGCATCGAACGCACAATAAGAGGTATTAGTATTCAGTGAGCAGACGGGGGCCATGGCATCAGGCACTGGCTAAGGAGTCACCGCCCGCGCTGCCGTGAAATGAATATCAACTTGACTGGACTACAAGCATTCCATGCATTTACGGCAGTGCTACGCATCACCTTAAACATTCGGCATGAGGCAATGTGGCCCACATACATTATTTGGCTTTCGGTCCGTTACAATTGTTGATAATGTACATGTTTCACATCATTAGTCTAAAAGGTAGAGACCTTTTAGATTAATGATGTGAATTAATATAAAATAATTACGTAGGTACTTAACTAAGTTGCTTACGCCTCTAATGGTGCATCACTTTGTCCTAGACCAGTGTTTTTCAATCTGTGGGTCGCGCCTTAGTCAGAGGGTCGCCGACAGAAGGGAAAAGGCAAGGTAGACTACAATATAGGTAATGAATAAGAAGGTAAATAAAGACAATCATTATCGTAGGCTTTTAAATTACCTATAAATTCTTCATCTGTCTGACAAGGGGGGTCACCAGAAATTTTCAAATGTTCAACCTGTACCATTACAGGTTGAAAATTTGAAAATTTCTGGTAATATGTAATACCATAATTATTAATACAATAATATGAATACTTTATTGATTAACACTGTCCTAGACTGTGACAAATTTATTATACATATACTATGGAGTTGGTGTATTAATAAATTACCTACTGTATTTTTATTTCATTTTATAAAACAAAAAATGTGTGTGGAATACCCAGTTCAAACAGGTGTCTGGGACTCGCGTGGGTTTCAAACAGGAAGGAAAGGAGGCCTTATTTTTTGGTTTAATGTGCTTCAAGCACACAAAACGTCTCAATTTGATCGAACCTTTTCGAACCATATATGAACACACCACAAACCACTATGAATAATATATTAGTAGGTACCTAACATACCACTACGAAGTTAAAAGGTTGGTGCTAACTATCACATACCGGTTTATTGCATATACTATAATATTGCAGCTATGTATCCAGCAAAATATTTTACATTTAATTTTTTTTAAAAGTCGCCTTAAATTAGAGAACAATACTTTAGTATTCTTTCCTCTGTCAGATAATTTAAACAATCATCCTCAATGTTGGAAATTGAAGTTAAAAAACATTTTCTACAATTTATGTATACGATTTCGTTTTCAATTGCGCAAACCTCCTCCAGTACAATGTACAAGTTTGCCGGAGAATTTAGGAACTAACTCATGTAGATCCAAATAATATTGGAGCACGTTTCAATAGTCTTGTACAGGAAATTCACTATGATATTCTCAACTTAATACCAAATTTGAGGCAGTTAATTTAGATGCAAAAGTGTAGGTACTTTATGAAGAAGATTTTGACATATTGAATGAATAATTGAATTATGCTTATTTAGATACGAAGTTATAGACACCGAGTTGCATGGAGATATTTAAGTTTAAGTCCACAAATTCGTTAATATTCTGACAGCTACCATTTAAACAACAAGTGGACTATGCAACTGAAACACAATACGTTAACGTGAAACTGCCTCGTGTCATCTCATAACGACTACATTGAGAACAGTAAGCTGTCCTAGTTACTAGACAATTCGCACCTGCGCGTATCAACGTAGCAGAGGCACAAAACATCCCATTTGCGTCACATCGGAAACGCATTAAGCGAACCGACGACGCCGTAAGAGCGCAATATCCGACCGGCGACGATGCACAGCAAAGACATACACCTATAGAACGGGATATCGAGATTAAAATAAGTAAAGAAATAAGTATGTCCGGGATTTAAACTAAATTGGCTGACGATAACGATTTTTCCTGACAGGCAATGTTTCTAGATAGCAGAGATGTCATCATAGGGCATCCTAAATCGTTGTAAAGTATATCAGTCAAACAATTTTAGAGAGCACACACGAAACCTATGCTCTAAAATGCTATGCTATCTAAAAATATTCAACCCGTGTTAATCATGTCGAATTGCGGATTACATATCTTTTATTGACAATTTAGCGATATTTCGTGACGTAGATAAACGGATCTGACGACTGAGTCATGATTACCATTTTGCTAACTTTTATATTATCAAAGTGTTAAATATTCTGAGAGCAAGCTGTAAGTAAAACAAAGCGAAGTAATGAAGTAAACAAAGATTTAAATGAAAATGTTAATGTCTCAACTTCAGATGCAAATGACTGGAAGTGTTGATTTTTCTTTTCAGTTATTTAAGTTATTTTTCTGATGAATGAAACAGAATATTACACAATAAGATTGTGTTTTACTCGTAAAAGATAACGCCATTAAAATTAAAAGAAGTTTAAATGCAGTCATACCCGTTTAGCTACTCTAAAACTAACTTCTATTGTCTAACCAAACAATAAAAAACCATTTACTGTATCCACGTTCAAATTCCCAAAACTCCAACTTTGTTTTATGTAAATTTTAATATTAATTTCAGTCAAAAGTTAAGTCTATTATATTGTAGTGAACGTGGCAGATGTGGTTGTCATGGGTTTATGTTACCCACCGGTACATTAACACAAAGTGGGAAATAGTGTCAAAAGTGTTTATTACACCGTGAGTGTAGGTAAAGTAACTTTATTGTACTTGCTTTAGAAAGCCTATAATCACATTGTATACAGGTTTTACGAGTAGTACAAAGCTGTGAAAAGTCCACGAATCGGGAATGCTCGACTTAGTATCTCACTATCGTAGAATATAAATAAATATTCCAAGGACGTATTAATCTGGTTCCTAAGGAAAGCTTTTAAATATGGATGGCGTGATAATTTACAGTCAGTCAGTTGTGAAGCGTTGTATTAATCTAGGTATATTTAAACGAAATACTGAAACAAAGGCAAAATGAAGCAGAAATGTAAATAAGTAAGATGTTCCGTCTCTAATAGCACTCGATTATTCAGTAAGAACAGTAAGACTCGAAGCGCAATAAAGGCGATACAAGTGCTAAAGAAAATCGACGATCGAACGTGAAACAAGATAGGTATTCAGCACAAGTACTTTTGTACGGAATAGTACAACAAAGCTCTAAATTTTAAAGATACCTATTTTAAAACGTTGGCTGCAGTTTTGTTTTAAAGCTCTGGATTTACCACATACGGAATAGTTTATGCGGATAGCGGATACTTTCAAACTCAGTACATATTGTGTATCCGGTTCTGGTTTTTAGTAAACGGATTGAAAATGTCAATAACTTACTTAGCTATTTTATATACTTACCTACTCATTTTTGTGCAAACACTGGCAGTAAAATGTAAATACTACAACCACGTTTAAGTTGCGTGCCGGTAACAAATGCCGATTATTTCCTCTTTAGTTGTATAGCGAAACATCACGTTTTCATAGTAAAATATTACACGATTGTATTGAAACTTGACTCTTTGCACAATGGCTGCGTAGTGCTCAAACATTTATGAGTGTAGTTCTTTGTTTTATGTTAATGTTTTAAAGTGGGAATAATTGTATACTGTATTACCTGTGCGTAGTTCAGTGTGAGGACGGTGTTCCATTTCTCGTAGAGGTACCGTTAGCTTGTTTGCGGTTTAGGACCTGGGTACGAGGTTATCTACAATGCGGGAAGTGAGCACACGCGCTCTTGATAGTTTGATACTTGAACAGTATGAGATAGGTAGAGATGTCCATACACGAATGGTCTTTACGTAACCTACATGACTCGAACTAATATCTCAATTCGCTCGGAAAGCTATTGACATAAGCTGGTCTGAATAAGGTTATTGTAAAAGTCTACAGTCAGGTACTTTATAACACGCAACCTTAAACTAATGAAATAAGGGAAAATCTTACAAAAATACAATGAAATACCAACCTTACGAAAGGGCAACAACATTAGTTTCACATAAAAACTACGATTTCACCTTTAACATTTAGTACCGTGACAGAACATGATTAAATTCAGCGCCTGCATATAATAAGGAAACTGTTTTGCTTGACAAGCCTCTTACCTATTACGACAAAACACGTTTGTAAAAATCTGTACGTAGGCATTATACATTTTAGCAAGGATTTAGCCTCTTAAAGTTTGCAAACACATAAGAATATCGTAATGACGCGTTGTTTCATAGAACCCACTATATTCGTATTCTTAGGCAATACGTAGTAAGTATTAGCTAACCTATGGTGCTATGCAGTATTGAACACACCTACACCAAGATGACGAAACACTTAGCAGCAATATAGGACGTGTAAGCTCTACTTTGTGGCGAATATGCAAATAATATTTTGTAATTCTATCGTTATATGCGATAAAACTAACCAAGGTCACCGACATAGCTATAAGAATTAGCAAGTTGAATTGGCAGAGTACCTACTGGTCACATAGCACTGACAATCGCTGGGGAAGTAATGGTCGGGAATAGAATAACGACCACGAACCAAAAGGCGATATGTAATGTTAAAAATGCGTCCGACAACATAGTAAAAAATGTGTAATTTTTGAGTATGTTGTCGGGTGCATTTTGAATCGTCATATACACTAGGTGCCACGCAACAAGAGCCTAGAAAAACGAGCAAGAAAAAACGGCCTGGTTCCTACCGTTCGTATGATCCTTCTAACAAAGAATTACAATGAAATACTGAAGTTCCCAGTGCTGTGTCAATTTAACTTAGTTTTAATGTACAATTCACCTCCTTTTAGTAACTAACAGGTATCAAGCATGACATTTACAAATGGAATAATATGGATGATCATGCCGATAATTCTATAATTATCGAGGGGTACCAGCTCAGAAGCGGTTCCGGTTGCGTGCTGCGCTTGCAGACTCATCCCTAAGGCCAAGGACAGACACGCGAAACAAATTAATACAGACCGTTGCAATCGTCTAGAATTAAAATATGATGTACCACTTTTAGCATGCTAATCAGTTCTACATCGGTATTGACCCACACACTTGGTATCTAATTTAATATCGATAGCTACAACGTAACTCTCGATATTTGCTACTTGAATTCAAATTTAAAAACAATACTTCGGTCTATAAACTAACTTGCTGATAGATAAATAAAGTTGATTTTCTAGAATATTAAAATATAAAAGTATCTTGAAATGATATCGCTTTAAAATAAACGATAAAGCTAGAGTTGGGTTATCTTGCAAATTTTCGTAATACAAATTTGGTCAATAAATGTTACAGCATGGCAAACTGGTGAGACAAGTCTTCTAACGGAATGCCATCATGCCGGTCGAGCCATAATTACATTCTAAAGGCAATACGTGACCGTTAATACTCAGTTCGCAATCAAAGATACAACGAAACAGGTACATTTTAAAACTATTTACTAATAATATTAAACAAGAAATGAAATAAGATTAAACGTTACTTATACATATTTCTATACTTAACTTTAAAGTGTTATGTAAAATTAATCAAATTCTTGAGAGATTATGCATAAGAAGCGTGCAAATAATATGATTTAAAAAAATATATATAGCCATAGCCACTGTGAGAGTAGCAAACGGATGTGTACATTGCAGTTCTATAATTTATGTTCTAGTTTGTATGGCTATACAGAGATCGATATTAAATCTACCAAAAAGGCTTTAATTTGATTATTATTTCAACACAAATATCTTCAATAGTGTTCAATTAATAACCACTGTGTTTAAATTACTTAGCCACATAAGATAGGGTGATTCTAATAGCAATACAAAACCTGTCACTTCATTCAATGAGGTGAGCAAGTTTAACATGTTGTAAAAACTTGCAATCAACTGATGATAGATGAGATGAGATGAGGACCAGCTAGGCTACATGAAGTTCATTAACTGAGGTTAGTCACCTGATTCAAAAAACTGATTCTTACGGCCGGTTTCTGGAAACCCAAATCACGATTGATCCGAGTTTGACACATAGTAATTATTAGATTTTTTTGTTGATCATCGTCCGAGAAACCGGCCGTTAGAGACATACTGTTCGTTAAAAAGTTACACACAAGATGCCCTTAAAAAACTAAATTAACAAGGGCATAAGAAACAGGGAGTTAAATACATAGTAAGCTGGTAGTTCTTGTTTGTTCGTCTGTGCTCTGGTCGCGGAAAACTCGCACTCAGAATCACCTAGTATAAGACGATTCTACTATGATTTATTAAGTATTTTTAAAGTATATTTAAAAGCAACATAATGTTCTTAACTATGGGTGTTGCAACAACTAATAAAGGTCTGATCGATTACATAAGCATGTAATTAAAAGTGTGTTAATTTGTAAATTAGCAGTCGTCATCGGCGTCAAAGTCAAAGTACCTACTCGTCCAGTGAGTCTTTAGGTAATTAGTCGCTTAAAATCAAAAACTGCTTGGCTTAAGCTTCAATAAGCTTATTGATTGTTTGCTGTTAAAAAGTGGTGTTTTTTTTCGTTAATTGCATCCTTTGCTATAAAGGTTCATTTCGTTGTAACCAGATGAAAGGGTGAATGAATGTAACCACATAGAGAGGGCGAGGAGAGAAGGAAATCAAAAATACCCTTCATTATTTATTTCCACCACAACGCCCACTATAATACACGTTCTCATATCGATCTTCATGCCTCAAGGAGACTAAGACACTTAGGCGAGACACGAGAAAATATATTCAAATTACAGCTCATATAACATTTAAGCAATATAGTGACCGGACGATCAATTTAAGGACCCCTGTGATGAAATCGATAGTTTAACCGCAAAATAAAACTGTTCCCCTTAGCAATTTATTGGTGAAGCGCTTTTCTATCACCTCGGCGGCAGGTTATAAATATTGATGACCAAGAGCCGGCAGCCTGCATGAATATTTAAGGTTCACGTCTATAATATAATGGATCGTAGCGACCGTTTCTTAGGCACGTTCTTAGACCATAACCACGTAACACAAATAAGACATGCTTAGTTATGTCGTTTTGCATTTTACAGCTCTTAGACGTAACGTAATCTTAATCTAATGTTACAACCTCATTTCGATCTTTAGGTCAATGACGATGACGCATTAAATTGCCCAAATACTGATTGGATTGAACGACCTCAAATTGATAACCTAGTCTATCGGCTGAATGACGAAATAAATAATTTATTAAAAATAACTAATGATTAATTAATCAAAAACCCATTACAATATAATTACATTTATTTATTTACCTACCTGTTTACATTACGAGTCGGGTTTCAGGTCAAGTGTCAAGAATGCTTGGCCTACTTGCCTGAAGCCCGATTGAATTCAGTCAGCTAACTTTTTAAAATGTTTGTGCACACAACACTGCTTCAGTGAGTGCCACAAACGGACAGGAGCAGTAGCAAATATAACACGATGCTTTCCAATTTTGCCCCACATTCCTTCACGCGTGTTTATTTTATTCTACGGCTGCTAGCCCGTATCAAAACATCCAATGCAACGTTTATAAAAATACAACGTTTCAGCATTGAGGTCAACCTTTTGGCGTTCGTCACAAACTCGATATTCAACTCCGCGCTATACAAATTTAATTTGGCCGAAGTGGACTACGGTTACCGGAATTTTGTACAGTAAGATGCGTTAACGAGTTATTCAAAAGGCAGCGGCTTTGGTTCGATAATGTGTATATGGTTTGTGCCCGTTATAATCTTTTGAAGTTGAGAAAGGTCGATCCTCTATGCTTTCTGGAGATATATTTTTATGAACAATCAAAATTATAAAAGTGTATGTATATTAACAGAGTAGGTATTACAGGATATTACAGAGTTCTCTATCTGGATTGTATTTAAAGCCATACACTAAACTGTGTAGCAGAGATAAGGTGCCATACAGTAATGAATGGCAACACGATCTCCTTTCACAAAGTGATCTCAAATTGCCCAATAGTGAATAGGTAGTTCACTTCTATCACGAACCGCGCGGTCAGAGGTGAGTTGGGTGAGCCTCGTTAAATTTCGATACAAATGCTGAAATACATTTCGTAACACGAGCGGCGCGGTAAAAAAAGAGCAAAAGCCCATCTATATTTTTCAATTTCGCTTGAAATAGTTACCTACCTACACAGTGGCTAGTGTGTCTACAATGTCATTCCTATTTCAATTCGATTTACCCGATCGAGGACCAATTAATGAATCGCTTTTAGAATAGTACTAATGAAAAATTGAGCAAAGTATCGCGGTTTTGCTCACTTATAGTTCATAAATTCATAAAATAGAATAATGAGGACGTTTTTTAGGCACGTTGTAGCCCTCAGAATAACGTGTGACACGTAAATTTCCAGGCAACCATCAACGAGTACCTTCTACCCACTTAAGTATGTATGATTGTTTTTCGGTGGCACAATAATAGCCCCTATGCAAATACGGTGGTTGCACGAGCGGCCCTACAAATTTGATTGTTGATAAGTCCGGGTTATTGACCTTGCGCGCACGACTGCCTAGGAGAGATTTCTACCGAATCAAATTGACGAGATGACGGTAATAATAAATGTATCTTGCGAGATTGCATTGCAACAATATTTAGCTAGAAGCTTCTTTCAAGTGCGCATTGCACAATCTGCTGCCCGGAGCTGCTGCAGTGGGGGACCTGATTGCGACGAATAGGTACATATAGTAAATACGAATAAGTACATATATGTAAATATTTTAGTTACTGACACTATGGTTCTCACTGCTTCTAACAGCTAGCTTATACGACAAATAACTTTTGTAGTGTTCACGCTCAGGAATACGGGTCCTGCGAGGAAACCACGGCCCATTTAGATAAGGTTTGCCACTCTTTGCCCTGCATGCACACAATGTACTATGTTCGCGATACTAGTAACTTGGAGCGGGTTTTGTTACTACGGAAACATGTTTCGTCTATAACTGCTTGTCATACCTAACGTATGACTTCAACTCTGTTGCAGCCAACAGAATTGAAAATGTAATACATCTGACGCATTGTGCTATGCAATGCAATGCAATACACCTACATTGATGAAATCCAATACAAATATGTTTATACAATATATTTAATAGCGATAAAAATGCCCATGGATTTATATTTATTATTTATAAGCATGACTAAAGCAAAGTCACCTTGAAGGGCTGGCAAAGGTTCTCAGAACTCAAGCAGGAATTATTCTGCCAAACGTAAGACGGGCGACCAGTGAAAGTACCTAGCAGCCAACTAAAAACGAGACAACGTTTTCTAAGCCAACAATGGCTGATTTTCCACAAAGATTTGGCCTTTTATGTACAATTATACTAATAGAGGTCAATTCCAAAACTGTAACAGGGTCTCACGCAGAGTACCGGTATCAGCCAGCCACGCACGACGTAGTCTCTACCGAGGAATAACAATTGAACCGTGGGAAACTGCCTCAAACGTAATTATTTGTGAAACGCTTACAGGCAATCAGAGGATGTTTCACCTTATAGCGAATTTGATGCAGCTAAATAAATCTGCTTGTTCAAAAAACATACCTACTTCTATGAAGCCATATCCTATATTTCACTGAATCTTTTTTGGCAGCTGCTAAGTATCCTAATATTTTGTTCAATACCTAAGTAGGTAGGTAAGAATAATATTTTTTTTGGAAATACATATTGTAAGCAATATGATAATAATATTTACTAAAAAATATTAAAAGATTCTGATCCTAACATTAAAAAAATTGTCCTAATATTATCTTGATAATATATTTTTAACAAATTAATTTGTTTATTTATATTAATCTATTTTTTAGCAACAAAATTTACAGCTGAACCTAAAAACCGAATTTTATTTAATAATAATGTGATTATGTACCTATGACAATAGAGTTTCACACTCCTGTTGAACATTCTCTTCATCATTTATGCAGCATTGTGTAATTCCTCATAAATATGATACAAATACAAAAAGATACAATGAATGATGTAAGCCAAGATAAATCTTAAAGTAGGTAACAGAATGTGATGTGATTGGTTATGTCATAGTTTATCTTGTTTTTTTATTCTTGTAGAAACGTTTAATGTTGATTTTAAATAATAGTGTATTTTTGAGGTATGACTCATCTTTTTATTGAACTTGTTAACATTTTCATCACATTAATTTTATTACATATCAGTGCACTAAAATGAGTTTGAAGTGAAACAGAACAGTTTTAAAAAGGTATAAAATGGGTAGAAACTTTATCATAGTGTTAAAAATGTAGAATTTTTCATAGATAGAATTTGTCTCTGTAAATTAATAAAGTTCTATACTTAACTGTGACAAGCAATAATGTTTGCATTGCTATGTTCTGATTTGAAAGGATATGAGTGGCAGGATTATAGGTAAATGAGGCTTGATAGCCTTATGTCAAGTGATGGATGCAGCATGATGTTTAACCGAGCATGTCTTTAATGGATGAGTTTGCTGAAGTAGTCACTGCTTATTGTATCACTTATTTTCTAATCTATACTGTCCCACCGCTGTCCAAGGTTTATATAATTAAAAAATAATATTCATCAAACCGCATTTGACTGATATTTTACACATAGCTATATAGTAATTTATTTTGTATTCAACAACATAAGGATAATACACAATGAGGATAAAAATGTATTGATTAATTAAGTAATAAAACCTTTTTTGTGTTTAGTTGTTATATTTTTACTTAAATTTGTATATTAATGCCAAAGAGAAATATCATTGTTACTTACATTACAAAAAGGGGAAAGGTACATTCTTTATAGGTAAAGCTAAATATTTTGATCAAAACAACTAGAAAATAAATATATTAGAATGCAAAAGTATGCACACTAGGTTATCAAAGCCATATTTGATAAACTTAACAACTGATAACTGATAGTATGCATAAAGATATGACTATCTTAAGAGTGGCTAGTCTTTGTGAATAGGTAATGACAATTATTAGCATTGGATATTTTAGTAATAATTAAATATAATTAGTAAAATATGTACTTAAGTATTGTAGTATTATTAGATATTATACTCATAAAAATATTGTCTTACATTGAACATAAAATGTTATCTAAGGCAGCCATAAAATATAGATTTGACATATAAAATATAAATTCTGTTCTAAAACATACAAACATACAAGAAAAAACACTAAAATATGCTACATAAAAAGTTTTGCAAGCTTTTCCCTTTATGGGAACCAGATGACAATGGAACAGTGATGCTGTAAAACAAGATCCAGGTACACTTACCTCACTGAAGGCCATCATCCGGTCGGGCTCTTTCTCCGTCAAACCTTCGCAATTCACTCTATCTCGGTATCAAAACAAATAGTTCACGCTTTTGTTTCCCAACATTGGAAACGATACCGACATCTAGCATCCTCGCGGCACAAACACATCTGAACTGTGGAAGTGTGGAACTTCACTCACTGCGCAAGAACAAAATTTTAATTTTGGCTAGACCGAAAACACCTGACCGAATCACAAATCACTGAAAAAACCAACATTCCTCAGGTGGGTTACATTCACATCGGGGATCTTACTAACACTTTTAAAGTTAAATGAACACTTGAACAACACTTTTAGATTTTTTTACGAACATAAAATCCGCTAGTTCATCACGAAATAAGTTCGAAATATGATAAAATGTGAACGATATCACAGAGGACCATCAATCAAACAGAGATGAACACGCCATCTTGCTTCTTTCTTTCTTCTCTTCATGTATATCAATGCTACCAAACTGCAAATACGAACGATACACATCAGTCAACGTCATTTTGCCATGTTCGCCAACCTATATTCGGAGACTTGAAGCTAGCTTCACTCAGTTCAATTATATTTACGGCTGTAGAGACAATGAGACAAGACAACGCCACAGGCTATTTATGGCTAGACAGCGCGCCAGTGACGACACTAGCGGCTGTCGATCGAATAAAGTCCATTTAGAAAATTTAACAATTAGGTAATTTATTATACTGCTTGCTGATTTATTTCTGACGCTGACCATCCAAATCGAAAGCCTTTGTTGGCCCTCTCTTAAAGTCTTATGATAAATTGTGGAGTAGGTACTTACTTATATAAGTTAACTTACCTGCCTAATTTATACATGGAAATTCCTTTATTGTCTTAATAAAAACACCACCCTGAATACTACAATTAATACCTAGTGTACCCACACACTAATCATTAAAACGGTAAAATTAAAATAGTTAAAATGAGCACCAAATTTAAAAAATTGATTTTAACGCTTTTATTACCACAGGAAATATTTGAATTGTGCTACTACTACTTTAATAACCCTACTCGTACTCGTATCATAAAAAGTTACATAAGTAATCCTTTTTCTTTTTCATATCACTTCTTACTTAGGTACCTCCTTTTCTGAAACTTCTTGAAAAGTGACATAATTATTACCACCGATTAGCGAAGTAGCGAAGTTTATAATGTCAAAAAAATTTCCAGTTTATGAAATCCACAACTTTTTGTATTATTTTTAATGAACGCTTTTGCGTTAACTCTAACCTAGTTTTCTGAGCAACGACCTGGATACAGAAGGTAGGCTTAATTTAGGTTTATTAATTTCCGCGTAACTACATTCCGCACGAAGTTGTGGAGGACGTACCTAGCTGTGACGTCACTTGCACAGGTACCGGGCGGGGATATGCACGGATGGTTCGCTGATGAGCCAAGGACCCGCAATGTAGGTTACATTAAAGTAGGTTATTGCACTACCAGTTTATATTTAGTTGGCCAGTCCGACTCCGGCTCCTTCATCGAATACTCGTCATGAAGTAGGGAAACATGGTGAATGTAGACCATATTCATTTGTACAGGGTCGTAAAAAAGGCTCATGGCTGTCACGATGGAGCTTGAAGAGAGTGTGTCGGACTCAAAACTACATAAGGATAGCACGGCTAAGAAGGAGCTTCGACCATCAAGCGCCGTCTCTTTTTCCAAGTCTGAGCATGGAGCGATTCTTTGTGCAGGTACCTATTAGTTACGAATTATATAAAACTTTTAACTTCTTGGTCTTAAGAAAACCACATAAAAAAATATATTTAAGTACATTCTACTAGACTCATTCATAACTTTTGGAATGGTATCAAAATATTATAGAGAATTAAAAGAAGATAGAATATTTTAATGTCTCAAGGCCAAATAATACCTATATATATCGTTTCTTTTATAACTTAAATAGAGACATCTTCAACCGAGCAACTCAAACAATACAAGAGTTGGGTGAGCAATGAAAGATGGAATGACCTCAAGAAAATTGCCGACAGTGCCATGAAAGATCGTAAGGTTTTTATGATAAAAGGCGGAGGATTTCCTGCAATACGTAGAGCACTACTCGAGAGAGGATGGATCGAAAAATACGAATCTCACAAGGTATCTGTAAATCTGGTTGGGCCTGAACTAGGGGTATGTTTACTATTCATCTGGTTTACGCACCCCACTTCCATCAATCACAAATTATAACTGACGAAATGACAGACTTTACCAGTAGGTAAACGTCCCCAGAAGTCATAGTCAATGCACTTACTAAGCTTAATTTTATACACAGTGTTTTAAGTTTCTTAAATCGAATTCAAGGTTCGCCATCCACCGTTAAATATGGATCCAAAGAAATGTACAGGAAAAGAACTCTCAAAGGTTGAAAGAATGATTTTGTACAAATTTATGGAACACCATTCCGTCGACTTTCTCTGGACAACTAAAAGAGATAAATACGACTGGTTGCTTAGCAATAAAGATGTTCTCATTAGCAGGTAACAAAATGAACCCAGAGACCAGGTAACTTATCATGAAGGAATCGAAATCTCAGTAGGAAACAGTATTGTGTTGTGTTTTAGGTTTTGCAGATCAATTTTTACTACCAAAGAAGGCTTGACCACTTCTCTAACACAAATGCATTGGCACACCGAACCAGGGGTATCATTGACGAAGTTCCCACGATGTTACAACATTCATAACTCGGATAGCCTTGAGGAATTCATAGACGATTTCAGAATAACGGCTTGCATTAGCGTCCTTAAATGGTTATCGAACACACTACAGGCGACGAGCGAACATAATCTTGTCGTGTCTAACGGGAAGGTACCTTTTAGCGCAATAGAATTTGCCATAAGCAGGTTGAACGAATACATTTCATTTTTCACGCATAAAGATATAGACGATACGGAAGATCAAACTCACGTGTGGGAACACGAATGGGACCAATTTTTGACTCATCATTATCTTCTCGTACACGAAAAAGCTAAATTTACTGAAGACAAAAATTCCAATATACGGTAAGTTGTAGGAAGATACCTAAAAGCTTATCTATCCTCTCTGATAACTGGGTGAATCAACATCGTCAATGGAAATATTTTTTGTTGACTCTGAGTAATTAGATCACAATTGTCGCTCGATACAATAATGTTATTACATCGGCGATGTGCGAGTTTTGGAAGCATTGTTTACAATTCCATTGATGTTCATAATTATTAGTAAACAAGAAAAATGTAAACATGCTATCACAACAACAAATTTCTTCATTTTTCAGACAATTAGAAAGGAAAGCAGCAAAACTTTTGGCAACGATGTCCAAATTCTGGCCGCAAATAGATATTGATGGTGTTTTTAATATTTGGATAGTGAAGCCAGGCAACAAATGCCGTGGTCGTGGCATTCAACTGATGAACAACATTAAGGATATAATAGGCCTCATCAATATACCTGCTCAGAAAACTAGATACGTTGTTCAAAAGTACATTGGTAATAATTTGTTAAACAAACTTAAATAGCTAACCAAGGTACTATAATTTATTCTCTACAATCATTTTTACTGACTAAATTTATATTTCCAGAAAATCCATTGGTTGTTTACGATACAAAGTTTGATATAAGACAATGGTTTCTAATCACAAATTGCCAACCTCTGACTATATGGGTATACAGGTGAACATACAATATTGCTAATAATATGACAAAGCTCCAGATATATTTAATCAATGTAACCATTCATTTCAGAGATAGCTATTTGCGGTTCAGCTCACAAATATTCAGTTTGTCGAACTATCATGAGTCTGTTCATCTCACAAATAATGCTGTACAGACGAAGTACAAAAACTATGGTGAACGAGACAAGGCGTTACCTGATGAAAACATGTGGGACTGCCATACTTTCAAAGCTTATCTTAGGTAAGAATATGTTGATAATATATCGATGTTACCTTTAACTGTGAAACATTGTTTTAATAGAACTCTTCTAATTGAAGACAGATAGGAAAGTATGAGATGTGGGAAAACAAAATTTATCCTGGAATGAAGCAATGTTTAATAGGTGCCATGCTTGCCTGCCAAGACTCTATGGATAAAAGGCAAAACAGCTTTGAATTGTATGGGGCTGATTTCATGCTGACTGATGATTTCACTCCGTGGCTCATTGAGATTAACTCGAGCCCAGATCTTGCACCAACGACATCAGTAACAGCACGTTTATGTCCTCAATGCCTTGAAGATGTGGTTAAAGGTAATTTGAAAAATATAAATCATTTCAATTAAGTTATGGAAGGTTTAGCATATCTTATGTATTCATTTGGTTTCAGTTGTACTCGATCGACGTTTTAATCCCGAAGCAGATACAGGATATTTTGAAATGGCATACAGACAAGCAATACCTAAAGCGCCAGCATATCTCGGTCTTTCATTATGTATAAATGGTAAACGACTGATCAAGAGAGCCAAAGAAAGGAAACACGAACAACGTAGTGTTACACCTTTAGCACCACGGGTTCCATCAGGCGATACTATCACAGATAAAGATCAGGCAGTACCATCTGAATACAGCGGACCAATAATCACTGATTTTCTTACATGGTTAAACCCGTACGATGCAATACCGACGAACAAAGATGGACTTCTTCTTGGGCCCAAGGAATCAGTTACGGTACACCAAGCAGTAACAGTAGTCAAATCAGGCTTATCCATAAAGAGCAGTTCAAAAAAACGTAAATCGTCTGCACACTCTTTTAGGACACATCGAGGAAGGCGCGAAAAAAACACAGAAACTAGGCGTCGCGTCGTACCTCACTCTTGCTGCCATCCTGATGAAGGAACATCAACTATCCCTACTGGTAAATACAGGACTGAATCAGCAAGTAAAGCAGATAAACCTAAAGTAAAGGTTAATAGGTCAGTTGGTAATAAACGTTGTTACATAGATCCAGATGAATGGGAACGAGAAACTGCCAGTATACTTCGGTCGACTATTTCAGTCCAGAACAAACTAACGAATAAGACTGAATCTATTATACCCATTAGAAAAACCAAATCAGGTGTAGTAACTTCTACCCGGCGATCGTCACTAGCTCCACTCAGCTCGAGAAAACCACCAGAAGATTTAGATCCTATAAAAAAACTGAGTGCTATTGGTAGGAGCATCTGCAAACTTCACGAAGAAAACAGGATTAAACAGAAATCGATAAGTTTTTCCAAAAGTTGTACTTCAATTTACGCTCCTTACCGCGTAGTTATGACACCCTTGAATGATGAACCCCTGCCTTCAAACAAACGAAAGAAATAATACTCTAATTATAAGTTATAAAGTAAAGTATAGGCAGCTAAATAAGCAGGAAACTATTTTTAAATATATCTAATGATGTTATTTCGTACACCTAAAATACAGTCTGTTGCAATGTTCAAATTTTTAAGTAGGTAGACAAAACCTAACTATTTTTCTCTGTTGATTCTATGAGAGTTTATAAAAAATATAGTTTTATTGAATTAATGTGTTTAAAACTATTACAGAAACCTAATCCATGTGACCTGCAAAATGCTGCTCTTCCTTCAAAATCCTTTCTCCTTGTCCCAAGTCCCAAATTTTCCGATGTAAAAAAATTCTGAAGTTCGATCTGCAAGGAAACTTATTGAATTTGAAAGCTGAGATATTTTTACAGACATATGTACATAGGTATGACAAGGTTGTCATGTTCAAATAATGTCACGCAAAATACAGCCTGAAATCTATACGTCAGCCAACCGTCGATGAAATAAAAACAGTGAGAGTAAAAGCAAAAAAATATATAAAAAATGTAAAATTAAAAAAGAGTTTAAAGGGTTAGTTGGGTCCATTATAACTTATCTTTGCTTCATTAATCAGCTTGTTAATAAGATTTAGTTTGATAAAAAGACTCATTAACTAAAATACCTAAGCCTAGTTTGCATTAAATTATAGCAATCAAGTTGGTCTCAAAGCCTCAAATCATCCTCGATTATTATAAAAACTCAAAAGTTATATGCTTGATCCGTAGATTCCAAAATCAAATGAAAAGCATGAACTATCCAAAACAATGCCAATTAGGAAGAAAAAATATATTAAGAAAAGGAAGGTAAGTAACTAATATCGATTACAGAGTTATTTATAAGCTCATATTGTGTTTACAAAACAATATTCTATCCAACAGACCACTGAGTCCAGTTCTTTTCCCAAAAAAATCACAACTAAAAGAGTAAATCATGACCATTTCTATGATGACTCCGATACATCTATTGAGAAGAAACCATGTGCCGCATGCAGGCTAGTAGTCAACAACCAAGTAAATTTCGTTTGTATAATTAATCAATACTTAGTAGAGCTTCAATTTCATACTGTCTTTAGTAAGGTAAAGTATCAAATGTATTTAAATTTTTAGAAAACGAGCAATAACGACATCAGTAACAGCACGTTTATGTCCTCAATGCCTTGAAGATGTGGTTAAAGGTAATTTGAAAAATATAAATCATTTCAATTAAGTTATGGAAGGTTTAGCATATCTTATGTATTCATTTGGTTTCAGTTGTACTCGATCGACGTTTTAATCCCGAAGCAGATACAGGATATTTTGAAATGGCATACAGACAAGCAATACCTAAAGCGCCAGCATATCTCGGTCTTTCATTATGTATAAATGGTAAACGACTGATCAAGAGAGCCAAAGAAAGGAAACACGAACAACGTAGTGTTACACCTTTAGCACCACGGGTTCCATCAGGCGATACTATCACAGATAAAGATCAGGCAGTACCATCTGAATACAGCGGACCAATAATCACTGATTTTCTTACATGGTTAAACCCGTACGATGCAATACCGACGAACAAAGATGGACTTCTTCTTGGGCCCAAGGAATCAGTTACGGTACACCAAGCAGTAACAGTAGTCAAATCAGGCTTATCCATAAAGAGCAGTTCAAAAAAACGTAAATCGTCTGCACACTCTTTTAGGACACATCGAGGAAGGCGCGAAAAAAACACAGAAACTAGGCGTCGCGTCGTACCTCACTCTTGCTGCCATCCTGATGAAGGAACATCAACTATCCCTACTGGTAAATACAGGACTGAATCAGCAAGTAAAGCAGATAAACCTAAAGTAAAGGTTAATAGGTCAGTTGGTAATAAACGTTGTTACATAGATCCAGATGAATGGGAACGAGAAACTGCCAGTATACTTCGGTCGACTATTTCAGTCCAGAACAAACTAACGAATAAGACTGAATCTATTATACCCATTAGAAAAACCAAATCAGGTGTAGTAACTTCTACCCGGCGATCGTCACTAGCTCCACTCAGCTCGAGAAAACCACCAGAAGATTTAGATCCTATAAAAAAACTGAGTGCTATTGGTAGGAGCATCTGCAAACTTCACGAAGAAAACAGGATTAAACAGAAATCGATAAGTTTTTCCAAAAGTTGTACTTCAATTTACGCTCCTTACCGCGTAGTTATGACACCCTTGAATGATGAACCCCTGCCTTCAAACAAACGAAAGAAATAATACTCTAATTATAAGTTATAAAGTAAAGTATAGGCAGCTAAATAAGCAGGAAACTATTTTTAAATATATCTAATGATGTTATTTCGTACACCTAAAATACAGTCTGTTGCAATGTTCAAATTTTTAAGTAGGTAGACAAAACCTAACTATTTTTCTCTGTTGATTCTATGAGAGTTTATAAAAAATATAGTTTTATTGAATTAATGTGTTTAAAACTATTACAGAAACCTAATCCATGTGACCTGCAAAATGCTGCTCTTCCTTCAAAATCCTTTCTCCTTGTCCCAAGTCCCAAATTTTCCGATGTAAAAAAATTCTGAAGTTCGATCTGCAAGGAAACTTATTGAATTTGAAAGCTGAGATATTTTTACAGACATATGTACATAGGTATGACAAGGTTGTCATGTTCAAATAATGTCACGCAAAATACAGCCTGAAATCTATACGTCAGCCAACCGTCGATGAAATAAAAACAGTGAGAGTAAAAGCAAAAAAATATATAAAAAATGTAAAATTAAAAAAGAGTTTAAAGGGTTAGTTGGGTCCATTATAACTTATCTTTGCTTCATTAATCAGCTTGTTAATAAGATTTAGTTTGATAAAAAGACTCATTAACTAAAATACCTAAGCCTAGTTTGCATTAAATTATAGCAATCAAGTTGGTCTCAAAGCCTCAAATCATCCTCGATTATTATAAAAACTCAAAAGTTATATGCTTGATCCGTAGATTCCAAAATCAAATGAAAAGCATGAACTATCCAAAACAATGCCAATTAGGAAGAAAAAATATATTAAGAAAAGGAAGGTAAGTAACTAATATCGATTACAGAGTTATTTATAAGCTCATATTGTGTTTACAAAACAATATTCTATCCAACAGACCACTGAGTCCAGTTCTTTTCCCAAAAAAATCACAACTAAAAGAGTAAATCATGACCATTTCTATGATGACTCCGATACATCTATTGAGAAGAAACCATGTGCCGCATGCAGGCTAGTAGTCAACAACCAAGTAAATTTCGTTTGTATAATTAATCAATACTTAGTAGAGCTTCAATTTCATACTGTCTTTAGTAAGGTAAAGTATCAAATGTATTTAAATTTTTAGAAAACGAGCAATAGATGCTGTGACAATGGAGGTGTAAAAAGAATTTATTCACCTTTTAATAGATTTGCTAACAGTACAACAAGAGCAGCAGAACAGCATTTACTTATGAAAATGCCTTATCAAAGTACATATCGGCCGACTGGATTATCTCCAAAAGAAAAAAGCTATGTCATATGCAGCTGCCAAACGAGATCCTCTCGATATTTAAAACTTAAAAATCTTGCTGCAAATGCTATTAGGGAAAGTAAAATATTCTCTATATATGGCAGTTGTAGCGCTGTAAGAAAAGCTCTATTAGAAAGAGGATGGATCGAAAAGATACCGGCAAATAAAATGAATCTTTCCAAAATACGAAATGGAACTTTTTTAAGTAAAACAGAAATACACGGTGAATTGGAAAGATTGCTACTATCCAACCTAGTAGACAAGTATACACCAAATTTTATATGGAGAACAAAAGATGAACAGCGAGATACTACTATTGATATGAACAAAGAGAATACTACAATAGTAAATAAACTAAAAATTGACGCATTATGGACATCAAAACAAGGGCTATGCTCCTCGATGAAACGAAATTATTGGTTTTATATCGATGACGTAGCCGAAGTCAACGGCCCTCGTACATACAACAGTTACGAAATTGGAGAAACAGAAGGATTTGTAAAAGACTACAAAATAACTGCGTGTACCAGCTTGCTTAAGTGGATACTATCAATGGTTGCTAATGAACGTCCCGTGTTCGTTGACGATGGGAAAATTTCATTGAATGTGGTTGTGTTTGCTCTGAACAGATGCAAGGAGTATCTTTTCAGGAAACAGAACAAGGATATTGACCATGCGATATGTAGAGCGAGTTCAGGACAGTGGAATGCTTTTTTGAAAAAATATTACCGTATAATTGGAAAAGACGACGTTTTTCAAGAAGATACTGAAAACAAACTGCCTCTATATTTGTGCTACGCAAAATTTCTACTAAAGGAGATTCATAAATATCGTCCGCAGTTAAGTTGCGAAGGTTGTCATAATATCTGGATTATCAAACCAGCGCACTGTTCAAGAGGTCGAGGCATTAGAATGGCTTCTAAATTAGGAGTCATCACGAACTTACTAAGCAAAGCAAACGCAAAACATGTTATTCAAAAATATATTGGTGAGCATTGGAAAATTAGAGCAGTTACATTAATTTCTAGTTTTTATATTGTTGGTTGTATTCATTTTGCATTTTTCAGAGGAACCTTTACTGATTCATGAAACTAAGTTTGATATACGTCAATATTATCTAGTCACCAGCACGTATCCTCTTGTTATATGGATGTATCAAGACTGTTATTTAAAATTTAGCTCTCAGAAATACAATTTGAAAAACTACCATGAATCAATTCATTTGACGAATAATGCAATCCAGAGAAGATACGCCAACTGCGTTGGTCGACATTCGGAGCTACCAACAAACAATATGTGGGATTTGGACAAGTACAAGGATTACTTAAATAGAATAGGAAAAGAAAATGTATGGGATAATATTATATACCCCGGTATGAAAAAATCTATTGTGGGTATCATGTTGAGTTGTCAAGATTCATTGTCAGTTTGCAAAAATCGCTTTGAACTGTACGGTTGTGATTTTATATTAGACAAAGAATTCAAGCCTTGGCTGATTGAAATCAACTCTTGTCCGGATCTTAATCATACAACTCATGTTACTGCAAAGATTTGTCCTGCTGTCGTGTCGGATATTATAAAAGGTAAGTTTTAGATTACACAGGCTCTGTATGTGCCTACTTATAAATGGTTGAAAATCTGTTGTTTTATTAAACTACTTATATACTTAAATTCGTTAAGTCTTCGTTTTTTTCGTAGATTTTTGCGGTGTTGACCATTTTTTTTTTAATAATAATAATAATGCTGGACAATCCACACAACATCATCTAGCCCCAAGCTAAGCAGAGCTTGTGTTATGGGTACTAGATAACTGACATACTTAATATAATATACATTACATAGATAGATATTTTTTATTATACATATAATACCCAGAACACCCGGAATAAATATTTGCAGAACATACAAACATTTATCCCAAGGCGGGAATCGAACCCGCAACCTTCCGCGCCGCAGGCGGACCATCGCCCACCGCGCCACATCGGTGGCGCGGTGGGCGATGGTCACAATCTAATACAATCACAATTACCCACAATCCATTATTTTATGCATCAACCTGTATTTTTTGTTACCAGAAATATCAACTTGTTTATCAAATTTTTTTTACAGTTGTTATTGACTACCCTGGAAACCCAAAGTCACCAACAGGAAAATTTGAATGCATTTACCGTCAGCCCATGAGTACACCTCGGTATGGTGGAGCTGCCGATTTGGTTATTCGGGGCTTAGCTTTACCACTTGACTATTTTTACCGAGGGAACATCGAGATAAAAGAATCATACAACGATGCAAATATCGAAAAAGAACGTGATATCAAAGTCATTTTAAACAGGCTAAAACAATTCTACGACACAGATATCATGATGGAACCCGAGGATGATTATAACTCGAACCAAATGATGGAGCAAGAGACTTGCACTCATAGCACAGAATCCGAGTACGAACTTAGTGCAGCTGCTACGGCTATTACTGGACAACTAGATGAACTGATGGACAGAATAACTTCAGAACAAAGTTGTAGTTCTAGTTCAAAATCGTTTCTGAAACAAGATTCGTCAGTGGGTTCTCCAAAAGCTCAAAGTCAAACACATAATATTAAAAGTGTAACTGATATCAAATCCCTACTAAAGAAATCATGCAGTCGCTTCACTTCAGCTGAAGCTATAAGCATCAATAGGTCTTTCAAATTCAGCGATTTGGATGATGGGCCGTTAGGGAAAGGTAGCAATATGGAATTTCGAAATATAAAGAAAGCGCTTCATGATATATCTTCTGCTATGGCCATTCAACATGAAATTTATGAATACCAAAATAGAAAATCAAGTGAAACTAAAACAAACAATATGTTACAAGCTACAAGTAAAATAATCTCTTTTATTAATGAAAAAGAAAAGGAATATTACTCAAGAAATTAAGTGAGGCAGTACCTACCTACATTTACCTAATATTTTTTTGTGTTTGAATTACCTATTTGATTAACCAATCGCATATCCGATAATATATATATTTTATATCTACCTATACATAGTTTTGTATCTTTGTCCACTTAAGCTTAGTTTTCCTGCTAACTACGAATAACAATTTTCCTGAGTTCACACGATAAATAAATAATAAATAATGCTGGACAATCCACACATCATCTAGCCATAAGCAGAGCTTGTGTTATGGGTACTAGAAGACTGACCTATGTACTTATTACATACATATTTAAAATGCCCAGAACACCCGGAACAAATATTTGCAGATCGTACAAACATTCCAAAGCGGGAATCGAACCCGCAACCTCCGCGTCGCAGGCGGACCTTCGCCCGCCGCGCCACATCGATCGGTCGCCAATAATTAGCTGTGTTGGCTTGAGCATCTTTCGTAGGATTGTAGATAATGAAGCTGTCACTTAGTCATGTCTATCTGTGTTTTTTAGTCTGTGGTGTAGTGCTTTAGTCTGTCTGTTCTGTGGTAAATATCTTATTAGTCTGTGGATTCTGTGGTGCTGGTGCCTATTAAAATTTGTTGGAGAAATATTCAATTATTTGGTTACTTCTCTCTCAATCAATTCAGTAAATTACTTACTCTTTGATCTAAGTGATTCTTTAAAATGGGGCGTTCAAGATCACGCAGCAAATCGCCCAGGCGTCATCACAAAAGCAGCAAGCATTCTAGGAAAAAGAGTCGGTCCAAGGATCGTACTGGTGAATCCCGCACGCTAAGTTCCAAACACATCGAAAAATCAAAAGACCGAAGCTCCAAGTCTAGGTAAACTTTGTAAATAGTATGCATATCATTATGTCTTTACCAAAACTCCCTTGTTAATAGTTTTAATATGTACATTTTAGGAAACGCTCACACTCGGTGTCGTCAGGAAGCAGCAGCGATGGCTCGTACGACGGCAGAAACCACAACAGAAAAAAGTCTAAAGGACGTAATAAAATGGATGAAGTTGACCGGCTAGCAGAAATGGAAAGACAAAGAAGAGTGAGGGAAGCTGAACAAAAGGTTTGTAACCATGTGGACAATGCAGAAACCATTAAGATGTTAAGTAGTATGTTTTTGTTACTGTATGAACAGATTAATGTCCATATAATCACCACATGCAGGATCTATTCTGTTTATTGTAATGTTTTAAACATTGCATTACGATGCTGATGTGTTATTTATCAGTAACACTAATGTACAACTGTAAAAAAACAAGTAACAGAAGTAAGTACTGTTAATAAATAAATTTGAAATATTTTTACCCAGGTTGTAGAAGAAGAAGCAGCGAAACGTATAGAGCTGCTTGTCAAGAAAAGAGTTGAAGAAGAATTAGAGAAAAGAAAGGATGAAATTGAACAAGAAGTGGCTAAAAGAGTTGAAGAAGCAAAGAGGAAAATGGAAAAAGAAATGATGGAAGAGCTGGAGAGACAGCGGGAACAGCAGAAACGAGAGGAGCTCGCTCGACAGGTAACTGCGCTGTTCACCTACCAGTCATGTGTGCGTGCAAGCGACCCCCGCCTTGCATGCGCACGTGGCACCACCATTTGACAACAATCTGCATTGTTGTCCCACCCTATACCACCACAGTGTTAATTCAATGTTTTATACCAACAGTAATAAGACGGAAACTAATTAAAGTATTCAATCATATCTGTTAAAGGTCCAGTCAGGTGTAGCTCGAGATTACAAGTTGTATCGTTAATATTTTCTGATTGAGACTATTCTATACATTTCACCGATTTGTAACATACATGCCATTTGCACCTGAGGCAGAGTCCTGCCGTTATGTAAGGTTGCCGACGAGGCGTCCGACTAGCATTTTAAAACTGTTCACTTGACTGTCCTGGCAGTCACGTAGTCTATAAGTCAGGTCGGAAGACTGAACAAGACCAAGGGGGCGTAAGAATTTATTGAAGATGCAGCATGAGGATCCAGACGTGAGAGCAGAAGGTATTTTTGAATCTTATTTTTTTGTATAACCAAATATTATGTTACCTTGTAACTGGTACACAGAATTCTATGCAACTGGATATTCTGTTGTAATTCATGTAGCAAAATTATATTGATGTTTTAATGGCAAGTTTACACAAAGTCCTCTCTCACACTGTTGTATGTACTTTAAAAACAATACATACCCGTTTTATTATAAATATGTATCAATTCAGTACAACAGACAATTAAACTGATAGGATAAAACTTAAATAAAATATATTGAAACATAATGTAGACTTCAAGAGTTTATTTATTGTGTAGCCAGTTTTAAGTAAGAGCTGTTCTAATATGTGTCTTTTATCAAACAGGAGGCTGAAGCTCGTAAAAGGAAAGAATTGGAGGAAATCATGGCGGAAAATAATAAAAAGATTGAAGAGGCGCAGCAGAAGCTGGTAAGTACAAATTAATCTAAAGAAATAATTAACAAAAATTTATAAAAATCGTCATCGACAAGTAATTTTTAATGGACATTATAAAAATAACTCAACAAGTACTAGTTGGATCTTCATCAAATTATAAGAATAGCATCAGCTTTTACGAAATTAAAGAATCATTAAAATCAAAAAAAATTCATACAAAATAAAACAACCGAATGAACCTCCTTAGTTTTTTGTATTTTTGTATCATAGGTGTGTGTTCTGAATTTATTAATTTTTATTCCTTTCCTTAATTTTCCAGGCTGAAGAAAGGTTGGCGATGATTGAAGAACAAAGAAAAATGGACGAAGAAAGACAAAAGATGAAAAAAGAACAAGAAAAGAGGGTAAAAGAAGAACAAAAGAAAATACTAGGAAAAAATAACTCCCGACCCAAACTATCATTCTCATTGAAACCACTTTCCTGAGTAGGTGTATTGATAATGCTAAGTTGCAAATTGAACTATGAAATTAGTTTTATTGTTATTATAATAGTTGTAGTTGTAATTCGCAGATTCTACAAAAAAAGTCTGACATTGGTAATGCGCTTATAAATTAAAAAATAACGCATTATATCATTTACAAGGTTGTTAATAACTTTGTGTAACTTTTTTAGCTACACCATGTTATATGCAGTCTAGATGCTTTTTAATGTGGTATGTAAGGGGACACAATCCACATGTATAGCTTGCTAACTCATTTAGCGTACTGTATTTAGCATGATGTAAAGCGCGCTCAGCATCGAAGATATTATAAAATCGTAAGGCGAACGCTACACGTCAATAAATATCGTAATCCGATAATATATATTGACGGATCACAATATGGATCTTGCGCGTAGCCTTCGCCTAAGCATGAAGTATGATATTAATATTGAGGCTGATGACGTCATACTCAACAACATTCAAATCCAGATGACGTCATACTCAACAACATTCAAATCATTCATTTCCCAATTCATTTTAAATCTCAACGAACTTTAAATATTATGTCAAGCTCAAGACTAAATTTATAATTGATATAATTATTATTAATTGTGGTAAGTATTTTAGTTTGAGACTAGAATGTGATATGTCCGTGAATATATTATATTTATTATTATCACTAACTTCAATGCAAAACCAGAAGTCATTAGCCCATGTAAATCTCACTATCGATTGACAAGTGAATTAAATAACCACAGAAATAAAAACAATAATACCTTTCACCAAATTTAGTAATGTGGCAATTGCCTGCAATTAACATGAAATACTACCGGTCTATCTTATAAAAAGTTAGCGCAGACTTGAAGTACTGATTACCATACGTAATGATGACTTAAAGTCAACGCTAACTTTTTAAAAGATAGGGGGAATGTCTATTAAAATAACACTGTCGAGTGACGTCATCCATCGTCTCTTATAATGACGATAATTTTCAAATATTTTATAGCATTTTACTCAATGCCAGACTTAATTTTAATATAAATAGTAAAAGTTTCTATTTGTACTCAACAACGCAATAATTCCATGGACATAATATTTCTTAACAATATTTAAATTTATTTCTTTATATTTTCATTCAAACTTAACTTCCCGTCCAATGACGTATTTAAATACCTATGCTACAAACTGTTAAGTAAACTCATATTTTCAATATTTTAGTTTTTGCTAAACAATTTTTTATATTATTGGACGATATATGGTCTATTACAGTTTCTAAACAGAGTGTCCACAATGCCTAGTCTTATTGTATTTTGATTTTCCATTTTTATATCTTAACAAATGGAGTACTGCGTTTTGACGAAATACACGGACCAGGTGATTCATCATACTATACCTAGATTTTGATTCACTAATGTACACTTTTGTGAATCAAAATTTAGCATCATAAATGATACAGTCAGAATCATAAATGGAGTACTTTTATAGAATTTCGATATTTTAAAAGGCCACATGTTATCGTAACACGAAAGTTCAGTCAAAACATTCTTAACCCTTTATTTGGCAAAAAAAATAATGTTTTTTTAGATGAAACTATTATTGAAATTGTAATGTGTAGAGCATAAAGATGCCCAGAAAAATAATAAAAAAAATCTAGGGATTACAGTTTTCCTGAAAAACCATGTATGCTACTACATACATTGCCAAGTGGGTAAAGAATTTGAATGTATGTTGGGACATACCTTGCCAAAACCAGTAAGAATAAAAATCATAAATATGTATTGTTACTTTAATTAAAAACAAACATAAATCAAACTTTTTTATAAAAATGAGTTGATGGACATACATTATGACAGCAAAGAACCAGGTATAATGTCTCTGCAACACTGTGATTGGCAATAAATCAGTAGCTTGTGATGCAGAAGCGACTTGAGATATAGGATTTAGAGTAACAGGAGTGGCAGGAGTTGCAGGCGTGGCATGGGTTGCAGGCATTGTTAGTATGTCGCTTATTATCGGAATAGCGCTGCAATCGGGCTCAAGCGATGGACTCGGGTATACTTCTTGGAATACAGGCGTAAGCCGAAAATTCTCATCGGTTGAAGTTTCATCATCGGAATCGAATATATTCACTAATTTTACGGATCTCGCGATAGATGGGGCTGGGGAAGATGAGTCTGAATGCGAAACTTGAGCGCCTAATAAGTCACCATCGACCAAACAAAAAAAACCCATAAATATCAAAAAAAAATATCACAAAAAAAAATCAAATAAATTGGCAATGTATGCTGTGGCATACAGATTTGTTGTGCAGTGACTAAGTTGGCAATGTATGTCACGGCATACAAAGTTTATCTATACTTATAATAAAACTGTAGAGAGGTCAATTCTGTACATGAAATATATTAAAAAAAAAACTATCAGGGGGTGATTAGTGATCGATACTGATGCCAAAAATGCAATCAGTAAAATTTTTGTCTGTCTGTCTGTCTGTCTGTCTGTCTGTATGTTCCTTATAGAAACAAAAACTACTGGACGGATTTTAACGAAACTTGGTACAATTATTCTTCATACTTCTGGTCAGGTTATAGGATACTTTTCATCACGCTACAATAAATAGGAGCAGAGTAGTGAAGGGAAATGTCGGGATAACGGGAGAAGTTACTCCGTTTTTTAAGCTTCCGTCGCGTGTGCAGCCTTAATGGTTAAAGTTACATAGAAATCATGTATGACGGAAATATTCTACATTAAATTGTCTAAAAAATATCCCTGAACAGCATATGTCTATCTTTTATGGTTGACTTACAATAACACGTGTAACTCCTGATAGCTTAGCAGTTCGGAGCATTCTGATTATATTTGTTTACTCTTACGTTTATAAGACTCTCAGTCATCCCAAATTTAAAAAAGTTAACATTATTACCTATTCAATAAAAAAAGAATCATAGAAATCGGTATAGAAACACCAAACTTATACATGAAATAAGCCATCGCGTCGTCGCACGTGCGTGAATGAATACTCAAATCGAGTGAAGTTTGAAATTTGTTGTGTTTACCACTAGATGGCGCTACTGTGCACAAATCCTAGATCGCGCTATCGATGCGTTTTGGCAATGTGTTATTAGTCGGTCGGTATTTAGCAATAGTTCCGTTAAATTAAGTTATCTTGATAAGTTATTTAGGGTTGCGTATCCGATTACCGCTTTGATGAGTAGGTACATTTACTTGGGCCAGTTAGCGAGCTTCGAAAACAGGCAGGATAAGGAGATCGATCGCCGCATCGAGAACGCCTGGAAGAGCTACTGGTCCATGAAGGAACACATGCGACCTTCCACTTACACTTAAACGCCAACTCATCGACATGTGCATCCTGCCCGTCCTAACCTACGGTGCGCAGACATGGTCACTGACTGAAGCACAGAAATCCAGACTCAAGATTTGCCAAAGAGCAATGGAACGTAGCATCTTTGGTTTCAAGCGCATCGATCGAGTGCGAAACACTACGCTGCGTTCGCTCACTGGTATTGCAGATGTAGGCAATAAAACCGCGAGGCTTAAGTGGGACTGGGCAGGTCATATTAGCCGGATGGACCCAGAGAAATGGTCCAAAATCGTGACACCGTGGCTGCCTGAAGACGGAAGGCGGCGTAGAGGCCGACCAAAAGGCGATGGCGGTACGACCTCGATGCTTTCGAGAGGGATTGGTGGACGAAAGCGGAAAGCAGAGGATTTGGGGGAGACCTTTGCCCAGCAGTGGGACGAGATAGGTTAGGAAAAAAATATTTATATAATATACTTACTTAATCTATACTAATATTATAAAGAGGTAAAGTTTGTGTATTTGTTAAATTGTAAGGGGTAATCTCGGGATCTACTGAACCGATTTTAAAAATTCTTTCACCAATAGAAAGTTACATTATTGCTGAAAAATAAAAAGGCTTTTACGTGGTAATCCGTTTTGCAAAATGAATCGGAGAAAAAACGGTCGAATGAAAGCGTTTCTTACGAACGCTGCCTTAACTATGAAAGAAGTGTTCTAAAGAAAAGATGTGGAGCTTGATAATGCCTACAAAAAACCACAAGTCAACGACAGCAATTGTCTTGCATTTTTATTTAATAAAAATTATCCCCAACGAAGTGGGCACGTGTCAGCTAGTTATCAAATAAAACAACTAACATTCAAAAGTATTGCCAAAATTATATAAGTGGTCACTTCACTATAATGTCACGATTGAATTATAAGTGTTTTATTAGAAATTTATGAGGGAAATGTATTAAAAAACAAATAAATACTTTAGTGACCACAGCCGGCCTCTTTTGAGCAGACATTATGTCAAAAAATGACAGCACCAATGTCGCTAACACTCAAAAAAATTTTTTTTCATAAAGATTTACTAGTTTATGAGAATAAATATTAATAATTATATCGAAATCATAATATTTCTTTAACACTTTATATTTTTTTAAAGTTTGTATGGCACAGCATACAATACCAAATTAAGGGTTAAACATTTCTTCATCATTTACTTAAAAACACTAACAATGTATAAAGTCTAAGTACTTTAAGGAATCTGGCCCATGTAGCATTTTGACGTAGATACTCCAAAACAATGTAAGTATCTATATCTTTCAAAATTCACTATTGTCCATTGTTGTAAATATTCATTTTTATAAGTTGTCCTCTAATTTAGAATAGGCTCAGAGATTTTCTGTACATTAGGTACCTAGTTGAAAATAAGTGAAATATTTACGTTAGACTATAAATAAGGCTGAGATTCAAAGACAAAACTAAGCGTGGATTTACGCTTCCTTTTATCGAAATCAGATTCTAAAAGGCTAAGCTTCCAAATTGACAAACATGTGTAGTCTACGCTTAATTTCTGAATCTCAGCCTAATGCCTTGATCACACGTACCGAGTAAACCGGCGAGACAGTGACGTATTTAAGATACACTGCGCACTAACGCTGCAACGTTCAACAGTAAAACTGATGTCGACGCACAGTGTATCTCAAATACGTCACTGTCTCGCCGGTTTACTCGGTACGTGTGATCCAAGGCATTAGGGGCATTACGCCATGCTAAAGAGCGCTAAAGTTAGTTCGCGAGTTTAGAGTGGTGTAGTGACTTATAGCGCCATACTAAACCGGCAAGCTCACTCATAGCATGGTGTAATGCGCGTCTTAATAAGAAGCTTGTATTACCTGATAGTCGTTTGTATATTGGCCAATATCACTATTTACATGATACTAAAAACTGTGAAAACAGCCTATGTCTCATGGAATATAGGATAACATGAAATATAAGTGACATTATAGGTTTTCGTATGTGAAATGTAAAAATATCAAGGTCTGTTTCTGAAAGGCGATGTATGAGCCTCTGTAAACTCTGAAAAAAAAAATGGTTGTCTGTAAAGTCGGTTTACTGACGATAGTTGAACGTGACAACGTCAATCGTATCTTATCTTATCTTATCTTGGAACGCCTCAGAACGCCGGAACGCCGGAACGCTTCATGAGTCATGTTTTTTCGTGCGTGCAGCCGGCTCTATCGAATTATAAGACGTTGTCACGTCAAAAATTTTCTTAGATACATTTAACTTATTATTTCACTCTAACCGAATAATTGTGACTTTCGTAAATGTATAGTAGTCGTAACTTTACCGCATTTGAGACACTGCGCGGTTCATCGTTTGGCAGTTGACGCGCGGTGTAATTCGAATACGCTACCGATTCGTTTACGATTGTCACATTTGTAATCGGGACTAGAGTCATTCAGAAATTGACAGTTTACTTGGTAAGCGATCATAAAAAATATCATTGCTACATGTCCTAATTACTGTGTTGTTTGTTAGTAAAGTGCCCGATTGCGCTTCATGAAGATATTTCCTCAGAAGTATCAAAAAGTTATAAAAACGAACTTATAAATATTCCCTCTTGTGTAATTCCTTCAAAAGTAAATAAAAACATGACTTGTGTATTTACAATAGGAGTGTTCTGAATCAAAGTGGTTTTTAAATTTTAGTTATATGTATTGCTGATCAACTAAATTTGTATACAGTTAAAATGATGGAACAAACTAATGGCCCACTTAATGTTTAGTGGTACTTACTGTCTACAACGATCTGTTGCCTCGTCTAGTGATATCTAAAACTTAAAAAAACTATCTTCCAAAATACTGTTTTCCGAAGTAGATATTTATGTAACAAAATTAGATAGAAAAATATGTAATATATAAACAAAGTAATATGCCTAAAGCCAGTAATCATTCTAAATTTCACCAAAAAGCCTTGTATGTAATGTACTACAAATATAAATTGTTGAGCAATATTTCATGAAATTTTATACAGTACCCCAAGTACGAGTTTGTGCACACACGGATCGCAGAGACGCAATCGCCGAGTGCCACTGATTTTGTATGGAAATCGAAGCAGCGCCCCTAGTAGACTTTTTGAGAAGCTTGGATTTCCATACAAAATCGGTGGCGCTCGGCGATTGCGTCTCTGCGATCCGTGTGTGCACAAACTCGTACTTGGGGTACAGTTCACTGTTTTAGCGCCGATAGCGCAAGTGTTCATTATAGTAAATAATTTGTTATTATTAAGCATGTCTTTGTCCCACAGTGGAATCGAACTTGCACCTCTCAGCAGCATCTAGCTGAGCACTCGTCAATCGAGAATAAAGGTTAAATGCTTTTGTAAAATTAAGTATGTATGTAATTAAATTTAGTACAATTCATGGTAAGTTTCATTGCATTGCAATAGTTTGGTAATTATTTGAAGTTTTACTCTACTTATTATATATTTCAGTCATACTGTATTTTTTTTACAATCAAAATAAGTTTTGCATAGAATAATTCTTTTTTTATGGTTTAATTAAAGCTCTGCACCTACTTATACCTTGTTTGATTTTTCCCCAACCAGTACCAAGACCAAGCATTTTACTATGAGAAGATCATAAAATGATACAAAACTTACCCATAAAAACTTTTCTTTGGGGTAAGGTATCGGTAATATAGCTACATCCACAAAAAAGTGTTTTTATGAATCATTATCAAAATATGAGTGTATTCTGAAATTAAACCACTTTTCCTGTGTAAGTAAATAGTTCTAGTACCTACATAATAAATTTCTTGAAAATATGTTACAGAAATTTCATACAACGCCATCTAGGTCTTGATTTGATGACTGACTGTAGGATCTTAATTTCCGACCGATGGATTAGTCTATAATAATCCTGCTTTTATCATGGCGACTTTTGAGTAATAGATGGCATTTACACATTATATGAATATAATGTTGGAGCTACTGTTATTTGAGAACGCACTTCTTGCCAATGCAAATGTCACACGTCATCAATCGATCAAATGAACTGTCATGAGGTTGTTCACCTATCTGTGGGCTAAGCTAAACTCGGCTTTCTATGCTTATGCTCTTTCTCTCTCATACACAGGCAGCACAGATCGTTTCATTTCGTTTGCATCGAACTGCACTGCACCACTTATTTAATTTTATTCTATTCTATTCAAATAATTTATGTTTAGTTTAGTTTGTTGTTGAAATTGTGGGCAAAAAATATTTTTCAAGTGTATTTCATGGCTGATTTGTTAGCCTAATTACTCAAGAATATGGCTGAATTTGTAAAGGGTTTACTTTTGTCATTATTGTCTGAAAAGTGTTACGATGAATACTTTGTCAATTACAACTTTCTTGATGGTAAAATTACTTGTTCCGGTTGTCCATGAATATTTAAAAAACCTAGCCTGTAAATAACAAAACTGTAATTTATTTCAGTTCCGTGTTTCAAATCGACGCTAAGCAAAGGACTGGGTATTGGCATCATTGCCGGTTCGATTTTGGTGAAAGTTCCTCAAATTCTGAAGATCCTCAGCAGTAAAAGTGCTGAAGGCATCAATGTATATGGAGTGTATTTGGAATTATTCGCGATTACCGCAAACTTCGCCTACAGTTATGTTATGAACTTCCCATTTAGGTACTAAATCTCCTTTATTTATATAAAAGAGAGGGTCTCTCAGTATGTATATAATTTTTTAATTTTATTTCAGTGCCTGGGGAGAAGGAACATTCTTAGCCATACAAACAGCAATTATTGCTGCCTTGGTCCTACACTTTGGAGGAACTCCTGCAAAAGCTGTTACATTTCTGACCGTTTATGTTGGTTTGGTATCAATTCTAGTCAGTGGCTATACACCTACTGAAGTGTTATGGAATATGCAAGCAATCAACGTGCCTATAATTCTAATAGCTAAGGTATATTCTCCTGTCAAGCAATGCTGCTGTTATTTAAATAGTGGAAGTGCTCATTGTTTTTTCTTTTCCAGTCAATTCAAGTATTCACTAACTACAAGAATGGCAGCACTGGCCAGTTATCAGCAATAACTTGTCTGCTGCTATTTGCAGGCAGCATAGCCAGAATATTTACATCGATTCAAGAAACAGGTGATCAAATAATTATTGTGACATACTGTGTATCTACTCTTGCCAATGCAGCAATTGTCCTACAATTGTTCTGGTATTGGAATGTTGATAAGTCAAGCAAGAATAAGAATAAGAGGAAGAAGAGGCAATAAGAGTAAACTGTTGTGATTGTAGAACAAATTGTGAATTAAAACAATTTTATTTATATACTTTTTATTACTGCTCAAAATAGAAATAATTATGTATAACATTCAATTGATCGGTAGGATATAGGATGTGTTGGACCTACATATTCCAATCAAACTACCTATGTATTGATAAAACACTATCACATTTACCTACATTCACTATCAGTTGAAAGTCCAATTTGAGTGATCTTAAAGACAAAACTATGATATTATTCCAAAACCTATGTAGTAAGTATTGTTGTTTAGCAGAAATAGATATCTACTAGATAGGACACTGGGTCCATATTATGGTGCCAGTATTGCAGTACATAACAATCACATATCCTAGAAGTTCATACGATTTTAATTCGCCTTTCTGTTTTTTCTAAAATAATAAATTAATGTATGAAAAATAAAAAATCTATTTGGCTTTTCACATTTTATTTATTGAAATAATTATAGTTCAGCTTAGCACAAGACGAACACAATGTGAAACAGTTTTATTTATATTCTAAAACATTCTAATCTGGAATGATCTACCACACTTTAGTTCTGCATGATGTCAATTTATATATGAACAATCATTTATTTCATAATATGAAAAAAACCAATAGAACTACATCTAATATTTACAGCTAATGCTAAGATAAAGACAATCATTATTATATATCCTTCAGTAGTCAGGTAAATAGCTTGCTGATCAAGGTTTTTTGGCTATGTAGAAGGTTGTTCAAACCATGAAAATTTTATTTTATTTGAACTTATCTAGTAATTAACATACTTCAGTGGGTCAAATATCAAATACACTAACACAGAACTAACCTAGTGACTAATTCTGTTGAACTTTTACTACAATTATTTTTGCTTGTTTTAGTTGTAAATAGTTAAACATGTAAGAGCGAACTTATAGCTCAGAATCATTCATTGTTACCACTAAGCATAGTGTTAGCTTTTATGAACAAAGAGACTTACAAAATAGGGTATAAACTATAGGCCACTGACACCACACAATATAGCACTGTTTTCACTCTTTGGGTGCGGGTTCAGCAGGTTTCTCCTCTGTATTAGTAGGATTCCTTTCAGGTTCATTCCCGTCAGCCCACTTGCCATCGTATTCTTTCCTGTCGACATATCTTTCCTCTTCATATTCGCCTTCACTGCGATGGCTGTCGCGTTCAGAGTAGCGGGAGTAGCTGCAATTTGTAAGCAAATGAACATGGATATTGAAATTTTGAATGTCCATATCCTTTAATTATTAAAGGATATGGACATTCAAAATTTCAATCAAACTCTAAAACTATTAAAGTTTAATAGTTTTAGAGGATTATGAACAAACTAAGATACTTTGGAAAATAAAGATGGCTGATTAATAATGGTATTATTAGGTAATGGTAGTATGTATCAATAAAAGCTTCACTTAGTTTGGGGTTAGAGAGTGATGTGTGAATTGTCCATGAATATTTGTTATTATTTTAGATATAAAAAAATTGTGGCTATACCATGGAAAACATTATCAATGATTTTCTGATGAAATGTATGTTATAGGTTGTCGGTGTAGTTTTTGTTAGTACTCAAGCAGCCAAAATATTTTATGTCTATGATAGAACTCACCTATCCCTGTCTTTCCTCTCGGGGCTGTAGGAGCGGGACCGGCGCGGCCTGTCGGCCGGGCTGCGCGAGCGCGAGTAGCGGCCGCCGCGACGGTCTCGGAAATCACGGTAGCCGCCGCCTCCCCTGAAACAAATCCATTACTTTGTTATACTTCTGTTAATCAAACTCTAAAACAATGCACTTGTCTCAGTCTTAACAACGAATTCGACAAATTGTTACAGTAAATTTTGAAAATTAATAACTTCGACCTGGAATGGGCAGAGTTAGCCAGGGATAGAGAAGCATTGAAAGAGAGGGGGATACCTTGCGTAGGTTGATTAAAAAAAAATCTAGTAATCAAAATATCTAGCGCGGCAATGTCGGCGTATTTATATTTTTATGTGTTCTTCACCTTTAGAAAGCTACATTCAATTCACCCCAAGTAATATAAAAGGCTATATTTATTCCTAGAAAAATGTCCACCAGTGCGAAGCTGAGACGCGCCGCTGGTCTTAAAGCGTGTGTATAGTTAGTTACCTGAAGGGTCGACCTCTGCCCCCACCGCCCCTCCTGGGTCGGAAAGGCCGGCCGCCCCGCGAGCGGTTGTCCCTCCACTGCTCCGTGAAGCGTCGGTTGTCGTCGCGTCGGAAGTCGCCGCCGCCCCGGCCGCGGCCGCCGCGTCCGTTGTTGAAGGTGTGGAAGCGCGGCCGGTAGTACGTGCCGCGCTCGAAGCCGCCGCGACCGCGCCAGTTGCCGCGCCGAGGCATGCGCCGGAATCTGTAAGGTTATTTAGTTAAACATTAATAACATTTAGTAAGTGATTCTACATAGATACTAGGTGATTCTAGGTGCCAGTTCCACGCGAGCCTAGAAAAACGGGCAAGAAACTGAGTAGGTATCTATTTAGTTACAAAGCAATAAAAGTGGCAAATTTCAATTCGAACTTAAAGTCTGAAGTTGTTTATCAATTAAGAAGTAGGTATACATATGCGAGTATTTGTGTTACCTACGCATGAAGAAGTAGATATCTATGTGAGTATTAGTTACCTCTCGCGGGATCCAGATCGGCTGCGACTGCGGCTGCGCGAGTAGTATGAGCGGCTGCCCTCGGAGCGCGAGCGCGAGCGCGGCGAGGCGGAGCGCCGACGCCGCGACGCGCCCGACCGACTGCCGCTCGACGCCGAGCGCGAGCGCGAGCCCGACCGCGACCGGTACTTGCGCGGACGAGACCTACGCAACATGTTAGTTAGCTCAGCTAGTTATGTATTATAGGTGCACCAAATCACACAGCAGTAATTGAAAACTAGGACTTTTTAGCCTAGATTGAGTAGAACTGGTACTCATGTTATACTTGTTTATATTATAAGTTTCATAGTTATCATAAAAAAGAATATTTTGATTACGTGTTTACTTTCCATTGAAGCCCTTGTATAAGTGGTTTTAACAGCATTTCAATAATTTATTTTAAAAATTACACATTTCAGATATACCTATACGCTGGTGAGGTTAACAGACCAAGCCCATTTCCCATTATGCTGGCGTAAAGCAACATGTTTAAATACAGCTGAATCTAAACATTAATTGGATAAAGATCTTGACATTTAGCTTACCTGCTTCGTGACCGTTTATGCGAACGATCAGAGGAATTAGAGGAGCGTCTCCGCGGCGAAGGCGGCGATCGCGGCCGGCGTCCGGACGGAGACGGCGGCTTTATCCGAGTCACGAACTGTTCCGGACGGCCATCGCCGACCGACACCGGCGTCTCGCCTTCCTTGGCGAGACGGAATGAACCGAATTTGTCCAGCACGATGTTGCCTTTGCGGATCTGAGAGAGAGAATATTATAGAGAAATTGACGAAGGAATAGATTAAATTAGTAGTATATAAGAGCCTTGGGTTAATTGTTAATTTGGTACGCTGGTACATAATATCATGACATTGCAACTAAATGTATTAGTTTATCCCATGATATTGTGTAGGCGGCAGCAGTGTGAACACTTCAAATAAGCGTTAGTAGCAAAGCTTAGTCATCCATATACCTATTCTGTAAATACCAAAACTTGGGTATTTTGTTGTAATTTAGATTTGAAAACGTGCACATTTAAAATAAAATTGTACAGAGGCGAGCTAAATGCTAAAAAGCATTTTCTTGTAACTGTTAGGTTTAATAATAGTATAATAGATGTTAGTGCGATGCGAGTGCAATGCGAAAGCAAAATAAAAACTTACGTGTTTACTACTCACAGGTGGGTGTGGATGCTCCGTGCCGGGCGGCTCGGGCTCGCGGCTCTTGGAGGGCGGCGGCGCGGGCGGCAGCGGCGGCGGCTCCTTCATGGCCATCGCGCGCCGCACCGACACGTTCTTATCGCCCGGCGCCTATATTATAATAAATCAATATTCATGGACAAAAAAACCTAACTGTAGCACAATGCCCGTATAGGCAGATTGCAAGAAATAGAGGAGATAAAAAAAAATATATCACACGTCACACTCTAGTCCCAGACTAACTATAGATCTATGAGAATGAGATGGCTAAGAATATTTATATATTTTTTGAAAATACATACATAGTAACATCCAGACAAAACAAATATTTATGTTCATTACACAAACATTTGACGACCGATGTGGCGCGGTGGGCGATGGTCCGCCTGCGACGCGGAAGGTTGCGGGTTCGATTCCCGCCCCGGGATAAATGTTTGTATGTTCTGCAAATATTTATTCCGGGTGTTCTGGGTATTATATGTATAATAAAAAAAATATCTATCTATGTAATGTATTATATTAAGTATGTCAGTCTTCTAGTACCCATAACACAAGCTCTGCTTAGCTTGGGGCTAGATGATGTTGTGTGGATTGTCCAGCATTATTTATTTATTTATTTATTTATTTGTGCTGGATGGGAATCGAACTACCCACAGCATGGAAGGCAGTACTACTACCAACTAGCTGTAACGTCTGTCATATTCATTGTTCAATGTTTTTTTATGAAAAACTTGATAAATTAAGTAGCTACATATTAATATAATAATTTTGTATGCATATGAGCCAGGTAAAAATTAAGTTGCTGCCTTCTGTCGTAAGGAGGTCAAGGTAGCCTTGAAAAGAAACACCTGGCGGGACACTGCTTAATCAGAGCATGCACTTATTAAGGTGACAAAAACATAGCTCTAAAATAAATAGATTTTAGAGAGAATTTAAAGATTTACCTTGACGGAATCATCCGAGCTATCTTCAAACGCGTACCGCTCTTTGTATCCTTTCGAAGATGACTTCTCTTTTTTCTGGACCCTGCTGAATAATGTCAAGTCAATAATCCGGCCGGCATATATACGAAATGCGAATATGACCTTCTGTCAAGTCACGATAGCACTAGAGATTGTACGAGAGTAAACAGTACCTCTACCATGAGTTGTCACAGTAAAATCGCCTGACTTTACTACAGTAGTTACGTAAATATTAGTATTACGAATTTTAGTACCCCACTATCCGCTAGAAGCGCTGTACAAATCTTTAACTACAGACGCTAAATTTTGACGTGACAACGTCTTATAATTCGATAGAGCCGGCTGCACGCACGAAAAAACATGACTCATGAGGCGTTCTAAGGCGTTCCATGAAGTGCAAGCGAGAGCGCGGAACGAGCGACAAAGAAGCACAATCGGCCTTGCGTTCGTTGTCACGTTCAACTATCGTCAGTAAACCGACTTTACAGACAACCATTTTTTTTAACTACAGACGCTAGCGAGTATAGATTGTAAAAACTCATGGAAGAGCTATAGAACTAACGGGTCTTTGACAGCGCTCATAGACATCTTCCATTTAGGTTTCTCGAGCGGCGGCGGCGGCGCTTGGTCGGGCGGCGAGAGGGAGCCGCGACTGTCGCGTTTATTCATCACTTCCTTCTCTACCATCACGTGGTACGCGCTTAGTTTAGACTCCAGTTCTTCTAAGCCGTGCATATCGTGGGCGTCTAGTATCCTAGTATGGAAATTTATATTAGTATAAGTTCGGTTGGTGTTCAATCCAGTGGCAAGTATGATACATATGATATATATATATGTTTTTGAGACTAAAAACTTACAGTAACTTTTGTAGTAGTGTGATGTACTCATACTTGCAACTAGATTGAAATACCATGAATTTGAGGTATAGATAGCTATATGAAGATAATGTAGAGTTTACAAGAGAACACCCTTAAAAAACACCAAAGGAATGCTACAATAGTTATAAAAGTAAATATTACTACTTGTTTCGGAGAATCAATAATGCAAGTTTTAGTTAGAATTTCAAACTAATTTCCTAACTACCATGCAATGTGAATATGTACAAATAATATACTTATTTAAGTACAGAATATTTTGAATGATAAGTCAATAAAATAATACAACCTCTTGTCATGCTTTCTATCGTAATCGGCGTCTTCACTTATATCTCTCTTTGATTTGTTCTTCAATTCTTTCCTGTACAACATAAAAACATATTTTAAGATTATTGTTTACATTTATTAAGTTATTCACAAGATATTCAGAAAAGACAAGATCTCTTTTGAACAACTGGTGGGTATACTACCCCGCGAACGGCGGCGGCGTGACAAACATCGGGCCGCTGCAAAGCGTTTGTATTGCACACAAGTGTAAAGTTTATATGTGAGAATTGCAGGTTAAAAAAGGGATTTTGGGCTGTACTCTGGCTACTATCATATGTTCCAGATAGGATACTATTATCTGATTCTCTAATCAGATTCTTCTGGATATCTTAATGTGCTCAATGTGGACGATGGATATCTCGCTTAGATATCTCGTTCAAACCCATGATGACACATGTGTATGTTACTATGGAGAAGTACATCAAAAACATTAGTTACCTTATAGCATCTCTCAATTTCTTGTCCCCAATCCTCTCCAAATCCCCCATATTGTATTCATTGGAGTTACTCGCTTGTCGCGCCAGTTTTGCCTTCCTCTTTTCTTCCCTTTCTTGTTCTTTACGCTTTCGCTTTGATTCCTTCTTCTTTTTCCTATAATACATAAGCAATTACTACATAAAGTTGTGTGTTAGTAACTTTAACAGTACTCGACAGATTTTGTTCAAACATAGTAAAATGTAACTCCTATTGTTGCAACATAATAAGGAGCAATTTAGCATTTTTTCCCTAACCTATTTCGTCTCACTGCTGGGCAAAGGTCTTCCCCAAATTCGTCCAGTCGTCCCTGCTTTCCGCTTTTTAGAATTTTATAATTCTATAATTATAAAATTCTACAACATATTTCCCAACAATTCATGATTAATGAACGAAAAAGCTTTGCATATCACATAATATATATGTAACCTTTTATCATTTTTGTTTTGATATTTATCTCAGTCATGTTTCAGCTTCCTTGCCACTCTCTCACTACTTACAAATGGTAATAAATGTCATACTTGTCCTTCTTTTTCTTCTTCTTCTTGTCGTGCTCGGCCGGCGCGCTAGGCTGCAGTTGCTGGCCCAACTCTTGCATCTTGCGGTTGCGTTTGTACTGAGCTGTCTCTTCCAAGAAACTACGCACTTTCTCCTCATAATCTGAATCTTCTTTTGTCATGTCGAGGAATTTTCGCACCTGAGATTGAATGGTTATTTTAATATTGTTTGTTGTGTGTGTAAGCCACTTGCTACTTCATCGGCAAAATGTATCATTTAACATTTTGTCGCGATTCAATTATATCGACATATTTAGGTATGCCGTCATATAGGTTTTTACCTAGGTAGTTTAGGTCTCTGTAACCATGAATAACAACTAAATCCATATCTTGTATATTCTTTGGATACTTATGTAATTACTCATGTTTGTTGTCAATAAATTATCTTTAATTGTAATCATTTGTCACATATTTAGTGCTTAATCTGTATCTTAGGATAATATAACAAATTATTATTTTATTGTAGTTATACCTTGAGTTCATAATCAATATCAGCCTGCGACCTTGGTGGAGCGACGATTTCTTCAACCGGCGGCGGAGGCGGCTGGTATCCGTACGGATGGTTGAACTGAGAGTTGTGAGTGCGCGACGCCGAGTCTGTGTCCCCTAACATTGCCATCCGCTTGCTGAGCGGAGACAGCGAACGTTGCCGGTTCTTGCTCGACTGAGAGCGACGCTTCTTCTTGCGATTGGGACCTTCGGAATCTGGAACGATGTAGTTTTTCAATTTCTCATATAAACATTACATGGAGAAATTTACCTTTGAACCCCACCAGCTTGTCTGTGTAGCTGATTACTTAGATTGTCGATGCGGACACGTGATTTATAAAAATTAAGCAATTCTGTTACCTTAATATATGCTACAACGTATGTGTGGAAGTTCGTATTGCTGCTATTTCAGCTTTGAAAATAAATAGAATATTGCAAGATCGACCTACACAACGTTCCTTACAATTTCCACATACCACTAGATTCAGATGATGTCGAAGAAGATTCTGTCGAAGAGCTGGAGCTGGATGAGTCGCTAGAAGATGAAGACGAGCTGCTAGATCTTTTCTTCTTTCCCTTCCCGCGTTTCTTCTTCTTTTTCTTATCCTTCTTTATCTCGGTCAAGTTCAACAACTGCTTGACCGCCTCCTTCACTTCATAAGACTTGACTCCCGAAAGACCGGGCAGAAGTAACTCCGCCGGCTCAATCAAGGGTTTCACGGCAGTTTTACTCTTCAAAAAGTCCAAGGAGTTCTGAGCCTCCTCATGGAACGGTATGATAGCCAGACAGTCCTCGTAAGCTTTCTGAGCTTCGGTGATCTTATTCTCGTCCTCGTAGCTGCGACCCAAAGCCACCAATGTCTCTCCTAGATATTTCCTAGCGTTCGCGTGGTTCGGGTTCAGTTTCAGTGACGTTTCAAAATCTTCAATGGCCTTCTTGAATGTTCCGCTATTGGCGTACAATGCCCCTCTCGCTACCAAGCCCTCGACATTCCTGGGATCGATACTAAGGGCCTTGTTAAGACATTGGAAAGCTTCGGAGTGTCTGCCTGCTTTGAAATGTTCTATGCCTTCTGCGACGGAGCGGAACGCCCATTTGCTAGCTTGCGCTTGACGAAGTTCATCCGCATATTCCGATGTTTGAAATCCACCTCTGTGCAAACAAACAAGGAGTTTAAAATAGTTGTTATAAATTGTATAACTAAGTAGTGTGTTGAAACGTTTGATTACCTGAGTGCCGTGAAGTTGGTGCAATGCATGTTCGTGACCCCAAGGATTTCAGAGAGATATTGCACGCAGTTGGGGTTATTGAAGCCAGGACTCTTCTCCAAAATAGCTTCATAGCTCTCTCCTTTCATATCCACAGTTTTCCTGGAGAAAGTACAAAGCTATAAGAACCAATGTAGAGTAACTAATTAAACATTATTTGCGACTCTTATTTTGCTGACGTAATTTTTATTGATTTCAACCTCGAGGTTGCTTTATTAATAGGTAATTATTCAATTTATAAACAAAACCCTAGTACAGAGTCACGCATACATTATCCTCACCTGTTACGCTTGAGCTGTTCAAAAAATCGTTATTTTACTTGCATATCGCTTTCACACACAAATAGAACATCTGATATTATGTGAAGCCATCTCAACAATGTGACATTAATATTACCACTATGCCTCAGCTGGTCACAACACAATGCAGTGGGTGTACAAACAGGATATTGGGATCCTCGCTAGGTAACCTAGAAAAGAACACCCTAAAATAATCGAGGGAGCATTTTTCCAGAGATGTCTGACAGCCGCGTCGTTTAAAAAGTAGGTCGCTGAACTCTTCGAAATATTAAGATTTCGTATAATTTCTAAATTGTTAATCGCCAGAAGTCCTCTATTAGAAATTAAAGAACTCCAAAATCCCAAATGCTCTTTACTAAATCCAATCATAGGTCTGATTTATTGCTGGAATGTAAATATTAGCTTTAATACAGAAGAACATGGTTTCTTTTACAGATTGTAGTGTCCCTAGATTTTGTACTGACCTTATTATTTGGAATTAAAAATAAAATGTGTAAAAATTTCTATATTTTTGTATGTCCATAAAATATGTGCAGTAAGCATGTCCAAAAATATGGTTTTCTTCAGTAAATCCACACTATAGTGGCATCCGTTTGATAAAAAATATATTAGCTGTCATTTCGTAATTTGGTGTCAGTGTTGTAATACTGAAAAGTGATCAAAGCCGGTGAAAACCTCCATCCGATATTCCTCAGGTTTGTAACCGATATACCCAATCTTGTGCGACACTATTTCAATCACAGGTGTATCTTGCAACCTCGGTCAGTATGATCTTAGCAGTCTAGAAAAGCAGAGGTATTTTTTTAGACTCTTTTTTGATCATTTTCAGCATGACTTTGTAGGCTGCTATTTAGGTCAATCCATTGTGTATTCATTCACTTAGCTTCATAGTTTTGAAGATTTATGCTTCTTTAAATTAAAACCTGTTCAAATCCACGAAATTCCATTGGTTGGTTTCCATACAACTGGGTTTCTAATTCAGCAAATTTTGCTGTCACTTTCAAGAAAATCAAATACCACTGATTTTATAGTCTCAAGATCTTTAACTACAATGATAAATATATACTGAGAACAATATAATTTTGCATGTGTTTATAAGCAACAGAAAAATCTGAAAGACTGTGAGTGATTAAATATATGCTTAGTGTTGGTACATACTTGTATATGAGGGGGAAGTCATCCGTGCTCAGAAGTCCTAGGGGAGGCTTTGGTGGGGGATCTTCAGGTCCCCGAGTGACTCCCTTCATGCCGCAAACCATTTTGTCTGTGTCTGGTATGACTTCAATGACTTCACAGCACACAGTGTCATTCATAAGGTAGTTTCTTGATACATTTTTCTTGTCCACAGCTGGTATGATATTTGATACAGGTAAAAAAGCCTGTTGGAAACAAATGCCCAGGTTCATTATAAGGATAAAACAATTAAAATCCAACATGAAAAAAAACATGGTTTAATCTTTGGCAAATATCTCTTTTTTTATCAGGTTCATTACTAATTGCAAATTGTAATATGTCAAAGAATGTTTTTTTACATTTTACTTTAGGTTTTTTTGAACAATTTGGTTGATAACAATGTAATTTGAATATGCATGTAGATTATATTATACCACGTCAATGTAAGGATGTTGGGTAAAATATATATCAAATAATGTTGATTGTCTTTGTATGCTAATGTAAAACATATGTTTTATTCATATGAGGTATTTTTAATCTTCAAACATTACCTGATAATGACAAAGTTTCAAAATATTGTGCAATGAACAGAGTTAAATAACTTCTCAAAGTAACATATTATAGCACTTTAGGTATACAAGATTTAAAAACTTTGACAACAAAAATGTACAGTAGACAGATATATTTAGAAAGTAAAGTATATACAGTATATGCATACAGGTTCATATATGGATAAGGTAACCATGTACCCATTATTTTGGGATACAATAAATAAATTTCTAGTGCCAATAAGAACCTGGCCTAAAAAGTCACTTCTAAAATACATAAATTATCTAGATGAAGACCGGGGTCAGCACATCTTGGGAGATTCCTATGTCCAGCAGTGGACTGATATAGGTTGATAGATGTATCAAAATGTTCAAATTACCTTCACATTGATGTCAGCTACATATCGTGAAGTGGGTCCCGATGTGCATAAAACCTTCAACATCATACCCGAAGCTGTCCTGTTGATGACGGCACCGATAATGACTTCTCCTGTCTTCACATTCTATAGAAAAAAGATATATTTGTAGCTTCTATTTATAAACTTTTTGTATTTATGAAGATTAATAAGATATCAAAAAAGGTGTGGGTTGTTTCAGCTATGATATCTATTAGTTTCAAATCATCCGCTGGTTAATTTGTTTCTAATATGTTTTTAATGCTGTTGTTCTAACCAGTATTATACAAGATCTTTGTGATTAAAAATTGTGTTAATGATTTATACTTACATCAAAAAAATGTCTCAATCTTGCCACTTTATCAACATTGAGAAATGTCTCAAATGGTGGCATCAGGGCATACATATCTGAAACAATTTTTGCTTTGATGAATAATAATTACAACTGAGCCTAAAGCCTAATGCTAGATATATGAGCATATTAATGGGTACAGGAAGTAAGGAACAAGGTAGAAGTATAACTGATAAAATGTATTTAAAACAGTTGCACTAATTATAAGAGATTCAATACAACCATTGAGTCAACAGCTGTTACTAGGGAACCTTGATACAAACAGATAATTAATTGATTTAAAACACTTATTTAATAACACTAATAACTAAGGAAGCTTTAAGTTCAAAGAATACAGAGTAATTAGAAGGGTTTTCAAATAAAACAATTATGTAAAATTCAGAGCTTCAGCAGGGGTTTTGCACTTTTATACCGAATTCTGGATATAAATAGACTTACTGTCTTCCGGAGCAATTCCATCAGTTCCTAAACTGGAGGAAGACGGCGTTTCTTCCATCACAGAAGGGTCAAACAAAGCATTAGCCTCTCTGGCAATGAACTGATGAAGCTTCAACCTCTTCCCACGCTCTTGGAAAGTGAGGTGTTTGTGCCTGGACTGGTATATGGCGAAGTCCAGTGCACCCACGCCCAGTTTAGAGAGATCGTCCTCGCCTCTTTCGGCCTCCCACGTTTTTTGCAACTGTTGACCATGATAGTTGATGGATTGCGCCACCAACGACGCATCCAGTTTAGGTTCCATTGTAGAAACCCTGAAATCAAATTACTGCTAGTGGCTACTTTCGAGGATTTTTAATATCTAGTTGTGTAAATAATATCCACACTCAAATGAAAAGTGAGAGTAAAACAGACGCCATTGATAAAATTTCCGGGAAGCTAAAATCCTTCGCAGCTAACATATTAAAATACGTAGTTTTAGTCTAAACTGGTACGAATTTATATTTACCTTATAGTTCACTGTATAGTTAAAATAAATTTATTTCAAAATTATCATTGAAATAATTTTAATTTCACAAAATCACACGACATGAAAACACAAGGCACGGAAAATACAAAATGGCGACTGGCTGGCCCAGAAGACTGGCCACAGACAAATTAGCGAGTAGCGAGCAACTGACTGAATGATTGAAATGAAATGACCTTAGGAATGAATGAGTGTATTGAAAGTTGAGCGAGTTGAATTTTTACACATGAAAAATAATACCTACTTACTAATATAGTACGAGATCCGGCTGCAGGATTACTACGCTCATCTGTTTTTTGCTGATAACCGATTTTTTTATGTATATTTATAATTAGGAGAATATATATTTATCAGGTTGCCTAGCAAAATTTGACCGCCAGTATGTTTAATTAAATTATTTTTAATTGTCTTTTGAGAAAAAATATCGTTCACTTGTTTTTTAAATAAAATAACGTCTACGTAATGGCAATTTATATGAAGATTCAAAAAAATCACGGTTGCCGTTGCGCACTTGGCCGTACCTCTTCGCAGCCAGCAGTAAACCGTATGATTTTGATATATTTATACGTGCATAACGTTTATTTATTAATTGTATATCAAATTAAATCTATTTTTTTTCTATTTTTTATCATATTTGTTTGCTTAATAAAATCTACCCGCAAATAAGGGTTGCTAATTTTTTTGAATCTTCATATTAATTGCCATGATGTAGACGTTATTTGATTTAAAAAACAAGTGAACGATATTTTTCCAAAAAAATAATTAAAAATAATTTAATTAAACATACTGGTGGCCAAATTTTGCTAGGCAACCTGATAAATATATATTCTCCTAATTATAAATATACATAAAAATTCGGTTTTCAGCAAAAAACAGATGAGCGCAGTAATCCTGCAGCCGGATCTTAGACTAGTACGATTGTTGTTTAGTTTTTCCTACGATTTGCGAATTACAGTAACGATGTATATTCTTTCTATATGTATCTGATAAGTTCAATTAAACCAATATTTAATGTTTTAGGTAGAATAAGAATAAGAATGTATTTATTGTTTAACTGTGTACATAGATGTTACAAATATAATATATATTATTATTAATATATATATTTATATATATAGGTTAGAACCAACAGTTTATCCGTTTCGGACGTACAATAATTTGTCTTACTTAAGTAAGACTATAGTTATTACTAGCTATATTATTACTTACATTAATTTTTGAGGAACATAAAGAAATAGAAAGAAAGAAATAAAAAATATGTTATTTGCGACATACCTACAATTATAAGAAAATAACTTGCGAGGTGTAGGTTAGGTTAGGTTAGGTTAGATGCAAATTTTAAAAGTCCTGACAAAATTCCTGATTTTCGGCCAAAATTCCTGACATCATGTTTTTAGACAATTGAAATAAAAAAAATTCCGACAGAGCCAAATCTTCATAGAGACCTTAGGTTTACCACAAGGAATAAAGTGTCAAAAGTCCCCATCAATCCCATGTGAGCTTAGGGACTTATTCGGGGCCCCAAGGTCAAAATATTAGGTTTTTTGGATTTTTCTCGAAAACGGTAAGATTTGTCGAAAAACTACCTGAAAGCAAATTGTAGATCTTAAAATTCTCTATAAAAATGGTCCCAACAACTTTTTCTCTAAGACCCACTATTTCCCAGATATTGCGCTTGTAAGAATCAGACAATTTAAATAAAGAAAATCCGACAGAGCCAAATCTTCGTAGAGATCTTAGGTTTATCACAAGGTATAAAGTCAAAGTCAAAGTCAAAGTCAAAAATTACTTTATTCAGTAAAATCACAAGGATCATTTAGAATCGTCTTACATACTAGGTGATTCTAGGTGTAGGAAGAACGGGCAAGAAACTTACGGCCTGGTTCCTACCGTTTTTTTATATGATCCTTCTTACAAAGAATTACAATTAAACTAAATTAAGTACTGAAGTTTCAGTGCGGTGTCAATTTAACTTAGTAATGATACACTAATGAGTTTAAAAAAAAAGAAGTATAATAAAGCTATACGTAAATCAAAAAGACAGCACACGCTTCGCTTCAGAAACAAATATACTACAAAGTACATAAGTAAGGCAAGAGAACATTACTAGTATCACAAATCGACAAATTTGCTGTTGACGGGTGGAGCGACATCAGGCCATGCAGTTTTGTCATTAATATAGCTGTCTAAGGTATAATACGCCTTTTTTACAAGATTATGTTTAATGTATGTTTTAAATTTTGTAACTGAGAGTTTTGTTGCATTTTCGGGGAGCTTATTATAAAAACGCACGGCACCCCCACAAACGACCCACTCACCCTCCAAAGCCGGAACCCAGGGACGCACAATTTATATTTGCCTCTAGTGTTCACACTATGAACCTCACACTTTTTCATAAAGCTATCTTTATTTTTATGAGTGTACAATAAGATTTCATAAATATATTGTGAAATTACTGTTAGAATACCAATCACCCCAAACCGCTCCCTCAACGAATCCCGCGGTTTCATCTTATAAATGGCACGTATAGCCCGTTTTTGCAAAACAAATATAGTTTGTATATCAGCTGCTTTACCCCAGAGAAGTATACCATATGACATAACACTATGGAAGTAACTGAAATAAACCAACCTAGCTGTCGTTTCATCGGTGAGCCATCTTATCGTACGAACAGCATAAGCAGCTGAGCTCAGCCTACCAGCAAGCGTTCCAATATGTGGAGCCCATTGCAATTTCGAATCAATATTAAGGCCTAAGAAGACAGTAGAATCAACAAGATTTAGTGACTCTCCATTCAATAAAATATTGGTTGGTCTTTGAACAACATTCGGCAGAGTGAATTTCATGCATTTCGTTTTTTTAGCATTAAGTAACAGATTATTGACAGTAAACCAGTTAAGTACTTGCGAAAGTGATACATTTACGTCATCGTAGTCAGTCTTTTGTCTATCTACTTTAAAAATTAAGGAGGTGTCATCTGCAAACTGTACTATGTCACATAGCTTTTGAACATAAGATATTCCGGCTCATCCTCATATATACATAAATATGTAAGATAAAGTGTCAAAAGTCCCCATCAGTCCCATGAGAGCTTAGGGACTTATTCGGGGCCCAACGTTAAAATTTTAGGACCATTTTTATAGAGAATTTTAAGATCTACAACATTGCTCTATGGTACTTTGTCTATAAAACTTACCGTTTTCGAGAAAAATCCAAAAAAACCTAAAATTTTGACGTTGGGCCCCGAATAAGTCTCTAAGCTCACATGGGATTGATGGGGACTTTTGACACTTTATTCCTTGTGGTAAACCTAAGGTCTCTACGAAGATTTGGCTCTGTCGGAATTTTCTTTATTTGATCACTATTTTATGTCTAAATTGACCGGACTATTTCATTGATTTGCCGAGAAATTCCTGACATTTCCCTTTTCCGGCCGCATTCCTGACATATGTCTAAAATTCCTGACATGTCAGGAAAATTCCTGACATCTGGTCACCCTAGGTGTAGGACACCCGGATGGAACGAAGTTCTTAGTTTAATAATTAGCTTGCTTTTTATGAGAGCGAGACAGATAGAGAAACACGCGCACGCCGCGCGCCGCACGGCTTACAACTATAGCAAATAAATTAAGACCAAAAGTGGTAAGTAACGACATGTTACAACATTTGGTCATAATTGTTTCCGTCTAGCCCCCTTTCGCAATGCGCGATAAGGAACTTCGTACCAAAAATACAAAAGCAATACAAAACATAATATCTATAAATTATGTAGAGCAATTAGATTGTGTTCCCAATGGACTCTGCCTCAGCATTTGTCGTTGACTAGCAACTGACGCTGATTTTCCATCAAACCCGTACGGCGATGCCATGGAAAACACCCAACCATAACATAAAAATAAGGGATGTATACCTACTATCTCAATACTGTTTAAAAGAGATTGCTTTTAACGATAAGGCCGCCTATTGTACAAATTTTTTTTCAATGTTCCTTCGTGTGTATTTAATATTATATTTTATTTATTACCCACGCTGAATTTCTAGGTGTAAATATAAGTAGGTACGACCATTATCTCGCGCACTTCAAAGCGGCTATAAAGCGTCATTGGGAAGGTCTCACTTCAATAGGAGTGGCGAATACAAAAGACGAAAAGAGGGCTAGGTAATAGCAGACACAATGGAATACTGTTTGGACTAGGAGGCGGCCAGCCACCCCCCACACAATGCCTCACCAAACTTATTTTATTCAACGACACTTATTTATTTTTTGTACCTATCTGCTTTCAGATTCCACGTGAATGCTTTTCTATTGTCGCTACGACGTGTTGTTGTGTTTATTTGGACGTACATTTTCACAGAAAAATATTTTTTATTCACAACCTACGGAGATTAAGGTTGGAAAGCTAATGAAAGTAAGGACTTGTTTAATGTTAATGCCTAGTGCTTCATAGCATCGTAAAAAGTGTAGGTATAATTTAAAAATAAAATTGTACAAAAAACGAAGATATTTTTGAAACTTTTCAATAAAAATCGTTCCGCTAATCGAAGATTCTATCTCGATTGAGTCTCTGGTGTATTTTTAACTGTAGGTATAGTTATAAGTAGGGGTTTAAAGAATCATTTTAGTGTTGTCGTCATGATTATTTGAATCCAATCACAAGCTTACGAAGCATGCGTAGGCGCCGGTTTCAGGGCTACGCAAATATGCTACGAGTTACGACCCGCTGCTACGCTGGCTACAGTTTGCTACGAAACGAAGCATTTTCCAGAACATTTATTTCGCAGTCTCATGTAAGTTTTTTGACCTTGTTCAAATGTTATTGTTGAAAAATTCTGTTCTACAGATTTTTAGACAACAGATAGTCGTATTGTTCAGTATTCAATAGCGATTCCATTTGTATAGACTAACAATCAGCAAGGACACATAATGAAAGATCAATTCATACAGAAAACTACAATTTCCATTAATAACAGTTATTTTGACACGCAATATAGGCAAGCATACATGCTTGAGCAACCTTATCAAATGTAATTTTGAAGTTTGTGTCATATAACGTTGGTTATAAGGGTTATTTTCGTTTGGTTTTCGGTTTCGCGACTGTATAATGGAGCGGTTCTGTGTGTATGCAAGGTGTATTGTGTGGGTTCACACAATACGCGGTTCGGCTTTGTATAACGCGCTCTCCATTGTATTCGGACATATTACCCGACGTTACCACATTGTATCTGCTGCCGTCTCGGCTTCTTCTTTTGATGGGACGTGTATCTTATTTGTCATACGCACTACTTTTCTGAATAGGTACCCAAAAATGTTGTAAGTAGATAATTATTATTTTGATAAAATTATATTTCGAGTAATTAGAATCTATTCTGTATAAAAGTAGTTCAAGCATGAACATTCAGAACTTTAGTAATGACTGTTTCTCCTGTTTTAGGAGATTAAAAAAAAAACAAATGAAATACGGAAAAGGGAGAATTCCGATCCGATGCTCTTCGGAGCTCCATTTTCTTTTTAGCTTTTATCACTTATTTTTTTTATGACATCCTGTGTAATAATTATACCTAACTATGTATATAAGAATAATTATGCAATGATACAGTTATCGATTGATTGAATGACGTACTGAACCTGAGTAGGTTATTACTACTTAATTGATGTTCAGCCCGAGGAGCTTTTTTTAATATATGTCTTGCAAATTAATATAATTTAACTTTGCTCACTCGCCGTTGCGAGAGTTGCATACGAGCAAATGTTTGAAAGGGTGTTTAAAAGCGTGCGCAAAGTCTATGCGCGGGAATCACCGCTGTGGCATTCGTGCCATGCCGGCCGGCAGTCTAGTCCAACCCCTGAATGAACGCGTTCGCTTGGCTGTGTAAACGCAACCTCATATCGCCGAACTTTTTCGACGAAAAATCTTTCCCGCGCTGTTCTTTTTTTTAAATAAAACTGTGAAGTGATTCTTTTGTGCCAGTTACTTGTGTGTGAATTTTGTGATTGCGTTTTGTGCATTTATGTGCAGCACTGGAAGTTTGGATTTGGAATGCCAATTTGTTGCTGTTGGTTGTTTACAAAGAAGGTAAGTTGGAACAGTCGGATGAGGTCTAAATAAGGTCCATTTAAAAAGATTCTAACAAGAATTTAGTAAGATAATTTTTATACCTAAATTTTGAAATATTAAACGGGATATTTAAATGATTGAAACTATCTGTGACTGTGACTAAATACAAATAACGCAATTTAGCACTGAACCTTTTTATTCGTCATTTGAGCAAGTGCTATCTAGGCCTTATTAAGGGGTGTCATTGTTTAGATTTTTTTTTAAATTTCGAAAATGGTCCCTGTACCTATTTTACCCTGTACCTATATCAATAATGTAATGTAACCGTGTTATTTTATTAATAAAGAAATGTATGTGGAATCACAAACGTTTTTAATTTCATCATCATCATCATCATCATCATCGACCTATATTAGTCCACTGCTGGACGTAGGTCTCTCCCAAGACGCGCCACTGAGCCCGGTCTTCGGCTCCTCTCATCCAGTGTTTGCCAGCTACACTCCGCAGATCGTCGCTCCATCTCGCCGGAGGGCGTCCTACACTACGCTTTCCTAAACGCGGTCTCCACTCCAGTATCCGTTTGCTCCAACGGTTGTCGGTTCTTCGGCAAACATGGCCGGCCCACTGCCACTTCAGCTTGCTAATTCTTTGAGCTATGTCGAACACTTTGGTTTTCTGACGAATGACTTCGTTGCGGATTCTGTCTCGCAAAGAATTATTTAATTTAATTTAGTTTAGTTAAATTTTTAATTTAGTTTCAGTTAACGAAAATTAAATACCTAGGACTTTTATAATTTTTTATCAATTTACTTAAATATCTAAATATGTAAGTACTTGATCCTTGCTAAAAAAAACAATTTTATTGGGCACTTATAGTTAAATGGATTCACGATTTGACAGACAAACAACGGCGAAGAAGCCATGCGGCAGCAGCGGGCGGCGGCGTTCAACAGAAATAAACCAAGGGTTTATTTCTTTTAGAACCTACTAAAATGTAATTTAGCAAGTTTAGTTTCGACATGTTATTTTCATAGTAAGTATATTCTGACGATCATTTTCTAAGAAGCTTTCAAATATTATGTACTTATTCGTTTTAAATATTGTATTATTTTCCGAAATTTCAGATATTTTTGAGGATCCTGGGTTCCAGCCGCTGGTTTCTGAAAGCTCTTTTCAAAACAAGGGCATTAAGCAGATTGACCGCAGCGCATTTCGATGAAAATGCATTTAGGGGCTGGCCGTTCGTTAGCCGGCCGTCAATACGGCTCTCGGTCCGGCGGCTATAAATTTAGTATTGAGCGGACACAACAACAAAGCGCGTTTTGTCTTGCAAATGAAAACGCGCACATTTCGCGGTAGGTATTGTGCGCGGCTGTTTCGGCGCCCGCCATTATTAACGGCGAACATGAAAGACAAAAGGTTCGTCTGCAGCACTGAGGCTGGCCTAGATAGCGGATTATTGTACTAACACAATAGGAACGTTAATTCCGCGACTCTACTATTATTTTGTTTGCAACTTTATCGCGATTATCGGCTCGCGGCACGGCCGATCGCTTTTTGTTTACACTTGTATTTTAACTGACAGGACAGCGGCGGCTATTGTTTCTTTTTATACGCATAACTGCATCGATGAAAGCTTTTGTTGTGTGTTGATGACAATGCCAGTACACTAACATAATAACTATGATACATGTAGACCAGTAGGTATTCCTGATTCAACAACAACAAAACTTCAAACCTTAGCTCGAATACAAGCCGATGTGGTGAAAGATGAAGCGTAATTCAGAAACGTAGGTAAATAGGTTATTGAAACAACTTTCTTTACAAAAGCGTGCGGCATCGTTGGAACCGAATAAAAAGCTTGATCCCCACATAAAGTTACACTTGAGACCCAAAAGAGGTCGCCTCACAAAAGCGTCGTAATTGGCCCGTTCTTTTTCAACTTCCCTGAAGCATTCAGAGCCAATGAAACGTGTGCATTTAAATGACGTTCCATGGCTTTGTGGGGTCACACAGTCACACTAAAGTTGTTCGTAAAACCGCGTCTACCCACTTTTGTTTCGTCGGAGGTCGGAGGGCTACTAAAGAACCTCTTTGCTTGCTAAGGAGTCATTAGTCATGGTTATTTGTGCGTACGTCAACGTGTTGGTTAGGTATTAGAAGGTTTTTTATGTTGACGATTTAATAAATAATAATTTGCTCATAATATATTTTTAAAGGTGGTTGAGAGCAGCTCAGAACCGTGCGGAACGGAAAGAGCAAAGAGAGGCCTATACCTACCCAGCAGTGGGTCAAGTCAGGCTGTGGATGATGATGATGATACTTTTAAAACCAACCTACTTCACTAGATATAATTTTTTTAATTATTTATGGCCTAAAATAAGAAGGCCACTTGAATCAACATTGGGTTGCCTTGATTAACACACTATAGCATCATTGTATAAATGCGATGTGTTCATCATGTCTTCACTGAAAAAACTATCTTGCTACTCATATCAAACTTTAATTGTGCCTTTAAGGTTGTTTTCATTTTTGTAAACATCTGTACCAGCCACCGTTATTTGAAAATAAATAATTTTTACTTAACTTTTTATTACTAAGTATATAGCGTTGATTGGAGGTCATTTGGATCCCCTTGAGTTGCTCTACCTTCTGCATTTCCTGCATTTTGGGCCACTAAAAACGTCATCGACAGGCATCATAGCACAGTTGGCATCATATCTGTAGGTCGTGGGTTCTATCCTCACCAAGAATAAACATTGTTACTGAAAAATGTGTTTGATGTATGTATTTACAAAACAAAAAGTAGGTATTCTATTAGCAATCAAATTCTCATAAAACCTATTTTCGGACTAGGTCGCGATGTATGTAATGAAAAAAAAATATTTAAGTACATAAGAGATGTAGGTACCTATAATAAGATCTATTTCTTTTTTTTAATATCAATAAACGTCACTTTAAACTCAAGCATTCCTATAGAAATGTGGTTTCTTTTGCAGCACGCATCACAAAACATTGTATAACTACACATCCCTGCTATTGAGTCTCCCCTCGCCTCCATTCATTCTTTGGCTTTTGTAGCGTTCAGGCTTTTTGTAACAATGTCTTCGCGTGAATAGTCACTGTCGAAATAGTAGCAAGTACCTACACTTTATATGATCTGTGAGGAGGCGATAAGTTATATATATAAATTACTGTACAAAACAGTTAAATAATTACTTAAGTTAATATAAAGAACCAATATCAAAAATTGATACAAGGTTACACAGAAAATTATTGTCTATGTGCGCAAAATAGCTTAAACTAGTAAAAGATATAAGAGTTATATAGATATAACAGTTCAGCCGCAATAAAAAAAACCCTAAAAAAATTAAATTTCCCGCTAGACCTCTCGCTATCATTTTAATGCTAATACAGCACATTAGCATAAACTTATTTTTAAGCTATTGCATAGCTTCTATCGCGGGCCTTGCGTGTGGAGACCGAATCCAGAAATTCCGTAACGAAATAACCGAACGAAACTAATCTAACACTGCGCATGCGTAATCCAGCAAAAAATGCTATGCTTTACCGGGGCAGTCCCCGAGTGCCACACGTATTTTTATTTCTTTTTGATTTTAATATTTTTTTTTTTTATGCAGTATAGGCAAACGCTTGGCCGCAATCACATCTGATGTTAAATGATGATGCGGCCTACGATGTTACGCGTTTGCCTAGATAAAACCTATTCACTCTCCTCTTGAAAACATCCAAATTATATAATGTCAATATAACGTGTAGGAGACAGACAAAAAATGTAAGACGATTCTAAATGATCCTTGTGATTTTACTGAATAAAGTAATTTTGACTTTGACTTTAAACAAAATCCGTTGTTTATTGAAAATGCTAAAATGTTAGCAGAATTTGATCACATATTTTTCTAGTTGGTACAAAAGTCTTATCAAAGTAAACAATGGCTAAGGGGGTAAGGGGGTGATCGGTATTTGGTGCTCTTTGTTGAATAACTTTTGTCCCTATTGTGTGGAAGTGAAAGAACCACCAAGACGCGGCGGCGTGGGACGTAAACCGAAATTCATCAGAGTGACGATTGTTCGGTTTCTATGCATTTTCTATACTAACATAACATATTTATTTGTACCATTAGATCAAATTAATACCCGAGTATGTAATCACCGCTGTAGATTTATTTATTTAATTTATTTTATAACTAGCTCGATTAAATAGATGATGTTTGTAAAACTATGACTAGGTACTTGCTATGTCTGAAATGCTATGTAACAAACCGTATATAATAATACAGAAAGTAGCATCCTGCAGAAAGTCAAACTCAAGACTTAAAAGCTGTTGAAATAAAAAAAAAGAATTAAAGTTTATTGAGTAAAATTTATAGATCATTTAGTCTTTTTTTTTTTTTTTTTTTTTTTTTTTTTTTTTTTGTTTTTTTTAATTGTCTTTCACACTATTCACATTCTAGGTGCCAGTTCCACGCGACCATAGCCTAAAAGAACGAACATGAAACTTCGGCCTGTACCCCAAGTGCGACTTCGCTCACTTTTATCTGTCGCATATACGATAGCTAAATTAGACGCAGTCGCTACGAAGCCTACGCCACGTTACCTAGCGAGTACGAGTACATACGTAGCAGCTTCTGCCAGGTATCGCCCCTGCGATACCGGAAATAGTATTTGAAATTGACAGATTAGGTTTGTTTAGTTGGTCCTTGGCTGTTTTGATGTTTGTTTCGTTCATTTCATTCGATTTTGACTGATTTGAAACCGAACTATGTGTTAAAATGTCAATGTTAGTGTCTTGTCATTCAATATCAAAGAGTCAACGTCATTTTCCCAATAATGCTATTCTTAAAATTAGGTTATTTATATAAATATGCTCAAACATGAAAATTCGTATGAAAATTATATTTATAATATTTTTAAAAGAAATATTAATGTTATATTATCACTTTTGTAAAAAAAGTTACAGATAGTTCTAAACGAAATTAGCCGGATTCAGTGTGCACAACTAAATTTATTATTGGATGCTTAGGGTAATTGTTATGGGAAAATATTTTCACAATAAATAGGTGATTAAGAAACAAACAAAAATAATAGGCTTCAAAATGTTTGAGTAAAATACTGTGAGTAGAGTCCCTTCGTTGAGTTCTGTGAAATTGGCGAGCTTTCAAATAAGATTTTTATAAACAGAAACGTTTCACGGTTATAAAAAGATATACATATCAAAGAATGATTCTTCAAAAGTTGTACGTCATCATCATCATCATTTCAGCCCGTTGGCACCCACTGCTGATTATAGGCCTCCTATTTATTATGCCATTCTTTACGGTCCCTTGTGACTCTCATCCACTGATTCCCGGCTCGCTCCATAATGTCTTTGGACCATCGGGCTGGTGGTCTGCTTCTTGGTCTACGAGCATCCCTGTCCAGTTGTATGTATTAAAAAAAACGATTTATTAATTAACAACTGAGAAATTTATTAATTGTAGACAAGGTTTTCGAATATTAGCAAAAATAGCGTACTTTCGATCGTGTATGTTGTGGTCAAAATAATAATAAGGATGTAATTTAAAAAATGAAGTATGAAAGAACACTTTGCCGTGAGTAGTACCTACAAAAAAAGCATATTATAAAATGTTATCCTTCATTAAAACCGTTATTTCTACGAAGATTATAGGGACTACAGTTGAAATATACCAACTATATAAAAACTCAGGCTTTTCTGATAATAATAAAATAAAAAAAATGGTAGCACTCCGGGAGTGCCGGCAGAAGTGAAAACTTCAATATTAACGTTGTGTTTTCACTTTTAAGTTTTCACTTCAAAAATATAACCACAGTCGTGATTGTGTCATGTCATTGTGTCACATTCGCGCAAGCGCGAATGTGACACAACGACGAAGACAACGAAGACACACTGACACAGACACATTCGCGCAAGCGCGAATGTGTCTGTGTCATTGTGATTGTGTCATGTCGTTGCCAACGAAGACACAGACACATTCGCGCAAGCGCGAATGTGTCTGTGTCTTCGTTGGCTTCGTCGTCATCGTCACGTCACGTCATGTCGTGTTGTGGCGACATGACGTGACGATGACGTGGCGACATGTCGCCACAACACTATTTAATTGTTTGAGTCATACGTCGCGTGACCGCAAGTGTGTTCTTTTGTCGTCTCTTGTTTTACGAGCAATGTATAAAAATTAAATAAGATCTTACGCTTTTTCGACGTCACGTGACCCTGACGCGAGTTTGAAAGTTTTTACCCACCCAGCGCCGCTAAAGAAGTTTTCACTTCAAAAATATTTCATATAATTGTAGGAAATAACACTCTGTAGCGCCATCTATATCGCTACATGGTGAACTACATCGTAGTCTACGAAACCGACCAACAGATGGCGACAAAATCCTAGATCGCGCTTACGAAGTTATCACGGAGTTTGAACATAAGTAATAGAACCGATGACTATCCATCGGTCCTCGGACCCCGAGCCAAAGGTCGCTCGGCGTGGAAGATCTTCCCTTTTCGTTGGAGATACCATACCTATCTCCACAGTGGTGACAACCCGACGTGATCCAGCCGTCCACAGCTTCGGAACAGCTGCCGAAGCCTGATGACTGGAGTTTCCTGAACACGCACAACCTTCTTCAACAATCAAGCCGATCTAGCTACGCATCATCTCGTCTACCTTGTCTCATCCTCCCAGCTTCTATCAGCCATGCAGCAGCAGCATCCATCAGCCAGCAGCCTCCGCAGTTCCATCGCAGCCGCAACTGTCAGCTTCCTGGACCTGCAGGCTACCGCGACATCCTCATCGTTGCATCCATCACATGAATCACAGCACCTGTCTCGACTCACCGCAGACCCGCCAGATTCACGCCTCCTGGATCGCAGCCACAACAAGCGCATCTCGTTCCGTCTCGACTCACCGTTGACAATGAACGCCGCGCTCGCATCGCATCCTGCTGTCCGCGTCTCGACTCACCGTAGACAATGGGCAACACTACTAGCACATCTTGGACATCATCGACGCTGCTATCGACGGATCGACCTCCGGTCTGGAAAGGGAGTGATGTAGCGCCATCTATATCGCTACATGGTGAACTACATCGTAGTCTACGAAACCGACCAACAGATGGCGACAAAATCCTAGATCGCGCTTACGAAGTTATCACGGAGTTTGAACATAAGTAATAGAACCGATGACTATCCATCGGTCCTAGGACCCCGAGCCAAAGGTCGCTCGGCGTGGAAGATCTTCCCCTTTCGTTGGAGATACCACACCTATCTCCACAACTCTCTACCACTTTTGCCAAGGTCTTTTTTTATAACTTGTACCATTTGTATGATAGTCAAAGTCAAAAGTGAAAATTTCGTTATTTTACACATTTATTGTAGATATATCGTTTTTCATTGGTTTTATGCTATATAAATGTAGAATATATATCATAGAGAATTAAACTCTCTACCACTTTTGTAAAGACATTTTTTTTATAGCATGTACCATTGTCAAGATAGTCAAAGTCAAAAGTGAAAATTCGTTATTTTACACATTTATTGTAGATATATCGTTTCTTATTGGTTTTATGCTATATAGATGTAGAATATACATCATAGAGAATTAAAATCTCTACAACTTTTGTACAAACTTTTTTTTTATATCTTTAACTATTTTTGAGATATGAGGGCAGAGCACGCGCAGTTTTAAACATTAGTATTCGATAATAATAAATATATTATATAATATAATGTAGCATAAAAAAAACCCATGGCAAGTCAGACATTTTCAATAAAGTGTAAAATAACGATTTTTACATATCAATTTAGCTATCTCGAAAATGATTCCAAATATTTAAAAAAACGTCTCAACGAAAGTTATAGAGAATTTAATTTTCTACATTATACCTATGTTTTATATTCATATTGCCTAAAATCCATAGAAAGCGAGATCTGCAATAAATACTTTTTTTTGAATTATTATTTTATGATTTTTGTGGTACTTTAAATTTGCTAGACTTGGCAACACTGTTGTCTACTTTATGGGTCCGGTTAATGTACAACCATGGAAAGCACGACCCGGAATGTACGACCACGGAAAGCACAGCCAGGAATACGCAACCAGGAATTCGCAGCCAAAATTTGCATGATATACGGGCTACGCATTCCCGACATGTGTTGGGAATGTCCAACCACGGAATGTACAGCCGTGGAAAACACGACCATGGAATTGGCGACCATTGCTCTGATTGGTCGAAAGCCTAGCCTATGTTTCGTTTAGATGAAACCAAAGATTAAAATGTTACTATCCCATTTTGATAAAGATAAACTGCACAGATTATAATATGAAAAGAAAACAATCCAATTCAATAATTTTTTATTTATTTATTTCATTTACTTACATCTATTTTAACAGGGTTATCCTAATGTAATAGTGTAGTTATATTTTATAAAATTAATAATTAATAAATTACTCGTTGTCATTGTGCTCAAATAAATTATACAATTACAATAATAATAATATATGTCAATAATAATAATATGTCATTAATTATTTCATGCAAATCAAATTTTATACTAATAAAAAAAAAATTAAAAACAAACATACAACACAACACAAACTCATTGTCAAGAATAACATAAAATAAACATTGTGGCCTTTGTAAATTCATTCAGAGAAACATAAAACACGTCAACATTCTCTGCTACTAGATTGAGTGTGTGCATGGCGCGGATAAGAGGCGATTTAGCCAACAAGTTGGTTCTGCCGCGCAGCACACTGAACAGGCGCGGCCGCCTTCGCCGCAGCACGTATTCGTCGGGTACGCACAAATTAATAGTCTTCAAGACGCCTGGGTTAGTGACGTCTCCCCGAAGCACCCTCACGACGTAAACAGCCAGTGCAAGATCCCGACGTGTTTCCAGCTTATTGTATCCAACCATACCCAGAACGAACAAGGTCGGATACATTAACGGGTAGAAGGGATAGACGCCGTACCGCTTCCAGTATAGGTAACGAGTGAATTTGTTTTGTATGCGCTCCAACATGAGACTGTACTTAGTTTCATGAGGAGTCCACGCAGCAATATTACACTCTAACTGACTTCTGACTAACGCATTGTACAGGGCTGTCAGTGCTCTTATGTTCGTAAAGGAGTGTGCTCGACGCAATATAAAACCCAGGCTTCTAAATGCCTTTTTACAAACACTAACAGCCTGGTCCCGGAATCTCAGCTCAGAGTCCATACGAACTCCCAAATCTCTGACTGAGTCAACGCGCTTCAACAACGTTCCGTCTACTCTATACTTGTAACGTTCCGGTGTTTTAGCTCCGCTGAAGCTTAATACTGAGCATTTATCGTTATTAAACTGCAGTTTGTTGCTATGGCTCCACTGAACCACTCTATCTACGTCTTGCTGAAAGCGACTGCAGTCTTCCTCTTCTTGAACAGGTAAGAGCAACTTTAGGTCATCCGCGAACAGAAGACATTTTGCATTCCTAACAACCTCAGGCAAATCATTAATCATAATGATGAATTCCAATGGGCCTAAGTTACTGCCTTGGCTTACTCCCGTTCTGGTGTAGTAGGGTTGAGATCTATATCCCGCGTACTCCACAAACTGTTGCCTATCCCTCATATAGCTAGCAAAGAACTGCAATAACTTGGTTGTGCAGCCAACTGTCGCCAGCTTTGTCAGCAAAATATCGTTGTCAACTAGATCGAAAGCTTTTTTAAAATCAAAGTAGGCTACATCGACTTGCACTCCTGCATCCACATGAGGTATCACATGGGCCATGGCGTCAAGAAGATTGCTCGTTGTACTGCGTGCTGCTCGAAAGCCATGTTGCGCATCCGACAATTGGGGAGCCACCTGTTCCTGCATACACCGCTGCACCGCCGATTCAAAGACCTTTGCTGGTGTGGAAAGGATAGCTATGGGCCTAAAGCCGCTAACTTCTGAACCGGTTCCACTTTTAGGTATCGGGATTACTCGGGTTACTTTCCAGCGTTGTGGAAAATAAGAGAGCTGCAAACAAAGGTTGTAAATATGCGCTAGCGGCTCAGCCAATGCCATCCTACAATCTTTAAATATGAAAACTGGAAAACCATCAGGTCCCGCGGAGCGTTTAGGCTTCAGCTTCGCCAGCGCCTTTGTGACTTCGACGAGCGAGAGCTGAGGAATATGCAGGCGTGCAGCACCGGCGCGACTATGTGCCTCCGCCTCAGCCACATCTAGTTTTGCTGGGGTACTGCCATATACCGAGTGGAAGTATTTCGCGAATTCTTCCGCACAATCCGCATCAGGTAATGTAATTCCATTATGAGTAATTTTGTTACGACTCGTCGCTCCCTGTCTTGATCTCACGTAGTTCCAGAATGATTTGGGGTCACTGACTATATTACTCTGAATTTGCTCTTGATGATGCTCCTGAGCTGCATGTATCATGACTTTTATTTCTGATCTGCTTTCTGAGAATGCCAAATAGTCCTTCCTGGTTCCGCTTGTCTTATACCTCTTATGCAGTCTAGCTTTGCGTTCTATTCCACGTATTAAATCAGCCGTATACCAATTTGGATAGCTATACCTCGAGTTTTCCCGTTTTTGTCGTTTCTAAGGTACCCACATGTCAAAAATATTATTAAGCGATCCGTAGAAATAATCTAAAGCTTCTTCTGAGTCCCGCATCTCATATAATGGGGTCCAATTTGCTGACGCTATCGACGAGTACAGCGAGTGATAGTCAGCTTTTGAGAAGTTCCAATCATTAAGAACGGGTTTTGACTCAGCCAAAACTACAGGACGAGATGCGCGCGTCACCATGATCGTTAGTGGTGGGTGTTGTGTGTCCACTGGCACCAATGCCTCGTCTGCGGTGCACACACTCACATCATCCATGACCTCTGAAACTAACACTAGGTCCAACAACCGATCATTACAGTTCCTAACTTCGTTTTTCTGATTGTTGTCTGGCAAATGGTTAAACGCATGTAGGTTCTGGCGCGGTTTTCTATATCAAACTAACGCTCGTCGCTTCGCTCCTCGCACCTACTGTGACGCATCACGCATGAAAAAAAATAAGTTTAAAAATAATATTTTGACAGTGGCATAGTTAGCTACTTGTACATGATCGGCTAAACGAAAAATTTGAGTAAGTGCAAACGAAGCATATGCTATGACGTCATTTGGCATCAAATTCCCAACACGTGTCGGGAATGTACAACACAGTAGGAAAACACAGCCACGGAATGCACAGCCCGGAATTGGATGCCAAAATGGTCACCGATTCCGGGCTGTACATTCCGTGGCTGTGTTTTCCTTGGTTGTGTAATCACGGCACCCTACTTTATGAATAAAAAAGTTCTATTTGCAGATTTTGCAGGTTATTTAATCAAATACAATAATAAAATAACATGTAGTTTATGTCTTGAACATTAAAAAACACTTTATCAGTGAGAAAGTTGTAATAGTTGAAACTAATATCAAGATACGATATATGAAAATGTAATGAACGATCTTTTTAAATGAGTATGTATCTAATTTTATCACTGTTTATAATATATTATTGAGAGTGTTTCAAACTGGATGGATAAGTCTATGTAAACTCAGATTATCAGAAACAAACACCTTGTTTAAAATATACCTAATAATACCTTTGAATGCTTTATCTTACTTAATATCTAATGTTACTCATTTCAGGCACGAAGAAAACAATATCAGTAACTGATCAGTAACTTAAAAGATTATACGTAATTGACGGGTAGGAGCCCTGTCACAGCTTTGAGGTTTAGGAGAACTCGCACACTCAATATGTTTCAAAACTATTGTTTTTCCTACAAGCTTGTTCAGTTTGAGTCCTTGTATTCGAAGCCAATTGGTCACAGGTTTGTACTTCATAATAAACTTGCATGCTCAATAGATAAATAAAAATATTTTATATGAGACAGCTATTCAAACTATGAGTATAACATTATATTATGTTGTCCGGGATGTGACTTCTTTTCAAATGCATTGTTTTCAACTAATGCTATGCTTCTAGATTGGCATGAGGCTGAAGTCAATCCACTTAACTAGCTGCTAGCTGCATCGGTGGTAGAACTTGAAGCTGATATTTAGATTTTTTGACAACTGAAATAAAAATTCTATTCCTAATTCTTTATGATAATTCTTATTCCTTCTCTATACTAATATTATAATGAAGATAGCTTTGTTTGTTTGGATTAAAGTAAAAACTCTGATATTAAAAATTCTTGAAGGAATGAAGCCGAGTAATATAGGGTATTTAAAGTTTATGTTTTTTATAAAGGCTACCTGTGAGAAACTAGGAGGCCACTAATATATTCATAGTAATATAACTATCAAATACTATTTCAGCCGCTGGGGCCAGATCTGAAGTTGTCATCTAGTACTATCTTGGCAGTGGCACTGCAACAACACTTGGCTGAACAAGGAACACAGTCAGATACACTGAGACAAGTTCAGCGAACTGCCTTCAATACATATAGTTTCAACAGATAATAATATTTAAAGTTTAGTTGATGTACAGTACATACCAAATATATATAAATTAGTTCTTTGTTGGCTTACTGGTTTTTTTTTTGGAATAAAATTAAAACAGCTACATATTTATTTGAATAAGTGTGTGTATTTGAAGTGAATAATACTTACTACCTATAACATTATTAAAATCTTTGAAATATTTATAAATTGGTTCAAGAAACATGAGATTGGAATTCGATCTGATAATATCACCATTGTAGTGTTTTGAGCAACTCAAAGTTAGTGTAGCAGTAACATAGAGTTTAAATTTTGGTTGACTTTTGAGCTTTCCGAGTAGTGCAGCTCTGCTTTCAATAATCTGTAACAAAGACAAAAATATCAGTAGATGCACCAAAATTAAAGAATATAAAGGTCTGTCTTTGAATACTCAATTGTTTACAACAAATGAATGTTTTAGACATATTATTAAATAATTTAGAACTACACAATAATATACAAACAGTATCAATAAAACTAAACTGACCAAGTTGAATAACTTGCTCTGAAGTTGTTCTCCGGACCAGTTGATTACACATCCTTGTCTTCATTCTTCACACTTCCATCGGTACCATCCTGACCTGAATGAATATGAACACTAATTTAGTTATGATAGTAAATGTCATTCACTGAGTAGGTGGTGTAAAAGCTGATTAGATAAATCATAAGGTTCATCGGTATCAGATTTTAGGTATAAAAATCAGAGTTTTTATTCTCTACTTATGCTTGGCTTTACAGTAGATAGTACTGAATAAACTATGGAAAATATTATAAGTTATACAGCAAGGTGAGAGTATGTAATGTTTTTTTTATGAAAGCTATTGGTAAGTGATTAGGTACAAGAAGTAAAAATGTCCTTGAAAGATTGAGTACTTAGTCAATTCCCTGACTGATGGTTGTACAGAAAGTAGGATAAATTAAAAGTACACAATAATATATAAACAGTTTCAATAAGATTAAACTGACCGATTAGCTTGCTCTCAAAACTGTTCTCCGGACCAGTTGATCACACATCCTTCATTCTTTACACTTCCATCGGTACCACCTTTATCCTGACCTGAATGAATAAAAACAGTAATTTAGTTATGGTAGTAAGTGTCATTCGCTGAGTAGGTGGTGTATAAGCTGTTTAGATAAGTTATGTTTCCTTTATGGAAGTTATTGGTAAGTGATTAGGTGACAAAAGTAACAGGAAAAGACAAAAAGAATTTGTAATTCTGAAAGATTGAGTACTTAGTCAATTCCATCAATGATCCTATAGATACAGAAAGTAGGATAATCAATATAAATGACAATATGAGACATTCACAAAATACCAATTCTCAGGTAGTACATTTTATCTAGATTTTTACTGAAATTACCATTCTAACCTATCCTTTCTTGTTTGGGTGGTTAGATAATGAGATCTAATAAATATAATCTTGAGACCTTTTGTAAATAAAAGCAATGGTAAGAAACAACCTGCAAAGACAGTTTAGCAAAAAAAATAACTCACCTTTACCATAGGAGTATCATAACAGAGAAGGAGTCCTAGGCAAGCGTGTTCCAGTCTTTGCGAAATATATAAGCAAAGTGTCTTTGCTTGGATGGAGATCCAAAAGCAGCTCGGCCTTGGAATGACCATCAACAGAGTCGCTTGGTGCTTTGGGAGCTCCGTTTCTCGTTTGATTTTTGCAAAACTACACTAGCACAAATAAAACTTATGAGTCACCACTTTCACTATGTTTTTACTTCTTAGAAGTTATAAACACTGCAATTAATATAATTTGCAAATTTATTTATAATTATTATGTGAGTTGTTACTATAAATATTGGTTCCTATTCCAATATAATTTTAGATATGAACCCTATTTTGGTTCAAACTCGAACCATTTCGCACAGATAGGCTAATAGTTAGTACTGCCACACCAAGAAATTTGCGGTGTTGCTGCGATATCGCCGAGCAAGCCGGAGACGCAATCGCAGAGGCGTCTAACTGTCGCTCAAACTCGCATAAAACAGCGTAACGGTCAAACATCATCGCATGCGATGGTCATCTTGCGATTACGTGGCGACTTCGCTACGTAGGCTACCCAAATACTCGCAATGCAAGCTTCTCAAAAAATCTTATAGGGGGCTCTGCTTAGATCTCCATACAAAATTGGTGGCTTACACTGCGAAGGCGATACGTTCAAAACATGTGCAAAACTCAAACTAAGCCCACTGGTTCCTATCGTTTTTTTGTATGATCCTTCTTACAAAGAGTTACTATTAAATACTGAAGTGCCATTGCGGTGTCAATTTAAACTTAGTAACGTTTATACAACATAATGATGATTCAGTACTTAATTTAGTTTAATTGTAATTCTTTGTAAGAAGGATCATATAAAAAAACGGTATTTATTTATTTACTTTAATTAAAACGGCTAAGAATGCCAATTACAATAATTAAAGATAGGCAAGTACTACATACATTACATGAACCAGGCCGTAAGTTTCTTGCCCGTTCTTCTAGGTCTGGTCGAGTGGAACTGGCACCTAGAATCACCTAGTATGTAAGACGATTCTAAATTATCCTTGTGATTTTATTGAATAAAGAAATATTTGACTTTGACTTTGATGCCAAGTTGCTGATTCAATAGTCTTGCCACGCTATGTTTGCAGCGGAATGCGTGTGAGCTTGAGAGTATGGCTAGAGATGTGACCACAAAGCATTCCGAAGACAATGGTACAAACGAGGACGACTTTCAATGCACTGCTCAAAGGAGTTGGAATATGGGTTAGCAGGTCTTTATGAATGCTTTGCTTTACAATTGGGTGCAAATGGTTTTGATCAGAATCTTAGTATTTAAATAAAAGCTTAGACATCTTACATAATATTCAGCACAAAAAAAAAAATCATTGACATTTCATACAACGCTTTCTAAGTACTACCAAGATTGCTTATAGAACATTTATTAAAGTAAGTTTTTTTTTTAAACTATGTAATACATAAATCACTTAAATAGAGGTTATCAAGTTTTTAAGCGTTACTTGACAAACCTCAAAATAAAAAGATGATTTACAAATATTATTGCATAGCTTCTATCGTGGGCCATGAGCGTGGAGACCGAATCCAGAAATTCCGTAACGAAAATACCTAACGAAAATAACTTAACACTGCGCATGCGTAATCCAGCAAAAAAGCTTTACCGCAGAAGTTTACTTTACCCTTGTCGTTGTAAAAAAAAAATACCCTGTATGAACCAATACATACCTACCAAAATATTCCAGAGAAATATGAAAGAAGATATCCTAAGTGTCCGCTCCCCACAAAAATGCGTGCGACGCATTTCGAGTGTTTGTCCTGCACTTCATATTGAAAGCTTCTCCCCCTCGTGATATGCAATTCCTTCTTCCGCTATTTGACAACGTCTTACCAAAGTATCTGTCTGTAACATGCCTGGACTAAGACATGCTACACCTACATAAACAACAAAATATAGGTAAGTATACTGGAAACTCAAACTTATACTTGTACCAAGTTTCGTTAAAATCCGTCGAGTAGTTTTTGTTTCTATAAGGAACATACATACAGACAGACAGACAAACAGACAAAAATTTTACTGATTGCATTTTTGGCATCAGTATCGATCACTTATCACCTCCACTTGACAGTTATTTTGAAAATATATTTCATGTACAGAATTGAGCTCTCTACAGATGTATTAGAAGTATAGATCCTATAACCGTCTCTTGGGTCTAAGCTACTTACCCACCAATTTTCAGCCATATCGGTACAGCCGTTCTTGAGTTATAAAAAGTGTAACTAACACGACTTTCTTTTATATATGTATGTAGATTAAATTAAATTATAATTTTTACAATTGTTAGCAAACAAGTTCGTCCCAAGCTTGTTTGTATCAAACTAATCAGATTTCATCTACCAATATACAAATGACAACACTTTAGTTATGCAGTTCGAATAATTCCAAATTTAAAAGAAATATGCTTTGGGCTGACCTTTGCGAGCACTGGCCAGAACGGAAGGCAGTAAAAAAGTTTAAAATAAAAAAAAAATACATTCTCTAGACAATGGCAAAACAAGAACATTTCCAGTTTCAAACATGAAAATTCATATCAGCATTGTCGCACACAAAGGCTGAGTTGCGGCCTTCAAACATAAAGGACCCGCACATTAGTGTAGTAAAGTGACCGCGGGTGAATGTGAGCGCTGGAGCGGCAGGATTGCAGCGGCCATTGTGGAAATACACGCATACACCCTTATATATTTTTTATCTATTTATTTTATGAGAAGACGACGGAAAAAGCCGAGAGCCTGAACTCGTTGATACGATAATTTTAATCAGTACCTACTAGCTGTCCCGGCGAATTCTGTTCCGCCTTAAAGGCAATAAATAAGCAGACTACAAAAAATGTGATAAATGAAAAACCACTAGATAGATTATAAGCAAACTTCACATAAGCCGTCTGCTAATTAGTCCGAATAAAGCCTAAAAATTTGATTTGTATAGGTGAGCCTGTTGTTGAGTTATAAAATAACAACGAAAAGTGGCATTGATTTTTATACATAGATATAGATTTCGTGAAGTTCATCAAAAAATCTAATAAAAACTACTGTTGATAGATAATAAAAGGCGCATAGTGTTTGAAGATTTTGTTCACAGGAAAATAAAAGAATTTTACGAAAACTAACGGCTTCAATGAAGGCAGAATTTTACGAAAACTTACGGCTTCAATGAAGGCGCTCTAGTAGTTATTAATTACTGCAACATCGATTAAAAAATAGGCATTAATATAGATATGTTGAAATACCGCACTGCACCATATAAACATGAGTTTCTTTTGTAAATAAACTTCATTGAATAAGCTTCAAGCTTATCCTCCGGCGTGGCAACTTCTGAATGGGATTGCTATAGTCACATGCATTGCAATAGAATATAACTGTATAGACGCGAGTCCGTAAAGTTCTTTTGTCACGATTATCGTACAAATCCGATCGGGGAAGTGTGCCGCTTTCAGCAGCAAACTGCATTATGAGCTATCAGCCATTGTGCCACCGCTAGGGCTGTACGTTTATCGGGAAATTCGTTATGTAAATTCTATATAATACAATACAAAAATCGTTTATTGGCATAATGTTGTGTTTACAATTTACAAGGTTATTGAATCCATAGGCTCCCATAGGCATAATGTGTTATAATACATAGCTGATACATTTACATATAAGTATATACTTATACACTTATATATAAGTGTCAAAATGTTGAGTGTTATTTTGGTTTGGTAAAAAAATGTTGTGCACGAGTTATGGGGTTTTCTACGACGCCTATTCGTTTTAATTGTACAAATTAATTAAGTAGTAGGTTTTTATAACCACGAACAATAAGTAACAAGAGTAAATACTTAAATCGTTGCTTTTGTACGATGTGAGTAATACTTGACGTGACTGTCTGAATTACTTTAATTTTGCTTTATTTCGGATATTTTGATTAAAACAATGCGTGTAAGTTTTAAATGACAAAATGTTTAATGGCGTAATTAATTACATAGACAAGATCATAGAGGGAAAGAAAAGTACCAAACATAGACAAAATTATTAAATATTTATTTTCACTGACGCAGATCATTAACTCTTTTTAACAGATTTACTTAATTATTTTAATAATTTAGTGCGTAGAACATACTGTTTCGCATTATGAAGGCGTTTATTTCTTGGAATCGCGTTCGCGGTATGAACGCAGCTTACAGATCCCAAGCCCCAGATACAAGGCTAGAACTTCCAAACTCCATCCGGCAGATTATAGCCGATCCATTGAAAATATCCATAAAAGTCGAACATTACCCAAAACAATGGAGGGAGGGCTTCGGTATTAGGTGCTTGCGCCGCTATTGAACAACTTTTGTCCCATTGTGTTGTCCACTGAGGGAGGCGAATACAAAGACACGACGCAGACATAGACCGAAATTCATCAGCAACCCGATTGTTTGCTACATAAAGGACTATTGTCGACAAATATGATATCGTAACACAATGTGGATGTAATAATTAGAGCACCTAGGCGTAGGACATGAATGGATTTCGCAATAATGTCAGACATCTTGTCGCTCGGCGGCTATTGTACCTAGCTCTAATTAGTTAGTCTGTTTTCATGCTACCGGTTACTAGGTAACAACCAGACGTTATTATATACTTTCAATACTATATAACAGGGGTGGCCAACCGGTCGATCTCGATCGACCGATCGATCGCGACTGATAGTCCAGTCGATCGTGGCAAGGCAAAAAATGTAAATATACGTAGACCTGACTGCACAACAAAAAATACTATGATTTTCTAGTGAACTGTTTCATTTAAGATTTCAATAAGTTTTCAATAAGTATGTAATTGGTAGATCGCACAGGGTTTAGTTAGTAAACCGAAGATCTTGGGTCTAATCAAGTTGGTCACCCCTGCTATATAAGATACTTTGAAGTTTGCTGGATAGGACAAAGTTGGCTTTCCGGATTTTTTTTATTTTACGGTTCTATAAGATAGAGGCTAAGCTCTTCTAGACTAACACAATGCATCATCGGAGATAGATTATTATTATTTCATTATCTATTATCGCTCTATCTTATAAAAAGTTAACGCAGACTTGATGTGTTGATTACCATACGTAGTGGTGAAATAATCTCAACGCTTACTTTTTTTATGATTGGGGGTTTATATTTATATACTATTGTTTATTCATTAAAGTAAAATGAAAACTCGTCTCTATCTACCTTCTATCATATTTGAAAGTATCTTACTGTTTGTTTTTAATACCCGTATAGGTATATTTTTGTGGTATTTCTTTCGATGTCTCTTCCAGTTCAGTTCTTTTTCTTCCAGTCCTCGCTTGCGGTGCGATGATTTCACTTGACAATGGCGCTACTCTCCCTTTTCCGTATTTGAACTCACTTAAACAGCCCACCATTTGCGGTTAGCTACATTGCTTAACATTGTTTGCTTTCGTATTTCCTTACCGTTTTTGCTTTTGACTTTGCTATTTGCTAAAGCTATTTCACATGCAACCATAAAATTCTGTTGAGGAAAATGCTCGTCTCTAAATTCGAAATACATACCTAGCTCGAGATTCAGTGTAGTGCTGCAATGAATACATTTTTATATTGTCTTCTCATTCTTAAAGTGAGGTACTTTAAGAATGAGAAGACAATATAAAAGTCACTTATGCAGCAATCATATAAATAAATAATGCTGGACAATCCACACAATATCATCTAGCCCCAAGCTAACCAGAGCTTGTTATGGGTACTAGAAGACTGACATACTTACTTAATACAATACATTACATAGATAGATATTTTTTATTTTACATATTAAATAGAACACCTGGAATAAATATTTGCAGATCGTACAAATATTTATCCCAAGGCGGGAATCGAACCAGCAACCTATTTATATGAGAAATCAGATCGTCTTTAGATAGCACTTTTGCAACTTTTGCAATAATTAATTATCTATGGCATCTCGTAAGTGACAGATGACAGCTTACATGTTTACTAAGTTTTAAATATATTGTAAGTAAAAACCTCGGTTACGAGTACGGTGTCATACCTTTTTTATAGAAATTATTTTATGAACCCTATTTATAGTTAAACCTTATGAACCTTACCTTGAAATGGTCCCAAGAAGCCTTCGACTTCTTGGGACCATTTCTTTTTCGTTTTCTCTATGGTAACGACATCCGTCAAGTCGCAACAATCATAACTTATTTTTAGCTTTACGCATTTGGTTATAAACCCAATACTAGCAGCATGCCCCAATCGCGGCATAATAAGATGCAGCTAATGAATGCATAATATTAAGTAGCTGTCATGCCGCTTGGAAAGGGGCCAAGCGTTTTTTTATCGATTCCCTAAACAATGGGCTATGTGGCACAATAGTTCTGAATGGCCCGCGATGGTAGATTAGTCAGGCCACCCCATTCTAAGATCAAGGCTTGCTTATCTGAGAAGATGAGCTTGAAAGAGTAAATTATCACGATGTTGCTTTACACTGCAAAGATTATTAATAATTGTAACCAGTTATATTTAACTGGTTTTCAAAGTTATCAAACATAAGAACATGGTATAGATACGCTTACTAAGCTAAGTATAAGAAATAAACTTTCGAAGTTAACTCGCTTCTCTCACTAAAGTTTCATAAGTAAATCTCCGAACTCTTTTTCTTCTACTTTTAAACTGTTATCGAGATAATAGTTAAGTTACTGCAAAGATGTAAAAATCATACAATATTCGGCCACATTTTTTTTGTGGTTTACCAACGAAAAAACCAGTTCGTGTCAAGCGCCAACCCTATTTTTTCGTCAATAGCAATATTGAATCACATTAGGTTAATACACTATGAATAATGTCGCTTTATTACTATTGTTGTCAGTGGGACGAGGCAATTGAGTTTTTTGGGGTACAACCCTATTCTGCCATTGGCAATCGTGATTTATGAAATGGCCAGTACTCATATTAATAATCATGTTAAAAGAGAATGTAATTAATAAAATATGTATTGAAATGTCAAAGACTTAGCATTATAAGTCTGAATGGAAAGTGCGGTTCAATCACACACAGCAGTTCTCAGTGGAAATATTCAGTTTTTCTTTTTCATAATAAAAAAAATCAACCTGTAGAAATTGAGTTATTATAGGAATAATAAATGACTACTTAATAACTTTGACAGATAATGTAGCCGCTATTGCATATAAATATAATATTGATGTAATCAAAATAATCAAGAAAACTTTAAACATTTGCATATAATCGTGGTAAAGCTATTGCATAGCATTTTTGCTGGATTAAGCATGCGCAGTGTTAGGTAATTTCGTTACGGAATTTCTGGATTCGGTCTCAACGCTCAAGGCCCGCGATAGAAGCTATGCAATAGCTTAAAATATATCTAAGTATACTACAGTTGCACCTATTTACCTAAAGCATAGTCTTGGTAAGTATATAAGTTACATAGATACTTGCCATCTTGTTGACATACTCACTCAACTGTTAATTCACACAATAGGAAATTGATAACCCATATCCAGTGATCAAACGATCGACCCCTTTGCCTTCCGGTCACAGAATATGTACGAGTACGGACAAGCGTCGTCAGAAGTTCCTGAGTACTTGGCGTACCAAAAAGGTGTGAACTAATGTCAAAATATTTATCACTTTACGAAGTTCTTACTTTACGAATAATAAGAAAATATTTGTATATAATTAGCCCAATCTATATTTAACCTATTCAAATAAAATCTGTTCAAATATTCCCTACCGAAACTGTCCCAAAAAGCAGACCCCATATTTTTGAAAATAACACCTATGTGTTCAATGTTCTTCGATACAGCACAAAATTACCATAACTTCCATGTCACCGAATACAAACCTAAATAAAAAACCAAAAACATTTATGAGAATAAATCACCTAGTATGTAAGACGATTCTAAATGATCCTTGTGATTTTACTGAATAAAGTAATTTTTGACTTGACTTTGACTTTGACAAGTAAACCTTTAGATTGACCATTCTAGAAATTGCCTCGTCAGTTTCTGTCACTTTGACGACATGGCTACTACGGTTGCTCAGCGACATTTGAATTAGGCTGTGCTACATCCTTGTAGGCATTAATCAACACTTCCGGAGGTGTTTGATGAATTATTGTTATGTAAATTGATACCTATACATTTGTACGATACCTATCATTATGAACTCTTCAAAAAACGTTTTTATTACTCAATTTATATGATTTTTGCCTGAACGCAGTCTGTGTTGAGCAAGATAATCGAAACATAAAGTACATTGAGCGGCCTTATCACTAAGAGCGATCTTTTTAGATATATTAATAATATTACCAACTACTTAGTCTTTAGACTCTCAATCAAAAGTTATTTTAAATTATTTATTATTTATTTATTTATTTATAAACTTACGACTATTACAGTATTTACAAAATGTACAGAAGTAGTTATATTCTGACAGGCGTCACAGCTCAGTTGGTGGTAGCTCTGCCTTCCATGCTGTGGGTCGTGGGTTCGATTCTCACCTAGGGCAAATGTTTGTGTGATGAACAATAATATTTGTTTTGTGTCTGGGTGTTCTATGTATGTATTTACAAAAAAAAATGTATACGTATAAGTATTATATCAGCAGTCTAGTTCCCAAAGTACAAGCTTAGCTTTGTTTGGGACTAGAGTGTGATGTGTGAAAAGTCCGTGAATATTTATTTTATTTTTGAAAGGTATCAAGGTAACACTCTCCTTTTTGCCCCGAGTAGTCCGGGTAAATATCTTTTAGTTTTAATTCTGCACGCAACATCGATCGTTCTCAAAAGAAAATAAAACTCCATCACAAAAGTGCTTTTTGGACAATAGATGGCGCTGATCGTGATAACGATATGTTAACATTGTCACAATGCTGCGTAATGGCGCGATTGTACTCTCACAATGCTTCCCACCTCCACAATGGAACTGTGAACTCAGACAAACTGATCGAACGGAATCGTATTATTAACGCCATGTTGTATACAATATACAACACTATGTATCTTCGCGAGTGCAAAAGTAGGGGAAGGTTGCTATGAATGGACCACTTAACTTTACGACCTCATATCTTAAAAAGTATATGTGATTAAATGAAACCAATCTAGTATTTATATTTGTTAGGACCTTTATTTATTATAATCAAACGCACAAACAATTCGGGCAAACACTTTCCGATATATATGAAGAAAACTAAATCTTTGGCTGTTGCCTTCTTTGGACCATGGGCACCTTCATTGAACCACTAGGTTGCCATCAATGGACTTCGAGAAATTTGTTCTAGAGGTCCAATCATGGCAACTAATTATAATTACCAATATGACTTAGTTATGCCTACTAAGAGAGACAAACTGTACTCATACCCTTTTTTTTATCCGATACCTACACGATTTTAAACGATGTTTAATATTATTTTTCTCTGCTAACTCAAATAACAGTCGTCTCATGTCCGCTCATTTTCTAGTTCTAGAGGAAAGTCACTTTTGGATCCTTTTATTTGGGCGTGTTCTTTGGCTTTTTGGTTTACTCCATCTAATCTCCGTTTCAGTGTTGATTTCGGGATATATTCTGCTTGCCTCATTTACACCAACGTTTTTATTTTTACTAATTCTATAACAAAGTTTATACTGGTTTTACATGTGATTTTTTTTCGTTTTTTTGGCGATATTCTGAAATTTTACATAAAAACAATTTAAAAATGTGGTTATCTTTATTTTTTCTCATAAAAAAGTTACAATAAAAAGTTGCTATGATTGGACCGGTCCAACGGTAGAACTCTCTTATGGTCCATTGATGGCAACAAGGTACTTATTAAGAAAAATAAATCCAAACAATACGTGGACATCACTGGGCAAAATTGAATAACACACATGGTATCACAACTATATTACCGAATATCTCCTAATAGTGCACGCAGATAAATATGAATACAATGATACTTACATGAAGTTGTTCAGAGTCAAATTATTAGATTTTGACTGTCGCAAACACACTAACACAGGTAACTCCTGGACGCGTGTCGCAGCGTAACTGAGGTAAGAGGGGGGTGCAACTGAGTCACCAAGGATCTGTTTCGACATGTTTAGTTGTTGCTAGCTTATACAGTTTTGGAAATACCTTAGTGGTCCAATGAAAGCACTGGTCCAATGATCGCAACCTTCCCCTAGGTATTAATTTGTATATAAATAAATATTCACGGACATTTCACACATCACACTCTACTCCCAAACTAAGCAAAGCTTGTACGATGGGGGACTAGATTGCTGATAGAATATTTGTATACATTTTTTTTGTACATACATACATTGAATACATCATAGTAACACTCAGACACAACATATATTCATGTTCATCACACATACATTTGCTCTATTTAGGTGGAAATCGAACCCACGACGCATCAACTCACTAAAACTCTATCTGATAACAAAATTTTCAACGATGCGTAACTAATAAAAAACCTTCATATGGGACGCCGATTGTACCAAAATAAACATTATCATTCTTAATCTGTGTATATCTTATGTCTAATTAACCTAATTTCTATAATATCCCAATTCAATTCATCAAAAGTCATACATTTGTTAGGAGAATAATAAGTGATTGATAAAATCGTCCGACTGCCTGTGACAATTCGCACTCGATCCGAAGCAACAATAGCACGGAACCACCAGGATAAACAGACCCCTTTACAAAACACAACCTGGTACCAAAATGCTTCGAAAGGGTGAATCCACGGGTCCAGGGATACTGGTAGCGAAGCATAAGCCACCACTAACTAGTCAGCGATGTTATTCAGCCCGTGATGGATCACAATTTCTGACAACATTGTATGAAAACAAATGAAGTAGGTAAATACGATGTAGGTTTGCGATTGCATAAATGCAATGTTTGCGTTCAATTTTCAAATGGCTTTGTGCAACGGAGGCTGAATGAATATCTATTGGATACGTTACTTTGTTTCAGTTTTAGTAAGCAAACTCTAACAAAAAAACCGAGTCAAATTAATTTTGTCATAGATAAAAACTACAATATATTTAGAAAATTTGTGATTAATTTGGTGACAGAAACACTTAATAAATATACACTTTGGTAATAAATTTACAAAACTAATGTTTTATATCTTTGAAAGAAAGTCAAAACACAGTATCTTCGTAGACACAACTGTCGTAGCACTTGTAGCACACGTAGCATTTCTCTACGAAAGTCTACGCAAGCGAAGACACTCTTATCTAGCAGGACTCACATTATCGCAGAAGGCAGAACAAATATATTGCGTTTATGATTCTACCAAAAATGTACGAGAATGACTTTCATTTTGTACACTTTGCAACATTGAATCTTTTAGGTACAAATTTACACAAAGGGCGTGTATGCAAAGCAATTCTACCAAAATATACGTCATTCTCGTACATTTTTGGTAAAATTGCTTTGGCATACACCCATTGCGTATTAATTAAAATTTAGTATCATAAAATTCGCCCATCAAATTTGTATGTTAAAGATCAATGTTGCAAAGTCACTATCTCTAAACAATAGGCGGATAGTGGTCCGAAACTCAGGTTCGGTTCTATTGTAATGAATTAATTAATAAAATCGGGGTGGGGGCGGCCATTGTCCGTGCAAGGATGGATCTGATCTCATTAAGCAGCATTGTGACGCGCAACAATAGCTGACCATAGCTAAGCACGTCAGCGCTTTAAAGTTCGCTTGGGTTTTGAACCTAGTATTCCATAAATCATTTTTGCTTAGTACAAAACTCATGACGTCACACGGCATTGTTTTCTATATATTAGAGTTAAGAAAATGGTTGTCTGTAAAGTCAGTTTACTGACGATAGTTGAACGTGACAACAAACGCAAAGGCCGATTGCGCTTCTTTGTCGCTCGTTCCGCGCTCTCGCTTGCACTTCATGGAACGCCTCAGAGCGAGGTAACGCCGCATGAGTCTCAGAGCGAGGTAACGCCGCATGAGTCATGTTTTTTCGTGCGTGCAGCCGGCTCTATCGAATTATGACGTTGTCACGTCAAAAAGCCAAGAAAATTCTTGTATTTTTATACCATAGGCAAACGTTTGACCGCAATACCACCTGGGCCCCGATCGTGGTAAATTGTAACGTGAACGGTTCGTATTAGCAGCAGCTAAGATTCACCAACGTAACATGTACGTAGCGTGTGCACCTTCGTATCGCTGTAAACGGCTAACCGCTCATCTTTTTTCCCTTCGTGTGAAAGCAGTTATGTCCCTCAAACCCTGGTACAATCTATACCTACTCTTTTAGTTCCAAAATAGAAAGAGCCTCCTCGTGGCGCACACCGGTAACAGCTAGGCACGGTAAAGCAATGTCTAGTCTGGCTAATCTTTCCAACACGATGCTACAACAAAATACAGTTGTAGCATCGACACGATAAGAAGAAGAAGAAGTTCCAAAATATGTATATGTAAATAATAATATATACTCGCAAAACTGCGATGAAATTCAATTTTAATATTGCAATCTGTGGAGTACTGTAAGATTGAATTCGATACGTAGCTATCATTGGAGTCCATATACCCGCTTACAATCGTCCTTAGTTGTACAGAAAATAAAAAAGGTCATGTTATGAGTAAGTCAATGTCGCTTTAAACACAGATATGACTTATTTAATGTAAAGTAAGTACTTACTTAAGTATATTGAAAAAACTCTACTATTAAAAGTTTAAAGTACTTAGAAACAATTAGCTAACATTGGACGTTTTTCGGATACTGAACACTTGTGTGGTTTCAAACATTTATTATATTTAGATTTGTGCTTTTTATGTACATATATTCAACTACCAATTGATCAGTTTTTAAGTTGTATTATCTCTTTAAATCTAAATTATACAGCTTCACGAGTAGTTTTGGCCATCTTTGGTGGGAACATTTTATAAGCAATAATAATAGTTGGAGCCACTCATTCTCCTTTACGGAAATCCTAGTCAGTCTTAATAGATAAATATTAACTATCTTAAACTACGGAAGAGTGCTTTATACTGCTCCTCAGCTTCTAGTGCGAGATTCGCCGCAATCCTTTCAAAGCTGGCCAAGCGTGGTGCTGCCGCAAACCTATTGTGGTCGAACTCTACGAAATATGAATACCGAAAACGAAACAAAATTCTAGATTTGAGTGAAATACAAGGATATCAAAATTATAATATTTCTAAATCAACAACAAAAGCTCTCTTCGGATCGTATAGAATCAGAGATTGCATTTACTTGTCCATCAAAAAGTTAGGTATTACTTGTTTAAAACAATATTCCATAGAAATATGTGGAATTTTATACTGATTACAATTTAACTAGTCTGTTACATATGCCGGGTTAAAGTAGTAAACAAATCAATAACTCAAAGTATCCTCCTTGGTGTGTTGGTAAAGCGTATACTTACATCTCTTCTCATGAAGCCGGCCATGCGGTTACTACCCTGAACTCTGCAGAAATCATGAAGGCGAGAGATCAAACGACCGGTCTTTTTGACCCCGATAACGAAATGATGCTCCACAGTGGACATACGAGGGTTACAAGGGGATTTATTTTGGAATTAATTGCTCATCAAAAAGTTGTATCGCTCTTTACGGTCAAGACTTTTTTAATTGTGATAAAAAAAGTTTCAAAGCAGAAGAAGAAGCAAAGTCATGAAAATCACGTGATTTTTGTTATCGATCATTTTTCTATGGTACCTACTGTTTTGATGTTTTTTTTAATTGCATAATAAAGAGAAGGCCTATACTCAGCAGTGGGTGCCAATGGGCTGAAATGATGATGATGAACTTTTCATGATGACAACCTCTTTTAGCAAAAATCACTGGCTTTCAAAAAAATCTATTTAGTTTAATTTATTACTAACAAGGTTTTTGTTTGTTTTCAGATTAACTGGGATATACGCGCAGAATTGATTCTGGGTAAGTTTTAAATTAATTACTTTACTTACTGATTTGGATCAGTTTAACTATCTATAGATCGTTTGCAATGATCTGTAGATAGCTCAACTGTTTTTTATGTGCATTTTTATGTACATTTTATATGCCTGTGTACATTTTGTAAATATTGTAATTACTTTATTATTTATTAATATTAGGACATGGTTTAGGATCTGACCGGTTGATAATGACCACTGATGATTGTAGACGCACAAAATAAAAGATTAGTGATCAAAGAGTGTTTACACGACAATGCAACTGATTAATAATGCGACTGATTAGGAATCATTGCAGTCATATTTTTTATAATATTGTTATTGTAATAATGTACGATAATGTGTGTGATGATATATCAACTATGCCCTCTCGATTGGGGTTGACCGGTAAATAAAACAGTTGGAAATAAAATAATTTTGGCTAATAGAGTTCAAATTATGGCTAATATAATTTGTAAACTTATTAGGAGTTAATAATGAAACTAATACCTACTTATTTACATAATATTTATAATACAGGTTGTGCACAGCCCAACAGTGGAAGTTATAAATAAAAGAAGCACTAAAGGCCGGTTTCTGGAAACCCAAATCACGATTGATCCGAGTTTGATACATAGTAATTGTTTGATTTTTTCGTTGATCATCGTTCGAGAAACCGGCCGTAAGTCTCCTGCCTCTATGTACATGTTTTTGTTTGTAATGTTAATAAATAAAATATAACATTGATTCACTTCATTTGATGTTAAGTCTGAATTAACCTGTTACTCTTACTACTTTTATAATACCTCCTCTCAACCAAACACAGTCACATAATACTATGATACTAGCTTCACTCTTAAGCAAGTATATCGGCTAGAAAGTAGCTGTAATCCAGCTAAATAAATTCTTTATTTTCTTTATTTTCCCAATACATAAAAATATAATAAATACAAATAATGTTACGTGTCAGGCACTCAAATTTGACATTATTAGTTATTGAGAACCTACACTAAGATTAGAATCTTGTGTTGTAGGTTCTACAATCCCTATTAATCACAGTAAACTAGTCCAGCGGAGACTACACGACAATTCAAGGTAAGTTTTATTTTAAACAATATGATCATTTTAATATTTGAAAGTAAATCTATTTGTATTAAATACAGCATGCAATTGTGTGTGTGAGTAGTATAAGTAGAGAACAATCCCTGGAGCAGTGGTTGCATTGCACAAAGAGGCGCGAGCGGCGCGGCAAGGCAAGGCAAGGCCGTCTCACCATGTCAAGTTCGCAATGCTGCTACATATTCCTAAAGCGCTGCTACAGTAACAATAATGGCTGAGCCCCATTGTTTGGGCCCGTGGCACATTACGCTTTTGTCTCTGCCCTCTCCCGTTCACAATGCGGCCAGGAAACAAGTGAGCCTTTATTTCGCCTCTTTTTGTCTCGGAGTATCGCTGCTTATTGTCTTCATTCGATTGTTCGGAGCTCTTCAGAGGGCACATTGTTGTGGACTCGTCGTTAGTGCTGAGCTGGCGGATGTGCTGTGTTCTAAGTGTCGTCAACTTTAATACCTACTGCGGTGTCCTTTGAGCTGCCAATTTCTTTGCTACTTTTATTTACTGATACTTACTGAATTGTCACTACCAGAAGAACAATGTACCAGTTTATTGCTAGCTAAATAATTATGCTATTGGAACACACTAACTAAACTAACTAGATTGTAGAATAACATACTCTACTGCACTGCTTTTATGTAATAATTAACTCTACTTTTTCAAAAAAGTAAAAGTAAAAGAGTGCTCAACTCGATCTTTAAATAAAAAAAGAACTATGACATTTTCGAAATGCTTAACCGTTTGTTATTAAAATGGCACAACGGTTTTGGTTAAGGTGTTTAGTTTTAGGGGTGTGCACTCGTCGATCATTTTCAAAACCAAAACATACTTTAAGAGCATACAGTTCTTTAGTGATCTTCATAAGTGATATGAAATCAGTTTGAAAATTTTTGTAATAGTATTTTTAACTAGAAACTGGAAAAGTCAAACGGCGTCAGTGTCAAACGGCAACCAACGATACTGAGCCACCGATCATGTTGTGAAGAATAGGGGTGGGTACAGATCACAATGCAGTAAGATTTCAATAATGCTAATTCAAAATTCAATAATGGGTGTACCTAGATAAGGTACCTCCAAGTCTCAAGGCTATTTGGATCAATAACTTTGACGGTCTATCAGTGTGCTGAGCTTTTTTCAAAAATACAAGTTTATTTAGTTTGGAAACCAATGTGCCCAGATTGTTATTTATATGTACAAAATAATGTCCTTAGTTTTAGTTCATAAATTGTTATAATTGTACGCTCTACTTTTGGCAATAAACTCTTATTTATTTTATAATTTTATTTTTCATTCTTGTCTGTCAGGTATCGTATTTAGTTATTGCACATTGTGATCTTTCCCTTCCCCTATTCTTCACAACATGATCGGTGGCTCAGTATTTGTTGTCGTTTGACACTGAGTATTTCAAATAGTGTGTCAGTAGTTCCACTTTCTTAGGTTTGACACTCGTCGATGTCCTTTATCTCGGAATGATACAAGCAGCTCTAGTTGGCTTTGTTCGTTCGCTATTGTATAGGCGGCTTTGTTCGGGCACGCTCCGTTTTTCCTTTTCGCTTTTGGAAAGCTGTAGCGCCTGAAAAACATGCTAGGGTTGTCCGTATTGTGTTTACATAATGAGCGGTCTTGTATTTTAATGCGAATGGAAGGTTTCTTTTGGTTAAAAGCGAGTGGATTTTTAATTTGCTCACTTTTTTGTGCTAATGTCTGCTACGTACCCATAGTACGGCATACGACACGACATGGTATGTCCGTTGGTTTGAATTTATTTTGTTTATTGAGTAAATTTTGAGATTTATAGAGTGGGAACCTAAGTTTAGCAAAATACTTATTCCCATTGGCTAAGCATCTTCAGTAGATTTATTACTAGATATTTGGTTTAATTTTGAGATTTATAGAGTGAACAGAATACTTAACAAACCTAAGTTTAGAAAAATATTTATTCCCATTGGCTAAGCATCTTGAGTAGATTATTACTAGATATTTGGTAAGTTGGTTTGTATTGTAATTATGCATTTGTAAATTGTATAAAAACGGAGTATATGCTCGTCTGTTTTTAAATTCTACCTTAGAGTAACTGTATCTATATTCAATGACTGTAACTTATTAACGTTGACTTTAATAGGCGTTCAGTATAGGCTGTTTAAATTCAGCCACATTATAAACGCTACAAACTTAGCAAGGGCAGACTATCGCAAAATATAATTATATTATCAATTAGAGTAGATCAACAACTTTGAAATTACACGTCCAACCGAACCCAAAGCTTCATAAATGTATTCATCGAGCTAAGGAGTGAATCTTTATGAATGCGACCAAATTGTATGAGAGTAGTCCTCTTTCAAAGTTCCCGTGAATAGTGTTAATTCGCTGTAGCGAGTTTGCTCGGCGCTCGTCAATGGACTATTTGGAGACTTGAGTAGGCGTGCGTCACTTTTCAATCTAAAATGAACCTTAATACTACAAACTTTAGATTCAATACCATGTTAATACTACAGCTTTTTGTCAAAGAACTTGTCCAGGAAAGAACTACGACCGAGCAGTGATCAAGCGCTTCTGTACGACCGATGTGGCGCGTCGGGCGAAGGTCCGCCTGCGACGCGGAGGTTGCGGGTTCGATTCCCGCCTTGGGATAAATGTTTGAACGATTAAATATTTATTCCGGGTGTTCTGGGTATATTATATGTATAATAAAAAAAAAATCTATGTAATGTATTGTAGTAAGTATGTCAGTCTTCTAGTACCCATAACACAAGCTCTGCTTAGCTTGGGGCTAGATGATGTTGTGTGGATTGTCCAGCATTATTTATTTATTTAAATTACGTATCTACTTAATATAGACTTATACTCTGAGAGGTAATGCATTGTCATAGGCAGAAGGGTACCTAACAGCTAAGCGACAAATAAATTCTCATTCGTCTATTCTTAATTTTTTCTCATTAAAAATATATAGAACGCGATGTGCGTAACATCTATCGCCTGTATTTTAAACCGTCGTGCATTGACTCTAAGATTCAATATTTTTCAAGCAAGAAGTGACACTACTGTAAGTGTGTTACTGATTTCTGTGGCAATATTGTGTATGGAAAACGTGGAGAATATGAATGCTCCATGACACACTGCGGGCGATTTTGTAAGGAGCTTCGATGAATTCTAAAGACCTTTTGGTTGGATTTTCCGTGAAACTCTTTTGAATTACTGTTCGTATGTTTTGCTATGGTGAAATAATACTTGATACTCTTTTTAGAAAGTCGTGATCAAACCCGTGCGAACAAATTTGAAAACAATAAATAAACTTTTTTGTGGATGAGATCGCACTATGCGATATGGTCATTTATTGCACCTACTAATTAATGTTTCTTTCTTGTACCTAATTTATATCTTTTATGTGTACAATTTTTTTAAATGATTATCTCGATATTATCCACAACGTAACTGCAGTTTCTAAGTATGTATGTAGGTAGGTAAAATGTATTGTATAATGATCTATCATCATCATCATCAACCTATATCAGTCCACTGCTGGACGTAGGTCTCTCCCAAGACGCGCCACTGAGCCCGGTCTTCGGCTCTTCTCATCCAGTGTTTGCCAGCTACACTCCGTAGATCGTCGCTCCATCTCGCCAGAGGGCGTCCTACACTACGCTTGCCTAAACGCGGTCTCCACTCCAGTATCCGTTTGCTCCAACGATTGTCGGTTCTTCGAATAATGATCTAACAATATAACAATATTTTAGAGATCTTGCTCAGCTCGTAAGAATCAAAGACCGCGTTTCAACCACTGTCAACATCCACTGACAGTGCGCGAACATTTCGACAAAACCGAACACTCACTGCTACGACACATCACGTAGCATGCTACGACACATCACGCAGCATGCTACGACACATCACGTAGCATGCTACGACACATTACGTAGCATGCTGCGTACGATACCTGCTACGGCGTAGTCAACTAAAATAAACTATATTTAAATGTTTACGGTTGAATAGTGTTAGTTTTCATCTACATTGGCTTTGCCTTGGTTTCCGAGTTGAATTTCAATAGCCGACACAAGCACGAAATTCTATATGGAAAATGTGGAAAATATAAACGAGGCGAGCAAAAACGTCTCTAAAGGAGACTGATTTTGTAAAGGCTTCTTTGAATAGAGCACTGTTTAACATTGCTCATTGAGCGATATTTTCTGATTCCTATTCAATACACGCTTTGTAAACAGCCTACATCATATTTTATTGAAGAATGAGAATATAATAAAAATAAGTTACTGCGTAACTAAGTAGACGGTTTATGTAGGTACATACCTATTTTTTATGTAAATACGTACTGTTTCACTAAATCTTCTATGAATAAATATAACTCAGGCGTGTCATTTTTAAGTATTTGTAGGATATTTTTAATTCTTTCATGCTCTTTCAATATTGGTTCATAATATTATTAAACAATACGCATTTAAAAACACTGTACTAATGTATGAAACATGAGAATTATTCAAATTACCAATTCACATTTTCATCATTTGTGTACTAGGATACATTAATCTCTAGAAGTACCTTTAGATAAAATGGAATTGAGTTTTTTTATTGTTTGGTAGGTAGAACTCAAAATCTAAGAAATCTATTAAATAGGACGAAATTCTAAATTCGTCTGTTTGTGAGCATAATAACTATTTCTAGATTTTTTTTTAATTTAAATGTTTGTGTTCTTTCTTATATACTGCCCTATTTTGTATTTAACCTTAACTAACTTTACGTTAGTTAAGGTTATTTTGTTAATAAAATCTTTTTTTTTTTATTAGTTTATTTTATTATCTGTTTACTTATTTATTCAGCAAAATAACTAAACTGCCCTACTTACCTACAAAAAGTCAATATACTGAAAGTTAGAATAAAAAGCTTTTGTTAAATAAAATCGTTTAAAGTATCTTTAAAAGTCACAGAAGCCACGTAAAGACAATTGAAAATTGTTTCTAAACAATTTAAAATCAAATACTGGTATGTTTACAGAAATTGTATTTAACCGGGTTACGAAACGTAGAGTATTAGTACATAAGTACTTTAAACTCACCTTTTTTCTTTTGAAAATGTAGACCCATAGACTAAGTACCTACATGACATAGAATGAACTAGTTTCCTATAAAATTAAAAACGGGCGGGAAAGCGTCAGTGAAACAAAACACTCGTGCTCCCAATACTTAGTTGTCTATTACTCCATAGATTTGTGTAAGTCTATACCTACAGAATCTCTATGCCTATTTAGTCTGCTACAAAAGTCCTAGAGTTCAAGTTTAAACCAGGAATTTTCTTTTTCTTATTCCATCGAGGTTTCAATTTATTCCAAAAAAAGCAAGAGTTCTAGCTACGAAACTTTTTCTAACTATGTATCTTAAAACTATCCTCTTTTAGGCCAAAAAACAATACCTACCATGACTCTTCTAGAACGTAGAGAATGCCTTTCTTTTTTTTACTAATTTTACCTACCATAAAAAATCTATGAAAGTCGTAGAATAGAGGTTCAATATACATTCTAAAAGTGGTTCGAATAAAACTCCTTTATACGTTGATGACATTGACATTTTGTGATAGATTTTAGTCACAGATTTCAGAAAAACTGCAAAAAATAATCGTTTTTAAGCTATAAAAAAAGAAAGAGAGAAAACCCTCGATCATTTTATACATTTGTTGAAATATTTTTATACAAGATGCTGTGGAGGTTAAATTATGCTATACAGAACTAAAAATATAGTCTAAATAATGCCGTTCGTAAGTTTGAAGAAGGATCCATATTGTATGAGCCCTAACTTTAACCAGCCCCCACCAATCTATGGAAGCAAAAGTCTGGACTTGAAATGCTGTCTCAAAGCTGCGTTCTTCACCGTTATAATTATACTACAGATTTGTCTGTTTGCCATTTTCTTTTGGAAAAGTGAGATAAATAATTAAATGTGAATATGATTTTAGTGTAGAGTGGTAATTTGTACATAATTTTATTTATATAAACTAGATATTATATTATATTTGCCGTGATACCTTGTTTTTCTTTGTTTTAGTTTAATTATATGGTGAAATTAAAGTTCGATAAGCAAACCTGATTTTCAACCTGGTTGGTAGTTACAATATTCCTAAATGCCAAATCAAACAAGTGTCCAACTCTACATACCTACTTACCATTTTTACTAGTGCTGCCATCTGTTTGAGAAACAGGATCAGTTTCAAGCTTCGGTGGCATGATAGTAGCTGAAACTTATCACAGATGGCGCTGTTACCAAGTTCTGTTTAGTTTCCGCCACAGAACAAAAAATACAGTAGAAGGAGCAAAGTCCTTTTTTAGCTCCGGAACCACCGTACCCTAACTTACACTGACACAGGTTAATTGTATTTCGTCACACTAAGAAAAGCGTCGTGTGATTGGTTGAATGAAAGTAAGTAATACATTAGTCTTCGTTCATTTGAAAATTAACAATAATCATATGACGATAGAGTGGTTTATTATCTAATGTATTTACGTATTACGTCATACGGAATACTTTCACTACCAAGTTCTGCTACTCGCCGCTAGATGTCACTACACCAAATGCATTTAATAATCCTTTATTACTTTTGAGATAAGATTCATATTTCCGTAACGAGCTCTTTACTATTTTTGTACTATTGGTCCATTTCTAGGGTTGTACTGCTGCCATTACTTTATATATCGACAAAGCGTTTTATTTTCAACTAAAATTAAAGTCGATAAATATATTTTACATTTCAAAATGAATTAAGTACCTTACTCATTTTTATGTTTGAAATCATTGTGTTTATAAATGTATACTAATATAAAAATGTATATATGGAAGTAATTAATAAAAATAAAATTAAAACACTGGTTTTATTAATGAACTACTTACATTAATAAAACATCTACATACTAAAAAATATACATTATTGGCCTTGAAAGATAACATACTTGTTAAGAAGTTGCCTTTTTGATAGTTTTATATTAATTTTAAGTAAATGATGTATCCGCACATTAATGTAGCGTTCTGTTATGGCTTTTATCAAGTCAGTTACATGGTTTGATGTGGGGAATTCTCCAATTTGATGAAAGGACATGTTTGGTTTTTCTATGGAGGCTGGGCTTTTATTCGGAACGGCTATGAACAGAGATGAGATTATACTTTTATGAAAGTACATAAAATATGAAAAATTTGCATAATTTTTTTAATTTTTTTTGAACCACTAATTTTTAGTTATAACATTTAGAAAAATATTGTTTTAAAAATTAAATTGCAACCCACAGTTATTATTGATTTTGGCAACACTATTCTCTTGGATGTCACTATGGTAGGGATGTTCATAAGAGAAATATGTCGATGTTTTGAGGAGATCGATATTGGTCGGGTACTTGTATTAAACTAGTCCATAATATTAAATAGGGGTCGGGTTAATCATGAGTAAAACACTATAGAAAGGAAACAAATCAATTTATAAATATAAATGAAACGTAAATATTAATGACGAACGAAAACAAGTGACCATAAATACCACTCACAGATTATAGAAGTTTTGCCACAAGTGCTGTCCTCGCGGACAATATGTCTGCGTTTCGTTATTGCAAAGGTTAGTTTTTTAGTTTATTTCTACTAGACTAGTTTAATACAAGTACTTGATTGGTGTCGATCTTTTTGAAATATCGATATATTTTTTATATGAACATAGGTACAACCCTACAAGTGAAATGACAACTGACAAGTGTGACAACATGACTGACAGTGACTGAGGTAATGTTTTTAAAGATTCCATAAGAGGCTAAGGTATCAATACCATACATCCCAATCATACTTATCAGAAATAATTTGTTGGTTTTATTTGTTTATTATATTTTGCCATTGTTTTTAAATATTTTATTAACATTAAGGTACATAATATGCTTTAAAAAACGATATTCAACCAATGTTTCTTTGTGTAGAAATAATATAACGATGCAAAAAGATTGGATTTAATATTTAGTTATTAAATAAATGGCGCTTCTAATATTTTTTTTGTTTTTGTAAGGCTATAATGGATAATATTCTCTATCAGAAAAACCGCATATGAGAGTTGTTCAGATTTTAAGCCCATTTAATAACATGTCCTTTATATTTTCGAACAACCTTTCTCCGATAAACTTTCTTAATATTTTGGCCATTACTTCTTCTTTTTTAAATAATTTTCCATCCATTGTCCGAATGACAACTTCAGCCACTTTACAAATTTTTATCATATCGCTTGATGGATATACAAGCCCACCTTTTGTCGCGCTGCGCACGAGGTTACAGATAAAACAGTAAGTGTATTGAGTACATTTTAGTTCCGTCGTGGCGCACGAAGTGACAGATTAAACAGTAAGTGTATTGAGTACATTTTAGTTCCGTGGTGGCAGCACCGGTATATTTTATGGTCAGTATTCTATAATCTGTGTGCTACTTTCAAACAGAGGGTGGACATAAATACCGGCGCGCGATCTGAGACAAGGCTTTTTGCTTCTGGCTCTTGGAGAGGCGAGACGGGAGTGCTGAGCCAGAGGAACTCGGAACTACGAAGGAATAGTGAGTGTCTTGGATAACCATGTAAGTGCTAGCTAATAATTCATTACTATTCTTGAAAGGGTAATGAGATTATGAGAAGATACTTTCGCGATAAACTCAATTGTCCGCGTTATTAATATCCAGTTTATAATTGTCGTAATGGATCAGTTCGGTCGATCTGGGAGAAAAAAGCCGAGCAGACAGTGCGAGGCTGGGGGGTCTCTGAATGCGTTCAGAGACCCACTCAAGCATAGCTTGCTTGAAGGTGGGCTCCGGACTCGAGAGTGAGTCCCGGTGCTAGCTGGCCGGGATAGGAATGATCTCTCGAGTGCCCAAGGGTCCAGGCAAGGCCGAAGGGGGGTGTATCTCTGAGCCCTCGAATGGGACCGATCAGAGATACAGAAAGATCGACCCTATGAGCGGTAGCGGACTGGTTGCTTAAGGGGATGGAGGTGTAGCACTTGGGTTAGACTTCCCAAGCTCGTTCCGGTTGTCCGAGAAGGCTGTACAGTCCAGGATAGTCGCGTAGACTGTCCTGATGATGGCTGGAATCCGGGCACTATCTGGGCGTCGTCAGATAGTGTAGAGACCAGGGTCGATCGGTGCTTAGGGCAGTCAAATCGTGTGCGAAGCAGTTACATTACATTAGTAGATATCGACTCATAATCTCATCCTCACGTATATATATATATATTTGTCGTGCAATATAAAGGCGCGACAAAAATGGTGGAGATGCAGGGATATGAAATCCTTGGAGATTGAACAACGAAAAGTTTTTTCGTGTTGTTCCCAGAAAGTGGTTAGTCCGTGGCTGACATGAACCAACCGTTTGGTGGTTGAATTGGGTTTTTCATTTACTGAATTATATCCAGAAGAAAAAAAAAAAATATAATAAAGAAAAATAAAACTATGGTTTTATTTGATTGTCCTTGAATTTCCCCCAACATGATAAAAACAAAATGGCATCCTTTGAAAATATGTGTTGTTTTATTACTTACATCCTACTTTTTTATTTTTTACGTAATCGTGAACTTTTTTAACGTGTTTTATTAATTTCGTCATTTATTAGTTTATATTTTAAACTAGAATAACGAGATATTGATATATGCCTCTTTTGCATATGTTATTTGAATATCTCAATCCATTGACATACGTGCGCGCACTCCTTTTAAAAATTATTAGACGGAACGTTCCGGGTTTAAAGTTGTTAATCCTGACATTTATGGTTTTTGTTATAATTAATTACCTATTGAGATAATCAATTTGTGACTGTTATCTTTTTTTTAAGGTTAATTGATAGAAACCGCTTAATTCAGAAGTTGGATTGAATTCAATCGTTCCAGCCTAGCTCTGGCCTAAAGCAAAGATCAGTTTTCATTATTTAATTGTACCGTCAGATTGTGATCTTTCGCTATTTGTGTGATTTAATCATGGCAACGTTCGTACTTTCCTAGTGAGGTAGAACTAAGCCTGATTTAAACAAAAATGCTAATGATTTTTGTAAGTTTTCAGAGAATGGTGTATTTAGAGTGCTAGTGCTGCGACCTTGGTGCCGATGACGACAGATGAGTGTGCTACCAGCTCGTTTGTCACGTCTGCGCCGCAGTCTCGCCAGCACGGGTTCTAGCAATGCCCTGGCAGTCCCAGTTGCAGAGTGCGCGACTACCCCCAGCAGCGTCGACTACGCGAGTACGTGTGTGGGCCCCCTTGAGTGTGCTTACTGTTTGGACAACCACCACTGAACGCCCCATTGTAGTGATGAGCGCGTTATGCAAGGTCAGATTCAACCATTTACTTTGATTTTGTACATCGATTCTAGTTTGCAAGATATCGATTTTTAATGTGGGTAGTAGGTAAACGAACGCCTTAAGCAAATGCTGGTCTAAGACAAGCAGATACTGGTCCCGGACAGTTCGTTTCTTGAAGGGCGATGCTTGTAGTTGACTTTACGAGTTTAGTTTACCCACACTTGTTCAAAACGAGTTAAGCACATGTTACACAGTAGTAACATAATCGATTTCGTAAACTTTCAGTAAAATATGCGTTGATAGCTATACCACATAATGTAGATTGCGCTAGGTGTTTTATTTTGCGCCTTTGGTGAGTTTGGGAAACTATTGGTGTAGTTCAGCGTGATAAAAATAACTCATTAGTATGAGCCCCTGATGTGATATTTGCCGCTGTCATTTACAGCATAATTGATTTGTTGAGTTTTTGTTAGTAAAATACAAAAAGAAATAACGACTATCGCTTCAAGTCGTTTCTATGAGATCTTTTTAGATTATTTTGTCCGATAGAAAACTACCCGTTATTCCGTTAGGTAGAATAAAGTTTTGTCCTAAAGGCTAATCTAAGTGTAGTTCTTTTGTTCATTTCTAGCAATTGTGCAATGAAACAAATTTAGGTGTCGTTAGTTAGTACTAATTAGTACATGTAGCTAAGTGTTTTGCTTGCGATAACATCGAAAGAACACCTTTCTGTCGAAAACAAGTGACGTCATTTTCGTTAAGAGATAAGATTGTTGCAGCGATAAGATTGCGTCGAATCGCTCATTCTTTTTGATGAGGGTATTTTGGAAATAGTGAAACTTGCAATATTCTTGTAGAAAAATGTCGTAAATAGATTTGATGGCGAAGTAATCGTTTTATCTGTTTAGAGCATACTTCAAATCTATCCGGTAGGGTAGACAGTGGACGAGATTAGTTATTCTGAGTCTAGTAAATATTTCGTTAGCAAGAAATGTTCTTATCAAGTTTTGCGAGGTTGTTGATACCTAGGTAACTAAAACATCGAGTGAGACCGTTAGTTACTAGGCATGGGCATTTTTGGATTTTTTCACAAACCGATACAAGACCGATTTCGGATTTTGAAATCGATTTCAAAAACCGTTTTTAAAAAATCGATTTCGGTAGCGAATATCGGAGCGTATTTATTACGACAAACGCAAAATAGAATTCTTTCGGTTTTTGGTTTTCGGTGCAAAACTAAAATCACGAATGCGTGTCAAAACTATAGAAAACTAGAACTTTAGATTTTGATTGTTTGCAGTTTGCGTTATCATCGTGCGTTTTCTAAAAACTGTTTTCTCATATTGGAATATCGATGCGATACGATTTCTGCAAGCGGATTTCAGTTTCGTTTTGATATATCTGTCTCATGCCTATAGTTACAGTTTTTTGTAGGTGTTGAAATATTTGTCTTCCGTCAAAAAGTGTTTAAGTGTCAATGAGGTTTGCAATCCGGATATTCGTCGTACCCGGATAATTGTTAGTTGGTTTAGTCCAGATATCCGTTTGTTTTTTGATCAGAAATTCTAGATCCGGATACATAAGGTAGACTAGCTGGTACATACATACAGTTGTGTGTTTATAACATAGACGTTCCTTTATTTTTCTACGGTGATAGGTCGTCGACGATTTATTTAAATAAATTAACATAACTTAGAAGTTACTGGAAGCAATATTATTTCAGTTACATAACGAATTTACTGGTACGAAGAATTATATACCTGCTAGGTTTTGAGATTTTAATTAATTAACGCATTCAAGTTAATAGAAGCAATATTATTTCAGTTACATAAAGTATTTACTAGCCTTCAATTTTACATTAATTAATTTTACTAAGGAACTAGCTACCTATATGTTTAACTACGAATTACATAAGCTACTACGAATAACATAAGCTACCACGAATTACATAAACCACCACGAATTACATAAACCACCACGAATTACATAAGCTGCTACGAATTACATAAGCTATTACTAAGTACCTATGATCATGTACCTAACTACTTACATGCAGATAGATACTTTTCTTTTGATTTGAGCTCTTACATTGTTTGAGTAATCGTTTCCTTTAGGACCTTTACTTACTACCTAGTTAAAGTTGACTTTATTTTATAATTTGAGCGAATCTTTACTCTTAAATCAGTTCAGCATTGGTTTGGATTTATACGTTATGATACAAGTTACGTAGGTACAATTAAGTCGTATCTATTCGAACGGGACCAAACTAGTACCTACCTATTTATAAATACTAATACAGAGTGATACAAATTAAAAATAAACTACAATTTAATGCAAACAGTGAGCAATAAATAACTTCTAGATAACGGTAGGATCAACAGCGTGTTGTGGTACTGGTCAACCCAATCATATCTCTTAGAAATCTAGACTTGTAATTTTCGTTTTAGTTTTTGTTGGTACTTTGCAAAAATTCATATTGTGTTGACGAGTTGTACACTTGTTTGTGCACAGTTGAAGTTATACAAAATAGTTTGAGAAAAGTGTAAATTTGTGTAAAGTCTGAAGTTTGATCATTCGTCCATAGAATGTAGCGAGGTCTTAATCTACTATGAAATGCTGAACGATGCGTTAGTAGTCCGTTAGTAGTCTGGTTGAACATATTTACAGTACTTTCATACCTGGTTTTCTTCTTTCATCTTTGATTTTTATACAATGGAGGCAATACTAGTACGTTCGTAAAAAAATATTTCATGTTAGCCAGTGTTGGTTACGAGTCTGAAGTTGTGTGTGAAGAGTCTGAAGTAGCTTTGATCTATTGTTAATGTGTTGGCGTTAGCGTTTTTATTTTAGACAAAGCTGTAGTAAACGTGTGTGACGTTTTACTTGGGTTTACAATACCAGGTTGCAGATAAGAGCGACTTCACAACTAATTGACATTGAAACCAAATGTTTTTGTTTTGGTTTGGATTTTGATGTTTTTGTCTGTATAAGACGAACGTAATCGTGGCAATCGTGGAAATTGTTTACTTTGAATGTGTAAGTGTACCTGTTAAGGTCTCATAGTAAGCTGGTCGAATAATGTTTTTTCCATGAGATATGAGAGACTAAAGCGTTAATTTAATTTTCTACTACACGAGTTTCGAGTTTTATAAGTTGAAAGGAGAAAGAATGGTTTAATGATTTGCCCGCTGTTAGTAATTTGATTTTATGTATCTGTCATACATAGGAGTTCTATGACAATGTACTGATGCACATGGCATCGTCTTATTGAAATAATTATCAAGTCACATCAGTCAATCGTCAAGTCTACTGTTTGTTTTGAAGTTAAAGATGTTTGTGAGGATTCACTTAAAACAATTCAAAGTTGTTTTCTTTATGTCCGATTTTTGTTGTAAGAAAAGGTGACATCACGATGTTCCAACTCTCTTTGTATTCGAGTTTTTACGGTTTACTAAAGTTTTGTTTTTAACTTCAACGTCGTTTAGTAGTGTGTAGTGCTTGCAGTGAAGCAGTCGTGCATTGCAGTGAGACACTCCTACTCTGCTAGTATTTTCATAAAGTTTTATGATCGAACAGTTGTAGGTACAACTAAAAGTCATGTGGTGTTTACCTGTAATGGGTTTGTACACATAGAATAAGAACCTTTATGTTTAAGTTTTTTGGATGTGTTGTGTATAAACTGTTGGTGAACCTAAATAAAATAAATAAAATAAATAAATAAAAGGTGTGATGAGTTTTGCCGTTCCCGTTTCGAAATGTGGAAGAAAGTTCTTTCGTGTCAAATGTAGTTGAGTTTGACGATTGTTTTTCAAAAAAGTATTTATGTATGTACATGTAAAATATTTGAAATGTTGACGAGATTTTTAATGTTTTGTAGGTTAGACTAAGCGAGAGTTGTCGAAGATTTTACCGACTTCTTTGTGTCAACAATCGTAAATAGATCCGACAGTGGTTTTGTCGAATACTTATGTTAACGGAATTTTTATTTTTATTTGAACAAACTACATAGTTTGTGTGTAGTCAAATACTTACGAGCCAGTTCTTGTTATTTTGACGCTCTGTTACTAGCGGACTACTAAACTACTCCGGTATGATGAAATTAATGAAAATAATAAATGAAACTAATCGTTATTACAATTTTGTACAGGTTTTCATTGGAGATGTAAGATGTAAAAGAAGATCGGACGTGGCAAAAAGAGGTACACAATGGTAGGTAATTGGCTTTACTGTCTTTGCGACTGAGCAATGGTTGCTCGGTGCGGAGACTGGTCATTCACTTGTACTGTGTGTGTCATGTGTTCGAATGTAAGTACATCATGTTACATCGTATAAGCTTGAAAACTACTTGAACTATGAAAACGATTCTAATGTACTGGGTCGAGTCCCTTCTCATTGTGTTGTTGGGCATTTTTGTAATAAAGTTTTCAGGTAGACCTGGTATGACATGCTAACAAGGCGCCTACAATCGCATTCTGTCTTCAGGTGTCTGTAAGGATTTAAGGGTGAACCGTAAGATTTTGTAAAAATGAGTGTAAAGTACGATTCAATCTCATGAGAGATTTGTGTGTTGAATGCTGAATCAAAACGTAAAGTAGACTCAAACATAGATTTTGGGCACTTTCTTGATGAAAACCCGTGAATAAATTTGTGTTTGTATGGGTTTTGATTTAGACTTAACTTCGGAGCGCGACATGCAACTCGGTGCCTCTGTCTGTTGTTAGAAGATATGCAGGTTGTCTGTATATCTTGGTTAGGTAGGATAATGGAATAGTCCTAACTGTGTATTTTCTGTTTCATTTGAGGAACATCCTGTTGGTTAATCCCAGTTTGTTCCAGGCACCCTTCATGAAAGGTGCCTCAGTCAACCGCGTGATGGAGCCATCTCTGCAGTTCGTGCCTGCAGCTCAAGCCTTCAGTTCGTACCTGCAGTTCGTGCCTGTTGCGAGACGTCGAGGTGGTAACACCTCTCTAGTATTGTCTAATTAGTAAAATAGGCTGTTACTATGCCCACATTTCTCCAAATGGATGAATCACAGTGGCTATCGAACCGTCATTATTGCTTGAACAGAACCTTTTTTTCTTTTCGGGAGGTTCTCCTGGACTCCTGTCCAGGAGAGTTTGAACTTCATGAATGGTCAGAGCTGGCTAAGTCTCATAATGACTTTATAGAGATAGAAGATAAACAAGAAGAAGAAACAACTGCTAATAATAACAGTTTATATGACTATAACGTAACCAGTGGTTACACAAATGGGATACAACTTGAACATTTCCTGGATGAGCTGGCGAGTGGGAAGATTCCTCCTGTAAGGGAGTCTTGATTTGTTTATAGACTTTAGGTCTACTTTGATGTAGTGGTTGAATGGTAACTATTCAACCACGCAATTCAGCATGGAATTATGACACTATTTTGATACAGTCTATTGGACATCTATATCCACGGGAAGATGGTTCAGAACAGAGTCTCCAACACGTATAGACTGTTATAAAGGAACTAGGAGTATAGTGAATGTATAGCTCAAGAAATACATCCAGATTTAGAGTCAATTCAGGTACCAGATACTGAATTGCTCCTCAGCAAGAAACAACAAGTACTCGGAGATGATTGGCAAGGCAGACAATCTAAGTGATAGTGACAACGCCAATGGAGATAACCTACATGTGGATTCAGTAGTTTTCAGCCCTGTTCAGACAGCAGATAATTCGCCTCAACGAACTACCGACGTTAGAGGAAGAGGCGAGAGAAGCGCCGCCATACGTGCGAGGAAAAAAAAAAAAATTTCTGGAATGGACACTTCTTCTATTTGCCCTGCTGTAACACCTTTTTTGTTGTTGGGAGTGTCGCGCTGCGCACGAGGTTACAGATAAAACAGTAAGTGTATTGAGTACATTTTAGTTCCGTCGTGGCGCACGAAGTGACAGATTAAACAGTAAGTGTATTGAGTACATTTTAGTTCCGTGGTGGCAGCACCGGTATATTTTATGGTCAGTATTCTATAATCTGTGTGCTACTTTCAAACAGAGGGTGGACATAAATACCGGCGCGCGATCTGAGACAAGGCTTTTTGCTTCTGGCTCTTGGAGAGGCGAGACGGGAGTGCTGAGCCAGAGGAACTCGGAACTACGAAGGAATAGTGAGTGTCTTGGATAACCATGTAAGTGCTAGCTAATAATTCATTACTATTCTTGAAAGGGTAATGAGATTATGAGAAGATACTTTCGCGATAAACTCAATTGTCCGCGTTATTAATATCCAGTTTATAATTGTCGTAATGGATCAGTTCGGTCGATCTGGGAGAAAAAAGCCGAGCAGACAGTGCGAGGCTGGGGGGTCTCTGAATGCGTTCAGAGACCCACTCAAGCATAGCTTGCTTGAAGGTGGGCTCCGGACTCGAGAGTGAGTCCCGGTGCTAGCTGGCCGGGATAGGAATGATCTCTCGAGTGCCCAAGGGTCCAGGCAAGGCCGAAGGGGGGTGTATCTCTGAGCCCTCGAATGGGACCGATCAGAGATACAGAAAGATCGACCCTATGAGCGGTAGCGGACTGGTTGCTTAAGGGGATGGAGGTGTAGCACTTGGGTTAGACTTCCCAAGCTCGTTCCGGTTGTCCGAGAAGGCTGTACAGTCCAGGATAGTCGCGTAGACTGTCCTGATGATGGCTGGAATCCGGGCACTATCTGGGCGTCGTCAGATAGTGTAGAGACCAGGGTCGATCGGTGCTTAGGGCAGTCAAATCGTGTGCGAAGCAGTTACATTACATTAGTAGATATCGACTCATAATCTCATCCTCACGTATATATATATATATTTGTCGTGCAATATAAAGGCGCGACACCTTTATCTTTGGCTATTATAAATTTATGTAAAGAAATACATTTATATGAGATGAGAGCGCCAACACAGATGTCGCAATTAATTTTCTTTATTAAAATTCGGGCAATATATCCGGCAATATGTGCTATTGCTTGAGAACTAAATTCGGTAATGTTTTTTAGAAGTTCGCCGATTTCTTGCTCTTCTGTGTTGGACAGAAGACAAGAGTCTTCTGTCCAATCGTCCTGTGTTAAACCTGAATCAGTAGAGGTTTTATTTATGCGATCTACTGCGGACGAGCAATTTAGGATAGACAATTGTTCCAACGCAGTACAATTTCCTGATCCGAAATCTTTTAGTTCTACATGAACCAAAAGTTTTTTGTATGCTGCCACAAACTGTCTTGCTGTCGGATTATTATTAGATCCACCGTGTGCCCTAATATTACCAATAATATTATATAATATTATCCAAAACCTTACTTACTTTTTATAGGTTCGAGACTTTATGAATGACTTAAGGTTGAGAAACCTTTCTCAATTTGAATATTACTAATAGATTCCCTCATATCCACCTTTTAAAAACTTATAAATAAGATTAACTAATTAAATAAAAAAAACGGTTTGAACAAGTCATGGAAGTACCTACTACTACAATTACTATACAGAATCATAAAAAAAATGCATTATAGGGTTAATTTTTTGCCGATATATCATAGAACATTGTAAGTTTAAAATATCGATAACTCATTATCGATAACGTCAATACATAATTGAGTAGCGGACTGTGACATGTCAGTAGTTGGAATCTTCGAGAATAAATGGTTGACTTTAAAAGAAAGTAGACCCTATAGAATAAACAATAAAGTCTATTTGTACTTGTCTTGTACAATAAAATAATGTTTTTACAATTTTCATCGAAATTAAGTAAATCAAGACTAACCGATGATATGATATACCACCATTTGAAACATTTTTAGTTCTGCTGTCGTTTTTACACTCTAGAACAGCGCAATAAGGCATTTTTGTAATTTTTCTAAAGCTATTATCACTGTGACGGTTCGATCTAGACTGACGTGCGTGAAATAGGCGTGGCGGAGACAGCTTGCGAATCTACGCTAAACTCGGGGTACGCGCACCCCGCCCCCATACTACTTCTACTGTATTTTTTGTTCTGAGGTTTCCGCCTAGTCCGCTTCAGTCAAAGCAGGCTGTTGTATGGTTAGGTTGAACTTTTGCGTGCTGAAAAGTATTTGCAAACCAAGAAAGATGGCGTTCGGTTAAAATTGCAAGGGCATCGAAAGTAATTTCCATACATATTTATTAATAGTTGAATGCAGCTATTGTCTGATAAGAAGTAAGTTATCTCCAAAACAAACTCGTAAGAATACCTATTCAGACTGCCATAAAATATGTTTGCATAGCAATTATAAAATCATTGTACAATGTTATGATGATGAGTCATTATCACAAAAATATGACTATTAAAATACAACTTGCACATCTTTATATTGAAAATACATAAGAAACAGTTGACCGTTGCGGAACGGTCTATAGATAGCACAAGTGATGCAAAACTTAGCACACTAGTTAAAATTTAATACCTAGTTAATAACATAACTTTGTTTAATCAATTAATTACTGATTCTGTTCACTATTATGTAATAACTAAGTAGTCTTCTATGCTGCATCGAAATTTGATGCAAATTTGTCTTGCAGCTATCCGTTAATTAATAATTATCCTACATCTATATTTAATTAATAAAATGTGTTTCTCTATTTTACAAATAAAACATTGTGATACATATAAAAATATTTTATTAAAAACATTTTGGTAACATTTAATAAGAACACTTAGGTAAAAATAAATCGACCTCAAAATCATTTCAAAAGAACAGCCTGGACTGGAAGTTCACGGAGAAGCCGGAACAGCAAAATAACTAAAATAAATAAAAACAATGATAACACTCTAGCAAGAGACATGTCTAATTGACAACCAGAATTAAGGCATCGTAAGAATAATTATTAAGTACGATAAATTACCTACGACTATTATTATAGTTACAACAACAAAAACTCCCTATTATCTATCGTTCAGTTGTTTGCACGCGACGCGCGGCCTTCGTCAAGTCACTTGGCAGGGACTTGCACCGAGTATTATTGCCACTAACATTATTTCACACGACACATTCTGTTTGTCACTACTACGCCATAAATACGACTACTAAACACTAAAACATCCCAATTATACGAAGCTATGTTAAAATTTTACTAACTAAGTTATAATTTAACATCTTCGGCTAATTTTGATACTAGAACGATATTATAACATCATCTCATATTGTACTCTTATAAATTACGTAGTATTAAATTATGTATGAGGAATAAGATATTATTACACATATAATATTGCAAGCTTTACTGAGATTGTGCACGTAACGTGATTACATTAAACTAACAGTGAAACTTATTATTAAGGAAGTTTACTTAATATACTGATTTAGAAAGACGGGCCTTCGCAAGCGGAGGGACCCACACAGAAACTACAGAGGAACAGTCATCAAGATTAAATTACGAGCATTGGCACTTTCAATATTCATTCTTAAACTATACTCTCGAAATAGCACGGCATACCAATAACCAACTTAAAAACTAAATTCAGATCAGTCATTTATGATATCACATCAAAATAAACAGGGAAATACATATGTGATTATAGATTGGACATACTACAATAAATATTATATTCTTTTCAAAAGAGGTATTAATTTTCTTAAGGGTTACTAAAATATTGAGCTCTGCGTCGCTTGCGGCGCACTATATCACGAGAACAACATTGAACCAAGAACATTTGGTGCGAGGAGTTCGTCTCCAGTTAATCTATTTGGCTAAACCTACATAATGCTTATCAGATATACAAGCTACCGGTCGCGGGCCTCCAGACTGAGGTCTGCAAGCCCGGGCTCCGGCAAAACCCTTCGTCCTTATACAACTTTCATTATAAAAATACTGTCATCTGACTACAGTTCAATGAGAAAAAATATCATTATTATGATTGAACAATAAATACAACATATAATATTATGTATAATATCGTGTATAATGATTTGACTAACAAAATAAAATGCATAAAATTGAAATGATTTAAACATTATAAAATCACTCGAAGACACTTTGTAATGGAAGGTACTAAATCGATATTTTAGAATTTACTCAAATAAAATAGCACAACAACCAATATTTGGCAATGCGGGTAAAACAATAACAACTACAGAACTCGGCTGCTAACTTAACAAAAATTGGAATGCAAATACTGCATCGCACCTCGCCTCCAGCGGGACACGCCTCTACTCTACGGGACACAAGTACTCACAACACGATCACTTCGAGCTGGTCTAATAAACTGTGCGCATCTCTCCAATACTATCTTTGAACTACATTTGATTGCAGCTTTGTCATTTTACAATTAAAAATAATAATAACTAAAAAATAAATCTGAATGCAACATTTGATTCAACATTAACCAATAACAACCATTTGTGAATGTGCATGTGACTGAGTGTATAGCACACGGGCAGCGGAAGACGGTAGCGCATTATTGCTACGTAGTCGGCGTCTACCGTCTTCCAGCGTACGCAATGATACTAAATCACTGTAGCTGCATTCTGAGATCCATGCTATACGTCCAGTCAAAACCCACTGAATCATAAAAATACGTATTCAATATTGTTATATCTTTAGGGGCGGTCCATACGTGAGGTGTTTTTTCAAATTTTCTGTCACTCCCTCCCCCCCTTGTGAGATATCGTGAGATTTAATTCAGCCCCCTCCCCCATCCAAAAAATTGCGTGATATTTGCCTAGACCCCCCTCCAACGTAAGATTAGATGAGATTTGAATCGACCCCCTCCCCCCCATAAACATCTCACGTAATTTATGGACGCCCCCTTACCTAAGGTTTAGTTCATAGCCCGGGTAAGTGAGGACAATTAGCTACATTATTCTATTGCGATAACTCAACGATATGTCGAGTATCGCGAAGTGCACTAGAAGTTAGAAGTGAGTGTCTCTACGGAATCTAAATCGGAACAAAAGTACACGAGTGTTGGTCCCTTCCAAATTATTAGTCAAAACATTGCGAGAACCCCGTATAATGAAAATGAAATTTGAATACTACGTATTGTCACATATTATCAACATTTTTTTATAAAAATAACTTTCGAGGAAAATATTTAAACTTGTGTACAAACACTTCAGTATTAATAAAAGCTGATCACAACGTAGCAGAACTTAAGTTGCACAAAAGGACAGTATCAGTATTAGAGTTAATATGTTACACATTTACTTACAAGTACAGAGACTCACTATTTAAATATCTTGACTAAATTAAGAGACCACAAAATATTACATTTTACATAATGCACATACATAGAGATATTGCCAGTCTGCCAGACACTTATTATAATTTCACTAGGAGCCCAGCATCTGGGCGCATCAATGACTTCAAACGTTTTAAAACGGTATGTAACAACTACTAATACCTTAAGAATATCTAATCACTGCATTAATTTGTGATGATATGCACTGATAACCCACCATTGACTATGTTCCACCGGCTCGACATTATGTAACATTTGGAAGCATTGAATGTCGATAGGAAGTTGCTTTTAGGAAAATGTGTCAAGATCATATTGTCTAAATAATACGTCATCTATTTATATGTAAGTTTGGACGGTAAATCCAACAATCATAATTAGACCTTAAATTAACCTACAGCTTGGCTTAAATTCGTGCCTATCTCGTCAAAATCGTACATTTAAATAACATCCGAGAAGCAGCCTTTTGGTTTAACGATGATCTTATTGATAAATGACTGTGGAATATTATCTAAATATCTACAGACTACAGAATATTATAAAACAATATTTAAATAATAACTATTACAATTTAATGGTGGGAAGTATTAGTGCAATATGATATCATTAGTCTATGATTTAAATATTGCTTTAGATTTGGACATAAACTCATGCTGTCAACTCCACCCGATCAAACTAATTTATACTAAGAGATACACCAACAATTTATGGTTAATATTAAATTCTTTGGATAAAATAAAATTAAGGTTTCTAAGAGGAACTAGTTAAGTGCATAATATATTATCTTTTAATTTATTGAGATGACGCCATTGGAGTTGATTTAAGATCCAATTTAGTCTTTTAATTTAGGAGGGAACCTAGAAATGCTTTGATTTGGAATTAGTTCTGCAAAATCTTATGGCATTGCAAGTTTATCATTAATTAAGCCTAATATTATCACACAAATAAGTTAAAACAAATAAGTCACGCATGTAGCGTATCGTCAGGCTTGCATTCACAGAATTTGTCAAAAATTGTCTCGATTTAAATTAAGATCACAGTATTAAGTCACGTTAAATGTAACTCTACGAATGTGCGAGACGATAGCCGCGTCAATATTCCACAGTCATCGGGACGGGGCCACAGTCGGGCTTCCACTTACTTTATTACAATTATGTCAAAAAAACAACCAATGGCCTTACTTCAACTCAAACAAAAGCAATAACAGTTGGCTCACAAAATTATTTTGTTTATCAATATTTAAACATAATTCATTAAAGCAACATGTGCCTTAAAATAAAATCAAAAAATTCATTAATAAAAATTCTGTCAGTTATGACAAGTCAACATCAAAAATTACTGAATTAAGGCCATCGGTCCATGTAAAGGTATTATAGGCACCAATGAAAATGACTGTGGATATGCACCGAATGTGTCCCAGTCAAACCCCGTCAATTTTGTTAGTTCAGATAGTATCATCAGTCAGTGGCTGCTACAACCCAGTTGAAGCCGCAGAGGCGACAAGAGTCCTTTACATACTGTGTGCGGGTTCCATACGGTCCCAGGCGGTGGTACTGAGAGCGGTTGGCAAAGAACAATGCTGGGTTGTTCGGTGGCAGCACCGTGGCACGGTAGTTCCATCGGTTGTCTGTCAGGTTACCCATCAGGTTGAGGACATCACGGCCCCCGTATGAGACTTTGACATTTTCAGGCTTCTGCTCTATGGGACGTGGCTGCGGTTGCACAACCGGTTCGAATATCTTCTGAAATCATTATTGAGCATAGCAAGTCATTTGGAAATAATGTTTATTTGTTTTGTTGATAACATTATCAGTCGTAATTATATTATAAAGATCGTTTCGAATTATAAATTTTATTTTTAGAACAGATTATAATAATTTGTAATCATACTGTCAAATCTTTCCATTACCACGCGTCGAATATGTACACAACATTGATAGCTAGCGTATGGACAATCGCCATTACGGAATATTATGAAAATAGAGAGGTCAAGGCCAGGACGAACGCAAACAAACTGTAGTGCAAAACTTCAACTCACCTTCTCTGTGGTATGAGGACTGGGCGGTAGGGAGTCACTGTTCACCGACTCCGACTTGAGCGACCCAAGCGAACCGATACCGCTAGATTCACTGGAGACAGACGGACTCGGGCTCGACTGCGACTTTGCAAGACCCGCTATGTCTATGATATGCCCGAATGAGCTGTATGAATTGAAATTCTCCGTCTCTAGCCCAGCAAGAGGTAGTGCAACGCTCAAAGCCATGTCTGCGAACGAAAAAACGCGTTTTTATTGGAATTACACGTGCCTGAAGTCTTTTTTACCGTGAGAGCAAGTTGTTGACAGAATCCGAAACGCGCCAAATTGTTACGGTCCTACGATTACAACACTTTGGGACAAATCTGCACTGATTATTATCTATTAATACGAAAATTGGTTTCTAAACGACACTGAATGCAATGAAATAAACAATAATTACCGAAAAAGCGATATCCCAAAAAGCACAAGCCTCAACGTAGTCGAATGAAACGAAACAGATCGAACTTGAATGAAATGAAGTTAGCTGCAAAACACGAGTTTGCTTGCGTGATGTCGTCAAACGCGCGGAACAAACCGTTCTTTCTTTCCGGAAGTGAGCTAGTAATATCTATTGCGCAGTAATGAAAATGATTTTAAACTTATGATATTCTGGTGTGCGAGACTTGAAATTATTTTCTCAATAATTATTTCAAATTAAAATATCAAGAATTTTCAATTAAAGGATATTTCAAAATTAATAAGAATGAAAATCATTTAGGTTAAAACCTGCACAACAGCGCCACCTTTTGAGTTTTATGTGAACTAAGATACACATCATACTCGCTTCACTTCTAAATGTTGTTAAATTGTTTCACAAGATGGCGCTAAACTACCTCTACCTATCCAAGTAGCTTTTAAAAGTCTTTACTAGGTGGCGCTGAAATTATTCATTCGTTTTAGTTCTGACAAGATCCACAGATGGCGCTAAAATCAGATAACTACTATAAATACAAGTTCTATTTATAGGTGGCGCTATAGTAAAAGTCATTGTGCTTTTCACAAATTATTACTACTGTGAAATGTAGACATGTGCTAAACGTAATGTTTGGACCTACCTCTGACTACCACTTTTAGATATTCTTATAGTATCTTGAGAGAGATATCAAGAGTCTTTCCGAGATATTTTAATTCTTTATTCTTATAACCTCTAATACCTACAATATAAAATTTTGATACTATAGGTGCAATATTATGGTAGATACCTACTTACACAATAGGTTAATCATGAAGAATATATTTTTTCAATGTATATTGTCCCACTGCTGGGCAAAGGACTTCTCTAAAGCATTTCGCTTATCCCATAGTATTTGGTCTTTGGTCTTTTAAAAAGTTTTTTTTAAACAACTGCTTGAAAATTTTCAAGAGTTGCCTGTAGTTTTGAAAAAACCTGTGTTACATGAATGATGCGATAAAAGTGTCTTGTTGGATTAGTTGTATTGTAACCCGTCCACTTAAAACTTTTGCAAACGGGAAAATAGGATACTATCTACTTTTTGACACATAATAATAGATACAAAATAATAAATAAATAAAGCTTCGATTTCGTGGTCAGCCTAAAAAACGTTGGCGAGATGATCTAAACGGCTTTGAAAAGAGATGGTGGGAAGAAGCAAAAGAAGGTGATAGGTGGAGGAATTTGAGGGAGGCCTTTGCCCAGCACTGGGACGAAATAGGTAAAAAAAATAAGCTTTTTATTATAAACGATTGAGTAACACAGTGCGCTCTGGTGCAAACTTAAATGCTTGGCATTAGGTTTTTTGAAACAGTAGATAATTTTGTTCTATGAGTAAGTTTATCGTCGTTTCATCGATCGCAAATAAAATACATAGGTACCTACATACATGTCAATTCAAATGAGAATATGTAGGTACATACCTACATAATAATAAAAAACCAGAAGACAAGTTTTTTTTTAGAGTTTTGATCCAATACCTACTTACTTACCTAAGTACCTACCTACATTCACCTCTATGTACTTTTCCTTATGTTATAGTATTTTAGGCAAAACCTCTACTAGCTAATGCTTAGTCTAGATGATTGGCACAAAGTAGTAGCCGTATCCATGCTCTGATTAACAATACGCTAATGTCTGGGACATATTTTATATGGAGTAGGCCAATGATCATGATGACCTACCCTGAAAACCTTGCTCTTATTCATATAATATCTACTTAATGACTGTTTGGAATGCCCCCGTTCAATAGGAACTTATCTACCTACCAGTTTATGTAGACAGGAAGATATAAGGATAGGTACCTAAGTATTCAATATAAAGATGTTTAACTTTACGTAGCACTCGGCGACCTCACGAGAGGCCGCAAGAGGCTCATAATTGCCCCAAATCGGGGGCTTACGATTTGTAAATATTCTTATATCACCACTTAGGAGCGTCCGTTCAATAAAATAATAATAGTATACATCCGTGCAAATGGCCGGCGGGAGGGAAGGGGGAGGGGGCAGAGAGACGCGGGGAGGCTCCGAGGGGGTGGGGGGCTTATCGATTCGCGCCCGCGCGACACTGTATCTGTCCTCTCATCGAAGCTCGTCCGCCGGCCTCACAAAGAAAGAGATAGGTTTCGGAGACTTTGATCCTTTTGTTTTTGGGCAGCGTCCGGCGATGCGGGCGGGGGCACAAAAATGTGAAGGGGCGCTGATTGGCCGCTCTCTCGCCCCGCCCCCCGCGCCCCGACAGAGCCTGCGCCCCCGCCGCAGCCTGCGGACCGCAGTTCAAGGGCGGTTGCCGACGCACGCTCGTTTTGTTTGGGTTTCTAGTCTATTTATAAACCTATTGCCTATTAGGATTCTAGAATTTAGATTAACCGAGTGTTGCCGACAATAATGCTACAATAGGATGTTTTCTTTTTCAGCTGAAGGTTTTACTGAGTTAGTTAAGGCATCGCTTTCCTAATTTAAGGTGAAATCTTGAGCAGTTTCAAATACAATACAAGATATTTGAGAATGTCTATTGTTTTCAAATTACACTCGAGAGCAATGAATCCGGGTCACTTAAAGAATCCTAAAAATCTCGGAAACTAAAAATGCTAGGTTAATGCAATAAATTGTATTTAATAGACAATGTAATACTCCTTAAATGAAGGTATTAAAACTTCTTAGTTATTGTAAAGTTATATCATAAAAAAATCAAATTTGAAAAAGGGCCACTTTCGAAGATGGAACTACGAAATTACAGCATTTGGTTTTGCTTTTGTTTGTAATCTGTCATTTATGTGGGTACATAAACCATGTTGATAGTGCTCTATATTCATTATTCAAGCTGAAATTATGTCGCTTACGCCTGAAGAATGCACCAGAATACTTACAATGCTGGAAACCGGCCGGAGTCAGCGCGATACAGCCAGGACTGTCGGTGTGTCGCTGTCAACAGTACAAAGAGTTCTCCGACGTTACGAAGAAACTGGTTCTAACCTACGCAGACCAGGAACGGGCAGAACCAGGTGTACCACAGCACGAGAAGACCGATACTTGGTGAACACCATGCTTCGAAATCGCTTTCTCACAGGAACTGAACTCACCAATCAGTTTCGACGCCTCGGAGGAAGTAACCCAAGTGCATGGACAGTAAGACGTCGGCTTGCTGAATCTAACTTAAAACCCCTTAGACCTGCAAACGTCCCTAAACTGGAGCGTGGGCATCGTATTTCGAGACTAAGATATGCCCAGAGCCACGTAAATTGGAGTATTGAAGATTGGTCAAAAGTTATGTTCTCCGACGAATCAAAATTTATGCTCTACAAGCACGATGGAAGACACAGAGTGTATCGAAGACCAGGGGAAAGATTCAAGCAAGCATGCATCGAAGAAAAAGTAGCCTACGGTGGTGGGTCTGTACTTGTGTGGGCCGGAATTTCTTCTGAAAGTCGCACAGAGCTGGTGATCATAGAAAACGGCTCTTTAACTAGCGTAAGATATGTGGAAGAAATCCTCAATGATCACGTTGGTCCATTTATGGTCAATTTAGGTGAGGATGCTATATTTATGCATGACAATGCCCGACCTCATACAGGTAGGATTGTGAATGACTACCTTCAAGAGATGAACATTACTCGTATGGAGTGGCCAGCGCGCAGCCCGGATATCAACCCGATCGAGCATGCTTGGGACGAGCTAGGCAGATGCGTAAAACAACGAAACCCTCCCCCAATCACGCTTCGTGAGCTCAAAATTGCTCTCACAGAGGAATGGGAAAATATTCCCCAAAATCGTATAAGGAACTTGGTGTACAGCATGCCAAACCGCGTAAACGCAGTAATGGAAGCACGAGGAGGCAATACGAAGTATTAAAATTCAAGAAAATCGTAATAAAGTTCAAAAATTTCATGTTTCCTATTTTTGTTTTAAGGAGAGATCAGCAGTTTTTTTCTTTATGTAATTTTGTGTTAATAAAATGTATGGTGACTCATATTTTTTTTACTTTCATTTAAGGAGTATTACATTGTCTATTAAATACAATTTATTGCATTAACCTATCATTTTTAGTTTCCGAGATTTTTAACATTCTTTAAGTGACCCGGATTCATTGCTCTCGAGTGTATTTTACTAAAACAGAGAACATTAGGTACTTAGCTCATTACAGGTAGGTATATGACTCGGCTAAAGTTAAGAGGTAACTAGAGTATATAACCAGTAACCACGGCCCATACTATTCAACATAGCAATGCTAGCATCACAAGCATTTAGAATCGCCTACTTATATAAAATAATTCTGAATGATCCTTGTGATTTTGCTGAATAAAAAATATATGCCTATGGCTACATGGTGGTAGTACTGCGCCGTAAAAAGTCTTTCATAGAATGTTATATATTAGGTACTGCAAACTTGTAAACTCTCACATTTATAATGTAGAACAACATGGTTTTCTAAAATACTATTTTACCACCAGTACAATTTAACCCAACGCATTGACGTCGATCATTTTGACATCTCTATACGTCTGAGCGACGTTCACATGAGTCATTTTGACGTTTGACAGATAAATCGACAAGAAAATCGTGCCGCAGTGACATGTCAAATGAATAGACATTCTGATGGGAAAGATCGTTTTAGTTGAGCGAATTTAATGGAGATTTTTGACAGAATGGTGGCCTAGAGGACATACAAGAGGCCTTGGCAGACCAACAGCCAGATGGATGGACGATATCGTTGCCGTACAGGGTAGGACCTGGATGCAAAAGGCCCAATTAAGAAAAGAGTGGCGTTTGAGGGAGGAGGCTTATACCCAGCAGTGGGCTAGTACGGGCTGCCGATGATGATGATGAATGGAGATTTTAGAACTGAATATTTTATTCATATAGTTCCTACTCGATGTAGAGTCTTTTGTGATATTTAAACAAACTTATTATAAGATTTTTTTTTGTCGCAGTTTCAAAAGCTTGACTAAATCAACTTAGGGAACAAACTTATGGATATATCTAAATGCAGGACGGTAATAAGTGAAATTAATACAAAAATAATGTTAAAATGAGTATAAGAAGCTATGCTTAATTTTTTCTTATTCAGTCAGTTACTTTGTAGATCATCTTTTGTTAAAAAATTACCTAATGGTAACTGCGATGGGGCCGTTCTGATCTGAAAAACACGTTTTTTAGTAGTAACTAAAATAGGTGTCTTAGACTAGGACGGTAGTACACGCTTAGTTTTTTTACATCTCAACCTTAGTATGTTTTAGATTTTTGAGATATGGAAAACTTAGGTACATTTCAAAACTCGTTTGATTTTTTTATAAAGTACCAAAACCTTTTTGTTCAAGCCTGATCTACAATGACATCAAAAATCTGTAGATTATGATGCTAAGGTATATTTCAGAAAACTGATATTTCCCTCCCAAATCCTTAATACCACACAACACCATTAGCCTACCTTACTAAACGACGAAATATTTAAATAGGTATCCATCGCGGCTATCTGCAGATAAAACGCCCCAATTCACATGCGTGAGTCGTGTGATGGATGAGCTCGGCGATCAGACCCTTCCCTCCCTCCCTTACCTCCTCTACCCCTCTTCCCTCCTTCGGACTCCCCGGCCTAAGTCCTGTAGGTGATCCATTACATTTTTGCGTAATCCTCGTGTATAAATATGAAATTGAAGGAAGATGTTTAATCGACTGGAGGTCGACGGTCACCCGGCCCTGTGGAAAAGCTGCGTTATTTACGCGTTTACATTAAAAATATGGTTTTGTGACCATAAGTGGAGAAAACTCGCAATTTTAAAGGTTCAAGATAAAAAAATAAAGTACTTAAAGGCCAATTACAAAGTTTCGCTAAGTTTAAATAAAAGAATAAAACAACAATCTTGATGCAGATGAAAAGGAAAATATACAATGAAAAAGAAAGCTAATCAAATAAACACAACAAACAAGAAATTAATAAAAAAAAAAAGAATTTCGACTTTTTCGATTAAGTATGCATTTATTAATCTAATATTTATTGATTTCTTAAACAATTTTCGTCTATCTATAAAAAGTTAGCGCAAACTTGTCTTGATTACCATACGTAATGGTGACTTAATGTCAACGCTATCTTTTTATAAGATAGGGGTATTTATGTTCAATAGAGCAAACCAAGTTTTAAATTCATCTTGTTTCTCTACACTTCCCAAAAAAAGTTTCAACCAAAACAATTAAAAACCTTATTACAGCACAAAATCAGTTCTTAATTTATTTTGATTCGAATAAAAACAGTGAGTCGTCAGTCAATCTGCAGTGTGCAGTCCGCAAGGGGTAATCACGTCTCCCACATGCAAAACATAGCAATTGCAGCCTTGATTATAGACGGTAGGGTATATTCTGATTATAGATAATTATAGCGAGGGGAGAAGGGTAGCTGATGAGCGATTTGGGTATTATTTGCGCTTTATTTGGGTATTTATTGCGCTTGAGTGACGTCGCACATATTATACTCGGTTAATGCGGATCCCTTGGGCCGACCTTCGCTTTGTTGGATCTTGGACATTGATTTGATTTTGGAAATTATTTTAATTTTGTTGAGTGATTTAATATCGTTTGTTTGATTAAAAGCTTGATTAAGTAATAAAATAAAGAAAAATTTATAATAATATAAAATATATTTTTATAGAGTCATCGCCAACTTATAGGTATGTCTGTAAATCCAATATCTTATCTAGTAGGTACCTAGGTACCTACTCTTTATTCACAAAATTAATATTTTTTTCAAGATACCGTGAATTTTTGGATGTCCATTTTTTGGATGTGTTGGTAAATATTAGATACCAAGTGCTGAAATTAAACAAATTATGAAGGTAGATACAATTATTATTTGCGAAGGAAGGAACAGGTTACCCTCCCAACACATTTCAGCCACTAATGAATCAATTTATCAGCTTATATCAGCTTACTTTCGTTTCAATTCGTGCACGCATCGTTGGAGGGGCCACAATCAAATTTCCATCTCGCCGACCACATAACAATATCCGTCACTAATAAGTACCCAATCCTTTCTATACGCAATATTGTATACTCTAATTGGCATCAGAAAACTGAGGTAGCCCCAAACAAGCGCTTATCGACACATCAGTGCGCTAAAACCCGATCTGCAGACCCTCGGTTACTAAGGTTACTGGCGAGATAACAAAAAACCGGATGGAGCTGGATAGAGCCGGATAATTGTGCATGATACAAATAATTAAGCTAGTTATGTTAGCTTAGCAATCTAGATGTTACATGGTGTCTATATCGTCATTTTGCCTATACCCAATAAGGACGTACTCCGTGAGGCATTGCGCCACAACGTTAACGGTATTTAAGACTCTCATCAAAAACACATAAATGCTTTGCGACTGGAATATATAAATAACTAAGTATTCACATTTACACACTAAAGTCCCTAACTAAGCAACACTTGTACTATGTGACCCATACTGCTTGTAGAATACTTATAAATTTTTAGTAAATACATACATAGCATACCCGCCATGGAACTAACATCAGTTCTCAGACAAACGTTTGTTCTCAGTGGGTATCGAGCCCACGACCCACAGCATGGAAGTACCTACCAACCGAGATGTGATGACGCCTGTCTAATACGATCGGTATTTTAGACGGGCGGGTATTATAGACGGATGGGTGTTTTAGTCGGACGGAAAAGCCGGATAGTGACATCCTTATTGGTAGGTAATGAATGTAATACGTGGCCTGGCCCCCAGGTATTACAAGTTTTGTGGTCGGAATTATCTCCGTTTCCTAGCGTAAACATCGTAATAATATGTTGCGTTATAAATAGATTTGTGGAGTGCAAATGCATGGGCATTAGTATTTTAGGCATTCAAAAGAGGTGAGTATTTGTACTTATCTTGGATGTATTCTGGAAGCTACACTGGAATTATATCTAAATATATTAACAAAAAAAAAGTGTTATTATGTTACACGAAAAATGTTTTGCTAAATGCAGATTTAAAAAATCTATTTTAAATAAAAAAATATTAAACATTGTCTACCACGGAGAGTATGGTTTTGTAACCTTATTTTAATACATATTAAGTTCCTCGCACTATGTAATTTAGCACCTAAGTGATTATGGTTACAAAGGCCTTGATGTTACATATTTTTCTGAAAATATAGATACATATTTATCTTTATCTCTTATTGTAATGAGGTTCAAATTTTCGACTCGTGATACAAAGTTGATTTATACATTAATTTACTTATTCAAATACAATTTACTTAACTTAATATACGACATTGTAAATTTTAGTTGATCCCGGTTTCGCACACGTGCGTTATTTCCGAAATAACTGTTATTTACACTAATGTGTATCTAAAGTACACATTCAACATTAATCTGTGTGATGGATGGTCCATGGTTTTATTTTTTACCGTCCCTCTATACTCAACAACTGGGAAATCCCACGTTTCTAAAACATCCATAGATTAATTGCATTATTTCGTGATAGGTAAGTATTAATGGTTTATATCAGGGGAGTACCCTTCTCTATAATTATAGAATCTCATGAGATGTAGCTATGAGTTATTGGAGCAATCATTGTAAATGAATTAAGGATGTACAAAAATATAAACAAAGATTGCACCAAACAACAACAAGATCAATTAGTTGTCTAGAAGAGAATAAAAATTACCCATGCCACAACCAGTTGAGAGAAGGTTCGAGAATTCGTCAGTTGGGCCATAAGTCCATTTATTTTCCCGATGGATAAAAAATAAAATTGTTTAGAAAAAAAAATAGTTGTATAGAAGGGAATCAAAAGTACCCACAGCACTACCGGTTGAGCGTAGTAGTTGTGGTGTGGGTCTAGAAAATGTTGACAACTTGTGCATCGTACTGGCACCTAGAATCACCTAGTAAGTAAGATGATTCTAAATGATCCTTGTGATTTTATTGAATAAAGAAATATTAGCTTTGACTTTGACTACAAAATATTTAATATACATAGCCCGACAAATAGAAATATCTAGTGAATTTATTAGATTAGCACTATTTTTAGATATTAGTTTATTGTAATGACTGTTGGTTGCGAAAACAAAAAACTTGTGACAATCGAATCGAACCCACAGCGATGAAGACCGAGCTTATACCAACTCAGCTATGACGCCTATCAAAAAAGATCAGTAAATAACATTGCAAAGATAAAGTTTTTATTTTTTAAGGATTCTTAAAAGGTCGAGATTTTATTGTGCAAGGTTTCATAAAATTTCATTTGAGTGTAAACAACCTTTGTTCGTCTTTTCATGCAATTTTATTTCACAATAGGTACCTTTAGTTACACATCTATACTTCTAAACTCTATTTTGTAAGATCATATTAAAAACTATAGGAAACTAAGTAAACCAAGTAGAACCAAGCCGAAGAGACCCCACAAGAAAAGGAAATTCTTGCTTGTTCTGGGGTCTCTAGCATCTGATCGCGCGATCAATTTGTCTTAGAAACAGATCAAAGAAAGTTTGGCAATTTGTCATAAAAACAGATCACATAAGCTTTGGAATATAATCTCGAGATCAGATTGCAAAAGATTTATTATTTTATTTATTTATTTCGTGTGATTCAAACATTGCGTTTTTGTATTTCTTGTCTATATTTTAGTACTTAAGTATTTATTTTGTGAGATTCACACATTGCGTTCTAGTGTTTGTCATGTCTATTTCTTACTATGTATTATAAAACAAAAATAGACTTACTGCTAATTAATGCTACTACTTTCAGTTTTGTGTGAAACTATAAATGTTTTGTTTATCCTGATAATTATCCGGTTTTTTAATTATCCTGATTTTTATCATTGTCATATTTATTCCACATAAAACAACCGCACGGATAAATTATTATCGCACATAAAACAAATTAATCCAAAATTACGTTTAGATTCTCATTAGTGGCCCGGCATAGGAATCCGCGAAATGCGGCCGGCGCGAATAACCGAAAACGGGAATCCCGAATACCAAAAAGCCGAAACCCGAAAGCCGAATAGTCGGACCGCTCGGTGACATATTGGAATGCGACTCCATTTATCCCACTTCCTATTGGAATCCGGAGTGACGCGGCAAATTGGAAATTGCGGTTCCATTTTTGGTGTTATTGATAGGCAATTCTTGTAACATTATCGTAACTAAGTATCTAAGCATATCCTATCTAAATTAAAGAAAAAATAAAATTAAAATGCAGTTTATTTTGCCTTAGATTTTAGAAAAGAAGTGACGCACGACAAGACAAACAAAAGTTTTTTTCAGGAATGGTCTACAGCATATACCTCCGAGCACTCCGCTCCGCTCTACATGATTGCCCTCAGGTCAGAGCTAAATAATTTATATTAAAAACCTTTCATTCCCCTTTTAGATAAAACCGAATCCACTTCATTATCAAAAGCCAACCCAACTGATTCTCCCTCGGCGTGGTTCGTCAAACGTACGGACATGCATGTCAAAGCACCCCGTATTAAATCACATTTTGACAAGCGTACCGTGAAAATTAATCGAGTGTCGTGGAGTGCGGAGTGCAGACTATTGGCAGAAAAAATGAAAACATGATGGCATTTTGGTCCCCGAACGGCAAAGGTCGAGGCAGTCGCTTGTGAAATGTCTCGCCCCGCGGACATGGCCGACCGTTCCTCTGGGAATGGACAAGCTACTGCGTATTTTGAACCAAACGCTACAAATTATTACATTGGTTTCGTCATACTTCGGGCGATCTAACATCTATAAGTATCTTTGTATGTTTCATGACTTAATTAAACTCACTACCACTTAAAATATGATCGTTTGGCTTGGATTGATATTTCATGATTTTTTAAGCTATAACGTTTGTCCCAATATTTAAAAGATAATTACTTTCCATCACACATTATAATGTATCAATCAAAAGCTCGGGTCTCAATTGGTGATACCTATACAATTCTCCAGCGAAATGCATCGGTTCAAAAGCTCTACCTAAACGCCTGAGTGGCACGATAAAGGTTTCTAGTCAGGTTTCTGGAGCCTGGAAATAAGTTATACGAAACACATACCAATAAATAAGGTGAAAGGTATAGAGGCCCTTTCACACTCGCATTAGGCAGTCTCCACACGGGCATGCGTGTCACGTCAATCGTTATTGCCTGTACCGATCTGATTTGAAATATTTCCGCGGAACCACTTATTCGCACCTCACAAATTCTGGATGTGCGATGCGAGATGTCTTGATGCTTTCATTCATTTTAGAAGACATGTTTATGAAATATTATATCGACTGTATCAAGAGAAATTACAATTTCGAAAATGCTGAAAAATTGTATTATTAATTTTGCACTTAAATTACCAAAACGAAGACCTAGTTTACAAAGTACGCGTGTTTGTGTTTCTGAACGCAATTAAATGACTATCACCATCTATCGGCAGTATTCAATTACAACCATTCATAAAAGAGACGACTCTTGTTGACTACTCTAGCGTCATAGTAATCTTTTCTAAATCAGTTGAGCTAATAAAGTATCAAATTTTATAGTAAAATCGCGCCGCGAAGCACACTCAGCGGGGTGAGCACGAATAAATGTGACAATCGTAAACGTGTCGAAACAGTGACGTGTTTTATATACACTGCGCGTAAACATGAGCTTTACTGTCAAACATTGAGGCGTTAGCGCGCAGTGTATCTCGTTAGGCTTACGATTTTCACATTTCTTCGTGCTCAGCCCTCAGTGCTAGAGGGTAATCGTTCTGTAGTGAAGTATTTGTACAGCATTCTGCTCGAAGCATTCCTCGTATTCTAATGGGGGCTACATGAGTGCTAGAAGCAATCTGAATTATTATGCGACTTTTATGTGAGCGTGTGAAGATGGCGTGAGGTGAATAGAATCTCGTGGCACCTGTGCTGGATTTTTCCATGGGGAAAATTTAAATGTTATTTCTATAACTTCCTTTGGTGCGCTTTGTGTCGATAAGAGCTTTAAAAAAACGTAGACAGTTTATTCTGAATGCTTATTAAAGTTAAGACTGGGTTATGGTATAATTCACACTATTTTGGCATAGTTTATTCATGTTTTAATTATTAGAAACATAATTTATTCATATTAATTATTATATTATTAAGAAATGAAAACAATTGCGATAAAAAGGGGTAAAAAATTACTTATAACTAATTTCGGCCTCTCTGGTAGATATACGATCAACAATTATGAATAAATATTAGTATATTATAGAGAATTTATAATCCAAGATCATTAATCTACCGTGTGACAGATAAAATATGAAATCAAAAGTGTGAAATCACAAGATAAAGCAGCTGCATCCATGGGAGGTCAAAAATGGCTGCGAAATATCAAAATACCTAGACTGTCATCATTTTTTTTTATTAAATCTTGCGCAAGCCGGCTTTTTTCATGTTGGCAGCTGTGCTCGTGCGCATCACCTGTCCCACGTGGCCAAAGATAAAAGTTAGCACAAAGACGTTCTAAGAGTCTATTGTAGTTGATGCCATTGATTTAAGGTATACTTCCATTGTTGGAAGTCGGTTGACGTAAAGAGACAACGCCACACCTGCTTTGAATGATTGTCAGATGTGTTCCAGTAAATGACCAGCAAATGACTTCGGATATTGAAATATTCTAGCAAAATCTTAAAAAAAGTAATAGTTTCAGATCTTTATGCGTCTAATGAAATGGGCGTGGTTAAATTCATCATAAGTCAAGGCCTCGGTAGATGTGCTCATCAGAGGTTATGTTATGAGAGTTCTGAGCACGAATAAATAAAAGTAACCTATTTGAAACACAGTGCGCGCTAACGCTGCAACGTTCGACATTAAAAGCTGATGTTAACGCGCAGTGTATTTCAAATACGTCACTATTGCGATATGTTTACGATTTTTGTAAATACATACATAGAATACATAGTAACTATTGTGTTGTGCATGACCAAATTACGGACACCTATGTAATAAGTTGGTAAAAAGAAATTTAGTTGACTTACAGATTTACTTAAAGTTAAAATATCCATGTCCGAATAACTCTTGAACCCCATTCATAGATCACGCACAAAGAGCTAGTTCGCTTACCTGCCTTTAAATTGACTTGGAATTGATTTATATACTTCTCATAACATCACCTTAAACTCTTTGTAATAAGGTTCAAATTAATTTGTCGATTTGGTGGTAAATTTTTGAAGTTCTGTGATATCCTGCGTTGCTCTGTACAAATTGTCAGCGCGCACGAAACATTTTACGATATGTCGTATTTCATTTGTTATGTGTCAGTCATTAAGATTCTGAACCTAAGGTGCTTCAGTTTGGGGTAGTTATTATAAGATTTAAAAGAAAAACATTTGTGATTCTCATTTTGTACGCAGGAACGTTACTTGAGACGAAACTATGAAATAGGTAGTGAAATTATAAGAAGTTACGTACTTGATTAAAATAAACATTTAAAATTTTCAAGGATTTGCGCAAAATCGTGTGACTGCGTTCCCCGGAATTCAACAAAATTAGTTGGAAATTTTTCAAATTATGGAAATGTTTGGCGAACCTCTGCTTAGGTTTCCCATTTGATAAAATAAGTAAGTATGTTCGCCAATAAATTAACCAGCCTTAAAAACTAAGCCCTAAATCGGCAGGAGCGCCGCCTACCTGGCTACACTCGCTACGCAGAAACACACAATGCACATTTTTTTCAACAGTCCAACTTAAATCGCAGTTTTTCGGCGCAAATTCCAAAAGGACACCTGGTCGGAAACGGACCCCTGGGGGTCCTCAGACCCTGATTGATGGAGGTCCGTCGATCATAGTACAATAGGAACGTTCTATTTCATTCGTTCCGACGACGGCGACGCGAAGTCTCTAAAACAATCAATGATCAAGTTTTGTGAATGGAATGTGAAACAAAATCGTTTGTAGAACAGACTCAGGTGAATTCGCATACGACAATGGACTCACGTTTTTACTGATAAGAAAAAAACTGTTTCAATGCAAGAACCATTGTGTTAGGAAGGGCTTTAAAATATAGTGGCCACCCACTACTTAGATGTCCATTCACCAATAATGTGGAACAGCCCTCTTATGTTCTTTACCAAAAAATATACGTCATGTGAAATCCCCATCACTTTGCAGCTCATAATAAATTCATTGTAATCCAGAAAATTTCCCAACGAATTCATACACGCAAACTGGAACATGGAACTTATGCAATACGTCTTTCCGCCACCCATTTCACATTGAACTCAACATCCCAAATCCTCTCGTATCCTGATTTATTTCCCAGCAACGGATGCTTACATACGGGAGGCACATACGATTCCTTTAGACAATATGATTGATCTTTATGAATATGCAGATGTGCTAAGTGTTGATAAGACCCGCAAATAAACTCCGTGGGGAGTGATTGCCGCCTATGCGTCGCAGATTTTAATCTCAGATAGCGGGGCTGGGAGCAGTTTGCATAAATTCTAGTGTAAGCACCTTGTTAACAAACTGCACCGTTTGATTATGAGATCGCTTGATAATTCAGGATTATATGTTTTGGGACAGCTCATAGAACAGTATAATCAATAATAATATGGTAAAATCAGACGTTATTTAGATTTTTTTTCCTGAGACTCGTTCGAGTGAAACTCATACTACGGGCTCTACCTACATGCAGCGCGATAAATAATAATCTATCAAGTCTTCAATCATAGTCAACTTTGACTACATATGGTCACAAGTGATTCTTATTCAACAGCCATAAAAATCATAATATAAGTTATAATAATAAGTTTAAAAAGGGAAAAAAAAAACATGGACATTTCACACATCACACTCTAGTCCCAAACCATGCAAAGTTACTATGGGAACTAGATTGCTGATAGAATTCTTATACGTATACATTTTTTTTGTAAATAAATACATAGAGATACGTGTGTTTCATAGTACAAACATATGAAACACGCTTATCTTGAAGTAGAGTAGTTAAATTTATGGAAGTAGTTCTCCCTATTTACTAAACTATGTAGTAATCTTCATCCACTTCCAACTCAACCACTTGGGAACTGAAAACTAGTGTCTAAAGAGTGGCGCTTCGCTGACAAAAACTCATCGCGAACAGGGGTTGAAAAGAGAAGAAATAATGAAATATCTTCATCCAACCCTTCTAATTAATAGCCATCAGTGTCTGCTCCAGTGTCGAGGGTAGGCGCTTTCAAGTTTTTTAATATGCTTCCTCACCTTCATAAAACAGTGGGAATAATTGCTTTTTTCCTACAACTCTGCCAACTTTTGGACCCCTGGCGTAAATCTTGCGACAATTAGCGAACTTTCTGATGTTCCAATGATTTGGTGTATAGAATGGGTCTAGGGTGTCGGCTCGAAGTCGAACAAAAAGATTGGAGATAACGTGAGATTTAGGATCAGCGTCGTACTTAGTAGTGACTTTTGATCTTTTCGATTTTTTTTTTTTCCTTGATGTATTAGAACAAATGTTAGCGATTAGTTAAATTAAACTAAGATAAATGTCATGAGCCACATGCAATTTTCGTGACCTATTTATGTGCATGACTTTAGCATTAATAAATATTTTTTACTTTTATTTGCTGACCTATAAAGCTGCCTGAAGTAAGTCTTATGATAGTTTTTTTTATAAATCTTTTTCTGTTTTGAATAATAAAATTATAGGTATATTTAATAGAATGGCTAGAAGCTTTATGACTGCCTTTTTAGTGTTGCTATTAGTGTTAAACGTTTTTTTTAAATCATTAATATTTTTAGTAAGTAAGTAAATATTGATTACATTAATTATATTACATTTTTTTTGTAAAGTGGTTATAAAAAAACCTAAGTACATAATATTCCAAGACAAAATCACAAGCTGCAAGTAAATCCGTACGATACCTCGTAAAGTCGCTCTAATACTTAATTGCGTCCTATGTCCGCGGCACAATGGTGCGCGTAATCAGGCCGCGAACTGGCTACAATATCATATTCAGGGCTGCTACACGAGTATAGTTACTATTATTATTTTTAATTATCTATACTTTCCCACTGCTGGGCAAAAGTCTCCCCCCTACTCTTCCAGTGCTTCCGGTCGGCCGCCGCCTCCCACCAGTGAAACGTGCGACACGAGTTTAATACATACTTAAATTAATCCTGGGAAAAAAATGTATAAGTATTCTATCAGCAATCTAGTAACAGTAACAAGCTTTGCTTACTTTGGTACTAGAGCGCGAAATATTTTCAAAATCGGTAATTATGTTAGTTTTCTAAAACTTCTCAAGTTATGTAATATTTCGCTAAACATAGTATATTGACAATTACTAGATACTATACTGAAATAAAATTTAAAAGAGCCATAGTTTTTTCATAACGCCTTTGCCAAGGACTGGCAGGCCATTGCTTGAAATAGAGACGACTGGAGAGAAGGAAGGCAGGCCTTTGCCCTGCAGTGGGACACTACAGGTTATTAATAATAGTAATAGTTTTTTCATTCGTGCAAAATAAATAACGGTATTATTTCCGAATGTACCCGCCTTGTTGAACCTATAATTTATAGGTTAATCATTACTTTATAGGCTATAAAGTAATGAAAATTTCTTGTACGATTACCTAAAACTTTTTTATTGGATGTTTGTAAGTGTCAACCCTACTTCCCCCGCTAGGTCGCATAATCCAACTATTCAATTTTCAGCAAAAAGGATTGTCCACGTCTTACGTTTTTTATCTCCGCTGTTGATCCGGTACACGCTGTTATTGCTGTCAGTAATCACGGGAAATACGACCTTATGGTTTTAATTATATATCTCATATCCGGTGGAAGGATATTTTCCGTTACGTCTTAAACTGGTTTTCTGTGGGAATATGTGATTGTTTTTATATTATTTTTGGGAACAATACTCATGCTGTAAAGATATTGTTGTTTGGTCATATGCATTATGATACTATAATTAAGTTCTTTGTTTTATATTTTTAGGTACTTACAAAAAGTAATTAATAGAGAGTCTTATCGACAAGATATGCGAACAACTTTACAGGCAAGGGGTTATACTTATAGGCGCTTATCTTTTTGTCACGAACCTCATAAATAACCTGCCTAAGTGCTATTATTGTAACTATTTCCATATATTCCAAGCAGTGAAACTCGTGTTGTTTTATTTTTATTCCAGTTTCAAGGGTAGCAATGCGACTAAACTTTTTACGTCATGCCCGTGTTAAGTGTAGTAATGCATCGTTGGGTGAATGAGTTTAGTTGCATTGCAACATTTATTTGGACCCTGCAACAGTTGCTGTATCACTTGTCATTTTATCTAAGATATGCTGACCCTCCTGTACCTCTACCATGAGTTGTCATGTCACAGTAAAATCGCCTGACTTTACTACAGTAGTTACGTAAATATTAGTATTACGAATTTTAGTACCTACCCAACTATTCGCTAGAGGCGCTGTACAAATCTTCATACATTTTTTTAACTACAGACGCTAGCGAGTATAGATTGTAAAAACTCATGGTAGAGCTACTGAAGGATACTTGCTAGTAGTAAACCTAGCTGTCAGTTGAGCACAGTGCAATGAAGTGGTCCGCTAACGAAGACGCGTGTCAAACGAACACTTCATTAGGTGAGCGACGCTCTTCGGCACTCCTCAAGCCCGAACGTTCCTGCATAGGGGAACCAACTGTTAAAAAAAACTTTTTTTTTTAGGACTGCTATGCATAGTTTTAGGGTTATTTAGTGTACCTGACAAACAATTCGTTTCATTCATTCTTCAAATAAATTTAATTACAAAACAATTGAGCGCGCGCGATAAAATTACTTTTAATAAATACTTAAGTAAGTATTTCAATTATGAAGTGCTTGAGTAATAAATATAATCACTTAACTTTACATAGACCATGAAAAACAGATATATCCAATATAACATCATTTACTTTGTTTCATAAGCAAAGACACAATTGTGAGCATATGCCAAAAATAATTGTAATTTGGACCATCGTCAGACTTCCCTTTTTGGACATCCAGAAGTCATTTTACATCAGTACTTGGGTCGTATCTTTATTTATTTTTCAAAAGTCTTGCTGTTTATTTTACGTTTGATTCATATGTCTCAAAGAAAATGTGACGGATGGTGTCTTGCGGAGTTCCCTAGCGTCTTACCGCTCGCTAATTAGACGAACGCCGCTCGCCTCTCATTAGTGGCGGAATTATGCAGTTTGCCGGAATTCGGGTTAAATGCGGGCTGGAGAGACTGACTGAAATGAGAATCTAGCGAGTAGTAGTAGCGAGTCAAATGTGCACTACCTATAGGGTAATAAAGTGCCATACACAGAATAAATAATGCTGGACAATGCACACTACATCATCTAGCCCCAAGCTAAGCAGAGCTTGTGTTATGGGTAGGTACTAGAAGACTGACATATTTAATACAATACATTACATAGATAGATATTTTTTATTATACATATAAAATACCCAGAACACCCGGAATAAATATTTGCAGATCGTACAAACATTTATCCCAAGGCGGGAATCGAACCCGCAACCAACAAAGAATAGGTATGATATTCTTTGATACTCGTAGTAATATCAAATGTCACGTATTCCTCAATGTCTCAAAACGAAAGTTTTCAAACAGTCCTTCCATTCTTATTTTGCTAATTATTTTATGGCTGTGCGAACGATTTTATATAAATTATCAAAGCTCTAAAAACGAAACCCGAATATGTTTTCGTAATTAAAATAATTAATGTTCAAGCAGCCAGAAAAATTGCTAATTAGAAACACCAAACAGAACGTATTCAAAAATTTGACAATATCTTATAGGAAGATGATAAAAGTGATTGAAAGAGACGTAAGTATCTACTTACAATTAATTTGGTACTGTTTATGATGCCTTAAAGAAATGTACTCAAATTCGAAACCTTTTAAAGAACCTGTCCATAAAATGATAAATAAACACACAGCAAAATACAAAATGTAGCAACGCTAAGGCCACGACAATGCGGAATACCCTAAAACGCCGCATCATACTCAAATCATTTACGAAATATTGACAACAATAAGCAAGGACTTTAAAAAATGCCAGTTATTAATATTTTCTTTGTCCGCACCACGTGTCCCCACACCTGAACTCTGCGGATGACATCGCCAAAAAAAAATAGCAAAAAAAAATATCGGGCGAAAAAGAGCAGAGGCACAAACAGACAACAGGCAGTTTGAATGATTGCTTCCCTGGAAGAGCGGCAAGTCCATTTTTCACAAGTGCCATTCACCGCTTTCACGTTGCGTACTGTATTTTATATATTTTTTATTTATCGAGTCGCCGTCGCCCTCTGCCAAATTGATATTCGCCGAATGCGAATTTACGCCGTCCATCCTCACTGTTTTATTCATTTTAGTGATTTCGTGATGGTAAACACGCCAGGTAGATGTGTTTAATTTCGAAATGAATGTTATTGGCGAGTTTCCGCGCCGTTTTCAATGACGCCGGCTGTGCCAGTGTGAGTGCCGCTGTTTACGCACTGTAGTTACATTTGTCTGATTCAATGCGGATTCATTTCGTTTTCATTTCGTTTTTTTGCAGAAGAGTGAATTAATTTTATACGAAAATACACATTTTAAACCTATGTTGCTATTAGGTGTATTAAAAAGAACGATGGTTACTAACTTTGAAATGACTATATTTTAGCATAAAGGTATACAAGTAAATTTCGTATGTACAAAGCTTAATCTAAATGTGAACATTCAAAGATTTATCCATTGTTTCTACATTTTGGCAAATATATCATTATTATCGACACTTCATTTATTCAGTCACACATAATACTAAATTTCGCAATATTATCACTTTCAATAATCGACAATAAATCGATTAAAATCTAAGAGTATGAATAATTACGAGCCACAACCCCACAAAGTCACGAAGTAATCGATTATGTACATCACCCCTGTTCATAATCGATTCTACCGCAAGCTCCTGATCCGATGTCTAATGACGTAAAAAGTATGTCCCTGCTGCGTAATGCTGGAGGTCAATATTAAGAGAGTTACGCACAGATGTGACATACCTAAAAGTATCTAGCGGATTTGCCTACAAGCCTTTTCCTCATCGGTGTGACACGGCGCGGCGGTGGCTATTAATATGTTTACTACTGTTATAATCTTCCACTGCTTAACTTGATATACTTTCGGGTGACTTTTTTTGTTCATGATATAGGTAGGTGCGTTACGGCATTTGAGAAAAAAAAAACTTAATATTGTTATTTTTTTGTGAATGTAAGTCCCATAAGACTAATTCTTGTTGCCACAAAAATGTTTTCTATACTTACTTATACAACGATAGTGTTTTCTTCAATTTTTATTGCATTGTCTTACCTATCCGTACTTAGTTTTTTTCTCTGCAAACGCAATGTACAAAAAAAGTTTTGTAGGTTCTAATCTATGTCGTTGGACCACAAGACAGGGGTTGTGAAAGCAACGTCATCGGCCGGCAATTTGAATAGTCGCTTAGCCGCTATGACTGATGAGGAAGGGTTGGTCGCTGCCTATCACTGTGTATTATGTCACTTGAACTAATAAAAACATGACAGTTTAAAAAATGACTAGATCATTAATGCAGGTTGAGAAATTATTAAGCTATTGCATAGCGGGCCTTAAGCGTGGAGAAAATTCCGTAACTAAATTACCTAACACTGCGCATGCGTAATCCAGCAAAAAATGCTATGCAATAGGTTTACCGCGGCAGTCCCCGAGTGCCACACGTCTTTTTTTCATATTGTATCAATCACTCTAAAGTCTTACGTCTCTTATAAAAGGTTAGCGCAGACTTGAAGTGTTGATTAATACGTAATGATGACATAAAGTCAACGCTAACTTTTTATAAGATAGGGGGCTAGTCAAAAGTGTCATGTCAAATATTTAAATACTTTTTTCTGTTTTTGTTTTGTTTATCAACGTGTTCTACAATGCAATTGCTTATTTTTTATTTAAGTATTTTATTTTTTTTGGGTAAAAAACAGTTATTATTTACTTACTGAAAACAAAAAGAACTTAAGATAACACACAAACCAGTGGGTTAGTCTCATAATCCCCATTGAACAATCCCCATCATGGGGATTGTGAGACTTTGAGTCTCATAATCCCCATGATTTTGAAAACATCAGAATCATGGGGATTATGAGACTCAAAGTCTCACAATCCCCATTGAGGCCCATTTACACCGTAATAGCTAAGTAAATCTTCATATCATTAGAGGCCTTAATACTCATTACTTATTCCTTTCAAAATCTCATATTCGCATATACTAAAGGCGTATAGAATAAAAAATAAATTGGCGGCGATGGCCGGTATTACTGATGATAGTAGATTTGAATTTATTAAGAAACTAAGTGCAACATTACTTTTGAAGGAAGGTTTTCGATACACACGTAAAATTAAGTATAAAAGTGGTGCAGTTTTATGGGAGTGTTCAAGCAGAAAATAACTCAAATGTACTGGTTCTGTGACAATACAGGTGAGTTGCTATAACTTGATAAATTTATTGAAAATCCTTAATAAACAACGATTACTTCTTATTAATTTAATTAAAACACTTCAAAAAATATAGTGTCGTGTATAAAAATAATAACATTTTTTTTTTATATTATTAACATTTATTTTGTTAAGTACAAAGCCGTCGTGATGGTATAAAGACTAATTGAATGTGCAATTTCGAAAGGGGCAACTTTCCAGGAAATGAAAAAACTGATTATTTTCTAATTAAGTAAAATATTTAGCAAAAATATTTTTGAGTTACATATTGGGGCATATTAACTCTTGAAAGTTACAGAAATATTAAGATTTTAACGTTATTAAATATGTTTATTTCGATATTAAAAATTTATGAGATGTGCCCTTTTCGAAATTGACCACGTTGAGTACTCATAATTTGAAGAAAAAAACACATAAATTTGGCGAAACTTTTATTTTAGTAATTTAAAATTAAATATAATACTGAAACAAAAGATATAGTTTTGTTAAAAGTCTCTGTTTATTGTTTTATTTTTTGGCTAATTACTTTTTGATTTTAAGGCACATCTTTTCCATAACTCCTTACTGATAAGGTTTATATCTTCTGTATTTACTTCTACAACGTTAAATTTTTCGGTGTTGCTGGATTATTTTATAAGATATTGTTGATGCGTGAATACACGATTTTCGCGTCTGATTTTCCGTTTCACGAAATGAAAATATTCTGTCACAGTCATTAAAAGAGTGACCGCGTACTGAAGAATATAGATGGATCATCACATTTCTTTGTACAGATAATGCCATTAAAAATCCCAAAAAAATCAAGATTGATTGGGATGACAAACTTATGGGGCCTCTCAATGCTTGTCCTTCTTGATAAGAATAAAACGTTCCTTTGCCAGTTTTCATGCTATGAATACAGAATTCATAGACCCACAGCTGTGTATAATAGTTCTGTCAAAAGAGACAGAGTCATAAGGGGCGCTTAACGGTCTTATGTCTAAGCAATAAATTCGAAAAGGGCACATCTCACAGAGATGTGACCTTTTCGTAATTATTTCTGTACGCGCCATAACATCTACCTTAGAACGAATATAGAAGATATGCCTTTTACGAACTTAATAGATGCATACAAGTATTTAGAACGCAATGACATGAAAAAACGTATTTGACAAAATTAGAGTTGTGCCCTTTTCGAAATTGCACATTGAATTATTTTTAGATAATTTATTTATTTTTTATTCTACACGCCTTTAGTATATGAGAATATGAGATTTTGAAAGGAATAAGTAATAGGTATTAATGCCTCTCATGCTATGAAGATTTACTTCGCTATTACGGTGTAAATGGGCCTCAATGGGGATTGTGAGACTTTGTGTCTCATAATCCCCATGATTTTAATATTTCAAAATCATGGGGATTATGAGACTCAAAGTCTCACAATCCCCATGATGGGGATTGTTCAATGGGGATTATGAGACTAACCCAAACCAGTGAAGTTACCTCCATTACTTATAGCACATTTAAAAGAAACACCAATATTTTAAGTCTCTAAATACTAAAGTAAGTAAGTTTTTAGAATGACTGACTCGATTTTCTTCAGATTGATCGAAGCGACGAATTGTACTGGACATTCTAGGAAATACCAGAATTACGAACATTGCCAGTAACATAATATAATTTTGCATGTCGGTTTAATGTGGACATGGGTTATGATATCGCTTGTCAGGTGGGGGTTATTGAATTATCTAGCCTATTATTTTGTTATGAATTTTTGATGTTAGATTATTATGTTTGCTTTTTATTTAAGTTTGTTTGCATATCGGGCTTTATTTAGATTTTAATTCATGATTTCATGTTGTTTTATACATGTTTGTGTTTTGTATTAGTAACTTTAATAGCCCTTAGAACTCTTTTGTCAAAAAATAAATAGTTTAGTTTTTTTAGTACACACATACATACACACACACACACACATGTGATTTCATAAATGTGGAATTAATTTTGAATATTTAATTCCGAATCATTATGTAATATTTAATTTAAAATAAACATTCCAAAATTTTAAATTGGAACACAGATTTTAGTTAAAATTAAATACCATATCAAATTCAAACTGGCCAGTTCATTCTATGATTTGAAATTAGAACACATAATTTCTATAGAACACTGTTTGAAATTCACTCTGGCCAGTTCTAACATTCCATGATTTGAAATAAGAACACACAGATATAAAAAAATATTGTTTGAAATTCACTCTGGCCAGTTCTAACATTCCATGATTTGAAATTAGAACTCAGACATTACCAATGCATGCAACATGCAGGCAATCGAGCGCACAATGCGACGGCCAATCAATGGCCGCGCATAAATATCGGCAGCGAGTGGCGCGCTTTGTTATGCTAACAGCGTCTGCATATGCAAATGTTCTTCCGCCCTGGCCGCGTCTTAGGCGGGCGAGTTTCGAGTTTTGTTTTAGGGTTGTATCTGTTTTTTTTTTGGTTTTTGTGTTTTTTCTGTCGGTTATATCGTCTAAAAAGACTTAATTTAAACGAAGATAGCTTGTTGATAATGAAAACTTGATATCAAAGACAAAATATACTTACTAATTTAATAAAAATCATTAAGAGTGTGAATGTTTCGATATTTATGTTTCAATCACTAAGTCATAACCAAAGAACTGGTTTCTATAAAACATGGAATTATTAACATACTTACTTACTTACATAATTTAGTATTTTTTTAGAGTGATGAAACTATAGTTTACTTATAAAAAAAGTTACAGGAGACTACCGAGACGCGAACAAAGCGGGTGTAAGTAAGTAAGTAAAAGGAAAAAAAAAACCTAAAATGTATTCAAACGAAAAGCTAACCTATCGCTTAATATTCCAATACCATCGTAATCAAACTGGCATCCGGTTCCCGAGTCCGCAGATTGGCCTCAGCCTCAAATATACAGTTGTGAGTAAATTTGCAAGCGCGCCGTTGAATCGCCAATGAATCGTGGTGTCGACAATCGCCAACTCCGTTTGCGGCGACGCCAATTCAAATTCATTCACGGCCCATTGCCGTGGACCTGACGCCATAGAACAAAATAGGAACGACTACTTCAAGCCGCGTCTCTTGTTCACTACGTAAAGCTTGTAGTCTTTGGAAACCAGACTTGTTGCAGTGCTACTCGATTTTAGAACAAAATGTTGACGATCGCTTCGGATGTGACTTGTTGACATGTCTCGAGTTCGGAAACGAGTGATGTTTTGCTGTAGACATTGATTTTAAATAAAATGTTGGTGATCACTGATCCATTCAGAGCACAGAGTTTTAAATAAAAATTTAGAACAAAATGTTGACGATCGCTTTGGATGTAACTTGTTGACATGATGTCTGGAGTTCAGAAACAAGTGATTTTTTGCTGTAGACATTTTGGTTTTGAATAAAATGTTGGTGATCACTGATCCATTCAGAGTACCGAGTTATACATAAAAATTTAGAACAAAATGTTGACGATCGCTTCGGATGTGACTTGTTGACATGATGTCTCGAGTTCAAAAACAAGTGATCTTTTGCTGTAGACATTGATTTTGAATAAAATGTTGGTGATCACTGATCCATTCAGGGTACAGAGTTGTATACTTATAAAAATTCAGAATAAAATGTTGACGATCGCTTCGGATGTGCAGTTCGGAAACAAGTGATCTTCTGCTGTAGACATTTTGGTTTTGAATAAAATGTTGGTGATCACTGATCCATTCAGGGAACAGAGTTATATATAAAAAGTTACAAGCTCATTAGTAGGTAAGCGCCTTGTAGCTCTTATAGGTACTTAGCGTTTGAACTTGCATTTCTAGGAATCGTCTCAAAGACCATGATGTTCCTTTGACGATTTCATATCGCTATTTTGCTAGGTAATCATATTGACAGAATGTTTAATGACTAGATACAAATATAAAATATCAATTTAAAAGAAAAATACAAATACTTATTCATGGACCTTGCCCTAAACTAAATAAAACATCATTCATTGAGAACTAGATAGCTGATTTATATCTAGTATACTTTACACTTAACTTTTTTTTTTTGGAAATATGTATGTATTTATGGTGCATAAAATACACAGTAACACACAGACACCGAACAAATATCTGATTGCCGATATTTGTTCTTGGAGCCGTAAACCAAAACCGAAATCGATAAAAATATCTCGTTTTACCTTGGAAATTTCTACCTAACTTGTATAGGTATTCCTTTTTAAATAGATTATAAATATCAAAATTCGGGGCAATTTTCATATTTATGATCGCCCAGAACACCTGCTACATATTTCGCCGAATTTCCACGGAAATAAATTAAAAACGCAACAACAAGCTTGTAACAAGCCGCGAACAAAGCCTTCGATAAATCAACTAAGGCAGGTGAGTAGCTCGACCTGTTTGTGCATTAAGAAAGCCCGGTTTCCTTCCTTTCTTGCCCTTTCTCCATTTTAAAAAGCCTTCGATATTTTCGTATAGTCATCGGCAACACATAAATATTGGAAATGGGGCGCCCCTTTCTTGTCTCGGTGGAATAATTAACGCGTTGCTTCTTATGTAGCTTGTTTTGTTGTCAGGAGTTATCGTCAGGCCCGAGAATCGGTTGGGGATATTGGTTCCTAGAAAGTGCGGGAGTTATATAAATTCAGCTGAAGTTTCTCTACTCCCAAGCTTCTGGATGAAGTTGGAGACATTTTGAATTCATTAAATTAATAACATTGATTCTAGTTTTGAGAAACAGATTGAGTATAGTGATGTTATGTTCTTATTTGAACAAACAACTCCAACAAGGAATTAATTTAAAACGTGGTTCGTTTGAGTGCATTCAATTTAATTTCCCGAAAGAGGATGAAAGCGAGGAACAAGGGAAGCGAGTCTTCAACAAAAAAATTAGCTTATCACACACACGCTATTTACGCTGGCAATTTGGGCGCTTCCTCTCATTACCCCGACGTGATATATTCTCGTGTTTATTACTGCAATTACTTAGAGTAAATCTCACGTCCTTCCGCCCCCCACCCCCCACCCCGAGGGTCGCGCCCTCGCCGCCATTTTACCCTCCTTCCGGCCGGCCCTGCCCTTAAGTCTTATGTACCTCGTAAGTTTCTTAGCGGACTTCGTAACCGGATTCAAATTGGGGCGAATTTAGTAGCAATTAATTATAGAAGCGAGGAAGTGTCCTTAGTGTTAGGCCCGTGATTTTGTAATTAATATTATTGTGGGTAATTTTATGATTTAGGACTTGGGGTTCGTTTTATGCCTGGTTATGACAGTGCAGAACAAGACATAGAAGCTACGAGTAAGGGTTTGAACCCTTTATGCAGAAATGAAAAAAAAAGATACTAAGACTGAAAATAACCTGTTTTGAGATATAAATCTGGTGTACATATGGTGTAAATATGGTAACCAAGATTTACATTTATTATTTAAGGCTTCTTCTTCTTTCATGTCAAAACATTATTTTAGTTTTATTTTTAGATGGGGGAGACTTTGAGGTTAAATTTGCTTGACTTTTTAGAGATGTTTAAGCTATGATTCGTGCATATTAGAATAAAATCATGTTTTATTACTAAACTCGTGGAAAAAAATATATAGAATAAGTTCCATTTATATTTTTTCATTTGCAAAAAGGTTCCATTGTGTCGCGCTCAGCCAACATTGCGACACTCGGTGCAATATTAAATTGGCACATAACGCTATATAACCTACCCTCGACTTGGCTGTAATTAATTAACGAGCTTAGTTTAAAAGCAGGGCCGTAAGACGGGGTGATCACCCTCCCAGGGGTAAGAAAGGGGGGTAAGAGTAAGAAATTCGGGGGAAAGTTTATCATATTTAGGCGCAAAATGGCGAATCCAGCGCTCGGATGCTGCGGAGAGATTAATATCTGGCTTTAACTCGCTGCGATGAATTCTGTTGTGAATAATGTTGATGTTACTTTACAGTTTTGGCAAGCGTTCGCTTCGCTCGATCGTTGCTGGATTTTATTTACTTGTGTTAAGTTTTACGCCGTTTAACTTTTGTGTCACTAATGTGTGATCGGGGACACTATAATGATGCAGCGTTATCTCAGACAGACTATTGTTTGATCTGTTTAAAAAACTTGTGACTTAATAAGACCCACTTATCAATGTATGTGTAAATAATTGTAGTATGTGTAGTATAAATATACTAGATATAAGTTATTTAGTTAATTACGGTCTATCTTATAAAAAGTTAGCGCAGACTTGAAGTATACGTAATGATGACATAAAGTCAACGCTAAATTTTTATTAGATAGACCGTTATTAACTAAATAACTTATATCGAATAGAAGTAAGTCTGTAATGTTGCCATATATAATAAATAAATGTGTTTAAAACGCTTTTCCATAATTTAACAACATCAAACATGAATTCTTACATATTATAAGTTTGTAAATTTGGTCTATTTTGCAAAAGTTAATCCAATTTGGTAATAAATTAATTTTCGCTATAGACAGTAATTAATCATTCAAAATTATTTATTGAAAAGTTTATCGAAAAGTTCAAAATTTATATTATTTTCGTCAAAATCCCGCTGTTTGATGGTGTTAACTGTTCGGCGTGAAATCCGAGTTTATAACGATGCTCGATTATAATGGAGTGTGTGCGAATACAAGCACACTTACAACTTGTACCGACACTAGTCGACAGGCGTCACAGCTCAATTGGTAGTAGCTCTGCCTTCCATACTGTGGGTCGTGGGTTCGATTCTCACCCAGTGTAAATGTTTGTGTGATGAACATAAATATTTTATCTGTGACTGGGTGTTACTATGTATTCTATGTACCTGCTACGTTGTATATATATAAATCAGTGTTGGTGCGCGTGTTTGCATGTTCCGAACAATGTTTAAAGTTGTTTTTAAACAACTGCGGACTAAATTATTCTATTATTCTATACCTAATGTTTGCTACATGTAGGAAACATTAGGTATAGAATATCTATATTTATAGGATATAATAGGAAACCGACAACCGTTGGAGCAAACGGATACTGGAGTGGAGACCGCGTTTAGGCAAGCGTAGTGTAGGACGCCCTCCGGCGAGATGGAGCGACGATCTGAGGAGTGTAGCTGGCAAACACTGGATGAGAAGAGCCGAAGACCGGGCTCAGTGGCGCGTCTTGGGAGAAACCTACGTCCAGCAGTGGACTGATATAGGTTGATGATGATGATGATAATAATAGGAAACTAACATAGAAAGTACATTATATATTTTATTTGACTAAATAAGATGAATTTAATGATTGATAATAACATAATAAGTCAGTAAAATCAGTATTTTTCACTTTCAACGATACGACACGACACCGATACAATTAAGACCTAGACTAGACTTTTTATCGATTGTCGATTTTTTGTTCAAGCAACTGATATGTCGTTATCGTATTGAAGTCGTGACAGTGTGAAACCCAATGCTATACTTACCATATTGTAGACTTTTCATTGATCGATGATGATTTTTTGTTCAAGCCATTATAATGTCGTTGTCGTATTGATGTCGTGACAGTGTGAAACCCAAAGCTACACCACATTAAAGACTTTTCATTGATCGACGATGATTTTTTGTTCAAGCCACTACAATGTCGTTGTCGTTTAGATATCGTAGCAGTGTGAAACCTGAACCTACACCATATTGTAGACTTTTCATTGATCGACGATGATTTTTTGTTCAAGCCACTATAATGTTGTTGTCGTATTGATGTCGTGACAGTGTGAAACCCAAAGCTACACCACGTTAAAGACTTTTCATTGATCGACGATGATTTTTTTGTTCAAGCCACTACAATGTCGTTGTCGTATAGATATCGTAGCAGTGTGAAACTCAAACCTACACCATATTGTAATGTTGACAAAAATCATAATCATGATTCTGGCGCGTCTACGAAACTGCTACGACGCTACGACGTAGCCAGCGGGCGATCTTAAGGGGCCATTCCATCAAAAACACTGAATTATATTTGCAATAAAATACTGTGTGTGTAAACATCTCTTAATTGGTAGTAGCTGTGCCTTCCGTGCTGTGGGTCGTGGGCTCGATTCTCACCCAGTGTAAACATTAGTGTGTTGAAGAAACCATTACATAAATTTGAACAGCGAAGCTAGAAATTAGTGACAGATTAGATTAGTATTTTAATACTAAGGTTATGATCTAAATAGTAAAAATATCACAAATTAAAAAAAAAAACGATAGATTTATTAAAAAAAAATTGAATACTGCTTGTGGCTACAGTAGGTAATAAAACATTTTTATAATGTCTCATCATGATTTACTCATATAAAATAAGTGTTTGAAAATATTGTAAATGTTTTCATTTGTGTCAACTTCGTTGCAATGTCATACGCATTGGTAAGATCGTTCCTTTAGAATATTAAAATATCTAGAGAAATTACAGCCTCGTAGCCCTGGGGGCACGAAACCGCGCCTACTCCGTGTTATTTTATTTTTCGCTCTCTTGAACGTAAATCGCGTTATGTTTTTTTTTTTCAAAACTGGCTCATGAGTTGTTGTTTTGTTTTCGGAGTGCGCGGTAACGTGTTTGAGTTTGTTTTATTTGTCGTGTTTACAGTTTGTTCGGGTGACGCTGTTCTGCTTTTATGTTTGTTGTAAAATTGTTTTTAATGTTTCTACTTATTACAAGCTGCTCAAATGTTTGTTTTTTTAAATGAAATATTTATTGTTTTTGAAACTAGCCATAGATGTTAGTCATTATTTTAAGTTTCGTACTCTAGCTCCTACCGATTGGTGTTTTTATTGTATGTTTGGTCTTTGGACGAATTCCTTATCGCGCGTTGCGAAAGGGAAGACGGAAAAAATTAAGACTAAAAGTAACGTGTCGTTACCACTTTTGGTCTTACTACTTTTTGAACACCTTGTATATTACAAACGTCATCGCTAATACATAGTTGTATTCTAAATAGTCAAAAATAGACTATTGTTTTCCGTCTCGTTTACCCTACACGACAAACTGGACAAAGGGTCAGTGCTCCGTACTATAAACCCGTAAGGTCTGCGCAGACCGGGACGGCATGGCAAGGGATTTTAATTTTTACTAATGGACATTCAACCGTACTGTGGGGCTATCCAGCAAGGGGAAACTTGCGTGACCGTATATCATTTCAGTTGCAGTTCAGTTTTCGATGATTTTACTATAGTAACTGATGAGTAATCCGTGGCATTTTTGTGGACTGACGTGACTGAGCTGTTAAAAATGACGTCAATGCCGGGGTTTAGGGCGTGGCCTACCTGATTTGAGCATGGCCTACCTGATTTAAGCATGACCAACCAGATTTGAGCGTGGCCTACGTGATTTTTCGTTAATTCTATCAAACGGTATGAAAATGTATCATTCAAAATATCAATAAAAGACGAAGAAGAAAACTGAACTGCAATTTGATCAAATAACAGTTGAAAAACATTTCAGTTGTCAGGATACCCCCCCTGTTACAGAAAAACTACATAAATTGCTATACTTTAAAATGATGCCGTGCCATTGAACGTGAACGGAACGGCATCATTTTAAAGCAAAGCAATTTATGTCGTATTCCTGTAACAGTACGGTTGAATGTCCATTAGTAAAAATTTAAATCCCTTGCCATGCCGTCCCGGTCTGCGCAGGCCCTTAAACCTCGGCCAGGCCATTTAAGTCATTCAATTAAACAATAAAGTTTATACTAAGTACGGTTTCTTGTATTATGTAGTTTATCGAAACCTACAAAATTAAATAAAAGTTCGCAAAATTTATAACTCTAATCCTGAGAGTGATGAAGCAAATTAAAACCGGTCAATGTATGAACATTGTTGAATGAGTAGAGATTTTTACTATGTAAGTATACTATGTATTCTATGGGTAGGTAAGTAGTATTTACAAAAAAAATGTAAGTAAGTATATAAATAAGTATTCAATCAGCAATCTAGTTCAAATAGTTAAAGCTTTGCTTAGTTTGGAACTAGAGTGTGATGTGTGAAATATCCAAGAATATTTTTTTATTTTATGTCAAAAAAGTCGTCGACGCTTGCTGTGTTTCAGTTTATGATACGATATTAACAGGTTTATGTCTCAAAGTAATGGACGCAGTGCAAAGCAGAACAGAGCACGTCCTCAGTGGGACATATGCTGGTTTCATATATCTATTCTAATATTTTATAGAAGTAAAGTTTGTGTGTTTATATATTTGTTAAATTGTAAGGGGTAATCTCGGGGTCTACTGAACCGATTTTAAAAATTCTTTCACCAATAGAAAGCCACATTATTGCTGAATGTCATAGGTTATATATATAAATAAACCGAAAAATAAAAAGGATTTTACGTGGTACTCCGTTTGCAAAGTGAATCGGAGAAAAAATGGTCAATTTATGCCCAACGAAGTAGGCACGGGTCAGCTAGTATTTTATAAAACTGCTCAGATAGATGCATTGTAGATAGCCAAGTACTTACAAGTAATTACACAAAAAAATCACTGCGATCACTTTGAAAAATCATGATTTATTTTGAACAAGATCTCTTTACTTTAAGATTTATGAGACGAACACATTTTGAATAATAATCTGCAGAAGACGGGCCTAATTAAACGACACGTCATACAAGTTGTAATGAAATGGTCCCTTGTCTACGAAGTTAGGAAATCAAACTTTTGAAAATGGAATTTGTTGTCAAGCGAGTTCGCGCCAAATATGTACCGTTGTTTTGAATTCGGAATTCGTTCTTTATTGATATTATTATGAATACTTACCGTCTATCATATAAAAAGTTAGCACAGACTTGAAGTATTGATAACCATACGTAATGATGACATAAAGTCAACGCTAACTTTTTATAAGATAGGGGGCTAGTATGTAAGACGATTCTAAATGATCCTTGTGATTTCATTGAAAAATATTTTTTTGCCTTTGACTTATTTGTCGTGTTCTTAGAATCCGGTAAAAGAGGTTGTTCACCTCATTTGTAATAGTTGACTGATGCGTGGTTTATTTGTGTAGTTTTTTTTACTGTTTGAGATCACTTTTACTGTGTACACAATAATATTGCTAGTCGATGTTTCAATCAGTATTCTTTTGCTATAAATTGTATTGTGATTGAAATTGTCATGTTAAAGTTGCTAAATATTATGTGAGTACTTAATTAAATAAGTATTATGTATATTTATATGTATTTTATATGACAATGTGCATTTTGTAAATACTGTATAGTCGTAAGTTTGTTTGTGAATAAAGTATCACCCTTTAATTAAATAAGTACTTATTATACTTTATTCACTGTTTTTTGCACAATTTTTGACGTGACAACGTCTTATAATTCGATAGAGCCGGCTGCACGCACGAAAAAACATGACTCATGAGGCGTTCTGAGGCGTTCTGAGGCGTTCCATGAAGTGACGTTGTCACGTTCAACTATCGTCAGTAAACCGACTTTACAGACAACCATTTTTTTTTGTATTTATATTACATTCATACTTCATATCGCGCAATATCTGTGCTATGTCGCGTCGCGGTAGTCAGCAAAATGCTCCAATCCTAATAACCGCATAATGATCGTATGCGGTTATTATCTAGGATATTTATTATCTGTATTTTTTTTTAAATTTTAACTTTTTTTTCTGTATAATTGACAGTATTACACCAAAGTCAACTTATAAATTTCGACTTGAGCGTTTTGAATGAAGAATAAATAAAACGAGAATTGTAAGAACTTAGTCTGAGAGAGACAGTACGAGCAGATGAGATTTATTTAGACTGTATTTAAACAGTACCTACTTCTATTATATATATTTCACTTCTTCAAACTTCAATTGCATTGATTCAATAAAATCACAAGGATCACTTTGAAACGTCTTACATAGGTAGGCGCCAGTTCGTCGCAACCAGAGTCTAGAAGAACTGGCAAGAAACTAAACGGATCCTAGCGTCTATATCAAGAAGTAGGTACCTACTTAGATGTTTAATTTTACACGACAAGCATTCACAACGTTTTTGTTCAACTTTTCGGTCGCATTGAATGACCGATTTTACGTTTCTGACATGCGTTCCGTTTTACGTATTGGATGCAATACTACCGGAATAAATATGCGGAAGCGGAAGTATTGCATCTAATACGTAAGACGGAACGCAAACAAAAGACGTTAAAATACGTCAGGATACTCGACAGTGTGGGTTTACCTTTACTTCATAAGCTGTTCTAGGAATGAAAGTCATACTTGCTATTTCCACTTTTCAGCATTTCAAGCCACATTCCGTTAAACGCGGTACACGTGTTGAGTACTGAGCTGTTTTTTAATAAGTTTTTTCTGAGAAATGCTTAGTATTTTTAGAAATTTTTGGGGTTGTTTTTGTAAGAAAATATAACAATTAAAATTGTATTATTCTGATACTTAATACACTTTAAAAATTTGAGCTTCGACAAAAATAGCTATGGTGAATGAATAAAAATGATGAAAATGAATTTATATAAATGATTATAACCTTTTTCAACTTTAGTATTTTAATTTATTACTTTTATTGCTGCATATATGCTATATGCTATTTAGCGCTGTTGGTTTCATAATAAATAAAAATGAATTAGTGTTCATCTTTTAGCCATTATTTTCGGATTACAATCTTTTCCTTCCGTGCTAATTACCGCATCCAAGATTTTAAATCTAATATCGCCGGATCATGGTTCCGTTGCGTGCCGGACGCGCGCCGTCCGGCTACCGGACAGGACCGGACGCGCTCGCAGGAAACCTATTACGCCGAAATGAATTCCCTGCCGTTTCCGGACGAATCCGCCGCGCCTCGCCTACTAGGCCCTTCTTGTCACTAGGGCTGCCAGTACCTACTATGGATAAAATAAAAAAAAACATAAAAGCGTAGTGTATTACATAATTAAGGGGGTTGCACTATTAGGTTGAATAGGTGACCATGAACGTTCAACCTATTTCTGCATAAAAGTTTTTTTTTATAACCGTGGCATTGTTTTAAGGTTGAGATGATGACTGAATCGCCTTTTTAACCAAAGAAGAATAAATGCATACCTACTATCAAATGAGGGTCTTTATTCCATTGTACGTATGTTTCTTTTATTCAATAGCGCGATCTAGGAATCGACAAAATAGTGCAGCGCCTAGTGGTGACATTGGAACTAAATATGTCACGATTGAAGTAGAAAATATAATAGAACACGATGATGATATTAGGGATATTTAGGTTATACCGAATAATAATGTATTTTAGTGCCAACCCTACACGGAGATGTTCGGACTTGACGAAGTGGAATTTTAATGAAATTTCTCGAAATCATTTTCTTCTCTTGTCAAGAACACAATAATATTTATATACTTAAAAAGCCCTAAAATTCATAGTATAATAGGTGTACAGATTTTTACTGTGAAACAATTGATTAACGGCATATTTTTTGTGTTATTTTAGAAGAGAGATCAAAAACCGCTTGATACAGGTTTCATTTTTACTTTTCGGCAACGGAGCCCCAAAAGTCCCAATAGTGTCACTTTCATATCACAGCATCAAAGGTGAAAAATGATACACAAAATACTGCGTATAATGCCACCTACATTTTCACCACACCCGCGGCGTTGTGACGTCACACCATTGTTACGTCACACAAATCATACCTTCCACAGCCGCCGCATCAATCTCCCTTCGATACGATTTATCAATCGTAATGATTTATAAATCGTTAAATATGCCCGAGTATGAACTCGGGCATATTTAACGATTTATAAATTAATGGGGCAACAGGTAAATGGCGATTGAAAGAATTGATAAAATACGGTTACAATAAGAGGTTTGGAATGTCATGACAAGCGAGGGGTGGTTCAGGCTGTTAGTATTGATGATCGTAATCGACGGGTAATCACTGTATCTTGTTCAGTGTTTAACGCAGTGTGGTACCTCATAGAACACGTCCTTAAATGATAGCTATCCGTACGCTGTATGAATATGAAACTCTGACATTGGCAAATTTGGGGCAGCCCTAGCCTCCGAAAAGTCACGAATAAAAGAAGAAGAAGTATTAATATGTACATAGCAATAAACTAAAGGTGGTAGAAGTCATATTTTCTAAATCATTATTTTTCAAAGACCATTAAATCCTTCAATAAACGTAAAAATCCAATAAAATCCTGTCACATAATGGCAGATTAATAGAACTTCAAACGCAAGAAAGCATTTCCATAAGCTGAATGATAGAAGAATAAATAGCTAATAATAATCCGTAGTCGGTGCCGACAGTTTGTAATTTGTTTTCTATCGGCGAGCGAAAATATCGAATGAGTGGATACGGCAAGCGCGATTGGATCGAACCTTTTCATGCGGGCAAATTGGTTTTCTTTTTTGGCCTGCGCTGCCTCGGCTCGGTTGACGAGGTGGCGAATTTTTGGGGTACCGCTGGATTTTAGAAATTTATATTACTTACTCCAATTATGGAATAGCAATTTTATTTTTTGTCTAAGTAACTAATTTAACAGCAGTATGTTTTCGTCTTTTGAAACTGAAAATTTACCATAACAGTATCGTGATTACACATATATATTTCATAATAAATAAATAGATCGGCGCTCCACCACCGGCGAGATGGAGCGACGATCTACGGAGTGTAGCTGGCAAACACTGAGAACAGCCGAAGACCGGGCTCAGTGGCGCGTCTTGGGAGAGACCAACGTCCAGCAGTGTATAAATATTCGAGAATTTGTGTTGTGCTACAAAAACATGATTGGGATTGTGATATCTACTTGAATTGTCATTTGTTTATTTAAATTATTTCCTAGAAAAACAAACCTCACAAAACGATGACTAATCTAATCAAGTAGAACAAAAAACATTCAAATTTAAAATAAAAACCAGAATATAACTCACCAATGTGGAAACCAGAAAAAAAAAACTCACCAAAAAACTACTAAATAACGTCCGGAACCCCAGCGCCACTATAACCAGGTTCGCGTTCACCTAGTTGTGTTTCCTTTCACGTAGCTCTCTCGTTTTATGGGTCATGTGACTATGTGCGACTATTTTTAATGGAGTCGGGAGTTTTCATTTTCGCTCGGGTGATAAATTGACTCTATGCGCTCGATGGATGGTCATCTTTCACAAGTGTTCATATTTTCGTTCAGAGTTCGAATTGCTTTACGTTGTATGCTTGTTTTCTCGAGGTATTCTTTAAAAGATTATATAAGAGATTGTCTCTCTCTCAGTCGATTCCTCATTACTAAGGGTCGCGACCTCTCCTCATGACTTTGTCTTATAAGTACTACAAAGATTACATCAATACAGACACAAAAAAAAACAACTTGAGAACCTCCTTCGTTGTTAACTAACTACATTAATTTACATTCATTAATATTTTAAAAAATATATTTCTAGTTTTAACAAAGGTATTTAGTAAACTAGTTTTAACTAAGAATAACGAGTTCTAACGAAAAACGGGTTATAACTGTAACATATTTAAAGCACGCATGTTTAGGACCTAGTGTTAGACAAATGTCTGGCCTTGATTTGGTATTTATCAAGGTCCACAGCTCGATTGTGCTCACCGGACCATATTTCACCCGTAACGCCACTGCGCGGAAGTGCGAATCTTGCTGACACAGAGTGCATTGTCACTAGATGCGCCTCGGATTATTATTTTTGTATTTATTGTACCTACTATTTTTTAATAGGGTACGGTAATTTTGTAGTGTTAAATTAACGTAAAACAATAAATGCATTGCTTTATGTTAGTTATCTCGTTTTGGGTCAAGTTCTAATCGGCTTTTTACTTGACTAATCTTTTATTTCATACAATTTTGGCACAATTTACTTGTAAAAAGATTGTGAAAATGCGTAGTAGCGTATATAAAAGCTAATGAGATAAAGAGACAACTTTTATTCAATAATTAAGTAAAGTAAAACTGTCACGCAATTGTGCGAACATGTATTTTTCTCGATGGAAACTGAACTCATCTTCAATGTAGTACGTTATAGTCGCTTCTTTCGTTTTTCTTGGTTACCCTAACAACCTCAAAAATAAAAATCAATAAAAGTTTATGCAGTAAAATCACAAGGATCATTTAGAATCGTCTTATATAGTAGGTATACTGGATATGGATACTGGAGTGGAGACCGTGTTTTGGCAAGCGTAGTGTAGGACGCCCTCCGGCGAGATGGAGCGACGATCTACGGTGTGTAGCTGGCAAAAACTGGATGAGAAGAGCCGAAGACCGGGCTCAGTGGCGCGTCTTGGGAGGGACCTACGTCCAGCAGTGGACTGCTATAGGTTGATGATGATATACTATGTAGGGCTCATCTAGTTTCACCTACCTCTGTAGCTCACCTTTCTCCGCCGGGTGAGGCCTTGTCGAGCAGGCCATAAATTACCTAAAACAAGCGGCATCTGCCACCCCCCCTCCGGTAATGGGGGCATTAGTAGCACTAATGGCTGCGGTGACGTCACATAAATCCATGTCAGATTTAGGACGTGTTCTAGTCAGTGTGGTGTGGTATTAGCATTACCTGAGTGAGGGTTTTGATTATAATTTGATTATGTAGGTCAGGTGAAAGGAAGTGCTGATAATATACTGTTGGGTTTGTTTACTATAGAAGATTGAAGTATGAGAAAATAAATAATTTAAATTCTTCCTGCACTGCAATAATTAGAAAATCACAAAAAATATTGAGTTGATCGGGATTTTCTTTAGGAATTTTCTAATCTAAGAACATAATATTTTAGAATTATTGTGTAAAACTGTTTTGTTTGTGATATTTTTATGTATTGGAATTATCTCAACCAATTTAATTCTTTTTGAATTAAACTGGTTGAGATAATTCCAAAACATAACGCTATCATAAACAAAACATTTTTACACAATTAACAATTAATATAAAATTAATATAATAACTCGGCAATTCAATTTTTACAAAAACAAATTTTTTTTCCAGTTTTACACAATTCAATTTGCTTAAAATATATTCGCAGCTATCAAGCAAATAAAGCATCAACTTATAACACTTCCCACACGTCAAATGATGCATTAAAACAAACGATAAAACAAATCCACATGGTTTTATTCCGTGAGAAACTATCGCCGACCCCTAAAACAAGAACCCTGATTCGATGGGGCAATACTTACCCCGATGGGGCACTAAAAATTCCCCGTAATTGAATAAATCAATTCCATCGCTATTAAATCGAGTTACCCAGCATATTGGGCGAGCGAATTTATTTAGCTAATAACCCTACAGAATATCCCCTTTCTTATGGATGTGATTTGTAAGACAATGTTGATGCAATATTGAGTGGATGGTGTGGCGTTTTTGATGGCGATGAACTGTGTTACATCTTTTGAAATAATAAGCGATACTGTTTAAGACAATTGGTTTTGTTTCATAAATAAAGATTATAATCTTTATTTATGAAACAAAAATAATTGTTTTTTTTTACTAATAATTATTAGTAAAAATGCTGTTTGAACAATTATATACATATATCTATATTTTTAATTTTACATTGAAATTTGTCATAGTGTATTATAGTAGTATTCTACAAATGAAGCCCTTTTATTTGATACTTATATTGAGGAAATTGTAAAAAAATAAATATTTCAATCGTTCATCCGTTGGGGAGCTACGATGCCACAGACAGACACACAGGCACACAGGCACCCTAAACTTATAACTCGTAATTTTTGCATCGGAGGTTAAAATGCGCTATGAGGAAAAATACGATTGGTGTCAAACATGATGACGATTTTTTTTTTGCTTATGAATTGTAAAAGATTTCTAACGATTTTTATTGTGTTTTAACAAATTTATCTTCTTAACAAAATAATAGGTAGGTCAAAGTCAAAGTCACTTTATTCAGTAAAATCACAAGGATCATTTAGAATCGTCTTACATACTAGATGATTCTAGGTGCCAGTTCCACGCGACCAGAGCCTAGAAGAACGGGCAAGAAACTTACGGCCTAGAGGTAGATAGATACTTGATTAAATGAAGCCACTATAGTAACGCGACGACCCACTTCTAGACAATAGAAATCCCGACCTCACTCTGCAACTTGGTTACTCTAAACTCAAATAAATATTAAATCCTGTTGAAGAAACCGTCACAGGCACGGTTTGAACTTACACCAAGTTCTGTAAACTTCGGACAACTTAGGCTTGCTTTCACCAACTATTGATACTGGTTAGTATAACACCGAAGTGGTATATGTACGTCACAGCTCAGTTGGTAGTAGCTTTGCCTTCCGTGCAGTGAGTCGTGGTTTCGATTCCATTAAGAGCAAATGTTTGTGTGATGAACATGAATTGTGTTTGGGTGTAACACCATGTATTCTACATATGTATTTACAAAAAAAAATATGTTTAGGTATAAGTATTCTATCAGCAATCTTGTTCCCATAGTTCAAGCTTTACTTAGTTTAGGACAAGAATGTAATGTGTGAAATGTCCAAGAATATTTATTTATTCTTCCACTTTGATGTAATGTTAGTGGAAACTATTAAACGACCAATTAAAGTGTTGGTGGATAGTAGTCCAAGAAACACTGTGAACTTAAATTAATACCTGACATAAATTTGCCATAACAGTGCAAAGTTTCAAAGGTTTAGGATTGTTGGAGACAGTCGAACAAACGATTATATTATGCAGTAGTCATCTTGACACTTACAAACAAATAAACAAGTGACTTTGAGGTAATATAGAACAAAATCATAAATATTACAATATAATCTCAAAGACATATTAGTGGTAATTACATTATATGTCCTAATGATTTGTCTGTAAAATATTCCTAAAAACTGATCTTATCTTATTATTATCTTAGAATTTCATACAAATGACATCTATTGTATTTGTCTTATTAATTAATTACAACAGTTAACAACTAATTACGTTTATTAGGATTAAAAAATAATAAAAGCAACTGGCTTTAAGAACTGTGGATTGTGAAATATTAAATAAAAAGAATAAATGAAAGAGTGGCTCAACTGTTTGTTATATAAGTACATACATATATACCTATGTACATATTGCAAATTATATATAAAATGTATTTTAAGTATTTATTTTTTTAGACAACAAAACAATAAAGGTACATAAAACCTCTAGTATTTTCGTTACAATATTCTTGAAAGTGTCATATCGACTGTTGGGTACAGTAGCTCTACCATGAGTTTTTACTATACTTACTATACATACCATACTCGCTAGAGTCTGTAGTTAAAAAAATGTATAAAGATTTGTACAGCGCCTCTAGTTGATAGTTGGGTACTAAAATTCGTAATACTAATATTGACGTAACTACTGTAGTAAAGTCAGGCGATTTTACTGTGACAACTCATGGTAGAGGTACTTTAAGGAACACTCCAAGTCGGATGCTCGGTGCTACAGACACAGCGGGGTCCGATAGACCCACTTGATCTTATCAATTTGCAGGATTGAAAGCATCTTGCATACCACTCATGTTATTACAAGACTTTTAAGACGATAGTTTCGTTGATTTTTAAACAATAAATTTTGGAACAAAATTAAAAAAAAAAGGTTCGTGCGAAAATTAGTTTGCAATATAAGTATGGAATACAAAATACTTACTGCATAATATGGATGTGTGCATTTTATGGACGTGCCTCTAACTATCCTCTTTATGACAACCAAAAGGTACCTTAAACAAGTGATAAGTAACTTTAGTAAGTAGGTATTGTTGGAAAGTAAAATCTACATATTACTTAAGTAAATTACTATTAATAGGCGTCAAAGAGATTTAAAAGAACAACTTATATACCTGCCTGTTTTTTAAATTAGTCACTTAGGCTGGTTTTATATTAGTGATCTTTATATATAACTTAAGTTTTAACATTCCGTTTTAGACTCAACATTGTTACTAACGATTTCTCAAACCAGAGGCGTACTCAGTTATTTTTCAATTGCAATTGTTAACGGCATAATCAGTTGGTATTCGTACAATCGCAGTGGGCTCGGTAATCCAGATTTATACGTACAGGGCTGGATTAAGGCGAGAATTACACGTTTATAGGCCATAAAGACTGATCCGGTGTGTACCTGTCTTGTCCCGGTAGGTGTAGTATGATGTAGCGGAAGTGCACAGGTTGATGTTTTAAAATAATTCATCAGTTTGAGTCGCGTGAATCTGACTCGCAAGCGCGGTTTCTATATCCTACTTTATCCTACTTCTTTATATTTAAGTTTTTTTATATCCTACAATTATATCGCTTCAAAAATTGTATAAACAGCGTTAATGTTATACTTCGTCGATTAAAGAAAGTTATTATCAGTCACTGTAAAATCGCATGCAATCACCAAAGAATCTATCTTGATAAAAAAATCTAGTTGCTCACTGTATAAATCATATTATTATATTCTTCGACCAAAACACAAAACTACAATTCTCGAACCAGAGCACCCTGTATACCGTGTAGGTAGTTAGTGGCCAACGTGTCTTGTTGCGCGCGAGTTATGCCTCCGCCCACGCGCCTCGAGTCGGCTGCGCGGGCGCCTCCGTAGCTTCCTGTAGGCTGTACACTTTACATAAAAATTCTTTAGATTAATAAGAAATAAAAAGGTTATGTCATTTGAGAATACTTGACAGATAGTGCTAGAGATAATCTAAAACAAACTCAACAATCTGAATAGTTAAGAAGTGCAAGATAAAAAAAAACCGTTTAAAAATAGGTGGTTATTCGTCTGATTGGGTTGAAATATCATTATAAAAGTTTAGCTCACATTATACATTCAACTCGCTTAATTTTTCCTTGTTTATATCTTAGCCACAGTTAACAGATCCATTCTCAACAAGAGTTCTGCAAAAATATGAACAAAAATATGCCTTATTTTAGCCCGCGACATCCGTGGGGGCAAGTCGAGATCGCACAAGGAAAAAATAAAGAAGTAAAAATGACAAGACGTTATTTGCATCCCGCTAATGGCCGCCGTAATGCGGGGGTAGACGAACAAATATTGCTTTATCCAGTCGCACAATTTATTCTAAACTCACTTTATTCGCCATTCCGAAGTCAGGAGTCGAGGAAAATGGTGGCATTTGGATTTTTAAGTGATTTGCAAATCATTCCGCTTAATCGAATGAACCTATTTGTTCGAGAGTTTTTCCTGTTTTCTCAAACTTTCACCTCTCCGTTGTTGATCTTTTAGAAAAATGGAGGTACTAAAGTTCAACAAGAAAACGGCATCTGAAATACTGAGCGCCATTATCGTAGAGGGGAGAGAGGTCACGAAAATGCTCTTATCTAAATAGCGTGACCGCGCGATACCCGCACCTCACCTGCTGACTTTATGCCTTCCCGGCACGCCGGCGCCGAATACAAACGACCCCAAACCCTCTCTCGACCATCTACCGCTCGTAAACTTTTTGATGCGTAAACACATCACGATTTTTCCACGGAGAAAACACCGTAAACGCTGCATTTTCCTACGAATTATACGAAAAATGCAAATTAAAATAAGTCTCAAATCCCAACTCAACCGTGTCGGAGCTTAATCCGCGAAGTGACAACGGCATTCTGACGAGGCGCCGGAGCTGGGAATTATTAAAACGAACGCCAACTTTTTCACTAAGCCCGTCGCAAAGCCGTTTCAATTGCGCTGCGCTGAAGATAATTCCGACTGACGTCATCTTTTTTTCAAATTCTCGTCTCTGCTACGTTCTGTGTGCAGCAATTATAACATTTCCTCGACTAGGAAAACAGAAACACGTGGTTGAGAGCGCGTCGAATCGCACCGTAGTAATTTAATTTTAGATGGAAATTTAATGATGCATTCACAAAGGGCGCTCGTAAAGTCGGTTGCGAGATATTTTTTACGAGGATCTCGCGAACTATTGCGCGCTTAACGACTCCGAAGCAAGATCGCCCCCGCTTTAATGAGCGCCCGATAAACGTGTTAACTGCCTCGACCTTATTTTTATGCCGATGTAAATTCGCTGAAAAACGTATTCATTACTCGTATTGCGGGGTGACTGTGACATTATGGAACGTTAAATTTGCAGAGGATTTCAAGCTACGGTACCTACGTGAAATAATGGTTACCTACGGCGAACGGAGGCGGGCTAAGGTAGACCGGGCCATGTTTAATATATGAGGGCAGGCGACACAGCGTCGGTAAACAGAGCCCAGCCATAGTACAACTTCACAACTAGAAACTCAACATTTCCGTATTCATGGAAAAAGTTCTTACATCCTACACAAAAGTTCGTTTTTATTCCAGTCGCCGAATTATTTTTTCTAATACTGTTTATTACAGATAAATTTTTGTACTGTATCAATTACAAATATTTGCAGCTTTCGATCGATCTGTATGGAGTTAAATTTGAAAAAAAAACCCTTTGGAATATATCATAGAACGAGTTACATCACTGTATTTTCGAGCACAATGCGATCCCAACCTTAGCTCATGTTAGCCACTGTTTACTCGCCGTGCCAGTCTCAAGAGAAAATATGTTTGCTCTGCATAGCTAACCATAGCTCAAGGCAGGCTTGTTTTCCCTGACATGGCTTCAGCATATAGCTTGGCAACAAGATTTTTAACAGATTTCACCTCTGCATACACGTAGACACGTGAAGGGACACAAGAATAAGGTTTTGTATACAGCCGTATCATCACTCAACATCAGGTGTGATTGCAGTCAAGCATTTGCCTAAAATATATAAAAAACAGCTTTGGCCTTGGCGTATCATTGCCAGGATAGTGCTAAATTATAACGTAAACGGTTCGTCTAATCAGCAGCTAAGGTTCCCCAACGTAACGTGTTCGTAGCGTGTGCTGTAAACGGCTAACCGATCATCTTTTTTCCGTTCGTGTGTCAAGCGGTTATGTCACCATCTTCGGCTCACTAACTACTTGTTTACAAATACACATTGCGACAGTAGGTAATAAATAAGTACTTACAAAATAGTTGAGCTACTTGCAGATCGTTGTAATCTCAACTAGGTAATCTTAATAGGTTAATTATGGGCAGAGGCAACAAATCACTCAGAATAAAGTAGGCCTACTTGCTTAGACTATTTGCATTTTTCACTGATAAGTAAAAAATTAAGCCACTTATTGACCTGCCCGCTGTGCCCAAAAACTTGTTCTTTGGCCGATTTGTACGTTGCCACTAAAAACCCCATAGAGGTGGCCAAATTTGGGGAAAACACTGTTTGAGATCATCGACAGAAGACAGACGAAGAAGAAGAAGAATAAGAATAAGACTGATAAGTAAGTAGATGATGCGGAAAAAAGACATAAAATATTTTAAAGCTGCATCATTAAAAAATCACACAAATATACAATCAATATAAAAAAATCAGCAATGTTTGTTCAAGTACTAAGTACGGGAGGCAGTAATCCTCGGCTAGCTCCACTTAACAAACGTATAAATAATATTCAAGGCGAGGCGAGGGAACATATTCGAGGGTAGCTCGAGGGTAGTTTGACTGCGTAACGAATCGAAAAACCAAATCATCGAGTAGCACCCCTACTGCACCGCTACATGATAGTTTACATCGAATGGTGTGGAGATACTTTACTTTTTAATTTTCTTTATTTAAGAAATATCTCGGTAAGCATGAAAACATTTATAGGTCTTCGCACATTGTTTTAGTATTATTATTTGGCTGATTTATCAGAAGGTTAGAAGTAAAAGTTGAATAACTTACATGATATATTCCAGTAATTTCCACCAAAATATCACTGCTGAAATAAGTTTAATTCCTGCATTATTTTATACAATAACCAACAACTTCTTCTGTTCGTAGCTGTATGGAAAAATATATTTTAGACAGTAGGTATATGAATTTATTTTTAAGCGCACTGAATTTTTTGACAGCAATCGTGTCTAAAAAAGCCAATTTTTTGAAGATTTCCCAACCTGTTACACTTTCGTAACAGTGTGACTCGTTGGGATTTTTTTTCCCAACGAGTCACAGTATGACTGGATTTGGTGTGACTGGTTGGGAACCCACCCCAAATACGAGTACACTAACTATAGTTTTTAGGCGACTCTACAGACGTCGTTGTTTTTTAAATCCTTAGGGCTGCCCCTTAGCGGTCTGTCGAGAGTGCTTCGCAGCTTTTTATATATTTTAATTTTAATTTCATATCGGGCGCTAATGGCGATGCAGCCCTGCGTACCGAATCGCACCGAGGAAAATGTATTCATGACGTAATAAAACTTAATGTAGCGAGTGAACTAATATTGTCTTATTCAATGTTTAATTTTTAAAATTCACTCAATTTTTTTCGTATCATAAATTTTATTGTAATACAATTTGGGGGAATGAGTTCGAAGATTGGTAGAGTATGGTTATTTCCGCTGAGTTTTATATCATGCGTCATGAAGGATATTTATTTTGGAGATGAAAGTTCAACAAAAATATTACATACTTTCACAGACTGACGATTTAGTTAAAAAAGCAAAATACAGCTCTGCCAGTGGAACGATAGTGAATCGGAACAAAGCAAATGCAATATATAATATTTAGTTTTGATAATGATTGCGCGAAATGCTTGTGATAGGTCACTTCACAAATCGATACAACAACCTTTTGTGCAAACAACTAAACGATGTTAGTCCGATACTGTTTCAAATAACCTTTAAGCCATCACCCCTCATGTGCTGAGCAAATGCGGAGTCAAATCAGCGCCAAGTTAATCCGTTTACGTGTGCGAACCCACTTGATTAAGTTTAATTTATTTTAAAAATCAGCGAGAGGCCACGCCGCCCCCGGGTCTCTCCGAAATACATTATTCAGTGTTTTAGAATAATTTTCAAATTCGATTACATAGGGCCGACCCTTGGTAAGTGGGTGGGCCGGGCGGCGCGGCGGCGGTGCGGCGGCGGCGGCGGCAGCTCGCGCCGGCGGGTGTATTTAGCCAACACGGGGGTCCTCCGCGTGCGATTCTGATTTGAATATGCGGCGCACGTGGCGTCCCGCGCCCCTGGGACCGCGCCGATCATATTTCAAACGTCACCAGCGATGTCTCACTCAGATACTATCGGCCGATAAACGGCGAGATACCGCGCCACGGCAAGGGTGGAGCCGGTGGAACTATTCCGCCGCGACCCACCCGAGCGTGTACCTATTTTTTACCCCGCGATTATCGCCTGCAGTTGACACCTAAATATTACTTTTCGCTCGTATAGCCCAGTGTTCGGTATACAGGCATTTTGCGGTTAGACGCCGGGCTGCGAGCTCTTCAAGTTTATTGGCATGACACATTTTGCTGTGAATTTTCCACGGGGAAATGGGAATGAATTCAATGCAGGGAAATCGGAATTTGATAGCTTTCTTTGGCATACCGTTTACCCTGAATGAGAGCAAATCACCTGAAGAAGTGAGGTACTTACTATTACGTCAATTTATTGAAGATCATTTAAGGACTTTCACAAGCTTCTTTATCCCAATCGTTATTGGTTCTCAGGTGTTGTAAGAAGAGCATTTCATTGCATTTCATCTTCATATGTTTGGGTCATATCTGGTTGGTAACATTAGTTTCTCACAGCGATAGCGCATAATCGGTGGGAGTGGCGCACGCGTGCTGCGCGTGTGACGGCACGTGCATCTCGACACTCCATTACCGCGACTCCGCCGCCGACTGATGCCTGTGACAAAACATGCTCAAAGAATCAGCGCACAGAGAGCGTAGTCCGAGCTTGTATTTTAAAACTCCCTACTCTCGAGCCGACAGTCGTCTCTCGGATGTCCATACTCACGGCTAGAGTAGGGAGTTTATAAAATACAAGCTCGGACTAAGCCCTCTGATAGCTTCATCGCAATCATCGAAAGTTCCGTGATTCAGAAAAAGAAAAAAATGCCATGCACGAAAAGTCGAATTGTTACTGTTTAAATAGTAATATTGGACTACGTTTCTTTCTGCAAACAGCTTAGACGGTTTTTGCAGTATAAGATAAAATTGAATGCACTAAAATTTTAATTGTTACTGTTATTACACTTATTACTATTGAATTACGCTTATTTCTGCAAACAGCTACGGAGTGTAGTTAAACCTGGTTAAGAGCGAGCTAGACACCACTTACGGCTCACTGACACTTACACCCGTATTCACAAAGAGTACTTGCTTAAGTATAGCATCAACACTGTGCAAAGAATGCCATTTTGCAGTGCGTTCCTTTTGACAAGCCTTCAAACTAGCCCGTTTCCTTAGCTGCTCGTTCATTTTGACGGACGCATAGTGCGCTCTGACACTTAAGTATTGTTTCTGGATTGGTTTCGCTAGCCCTGTGCGCTCGTGCACACTATGAGACCTCACAGTAATGTTTGTGAATACGGGTGAATATCTTCAAAACTTGTCATCAAAAGATGTCTCTGTCACAACATGCTTATGAAAGAAGTAAAAACATCGAATACTCTCAAGAGAACCTATATTTAGATACTCTTCCTGAAATAATAGAAGCTTTATACATTTTCTTTTCAACATTTAAATTAAGCATTTCTTCCTTGAACTTTCATGGAATTCTATTTACATCCGAAAAGTGAACGCGTGTTTAACCACGATGTTCGTAAGGTTTACATTTAAATACTCTGTGAGTATTGTTATGATTTTCTGAAGGTCATTTTAGTTGCTAGGTAAGGACTAACTTTAGTACCTGCACAAGGGATGACTAATGCTACAGATAAGGGGATAAATGTGGCAAAGTTCTACATGAACTGTGTCTGAAATTTTTGTTGCGTTCATTTGACACGAAGAAGAAGTTGCTAGGTAAACTATTTCTTTTTCAAGTGTACCTAGTACGGGTAGTGACGTCTATGCTAACTACTCTTTGCGATCATCAGGCAGCATTGACACGATTGCAGCGGCAAATCGTTACTAATCCAGTAGTTCCATCGAGATATACTTACTGGAATTAATTCAGTCACTTGCCAGATTTAATTTCAAGTCATGAAGGTTCACTGATTTAATAATACAAAGTTTTAAATAAATATTTAGTAGTTTTATTAATAAATCGAGCAGCGCTTCTGGCAAGAGTCTGGTTCATCTGAGCCTTTAAATTTCAAAACAACAAATAATTAAAATAAGTAATATTAATACAGATTATTTGGTACAAAAGTAAAAAAGCACGTTAAGATTTCTTAAACATCCTTAAAGTTAATTAAGGATTTTTAAGAAATCTTAGCGAATAGAATTTTAAGGTGCGCTAGGTATACTTAATTCACCTGCAGTAATAAACTTGGGTGAACTAAGTACATAATCCTCGATAATTTAACTCAATATTTAAGATTGTAGTACAAAAAAAAACATTTTGATACAAATAAACAAATTTAAAAAAATCTGATTGTGTATGCAACTATAAAGCTCTGCAATACAGAAATATACTTTTGCCCAAACGAATTGCCTCGGAATAGCACAGACAAAAGTGAAACTGCTCGGTTACACTGACATCCCCCACGGCCATAGGATGTGCGTTCGAATAGCCGCCCTCGGTACGAGTGGCTTCATGCGTTCTAATCGCGATTTGCACATCATTATTTTAGGCTGGAGGCAATTTTTGCTAAGTGAAATCGAATAGCTCGACGCGAAATGTAAAGTTGCTTTTTAGATATACTTGTTAATATTCATGTTGTCTTTTAGTTGTGTCTGATACGGAGAGTTTAATTAAGTATTTACCTGTACCATATTCTATTCTATGTTAGGATTTTATCCAATAAAAGCCATTGTATTGATCTATAAAGTATTTTATTTATTCATGCCACTTAGGTAGGACCTTACATTTTTAATTTGTAACAAGGTATGTTAACGATTAGGTGATGTAACGATTATAAATATAGAAAAGAATACGTTTTTTTTTATTTTGGACACATCCGTGTTTTTGATTATCTTGATAAAAAATATTTTGAAATCCTATAAGTTTGTTGTTGTTTATGTGAGTAAATACAATTATGTAATTGTAAAAAAAATACAACATTGAAATACAACGCAATCACCCGAAACTTCGTCAATCAAATAATGTTGCAACAAACTAAATGAAAAGACAAATCAAAAATGCAAAGAAATTCAATAACGCCCGTGATTCTTTGAATTGTCACCCCATTTCTAGGGAATTCTTTTACAAATTTATTTACCAGCTCAATGCTTATTACTGAGTCTTATTGAATTGTATATAAAGTTCAATTTGGGACAAAAAGTCTGCAAGTCAGTTCTCGGATAACAAATCCCTGAGATTGAGTGCGGGACATCGGAGGGGTTCGATTATTACTCTCGATCTAGATACTCCACTCGATGCAATGTGGGGCTGCATTACTAGTGATGTGCATCGATTTGTTGACCGATCGATTAAGAATATAATTATATAGATATACAATAAAAATAAAAAAGAATGTAATATAGAATTCTTAATCAAATCGGTCAACAAAACGATAAACAATGAGCTATATTAGTACAAACTAATCTAAAAGAGCGCATTATTACGTAGGTGTCCGAAGTTCATTATTATATGATCCAAGCCAGTGTTGTTTGTGTATGACTTTTAAAGAAAGTTTTAGATAGATTTTTATTGTTCATCTCTAATTGCCGTACATAGACAATTGCTCCTATCAATATAAGATATAATATAGATTTAAGATAATATGGATGTAAATATGAAATAAAATAAATAATAAATAGATACTTAAATCAATTTCAGTAAAATTTACTTTGAACTTAGTATTAAGTGGATTATTTTAACGCACGAATGAAACAAGAAATCTTCCATTCGAATCAGATTTCTACCCCAAGCTGATCCATAATGCCCCAGTTCGCAGACGCAATCCGCCATATGTTGCAAGGAATTTATTATTTTATTATGTTTTTATTTACTCTATATCCACCGAGACGAGTGTTTAAGCCGACATTTATGATATTCTCTTGCGGTTTGCTGCTGAGGGGTGGTTGATGTTCTATTGTTTCATTTGCACCCTCGCTTTGTAAGTCTCATTCAATATACGAGTTTGTGTTGTCATGTAGCTAACGAAGTTTAATTTTACTAGTTTTGCGCAAAGTGTAACACAATTTTACTATGCTAACCTAATTTGGAATGTATAATAATAAGACATTTTACAACCAACAAATAAAAAATAACAAAAATGTATGAGCGTAGTGAAGTGATTTTTCGTTCTATAATGCCATGCACACACATTTTTCTTTACACAACTTTCTTGAGATTTTCGAATCGGGCTTCAATCTATATTCCTGTACAATAGAAGGACTAGACTATTTACAAAGACTATAGAAAGTCTAGTAGTAAGTAAGTCTAGAGCTCCTGGTTTGAGGTTTCATATATCATGGGACTAAATTGAGTGACCTCGTACACCATACCTACCAAAATTTACTATAGGTACTTGTTAAAAAGTCTACGGAAATATCACGAGAAAACCCTGCGTGTTTCCGATTAACCTGAAATATTGTCTAAATATAACTTTTCAATACATTTCAGCGAATATTTCCCATCGCAACATTTTTATTTAAAAACATCGACTATGCAGACAAAATAGATGAAATAGTCTAAAGTGCAGTATCCAATGATCCGTGGTTCGATATTATTCTCACAAAGCGACGGTGCCCATCAAATCACCAGCCTCGCTAGAACGCACATTTCAAATATTAAAATCCATTTTAAAAGTGTTTTTCTGACTATATTTATTTCTGCTACGCTATACGAGTAATTTTGTAGAACAATTTTGTTGGGTAGGAAACTTGACGTGAACTTTGATTTTTTCTCTTCATTTACAGTTCAGTGTATGGTTATCTACGTAAAATAATATTTAACTGAGTTTATTGAACTTTTATTGAATTTTAGCGTTGGTGTTGGTATGACGACCTGGGCTCCTTCGACCAGGAATGGGCATAGTTAGCAAAGGATGGAGGAAAGTGAGAGAAAGGGGGGAGACATTTGCCCAGCAGTGGGACAGCGTGAGTTGTGAAAAAAAAAATTCAACTTTGAATGAACATAGTACAAACGTTCAATAAACTCATTACGTCAAACTATTCTGCTACGAAAGTCTACGTAGAACTACGAAGCCTAGTACTTGATACCAGGAAACTCGATTGTTATAAAAAAAAAATTAACAAGTTAAGTGTTAGTACGTTTAGATTGTAGATATAAACCCGAAGTCATGCAAACTATACATGCTTAACTTTACAGATTATGCTGTGATTGTTATTGCTTTTTATAGTCAAGCTATTTGATTATATTTTGATTAGAATGTTTACCTTTTTATATTTTTTATTTAATTATTATGTAAAAGTGTTATATAGGAATACCAAACCTTGTTTTTATTGGAATATTTTATGATCAAAAAGTGTTTAGCCAATTTTTTCATTTGGTAAATGAGAAACCTGTCAAGCGCAGCGAGCAGAGACGTGTTCATTCTGATTGACATGGTCATAGTGAAGGAGCGCAGCGGGGTACCTCAAGGGTTATTGAAAACTAGGCCCGCCTTGTTTCACCACAGGTTGGGGCGAGGGTGCCCACTACTGCGATTGGGTTTGTCAAACTTTTTAAAAGAATATTTTTATGGAGTCCTCTTTTAATTTTGTAAATAAAGTTTCTAAGTAAACAAGTTAAATTAAAACAAGTGGTACGTATAGAGAGATCAGTTAATTCCACGTAAGTATATACAAGAGTTCTATTTAAAGTATGCTAAAAGGGTCTTTAGGTCTAAGCAAATTAGTTTGCTTAGAAGTCAAACTTAACTCTCAAGGATGGAAAAACACATCAGAAAATAGTGTTAAGGTATATTCTTTTTTATATGTAAGTACTTACTTTTTATGATGGAAAAAATCAGCTTAACAAAAACGTTGCAATCTAAGCTCAGTGACACACTTGAGTGTAGAAAGATAATACAACATGTCTCCACGGGATCCGTTAATAGAAGAAACCTTATTTGAATATTGTCCCCAATTCGCGGGGGGTAGTGCAAATTAAATCTCTAGGTGCCTACTGTGCAGGTAGGGCAATATGGGGTTACTTTTGTTTGTTGAATTAAGTGAAATGGATGAAGCCATACGTCGTTTACAATATTTACCAAGCAAATAAAATAAATATTTGTTCATTACAATATGCGGTAGCGTTATTGATAAAGCAATTAGTTCGATAGATGCTAGTGATTATTTGTACCGGTAGTTATCACAACAAAATTTAAAATAAACAATTTTCAAATAAAAATCTTCAGTATAAAAAAATATTAATGTACGGTGTCTGTCATTGAGCCAAATAATATTAAAAACTAAACAAAATACCTACTCCGCGAGTATTGTACCGAATATTTGGCAATATTAAAAATACTAAAACATGGCAACATTCGGTCGTAGGTTGCGTGAAAAATGAGCGGCCCGCGGCGATAGCTCGCCTAATGAACTAGAACGGCGATAGCGTGACCCGTGTGCACGCGCCTTTACGCTGCACTGGATTACCAGTTTAGGAATAAAAATATGCTGTGTTTTGACCTGTGTTTCATCTGATAAAATTTAGACAACTACTACTAAGCTTATTACAAAGTTTAAATGCTCTGTATAATGATCTAATTAGAAAAGATAAGAAAATAATTATGTGTATGTATTTTTGTATTCCAAACAACAATTTTGTGCGGATTACTCCAACCTAACTATACCGGTAATTTTCTTTCGGTAACTAGTCAGACGTCAACAAAAACAAGAATATTAGTTCAGTCGATGAAATATGATATTTAATTACTTATAATAATTATTATAGGTCACATCTCACAGCAGGGTAAAACACATTATTTCATTGATAACACAGATTAAAAAAATCATAGATATTTATAGCAAGAACTATTTCGATTTCTCTATTTCTTTTTATTTATAAATTGTAGTACGTCCTACTTTTCGTTGCGAGTAATAAGGATGACATTGGTTTGGTAAAAGGATGTCAAACCAAACGCACGAGCCAATAAGTTAAATTGAAATACCTTCCTGTACCCACGAAGTCTTTCAGAGTAATTGGTCAGCTTAGTATGTGACTAGGGACGTACAGAGAGAAATATGATTTAATACGATGCACATTGTTTAGTAGACGACTTTTTTTTATTTATCCTGCTACTTGATAGACTACTGTGAATTGTGTATCAAATCTAACTCAATTTTGAAAAGTATTTTTGAGTTGGTACCAGGAGATAAGAGATCTGAGAGGATGTTTCCTATGCCTTGGAATAAGAGATACTATATTATTATACAATATAAGAGATACATAATAATGGATCAACTGCTTTCCTTTCCTTTCGACTACCGCATACGAATACCAAAAATAAAAGATAAGGCGAAAAGGCTATTTTACTAAACTGTCGTTATGGAAACTTCAACTTGATCTTCAACTATAGACCAGTTTAAAATTTAAGTTTGTCTATTCAACATGGCAACACAATACAGATACGTTTTCAAATCTATCGACAAACAAAACACGAAGGCTAGCACAAGTTTGTAGCACATCACTATCAGAACCTCTTTGCAATTTGAATAGCTATACAACATTAAAAGTACAGGGTGTCCCTGAATAGACGAGAGCCGTATTCATTCGCTAAGTGAACCTTCATGGGGCGATCACTTGTCAGTTCGACTTATACATTTTTTGAAAAATTTGGAACGGTGTTTAAAAAAAATATTGTATAAAAAACTTTTATAGATACAATTTTGTTTATAACTAAGTACATTAACGGCCGGTTTCTCGAACGATGATCAACGAAAAAAACAAATAATTAATATGTGTCAAACTCGGATCAATCGTGATTTTGGTTTCCAGAAACCGGCCGTAAGTGTCAAGCTGCTGGGTTTCCTTAAAAAAAACAATTATCTCCATGTATTTTTTGTTTTGTTTTTATGTGACTCTCTCTCTAATTAGGTAAATATGGAACGACAGGTAAATATGGAAAGTAACCAGATCAAACATGAAGTAAGCCAAAGTTCATTTCGGAACATGAAAATAAAGATACAGTAACAAAATTAGTGTGGTATGGAAGAATGTGTATGAGAGGGTGAGAGGGTGTGTGTGTGAGTGAAATGTGAGGAAATAAAATGTATCATGTATTTATCTTTTTCTAACGAAATCGTGCAAGATTCGTGTCGGTAGAGCATAGGCATAGAGAAAGTTTAATTTTGGAAAAAAATATCAGATATTTACGAAGAAACTTCCGAAAACATTATCGTAATGAAAACGAACGATTCTATCCAATTGTTATTTCAGAGCTAATTCCGAAATTGCCCAAAAACCAACTGATATTGAAAAAAACCGTATAAGGAGAGTTTTTCCTCAATTTCTTGGAGGTACTTGATTAACTCGCCGTAATTATTTTCCCGTCTCCAGGGCTGCAGTCACACTGAAACAAAAATATATTTGAATACAATATTATAATATTACAATCTTCTGTCCGTGACATTGTTCCCATTCCGTTTATTTGTTAAGTTGCATTTTGTAAAAAAAACTTAATATACTTACTTACTCCGCTGGCTCAGCGACCCAAAGTGTGTCTTGGCCTCCGACAAGAGAATCCGTCAACCTTTCCTATCCTGCGCTCGCGCCTGCGAAGAAAAAAACTTGTTTAATAATGTTTTTGCGCATTAATCTCAGTTAAACAATTTTAATAGGTAACTTGGAATAGAATAGCTCAAGACTGATACTTTTTATCTGCAAAAATCAGCAAGATCTTCACGAGCCAAAAAGGCCGTAAGTCAGAAAATAAGTCATGGTTTAAAATAAATACGTTTTTTTGCGACAGAGAAATAGTTTGTAACACAACCGCAGCTATCAAACCCTTGTTCTTATTTTAATATTCAATCAATCAAAACATTGATTTCAGGTAACTTATTATACATACAAAGTAAATTAATTTTCAGTGTGAGTGTAGTATTTGTCGGTGTGAATGCGTCCTAAGGCCGCGAGGGATTTGTATAATCCTGATTGGGTACGTATTGCGAATCGATGGCGTGTGGCCGCACGTGGCGTGCGTTATCTGATAGACGTCATTTCAATGAACTGGGGCTCGTGATCAACTTATCAGTTAATTATTTTCTCGAGAGAGTGTTTATTATTCTTGATGTAGTCCAGAGGCTCGAACACAGTTGTAATTGTTGGACGCGCGTCAACATCCGCTCATTTGCAAAATGTTGCAGCGTCACCGCGCAGTGTACCTATAATAACGATAACTTTACGCTTGTCACATGACGACCGATGTGGCGCGGCGGGCGAACCCGTAACCTCCGCCTGCGACGCGGAGGTTACGGGTTCGATTCCCGCCTTGTGATAAATGTTTGTACGATCTGCAAATATTTATTCCGGGTGTTCTGTGTATTTTATATGTATAATAAAAAATATCTATCTGTGTAATGTATTGTATTAAGTATATCAGCCTTCCAGTACCCATAACACAAGCTCTGCTTATCTTGGGGCTAGATGATGTTGTGTGGATTGTCCAGCATTAATTATTTTATATATTTATTATGTAAATTTTACTGAGTACCAAATAACATTCTATTAACTGACAATATTCCACATTTTTTTATTGTGAATACAGACAGAAACTAATAAAAGCAAAGTACATGAACACGAGCAGATTTACACACTCGCTTAGACATAATTAAACGAAGATTGAATTAAAAATTTGCCAAGTAAAAGAGAATTAAAGTTGACGACATTCGCTACCTACCGACTGGGGACCGACGATAAGGCGACAATAGGAATTCTCGACTGCCCTTACCCCTCTTACTCAAATAACCACCTAATTTCATTTCTCATAGAGCTCATTTTCTCAGTTTTTATGCCGAAGAGCCTGTTTAACCTAATTACCACTTAGTTTCTTGCGAGATACGACCCATTATTATGTAATTTTTATTGCAAGCATTATGGGGTGTAGGGTTGAACGCTCTGTGGATGGCTCTATACGTAAACGTTTTTGGAATGCGCTGAATTATGAGATCGTGTTATAAGAACTAAATAAAGTTATTATTAAATGAAGTTATTACCTTATAAGTACTTTTATAATTATCATCTAAAATTTCCATAAGCTACAGGAATACTTTCATGGCTGAGTTGATTAGGTAATTATTTAAATTGTCTTAGTGTCTCAGCCACCTTATAAACTTACTATACGTAATGAAGTGATAAATAAATAAATAATGCTGGACAATCCACACAACATCATCTAGCCCCAAGCTAAGCAGAGCTTGTGTTATGGGTAATAGAAGGCTGACATACTTAATACAGTACATTACATAGATAGATATTTTTTTATTATACATATAAAATATCCAGAACATGTTCTTGAATTAAAACAAAGTGTGAAGAAAATGTTGTCACGATGTTCTTTAAATTTTTAAATTTGATATAGGTACTATATTTTAGTCACACAAAATCAGGTGCGCAAATAATTGCTTCGCCAGAAAACTTAGCAAAGTCACTTTTCAGTTCAAAATTAAAGGGTGCTTTTAATCAGGAGTTCCCGTTTCGTTGAAAAACTTTCGGGACTGAAACAAGAGAACTTGGACTGCGCCCTTTATAAGTTAAAGTGACATTTTCCGTACAATAACCGGGTTTAATACATAATGTTGAGAGTTATAAGTTCCTACCATTGGTTTTTCTCGAAATTCTTCATTGTATTTTAAAATTTTGTTTTCTATTCCATGGAAGTCATCATTGATGGAATTTTGACCAAAGATTCTGTTCTGTCAGCCAGTGCAAATTTGTTTAAAAAAACTCGACTACAATTCACAAAACGGCTAGAACAGCCGAGTAGTGGATTGTAGTCGAGTTATTTTTGACGTTCACCTTTAATGGTGTTCTGTGAAAGGTGAACCACTCACAATACACTCTGTTAATAGTAACTTGATAGGCTTCTAATTGTGGACAAGTTTCGGTGGCGGTTCATAGTAGGTACAAGTAGTTATTGAGCAACAGTTCATTGATTGATGAGTGAGCACAAGTCTTATTATATCCTGACGTGCTCCGTATTTTATGAATCTGTCAGTGAATTGTTTCTTTTCAAATATTTTAGAGGTTATCGCGTCTTATGCTCATCGCCCATAAATATAAGTTAAACGTAAATAAATATAAATAAAAGTCACGATACCTTTTTTATGCGTTAATACCATAGACTTTATCAGGCATGGAACTTAACATTCTTAAGATCAGATGGACCTGCTTTTCGAGGGTACTAATGTTAAGTGCCACCCTCTGGGCACGTCTTCTAAGAACGCGCCTTATTAGACATTGCACCAAATAAACAAGTATGAACCATTGAGTTAAAAAAATGAAAGATTACATTTTAGGCCCTACATTCCCTTAGTCAACCCATTCTCTTCTTAACTCATCGAAGTAAAACGGGATCAATTTATTAAGTCTGATTAGGTCTTGATTAAAACACAAAAAAATCCTCTTCAATTAAACTTTGGAGGCAAAAGGTGATTGAGCCTAAAACAAAACTTGTTGTAAACGTAGGTAGTATTGTAGGTTTCCGAGAAAAGGGAACCGTTATTTCGTTATTGTAATATTCTTTAATGTAGGTATTTATGTATAAATAATGCTGGACAAACCACACAATATCATCTAGCGCTAAGCTAAGCAGAGCTTGTGTTATGGGTAGGTACTAGAAGACTGACATACTTAATACAATACATAGATTTTTTTATTTTTTTTATTTAACCTATTGTGTCCCACTGCAGGGCAAAGGTCTCCCCCAAATTCCTCCAATCATCCCGATCTCCTGATTACATAGATAGATATGTTTTATTATACATATATATATAAAATACCAACAACTCCTGGAATACATATTTGCAGATCGTACAAACATTTATCCCAAGGCGGAAATCGAACCCGCAACCTCCGCGTCGCAGGCGGACCTTCGCCCGCCGCGCCACATCGGTCGTCATTTATGATTTTTTAATACCTATTTTATACATTGTTTATTTGAATTTACGAAAAAATACTTAAACATTACATTAAAAGTTAGGACCCTGATTAGATTAGAACTATAATTAGGAATGTAATTGATGCAAAAAAAAGAATATTTAATTTCGTCTGAGAGAGATATCAAATAATATCCACGTCATTTCCGCTATATAACTGCCGTCAAAACACGGTAATATGTAGTTTATTAAAAAACCAAAGCTTAGCTTATTGATTTGTATTGTTTAATTTGTATTCAGACGCTTATGAAACATGTTATTATGAGCTTTTACTGGTTACTGAACTTGACTTCTGAAAAGGGTTTTAATAAGTAACCTTAGCACTAGTTTTTACTTAAAATAGTTTTTTTTATATTTTTTATTTACTAAACATGGTATGCTAGTTCCATCGTAACCTAAAAACTAATATCAACAAAAACAACTTATAAAACAACTACTTACTATTAAGTATATAAGGTATAGTATATTATACTATTATAAGTTATAACTATTATTATAACTATTGTTATAACTATTATAATTATTATTATTCACAAAAAAACATGTTGACAAGTTTAAAAAGTTATCTACTGTTGTAATATTATGACGGGTATTATTTATATTATTTATATATGTATTATATATTATTTATATTAATTATTCAGTAAAATCACAAAGATCATTTAGAATTATCTTATATAGGTACTGGTGATTCTAGGTGCCAGTTCCACGTGACCATAAGTCCGTAGAAATCTCTTTCAGAAAAAGTACTACTGCTAAATAAATAAATAAATAATGCTGCAACATCATCCAGCCCCAATCTAAGCAGAGCTTGTGTTATTGGTACTAGAAGACTAACATACATAATACAATACATTACATAGATAGATATTTTTATTATACATATAAAATAAATAAGCTTCTGGTTTGCCAGAAAACCATAAAAGCTATCACAAATTCTTAATAAAACTAATAATTGCGTTCAATATAAAGTGATTTCAACGTTCCTGCCATTCCCCAGGTCTGGCGAGTTGAGTTCAAAAGAAATTAATTAATCGTCAACCTGCCCCGGGCATAATGTTTTCTCATTAACGGCTCCACTAAGATTATTTCGCTGTACCTTCACCATTAGGCCCTTTTCACATTCACTTGTCCGTTTTATTATTGCCTTGACAGAACATGATAAAAGTTTACCTACTTAATTTTTGGTAAACCACATTCAGTAGCTCTACCATGAGATGTCACAGTAAAATCGCCTGACTTTACTACAGTAGTTACGTCAATATTAGTATTACGAATTTTAGTACCCAACTATCCGCTAGAGGCGCTGTACAAATCTTCATACATTTTTTTAACTAGCGAGTCTATTAAATATAGTATAGTAAAAACTCATGGTAGAGCTACAGTATCATTCTCATTTTACGCGCTCCCCAAAGTAAAGTTTGAAATACTTATAATCAATACTCAATATAATTTATTGCATTCATGGTACATGTCAGGTTACAAATATTGTTAATGTTAGTTTCACACATGAACCCTCTTTAAAGGTATTACTTACTTGATTTAAATAAAATGAGGTAAATATACCGAGAAGTACATCAGCCATTGTTTAATCAGATATCTATTTATATCAGATCTTAAAGATACAAACTATGGAAGACCTATTATAATTATTGAGTTCACTTACCGTTCATGACAGTACTACCGTGTAAATGTACTGAGGCATTTACTAATCACTTTAAAACTCGCTTGCCAACTGAATTGAAGACCGTGCCTACTGTTCAATTGAAACATAGGTCTAGGAATTTACCTAACAGTATTTTTTTTGGTAATAATTACCGAGCTACATTAAGCCATCAAATCTCATAGACTAAAAATAACTGCATCAAAGCACTCGCACTAATCAGTCTGATTGCTATTAAAAACATCCATGCAAATTCCGTGTATTTATTAAAAATATTTCAACTCACAAAAGAGATCGCAAACGTTTCACGCAACATAATACCCAAACAATGGGTCGTCGGCGCAAAAACGTTTTCTACGAAACGGCACAGTACGTAGTTACGCGTCTCACTGATTTCGTAAATACGCTGTTTTTTTAGCGCAGGTAAACTTCAACTCGACGAGATATTTTATAGTGTTCAATTATTATTCGTTTCGCTGAAAGCGAGCTAACTGAATTACACTAACTATTTGCAATCGAAACTGCGAAGGAGCGTTCAATAAAAGCGAACGAGCGCTCGGAAACATTTTCTTTCGTTGTTTCCTTTCACATTATCGTAGGAGGGGATGAGGCGGGTCCGGCTCGTACGGGGCTCGCATTTAAAAGCGATATAAAAAAACTTGGGCTTTTATTTCGCAGGATGACCTAAGTGGCCGGCCGGACCGTACAAAAACCCTCTTCGACTTACCTGTATTTTTCCACTTATTTATCCAACGTTTTTACATTCGCACTGTTTGTTAGCGAGGCTCGCTTTGTCTGTTAGGAAGATCTTGTTTTTTAACGAGTACTTAGGGTCTAATTAAAAGGAAAGCCCCGCACGGACAGTCGAGGCCTTTTGATGCCCACTGTTATTACGTTTCATGTATTAATTCAATTTGCTTGGATGGAGTTTCGAGTGGAGTGCCTGTGTTGTGTATTTTTTGGGCGCGTTATTAAACTTTTTGAAGTGGTTGTATCCTCTAACGTGGTTCTTATTAAGATGATTAATTTACTTGAGTAAACATAAATGGACCGGATTAATATATGCTTGTGACCTGATCAGTACCTATCTCTTAAGTATCGTGTGTAAGAATCGTGTGTAAGGCTTGTTCCAGTGAATTACAAGCGACAACATTTCAGATGCGTCGAGTCAAAAACATAGCTTTTTTTTTATTCAAACTAACCCGTGGGATAGTTCTTTGTTCAAAGATACGAGTGTCGGTTTAACAGGTAATAACATCAATATTACAATTTTGATGAGCAATAAATTCGACGTTCGAGTGGTAATGAGGAACAGCCATCGCTCGCAGCATTTACAGTAACTTAAGTCACATCGACAGTAAACGTCAGTGCGAGAAATGACCACAGGGAGGCTGTGGCGCGGACTCCATTACAAGTTTTATCTCTCTTATGACAGATGGCGCAATAAAATATATTTATTTTAAATCAGGAACGAAATAACTTCAAATAATGAGAGAGCACGTGTCCTCCGGGATCATTATTGGATCGAATATTGGACGTTTCGGTATGAGATAGCTCTTTGATTTACTACTTGACTTTTGAGCGTACTAAATCACTTCTTTATAGAAGTTGAGAAAACTATTAGCTATTATTGGCGAACTACGAGGGCCTTTTGTGTGGCCCTCGACCTGCGAGACGCGATACTTTTTATATTTGTGAGTTATACGATTTTGCGATTTGCGTGCCGAAATGCGTATTGTAAAGTATTTTCGTGTGTTATATATGGGGAAATCTGTCATGTTTTTTATGTTGCTTTTGATATCTCTTTTGTAAACTTATAGCTTATAAATTATGACGTCCATAGTATGTTTATAAATATGTTTTTCCGTTGCCGCTTTTCCTATAAACTTCATTATATTATATCTGGTCGACAGTTTTATAAAATAGAACTTTATTTAATATATCTATGTAAAAACTGAAAATTATCAATGTATTTTTTCTCCTACAAACAAATAAGTAGATATATATACGGGATAAGTCATTAATTATATAATTCATACAAGTGTTTTGAAATTTTGAATCCCAGTGAAAAGAACTCATGCAAAAATTAAAAAAACTAATTGTGGAAATCCATTATTTTCATATAATTTGTACAACTGAAAAAGTAGTACTTGCGTCTAGTCGAAGCGACGCGTGACCCGAGGGCTGGTGAGTATCTGGACCAACGTATCAGCATTGCTATTCAGCGCGGCAATGCAGCCAGTGTCTTGGGTACGCTTCCGATTGGTACTGATTTGGATCAGTTGAACTATCTATAGATCGTTTGCAACGGTCTGTAGATAGTTCAACTGTTTCTTATGTATTTTATATGACTATGTACATTTTGTAAATACTGTATAGTCGTAAGTTTGTTTGTAAATAAAAAAAAAAAAAAAAATTGTACAACTAAGTTTTATATGGAATGCGAGACGATCATCATTCGCTACAAATTATGTAAGGATATTTTTCGCACGTGAAACTGAGTCTAATAGGGATTAAACGTTATACATATAGGGTGTCCTATTTAAGGCTTCAGATAAAGATATTCTATGTTTATCCAGTTGTGCATATAGGATGCTCCACTTATTTTTAAGTATGTTCCCATTTTTCATTCATCCAATAAGAAAAAACAAAAAAAAGTGTTTCGGCCGTAAGTGTTCTTCTAGCGAAAAGTAAACGAGAATTATCTGTGGTATGATTAGGAACACCCTGTAGTTTAAGGGCACTATTTTATGGTGGAGATTAGATGGAGCCACGCTGTCTGCTGTGTGAGGTCTACCATTGTTGTCAAGTTTTTTATTTTCACTATGATGAATTGTCTGAGTGACTTATTTAGTGATTTAATTCTTTAAATGTTAGTTCGTAAGTTAGTGGAACCTGCGATTTTAGAATGCAGGTTTTAATGCAGTGTGGGTTTATTAAAAATAAAAACTTATGAGCGGTGTTATTGTTCTAAGTATGTATGATTGATTATAAGAATTTTGTTTTTTTTAACTTATAAAAATAAATTTAAAAAAATTAAAATTATGTACTCAATCTAAAATTCTTTAAAAATTTATCTAAAATTCTAAAAATCTCGTTTTATCTAAAATAAGATTATCTAAATTCTTGCTTATTTACTTATTTTATACTTTTTAGGTACCTACTTTGAACGGAGGAAAATAAACGTTAGTAATGGTTAGAATAAAACTCGAAATAAACATTCCCTACCATAAATAATATTCCAAATACAACATTTATTGGTTACCATTTACGCTATTAACAAATAATCAAGGGATTAGTAAGAATAGACTTCATCACAACCTCCCACGATCACCCGAATTCATTCACAAAACCCCTTTGTATAGCGATGATCGAATTACAAACTACCAATAAAACCTCCGTCATATAACTAATAATTTATAACATCGCGCCAGTGAATATAAAAATGATGTTTAAAACAAACCATTAAACCATTTTATTCGAGATTCTCTAACAAGGATTTCCCTTAACCGGATCGGGAGCACACCTGGGTACTCAAAATTTGCCCTAAAAGGTCCCAAACGACATCACATCCCAACTCCAAAACAGCACATATCATAATCCGTGCCAGAGAAAAATCAATTCATTGCACTACAAATTAGGGTTCAAAGTTGATTGGGTAGGATGAATCATGTTGGTAGCTATTGGACATAAGTCATTCCGGAAGCAAAGAGTGCCGAGATGGTAGATTTTTAAAATGGAACGTTTGATTTGCATTTGAATAAGAGCCCCCGGCGACCCAGGTGCGTCGGTACAGTCGAGTCCAAAACTTTTTTCACGTGGACAAGAGTTAGCAGTTTAGCACAAATTAATATGGATGTCCGCGTGAAATCGACGACGTTGTCAGATTTGCATACGAATAAAACATGCTTTTTATTTCTATTATAACATAACTGAAGTCTTAAATTACACCTTGCAGGTTAACGAACATTAATGTTTGTTGCTTGTGAGTTTATTTGTATTTTATGTAGGTAAGTCTTTAAATTAACAAATGCATATAACCATTCTAAATGGCGTAATCTTACCGTTCACTTATAAAAAAACATTAAGAAGAGAACCTAAAGACATATTTAAATTTCAATGGTTAATTATTTCAATTAAAATCACAACCAAACTGGTTGTAACTTCCTGTAAAAATACAAAATGTATTTTGTTCATGATTGTATAACCAAAATAAAAGGTACCAACCTAATATTCATGTGATTTTCATTTTTAACAATCTAGCAGAGGAAGGGGCATACACGTGTTAGTAGGTACCAACTTATCAGATTTGAATTATACTTTTCTACTAAGGTCATGGGTTCGGAAGTCAGACACTGAATTAATTTTTAAGCTATTTTTAAATGTCTCACTTTGAGTTTGCCAAAAAAGTTCTGTCGGTAGATGTTAGTAGAATATAGACAGATTAATGAATTACAAAATATATTTACTATCATATATTTTAATAAAGGCTTGTGTACTAGTTGGCCTACACATCCAGCCATTATTATTGATAGTAAGGTATCAAAACGGTGGCAGAGCAACCAAGTAATTAATTTATTTGTAATGTTAATTTGTAAATTTAATTCACAAATAAACTTAAGACTATTACAGTAGGTACTTACAAAATGTACACAAGCATATAAAATACATAAGAAACAGTTGAGCTATCTACAGATTTGTAAATTAATTTATGTATACACAGTTTCTGTATGCGATTGTAACAGTGGTGGACCGTGCATTTCAGAATGGATTATATGTACTAGTTATCATTTCAACTTTACAGACTTTTTCTACAATCATGCTAAGTGATTAAATAAGTCGGATATAACATCTACCAGCAAAGAACAAACGATGTGTATCTGAACACGAAAACCTCATGATATTTACGATAACAAGAATGCTTACACACTTTTTATCGGCCATGTTTGAGCCAATGTTCGTTCATTGTTTGAGTTTTTATTATCAGCAGAACAAAGGGCGCGTAAACGGTAGCGTTATCGGCCTCTCATCAACCTTACACTTTTTATAATTTGTTTTTAGGGATCCGCACCTGAATTGTCTTGATTAAACCCGAAAATACAATGTTTTTAAGCTATTGCATAGCTTCTATCGTGGGCCTTGAGCGTGGAGACCGAATCCAGAAATTCAGTAACGAAATAACCTAACGCATGCGTAATCCAGCAAAAAAATGCTATGCTATAGCTTTACCGCGGCAGTCCCCGAGTGCCACGCGTCTTTTTTGTCTGGATGGTTCTTCTTCTTGATCGGGATTACAGGTAGCTAAAATGCTGCAAAAATGCTGATAAGAAGTGTTCTTATCACAAAGATTTTTCGTTACATTTAAAAAATGATTGTTTGAATATGAATAATAGATAAGGTAAAAGCGTAATTTTATTTTTATTTACTTAGGATAGGTACTCAACTCGGGTTTACACTTTACATTTTTAAGTAAGTACTAAGCATGGAATTACGACAGTGTTACCATAACTTATTTACTTTTAATTAAGTTTATATTAAATTTAAGTATTTTCATTTTTTGTTTCTTTTGATAAGACAAGTTATTTAGAATCATAAATGTGAAAACATAATTGGTGCTCAGTTATTTTTAATATTAAGTTGTTTTTAATATAATTTGTAACACTGTTTGTTTTCCGACTTAAATAAAATAATTACAGGGTACCACAGCGAGCTCAATAGTACAGACAACAAATATAATTAAAAAGAAGACATATGAAAAGATAAAGTAATATACAGAACACTTAATATTTTTAGCTAGTTCTTACTTGGTGTCACGAATTTATATTTAAGAAAGCTGAGATGTGTTGCGGGCGCGATACGCGATATGGAGCGCGGGTTTTGATGATTCTCGCAGATTTGATAGTCGGAACCTCAAGTGTCATGTTCCTTTACAAAAAGTATGGGAACGTGGTTTTATAATGGGAACTTATTTTGAGCATGTCATGAGAGTTGTCTTGAATTTTGTTTTTTTTTGTCGTATTCTTCGTAGATAAGTATTATAAAAAGAAAACATTTTTTATGAATCAAATATTATATACAAATTCGTTAAAAAAATCTTTGTAAATACGCGTGTATCGAAATGATGTATTTATTCATCTAAAGTTGTTAGAATTTTCCCTTTACATAAGATTCTCTTTTTTTTTTCCAAGATTCCAATGGGAAAATATAATTTATAATGACATGGTTTTAAAAATCTCATGTCAAAGATATACTAAACTCAAAATTAAAATGTATGAATATTTAATCAAAATCCTTTAAAAAGCTTAAAAATAATAATAAAAATAACTAAGTATTATCGCACTATATGAGTATTCTATGTTAAGTGCAATAACAAACGCCGCGTGTACATCCAATCTCATAACTACAGTCGGACCGAAAACTCCTTAGTAATTTCTATGACTTAACTATTGACCTCGTTAGTTCAAACAAAACGGCAGTCGGAGTCGCGTGTAAAACAACCGCACACTTCACGTGCCTTTTCCTCTCGAAAATAACTCATCGCGGCTTTTCACGAGGTGTCATTAATTCCGGCTTTGTGGTGCGCCCGCGCCCGCGTCAGTTAAGCTCGCGGGGATTCCAACTCGTCTGAATAATTACCGACAATCTTAAAAATATGATTATTGTCTATAACAATATCGTAATAAAATATATGGGTGTAGAGTATTTTAATATCTAAAAATCTTATTATTAATTTATTTCATTAGAAAACGAACCATCTGTAATGTAATGTGGAGTGTAAACTAAAACTAAATATATTTTTTTGCTAAATTGTAGTTTGTTAAGATATCTGTAACTCTGGAAAGTAATTTTATTAGTCAAGAATAATTTGGTTTTTCTACTTTAACATAAATTATTCAAAATATGAATTTACATTGATTAGTATAACTAAACATCATTAGTAAAATAAATAGGGCAATCACAATTCGCTTTTAGTTTGCTTGAAAATTGATGGTTTAAGTTTGTATTGAGTTTATCCAAATGTAGGGAGAAATAACGTAGTTGGCAACCCTGGCCCGCTACGCTCAACGCTCAGCGCGATAATGACGCGCTCTCAACGTGACGTTGTTCTTACCTCATTAACAAAAATGTTGGCGACTTTCTGTTATTCCATTTACCATAGGTAAGTATGTAGGTAAATGCAAGTTTTCGTTTTGTTATTGACTGTACATAATACGTTTTGACTAAAATCATATGTTGATATCATGAAAAACTAATTATAATGCGGCGTTAGGCACTAAAATATAATACTAAAAATCTAAATATAAGGATTTTTTAAAGATTTTTGTTATGTAAAATAAATAATTTGCGAAAGCATTTTCTTAATCGCCTTTTACAGCAGCCATAAAACTGTAATTACTGAAAATATTAACTGAAATAAAAATTAATTAGCGTTATTAATTAGCGAGCTTAATCACGGACAAAATATCGTCCACATAATAAAGCAATTTAGAAAAATATCACTTCCCATCGAAAATATTTTCGCGAAGAAAATATGCGTGAATAATAATACATTTTTGATTTTCCAGGGAGCGGCCCTCGAGCCGTTTCTTTTAATTACTGCGGCCAGGCGGTGGTGGCACGGTACATAGCTAACAGTAACACAACTACAACTTGAGTACCAGTGTTACAATAGGACTGACCCGACAATACTTTGAACCTGTGTCATGGACACAGGTTCTTATACTAAAAACTGTAAATATACAGAAGTTTGTCAAAGCTAGCAAGAAAACCACGTCAGTATTTTTACTACAATTATAATAACTGACGAGTAATTTGTCAGACAGTCAACGTTTACCATCATTTGTAATTATTATTGCCGATTTCAGTAGTTATGTTAATATTTTTGCAACGGAACAGAAGAAAATATACACACAAAATATTTCAAAAAATGTTTAAAATTATTTTGAATATTACTTGTGGTAGACTGCGATTCTTTTTTCTATTTGTAGTAAGTACATAATTTTATTAACTTTTGTGTAACGAAACACTAAGGCATTCTTAGATCACTAAGGTTGCAAATTGACCTATCGCTGATAAACGTTATTTGTGATGTCACTTAGGCATAGTGCTACTACTGGTAAGATATTTACCGTGCAGTGGGTGGCTCAGCTCGAGAAAATATTTAGCTACGCGTCCGCGCCAGCCCTCGTAATTACTAATGAGCTTATACTTAAGTAGTTACGTGTATATACTATAGTTGCTAAAAAAAGACGAGCGTTTTTACGGACGTATTAAAACATAAGTTGCCTTCATAGGAAGATTTGTTATATATAAAAGTTTTACGCATTTAAAAAAAATATCATTGATATTTTATAAAACGCCATCTAGCTAAACAACTAGCAAAATAAAGGCTGGACTCTATACTTGATCGCAAAAAAACATATTTAGGTATGTTTTTTTCTTAGTTAAAAATAAATTTAAATGCCCAGTCAAATTAAATAAACTGACCAGATAAAAAAAGCAGTTATTGTCAATATCTGCAAAAGTTAGGTAAGTACATTATATCTTTTTTCCCAAAACTCTCAGAAGACATTAAAAAAACTGTGTAAAATTATATTTTTAACGAAGAAAATATAAGATTTCGTAATTAAATTTTCATTTAATTGCGGTTGCGTGATTGCGTCCTTCAGGTGAGAAGTCTGCGTATTTTGTAAAAACGTTAGGAAAATGTTTCTATTTCATGGGATGAATAAGGACTCCTTTATGGACGATATTTATTTGTCAAAATTTTAAATAAAAAAAAAATACTCTGATGTCCTCCTCCTCCTTGCGTCGTAATCCTCACTGCTGAGGGTCGTGACCCCCTCCTTGGATCACCTTATCTCTGATAATGTTTCGCCATCGCGATCTGTTTCCGGCAACCTGTATGGCCTCGTGAACTTTCACCTCGAGAGTGGTGCGGATCTGGTCGGACCAACGTGTTGGACTTCGGCCACGCGGTCTCTTGCCATCGACTTTCCCAGTTATTAAAAGTTTTTCGAGATTAGCACTCGGCTTCCTAGCTATGTGACCGAAGTACTCAAGGACTCGTTGTAGGCAGATAGACGACAGCCTAGTAGTGACTTTGAGTTCCTTGAGAATCGACACGTTTGTTCTCCGTGCCGTCCAAGGTATCCGCAGCATTCTTCTCCAGCACCACATCTCGAAGGCATCCACCCGCCTGCGATCACATGCTTTAAGAGTCCATGTTTCTGCGCCGTACAGGAATATAGAAAAGACTAGGGTACGGATGAGTCTTACTTTAGTCCTATTGGTGATTCTCCTATCCTTCCATATTCCCGCCAGCTGACTCATTGCATTTTTGGCCATACCGATCCTCCTACGTATCTCCGGTTCACAAGAGCCTGTGTTACATATATTGGAACCTAGGTAGATAAAGTTATTGACTATTTCCAAGTTCAGCGCCCCGGTAAGCTCGAGTTGGTTGGAGCGGTCCACTATCATAACTTTGGTCTTAGATTTATTTATATGTAGTCCCAGTGCGTTGCTAATACGCTCCATTCTGTTCAGGAGGCTTATCATTTCTGATTCAGAGGATGCTAGTAGGGTAGTGTCATCCGCGTACCTGAGATTAGTTATTTTGACACCACCGATACTGACTCCTCCTGTCCATCCATCACAGGTGTGTCTGATTATGTACTCTCCGTATGCGTTAAACAAAATAGGGGAGATAATACACCCTTGTCTTACACCCTTCTGAAATGAAAATGGATTGGATGTTACCGTATCTACTCTAGCAACACCTTGGCTACTCTGATAAAGAGATTCAAGTAGTCCAATAAGGTGAATCGGTACTCCCAGCTCTTCAAGAACTCTCCATAGATGAGACCAGTTTACGCAGTCAAAAGCCTTGCTATAATCCACAAAACACATGATGAAAGGTGTGTTAAACTCGTAGGCCTTCTCAATTAACTGCCTTACATTTAAAATGTGCTCGCGGGTTCCCCTGCCCTTCACAAAACCTGCCTGCTCTTCAGGTATCTGCCAGTCAATGAAGTGCCTTATCCGATTGTTGATAATATGAAGAAGGACCTTACTGGCGTGGGAAATAAGCGATAGGGTTCGATAATTATCGCATTTTTTTGTGGAGCCTTTTTTGTGTAACGGTAAAATGACGGATTTGGTCCAATCTTTGGGCCATTCACCGGTGCGCCAAATATTATCGCATATCGTGAGTAGTTGGTCAATTCCTTTCTCTCCCAGTGCCTTTAGAACTTCTGCGGTAATAAGGTCCGAACCAGGGGCTTTTTTGGTCTTCAGTGCTTTCAATGCAGCTATGACTTCTGAGCGAAGGATGTCAGGTTCAAGCTCTGAGTTTGTCCAATTTACCCGTCGTGTATGTGTAGGTGTGCTATCAAGGTCTTTGTACAGCTGCTCGCAATAGTTCTTCCAGCGATTTGCTATTTTATCAAGTTCATATAAAACCTGACCTTGTTCATCTTCAACAGTCCAAGTTTTAGGTTTAAACTGTTTTGATAATAGACGGATCTTTTTAAATAAGTCGGCGGTTTGGAACCTTTGGGAATGGCTTTCAATCTCTTCACAAATTCCTTCTATAAATTTGTTTTTGTCAGAACGGCACTGTGCATCGATGGTTTTACATAGCTTAGCGTATTCTTTCGCCACTTCAACATTCTGCAGACCAAGAATTTTCAAGTCCTTTCTGTGTTGTATAAGATCCCACGTTGATTTCGAAATATATCCCTTTTTTTTCTGTTCTGGTATTCTGGTCTTGTGTAGCTCATCTAACGCTTCATCTATGCCGCTTTTGAGATATTCCCATTGTGCATTTGAGCTAGTATCAATAGGAGAATTTGCATTGGTTAGTTTAGATTCTAACACTCTCTGAAATTGTGGTACTTCGTAGGGCTCAATCCGCTTAGGTGTATGCTGTGGGGTCTTTCGAGTCTTAAGGCGGAGCGCGAAATTAGCAACAAGAAGATTATGGTCTGAGCCACATTCTGCCCCCGGGTAGGTCTTTGTGTTCTTCACCGATGACTTCCATCGACATCCTATCAAGATAAAGTCAATCTGATTTCGGTATCGGTCGCCAGGAGATTTCCATGTATAGAGCCTCCTTGGATGGTGTTGAAAATGAGTATTAAGGATGGATAATCTTCTGTCCACACAAAAGTTGATGAACCTCTCTCCTCGCTCGTTTCTTTCGCCTAGGCCGTATTTACCTACAATATGTTTAATGTGGTCATCTGATGCAGTATTTCCCACTTTAGCGTTGAAATCGCCTAGGACGATGGTGATTTCCCGATTAGATAACTGGTCCAAAGTGGTCTCCAGCAGCCCGTAAAACTCGTCAATGCTCTCCTCCGATGACTGCGAAGTAGGGGCATAAACTTGGACAATATTAAGGTTGCACGGTTTACTGCTTATTTTCAGCGATAAAATTCTTTCTGAGATAGGATTGTACCCGAGAACGGACTTGTTGATTCTAGGTGGTAGTAAGATGCCGACACCATTAGAGCTAGCGTTATCTGCTCCAGAGAAGTATAATGTGTTCCCAGATGTTGTAGAGAAATGACCGTTTCCACGCATGTGTGTCTCGCTGATGCCCAATATACTTAGCTCCTGACACTCCATCTCCTTTTCAACAATGTCAAGTTTGCCTGCTTTAAGTAATCCTCTAACGTTCCAGGCTCCAATACGGTGATGGGAGCGTATTGATGTTTTGTGAGTAGGTTCGTTTGGGTCGCCAGTAATATTTCTCCTCTCCGAAGCCTGGCGAATCACCTCATCGGGAGCATCGGTAGCACATTTCACACTATCCGGCCCGGTCACCGGGTAGCGCCGAGCGTTAGTCGGAGCGCATAACAGATCAATATTCTTTAGTTGTACTGCCATTGGGGGGTTTTCTTGGGAAAAAAAAAAGATTAGACGGTGGGTTCCCTTGTCCTTCCGCCTTCGAACTTTTAGAGGGTATTTAGTTCCTCACGGCTTCTGTTGCCGCAATGTGCAAGCACAAAGTTGTTGGGTTAATTAACCGCCGCCCAATACTCGGCGTTGACTGTTTTACAGCTGGTTATGTCTCTTCCTCAGACCAACCCTCCTCCTTTCTCATCACGGACTTGGGACCGGCAACGGTGGAGTTAACTCTGATGTAAGAATGGCTTAATACTTTACAGGAACAATTTCGGTTATTGAACTTTCTAAGCGAACTATTATTCATTTAATATAAATGATATAAAGTGAAAAATATTTAACAAATTAATGCTTATATTTGCTAAATATAACCATTAATTAAGCTTATTAAAATCAGCTTGTTAATCCAATAAAGGCTTTTAACATAATTATTCAGAAACCATTATTTAAACACTATGTTTGTAAAGAAAGTCTAGAAAGCTAACTAAAATAGTAAGAGGGGTCATCCAGCGATGAGATTGTGGTCAAGTGCATTTTACAAAACAAGAAAAAATATTAAAGAAATGTTTTGCTCACAAGTTTTCATTTAGCCCGGAACAGCGCCGCGTTGTGAAGTAAGCTGTTGTTGTGTTTCACTGCTGCGATATTTCAGTCGAAAATAAGCTTTATGATGTTAGCTATTCAAATCATTTTTGCATACTGAAAACACGAATAAATGTTATTATCGTTTTACGTTACGACTTAACAAAGTCCATACAATCATTTTAAAGTGTTTAGACCACGTTAAGTTTACAGTAGAATAAATGGTCATATTTTTATAGTAATTTTCGTGTTGTACATAATGAAAGCTTTTGTGGTACATACAATATCTCCAATTCTTTATTTTTGTATAATATACTTAGCTAAGAATTAAGCTTAGTTTAGTTTTGTTTACATTTATAATTTTTGTACGTAACCTGCTGCTGATTGAAGAAATATTTTTTTCTCATCAATCATTATTTACCATACGTTTAAAATCGAACACTAAGTTTTTGATGTGTTTCCGAGTGAAATATCTATGTGTTGGTATTACATTTTAATCTGTCATCGTCTCCGTCGAGAGAGGCGACGCGAAAATAAGAGAAATTTCTCCGGAGCAAATTAGAGGGCTGTAATAAGAGTGGACCCGGTCGCCCTGATAACGGCCCATATTGTTGTTCCTATTATTTTTCCGGTCTCGATGAGAATATTTTTCTGGGAGGATATTTATAGGGTTTTGTTTTGCATCGTTCTGCTTCATGCTGTTTGTAGACTGGAATAATATGTTTCAAGTGTTAAAAATTCTTTATTTGTGTGTTTTATTTTATGAGGTTAAGGCAATTTTACTAAAGAGTGACAATGGGTAGGACTATTGCAGAAGTAAGTTTTCCATAGTCAATTAAGAGATGCCAAACTTACTGCGTGTGACTGTGGCGCTGCAACACAATCAATACAGCATCTGCTGGTGTGCCCATCATGTCCTAACACTTGCACCAAAGAGGATGTGAATACAGCCACAAGTGGTGCTGTAGAGCTGGCAAAACACCTCACAAGACTTATCGAGATAGCATCGACACGATAAGAAGAAGAAGTCAATTAAAGTGACACTTCTCAGCTTAGGTAGATACCTTCCTAATCGAAGACAAGTAGGTACCTACTACATAAAGTTAAATAATAATACACACCACCGGCGTACCTACTTTAAGCAAACCATAAACAGCAAGCCCGCAGCCCGTTAAATCACATCGATAGTGGCACTCCACATTAATTTCACAGCAATTATTAATGAGCAATTCGATAATTAATCGGTGCAAAAAGAGGCGAGTATCCGCCGTGGAATCGCGGCTGAATCGCTGCGGGACCGCAGTAAATCACACTCGCACAATGCCGGCAGGTGGCGTCGGCGTCGCACGATAATACCCCCGTTTAATTACGCGGAATAATTAGAGAACGGAATATTTTCCGGGCCCTAACTATCTCCGCCTTCTTCCGGCGATAACTAGGCGGTAATTGCTATCGACCTCGCGTCGGGTTAATAGCTCGCACTTGAGTCGATGCCGCTATTTGTTCAGTGATGCTCCATTAATTGTTTCCGTGAAAACAAGCTGCTATTGCATTATTTTTAAAGCTGTACTGTAGCTTACAACCTTAAACCCCCACCATGTTTAATTTCAGTGCATGTTGTGTTTACCTGTTATTGCTATCTATGTCTATGATGTAGCAAAATATTCTGTACTTATGTGAACTAGCATATAATCTTGAATAAACTGTTGGTAGTCCTAATAAATAAATAAAGCTGTACTGTAGCTTACATTATAATACCTAATACGCACAGAGCTGAGTTGAGTACCTATAGGTTGTGCGAGAAGGCTGTTTCAGAACTTTAAAACGCATACCAAGCCTATTTATTCTATTGTTGACTTAGTGTAATCTTTAACGAAAAATAATGTTCTAGTTGGTATCTACATATAGAAGGGCAATTGTTTTTATTTCTGGTGCGTTAACCACTGGGTTCATCCAGCAATATTGCGCGTTTTGGCACGTGCTGACTGTAATTTGCGCTTTATGGCACGTGAATAATTCGAAGTAATCCCTCTAAACCTCCCTCTGGGCTTTTAAGAAACGGTCACCGTTCTTGCCGAATGTATTTTGACAACGAGGTATATTATATTTCATATTATTGAAACTCGTCAATGCATTATACAATAGCAAACACAAACAGACAAAAACAAACATCACAGTACATGTGTGACTAAACTTATCACATACCTAATACCTATTAGCAGTTTGTACAGTAGGTACTATCAAAAATACTACCATCGTAGGGATGTTTTCTTTTATTCGCTGAACAATGATAGTCTCATTTCTTTTTTTTAGTTTGAAGAAAAAGGTACAAGTGCAGTTAAAAAAAAAAAAACTTGAAATAATCTAAGCGTTATTCATTCAATTGATTAAGATCATAAGACGCTTGTAACATTTGTAAAACGATCGTCCGCCGCCGTCCGACCTAGTACAAGACTTCAAATCGTCGTCTCCACGACAACGTTTGATCTTTAGGCCAAAAAATAATAATATAAGCGCATTTGCTCACCTGTGACAATTCGCCCGTACTAGTTATTGTCGGGTAGGGTGGCTAGTTGAGCGTAAACTTTTGATATCGGCGCGAAATATTAATTTTCTCGATGCCAATGAACGAAGCGTACTTAATGCTGGCAAATTAAGCCGAGTGCCTTTAATATTGTGTTTGAAATTAAAATCGGAAACGTATTTGTTGAGAAGGAAAATGGACTGGAAAATCAGTCTGATATTGATTGTTAGGAAAAACTAGTGATTCCACAAATCAGTAACTTATAAACTATGTGGCAAAGTTCTACACGAACTGCGTCTAAAATGTTTGTTGTGCTCATTGACACGAAGAAGAAGAAGAAGTAACTTATAAAATAGTAACTAATTAGAAACTTAGTAATTCGTCATGCTTGCTTTTGGGATTAGACTAGGCGCCTGTGAACATTATGTATTAATTTACTTGTTTTTCATTTGTTTATTCAACTACATATGTATTTACGACAAAATTTACTACCTATAATATAATAACAAAAATGTAAATAGATCAATAAGTCAATAAGTCCTTCTCTACCTCAACCTAATAATTCTATTTTAATAACCCTGTGCGAATTTCCGTATTTAATATTTCTAAAAACGCCCAGCAGGTCTCAAAGCAATTACCGATATTACTTGTCGCTGACCCGACAGATGGCGTGGGCGATGATTTAAAAATCACTGCACATTGTTCTGGGCACAACTAATTGCAGGGAAAGTGGGGTTCGATGGACTCGGGAGTAAATCATTCTCATAGGGGAAGCTTTGCTCTTATTAATTTCTATTTTGGGTGTTTGTGAGGTATTGAGTAAGTGGATTGAATGGTGTGATTTGTTTAGGAGTAATTTAACTTATGTGGTGTTTTTTTTGCAGATATGGATTAGAACGAGAATGAATCGGTGAGTGGGCTGCTGAGCGACTGTGTAAGAGTTTTAACACTGCTAATGACCCAGATAAGTGTGATGGTTTTGGGGCCTAGCAGGACGAAATCGTTAATAGATAAAAATATCTGTATACTTGTTCTCTGAGCTTTGAATCTATGAACATTAGGTAATCTAATTTCTTTGTCCAATCTTCTAGACTGACTTTTAGAATCATCTCTCTTTGATTTAACTAAATAAATAAATTATGACTATACTCTACTCTACTACCTACTCCACGCTTTAAACGTAGGTACGTGTATACGTTTACAAATTACTCTAAAAACCTAATAACAGTTTATGTTATAGCTCCATTTGTTAACTGGAACTTCATGCGATCTCATCAATCGATGTCTCAACCCGTTATACAACACATTCAAAACACTAAGTTACACCAACATTTTAATCATACAGACAGGCGTCACAGCTCAGTAGGTAGTAGCTCTGTCTTCCATACTGTGGGTCGTGGATTCGATTCCCACCTAGAGCAAATGTTTGTGTGATGGACAAAAATGTTTGTTCTGTGTCTGGGTGTTTCTATGCATTCAATGTATGTATTTACAAAAAAAATATATAAGTATTCTATCAGCAGTCTAGTCCTCGTAGTGTTATGGGTACTAGAAGACTGACATACTTAATACAATACATTACATAGGTAGATATTTTTTTATTATACTTACATATAAAATACCCAGAACACCCGGAATAAATATATGCAGATCGTTCAAACCTTTATCCCAAGGCGGGAATCGAACCCGCAACCACCGCGTCACTGGCGGACCTTCGCCCACCGCGCCACATCGGTCGTCAAAAATATATGCAGATCGTACAAACATTTATCCCAAGGCGGGAATCAAACCCGCAACCGCCGCGTCGCAGGCGGACCTTCGCCCGCCTCGCATCGGTCGTCGAATACATATGTCCAGTGCGAATTTGACCAGTGGTTTGTGGTGAACAGTGACCCTACAGCGCGCCGCCGTCGAGCCTGACCGTGACCAGTAGACAACAATAGGCCGAATTGAATCAATGTCCTATTTCCTGTGAATCAGATTCATTTCCTTTTTACCCGATGCTCATTTGTCGAGTTTTGGTCTAGTACAGGTTTGGTTGATTGATTTTAATGGTGCTATTGAACTCTCAAATTGAGAGTAGGTACTTAATGTTTTGTTGCTGGATTTTTTGGTATTAATCGTTTGCCAGCTTCGGTTTGACGATTTTGCAATAAGTGATTTTTTAATAATGTCTTTATTTTTGTAATTTCGATTCCTGAAGACTTTCCTGTCTAAACTAAAAAAAATATTGAGCCAAAGTGGTACGAAGTAAGACCCAAATGTCAGTTTTGTAAGGTCCCTATCTATCAGAATATGTCGTAGCCAGTCGGACATATTGGCAAACCATAAAAAAACTTATCGTCTGGCACGCATCATGTAACCCGTAGTGGCTTCTAAAACTATCAAAAGATAATCTTGAAACCTATGACTTTCTCACTTATGGATATCATTTTCTTGAAAGCCAATCAAAATTTGGAAGAGTCTTATCTAACAAGAAACTATCAGGTTGCAGTGTTTGAGATTACTGTCCACAGCAGTAGCAAAGTAACTATACTTTTTTACCTAAGTACTGATGTGGATTTTCAATCCATTTATCTACTTACTAACTGATCTTTGATTTATGAACTTTTGAGGTAAAAAAAACTTTTTTTATAGACGAGAATCTTTAACTTATATTTTACATTTTACGTCATAAGTACATAGATCATTTGAATTTCTTTTTATTCTACTCTTTTGTTTTATTTAGAGTTAGTTATAAAGTTTGTATGATCTTCACGATACAAACAAAGAGCATTTTGCACTAGGCAAAGTGTGAAGATCGCAGTAAAATTAAAATCTAGAGAGCATAACAATATAAGTAAAACTTCTAGGCCTATATGTACCCAAATATAACCTTGTTTTATATTTTGTGTCTATTATATAAACCGTGGAAGGACATGGGAGCCCACCACGATGTACTCTCCCAAGAAAAACCCCCATGAATGCAGGGGAATCACGACCCTCAGCCATGAGGAGTGCGACGCGAGGAGGAGGATATAAACATGTTTTCATTTATGTACCTATATCTATAGTTCGTTTGCAACGGTCTGTAGATAGCTCAACTGTTTCTTATGTATTTTATATGCCTATGTACATTTTGTAAATACTGTAATAGCCGTAAGTTTGACTAATAATTCCAAAGTATTTCCCATATTGTCAACTTTGCGTCCAGACACTGAAGATGACCATAGCTGGCTTTAGAGAAAATTTCCACTTTGCTTCCGCGCCATCGCCACCCGAATGCTTTTTTAGCCAAAAAGCTTTATCACTTCCGTGGGGACATGGTCCGTGGGGCAACTTCTTTGACATAGATATACTGGATATGCTAGTCACTCGTACAATATTATCATGACAATTCAATTTTGTATGTAATAATTTTATTTAATTTAGTTAGCCATAAGTTGACAGACTTTATATGTATGATTATTTTATTTGTTTTGTTGCGCCTGTTTAAATTATGTCATATGATTAAATAAATAAATATTATCTTGTCTCAACTTTTACCCGGAGCAAAAAGAGGGTTATTATGTATCTTCAGCAGTGCTTACAAAGTTTTAAACTAAATGGATTGATATGTCTATTTTATTAAGGTAACCATTTATTGTTAGTTATTAGTGTTTTTAGAATTATTTGAATTTATAATACATATTTGAAACTATCATGGTTTTGAACATAGTTTTCATTACTATAAACGGGATATTATAAACGGGACATGGCGCATGCAACTGTGCCGAAATATCGGGAAATAATCAAACTCACAAATCATGGTAAATATCCCGTTTATAAAGAAATTTATTAGAATTTTTTGTTCAAGTCCTTAAAAAAATATTCTTGTGTCGTTTCCAGTCTTTCTACATCCATGATGCCGGGCACTGGGCAACGCTGCAGAATGCAAGCAGTGGATCACTTTTATAGCCGGAAACCGTAAAATAAATGTCGTCCCATCGCTGGCCCCGGCTAATGACATCCTATGTTACCTACTATGTTGTTCAGATCAGGATTGCTGTTTAGAATACTATAGCAGTCACTAAAATTGACACTAGTTGTATAAAACTTATTTTTTTGCGTAAAAGATACCTTCAAGTATAATTTAATATAATATTAAAGGACCTAAAATGCTATTTTGCTAGTAAGACAACCCTTTTCTGATTTACTTACAAATCTTTTGCTTTTAACTGCTATCTACATATTTCTTAAAAACGCCGATACGACCTAATATTATTAGGTCGTATAATATTACAACGGAAAATCTACGAAGCTCTTGAGTCGATGTAATTTAAGTTTTTTTTTAAAGCCTACAGCAGTACATCTTTTTTTTTAATAACACTCTGAGCATGGTCAGCAAAAATCACACGTAACGTGTGCGTAGCGTCTGCGGGGCGTGCCATGGGCGTTCCGGAAGCGTATTACTCGCCAACGGTGGCCGGAAATCGGCAATATATTCCGATCGCCGCCGGCCGCTGTTGTAAATAACGAAGATAAGGAGAGTTGTGCCTTACGTTACTCGCTATGATTTGTAGCCTTGTTTTAGGGGACAATGTCTACCATAAAGCTAGAGGACTCGTATGTTTGTTTGAATTTAAGGACACTTATGCATATATTAGACTGATTTGTTGTACTAAGTTCCACTGGCGTTGAAAGAAAAGGAATTTCTTTGGGTTTTTTTATAGATGAAATAAAAAAATGCTATTTTTACTGTGCCATTTAAAAGCTAAGGAGTAAATCTTATGAAAACCAGCATCTTTATTAGCTCTACACTTATATGTAACAGTTTAAGCTGAAAGGATCACATGTGTGGCGGGTAGGTACCTTACCTATCTACATACTGCGACATGTGTGCGTACCGGCGCGCACCGCACATGTACTACTTAGAACTTGTTATTTTAGTTAGGTTTTAGTTTTAGGAGTTTAAGTTTGAGTTGTTTTTTAGTTTTATTTCAATAGTTTAACCATAGATCTGTCATAAACTTATGTTTCAAAGATCTTTAAATACTTAAATGAAAAAAAAAAAAAAAAAAAAAAAAAAAACCTTATTACAAATAAAATTAAATTTTCATTAAAAAGAATCATAGAATCGTAATCGAAATGAGTCTTAACCGGCGTTTGACGCTGTGTGAATAATATCTAAGTACAAATACAAAATTGATATTCATCTACCGGACAAAATATCGAGATCGTTTCTCAGATTCATAATCGACTACAAATAGCATTGGCATTCCCCTCTTACTTCACCGTCGATTACCCGACGAATGTATTTATTTAGGGCTCCAATGACTTCCGAGGTGGACCTTAATGCGTCCTCCGAGAAATCTTTCATCTATCAACTCAAGTTCGCAAAGACTCAAAAAAAGTTTTATAATATTTTTATTTCAAAAAAATAAGAAAATAATGAAATAAAAAACAGATTTGTGTCGTTTTAGTAGGTAAGTATATTTAATAAAAACCCGACGAATGTATTGATTTAGAGCTCTTCCGACTTCCGAAGTGGCCCTAAATGCGTCCACTAGAAAATCTTTCTTGATATACAAAACTCAAGTTTTTAAGACCTAAGAAAAAGAATATGTCGTTTTTCTTTAGTTAACTTAAAAGAGTTAAAAATAAATAATAGTGGTAAAGTTTTATTCGAACTTAGTTTGAAGGTTTTTGTAGATTATTCATTGATACGCAAGAAGAAGCAAACTTGATATAAACAAATATTTTATTGTTAAAAATGTAAACCGAAATGAGTTGTTTTCTTTAAAAAAAACTAAAGTTTTAGCTATAATATCTGTGTTTTTGTGTCGCTATTCCGAGATTCACTGAAAAAAATACAGTAAGTTATTTTACTGAGCCTATTATTCTATTTTTATATTCAAGTTATAATCAGTGACATAACATTTTTAAGGCCGAAAAACAAGTAAACAATGTACAAATTAGGCAAACTTTACTCCGTAACTGAAATTTTCTGGCTTCACCCAAAATAACTCACCAAAACATTTCCTTGTGTTTCTTTGCCTGTTGTTATACTGCAATTGCCATTCATATACTTTACTTTGAACTTAAAAGAAAACAGAGTAAGGTCATAAATACTTACGATGCTTTTTTTATCCACATAATATACGTTATGGCTGTTACAAAGTTTTACAACATTAACGGCCGGTTTCTGGAAACCCAAATCACGATTGATCCGAGCTTGACACATAGTAATTATTTGATTTTTCGTATAACATCGTTCGAGAAACCGGCCGTTGATGTTACAGCCGATGACATACATCATCAAGTAGGTTACATCAACTGTCATACCAAAGAGTTGCAACACGAAGCACGTCCTCGAAGTCCTCGAATGCTGGACAATCCACACAACATCATCTAGCCCCAAGCTAAGCAGAGCTTGTGTATGGGTACTAGAAGAATGATATACTTAATACAATACATTACATAGAGATAGATATTTTTTTATTATACATATAAAATACCCAGAACACCCGGAATAAATATTTGCAGATCGTACAAACATTTATCCCAAGGCGGGAATCGAACCCGCAACCTCCATGTCGCAGGCGGACCTTCGCAGGCCGCGCCACATCGGTTGTCAAATCTAAAATGCGACAATCAAAAACTGATGTCACAATGTGTCATGTGCCAGTTCGACAGCCAAACGTTGCAGCGTCATCGCGCAGTGCATCGAATGCTGCGTTGTGTTAGTTTACGATTGTAACATTTACTCTTGCTCACCTTCTTAATTATGTATTGTATCACCTCTAGTAGTGTCTACCAATAATGTACACACTGGAATTGCTATCATTTTTACAGACGTTTAAGAAATGCTACATGTTTTGTCAATATATGCAATACATTAATTTAACCTATTCTTAAAATCCAAGTTTTTTAAAAGGGGAAATCATTTCATTTGACAACTCTGGTAGATCATATCTAAATCAGTTCGATCTAGATTTGATCAAACCTAGATTTGATGAGTAGATGGACATGAAAATTACGTAGTCACATAGATATTTCTCCGTTCTATTTCCTAGCTAATCACTCTCAAACCACGTGGGACACGTTTCAGGTATAGAGTACCAATCGGCTCAGCTAGCGGGTTAATTATGATAATTAATTAGAGCCCAGAGCGCAGACGCGGCAAGAATAGAGGATTGATGCTGGCAACATATCGTTGTCGAAGTGACGAGCCTCGGTTTATAGACGGCCATTAGCCGGGTATTTTTTAGTCCAGAGGATGATACCGCCGATCAATCATAGCAAGTGTTGTGTGTATCATTGTGGTAGGTTTTGAATGTGTGTATTTTACGTTACTTTTGACTAAATATGAAAATAAATGAAAAAGCAACAGCTTTTAAGCTGTTACGTTAGCCAAAAACATTGTATAATTTATATAGGTAAAAATGAATCGTTTTTAAAAAGTCGTGTAACGTGTATTTACAAATATTCTGAAAATTGCACGAAAACTATTCAAAATACCTACGTTAAAAAATAAAGCCAGTTACCCACTACCAAAGAGTTTTATTTTTGTACTCTATATGCATATATAAAACCAATAAGCCCATGATAGAAGTACTTGCGTGCTATTAGAGGTCGCGCCACGCGTGCTCTTAAGAACACTCCGCCCGCCCCTAGAGAGTCATTACGACTAATTAATTACAGGGAAAAATACCGACGCCTTCGATTCAAAAGGTTTTTATGAAAGTTTTATATAAAAAGTTTGTATTTGATAGCGCTGATAACTTTAAATGAATTAAATGACCGCTCGAAAATTTTTACTTTTACAATAAACCAAAGTATTGTAACAGAATAGTAAATTTACAGCCTACTTGTGGATACATACATGGTTTTTTTGTATGTTGTGAATTTGATCAATTGTGAACCGATTTTGATGATTCTTGTTTTGTTTGATAGATCATAACTGCAAAAGTCCCATAAAAGATCTCATTAAAAAGTACTTTTTGAAAATAATGTGATTTATGTATTACTGGTATAAGACGAGTTGAGCTTCACGGTTTCGTTTATGTTTGAACAAAATATAATTAAATAAGTATTTCGGTTAAATTAAGCTGCGTGCTGGAAAAACAAAAAATTATAATAATTGATATAGGTTTTGGTCGAAGAAATGATTAATAGCTTTACAAATAGCGAGGGTTTGGTGGCAAGTCACGCTCTAGGTACCGCGTGACACCAGTCACGGTCGTCACTGACTAATCTAACTCATACTTACTCAATTATTCGTGACACATCATTATTTTAACTTTCCGTATTTTTAAGCTATTGCATAGCTTCTATCGCGGGCCTTGAGAGTGGAGACCGAATTCAGAAATTCAGTAACGAAATAACCTAACACTGCGCATGCGTAATCCAGCAAAAAATGCTATGCAATAGCTGCCAAACGTATTTTTTATTCAGCAAAGGTTTCAAAATGTTATTTAGTATTATGTATATCGGCCATCAAGGACTGCTGCATACTTACAATGTTACAGTTTGTGAAATATATACGGTCTACCTCATAAAAAATTAGATAATCAATTACATTAGGCCAGTTACACTAAGGTAACTGTTTATGTGAATATGCGTAGTTCTAAGTTTAGCTCTAAGTACCATTGTTTTTTTAAGCCTATCCTGAAGAATAAAAACATTTTGAATTTTTATTTTATAAAATGTTAGCGCATACTCGATGTCTTGAAAATGATGACATAAAGTGAACGCTAACTTTTGATAAGATTGGGAGATAGTGTCGAATCACAGTTGGAGAGGTAAACACGAATAAATGTGACTATCGTCAAAGTATCGTAACACTGCGCTGTGAAGCTGCAAAGCTCGGCAATAAAGCTAGGGTAAACGCGTAGTGTCACTCGAATTCGCCACTGTTTCAGTATGTTTGCGATTATCATATTATTCGTGCTTGATCCTCAGAGGAATCTCACAGAAGTCTTAGAGCAATAAACGCAGTTGCCACTAGACAAGAAACAAAAACGCATCGAACCTGCGAAAAGTCTTCGCCACAAAAAAATCTGTTGATGATTGTCAATATACCTCTTCATCTAGCAACAGTCACCACCCACGGTCCGTCCGGTTCGTCACAATGATTAATACTACTTGTCGACTCATTAGCTGAAGGGCTTAGTACCGAAGCAGTTAATCACTCGAACAAAGCACTACCTACTCGCGCGAGGAGCCGAAAGCATCATTCTTCGTCAGGAATGCGTGCTTGTGGTGTATATTATGAGGAAATAGCGAATTGCATTTTTTTCTCAAATCTAAATTAGACTCCCGATTGACTGGTACTAAACGTGTTTAACGTAAATATATTTTTTTTCCTAACCTATCTCGTCCCACTGCTGGGCAAAGGTCTCCCCCAAATCCCTCCACTCATCTCTGCTGTCCGCCTTCGTCCACGTAAATATAGCTTAGATAAATAAATATTCATGGACATTTCACTCAGAACACTCTAGTCCCAAACTAAGCAAAGCTTGTACTATGGGAACTAGATTGCTGGCTTATATACACTTTTTATTATAAATTTATACTTACATAGAATACATACTACATACACAGAACAAATATTTACGTTCAACACACAAACATTTGCTCTGGGTGGGAATCGAACCCACGACCCACAGCATGGAAGGCTACTACTACCAACCGAGTTTGTCGAATTATCTTCAATCGTCTAATTCCCAAAATAAGACTTCTGTATCTGTAGAGTCTTCAAATCACCTCGTTATCTTATGACTTGCGCAGGATCATTAGAACATGCACGAGTTCCGTGGCACGTTAGATACCTATGTAGTCTATGTACTGTCAGCACATACTTATGTGCGACCTGTGCTATTTATTAGTTGCTTGGTGGTAGAGTTACCGTTATTATTCGCTGGTTTATAAAGCTTCAAATAACATGAGTTTAGTTACGTCGATATGATTGCTTACTTCTCTAGTATACCGGTACTTTAAAATATAAACGCGTCATGTTGTGCGCATAGACATAGCTTATTTGTTTGTCTAGTAGTGTAACTTAAATTGTTATTAAGTGTTAATGAGAATAATATGGATTTTGGTGTCGAGAACGACTATCAATATGACTAAGCTAATCGCATAATACGCGTATCTCTTGCAACCAAAGGTCAGATTCAAAATGATCATTAGTTGCGTGTCGAGCTTAATAAATGTAAAGTACCGTCACGGAGACGTGTTGTCGACCGAAGCACATGGATGACTGATCCATTGGCGTCCAACGTTCCTTTTTCAAATCCTTTTTTTATTTTTTTTAACACAAAAGGCAAAGACGCAAGACTTATTCTGACTTGTAGTTTTTACGATGCGTTCGCGTTGGATTAAATATTTTGAATAATTTTATTCCTTTTCCTCACTGCGGGTACGTGATGGCATGTGACATTAAAATGACAAATTGGTTAATTATTCTTAATCCATTTGAATGGTTTGATCGTGCTTGGACTGATGGGTTGTCAAGCCGACAAGTTTATACATGATGCCGTATTTTTCTGATTCTTCGAAGGCTTCTTGTAGGAAACAAAATAAATATTTTTAAATTCTTTTGTGTCTGCTAAAAACATGCAAAAACAGTAATATAATCAAACTGAAAACTTTCCTTTCCTGCTGGAATTCGGAAAATGAAATGCAAGCGGGTGGGATGTATGCGAAAAATCGTAGTTCACGAATTTGCTTTTTATTTATGTTTTGTGCATTATTATGATAATAACGAGCATTACCCGTTTAGCCCGCCACGGATGCGTTTATTTTTCTCTGCAGTTGAACCGTCGCTGACTGGGTCGGAAAGGATTTAATTTCTTGATATTTTAAAAATTAGAAAAGTCTACACGCATTCCTTAATTCCTTCGAAGACCAAAACAAGCGCTCGACAATCCCGATGACGGTTTACGTTTTCGCTTCACCTTAAATAAGTATACAAAGTTGCAAATCTCTCTCTGGCATCACTGAAAACCAGCGCTGATTTAGAGCCCAATGGTTCTACACCAACACAAGCTGAGTGATGACCAATTTCAGTATTTTAGCATTAAGTAATTGTATCTTTTTATGTGTTCTATCATAAGGTAAAGTACTGAAATAAAGTATTATATTCAATTCTACAAATATAAATAAATAAATACAATACATTATATAGAAAGATATTTTTTATTATATGTACATATAAACGTACAAACATTCATCCCTAGGCGGGAATCGAACCTGCAACCTCCGCATCGCAGGCGGACCTTCGCCCGCCGCGCCACATCGGTCGTCAAATACTATTGAAACGACAAAGTATCAAAACCATGTAGTTCCATCTCGACTCACAATAGACAGGTACAAACGTCGAAACAGACGAGACCGGAGCGTGCTTCTCCGGAAAGCCATACGAATTGAAAGTACGAGATGAGATTGGAGTGTTTTTGAGAATCATACCTAATTACTTTACTGCTATAATTTATTATGCATCTTGAATTTAAAACTCTTTGCATAAATATAAAGATAATTGATTAAAAAAAACAAATCTAAGCTACTCATAGTTTTCATTATAAACGGAATATTTACCATGATTTGTGAGTTTGATTGATGATATTTCGGCACAGTTGCAAAATCAAACTCTCAAATCATGGTAAATATCCCGTTCATAATGAAAACTGTTCAAATCCATGATAGTTTCTAAGCTACTTGGTTTATCAGAAACTTACAAACATCGAATTTGTAAGCCTGAGTATTCGAATACATTTTCAAGAAGAACATACAAGTAGCGCACTTAGAAACATTGGATTCAATTAAATTAGCCATCGAATCTAGGCTGTATACCTACAGATACTAAAATTAATTAACTAGTACACCAAGATGTTTCATTTGTACCGTATCCCTTTGATATTCAATACCGTAGCTCTGTGAGGTATTTTGTGTCAGAAATTCTAGTCTATGCAGGTTCCTTTGAGCTGTGCCCAGTCACCAATCGACGATGGCAAAGCATTGTAAGCCAAGATCAATGTCTTCAATATGCGTTCAATACCGCCTATGTGCCACACCCAGTGCCGACATAATCACTATCCTGGGGTGATATCCTGACAACTGAAATGTTTTTGAACTGTTATTTGATCAAATTGCAGTTCAGTTATCTTCTTCGTCTTTTTTTTTTTTTTAATGACCGGTTTTCATACCGTTTGATAGAATTAACGAAAAATCAGGTAGGCCATGCTCAAATCAGGTAGGCCACGTGCTAAACCGCGGCATTGACGTCATTTTTAACAGCTCAGTCATAATTGTATAAAGCTCAGTCACGTCAGTCCACAAAAATGCCACGGAATACTGATGAGTTACTATAGTAAAATCATCGAAAACTGAACTGCAACTGAAAGGATATTCATTCACGCAAGTTTCCCCTTGCTGGATAGCCCCCCCTGAATGTAGCTTGTTCATGCATCTCTCTCCTACTGTTAAGCGTTGTGGGCACTCATGTTGTATAATTAGCGTAGAGCGATTAATTAATAGGTGATGCCTGGCTGTGGCAATACAGTATATACCGCTTATGTACTAGCCGACTGCAAGTGATTGAGTGATTAATTGCAAGTTCGCTCGTGTGGAAACTGGACCCACAGCTACTTATAATCTGTAAATACTGATTATACCAGAGCATTTCAATGGTAAATCATTATAGGAAGTTTAATTTAGCATGCGCTATTTTCAGACAAAGGCAAAATTTACTTAGTCGTATACTTTGGGATATACAAATGATTATTGTTGTTAGTGTTCCAAATCACAACCAAGAGAAGATTTCTCTTAGTATAAATACTAGGTAAAGTATGTAAATGACTGTAAAAAATTGTGTGGTTCAAACAAAACAATTAAATCAACGAAACTTTGTTACGAAGGAGCAAATGATATATGTATATATTTACTTATAAGGGAATTATCATAATAATAGAGTTATGTTAGATGTATCATCAGTTGAAATAAAAATTTTGTATTTGTACAAGGGTTGACTTAGCTGAAATAAAAATAATACACTTTTTATCTTTTAATACCACATCAAAATGCTATGATTTAGACATTCATATTTATATTACTTACTTTAAACCCTGCAATCCCTTCCATATGTGTTTTTTTGTATAAATCAGCAACCGCAAGTTCCTTCGCGATCGCGCAAGGGCGTCGCGTCGCTAATTTGCAAGAGACACCCAAACAAATCCTTTGTCAGATTCACCTGTTGGCTCAATAGGTCAATGTTAGCACACAAGGAGTAAAGCTTTTCATTGTTAAGATGACATCGTCCGTCATTTCACGGCCGTCATTACAATTCTGCTAGATAGCTACAGGGAAACTATAAATTAAGTATCAAAGTAGTAACTAAATTATGTGTGTTTTGAAAAAAGAAAAAAATATACAATGTGAGAATTGCGGCTGTTACATTACAGTATTTCGATTATCTTTCAGCTTAAACTTTCTTAATTAGAATTTTGACCACACGGTTACTTAAATATGTCAATGCCACTGTCATTTTATTATCTCTCAAGATTGACTCGGAAACCGAGTTTTCGAAGGGCCAGAGAAAAGAACTCTAGTTCGACTCTTACCTGCACAACTTACCATAAACTGATAGAGTCTAGTTGGTAGAGTCGAGGTGTTGATGACCCGGATCGATCGATCTTCTATGAGTCTTCTTTTCAATCTCATCAATTCATCTTTGATTCGTAGGTACCTTTACTTCTATATCAATTAAAAAGTATAATACACATATATGTTAGATTTAAAACATTAAATAGGTTTTTGTTAGGATCGTAAAATAACGGTCACAGGTTTATAAAAAAAAAACCAGACTTTAGAGACAGACTTTTGTGGCAGCTACGCGCTATTGTACATTGTCGTACCCGGACAATGGGTATGCGATTCAATACGAATGCGACTTGTTCCTCCATTGAAATTGAGAGTTGTGGAATCGTATATCGCATTTTTTTAGTCTGACGTTTGCTTAGACATCCTATCCAACTTTCCAAGATGTAGGTAAACAAGGTTTGGTATTTCAAACCTATATTCTAACCTAAGTATATATTTCCGTTATAAGAGAAATGAGTCGTAGAATTAAATGCTACAGAATCGATGCATTTTGGAATTTAGTGTTTGGATTTAAATCTTTCTCGACAAAAAAATCACCATCATAAAAACCAGGAAGGATAAAGGCAATACAAATATTATGAACTGGCGAAACTGGTAAACAAAATCATCCTATAAAAATATTCCACGACGCTCTAAAAAAATGAAGCGCAAACATCCAGGCATTATAACGAGGGTATATTAGCAAATACTCCCAAATCAAACATTTATCAAGAAAACACGCTACTGGTTATCCGAACAATGGGCACTATGGTTCCCTCAAAACCACTTAACATGGGACTGACAGGTTAGTTCAATCACTATTATGTACCCCGGGGCAAGCAATTCGAGTACATTTTTTCTGTGATTTTTTGCTTCCGAGAGTCAGAACATCGACGAGTTCTCACGGTCACTTTTAACCCGATTGCAAATCCTCTAGAATATTGTAACCAATTCTCTGAAGTTAAGGCATAAAAGTTTGTCCAAAAAGTATTTCCTTCACAAAGTTTAGCAGCAGACTCAGTGGTTGCAGGAAAGATTGCGTTTTATAATGAAACACGACGTCACAGGGCAGGGCAGCTAATCGATGCGAGAACAATGTGACGTAATACGGACTATTAAATCTTCTGTGGTTCAGGGTAGAACTCCGCAGGGAGAGAGGAGTTTTGTCCAAATATTTACCCCAGCATATGTTTGGTTTCGTTTCCTCCGCCTCATATATTTTTACTTTGATCGTATAATGGGGCCCGGAGGCAGTCTCGATTTGTCCGATATTAATTTTCGATGCCGTAACAATCACCCGGAATAAAGTTGAGAATTCGGAGTTTATTTTGAAACTTTCATGTACTTTCTATTTGCGTTTGTTATTTCCGTATTCACGAAATTGTAACAATCTTATGAAACGACTTTTTCATATAATCATAATAAATATATTTTTGATATAATCATTTCATTTTCGAGAATACCATAAAACAGTTCATTTATAACTTAATGCAATAGAAACTTCAGAAACACAGGCATTGTGACGCAGAATGGTACAAAACGTTACTGAATAAATACTGTTACTTCATTATAATACGAGTATGTGTGCTAAGCTAGGATACACAATTACTTACACGAAATTAAAACACGTAAACAGTTTATAAAATTAAATGCGCTAGAACTCTTCAATAACCTTCGGATTCTCTCCTATGTTAGAAGGGTCCTCAGAATCGCTGGCTTAATGAATTGCATTAATATTGCATTAGCGGGTAACTAGCCGCCCCCCACTGTAAACAATCATTAGGGAACTGGATTGCATTGCTGTTTGCTCGCACCAGATTTGTTTGCGAATACAAATTGCCATTCGTTCATTTACATTGTGTTTTAGCTAAATTTTTGGTAAGTGCTTACTTCCGAATACGTTTCACATGCAGTTCACTATCAAATCTTCAGATTTTTTTAAGCTATTGTATCGCGGACCTTGAGCGTGGAGACCGAATCCAAAAATTCCGTAACGAAATAACCGAACGAAAATAACCTAATTAACGTATAATATAGTTAATAAACGAATTAACTATAACGTTTACATACTTCATTTAAATTGTAAGAAACTTTTTGTCCATAGATAACATTAATCACTAAGTACCTAAATTGTAATTGGTATGTTTGATGTATATTCACACAAAACGCTATGTTACCTGCCACACTATGCTTTACATGTCTGAAACCTCTACTGAAATATCGACGTTGTGCCCACATCAATCACAAACTGTATGAGACTATTGAAATATGTTCGCTAGTTACTGAGCGGCATCGTTGTCTGTCGAACTAATACCGTCGCTACCGGAAAATTGGACAACGCCGTCTGTCTGCCCAATCACACGCGACACTCCACGCAGATTAGCACGCTCGACCAATGCCCAGTCCTTCCTGCACGAAGTATGCCGCCCCGAAAATTCACGCTCGTCGCTTTCCATTGAACTTCGGATAGCAAAACTTTCAGCGTGTGCTCCCACAACCCCGGCATTCGATGTCGAAATGTGTAACGTCAACGTTGCTACAAAATCTTCTACTCGCTACAACGCACAAGTATTGGAACTGTGTACGCTCTTCCGTCCCTCTGTCTGCACCGAACTGATATTAGTGACCACTCCCGTTCATTGATCTCTGCATGAAAATTTAACCTGAAACAGTAAATATTTATATGATTGTAACTATGGTTTAAGTTTTGTTAATAATAATAATAATAATAAGACATTTATTTCTCTCTACACAAAAGGTTCCTTAAAAATAATTAGTAGTGTAGTTTAGTAGTTTTGTTTATTATCATATCGTGTAAATACACCCATGCCTTTGAATTATAAGGAAACATTTTTTTTAATTTTGTCATATATGGACTACGCAGTTTGTCAAGTATGACGTTTTTAAAGGTCCAATTTTCGGTACTGTTCATGCTATTCTAAATGCAATTTATACCTGAATGAAGTTCTTTTTTAACCTAGAAGTAGCTCCACGAGAGAATCAGGCCGTCATCACAAATTAAGGCGGTTGTATGTAGTTTTATTTACTCCATTACTCGGCGAGGCCGGGGCACGTATCAACTATTTATAGTGTTTGAGGCGCTTCATAAATATGCAACGGTAGGCGCTCGCCTTGCCGACACCAGCTATTCAGCGCGCCGCGGTGTAAACGACAAGCAATCTACGATCTTAGTAGTTCACTTCGTGTCAAAGTCAAAGTTAAGGTTCACCTACAATCACAAAGAAAATAAAAAATAAAATAAAATTACAAAGATCATACAATAGACTTATAATATAAGATGATTCTAAATGAACTTTGTGATTTTAGATGTGGTTCTAGGTGCCAGTTCCAGAAACATTACATTCTTGGTAGTACAGACCATCTTCAGACATTTTGTTATTTAGTTCTGTATGCTTGAAAATACTTTTATCGCGGCGCATTCGCACATTTAGCTTATACGTGAGTGCTACGCTTTTTCACCAAAGTTCAAAGAGCGTAGATACCTATTACATATTTTGTTTTTGATCGTTGCAAAAAAGTTTTTGTATCTGAAGTGTAGAAAACCAACTTATTTTATTATATTACTTTGTTATTTTGTCACATTTGGACAGGCGTCACAGCTCAGTTGGTAGTAGGTCGTGGGTTCAATTCTCACCCAGAGCAAATGTTTGTGTGATGAACATAAATATTTGTTCTGTGTCTGGGTGTTTCTATGTATTCTATGTATGTATTTACAAAAGAAGTATATAAATATTCTATGAGCAGTCTAGTTCCCTTATACAACCTTTGCTTAGTACCTACTTAGTACTAGAGTGTGATGTGTGAAATGTCCATGAATATATATATTTTTTAACATATTTGGTGTGCCTTTTTTAATTTATGCCCAAAACGAGATTACATAGGGCACTCCCGTATCTCCCATGCTTTAATGAGGATCACTCACGTTTTATGTTAAATGTCAATTCGCTAGTTCTCATAACTTGTACCGTTTACTCTGCACTACGGTTGGTTAGTTGCAACGTTCTATGCATTACTTCACTTTCAACAGAAACTTCGGGATGTATTTTACAGTGCATTTTTTAGAGTACCTATCGCTTTTGTAGGCCTTGCTTTAAAGTTACTTTTACTGTTGTTTTACTTATGTTTTTGAAAATATATTTAAGTAAATATGTATAATATACACAGTCGAATAGGTGCCTAATTTACTGACTCATTTATGTGCATAGCTGTTTTGGTGATTAACATAAACTGCTTAAACATACTTTTAATTGAGATATATCGTTTCCAGAAATAAAATGAATAATATACTTACAAAGGTGAAAAGTGCCCGTTTTTCACAATGATAAGTATTTACCCTTTCTAATTATAATAAACAAATAAATGTTATGGTTTGTGTGATGAATTTTATTTTATAAAATGATATCTTGATCCATTTACTAAATGGTCTGCGCTCTATTTCATCTAATTTCAATAAAATCACAACTAATTTAATTTTAATTAAGTACGCATATTATGAATTTTATGCAAAATGTTTTAAGAAAATAGCAATTTACAAGCAAAATCATAAGAAAATAATATACAATAACACAGGTTGGTATAGTAATATTTCCACGCTCCGCGGTCAACGCTCGCCCTTCACGCGTCTTCAGCCAAGATGGCGGACTTTACAATCATGTTGTTGATGCTTTATTTTATGTACTTAGCAACTATCTACATATTTACATACCTACTCGCAACGTAATTACATATGTATGCACAATTATGTATGCACACTAGAGGAAAATTTAGAAATTTTCAATTTTTTATTTCATGTTTCATGATAATATTGATCACGATAATGAGGATTTTTTTGTAGATCTAGTTAAAGTAATTTTCGAATTGAAATTTTGTAAAAATGACACTAAAATAATTCAAAAATGTTTAAGCTTGTACTTACAAACTTTGTTATTTGGGTAATCTCAGAAAATCCAAAGTACCTAGGTAGGTATAGTTACCTACATCAAAATAATTATATTACCCCTTAAAGCTCTCTAAGCACTGGATTGCTGTTATTAACGTAAGGTAAGTTTATACTAATATTTTTCACGTTATTATTTCGATATGTCACAACACTATTCAATACGCGACCTCGCGCAGGAGGTCTTTCTTAAACCACAATCGATATCGGATGATAATCGATATTATACTCGATTTTACCCTTACAATAGACTCATTGCATTACAAAACAGGTGTTGTAAAAACTGAAAAAGTCCTTTGATATGTTTATTTGTTAACCCTTTTTTGGGGGTGGTTTTTGAACAATCGGTAGTTGGGTAGTACAACGGTTGCGATTATCGATAAAAAGAGGTTGACAGGTGAGATGTCAACCACAACATGAATGGAATGACATGTCTTTAGAAGTTGACCCGATAAGATAGTAATGTTTATTTGCTTTTGAAAAGGTACAGGTAGTTTTAAATAAGCTTTTGTGTGTTTGGTACAAATTGTATGCTGACTTGACTTAGTTTTTTCAACTGTTTTTTTTGTTGGAACACCTAGGGCTGTATACTTGGTTAAATGTGTAGAGATAATTATATCCTAAAACAAAAAAAAAATATCTAAACTAATATTATAAAGAGGAAAGATTTGATTGATTGTTTGTTTGCATCGAATAGGCTCAGAAACTACTGGACCGATTTAAAAAATTCTTTCACTGTTGTGAAGCTACATTATCTGCGCTGAACATAGGCTATATTATAATGATATTTTTTATATAGGCTACCCGTGCGAAGCCGGGGAGTACTACTAGTTTCTTATATTTTCCTTTTTTATAGTTTTTTACTTTGTATTTTGTATAAAATGTATTTATGTAACATATTTCGACAGCTATTTAGTTCCCATAGTACAAGCTTTGCTTAGTTTGGGACTAGAGTGTGATGTGTGATGTCCATGAATATTTATATATTTTAAATTGCTGATTATATTGCTATGAGTATTTTGACCAAAATTAAACATTTATTTTTATGTAAGTATTTATTTTGTGTTTTAGCTATTAATTATATAAATGATTATATAAACAGTTGTTTAAATAGAATATAAATGAAATAGCGATAGACACGTTGGCAAGTGGCTGGCACATTTGCAAACACGTGCCCGCCGTCTGTACCTACGTGACGGGCAGCTGTCAAAAACTGCGATTAGCTGCCTACTCTGTTACCGAAGGAATTGTGGACCTTTTGGAATAACAACAACCAGGTTAACACCGTTTTCTTGTCACTTTTAATAATAAAAAATTACATAAGTTCAGAGACGGAAGGAAGGAGGTAGGGTTAAGCTCACCTTTGTACATGTATCCTTATACCTATTATTTTTTCTCACAATAGGTTAGGTTAGGTTACAAAATTAAACTGAAGTACTTACATGATTACATATATAAAAATTATCTATTTAGTTATGTTACACCCTCGTCCCTCTGCCTTAGCTTAAGATAGTTTATAATATTTTGCTGAAATGCATCTTCAATGCGTTTCATAGAATTAGATTGTTTTTGCTGACGAGCCTTCTGGCGTCTCACGACGGGCTCATCCGCTCTTGTCATTTTAGATTCATTAGTTAAGTTACCTCTAAATCGGTATAGCGTATAAGTTTTAATTTTACTTAATTAAATAATTTTCAAGTTTTTTTAAAAAGCTTTTATTACGTTCCGAAAGCAACAGTATTTCTATGTTGTTTAAAATAAATAATAATAAATGACAAGAAAATACCAAAAAGCCTGGTAATGTTTCAACAACGCTGTTCATATTTCATCATCTGCTTGCACTATTGCAAGGTTAAGATAAATAGTTTATGGTTAGATAAATAGATAAATTCATTTTTCTACCAAGTGATGTCAAAATGGCTTAGGTAAAGCTCCGCTTAGTTTGGGAGTAGAACGCGATTTGTGAAATATTTATTAATTTATTTATCATAATAATGGGTCCAAATATTAAGTGTATCACAAAGTTATTACCATTCATGAATGGTCGGTACATATCCAAGCACGCTACACTCAACGAGCCTTCCATTGTTATAACACAAAGTATAAAATTCAAAACAATTATACTCGTAACTTTGAAATAAGGTTTTGCCATAAGTTTACTGTAAAAACATTTGTATTTGTATCCCTTATTACGTTCACGTTTACGTTCACGTTTATAAGGTTCACGAGTCGTACATACCTAATACATATAAACAGCGGCGTAGTGGAGAATTGAATGCTGTTGGTGACAGCAACGCGATAAAGTGGCGATTAGCCTGTCGCAGCCGCTGCCACTCCGACCAGCTTCATGGCGTAAATACGGGTCAGACTACACATCATTTTATACTACTAGGAAGCAGGTGCATGGAGCCGATGATTGAATTGATGATTGAGTTAATGTTCAGCAGTAGAAGGTAAGAAACAAAACGGTGTCTCAAAATTATTTGTTGTGTAGGTAAGGTATGATGGTTTCTTGTATGACAAAAATGCGTTGATTCTTCAATAACTACTCTATACAAAAATAGCTATGTAGCGTAGCAGAGATGTGGACAAGAGGAAAAAACCAATTTGTGTTATCGCTTGTGATTCTTGTTTCCACGTCCCAACACTTGACGAATTCTTTTTGCAAACCACTTCGGAAGTCGAACAAATCTAATTGATAAAATCGAAATTCCGAACGAGCAACTCTCAGCGAAACAATTTACAAACTCCCCGACCAACTCTCCAAAATAGTTTATCTAGACGAGCGTGCCGCACAAACATAGTGAACGAGCAAAACAAGCAACTCGTGACACCTACCTACCGTTTTGCACACAGAGATCGGTATCAACTACACACTTCGCGTAGCTGCGTCTCTCTCGCGCTAAGAAAATGAAACGGACCAATGAGGGGGTGGGGTGACACGCATTTCCGGCCCCGGCTCCAATCAGCTGCTAGAACAAAGGAGTCGCGATAGCTACTTACCTACGAGTAGCTACCGAGGGTCGGCTTTAAGTAGAATTGTGCTCTCACACATGCAATCGACTCGCACACTAGTTTTTTCTACCTGTGTGGACGAATCTGGTAGGTATATAGTTTGTTTGTGTGCCGTCTAGTGTCTAGCCTGTGATCACTTGGCGAAGTTTGCGCAAGTCGCGGGTGTAATGGCTGGAATATATCAGCTTTGAGACCCGGAACGCGCCGGCTGCCTTTGTGACTACGCTAACAGCTATGAATGAAGTCTAGGGCACAGCATAAAATGTAGGAACGCTAAGCTTTTTGCAAGAAGCGTTTCTCTCATTTTCCTCATGGTAAACGTGTTGTGATGTTGAAATATATTTAGATCAAAGCACAGGTAGCTACTTTGTATTATAAATCTCTGTAGGCAAAGAAAAATAAAACGAAAGAGGCATTATCCTGAATGACATCCTGTTACGGCTTATTTTCTTCTCTCGACTTCCAGAATCCTCACGTCGTCGTTAAAGGTACATTTTTCTTTTGCAGTCCTCATGTAAGGTACTCGCCGGGTCTCACCGACCCTTCCTTGCTGTGAGCAAAGAAAAAAGTACCTTATGCGCGAGTAACACAGTTGCAAATGTAATAATTAAATAGTAACACACCCTGTAAGACTACAATTTGACTATCGCGAATTTCCTGCGTGTGTACAGCTTTGAAACGTGCGATGCCGTGAGGCTCTCAAGAGGTAAACTGGGGCCTATGTTTTGTTTGAAAAGGTTTGTTTTAGGTTGGAGAGCGTCGAGACGCAGAGAAACAAATCTGCGTAAGGTACATGGTGTCGAGTAACTCGTGTTCTTACCCTCTCTCCTTTGTTCGGGCCGGAAGAGTGCGCTAGAATTACATGCTCGAGTCTGATGTGCGCTTATTTTTTACGGAGCTATATTGTGTTTTGTGAGCTCTCATATAGTTATACAGTTCAACGACTGAAGAAACGAGAGGGTTGAGAAGGAGAAACAAAACAACTTTATTTAAAATGGTGATAGTATGATGGCATCGTGGGAAAGATTTTTGGAGCATACTTAAATATATATCTTAAAGGTTGTGATTCAATTTGGCATCACACCAAGCGAGTTGAAACAAACCGTGCAGTACATAACATTTCTTGGCGGGCAGTTTCCTGGGGCTCATTGGCTCGCCTCTCTCGTCGCCGCGCGCCACCCCGCATACTGATATCTGGATTAAATTACTCCGCCAACTATTTTACACAAAACCAGAGGCCATAATTAAAGTCCGAACGAAAATGGGGAAAATGGGGAAAATCAAACGTCTTATCTGACCAGCGGGAAATAGCGTTTCTTCGCTGAATAGTTTCCGAGTCGGGTGGCAAGTGAGCGGAATAAATAATTATTGGCGCAATCTAAAGTTGCCGTTTGCGATGCGAACTCGGTGCTTCCTTAGAAGATATCCAATGGAACAGTTTCTATTGGCCGTCGCCTTTGTGACTCACTATCTTAGTATCTGCGCAAGTTTGCGAGTAATCACTTACTCATTTATTTCTCTTACAAGTGTTCATTTAACTTTAAATGATAGACTAGGTGATTATACGTGTATTGAAAACAAGTATTTGGCTTTTACGCTTCACGAATTTGCTATTTATCTAATTTACACAATAATTGAGTCCACACACATTAATTAGTATTTAGTGTGTCTTTTCCTAAAAGCTGTCTCAATTCGCTCACCGTCAGTTTCACTGACAAATTCCATAATCAATAGCCATAAGGAAATACAATTCACTTTCACGGTGTCTGAAATAAACCATTCTTTGCATTGAAAGGGGAATAATCTCAGTGTAGCAGCGGGGGTTTAATCAAAATCCGTGAATTGCTTTAAATCGGGGAAAACGGGCAAAACGGGGAAAACGCAGGATACTCCTTTGTGCCGGCAATTTCCCGGCGTGCGTGGAGCTAATGCGTTATCGGTGCGTAATGACTTCCTTAATTAATACGCAATATTGTCGCGATAATATACGGCGTACGAGTGTGCTATTCTATTTGGGCTGACGTAGTTTGTTCAAGACACAATTAAGTTACTATGTAATACAATATTGAAATAACTGTTAACTTTAGAAAACAAAAGAAAACTTGAAGAAAAGTTGAACATTTGTAGAATATAGTATTCAAATATCTGATTATAACTACCTTTTTAACTACTTAACTCATTAACAACCATTCGCAAGTTTTTAGATTTATAAAATTATTGAGTTCATTTTATATGAAGCAGTAGGTACATACCAATGTCAAAATAGCCAGTAACCTTTCAAGACGTTCTCAATGAAAACAAATTGTGCTCAAATTCCCATTATATAGAGCAATACATAGCGAAACGTAAGGAGGGCTCCGTCGCCTAGCACCGGAGGCTGTAAGAAGTTATTTTAGGGGAGTACACGACATCAGGCTTATCTTTACGGCAGGTGTTCCGTCGGGAGCAAATTCACGAAATATGCCGAGACTTACGCGGATCACACCGCCCTATTAGCACTGCTTGAAATTTTGTTTGCTAATTTTGTATTTTTTTTTGTGTGTTTGTTTTGTCTATTTAGTTTACCATAAGCAGATCTTCTTCTTCGTGTCAAATGAACACAACAAAAATTTTAAACACATTTCATGTAGAACTTTGCCACATTTATCCCCTTATCTGTAGCATTGATGAGGTCAATGTGTAGGTATTAGGGCACAAAGAAAATAGCAGATGTATCTAATGTTGAAATTCAGACCTTACCTTTGCTTACTGCCAACTTGGTTATTATTTTTTATATATATTTTTAGGAATGCTTGACAATCCACACAACATCATCGAGCCCCAAGCTAAGCAGAGCTTGTGTTATGGGTACTACAAGACTGACATACATAATACAATGCATTACATAGATAGATATTTTTTATTATACATATAAAATACCCGGATAAATATTTGCAGATTGTACAAACATTTATCTGAAGGCGGGAATCGAACCCGCAACCTTCCGTGTCGCAGACGGACCTTCGCCCGCTGCGCCACATCGGTCGTCATAAAGATCTTTTTTGGCCTTAGTTATGTCGCTATGGTCCTCTTAAGCAAACCCTGAAAGAGAACGTACTTATACCTATTGTAAAATATGAGTTGTACTGCTCTGGTTTTCCTGATTGATACATAGATTACTTTATTTAGATATTTTATTATCTTGCTAACAGCTCACGTACGTACGTATATTATTTGAATCCTTTCTCCCCTAAGGCCTCGCGAGTAATATCGTTCGATGTACTACATCGGTAGGTACACGTCACGTCACACCCGCATTATCCACTCATTAACCCGCCAATACACTTGTAACACGCTAATAACCAATTAAACAGATTAATAAATATATTTACGTCATACCGATTTGCTATTTGTTCGAACAAAGCTTTGATCTTGTGAAGCTGCGGGAATCGATTCATATGAATCGATGTTTGAGAAGACTTGTATTCGATTGTTTATTACTTGAATCGTTGATGTAATTTAATCGACTTATGAACAAAAGTGACTTGATTATTGAAACTTGGCATTCAGAACATTTACTGCAGTCTAAGCAGATATTACATTGAGTTTTATAAGATAACGTTTAAAAATCTGAATGTTGAAGTTCATGTTACTGCAACAAGAACAGTAAAAGAGCGGTTATAACTTTATACACTTCTTCTTCTTCTTATCGTGTCGATGCTACAACTGTATTTTGTTGTAGCATCGTGTTGGAAATATTAGCCAGACTAGACACTGCTTTGCCGTGCCTAGCTGTTACCGGTGTGCGCCACGAGGAGGCTCTTTCCATGCACCCATTTTTATACACTTGTACCTACTAAAGATAGTGCCAAAACTATACGATGAAGAGGAACAGTTAGAAGCTGCGCAGCGATAGGAGACAGGTGCTAAATTTAAAAGTAGTCCTTTAAGAACGACATAACTCGGTTCTTGAAATAATAGGCTCTGAAATAAATATGAAAGCTGAATCCGTAAACTGTTGCTCGCGTTAAATATAAATTACTGAAGAAACGTCCCGAGGGAGACGCCTCGTTGTGGGCCCACAATGAGCTCGCCTGATTGGCGGAAGGATGTTCTCACTAAATAAAAAATATCGACGCGTCATTTCGCGCAATTTTCGACGAATTTTCAAACGATAAAACCTGTCATTTCGCTGTTGACGCGCCTATAAAATATTCATGCAGACGAGCGAGAGAAATGAGCGATTTTTTCTTCGATTTACGCGACGAAATAAGATGTCATTTTCCGTATCATTAGCGCTGGATCGGAGCTCGATGCCACTATTTATACGCAAAGTACGATAAAACGACACCCGACCGATCGACTGTTTGATGCGCAATTGATAGATTGCTTTTATCGTTCGTATCTGTTTTAATGTCACTTTTATTTAGAGAAAGTGCCATTATAAATTAAATCGAGGTCCATGAATGGAGCGAATTGACTGTTATTGCTCGTTTGAATCTGAGGTAAGCTACACGTTCAAATAGAAGGTGCAAAGTGTATAGACCGCTCCGTATTTTCATAGGAAGGTAAATTCGTTTGGAATAAAACTCAATTGCGATAGAAGCTCGTCCGCTGAGCCCTCTCTTTGCGGCGAAATCGCGCGGAGTAGTTTATCTCACCCCTTTCGTCGATACCAGCGCCGCCGCCACAAAGGAATCCTGTATGATAATCTGCGATCGTTTTGATAAACGCTCGATGCCGGCAGTGCAATATTTTTTATACAAGGCAATAATATATTTTTCATGTAATAAATTAACTGATAAAATATATAATTCATTGCCCCGTGTTAGGTGCCTTTAAAATCTTAGGACGCAAGATGATCGCGAGTTCAACCGTTTGAAAAGTTGCTCACACACTAAAATAATACATGAAATAAAATTTATTTAAATAGTTACATTATTATTTTAAACTGTATGTACTAAGATAGTAATGCAAAAATAATCCTCTACTATTCACTAGTTTTTCCATCAAAATTGTCTATAGAAGCCTTAGTAGTTCGCACGTATCGCGAGGTGCGTCCCACGAGCGGCTTATTGCCCCACGTTGGGCGACAATATTGCGCCCGCCGTGTCCCGCACTAATCCCCGGATTCATTTATTTTTGACAACGCAATACGATTTTATCTCACGGCTTCGGATGCTGTTTGCCTTCTGTTATTACGCTCCCGCGATATTCGGGCTACTTATTTATTTATTTAGCCACCCCTTATGAGGGTGATTTGACTTTTAATGCGACGCGTTTAGTGGTCGGCCTGGTTTGATGTGCTTATTTATTTAATTTGATACTGTCGAATTTTAATTGGTGTTTTGAGTGAATTATAACGCTTACGATCCAATTATGTCAAAAGAATCATGAGGTCGTTGATCCCTTTCATGTTTACTTTGTAGTAAACAAAATGGTGCTCTCTTTTTATATATTAACATTTTTACTCGATATTATTTTATGTAAATAAGCAGACCTACTCACGTGGTTTTACTTAAGTCCCCTCTACTTGAAGTGGTCTGCGCTGAAAGTGACACAACCAGTGCCTTTGTTTGTGTGCTTTAATTAATTAAAAATCTCCGTGTTTACAGGCTGTTAAAAACTTAATAAAAGCAACTAAATAATAATAAACAATCAAATAGTTACTGTCATTATTTTTTTATCATAAAAACTGAAATACGTTCACAACTTTAATTCTGGGTGATAGGTATTCTCTCAGATCTCTTAGCACCTACTTTCTACCTTTTCATCTTGATACCTTGTAAATGACAGGGTAGCGACAGACACCAAAAATTACATTTGACACTGTCAATTTTTCAGTAGCTTGACAGCTATTATGCATTCCAATCAAACATCAACAGAGACCCGTATCAAAATCACAATTTGCATATCTTATTAAAAACTTAGCCGTCGAAGATAAAAAGAAAATGAGACACGTCAAACAAAAAAAACGTCAAAACGACCGCGAGACAATGGACATTTTTTGGGCGATACGAATATACGTTTTGTTATGGAAATTTAGGGACACTTTGCATTTTCTTTATTTCCCCCATTCCTTGGAGGAATCTGTTTTTTTAATTATCGTGTTTGGTAATTAGTTTCGGGAACGATCTCTTTCTTCCGTTTCCTTCTTCGTACGGCAACTTGTCTATTAATTAACAAGGTAGTGAATTATAGCCTAAAAGAAAAGAATAGATGCGAAACCACAGTTTAAAACTCTATTATATACCTACTGCATAAGCAAACACTCCAACTCAACCATAATGTATTTATTCAATAGAATCACAAGGATCACTTTAAGTCGTCATAAATACTAGGTGATTCTAGGTGTCAATTTGTCGGACCAGAGCCTATACTATGAGGAATATATAAAGTAATGGAATTTGGTTTCTTTTGCTTACTTCAGTAGATTATTTATTTATTTATTTGGGATACCTAGATAGCAGAGTTCTTTGTGAAACATTTTGTTTGTATAAATAATATCAACGAAAATTTTTTGTAGTAAATGTTTTGAGATATGTAGGTACTTATAATATTTGGTACCTATTTGTAGCATAATAACTTTGTTTGAAAAAATTGTGAACTTTATAAAACTTTACATTGAACATTTATACACATAACAGACCACCAGATTTATTGCTATAAGCGAATAAATTTTATAAATTTACAACGGTACTATGAAGTATATTTTACATAGACAGTAAAACAAAGTCCAAGCGTACAAAGTCGCAGGCAACATCTAGTTGCCAATATTGTACCTACTCGAAACATTTTCCCTATTTTGGTGAAACCTAATTCAGCTTGGCTGTGTAGTGCGAACACAAACCCAGCTTTTGAAGTGGCTAAACAAATTGGTGAGGCACTTGACGGGATTCGCTTTATTTTCCCCAAATGACACACGTTAGGGACACAAATGGTCTAAAAAAGCCGGATATTCGTACGAACATATTATTTTTAACCGACGAAAAAATTCTTGGTCTTATATGGAGGTAATTTAAAACTGATTCGATATATATAACACTAGTAGTACGCCCCGGCTTCGCACGGGTAGCCTATATAAAAAAATATCATTATAATATAGCCTATGTTTAGAGCTAATGTAGCTTCACAACAGTGAAATAATTTTTGAAATCGGTCCAGTATTTTCGGAGCCTATTCGATGCAAACAAACAAATCTTTCCTCTTTATAATATTAGTTTAGAAAAAGGTTTCCGGATTAAGAGTCCGATTATAGCCAGTCAAGAATAAAGAATCCGGCTATGTCCGATTAAATCAAGAATCCGGCCATGAAGGGTCAAATAAAGAATTCGTTTAAGGCAGGTTAAATCAAGAGTTAGATTAGCCGGTCAAATCAAGGAACCGACTATAGCTGGTCAAATTAAACGTCCGGCTATGTCCGGTCAAATCAAGTGACCGAATATAGTCGGACGCCTGAGTATCTCTATCACGTTCGTCGTCAGGATTATATCGATCAGTAGAAGCCAGTGTACAGTCAAAATAAAAAACTGCTAGGATTAGTGAAATTGGTATTTAGAATTAACTTTTCTTTGTGGGTTTATGTTGTAAGGTTTTGTGTCATTTAGTGGAGAATTGGTTAATATCATTTGGTTCTTTTATAAAAATTGAATTCAGCGTTTGTGAGAATCTTTGTGATTCTAATCTAAGTTCTGAACCAATATTTATAACGTATATCAATGATTTTAGTGCCTATACATATATGTAGGACTTCTTAACAAATGTTGTTAAGAAGTCAAATTGTTCATCACACAAACGTTTGTCTGGGTGGGAATCGAACCCATGACCCACAGCACGGAAGGCAGAGCTACTACCAACTGAGCTGTGACGCCTGTCTATTTAACCTGATACCTACCTCATTTTCCGAAAAAAAGTCAAGACATCATCCAAATTATGGCAAGTACATAGTTAAGTATTAAAAATCCAATCAAATGTAAATACATTATATCAAAGTGATTTTGAACTCAAACTCAAAGATTCTGTATTCAATAAAATCACAAGAATCACTTTAAATCTGTAAATTGATAATGAAATTATTCAATATTACGTTAGTGGTTTATAGTAGGTACATATTAAGTTCGGGCATTTGGTATTGATATTTGCATTCCTTTGAAAAATATCTTACCTTAATCTTTCAAAGTAAGTACCTAATTAAAACTAAATATCTAAGTATAAAGAAAAAAAAACACATAATAGCTTAGAAAGTTTAGCAGCTTTGTTGTAAACTTATAAAAAGTTTTAAAAGTTTTAGTCATAATGCCTAGCACTATATGCCGATAAAAAACTAATCCTCAATAAGAAGTGATATTTATTCCCCAGCTCGCAGATTCCATCGCAGATGTGAAACTCAAGCACCGAATCAATGTAAACGACACGTTGTATCGACACACAGTCCGGTACGACATGATTTTTGCCGTACGATTTTAATTTTTTCCAATAACTTTATTTTAGGAAAATCACCAGATAATACATTTTTTATAATACTTTAAAGATAACAGAGATAATTTAACGGTCTTTTTAAACAAATGTTAATAATGTACATGAGAGAGTTTTGCAAACTGAAAAACTGCCAATTTATTAGGTCAATACCAAATTTTTTTTTAGTAGACTTGGTCATGAGTATTAGGTAAGTCTACTTTTAGGTTTAACGGCTCTGTAAAGAAATATTATTACTATATTATATAATATCTAACTCACTAACACATTTTTTGATATTATACATAACAAACAAAAAAAAAAAAAAATATATATATATATATATATATATATATATTTATTTGTATGTAGGTATTCAAATTGTTGTTAAGTTTACGTCTAATTTTAAATTATATCACTCAATCAACTTGCGTACACACGCGCCCACTTCAATAAATCTCTCCTCTCTACCTTGGAAGGTTTGCTGGTAGAGAACTCTATTTAGGGTTAAGCTCACCTTTGTACATGTCCTATTTTTAAGTTTCCTGTTTTTCTGTAGTTTTGTTTTTGTGTGTACAATAAAGAATAAATGAAATGAATAAACAAACCTACATTTTTTGTAAAAAGAAAATTCAAAACCAATTTCTCAGATGCCTGTAAAACCGCACCGCATAGTGTCATTACAGTGACTCAATTGAAGCAAAATCCCTCTTGTTTTTTACCGAAGGGTCGTCTAATCCGAGTGAGGTATCTGGGTATCTGAGCATGCCTCTAATACGCAGTAATTTCGACCCCGACATGTTTCGACATGTTTGCAGTCTTTGCGACCTTTTGCGGTAGTCCCGGATTTACGTTTTAAATATTTAATTTGGAGACTAAATGGGTGAACATAATAGGTATAAGGGAGAAACATATAAGATTTTTAGATGTAAAAATGACAAAATAATCATTAAAGTTAGTTGGGTAAACTTGAAAATATGAATCTTATACAGAATATGAATGTAAAAAACAAATGACAAATATTCTATCCATATAATAATATTCCATTCCAATACAACAATGGACATGGAGTGTTTCTTCCCATTGTTTCTAAACATAAATCATTTGATAACACCAAAAACAATCCTAATAACAAATCCAATAGATGCCTGGAATTCGTCTGCGTTCGTATAATGCCAATCTCAAGGAAATTAAAAGTCCCAAACAGCGGGCAGTTACAACAAATCCCGGCACTAAAAATCCTATATATATCTCAGAGAACGTTGTAAAAAATCATTGCCTCCATCTACCCTCGGCCCTCTGCGAGGGGAAAATCTAATCTGTGCATTTTTTGCGGGACCGCGATGCCACAAAGAATTTCATTTCCCACTGTTCATCTATCTCTATTTCACTGACGGCTCTTGTTCTTGAGTCCCCTCCTCTCCCCTTCGAACCCCTCATCCGTTTTTTAGACTTCCTCGATCGGAGATAAGGTTAAGCGAGCTCTTCTTATTAGTGGTTGGTTTGTACGCGACATTCACAGCCGCCCGCGTTTTAATTTATTATGTCTGCATCGTTCCTCCTTAGCGGTTCATTATCCCGTCTATTTACAGCAAAATCACACACAGAGATCTTAACATCTATGTACGTAAGTGAATATGGACACGTTAATTAAACGAAACCCACATAAATCAAATAAAAATGTCCGAAAACGATAACGGAAACAGCTTATGGATTAAATTGATACACAATAGCCGAAGATCTGTTTATCATAATAATAAACATGACAAAGAAATCGACCCGGCAAAAGTCAGGCCATGATTGTATTAGTAGTGTCACAATCAAAACAAGCCTCCACGAATTCAGAATTACACAATTGTGTACAATTGTATTCAAATCTGTGGACATTGGTGCTTTGTGCTTTTATTGCTACTTATTGAAGCGTAATTGTCAATAAATTCCTACGGGATCGGAGTTTAATGTTTGGGTGAAAAAGTTATGTTTTATTAATATTTTTACGAGAACGTTTAGGAATGGCGATAAGATCTGCCGTTTGGGAAGTTTTTTCTTTCAATTTCCGTCACGATTTGTAGGCTCATTATTGGCGAGCGATGGGGGCGATAGGGGCAGTGGTCGCATGCTATCGTCTAGTGCGATGTTATCGAGTCTCTTAGCGACTTTCATCGGGGCTTTCGATTGTGCTGCGCCGCGCCGCTCTCCCCTCTACAGAACATGATTTCAATGATGCGAGCCGTCAGCGAAGCTTTGATTTATTAAGGAAAGTTGCAAGACTTCTTACGAATGTTAGACTAATTCAACACCTCACAGTTTGCATTACCAGTTGAATGTTTGATAGATTTTTAGGCAAGTTAGGTCACATTGTTACTTGAACCTTTGTGTTTGAATTCTATATTGAGTGTACGACATCATTGAATAATATACGCAGTCTTAGCTCAAAAATATAATAACCTTTCTTAAAGTAAAATATTTCTAGCAACAACTATGCAAAAAATATCATGAATGTTTATAGAGTAAGCACTTTTTACACGGGCCCAGATTAAATCATTTCTAAAAAATTATTAATCATTTAACCTACATTTTAGTTAACAAGTTTGGATCTTATCCTTCTTCTTCGTGTCGATGATGGTCTCAAACATTGTTTTCCCAAAAATTTACCACTTCTATGGCGTTTTCTGTGGCCGCGTACAAATTGATTAATCAAATGATCATCGATCAAAGATTGATCCACGCCACAATCGCACCTCGACACATCAACTTTGGATAAAGACCTGTAGTTGCTTCCACTGTTTAAAATAATAGAGCAACTTTACTCTGCAATATTACGAGTATTTCCTATTAAATCTACGTAGTTATGTGTATGAGTGTATTGTGATGTCATATGTAGGGGATTAATGCAGGGCACGTCGTCATCTCATATCAGATCTTGGGGCCGTAGGGGCTCGGTCTTGGACACGGTGCAATAATAGACATCTATAGGTATTAGACCTATGTAAGTACCTTTGTTGTATTGCATTCAATTGCTTTGGATAGTGTTTTGGCGTTTTTACGAGACAAGATATAGACAAGTAGGTAGCAAATTAGACCTATGCAAGTAGGTACCTTTGTTTTATTGTATTCAATTGCTTTGGATAGTGTTTTGGCGTTTTTACGAGATGGTGTAAGATAGACAAGTCTAGGTAGCAAGTTACGCGACTTATAAAAATATTCATAAAAAATACTGCCTTTTTTATGATTTCACTAATTTCATAGATCTTGTATAACTTGATCTTGTATAATTATGTTTGGATCACATATTAATTTAAGACCTTTTGTAAGCAAGATGGAGCTTAAAAATTGATTTTTTTATACTGTATACTTTCTATTACTGTAAAAGTCGTAAGTTTGTTTATGAATAAAAAGTACCATTGTTTTTATTTTATTTTATGTGATAAGATTTGATAACAGTGTTCTATTCTATTCATTTATGAAAACTTGGTTTGTAAAATGTAGTTAGTAGGTTGCTAAGTTTACCGAATGAAAAGATTTTTTTTTTGTTTTTCTGTGCTTTTTGTAAAACTTTATGTAAAACCTTGAAGAAAATATCAAGTAGTACATCGAACTGGCTTTTGGAAGAATACCTACACAAGTGAGGAGCTTTATGAAGTTTTGATTCTAAACTTTTTAAGAAAAGCAATTTGTGGACAATCAATTTAGAATACCTACAAATTCTTTTTAATAAATTTGTGTTAGCAGTATGTGACTTTATGGAGAAAAACTTTTTATTTGAAGTTTTTTTCACGCCTTCAAAGACTCGGAGACTTTTTGAATATCGATCCATATTTTTTATTGTAGGTACCTAAGTACTAATAAAGTTTTATGACAATTAATGAGAGCGCCCACCGACGACAAAAAGTCGCGTGTCTTGACGTTTAGTTAAACGACCCATAATTATGGCTCGAGCGAGGGTGACGTAAAATAAATTGACTTACCTACTCTTAAAATGATTGTCTTGTCGTCGATGTGCGCAGTTTTAACAAAAACCATTATGATTTGCAGTTTTGCTATTGTTGTAAAGTTAGCGTGGTCAGACTCTAGAAGTTGACGCCCTATACCTACACAAAGATAAGTAAGTCGGTGACAAGACACGATAAATGCTTATTAAACACGTCACTCAGTATGACAGTATCTACCCTCTATCTGGGGGTGGAGGGCGAATGGAAAAATGACCGAATTCTGAGCCCTTGTTTGTAGACGGTACCTGTTTGTGGTTTGATTTAATAACCTATTTGAGTAACTTTAAAATAAATGGTTAGTTGATGAGACTTGATTATCTTTTGGAACATAAATATGAGAAAATGCTGTGTGAATTATGATTTATTTATGGTATTTAATTAGTATAAACTTTGACATAACTTAGAGTTATGTGAACACATCATTGCGAGGTAAAACTTAAAAAAAAAACTGATAAAAATAAAAGTATTTACAGTCGTAGCGAATTCCAGTTATTACCAATACGTAGCGATATAGTCATTAGTTTAATATTACCTCTATACGAATTGTAACTAATGCTTGTATCATACAAGCATTAATTAGAATTCGTTTTAGAATAGTAGAATTCGTGATTTAAAAAATAAAAAACAAGTTGTATGATGGCCTACTTAATAAACACACAGTGGCATGGTATGTATAACACTGCGCGGTAAAGACTGGAGTTGTCATCGCTAGGCTCCCAATTTTCACACCGATAAATAAGTACGGAGCGATCATAGCGCAAGTCAGCGATGACAACTCCAGTCTTTACCGCGCAGTGTTATACATACCATGCCACTGTGTGTTTATTAAGTAGGCCATCATACAACTTGTTTTTTATTTTTTAAATCTATAAAAAGCTCTCATCACAAATTACTTGAAACAAAACAAAAGCACCCCTATTCTGAAAACGTTTCTAACTCTCAAAGAAGGGCGTTCTCGATGCGAGATCGACATCAAAAAGTTTGTCGTAGGTTTTTTTGCAATCATCAAATTGATCCGTCCGAGCGCCATCTGGCCCGTGAGCGAAGCTTTCGAGCTCCGTCAGCCGAAGAATTAATTCATATAAAACACATATTATTTCGTATACGGGTTTTATCTGATGTCACTCGATATTTTTTAGTTAATCTCACTGGTCAAACAAAAATCTCAAAAAAAAACATTACATACTTAAAGCAGTGATATTGGACAGCGTTAATAACTTTAGCTTTTATACACTCATACGTTTTACACTGAATCTAAGTTTATTAATAACTTTGTCGACGACTTTGTCCTATTATTATTATATTTTAGATAAAATATAACAATATCTAGATATAATATAATTAGCCTATGTGTTATTCTGATGTTTAAACTACATTATTGCAAAGTTTCATTAAACTCCATTCAGTAGTTTTTGCGTGAAAAAGTAACAAACATACATACATCTATACATCCATCCATACAAACTTCTGCGTTTATAATATTAGTAGTTATAGTCTGTGTTATTCTAATATAAACTACATTATTGCAAAGTTTCATTAAAATCCATTCAGTGGTTTTTTCGTGAAAAAGTAACAAGCATAATACATCCATCCACACACCCTTCTATATGATATTCGCGTTTATAATATTAGCAGGATTAGGTACATTTTAGTACTTTTACATCCACGTTTCATACTGTAACACAGCCAGTCAATGATTAAATAAGCAATAAACATAATAGACACGTGACAAGGTATTTGGAGATCATTCACCATAGTCTCGACTTCAATGAACTCGGCTCGAGTCCACACAAGTGCGTAGGCAACATGTGACTTTAACATACCTATTATATTCTATAATCTATAGTACCTATTCCAAAATCCGTCACCATTATGTTATGGCCGCAATTATGTTGATTAATTACACTATTTACAAAATGTATACCTATATAAAATACGTAAGAAACAGTTGTGCTATCTACAGACCGTTGCAAACGATCTATAGATTGTAGTTTTTCTTGTTAGTTTTTTCTTTCTTTTACGTTCGTCACAGTTGGTATTTTAAATTTCTCGCTGTGGGGTCGCGGGTTCAGTAGCCATAAAATAAATATATGTGTAGCATAGTATGTATCACAAATCTAGGTCCCATAGTTTCTTAATATTTGCATTTATTAATAAAACAGGTAGTATAAAATAGAAATAATATTCCCGCATTTTAGGGAATGTAGGCTTAAGTTGCGTCATGGATCAAAGCGGGCATCGCCCAGTAGTACGTATGTTTACAATAAACGAGTTGGATTCAATTGATTTCTAACTAATCCAATAGAAGGGTTTGGTACAGGTTTCTTTCGACTTTCAAAAACTTTTGGTTCAAAAATTAGACACTCTTTATCCAATTCATTTTGTATTTCTAATTAAAGTTGTTTTAGTTCTTAAAGCTCTCAAAAAAAGTAGACAATCTGTTGCAGTCAAAACAGTTCAAAAATAATTAAGCTTGATGTTATTTGACGAGGCATAGGATTTACCTTGCATTCATTCATTTTACGTTCACTCGCTTTTCCGTGGTCAAAGTTCTCAGCGAAAACTCATTGTGCGTGAAAGCGGTAGTTTTACCAAAACATATTTTTAACTGAAAGGTACGAACATTTTCATATTTCAGCTGGAATAGTAACTGTACCGCGGACGGCGCGGCGGGCTGGGGCTAGGGCGGCTGCACACGTGCGCTCATCAACTAATGGTCCGTACGCGGCATTTGAACTGTGCCTACACTCCGCACAAACCCGCCTCTACCAGCCCCGCTTTCGGCGTAAAATTATAACGTGTAAAACACGGCCTCTCCTTGCATTCCGCGCACGGGATTTTTATGAATGCTACGATTATTATTCGCATTTTAAACTCGAATACGGCCCCATTCTCCCCGAGACTTATAGCAATATTCGTAACGAGTTTTCTCAACGCTACCTAATTTCAGGTCGAGCGTAGCAACCTACATCCAGGTTGCGACGCGGCACCGGCGGCCACTCGTCGCGGGCGCGATTGCCTTGGTTGCAAGTCGGGACTCGGGACTCGGATCGAACGCGATTGCAAATTTATTAGCGAGCGGGCGTCGACTAGGCGGGCGGACCGCGAGCTCACGTACGCGCAGTTGTTTTTACTCTTCATGTATTTTTTCTCGACGAGGCTCGGCTCTCCCCTTTTGTTCTCAAGTGGACCAGCTGTCATTATACGCCATGTTACTGTTATTTTTTTTTCGTCGTTTTTATAGAGTTTTGCGTCGAGAGGGCGTTTCGTTCGGAAAAATGTTCGTTTTGCGTGCGTTGGAGAGTTTGCGTGTCGAGTGATGTCGACGTCGGCGATTGAAAATGAGTTATGGAATTTGTTTCAGTATTTTCTCTTGTTGCGCTGCATTTCGAGTAGGCTTCGCGTCAAGGACTCTCGTTTTATAAAATAATACTGGGAAAATGTTTTTACATACTTGTACATTTTGATATTTTGTTTCTGTTTAGATATTTGCTTGCATTGTAATTAAATATTTTATGTTTTAGGTTGTATCACCCCTATATTTGATCGTCAAACTAATCTACCCTTTCATTCGCTCTACAGCCAAAATGTTAACATGTGTCATTGCAGTTTTCAAGTGGCTTCTGTTGGTTGATTGAGGCGAACCCTTTCAAAGCTCTCTCAAGCTTCAATCAATGTAAGAAGTTTGCCTGTTTAGTAAACATACCTAAACGCTTTGAAGCTAAATTGTACTATAAATCAAAAAGAGACTAAAAATTTACTAAGCCCGACTAAGTCCTCTGCTTTTCTTTATATCACAACAAAAGACGCATCGAGCCTCAATTGCCTGTAACAATGTTGTATAATAGTTAAAACTTTAGAAGATTTCGTGTCAGGATCTACTTATAAAAAGTTAGCGTTGACTTTATGTCATCATTACGTATGGTAATCAATACTTCAAGTCTTTATAACATAGATCGTAAATATCTCAAGATAGAGTCTCCAGGTTATGTTTCTGTAATTATAGGCTACAGAGCCGACTCGAGAGGATGCAATCTCAGTTCAAGTTGCAATATCGAATGCACAATGGTGCTTCAACTGGTTCAAAGAAATCAGGTATCTCATACTCTTTCTATCATCTCACTGAGTATTTGTAACTGAGACATGCGGCCGACCGCCAAGTTTTATAATAATGTACAACATAAACTTGGGCAGTTTACATTATTAGTGGTATTTATTTTACTTCTTACTATAGTAGTAGTAGAGAGTAATAAGAAACAGTATAATGCTGTGTGCTTACCTAAATCAGCTTGAGATGATTTAGATAAGTTCTAGAACCGGGTCTATAAGATATTTAATAAGATTATTGTAGGTTCACTACTACGGCTACTTGTAATACTTATCAACCAGTTTAAGTTCTAACTTCTTGCAACTAAGATACTTTAATCGATTTCTTAAGATTTGCGCGTTCTGTCCCGTAACCTATAAAAGAAATGTTGATTTATAAATCTAATAATCAAATTCGAATAACAACTCAATCTCTTACACCCGCGACCGCGTCCCCTGTAAGTAATAAACTAAATTGACATCGGGCCAGTGAAAACTACTCAAATGTGGAGCTCCTCTCAATCCAATGCATTTTAGGAAATTATTTCTCCATCACATTAGGACGTATTGGTGTGTCGTGGAGCGCGCCCTCAGGCCGTGCGTGAGAGAATTCGGAAATGTACCCTATTTCACCTCGGACACTGTGTTGCCAACTCTGGCCATTTTTTGGCTAGATGTGTCCAGACTTAGTCTGATTGGAATACTTTATTAATAACAATATGGTAAAGCACCTTGATTTCTATTTCACCTCGGACACTGTGTTGCCAACTCTGGCCATTTTATGGCTAGATGTGTCAAGACTTAGTCACATTGGGACTTTATATTGATATGGCAAAGTAGCTTATTACATATAGGTACTGTAGATTAATATGACTTGCTGTCTTTGATCAATACCTATTAACGACTAGATTTAAACAAATCTACAAGTGCTAATGCACTGTCCCAAAAAAAGTAGATTTAGCTCTGTACCGTATCATAACGTATGCTGACTTGAAATCACAAAAAAACTATTATCAATATTAACTTTATAATAACAAATCTTGTGTGTCAATTTAATTTAATATCTATAAAAGTCTTTTGTGCCAATTTGACTGAATACAATAGCAAATACATAGCAAAATAAAACAGAAACATAATGGCAACACTATGTACCTACACCCTTTTAACTCAGTCACAGATAGTTTCGCAGTAACACCGGTGTCACTCGTCTTGAGTGGCTCGGATACATTTTCCTTTCCATGTAGACAAAGTAGGGTAGATTATGTTACAAGGATGTGAAATGTTACAAGGTATGATTTGTTACCTTGTCGACATGTGGAATTTTTAGTTTTACTGACACTAAACTTTAGGATTATAATATTGAAGTTATATTTCAACTCTGTTGGAAGCTGAGTTTTAAGGCTAATAAATAAAAAAGAGGTCAGCGTCTATTTTGTTTTCATTATCATCATCCACAACCTGACTTGACCCACTGCTGGGTGTAGGCCTCTCTTTGCTCTTTCCATTCCGCGCGCTTCTGAGCTGCTCTCATCCATTTGCTATTTTGTTTTATGACACTAAAATTAGCTTTTTCTAATGTTTTGAGTATAGCTCTAAACCTAACGAACCTAACACACAATATTAATATCCGATGTTCTCTTTTTACAGTTAGACAAAAAACTACATAGATTCAGATTTATTTATTGTTTCATGTTGGTTTACAAAAGGTCTTAGTGAGTAATAGTGTGCCAAATATGACTCCATTGGGACACTACAAGGTTATTATTTTAAGTTTAACAAAATAACTTCAAATTATATTTTGCTAACTTTTATAAAACTTAAAGTAAATATAACAATGTAATGGGATTTCTCATTTAAAAACTAGTCAGTTTCAAACTATTTGAAATTCTGTAGCGTGTTCAATTAACTAAGGTACATAGTACATGGGTGTGCAACGAACCGAAGAGATACTCGGAGGCTCACGGCGCCTGATACGATTACTTGGAGCCTAGACGTGACGGACAGACGGACACCTTACACATACAGTATGTATACATGGATTTAGGGATTATTTTCAATGAGAGTTTCAAGCTTTTTCGTCAAAAATTTGTTGAAAAATTCTTAAAAGAAAATCTTATAATGTTTTTGATAACCTAATAGTACATTTTTAAGAGCAAAAATTACTAAATCAATGTTAAAGACAGCAAGAGCATGGAAATATAGACATTTTTTACAATTTTATGTATATAAATTTATAAATAATATTTTGGAAGTATTACAAACAATGTACACTTACCGTATCCTTCTTAACAATTAAAATATTAAATATTACATTAAGACAACTGAAGCCTCACAAAAAATGACAATAAACAAACGATATTTCTATTTATCAAAGGTTTTCAGTTAAAGTATCAAGTATTCAGTCATTAAAAATAGTGAGTAGGTGCAGTATGGTTACATAAGATAGGTGAAGAGGTCTTTGCTTCAGGTTGACAAGTTGGGAGACGTGTACACGTGGGGTTCGACGGACGTCTTACGGCCTCGTCATACTGGCAATGTCATACGTACGTCAACAAGAATTTACATTTTACGTAACTTTTTGTTTTAATGCAGTAGCTCTACCATGAGTTTTTACTAAACTATATATACTATACCCGCTAGCGTCTGTAGATAAAAAAAATGTACTTATGAAGATTTGTACAGCGCCTCTAGCGGATAGTTGGGTACTAAAATTTGTAATACTAATATTGACGTAACTACTGTAGTAAAGTCAGGCGATTTTACTGTGACAACTCATGGTAGAGGTACTGATCTTACGCAACGCTGTGTGTGTGCATAGGTACAAATTACAAACTGGGTTCGGTATTTGTATACAATTTTTAAATCTAAAAAACAACAAACTTTTAAACTAGTAAAATTAAACAATAATGTTACACTGCAATCTATTCTGGTAATTTTGTAGCGTGATAAATAAATAAACAAATCATTTCAGCATTCAAAGCCTGTTAGTAATCTAACCTTACAAATAAGAAAACTCTTAGGTACAATAAGATAAATAAAACTTTAGTAAAGCATACTTGAAATACATGAAATCAACCTAGTTGGAGACTAGATGATATGTGAATTATCGCTTCTTGACTAGTACGTCATTGGGTACATCGCCTGATTAAATTATAGCAGCAAACTCTTCAAAACAAAATTGAAATTAAATATTGAAAAGTTGCAAATAACCAGTGTGAAATAGCCTTTACAATTTAGAACACACGAAGATATCGGAATTTGCTTCGGAGACCCAATATTGTAACATATTGTGTAGGTATATATGTATGAGTAAAACACCGCTTGCTCTACCAGGAATTACATAAGGTCTAAGATTTTGCTATTGAGTGCTACAACTATAACAGCATAACACTTCATATTGATGGATACACACTCTAAGCTTCTATGGTTAAACGAACTTTCCGTACCAAAAAGTGTGTCTTATTTTTAGTACCTTTTCAAATATAGGATGTAAATACTCTCAAAACCTCTAGGAATGTATTAGTCAACATATATAAAACATATACCTAAAGGACCACGATCATATAAACATCTAGACAGCCTTCTCCTTAATTAAAATTAAATGATGAGGTATATTTATTATATTTATTTGTATTGATTTGTAAAAAGTATACATGTATGCAATAAACCTGTTAGTTGTTTCTATTTGCTACGATTTTAATAGACCTCCTTCGTTTTACTTTCTTTAAAATCTTTTTCATTTTAAGGTCACAACTCATCAATTTTCTACAACAAAGTAAAGGTATATTTTCAAGTGATGATCGTTCGTAGTAGGCGGTTCGTATCATGACAGAGCTTATTACCGACTTAGAGAAAAGCATTTCTTTTGACTTCCTCGTTGGCTACTCTTCACCAAGTTTAATTAAAATAATGAGAGAGCAAAGAAATCTACAAGTTATGATGATGATCGTAGCAGGCGGTCTGTACCCTGGCAGAGGTTAATTGCCGACTTAGAGAGTTATGCGCCATCATGCTCGAAGGAACAACGTTGTCACTAATAGGTGTCAAGTTATTCGTGAGATGTCGACCACGCATACAGATCATAGCCAGGAGTGGACTCGAAACAAAATAAACTGGTACATTTATTTGTCATGAAAACTATCTGTTCGGTTGATTTCATTTCAAATATTAGGAACTGCGTATTTTTTTTGACTGAATTCTGTCTTAACAGTGCTACAAACTGACTAAGCGAAGCTTGTACTATGGGAATTAGACTGCTGATAGAATACTTATATGCATATTATTTTTGTAAATACATACATAGAATACATAGTAACACCCAGACACAGAACAAATATTTATGTTTATCACACAAACATTTGCTGTGGTCGGGAATCGAAGCCACGATCCACAGCATGGAACGCAGAGTTACTACCAACTAAGCTGTGACGCATGTCAAAAATATAGCAAAGAAAAACCACTCCGCAAAATTTGACTTGTAAGTCAATTTTGATTTTTATGAGAATAAATTTATTTAAGTCTAATTTGATTTTTACCTGTGTCTGAATTCTTTCCGGGGTTGAAATGCATCCCTGTTCGCATCTGAGTCACGTTCTTCACGCGACTAATAACTAATTTATGCAAATTTCTCACCGGCCAACGAATAAGTATGGGGGGCACGTACTTAGTTGCTCGAAGGATCGCGACGAATATTTTACTGAGATCTTCGTTTAGTCGCTGTGCATAATTTATGGTGGAAGATTACGAAACACGATGTAAATGCATCAGATTCTAAGATTATGTTAAAATCTCTTGCCGCTAAACGCAGGGACGCAGGGGATTTTAGGAGAATAATTTCAAGATCCCCTGAGCAGGGGAAAGTAACAAGGCTGTTTTAAAATGAGCTAAAACATCATTATGCAAGTCTGACCATTATGCATTATGCAAGAAGAAGAAGAAGAAGCTAAAATATAAATGTACAATTTAAATAAAAACTACAATGTTTTCAATTTCAAAGTTACAACTATTTTAACTTACTAACCTAGTTTCAGTTATAAATGATTTCGGTCATAAGGTTGTGAAAATTACGATCATTGAACTCCATTGCAATTACACTTGGCGGTCACACCGCTATTTGTTTGTTTAGTTGTTGGTATACGTATATATACGGTATAATACGCTTCGGGATTTGCGCAGGGTCATTGACCATGCAGTTAAATAAATGAGGTAATATTGTTGTTTAAAACTACAATATTTCCCGCTTTGAAATTACATCAGATTATAAATATGTATGAGATAAGGTAAGGAAAAATTTTACACGTTCTATGTTAATTTCCGATTATTATTTTTTTGTGTTGGGTTTCTGTAACGTACATAAGAAGATATTGTCAAAAGAAAATAACAGATCAAAATGGAATAAAATGTACTGTAGAAATAATGGGTGGTCTTATCGCCAAATGTACGATTTTTTCCAGACAACCATTGGATGTGGTTTAGTTTTGAGTCAAAACTAAATCTGATATTTTCTATGATCTGTTATTTTCTTGTTCTATTAGGTTTCATAAAGAATTTTCATTCATTCATTCACATGAAGTGTGTTAAAGTCCAATAAAAACAATTAATCAATTAAAAACACACCCTTTAATCAAACAATACAATTAACAATAGAACCTAAGCAGGACACGGCGCGCTGCGTAAACTTATCTAGAACACGCCCGTGACGTAACAACACGCATTTTACAGGGCCGTATTGAGGTTGGGAGCTGTTTTTGGCTAAGGTATTAAATGAGGCTGATTCTGGGGGCTTCAATATACTCAAGAATGGCTTTTCACACATTAAACACAAGTGCAGACCCAGTCTTATATAATTCTTTCTTAAATCTAAGAGTTTAGGTACTGGAATAATTCAGAAGGTAATCAGTGGTGCAAACAGATCGTTACGTTAAGGAGTAAAATTTCCTTTTTAAACCAACCTCATCAGTGCCAAGGATGGTTCTATAAAAGCTGTATCTCATTTCAATTGTGCATGTAAAAAAGTTTCAGCCGCTTATATGTATGAGCTAAGCAATCCGAACATCGGACAGTAACACTGACCCGCTAAGCATTGGATGCTCCGAATCCTCGCCTGTCTACATTTTAGGGCCACGGTTTTCCACATCTCAGACAGCATAGTGTCAGTAATACAATGGAGCGTTCCCGTCGAGTGGGAGGCTCTTATCGATCTAGTGGGACGTCATCGGGCGATACGGTCGACGCAAAAAGCGTGTCAGTGGGCACAAAGGCTTTGTCGTGAGACCGGACGCCGCTCGCCGCCGCCGCCGGCTTTGTTTGCTGTTTAGTACTCGCTGAAAGTGGCGATTTTAGTGTCCGTAAGTTAGTTCGACCTGGCTACTAAATGATTCGATAGCGTCGAGATAGGTGGAGACTGTTTAACAAACCGTTTGATGTGAGGATGTTGATGTTGCTAGCTTTGGCGGTCTTTTATCGGAACTTCGTCATAATCACTCGTGTTGAAGGGATCATAATTTGCATCACCCCTAGAAGTAAAAATATAAGATTGCGGTCTCACAAGACGCTCATTTTATTGGTGTCCTAAGTACCAAACTTATAAATATAAATTTGTTTAAAGTGTGCGAGTTTATCGAGCGTAAGTGGGTACCATCTTAGGGTGATGCCAAACTTAGTAAGGCGACGAAACTCCGCGATGTTTTCACTCAAAATAATAAGTTCCAAGTCTGGGCGAGCAAATTTTTTCGCGAACTTGGTGTAATGGATTGTTGGGAACTTCGATAACTTTCGGAAACCGCTCTTCGATTTTATTTTGCGAAGGAATTTTTTAGCCAATTTCTCTCGGTAAAAGTTTGGAATCTTCCAGTCACCCTTGAGCAAATAGCGTCGTGATGGGATTAATCTTTCGAATTATTTTACTTTATTTTGAGTTTCTAGATGATTAGATTGGACTGCGAAATTTAAAAGACCAAATATTTATTGTAACAATAATAAAACGATAAGCTGCCTGTAAGTATTTTTCTACTCATGAATGAAATTAATGAGAAACCTACACATTGAATATCACAATGTAGGTATTAATGGAAATCTTAAATCGATTTAAATGATATCTCTCAAACCAAAAACTAAACTTAATTAATTTACAAAATCACATAAAATAAGGCGCGCCACACACAAATTCACTCGTAATTGAATCACACCGACGTGGGTCTATATAGTTCAGGAGTCAGTGGCGCTTTTTTCTAACTGTCAACCATTCAAAGTCTTACCCTAAGTTTCATTTCTTTTTGAAGTGAAAACTTCTTTAGCGGCGCTGGGTGGGTAAAAACTTTCAAACTCGCGTCAGGGTCACGTGACGTCGAAAAAGCGTAAGATCTTATTTAATTTTTATACATTGCTCGTAAAACAAGAGACGACAAAAGAACACACTTGCGGTCACGCGACGTATGACTCAAACAATTAAATAGTGTTGTGGCGACATGACGTGACGATGACGTGGCGACATGACGTGACGTGACGATGACGACGAAGCCAACGAAGACACAGACACATTCGCGCTTGCGCGATGACGTGACGATGACGTGGCGACATGACGTGACGTGACGATGACGACGAAGCCAACGAAGACACAGACACATTCGCGCTTGCGCGAATGTGTCTGTGTCTTCGTTGGCTTCGTTCTTTTCGCGCTTGCGCGATGACGTGACGATGACGTGGCGACATGACGTGACGTGACGATGACGACGAAGCCAACGAAGACACAGACACATTCGCGCTTGCGCGAATGTGTCTGTGTCAGTGTGTCTTCGTTGTCTTCGTCGTTGTGTCACATTCGCGCTTGCGCGAATGTGACACAATGACATGACACAATCACGACTGTGGTTATATTTTTGAAGTGAAAACTTAAAAGTGAAAACACAACGTTAATATTGAAGTTTTCACTTCTGCCGGCACTCCCGGAGTGCTAGCTTTTTTTTTTTAGTAAGTATTTATATGTATTAAGTTTTAGTATTGGTATTAAGAATGTCAGTGAGATAGGTCGAACTAACATAGTTATTGAGTAAATTTTTCTGCGGGGTCCTTACTTATGTCGTTGTTAGTCGACTTATTTGGATGAAACGTAGGAAAATAGTCCTTTCTATCTCAAAAAATAAACTGAAGACTCAATCGGACACGGTCAAAGTCGCGAATAGTATGTACTAAAATTTTGAAGAAGTAGGTACGATAACAACCACCAGCTCTCGGACTATAGCATCTAACCCCAACAATTTCTGTTGTTGGCATATTGATGGTGCGTAAAACAAATACTATAACACTCCATCCGTCAGGGGAGCTAAAGTTAATAAAATTCATGTATCGGAAACTTAGAGCCGTGAAATATTGAAAGGGTGTGACTTCAAGACGTTACAAATGTTTTTATTACAATAACAAAGAATATTGAGATAAATTTATGGTTTTATTTTCAACATCCGAATTTCTAACATACATATTTTTGAATATTTCTAGGCTTTAAGTATTCTATACATGAATTTAAGTAAACATTGAACAATATCATAAGATCGAGAACGATAATTTTAAAACAGTATTATTTTGTATCTGTGGAAAAAGCTTTGTCAAAATACAGTATTTGTAAATACATACATACATAGAATACATAGTAATGCCTAGACACAGAACAAAGGTCAAGCCATCGTCATCTCATAACTTCGTCAAACTGTTTGTCGAAGATAATTATAATAAGAACCTTGTAGTCTGCTATTAAACACTGGACGAGAAGAACCGAAGACCGAGCTCAGTGACGCGTCTTGTGAGAGACCTTCGTCCAGTGGACTGACATAGGTTGATGATAATGATGATGAGCCTGCTATGAGATTATATTGATCTAAGTTATCGTTTAAGCAATGACTCAAAGATGTATTAAAATAAATAAATAATGCAGAACAATCCACACAACATCATCTAGTCCCAAGCTAAGCAGAGTTTGTGTTATGGGTAGGTACTAGAAGACTGACATACTTAATACAATGCATTAATATACATATAAAATAACCAGAACACCCGGAATAAATATTTGCAGATCGTACAAATATTTATCCCAAGGCGGGAATCGAACCCGCAACCTCTGCGTTGCAGGCGGACCTTCGCCTTCCACGCCAAATATTTCATTTCATTGTTTTTGGCAATCCAAAAACAAGGGGAAGTACTTTTTCAGTCGCTCAATTGACCGAAATAACTGGTTCCCAAAGATTAGTCGTCGAGACACAGCGGCACCGAGCGCATCAGCATTAAAATAAAAATAAGGCTGCTCATAAATACTCCACACAAAGACAAGATATACGGTTATAGCGTTGGACCGGTCTGTATAAACTCCTGTGGTACCTATGACTTGAAATGAACGTGATTTGTGACGCTTTGTAGCGTTCTATTGCTGTTGTTATGAGAATTTGCGATGTTGTCAATAATTATCGGTCATTTGACTATCAGTAAATACTCAAAATATTTCAGATTTATTAGGACTCCTAGTAATAATTACAAAGACCCGTAATTAAAGTAACATCTTTGTTCCTCATCTGATATTTTGTTGAGACTACTTGATGGAGCAAACATATGTTAATTGGTAACGCATTGCCTTAATAAGCATGTCTATTAAAGTTCTCAAGCCAAACTTTAAATCTCAAACGCTGGCAGATACGACTGAATATCCTAACGGTCTATCTTATAAAAAGTTAGCGCAGAATTGATGTATTGCTTACCATACGTAATGATGACATAAAGTCAACGCTAACTTTTTATAAGATAGGGGATTACTCTTTATCTTAATTTAAGATCTTTTCAGACAAGCTCTCTCATATAACTTTACTGTATAAACAACACATTTTAAGCATATAATATACGCCATATATGGTAGGTATTCTGAATAAAGGGTCAATTTTAACTAGCCACACTACACGTCACTTTAAAACCCTTCCTGCGTCAGTGTGTCCAATCGGTCATCGTAAGCCATACATCCCCTTTGAGAAAGGTCACGCTGTATTTTTTGGCGCCAACACGGCAGAAATAAATAAGAATGGCCTCAATCGATGCTAGTGCCGTCCACCCTTTTAGAGGGCACATGATAGATGAAGGCCGTTCTATGGTAACGGCTGGAATTACCTCTCAAGTGTTCGAAAGCACTTTTAGGTTTAATCATTTTATTTTGTACAAGCTGGTGCCGCGACTTCGTCTTATTAATCTTATTCTTTCAATGACTTGCGAACCTGTGACATAGTTTTTCTTTATAAACGAGATATTGACCATGATTTGTGAATTAAATTAGGAATTATAGACATCTTCTAATGCACATTAATTTATTTGTAATAATTATTTTAAAAACTATATGAATTATATTTCTAGACTCCTTATTGACATATATATTATTAAATATGAATAAATGATGATTTATGATTTATTTATTATCGTTATATTTTGGGTACCTAATTCACACAATATCGATTAGTATATAAATTATAGCTTATATTCATTTTCAAAGATTTTTTTATTTCGTGTGGCTTTACGAACTTATAAATCCCTATTAAAAGATAGATAGATATCACTTTATTACACAACAAATAATGAAAATACAAAAAATCTTAGAACTAACTTAATTTAGTAACTACAATGGGCGGCCTTGTCGCTGATTGCTATCAGCGATTTCTTCTAGGCAACCGTACCGTATAAAAATGGAATAAGAAAAAAAAACAGGAAGTAAGTAAAGTGGTATTTATTTTACTGCGTTTTTATTCAAAATCATTATACTTTCTAACCCCTTTATAGGAAGAGCGGCTGTGAGTAAATGGATAAGTCGTGTTACAAGAGAGTCCACTTCCGACACGGGAACTTGCAACCGCTTTGCGATCGCAGTTACATCACTGAGAAAATATATTTATTTACTTATTTTATTTTTTCATCATCATCATCATCAACCTATTGCAGTCCACTGCTGGACGTAGGTCTCTCCCAAGACGCGCCACTGAGCCCGGTCTTCGGCTCTTCTCATCCAGTGTTTGCCAGCTACACTACGCAGATCGTCGATCCATCTCGCCGGAGGGCGTCCTACACTACGCTTGCCTAAACGCGGTCTCCACTCCAGTATCCGTTTGCTCCAACGGTTGTCGGTTCTTCGGCAAACATGGCCGGCCCACTGCCACTTCAGCTTGCTAATTCTTTGAACTATGTCGAACACTTTGGTTTTCTGACGAATAATTTCGTTGCGGATTCTGTCACGCAAAGAAATTCCGAGCATAGCTCTCTCCATAGCGCGCTGAGCGACTTTCAGCTTGTGGACCAACCCCACTGTCAGTGTCCACGTTTCAGAAGCATAGGTCATAACGGGTAGGACGCACTGGTTGAAAACTTTCGTTTTCAGACATTGAGGAATGGATGACGAGAAGACTTGACGAAGTTTCCCAAACGCAGCCCAGCCCAGCTGAATTCTCCGGTCTAGCTCTCTCTCGAAGTTGTGTCTACCTAACCGCAGAGTCTGCCCGAGGTAAACATACTCCTGCACAAATTCGAGAGGCATTCCGGCAACGGTTATTGGCTCTGGGGTAATACGGTCATTAATCATGACCTTCGTTTTATCCAAGTTCATGCCCAGGCCAATCCGTCGTGAGGCTTCAGCAAGACTGTTCAGCATCTGTTGTAGGTCCTGCAACGATTCCGCCAATATGACGATGTCGTCGGCAAATCGTAAGTGTGAGATATATTCGCCATTGATGTTAATGCCCATCCCATTCCAACTCAGCGTCTTAAACAAATCTTCCAGCGCGCTAGTAAACAATTTGGGAGATATGACATCTCCTTGTCTTACTCCGCGGCGCAGCTGGATAGGTTTAGACTGCTGGTTCTGGACTTGGACAGACATAGTGGCATCATTGTATAGGCATCTCAACACTTCGATGTATCGCCAATCAACCTGGCATCGTTGCAGAGACTGTAGAACAGCCCAGGTTTCAACAGAGTCAAAGGCTTTCTCATAGTCTACAAACGCTAAGCACAGTGGCTGATTATACTCTTCGGACTTCTGTATAATCTGCCGCACTGTGTGAATGTGGTCTATGGTGCCAAATCCTCTGCGAAACCCAGCCTGCTCTGGGGTTTGGAACTCATCAAGTCTTCGCGCAAGACGGTTCGAAATAACTCTGGAAAACAGTTTGTAGACATGGCTCAAGAGTGAAATCGGTCTGTAGTTTTTCAGTAAAGCCTTGTTTCCTTTCTTGAAAAACATCACTACCACACTCTTGCTCCATGCCTTTGGAGTTCTCCCATGGTCCAGGACGGATTGAAAAACACGTCGGACTTCCCTCAGAACTGGTAAACTACCTGCCTTTAGGAGTTCCGATGTGATTCCGTCTTCCCCTGGGGCTTTTCCATTTTTCAACTGTTTCAGAGCCACCTCGATCTCGTCCAGGCTGATCTCCGGGAGATCCTCTGTGTAGTGGCGGGTCAGTGTGGCTCTAACATCCTCATTACTGGATCCCGGACACGAAACTTGCGAGGCGTACAATCGGCCATAAAAGTCTTCAATCTCAGCTAAAACCTCCGGCTTGGAAACGACGGTTTCACCCCTAGATGTCGTGAGCTGTGTCAGATGGCTCCTACCAAGTTGCTGCACAAACACTTTGTTATTTTTTATCTAAGTCTATTAATCAATTCATCTTTTTCCTCAATTTATGAATTTATATGTAAGAACAGAACATACCTGGTAAGTAGTAGGTACAGTATAAAAAATGCACTATGCTTTGGTCACGAGGAAGGAGGCACTTAGACGATTATAATAATTCTTGTGATTTTACAAACATGACAATGATCCAGCTCTAGTCATGTTGAATCAAGTTGTCTTGTATCTAACTGGTTAGTGATTTTAGATGTCTATTATTTGCCTAACAGAATTAAAAAATAAACTAGTACCAAGTAATTTAGCATTCGGCAATAGCATTTGGCCAATTGGTCAATTTACATGTAGGTATTACCTACTAATATTAATCTTATTCGTGTAAATAAAAATAATTAAATAAATAAGTGATAAAGTTATTTTTGTGTAAATACCCACAATTGATTTTCTAATCTGTTGGCCGTGCCGATCATTCATCAAATTCGTAAAAAGTTTCATTAGGCCCTGGGCGAGAAATACTTCGGACACGATACGGGTGACACGGGTAGACCTAACGATAGAAGGGTATTTCCTCTTCCTGTAAACCGGCAGGGGGGAGGGGGGGGTCGCTTTGTGAAGCGATAACCGGAAGCCAAGGGTTTGAGGACGGAGGGTAATGTTAACGGAGGTATTTTGGAGTTTCTTTACGATGTAGTGTTGATTATAAGACTCTACTTGAACGTTACGATTAAAAAAATATTTAATTTGTATTCTTGTGTTTAAGATAAAGTTTGAAGTTAGAGCTTTGTTTTAAGATATACCTATCCTAGATACCAAGTATGAATTTTAAAGTATCATGCTTTAACTTTTAGATTTAGATTCAAGAGGTATTATAAAAATACGTCTTAGGTTTTCGAAAATATGCCCTTAAATATTTGACTTACTGCAAAACACGGTTCAGTATAAATTAAATAATAATCTACATTAGAAAAAGGTAGGTTACACACTTTTCGATGCCTATATTTATGACTTCTTACATACATGTCATTTAGAAAATTTATATGCTTTAACTATAAAAGCAAAATAGTAGGTACAGGATTAAATAATAGTACCTACATCTCAAGTACTTATATACAGTTGAAACCAATCCAAGCTAGGTACTTCAGATACAGCACTATCGTAGAAAGCCCGCGCTCTGCAATCACGTCTAAATGGCTACTTTTAGTGCGAACAATAATAATTTTAGTTGAACCGAGTGCCGATAATGGCTACAATTTCCGACGATTAGTCGATTTTGCAGGACACTTGTAAAAATGGACATTCCCACGTTGCTAGCTGCCACTTCAATTGTGGTAATGGAGCAGATTAAATCCTACTGGCTATTCTTGTGTTCGGGGAATGAAGTAGCTGCTTAAATTAGGTAATCTAACGGCCGGTTTCTCGAACGTTGATCAACGAAAAAATCAAATATAAGTAATTGCTATGTGTCAAACTGGGATCAATCGTGATTTGGGTTTCCAGAAACTGGCCATGTTTCGTTTTGCGAAAATAAAAGAACAGACATACTATAAGAGGCATAATCGGTATAATTCTATGTTGACAGGCGCCACAGCTCAGTTGGTAGTAGCTCTGCCTTCCATGCTGTGGGTCGTGGGTTCGATTCCCACCTAGAACAAATGTTTGTCAATGTATTTTATGTATCTACCTATATATTTAATAAAAAATGTATTATATCAGCAATCTAGTTCCCATAGTACAAGCTTTGCTTAGTTTGGGACTGGAGATGTGTGAATTGTCTATGAATATTTATTTATTATTATTTTTTTTATTTACCTAACCTATACTTTCCCACTGCTGGGCAAAGGTCTATTATGTTTATTATATTATTTAATAATATTATTTTTTCAAAAAAGTAACACGTCCATAAGAAAGCACTCACCTCAGGGGTGGCGCGAGCGGAAGTCCCGCTAATGCATCCGAATGCACCCGTGGCAGCCCTGCGCCACGCGATCAATTCATTAGTCCCTATTGTGTCGCTAATAACATTTTTATCAAAATCGATACGAGGCCATATGATTTTTGTACGTTTTTATGATACCCGGTGTCTTAGAGACAGTGTTAGTTTAGCAAAAAATTCTCCGAATCTAGAATTTAAAGTGATTTCTTACAGTTAGGTATTTAATAATTCTGCACACTATTTTTAGCGACGAACTGGCGCCTAGAATCATCTACTAGTATTTAGGACGTTTCAAAGTGATCCTTTTGATTTTAGAGAATAAAGTAAATTTGACTTTGACTTTGTAAATCCAGCAAACTTGACACTGAAAATCCTATCGACCGTCAAAGACCCAGTACGTTGTGTCTATTCATAATACGATAGAACAATATACCCTTGTAAGTTGACGGCATATAGTGCGCGGCAGGAACGTGCAACGATATGGCTCTCGATGGGTTCAAGTGGCCACGAGAGCCATCCAGTAGGCATAAGAGCCACCGCGCTAGACGTGTCAATGTCGCCGTTCGGGTATACGTACGATATGTTGGTGGTACTACTACTGCTAGTGTGAGAAATATTGCAAGTTGACAAAAAAAAACTAAACTTTTGTTATGCGACGATCCGCATCACACTTTATGTTTGTCTAATCAGCGATAAGAACGATAATTGTACCATTAATTCAGAATCGTGTTTTTTTTTTTTTAATAGGGTTTTTTCTTTATCTCTCTCTAATCCTAAATTATTTTGATTCAATAGTGTGATGTTTATTCTTTATTACCTACCTCTGTAATAGAAAATATCAATTGAAAAAAAAAAACATTTTTCATAGGAATGAAGTAAGTAAATCACGATGATGAGTTTTTTTAATTTAAGTGCTTAAATCAATTAATTTTTTGGCCCTATTTTAAACTAAAACTCCGAATATTTGGTACAAAGAGGGCTGAGACAAGGGGGAAGTAGGCAACGTTGGTAAAATTAATGATTTTGTACAAAGTGCGGGGGTAAGTAGGGCATCTTTCCTCATATTGTCGGCGGACGACCTTTTCATTCAGGTTGCTATCGAAAGGGCTGATTTAGCTAAAAACAATGAAGAATATAAACGAATTTAGAGCGTAAAATGATTATAAAATGTAATAAAATCATCGTAGACCAATCATAAGAGTGAGGGAGAATAATAGCAGAAATAAGATGAAACTACTAAAGTTACAATAACAAAGTTACGCGCTGATATATTAGAATAACATCTAAACCAATAACTCCTGAACTGGGTTGTATATAAACTGGTGCTAATCTTTTAATACCTTTATGCACGGTAATAAATCCACGTTACAAAATTTCAGAATCCCATTAAACTTTTCACCGCAACATAAAAATATCTGCGCTGAAAAATTATCCCCTTCCAAAAGGTTAGGCACAAAATCGTTAGACTGGTTAAAAATTGTTTTTTCCCAAACAAAACGTCCATTAAATGCAAACTCAACCCCATCCCTTCCTGGTATTATAATAAATGGCGCAATAATGCCACAATATAATATTAACACAAAGTTAAACGCGTTTTTATTTTCCCGCCGAAACTTCAGCGTGCCGCCATTTTCGCCTCTTCACGGTAAAAATGTGAACGATAAAATAATAAATGGCAAATGTTTATCAAATTGAATGGGGTGAACGTTGTGTTTGGGATGCAGCAATATCTTTGGCAATATTGCAATGTTTTCATAGATATGAAGAAGAAACCCATTTCTAAGACCAATTAAGTACGTTATTATAGGGCACTGACCGACAACAACACCTACTCGATACTGATAGACAGATTACATATAACTAAGAACAAAAAAAAACTGTATTTAAAAAGCAATGAGTCATGGGTAATGTCAGTATGAGTCAAACTAGCCATAGATAAAATAAATCGTTTGAACGAGATTCAGTTACTTACTTCACTATACTTCGTTCATTCATTATTTTTCTAACCTAAAACTGCACGCCGCTTTACATTTCCTATCCCCAGTCAAACACAGCAAAATGATTCTTACAGCAATATAAATAACCAACACTTCACTTTAAATGTTTCAAGTACCTAGGTCTTAATAGGTACCTTGGCACTCTCCCCGTAGAAAAGCTCCCCCTGTCACCTGCCAAGTCTTTAATTGAATAAGCTTAGACATTAATCATAGGACCCGTCTGGAGGTGAACTTGAATTACTTTCAGTCACTTCTTACGGAGAAGTTACTTTGAGACAATGGGGATCGATAATGCTTCGTCTCAAATGAATCATTCTTCTTATATCACTTTGAATATTCCAACTGGCTAAATAGGTTCTGAAAATTGTGTAACAAAAAGTAATTTTATGTTTTGGTATGGAGTTTGATTCTAGGTACTACAGAATTAAGAGTAAGAGTTACGTACGTTGTATGTAACTTTACTCATAATACGTTATATGTTGTGGACGTTTTATGTAAACATATATACTTACCTAATTATTAAAAAGGTTTAAAATGAATACAAATTTAGTTTCTAGTGAATGGTGCTTTATTTACGAAACGTTTAGTCAATTAATGTAAACAGAACACATCTCGTAAATAGGACACGAAGGACCGTACCTACATCAAATTCTAAGCCCCACACACGTACCCATGACTTGCCCATCCCATCCCACACCTACCCATAGAATAACAAACATGTACTATAACCACAACCTCAGTTTAACGCAGACAGGAAACCCCAGCTCCTTAACACACACAATTATACCCTATACACACAACTAAATCACTTTGTAAATGACACGCACACATCCCAGCGCCCCTTTGTCTTAGCTAAGTGTCAACCAATAAAAACAAAGGATTCTAAAATGGAACAAAAAGTGCCGGCCAATCGCTGTGAGCGTCACGCGTGTTGATGCGCGGCTATTGGCTTGAAAAAATCCGTTTAGCTCCGATGACTCCGGCTAGACGTTAAGATTGATGCCACGAGACGGTTCTATTTACTAGTCTGTGTTTTATTTACTCAAGAAATACGCGAGATCAGGAATTTGAGTAACTTTCAGTTTCTTTGACCTACATACCACTTTCAAACTAGCACGACTTGTGAAGAATGTCTGAATTTCGTGTCAGAATTAGTAGATAACAAACAAAATTCCACGAAGAATTATATGAAAAAATCAAATTCAACGTAGCTGTGTATTCAATTTACAATCGAAATATAATTTCCGATAATTAAAATCACAAGACAAATTATAACATTTTTAAGTAACAAAAAGATCGGAGAACTAGCTAATGATTTTGAACCTTTGAGACTTGAAAATATAAATGTATCCTCTGACATCTCAGAAGCTTCATCCTCAGTTCAATTGACAAACAAAAGGTTTGCTCTTGACCGTAGTAGGTACTTGAACTTTCACACACATTAACGACTTAGAGAGTTCTTCGTTATTGAAGAGTTCATAACTTCCCGTCAGTACCAAGACACGTATGTTCACGTGTGAGCGGAGTGAGGGGGGGTAAGGGGGGACGTTCAGAGGGTCATTTATCATTCATATCATCTTCGCTCCACTTCGCTCGCCGCCGCGCCGTAAATAAATAAGAACAGGCTCATCTTTTACAGCCGCTTACTTTACATTCAACCAAAAAACCCTCTTATCAACATAGTCATAAAGCTTACTATCCATCTCCTGCTTTCAGGAACTTACTACGTTTTCGTTCTAGATGTATTGTAAGGGATCGTAGGTAACTATGCATGTATTTTAGATACGTGTAGATATGTTATGTATTGTGTTTGTTTCTGAGTCAGATCACGCGTTTCATGAAACTTGGCTGGTATTAAATTATGTGATTGCTTATTGGGTAAAGATTGTATTCTGCAATAGGTAAAGTCAACCTATTAGTTATTTTTTTAAGACCAATACTTAATACATAATAGTGAAGAATCTTCAAATAAGTACTGAAATATTTATTATTTCTCCACCGACTGAAAATATTTCATAAGTCGGTCGGTAGTCGGTCCCAATTATTTAACCAATTTCGTATAAGCTTCTTAGCTCTATCAATGGAATAAGAATACCTAGAACACACGAACCTTCAACAAAGCTCCCCACAATTGCGAAACCTTTTATTATCTAAGCATATTAGGTGCTTTTCCAAATAAGTACCCTTACTCGTTCTAAGAAGATTAGCAACGATTGGATGTTCCAAGAAGGTCCACGTCTTTTCACATAATACCAAGGTAAAACAGCTTAGAGGCCGACATGATCGATCAATGACCCCTAATAGCCTACTATCGGTCATTATCAGTATTCGAATCAGTTTGCAAAACTGGTGCCGTGTACGATCTGATCTGAAGGCGCGTTTGTTTAGTCCGACGTAATTGCTCGCTGCACCTCTGCCTGACGAGTCGCCGGCACAAAAACTCCTAAATCCAGTTCATTAGGGCTCTATTCACAGCCCACCCCTGGATGGAGATACGCGGTGATTACTGCAACCGCTCCCGACGGCTCACGAATAAAGACTGCATCATAATTTCACCAGATACACCCTCGTGTCACATTAGAAGGAATAGCGAGCTTAATTCCGCTATATAGGGTCTCATTTCCAGTTTTGTACAGTCACGTCACTTGCACAATGATATGTAAAAATAATGAACAAACTTGCGCCGGTGTTGAGGGAATCTGTGTCTTGGATTGTTGGAGCGAAGGTATAACTTTGTTCGGGAGTTATGGGAGGAGATGCTTTGTAAATTAATAGGAGGAAAAGTTTCACCGGCAAGGTTGTCGCAGTTGTGATTCAATTTGGACGCTAATTTAATGACGTTGTCGTGGAGGCAAACAAATTGATATTCATATGGGACCACCGTAGTCATGTTTTGTTTATGTTTTCGCTTTAGCACAGCTTACGCTAAGTAGACGTAAAAATAAATTGACTGTTCACATTTCTGAATGTGTAGATTTATCTTTCATGTTTAGTGAGTTATTTGCAGTTATTAGCTCTAACGGATTACGTGTTTTGCATACGACTTTTTAGTAAAAAAATACTATTAAACTTAGCTGCTAAGTAAGTGTCTGCAAACGTAGTAGAATTAATAATTGTATCTTACAATAAACGCAAACACTTGATGAGTTTGGTCAGCTCAGTAAAGATCATAAAGACACCTACATTTTTTATATATGCCTTATTCAGCATCTTATGATGTACCTATATAGTAAGCTGGTATAGTACATCCCTAGTTACCACCAATAGACCAGCAAATCTTTCCCATGATTAGCTCCTGTGTATATAGGTGACTGGTATAGTACATCCCCAGTTCCCAGGACTACCACAAGTAGGTAATTGGAGTGTCCGCGCGGCCGCGACGTATTGTCAGTGTAGTTGTGTAGTTAACTAGTTACACTCTCGTTATTCAATTCAACAATTGCGTATGCTGCTTCTTGTTTCGAGATTGAGGCTAATCTACAGATTCGTGGAACTAAGGGCTCTGAGATTTCTGTAGCTCTTAAATTGTAAAACATTACGTTCAAAATGATCCTCGCGATTTTTTATAAATATTTGTTCTGTGTCTGGGTGTTACTACGTTTTCTAAGTAATTATGTATTTAAAAAAAAAATGCATATAAGTATTCTATCAGAAATCTAGTTCCTATAATTAATTATTGAAACTTACCGTTTCCCAAAACAACGTATGAATCGAACATCGACAGATGTATTGGTATTCATTTACTATAGTGTCATCAACACAGTCAGATTTAAATTTAATTTCATAGGCGGCATTCAGTTGTCGTGATGATACTTGCTGCAAAAATGTGAAGTAATTCAATGTTTATAAAGTAAAATAAGTAAAACAAAATACAAATATTACTTACTTGATTTCATGATAAATCTTTAACGCACACCTAAAAATTTATATAAAAAACAAAACAAAAAAACAACAATTTATAGATATAACAATAGATTACATAAACAATGGACGGTTTTCGTTAAATTTCTTTCAGACAACTTTGATTTATTTAATTATATAAATTTATTTACATATCTCAAACCAAGGTACATTTTTTCTCCTTAAATTACTACATTTTTTTAATATAACGTCACATAATCGCTTTACCCAGTCCACTAGTAGGGATTACTTGCTTTTTAATAATGTTGCGTCGGGGGCGAGTGGGGACATTTTGCACAAAGAGGATTACCTCTACCACGTTTATCTGAACCTTACAGCTCAGCTTAAGACTAAATACCCTGCACACACTTATGAATCTGGCCTTTCTAGGATTGCAAAGGCTTTGACTTCGTGAAATTACTTTTCAAATTATATTTACGACATATACACTCTTTAAAGTTTAACCCAACTAATGTATTGATACTAATGAGTAATCTAATGTCTCCGGCAAATCCATTGAGAGACAGATGTCATGTAGAAAATAGTTTATTTTCTTTACATTAAATAGGCACCCTAAAAATGTTCATTTCTTAGCATACGTAGGTTGCCAAATCTTTATCGCAGTACAGTGTTACCAGTTGTATGTTTCAACTACTGCCATATTTTAATGGATGTCAACTTGGTGTACTTATTGAACTCTTTTTGATATAAACAACAATTATAAATATAAAACTTTGTCCAAGTACGAATCTAAAAATCTAAAGGAATTTTATATTACTATCAATAATCAAAGAACTTCTTAATATATTCATCACAAGAAGACTAAAAATAATAGAAATAAAGCGATTGCGGCAGCTCAAAGAATGCAAAAGAGTTTTATACCAAAAATAGAGGAATAACGATTCATCCGAGGGAAGATCAGACAATCCATAAACAAAACAATTGAACGAAAACGCCCATGGTTCTCAAAAGTGTAGCTAAGTGATATGCAGAGGCATCATTGCCCGTATCTTGACACCCCGACAGCCAGGAAGCGGGAGAGGTGCTACACTTCATTACTCTGTGTAGGGTTGCTAGAGTCTACTATTTATAAACGGCCATTTTGTTTTTGAAAAAATAAATATTTTCTATGAACATTTTTTTATATAAATAAGGGTTACACTGGAAATCAGCAACGGATATTGATGCATTATGAAATTGGTTCCAACGGAAGACCAGTTGTGAAACATATACCTAAGTTGGACGTAAGTTTGTAAATTGTGACTGATAGACGACGCAAAGCCACACTTTTTGTTATTATTAGGTACACAGGTTTGTATTATACCAAGGTCTATCCATCCACGTATATGTGACATAAAAGTATTTTATTTCTTCTAAAATAATTTAGGATTGTCTAATTATATTTTGGAAAATTTGGTAGATGACAAACGGTTGGACTGAAACGGTGGGATGCTTTTACACAGTGAATGAATTTATAAGTTTTGATTATTCCTGTGACATTTGTTATTTTAATTAATTTATTTGTCATTTTTTTGCTATTTTATAATTATGTTTTTGCTTTATGTTTTGTGTTGTTTTATTAATGTAATAATTTCAAATACGATTTAAATTAATTGTTATTGAATAAATGAAATGAAATGGTTGGAGTCAAAGCTGATACATAAACAAATGAATAGCAGCTGTTATTTTTTTGGTAGATTTTCCGGCACTTTTTAAGGTAGCCCTACGCACATCAAACAATCGCGCCGCCGCCGCCATCTTGCCGGAAGTGATGTCTGTGACGTGCCACGATCGCTTTGATCCTCACAAAAATAACGTCAGTTCAGTCTTCAGTCGCAGTCTTGTCATAGTAATGTAATTGCTTCTTCGTCTACCTATAGATCCTATAGATCTGGACCAAATTGATCGGTGGCGGTAAGAGTGGCATTATTCCTAGAAAATGCCTTTATGTTTTTAGATAGAAAGGTTTCTTTTTTGCGAGAGTGATTGCAAATCCAAAGTGTTTTGTTAAAAACAAAAACAGCATAGTAGGTATGTTTTAGTTAAGTCCCCTTTTCTATCGGAAATCAATCTAAGAAAACATACTATATTATTAAACCAATGGGTTTCCTGATCAATTTATTCAAATAAACGTAGTAAGTAGGTATACTTAAAGGAGATAGCTTATTTATTTATAATTTAAAGTAGATAAACGAAATAAACGTGCTGACCCATTTCATTCACGTATTACAGAAAACACAAAACCTCATATCGAAATTTGTTAATTCATTCAAACTTCTACTAAATCATTCCTTTTCATACATTTTTTATCAAACCCGCACTACCGTCCTCAAACATGACACCTTGTTACAATAAATTGCCAAAACAAAAAGACCATCACACTAAATCATTGCCGTATTCAAAATAGACTTCCACATCTCTCAAAAAATGTTAGAAAAAGTTCGTCGGTACAAAAAATTGGTAAAAGAGTGTGTCATCTCATGTCAGAAGACAAAAGACGGTGTTAATTGAGGAGAAAACCTTCCGATACACAAAAGCGTCAAATGTCATGCCGTATCAAGTGAATTAAGGGCATATTATGCTCGATGAAAGGATTACACAGGTGTCCTGCCGACTGATCGTACAAGGAAAAATTTCGAGACGAGATTGGTTTACTAATCTCTGTCAGGGAAAAAGTTGAGTGTCTAATGTAACTTACCTTTTCGGGATACATTTGTTGACAGGCATCTTAGCAATTTAGTAATCACCCGTTCCTTCCATGCAGGTTTGATGGACATCAAGAAAAAAAAATGATGAAATTTCATCAATATTTTACATAATATACTTTGTTTGTATTATCATAGAACATGTAATATTCGTTCTTTCATGCTATCTTATTCCCATAGATTTGCTTAGTTTAAGACTAGATGACGTTCACGCACAACGCAGTTAACATTATCCATTAGTCTATTGTCCATTATTATTATAAAAAAAATGGTTGTCTGTAAAGTCGGTTTACTGACGATAGTTGAACGTGACAACGTCACTTCATGGAACGCCTCAGAACGCCTCAGAACGCCTCATGAGTCATGTTTTTTCGTGCGTGCAGCCGGTTCTATCGAATTATAAGACGTTGTCACGTCAAAATGATTTCCAATAAAGACTTATTGTTATGACGTTCTTTTCATTCATACATTTTCTATTCTCTTGATAATCTGCAGTATATCTACCATGTAGCTGAGTATTACAATATCGACAAGTTAACAACACCACACCCTTCAAAGTTTCAATATCAAATGATATTAGTTACCATTAGTTTCTGCGTCACGCTGCACTTTGTCTCGTGTCCTATTACCTGTCGCCGGCAGCCATTAGTGACCCAGCCTCCCACGACTAACTTACCCCCTGAAACTTACCCAGACCATAGTTTATGGAGAGTAGATTAGTCACTTCTAACGTGAGACATTTATACGTCGGGATAAAATCGCGTTTAACTCTCTAAGTCTATCTCTTTAAGAGTTCAGTACCTCTACCATGAGATGTCACAGTAAAATCGCCTGACTTTACTACAGTAGTTACGTCAATATTAGTATTACGAATTTTAGTACCCAACTATCCGCTAGAGGCGCTGTACAAATCTTCATACATTTTTTTAACTACAGACGCTAGCGAGTGTAGTAAACATAGTATAATAAAAACTCATGGTAGAGCTACTGATCGCGAAAATTTAAAAAAAGACGTGTGACACTCGAGGACTGCCGCGGTAAAGCTATTGCATAGCATTTTTTGCTGGATCACACATGCACAGTGTTAGGTTATTTTCGTTAGGTTTTTTCATTACGGTATTTCTGGATTCGGTCTCCACGCTCAAGGCCCGCGATAGAAGCTATGCAATAGCTTAAAATTTTACTTCTAACATTGTAAAGATTTACAGATGTATTGTATTGTAAAGCGATGATGGGTGCAAAGTGAAAGTTACAAAGTTTGTTTTGTGTGTACAGTAAAGAATAAAGAACAAAAATTTAGTTTTTTTTCCATTCTTAAAGCTAAGGATGTTGTTTCAATAGTTAAAACAGAAGGACATTTTTTTCTTATTAGTCAAAATAGATTACAATACGTCTACTTAGAACAGGAGATTCACTTGTTTCATTAACGGCAATAATAACAGCAGCTTATTTTATAGGTTAGATAAGATAAATGTTTATTTTAGTGTTTTAGTTAGATTATTTACCTAGTTAACACATATTCTAGGCGTTAACTACCTACTGCGTCATTGGTTTTTATTACAGCAAAGTTTGGTATGAAAAAAACAATTTTGAATTCTAGTTGAATGTCCCAGCTGTCTCTTACCTAAGCTGTACTAGACTTGGATGCCAGCCAAGCTACATTTGCACCTGAACAATACGAATTTGCCATAACAAGGTCGATAAAACTTAGCCAGTAAAGTTCGATTTCGCACCGACTCGAGTTCACTTCGGTGCAATAACTTGGAGTGACCCAAAACTTCGTATTTGGCCTGTGATTACTCGCACTATTTGTGATATTCTGACAGTTGACAGTTGACAGGTACCTATTGTTATTAGTAGGTGTCAGTTACAGTATGATTTGCGATTTTGTCTTAGATACATTACATATATCAAAGACTCATTAATCATGCTATTGACCTAGGCGCGTATGCATTTTTGACAGACGTCACAGCTCAGTTTGTAGTAGTACTTGCCCAACCATGCTAAGGGACGTGGGTTCAATTCCCACCCAGAGCAAGTAGATCTTTTTTCCAAGTAGATAAACTTATTATCATATCAGCCTGTAGGACTCTGGTAGGCCATAAGTTCCTAAGTCTCCCTTAGATTTCCAGAAATTGGACTTTTATGGAAGTTTTCTATCCATTGACTTTCAATCATAACGATATCGTCGAAATAGGTATTATATTCTGGTTCGTAATTCCTTTATTTTCCAGTTATTTTCGGTTTTCAAAGACAAATAATAGAAATTTTTGTTTCTTCTATCAAAATAGCATAAAAATATACTTTTTGACACTTCATCGCAAAATAAATCACAAAAATAAAAAAAAGCTTCAATCGAAACATTCCTCCAGGCAGTTTTCATATCGCTTATGACAATGAGGTATTTACAAAACAGTTTATCACCCGAAGCGGCTCATTTGCGTCTATTAACGTAATTTTTGCAAATGTCTTCGAAATAAAGCCGAAATGTCTCGTACAATATTACACGGTCTTTATGCGAGTTGCCGCAGGAAATGACAATTATTTTTGGTCCAATCCTTGAGGGAGAGAATGGATCGTCTTTCACACGAGCAAAATACCTTGAAGGACCCTCTGTGGACACGATCACACGGCAAGACAAGAGACAAAAAACTTTCATTCACTAAAAATAGGTTGGACGCAAAATTTAAGTGATCTTAACACGCCATGAATTGTTGTGCATTTTTTTTATTACGCTTGTCCAATTTATGGTGCTTTATGAAAAATGCGTTACTTAAAACCTGTTCAATTCATAATATGTAGGTTAATATACACAGTTATAAAATAATTGAATATCTAAAAGTAACTACCAAAAAGTGACTATGTATGTAGTCATGAAAGTCATTCTCTATTGGTAATGAGACCTCAAATTAAAGATTATAGACATTAATAACGTTTTAATAGTAATTTAAGTTATTATCATCATTAAAGCTGTCAGCTGAACGATCGAAATCTGTGTTATTAATTTAAATCGATCTCTTAAATGCTGATAGCATACCTAACATGACTATAGCTATTTAGAATTCCGAAACGGGCGGTTCGAAAAAAAAACGAAGCTGCACAATGCCACGCTGTCTGCAAGCGGACAGGTATATGACGGGGCGCATTTTATTGGTTTTCCGAAACATTCTCCGTCCTATTAATAAATGAGTGGCGGGAAAAAAAGTCGTAGAATCCATTTGTCAAGACTGTGGTGATTTATGGGCGAGGACTTTTGGATTCCTAGAAGAACGAGGTTTGTTCTATTTGCTTACCTGTCACGGTGATTTAGATGGGTACCTATAGCGGTAATATTTTTAGCCTTGAGACTGATAACCAGCATATAAATGTCTAATGTAACTTGAATATACTTATCTACACGTTAATAAAAACAGTAAATAAAACAGAGGCTAAATGCTTTAAGGTTTGTTTTAGTCTACTCGATCTGTTGCCTTACCGCAAAGTATAATGGTGGTAAGGCAACATTATAATGTGAATGAAAAACTTTTGTTGTTTGAAAAGTATTTTTCAAAGCATTATCAAAATTAATTTTAAATAAAAAAAGAGGATTTAGAACTCATTGTACATTTCACTTATTTTTCAGGCCTACTCGTAGGTATAATGTCCCACTGCTGTGCAAACCTATGTAATGTATTGTATTAAGTATGTCAGTCTTCCAGTACCTAAAACACAAGCTCTGCTTAGCTTGGGGCTAGATGATGTTGCGTGGATAGTCCAGCATTATTTATTTATTTTATATTCCTTGCAAATTCTCACGTGCATCAAAACATTACGGAGAAATTGATGACCAGTCCTCGAAGGTTGCAGGTAGCGGTAATGATGGAGATATTATCGTTTTGAATACTTGGAATAGTTTCGGCTTTCATATTGAAGTGTCGGGTTCCTTGAAAAAAGTACTATTGAAAATGCCGTATAAGAACAAAAAAAAATTATTGAGACTTTTACTGTAACGAATGTAGTTTCTAGGGTTCCTTGAATACCTACAGTATCTACTCTTCGTATTAGAATCATAAAAAATAATATTTAAGCTTTTACTGTTACTCGTGTATTGATACATTAGACTTATATTTGATGTTGCAGAAATATAAAATGTAAAATTGTAGATAATAAAATAAATATTCACGGACAATTCTCACATCACTCTAGTCCCGAACTAAGCAAATATTTATTATAAATTGATAGTTATTTGAACTGAAGTTAGTTTTCATTGCTACTATATTATTTTTCTTAATTACTATCTACAAAACGATGGCCCACCTGATATAACGTATGCATTAAGTACCTATTTTTAGTGATCGATATAACAGTTCTTTTTCAAACTGACTCATACTCGTATTTCATAAAAAGTAAACCAAATAATGACACGTTATAAAACACCATTCCCTTTCTACGGACAGTCAATATCGCTTCGATATCGCATCGTCATCGAGATAGGATCGATATGTCTTCGGTATCACACCGCGATCGCCCGCGAATGTGCTGACCTCATGTAGGTGTTTGCCGATTACAGAATACACCTCCGATACGGTATTTTAATTGATCGAGTTTACACGATTATTTTAATCAAGATTGTTATAATAAATGTACTTGATTTTAAAATCTTAGTAATTAACGTATTGTTGTACCTTAAATACTTGTTACAATAAATATTTGTTCTGTGTTACTATGTATGAGAAATAAATTAAAAAATATTTTATCAGCAATCTAGTCCCATATTACAGTTTTGCTTAGTTTGTGCCTAGTGTGTGAAATGTCCGTGAACAGTTATTATTATAATTTCTAGCCTAACGGTCTATCTTATAAAAATAGCCTAAATCAGATTGTAAGTGTTGTTTAACAATAGCGAACTTTAGCAGTAAAGCGTGTTCTTTAATAACACATTAAGAATGATGTCTTATAATCGAATTTTAACAGTGCATTAACTATGGTCTCGCAATTATGTGCTTGATTCAGTTTTCATCCAAATAATGGCAACAATCAATTTTATTTTCTTTCGGAATGCATCAGTTTTATCCATCATTTTTGACAGAAACATAAATTGACTTTGGCACAATTGGCACGCTTTTGACATTAGAAAAGGTAAACAAAAGAATTTATTTCGTTTTATTTTACAGAAATCTTGCAAATACATAAAATCAAGAATAGAATTTTGTTTTCTGCTGTTTCATATTGGTTGTAAAAATACGACTAGCTGCTATTTCAGTACAAACACACACAAAAACCCTTTTCATTTTACGGAACCTGAAAATGTAACTGCAGTGTTGTATGTATGGTTTTTAAGGCTAGTCCTAGGTATATAATCTGGCGGAAAACAAAGCATGCGGAAGATAATATGAAACAAAGCATGTCAATGCTTCGCACAAAACACAAAATTGTTGTATTTGCCCAGACTCTTGAACTTACCTATACCAACAACCTCGAAGTTTTATCCCCAAATTTGAACCAAAACAGCTATGACGTTTGTCATAGATGTATGTTTAAATAGAAGCATATGCCTAAATTGTTTGTAAAATCTTTGCTCTCTCTCCCCGATATATTCTTACCTATTATTAATTTTTATAATTTTTGACCCGTACCATTTTCTTTCTATTCCAGATAGCAATAAGTAAGAACTAAGAACAAGGAGAGCTGAAAATTAAAATAGACTGTATGGGTTCTCAGTTGAAAAGAAGAGTTATCATCACCTATTGTTTTCAGTTTGAAAAATAATAATAAAAGAAGATTCATTATTGATTTCTAAACAATGAGATCCACGTTCAACTGATTATACATGTGTTATATTTCTAGATGACTTTTATTTAATCCTATCTTCATATTTATGGTGTGTGTGTATGTACCTACCTGGTATATCATGAATAATCATGGTCAGATTCTAATTATTAATTGGCATAAAGTAAACCAAAATTATTATCATAAGCTTATTATAAGCATCAAGACTAGTGTTCTAATTCTAAATGGGGGAATAAGATCTGCACTGACATCCCGCAATGGGGTGTATTGTGCATTGTCCCCGTGCTAACCTCACCCCAGCCAGCACAACTCCTTAAAGTAGCGGAGAAGGACTTTGAATTGGTGGAAGCAGTGTTCCCCGATGGTGTGGTGGATGACAATAGTGATGAAAAAAACTAGTGTTGTAGAGATATAAGTAAATAGATTATGCATAAGTAGGAAATAATCAGAGGGTTTCCATAATGGTATCAGGTCAAGTCTTTATTAGGTAGTATATTATATCCCCGTTGATCAGGTGATCAGATGATCATCTCTGTGCTGATGCAGTTGCATCTCCGTAAACCTGACACATAAGTAAGAAGGTGAGTAAACATTTACATATGTAGGTAGACTAGGCAGCTACTTCAAGAGACAAATGAAAATGAAAAACCTTATTATCCAACATAATGTATTTGCCTCAGCATTTAATTACTGTTAGCACATGATGTTTTGGTGGTATACCGGCTCTACGCTAGTCTCTTTCTAGGTCCGAGCATACCTATTTCCAAGATATTTGATTATTCTTTTTGAAGAATTTATTTAACAAGAAATCAACAAACAACAAAAATTTTCATCTCATTTCAGCATGTCTGTCCTTTTTATCGGTCGGCATTATTTTTTACTCCTTCGCTGTATACTTTTTGTACCATCTAATGTCTCAATTACTTAGAAAGAAGCAAAATAAATTTAAGAATTTATTTTGACATGACGGCCATTTTTAAATATCTGCTAAAGGAGGGTTCTGAGCACTTTAGTTTTAGGATACACCAAAAGGATACGTTTGGCTTATTGTTCGTTTATAAGACGACAAAAATATCACCGAGCCTTTAACAAGTCTTTAATTCTGCCGTAACTTTTTATAAGATAGACCGTAAGACACTTTTAATCCAACTATGATTGATTTTTTGTCCAATTAAGCTATTTTTTTTATAGTTCTAAGAATATTCAAAATACGTTTTTATTTCCAAAACTGAAGCAGATTATACAGAATTTCGGGGGTGATATTTACGTAGAACTAAGATAAAAGCGACAATAATCACAAAGTTATTTGATCTCCGCTTATCCCAACGCAACTCTCGAGTCCCCGGAAGTGTATTGTTCAAGAAAACTATCGAAATATAGCGACACGCCAAATCTCCCTCGCACTAATCGAAAAATGTATTAAGTTTTACAACATTGATATTGGCCAAGGTATTTTGAAATTAAATAATATAAGGTTCCGTACGTTATATTCTTTATTGTACACAATAAACCAGTAAACTGATTCAATAAAAACAGAAAATAGGACATGTACAAAGGTCAGCTTAAACTTAAAAGGCTTGAAATGAAATATTTATTGTTTGTGAGACTAGGTTAGCCATAGATGTTAGTCATCTTATCTTAACTGTTTTAGTTTTGGAGAAAAGTGATTAAAGAAGTAGGTTCTTTATTTTATATTTATATGCAAAATTACATTTAGGTACAATGATCGTCAATTTATTACATTACATCAACTTTTATCATACATACTATAAAAAAAAATGATTTTGATAAAATTTGTTACAAAAAAGTTTGGACGAAAAAACTAAACAATGTTTGCTTATAATTTTAGCAAGAGATCTCTAAAAACTCTTGTAAATCTTAAAAAAAGTAACTGACTAATCCGCGGTCTCTTTGATTCTCTTGAACAAGGATATTTGTTTCTGTAGTGAAGCTTAAGAAACCTTAAGATTATTGATTTCTTTGAATTCTCTAAAGTTTCTGGTTCTTTAAGTTTTAGTTCTTTGAAAGTGGCGGCCGTCAAATACTTTTGTACTTAGATATATATTTTTGTAATTTTAACTTAGTTAAATAACTTACAATAGACATTATAATACTCTCATTTTCAGCATTATTTCTTTTTAAATAGGTTGTCAAATAGTTAAAAAAGCAACAATTCGTGGGTTCGATACCCACCAATAACCAACATTTGTGCTAAAGTAGGTACATATTTATGTTTATTCTGTGACTTAGTAGTTCTATGTATATTTTTCAAAAAAAAAAAATTGTAATATAATGAAATAATTTCACACAAAGCATGTGTGAAATTATCTAAGAATTTTCTTAATTTATTGTTGTGATAAAGTTTTATTGATTTTTTTACTTTGATTGTGAATATTTATTTTCAGATTGTGTACAATATATTTTAGTAAAATCAATAATTTTAAGTTTTTTTTGAGTCAAACTCTTTTTAGATTAGTCAACAAGAACATCAAATAACGGCCACTGATTTTTATAAAATAGACTTCACGGCTGGGAATGAATTGCCGGTTGGGGGATAAACTCACCTCTCGTTACGGCAAAAATTACCTCAAATGCGGTAATCTGAGAAAGAATTACCTGTGTTGCCGAGTTTTGGGTGTCGGGGTTACCATGAATGAACTACCTGAATCGGTACTCTTCGACAATTTAGCACCCACTTATGCATTCTAAAATATTATTGTTAACTTAGGCGTTTACGTACCAGCATTGCTATTCAGCGCGGCAATGCAGCCAGTGTCTTGTGTACGCTTCCGATTGGTACTGATTTGGATCAGTTGAACTATCTATAGATCATTTGCAACGGTCTGTAGATAGCTCAACTGTTTCTTATGTATTTTATATGACAATGTACATTTTGTAAATACTGTATAGTCGTAAGTTTGTTTATGATACTTAGGCGTTTGAAAATATTATAAGTTGTATAACTAAGTTTTTTTTTGGTAATGTATTTTTTGACATGGTAATAATTCGTGTAGTTGGTTTTACAAACCGTTCTAGTATTTAATGAATCAATGCATAAATATTTACATAAAATATCAAAATACTTGCCTCTTATAATAATTTTGCCTGTAAACTATGTACTTTATAGACAAAATTAAAACAACACAGTCAACTATGTAGCAGCTTTATCAGTATTTCATAACAAATAATAAAATTAATTATATCAATAATTTCAATACTATGTTAAAAATAGCTAAGTAGGTATACGTAATTATGAGATATTGCGTTACAATAAAAATAGCAATATATATTTATGAGAGGTTACAATTATTTTATTAATAAAAAATATAAGTGTGTTTAAATACAAATAGCCAAAAGCTATCTGAAACAGCTGCTCTCAGTCAATAAGGCAAGTAGGTAACTACTTATTATATCCTTCTTTTATTTTATTTTATTTTTAAGAACAACGGCTGTCTGAACCACATTGCATGAACATTGAACGTGCAAAAGAAAGGAAACCAGAATGCACTACCAGATGCTCAAGGGTACATATCAGTAGCATTTTTTTTTGTTTTTTATTAACCTATACTTTCCCACTGCTGGGAAAAGATCTCCCCCTTCCAGTAATTCAGTAATAATAAAAAAATATCTATCTATGTAATGTATTGTATTAAGTATGTCAGTCTTCTAGTACCCATAACACAAGCTCTGCTTAGCTTCGGGCTAGATGATGTTGTGTGGATTGTCCTGCGTTATTTATTTATTAACTGAGACACCTGTCATTATGTATGTTCTATTTTTGCAGAATTCGTTGTTTTTTTAATATTATATTATTATATTTTTGTAAAAGTTTACCAAGTTTTACCAAGAAGAATATTGTGACCTTATTTCATATTAATTTTACCCAGTTTCAAAATAAGCATGACCAACTTGTTCCAAACAATGACAATGCGTTTATATTAAATTCTTGAGATACAAAATTAGTATTAAATTCCACGCTAAATATAGACAGTTGGTGCAATTAATAATCCAAAGAAACAAAAAACTTGTGAACCCTAATGAAATAAGACAGGCCATGATCGATCAAAATAATAATTAATAATAGACCCTCCGATGGCTGTTTTCACACTGACAACGAAACGACCCGACACCTGCACGATATCGGCGGGTTAAACATACTTTTGGTTATTTATACTTTCAGACCGTGACGGCATATTTAAAACCATCTTCAAAAACGGAGGCATGTTTTAATAAAACTGTATTTTTTTGAAGTGCTTCATAGCTTTTTTCCAAGTAGACCGATTTTAAGGATATCGATTTTTCGTGTAGCTTTATTAAAGTTTGATGAAGATCTCACTAGTTATTTTTAGTAATGCGTACATATGCGTATTACATAATATGCTGAGCGATGGCCCGTTTTGTCGTTATATAATATATTTGGAGTTTCATGTTTGTTTTGTTTGTGACGTAAATACAGAGTTTATTTATTTCTTATTATCGTTGACTATGGAACTTAGTTTTACAGACTTGACTTTATAATTATCCATGATGGAGCCACGTTTACATATCGGTATCGGTTGGTGTGCAAACACCCGATGAATCCCCGTACTTAGTCATCATCTTTAATTAAAAATAAAAATGGCTGCTCAAATTAACAGCTACATTTCAAATTTAAAACCTCAAGTATAAGATTCTGATCATGCATTTATAACTGCATTCGACATTTTCAGAAGTTACTAACCAACCATGGGGTTTAATTTAAAGTCATAAGAATCTTCACATCCGAATAAGTCATTTATTTTGCTCTTTATGAAAATTCTTTGCAAATAATTGATGTACTTACATATCTAAAAATAATTCTATAGAAATGAATAAACAGTTAAATGAATAAATGAAAATTCTTTATTGTACACCTTAAATAGGTACTAAATGAATATACAGATTAGAAAATTTATAAACTAAATGTACAATGGGCTAAGAAAGCAATTTTTTCCAGACAACCTTTGGATGGAGAAGAACTTAAGGTGTGGAGGATCGGCTGAGGTGCAATAAAACAGTTAAATAGTTTCTTTAATTTATTTGTGCCGTTATCAAAACATTTGCTCTGGGTGGGAATCGAAACCACGACTCACAGCATGCAAGGCAGAGCTACTACCAACTGAGCTGTGACGCCTGTCAAAAAATGTTTTGTAGCCATTGTCCTGCTCACTTTCTTCCACTGTAGGTACATACATGCTTTGTTATAGTTAAGTTACTGCTTAACATCAAGTCTGCATATCTGCTTGAACCAAAACTTTCTTTCATCAAAAAGCTTGACTTTATGATCATTTCACCAAAACTTTGCTGACCATTGACAAAACCAACAGAAACACAAAATGAAAATTCAATATTTTAATTAAGTATGTACTATTTTAAACATCTTCTGTAACACAGTTTTTCCTAAACTAAAACAAAAGTCAGGGCCAACCCTATTTTTGAACATTCTATTTTTAGAAATAAAGAATTCTGTATCTTTTTAATTACATATACATAATTATGGTAGGTATATATTAAGCACTAAAGTTGCTAAGCCACTTTTGATTTTAGTATCAACAATGCGTACTTACCTATATTGTTACAACATACAACACTGTCGACTAAGCATCGAGTGGACACGATATACTGTCAATTAATATTGCGTTATATCTAATCATCAATCAAGAATTGATATTACAGGCTTATTGAGGTACTTCTACATCTAAACTAATATTGTAAAGAGGAAAGATTTTTGTGTGTGTGTTTGTAATGACACTCAACTACTGCGCCGATTTCAAAAATTCTTTCACCATTAAAAAGCTACATTCACCCTGAGTCACATAGGCTATATTTATTGCTAGAAAATGTTAGGGATCCTTACTAATACCGTAGTAACGTAACGCGTAACACGTTTCGCGTTGCACCGTAGGCCGCATCATCATTTTGCATCAGATGTGATTGCGGCCAAGCGTTTGCCTATATTGCATAAAAAAAAAAAAACGATGTAAGCCGTGACGGGCTACTTGCATAGACTTGTGAAATACTTTGACAAATCTACTCGCGTGAAGTCAATCAGTTCTTAATGTCAGTGCAATAAATGGCTACACAAATTATAAATTGCACTTAGTTTACGCATAAAGTGCTTTGATTTTCACTGGGAATAAGTGATTTGCCTGAAACAAAACACGATCCATGGAATAATTATTTTCAGACTCAATAATAGGTATAATGTAAATTGTTGTCGAAGAAGAATAAACATAGCATTGCGCTTCCATGATATGAATGATCCTTCTATTTTTAGTATCTCTTTTTACTGGAGTGCACATTGTAATAACATTTTTCGCTTTCATTTCAATAAAATTGTTCAATAAGTCATAGTATTTATTTTTATTATCTTTTTGTAGTTTTCATACATTTCAAGTCTTACACGATGCATTGATTGACCCTCATAAGTCCAGCCAATCAGAATCTATCACTCAATTATATCACAAAAACAAGTGTGCTGTAATTGGATTAGGCGATTGCGATAGGTTTATAATCACGTGGCTATAATTGGTGCGCGCGCGCATCGTCGGTGATCGACGGCACCGCGGGGCGCACTCTCAGCGCCGCCGACTGTTGTATCGACACTTTACACTGGATACACCCAGTATTGATCATAATAAAGCTTGTTATTATTTTGATACTACTTTAAAGGCGCTGTGACTCAAATATTTTTAGAAGCACCTGCTTTCGCATTTATAAAAATAAATGCGAAAGCAGCCAACTTCATGTGGTCTTTAAGATAGCGTAAAAAGAAGTCCATCGGGTAGAAAACCACTCATAGTTTTTCCTTCTAGATTGTACCTAAGTTTCATTTGAACAACTTTGACAAATCATAGATATCTACAATTCACGACTTTTGTGGTACATTTCAGATCTTTAGCATAACAAGTGGTGCTGTACAGCTGGCAAAACACCTCTCAAAATTTATTTAAATAGCATCGACACGAGAAGAAGAAGAAGAAGCATAACAAATAGTTGCCTACTATGATGGAAATGTTACATACTTAATTAACTGTCCCACACTGCAGAAATAGCGTGGTTCAGCAAACTTTGTAAATGACAATGTAGTTTTCAAAGTGCAGGTAATATCCACTGTATGAGTGCGTCGGAACTCGAGGCAATCTGCGGAGCGGCGGGAGGTGCTCGATCGGACTAATGATAACGGCGATCGACGGATTATTACGTTAAACCCGGACTAAACCCAACTGTTTTAGATGCGCCGCGAACTGACACCTTCTGCTTAAACAACAATTTGCTGGGGTATTTTTCCATTAGAAACGTGTTTATAAATATGCGTACTATAAAGTTATGTAGTCGATTTTTATTGGTCAACTTGTCGTACATTGTCTTATTGGACAGTTAGATACTATAACGTAGGAAATCCCGATTCCCTTTTCGACGATTTCCTTTGCGGTGTGCGTCTTCTGTAGAATAGAGCCCCCAGTCTGTTGTTGCGCTAGGCTGCATTGTGTTACCATCATTGACCTTGATACGATGAAAGGATCTGAAAAGAAAGAACGGAGACAGAGGATACAGGTGTTTTTGTGAAGTTTCAAGGCCGGGTGGTTGGGATCGAGTGCGTTCGGTCGATGGAATGGAGGCTGATTAGGTCTCGATGAATGGACGAGGGAGTCGCGGATCGACAAAGGCACGCACGCCGTAGTAGACAATCCGGCGAGTATCGATCTCCCGCGACCCTTCGACGGAGCGCCGACCGCGGCACAATGCCGGCGCTCTTTATTATAGCATCTCACATTGTTGTCATTGTTATTATTATGATTCTTTACCGCTTTCCATTGTCGGTCGGCGTTGTGGCGGTGCTTTTTCACGTCTCGCGTTTAGTCTGGGCACTGGGAGCGCGACGCTCGCACGTTATTCGCGGAAAACGAGTGTTTTCCTCGCGGAAATTTTGTCACATTTGTATTTGATTGTAGATTAGATGTGGGTGTTGTGTGCGCGCGCATTGTTGTGTGTCTGACGGGCTGACGGGCTGACGGGCCGACGGGCCGACGGGTCTGACGGTCCGGCGGAGATGTGGCTGCCAGCTGACTGTGTCCCCATAGGTACCTAGGTACCTATAGCTATACCTACATGACTGTATACTTATTGGATGTTGGAGTGCTTCATTTGAATTTTAAGTTATGGTGATTCTAGTGTGATTGCTATGTAGTGATGTACTTAATATCTATATGTAGATAATATCAAGATGAAAATACATCAGATATTGTAAAACTGTGAAAATGTCGTTTATGATACATGATGTATAATCACAAAAAAATTACTTACAGTATTCACAATATGCATATTTATAAAATAGACTTAAAACTCTTGAGCTATCTGCAGATCGTTTCAAACCATCTATAGATAGCTCAACTGATCCAAATGGTATTATGTTGAGAATAATTTATTTTAGAACCATACCACAATTTTTTTATCTTATTAGAATAGTTTCTATCTAGAATTAATTTTACAAACAACATTTATCTGATACAAAGTCCCAATCATAATGATATACCTGATTTACATCCGAACATTTTATATACTTTTACATACTTTTTTTATATTGTGTTTAGACAAATATTAGCGCGCCATCTTTTGCACACCAGTGGTAAAACATGTTGTCTCATATCAATTATTATGTTTGTCATCTTAATTAACACATCTTTGGCTAATAAATATTCTTTATTTTTACCTTTGCATACATTTTTTATATAAAGTCCATTGCTCTTTAGCTGAAGCTAAAAACAAGGCTGTTTTGACGTGACTCAACATAAAATATGTTTTTTATTAATAATAATTTAACAAATGAAGATGTTTGAGTATGATTACTTCGATTATTTGTAATTTCTCTTCCATCGGTATATTCCAACAATGTATGTAATTGCCCGAGTCAAAGGTCTAACGTGTGGCACTAAGACTTTCTATATGCCATACCAGATGTATATCTAACTGTTGCTAGTGATTTTGTTACATACTTATATAACTGAGATACAATTCAATTCAATTTTATTCATAAACAATTGAATAATCGTATTTGAAATAATTAACTTAAGTCTAACACATGAAAAATAAATAAAAAAATAATCAAAATACAATACTCTGTGATAACATCATAATCTTTGTCCTAAAAAGTTACTATCATTTTACTAAATAAACTCTTGCCTAATACAATAATATTTTAAGCACAGCTCACAGTCAAAGTCAAAAATTACTTTATTCAATAAAATCACAAGGATCACTTAGAATCGTCTAACATCAGGTGATTCTAGGGCCAGTTCCACGACCAGAGCCTAGAAGAACGGGCAAGAAAGTTATTACATATTACAACTATATATTATTTACAAGTGTTAAGTTGTTTGTTCTTGTGTATTTGATCTGTTTGTTATGATACATCTTGTAGGTACACAGGGACAGATTAATACCGTCCCACATTCTATACATAAGACCGCGCACGGTCGCCCGTACTATTTAATTTGCGGCCAGCCCGGTTCTAAGGCGTCGTGCATACAGGAGCTAAGATATAACAAACTGTCATATTATCTAAGTCTAAGATAAATGACTTGTTATATCTTAGCTTTCGTTTTCTAGAAATTACTGTCTTAGATTCTAAGACATAGTAATTTCTAGAAAACTTGAAAATATGTGATTGTTAGCGCTGCTAGAAACTGACACTAGTCACTCATCAAGATCATTGCATACGAGTATGGAAATATCAAATTATTATTGTCATTTGACATGTATCTATATAAGTATCGGTTATAAATGTACTTATACCTAAAGGGATTGTACTTAGAATATCACTGTCGCAAGAGGGATAAAAGGGGTAAGGACGAATAAAAGTGACAATCGTAAATTAAACGTAACGCAGCGTTCTATTCACATTAAGTGTAAAGCGCCGACAGCCGAACGTTGCAGCATCGCGCAGTGTGAATCGAATCTGCGTAACGTTAACTTTACGATAGTCGCAATTATTCGTGCAGTACTTTGCATGTTTATAAATAGTAAATCTGTGTTGCCATGATTGTGATAAATAATAAGTTCATCATCATCATCTTACATTAGTCCACAGCTGGACGTAGATCTCCCAAGACGCGCCACTAATGTATTGTGTACTTCTTATCCTTACTTCTGTATCATACCCAAGATCTGTTAAGTTCTATTTCGAAGTCCACCGTTGTCTTCATTTAGCTGTTCCTGTGGGTGCATAGAAAGAGCCTCCTCGTGGCGCACACCGGTAACAGCTAGGCACGGTAAAGCAGTGTCTAGTCTGGCTTATCTTTCCAACACGATGCTACAACCAAATACAGTCGTAGCATCGACACGATAAGAAGAAGAAGAAGCTGTTCCTGTGTGTATCAGTCCTACGATAAGCCTGATGAGTTGGAGACAGCGGCCGGAAGCTACCCTCTGGCGCCTCGGACTAGGCCTATTCAACTGTGACGTGTGAGATATTAAAATATTAGGTAGCTTTGTTTGTGGAAAATTGAATTCGCTTGTAAGCCTGATGTTTCAAGCAAGATTATTCTAACCTATTTAACGACGTTGAAGTTAGGTCCATATTACTTTTAATCCTATATTATTACAATACAATAGCTAGCTATCATGTAGGTAATATTTAAGTAAGTAAGTGTTTGCCAGTAAACGTTTGGAGTAACTAATGTAACTATGTACATAACTCATAAAAACATTACGAAGCAAACGAAACGCGAATGAGGTCAGATGAAGAAGTTTAGTATTAATTTAATTTAATAATTTTCTATTTATATACACATGATCGAAAAATTATTGTAAAATGTTTTTTAGTTGTTACCTTTTCCATATTTATAGTTTTGTTCATAAATGAAAAACATATTTAAATCAATTCTGATCAAACTCTAGGTTGGTACATCGTATGTATCAAGCACTAGCAGATCAATCGTTTTATACAGCTACCTACTGCCTCCTACTATCATCTCAAGGCAGGGTGGCAGGTTGCACCCTCTTAGTACATTACAAGGAGACTTCGTCCCACGGAATGAAAAACAAAATGGAAGCGCTTTATTTAAAACATCTTGTTTTACTCTTTTACTCAAATGTAGGTAGGAATTAAAAAGAGAAGGTAACGTCTTAGTCAAAAACTATTTGATAATTGTAATTAATGACTAAGATTTTTTTCAAAAACAATTATACTTATAATCATGTCATAAAATCAACTAATATAAAAAATAATAGTCGTAAGTTTGATTGTTTATAATAATAAATTAAATGTGTATTAAAAAAAATACAAGAAGTTATACTTAATAACATTTGTTTTTGGTCTAAAATTAAAAGTGAAGGTTTTCGGTGGAAAGTACTCGAACTTTGTTTCATATATTGAACAATAGATACTGCAAAAATGTTGAGCTAAATATAGACCATTTGCAACGATTTTCAGATTTTTCAACTGTAATATTTTTAGTATATAACGAATATGCATAAATAAATATCTTCTTATCTCTAAGTCTTGCAATACCCTAGTATTATTAAACGCACTCCAGTCTCTGCTGGAATTGAATTGAGTTCTGAGTTCCTGGTATATCCTTCTGCGGTCTTGTTTGTGTCCACTCGGCTGTCCAAGGCACCAATATGGCCTTTGATTATGACGTACTGCCTCTAAGTTCCGTCTTGTGATGCATGCTCTCCGCGCAGATATTCATGAACTCGATATCATATAGAAATACAGTAATTGGCATACCTATTTTGGTGTACTGGAATACCTGTGTGTATGTGAGATAGGTAAGTACGTGATTATTTCATAATTGCCAATTATTTCGGTTCGAAAATGAATCGCTCATTGTTATGAGAGAAACGTTTACAGAGCTTATTATACCTATTTCAATTGTAGGTTATGTACAAACTATCCCGTATTTTTCTATTCAGTTTTGTTTGTGTATTTGGTCGTGCGTGAATGTATGATTTCGATTGAATTTCCAACTAAATCTAACCGGACTGTAATTAATATTTCATCACATACAAATTAATAATCGAAAATTATAACGACGAATATCGCGGCAACAATGACAGTCGGCCATGTTGGCTGAGTGTTGCCATGCGGGATAATTAATAATTTGCCAAGTGGCACCGCAGTCGCGCCTCTCGCAACTGTCATTAGTGACACCTCCCGCCAATTAGAACGCTCACAGATTTTGATGAGCACTTTTTTATTTAGCACAAGCGTTACTCCGGCAATTATTGGATGAGTTGCGAAGCGTGATGTAGTGGCGTCTAGACTAGTGTCGCTTGTATCGAAGTGTTGGAGGATTTTATTTGCTTGTTGTTGGGCGTTGATAGTGTTAATGATGTTTTGTCAATTAATATCGAGCAAAGGGTCGTGTTATGTTTGCGTATTTTTTTGCTGAACTGATTATTTTTTCAGAATTTAGATTTAGTTTTTGTAGATTTGTTAAGCATTATGTAATAAGATGTTTACTTGTTTATTTCTTTTCATTTGAAACAGGCTGTTAATATTTTAAATATATAGATTTAAGCAGTATCTACCTACTTAATTAAAGTCATATTACATATTTTGTATTGAGTGTAAAATATAGATACATATTTCGATAGCAGAATGTCAATGAGAAATATCAAAAAAATCTATTACGACATCTATAGTAAATTGGGACATAAAATGCCCCAACATATAACAATGTAGTGAAATGAAACGGTACCTAATGCATATAAACAAAACTGTTAATGAATACGTAATTTATGAATTAATTAGATATGTACAAATGCTTGCGTCACTGTTTCATTTATCAAGATTTATTATTTAAGTTTGAATTGTTTCTTCTCGTTTTCATAAAGACTACCAACCTTACAATAAATAAAACTGTACATGGTTTAAGCTCATTATAAGTGAACTGTAATGTTCTTTATGAGTTAAATAAAGCTTCTTTTTCATTAAACCGAAGATAAATGAAACAGCAACACAGTATTGGTGCAAATGCAATTATATGTCAAAAGTTTAACCCCTTCAGTGGCAAGGGAAATTCAGTAACCAAACAACCCTGTTTACAGGTAATTTGCGTTAACCCGCAAACAGAAGATTATAGTGAAGATGTGTCGAGGGATTCCGTATTTAACGCCGCAGAGTCAAACCGGATTCATTAAACTGAACTGGTGCATAGGAGAGTAAGCCGTACGGATACGGAAACAGAGCAAAACAAACAAGTTTAATAAACATGTTTCGCAACATTTTATTTCACACAACGCCAAGTAGTCCCCAACCTAAGCAAAGCTATATTTAGATTGCTACTTTGACTGTACCTACTAAGGGTAAATCTACTTTTTTTGTAAATACATACTTAAATAGACATAGTAACACTCAGACACGGAACAATCATTAGCGTTTGCAATCACACATATGTTTTTTTGTTGGTCCGAATCGAACACACAACCCATAGCAACAAGGTTCAGAAAGATAAATTATTTGTTTATTGAATCAATATCAAAAGCCAAGTAATGGTAAATTTATTTTTTATTTTAATAATTGGATTAAATAAACAATGACTGAGTTTATTCGGATTAATAAATAATTTGCTTCGTATGAATCATCGAAAACGATACCAAAGTCACGTTACTTCATAACACGTATAGTCGTATATGCAAACCAACTGTTTATACAACAAATATTATTGTTCACAAAATAATTACATATGAATATATAATTATTTATAATGCATCAGAACCTTTTTGTACAAACATTTGGAAGAATTACTAAATTTCCGCAAAAAGCGGATACGGAAATCCATCCCATCATTAAAACAAAATGGCGGCTCCAGTCAGCGCGAAACAGTTTCACACTTCGACAGTTTTGTAGTCCATTCGAATGGACCTAACCTATCTGGAATCTAGTTTGACGGAGATTTTAAAATAAGATATTATCTTTCTGTTTATTTATTGATGCTAATATAAAACACGAACGGTTTTAAATGAAGCTATATTTTATATAAAATGTGATTTAATGTAACTATCGAGTTTACTAAACTTATATTTTAGGCTATAATAATAGACCTGTCCACAGTATGCTCAGCGCATGCGCGTCCGCCATGTTAAAAACGCGGCAATATGAAAGTTTCGGGCACTTTTTATAGAAATGGCTGGGCAACAAGCATTATCACCTTTAATAGTGCAATTAAATGAAAAATTAATTGACGGAGCTTTGTTAGTGCATCCTACCGTAGAAGCCCACAACTTTGTTCAGTTACAACGATGGTTAAAATGCCATGGTCGTCCTCAAGGAGGAAATAAAGCGAACTAGTTGAGAGGTTAGGATATTAATAATTAAATAATAATGAGTAAAAGTAACTACAAAAAATAATAATTATAATAGAAGCCTCTATTTAAATTTATAATTAATGAAATATATTTATTATTTCATTATCACTAAGTATTTGTTTTTCTTGCACAACTGATGGGGTCTGGATATTCGGTTATTGGACCAGATTCTCCTTCAAAATGAAATGAACAAATAGATATGTGTTTTTATTTAAATTATCAATTCCTTGAAATCGACCATCACCTCGTCCACACAGCTTTACTTACAAATACCCACACATTTAGGACATTTGTGACAAATTTTTAAATGTTTTTTTAAGAGTTTCCGTCTATATTCAAAACAAGGTTTTGGAAAACTAATGAAATAATATAAACTCTCCTGAAAGGATTTCCCTACTACGCGTATCACTGCGGCATACTCCATAACAACAACGTTTTATTGCCCCTTTTCTTATAGATAACATTATATTTTTAATTAAAATACTTGTAATATAAGTTCATCATGTATGCACAATAATTTGAATTGAACTGATTATAAAATTATGTTTATTATTACTTGTTTTATTACTATTTTCTTTTAAAACCGTGTACTTCTCATACATTTGTAAATAAAGTGCCCGAAAAACATGGCGGAAGTTGGAGCATGCGCACAAAAAAATTTCAACTATTTGAAGGCATATTAATAAGTCTAAGAAATGACAATCAAACTGTTGTCTTGTTGTCATCCCTTTCTTTTGAACTGAAATGACAAGGATGCATATACTATAGTTAAAAAAGCCAAAAATACTTTTGATAGTGTGTTTTCTCATTATTTTTGCGTAATAATGTACAAATAATTAAGTAACATTGTATAATGTTTGGGTTGTGATTGTGTTTTCTTAATCATTAGAAAAAAAATGTTCTATTTACAATTGCATGATATATTTTTAGATAAGTAATATTAATCTATCAGCAGTTAGTAGGTCAATTAAAGTTTGTGTATGTTGTAAATATGGATTGTGGATCCCTCGACATTCAAAGCGAAGACGTGGAAGACCCAGGATGAGATGGCGGGACGAGCTGGACTCGCATCTAAGCACGTGGCCTGTAATTGCATTAGATCGCAAAGAGTGGAAGGAGGGAAGGGAGGCCTTTGCCCTGCAGTGGGACGATAATGGCTGAATAATAAATAATAATAATAATAAATGTTGTAAATATGTATGAAGGTAGGTAGGTACCTATTATAATGATAAAGAAAAGAAGATTTTTTTGGGAATTTTTTTTTATTAGGTATTTAGAAATGTATACGTATTGGATATTTTTTTTGAAGATTTTGCATTTTTATGTAGGTATAATTTAGTTAAAACGTTAGATATAATAAAAATATCTATTAAAACATGTCAGTGGTTTTATTTAATTTCCCAAACTCGTATACCTAAACATAATCAAAATTTTGACAATCAATAATGGGTTCGATTCCCTTTATATATGTACTTAGTTCTATAATAATTTTACTAATAATAAAAAATACTAATTTAAAAGCTCACAACTAGAAATTTGAAAAAAATATGAGGCACAGGATTAAGCATACCTAGAACCGACAAACCAATTTACAACCACTAAAAGTCGACAACAATAAAATAAAAAGTAAGTGCCATAAAGTTTTCTAAGAAACTTTACTTAGCAATTTGGGGCAGTTGGAAAATAGCCAAACAATGGAGCCAAAACTAAAGACAAAAGACAGCATATTATTTATGACTTAATACGATAAAAACCCGAGTCATATCTATATATATGCAGCATATTTTTTTTAGTAGAGATACATTATAATTAATAAGCCTATACTCAACATTAATACTTATCGAAAAAATAAAAAATTACATAATCAAAAATAAGTAACATAACTTGGAATACAAAAGTAAAAACTTTATAGAAATGTATATTTAATTTTTTGCGCGTAAAAATCTGACTGAAGAACTTCTTAATTAAAAATTTGATTTAACTTGTTATGCTTAGATATCTATAGCGTTCATAGCACCTGACCGGTAAGTAAATAAAGTAACTATACCTAAACATACTACCAAACCAAAAATAAACAAATTTTATGAACCTGATTAGAAACTACATTCAGCTTAGCGGTCTCATGATATGTAGATAAATAAACACAGTCATGAACAGCCCACGATCATTCGTACAATAACCTATACAAAACGCTATAATCTTTTATGTGAGGCTCTTTCAGTAGGTGCTCGTATTTGTGCTAGGTGCTAGCATTGTCACCGGGGCCTTGAACTTACGGCACAGCTGAGCAAAGAAAGGAAAATGTGTAAATGAAGCCTGAGAGGTGAAGGAACATTTGACTTTATTCATGTTTTTAGTCATTCATATCACGTTCTTAATAAGTGTAAATAAGCTTAGTAAAAATCATATCATAAATTTTAATAAAATCCCAAAACATTTAATGTGGTTCACATGAAGCCTATGATATTGCGGTGAGATGTTAGAAAAGCATTCCATATTTAAAAATGCATGTAAACTTAACAGGTAGTGTAGGCTGCTGTGTGCTAGCGTTGTTTACATGCCAAACAAAAGCCGAGAAGGCAGTTACCGACGGCAAACAAAATTGAGATTTGCATGAAGCTAGGCGGCGCGGGGCTACGCAGTGCTACAAGGCGGCCGGTCGCTCCGCGCGCCGCGCGATTAAAAATGCAGGCAGCGGCGGGAGGGAGCGCGCGGGCGGGGCGGAGCCGCCAGCCTGCAGCCCATTGGTGGCGCGCGCGGCGGGCGGGGCCGGCTGCGCGCGCGGGGCGCCGCGCCGCGTCTCCGCCACCCGGCGATCGAGCCTCCTCACAACGCACGTAGCCTCCGCGCCGTACGGTACCGCGACTGTACTCCGACGCGCTCGCCGCGAGTCCATGTGACCGACCGACAGTTCTCTCGTTGTGTACGGTGAACGAAGGATCAGCAAGCTGTACGCGCCGCAGGAAGACGACATGTTGACGATGGAGACGGATCTTAAGGGCGGCAGCCTGCACGCCAACGTGCCGCCGCACCACGCGCTTCAGCACGGCTACGGCTCGCTGGGCGCGCTCGGCGGCATGATGTCCCTGCCACAGCAGCAGCCGCTCGCGCAGCATCAGCCGCTGCAGCACCACCACCAGATGCCGCAGCATCACTCGCAGCCCCCGCAGCAGCACCACCAGCCCCCGAACAATAACAACAACAACACCAACAAACAATCTAACGCGGATCGCGTCAAGCGACCGATGAACGCGTTCATGGTGTGGTCGCGCGGGCAGCGCAGAAAGATGGCGTCCGATAACCCTAAAATGCACAACTCGGAAATATCTAAGCGGCTCGGTGCTCAGTGGAAAGATCTCTCGGAATCCGAGAAGAGACCGTTCATCGACGAAGCGAAGAGACTTCGCGCGGTGCACATGAAGGAACACCCGGATTACAAATACAGGCCGAGGAGGAAGACGAAGACGCTCGCTAAGAAGCAAGAGAAGTATCCTCTCGGTGGCGGTGCATTACTAGGAGCCAGTGAGGGCCAGCGCTCGTCGGCGCCCTCGCAGCAGCCGCGCGATGTGTACCAGATGACACCGAACGGATACATGCCTAACGGGTACATGATGCACGACCCCAGTGCGTACCAACAGCAAGCGTACGGATACCCGCGCTACGATGTGTCGCAGATGCAGCAGGGCGGTTACGGCGGAGGTTACTACGGCGGCGGGCAGGGCTCGCCGTACCTGCCGCAGCCTCCATCGCCATCTGCGTACGGCATCGGGCCCGGCTCACCTGGCGGGTACGCACTGCCGCCCTCGTGCGCCTCGCACTCGCCCAGCGGCAGCTCCGCCAAGTCCGAGCCCGTGTCCCCCGGCCCGCCCGGCATGAAGCGCGAGTTCTCCTCGCACGAGCCGCCCGTGCAGATGAAGCGCGAGTACGTGCACGGCCACCCTCACGACCAGCTGCCCGGCATGAAGCGCGAGTACGGCCAGCAGGACCTCAGTCAGATCATCAACATGTACCACGTGCCGGACGAGCAGCGGTACGCGGCTGTGAACGAGCGCGCCATGCCGCTCATCTGAGAATCACCGTTCGCGTGCGAGATCGACATCCCGCCTCTTTGAGACGGGCGCCTCGCCGCGGCCCTCGATGCCTCCAGTGACTTTGTTGCGAATCCGTTCGCATTAGGACAGTGGTGATCGTTATCTCCCAGCCGTACATACTTCTAGGTATGTCCTTTGTTTGTTTTGTAATGTACTGACGCCGTTAGTGTTGCGGACTGTTAACTTTAGCGAGCCGACGGCGGCCGTCGGTCGCCACCCGCGGCCTCCGCCGCTCCGGTTCATGTTGTTGATGATTAAGTACTTGTATTATATTATGAATTATTGTATTTTTTCATGGTTTAAGTTAAATAATTTAAGATATGCCGTGCGGATGGATGCCAGGTTATGTGATGTTGCGTGAAAGACGATGTAGTGATCGGTAATTTGAATACCAAAAAAATTTGAACAATTTGTAAATATAGTGATAATAATAGAGTTAAAGTTGGAGTTAGTGGATAAAGCGTAGATAGATAGTGATAAGTCGTGCCACGACGCCACTCGCGTGCGCCCGACGTGCGTTGTACAAAATAATTGTTATTATGGAAACGAAAGTTATAAATCCTTGAAAGACTAAAATATTGTAATACGAAAATGTACAGTGAGTGTTATATAGTCAGTGGACACAAAAGTATATTGAAGAAAAAGATGAAGTTATCAATAAACAACGCGTTATGAAATTGTATATGATGTTTTGTTCTGCATTTCCCAGTGATGAAGGTACCCCATAGGAAACGAATTTAATACTTACGAACTTTTAATTTAATTCAAAACTACTTATGTAGAAACATAAAAATTGTTTAATACACAATTGAAAATGAAAACATTTTTTTTTATCTACCCTCATTTAGTAATTAGTTAATAGACATAATAGTGACTTGTTTTTTTAAGTTTAACTTTTCATACAGAAGAGCTCAACGCGCTTCATGCCGCATAATTATTTTTAATATATTTACTTTGACAGGATTTAATGAAAATAATTATAATGACTGTTTTGTTTTCAAACTTTTATTATTTAAAATTAAAAAAATATTTTTCATTTAGGTTCATTGGTAAAAGTATTATAGAAATAAAAGATTTTTAAATAAATATTGAATAATTTTAATGAGTGTATGAAAAAATATATCTTTCTGATTTTTTTGAAATAGGAAAACACACTCAAGCATATTTTATCAATATCACCCATATTGAAAATCGCACGCAATTTTTTTATTTTAATTATAAAATTTTAAATCACGCTACCAATAGTGAAGTACTTATTTTTTTTACTGTTTTGACTTTCGTTGATGCAAATCAGAAAAAAATATTATAAAAAAATGCTTGTATTTACAGTAGAACAGAACTTTGCACTTAACACATAATTTAAAAAAAAACTAAGTTAAAAGTAACATAGCTTTTAAAACTTTTTTTATATAAATAAATAGCTAAAAAAGCTTGACAAAGTGCAAATCAGATTTAAAATTCGTAAGTAAGTAATTATATATTACGATTTAATATTCAGTATTCAAATAAAAAAAACACAATACATAGATAAAATATAAACTTATGATTTTCTTTAAGAATATTATATTTTTATTAACCGGCTATGTGTGTAAAAAATAAAATAACATTGGATATCAATTTCTGCCCGTGATCTGCATCAGGTAAGTAATACATTTTTCAAAATTATATATAACTATAAATAAATAAATAATGCTGGACAATCCACACAACATCATCTAGCCCCAAGCTAAGCAGAGCTTGTGTTGTGGGTACTAGAAGATTGAGAAGACAAACTTAATATGGATAGTTTTTTTTTATTATACTTATAAAATACCCAGAACGCCCGGAATAAATATTTGCAGATCGTACAAACATCGAAATATAACTTTGAAGTCACAATTTATGTGAAAAATGTTAAAATTTTATCATTTATACAACTACATAAGTACTACTAACTCTGCTTGCAAATTCATATTTTACTTCTAAGAAAATTTGAAAATTTATAAATAAAATATACTTAGAAAATATACAATTAAAAACAATGCTTTTTACATCTAAGAGTATTTGACTTGTATGTACCTACTAGTCACCTAGTTCTCATCTAGTAACTTACGTTCATTTTATCTCATAGGTGCTAAGTCAAGTCCCTAGAACACTCGCATTTCAATCAATTACTGTCAACACGTAGGGGTGAAGGATTTAATCAAATCCCTTCGTGAACTTGATTAGAATTCAGCCACTTTTTCTCCCTTGGGATCGCCTTAATCCGAAATACGCCCCGATGTTTAAACGGCGTTGGTTTTAAACTATTTTCGCTTATTGCTTTGGGGCCGTGATGTATGAAGTGGAAGGATTTTGTGATAGATTAGATCGCGCGCGAGGTTTTTGAGAACTAAAATACAGATTATAAACAACTACCTACGGGTTTTAGATACTACAAAACTTGAAATACATGTATTGTTTCAAAGTTTATTAACTCAAAACGATCATTATTAACTTACAAAGTACAAAAGTTATTAGTTCTGTTATAACATAAAATATTACCTATGTTGTTGAGTTTCTTAATATCTAAATAAACCAGTTACAGAATATTACGAATATTTTGTAATTCCACCCAAAATAGGAATTATATGAATAAAATATGAATTCCGGATGTAAAAGTGGTCTCTCGTTTCGCACCCCACCGTTACGCGGTGTGCGCCCGCGGTCGCGACCCGGGTCTCGAACCCGGGACCTGGGGTGCGCAATCACTGTTCCCACGACCAACTCCTTTGTTTTCTCTCACGGTTCGCGACATGTCATTGCGATGATTGCAGAGTTACCGACTTTCTAACAGTTAGCAGACGTTACAATTTTAGAACAAACAAAACACTATTAAAATTCAATTTACCTAAAGTTTAGGTCAGCAAGTTAGGGATGCTGTGTTTCTGTGTATAGGAAAAAACATCTTATTGTTTACACATAAGTGTGTTAAGTATTTAATGTGAGGATACCTTATCTAGATTTTAAAATATAGATAGATGTGTTCCTCTAGATCTGACTCCGTTTATTGTATTTGGAGATGGTAATCAAATACAGGAACTACAAAATTACTCGATAATTATCCTGAATATCGGATTGCAAAACGGCTGCAAATCACATCTGCCAGAACCGGGTGCCACATCTTCCCAGCCGCCAACACACAGGCTTGGACCCTTTTTTCTACCGTGTCGCAATCTACCTCCCAGGCGGCACTCCGCTAAGTTGTAAACATCGAAGCAAACACGACATCTACACCAAAGTTGTCACGTAATTCGTTCGTCAAACATTTATTTATTTGTTCTCCGGATTGACATGACGCCCGCCCCCTGGCGGTCCCTTTGTTTTTATGTTTCTGGTTGTCAATATTTGGTCTCATTTGTCATTTGAGCCGTAGTTTCTTCATTGATGTGGGTGTCAGGATAAGTTTAAACATTCGTTTAGATGTGAATAGATAAGCACTCAAGATGTGACCCAGGCATATGAACTTTATGTATAGAATTTTAATAAGTTGTGACAAATCTGTAGGCAATAAACAAGTAATAATTCATATGTTTTGACCTAACGAATAACCTTAGGACTTTATGAAATAAATGGCATTTAATTTGATTGTTGAAAATACGTGCTTTGCTAAAATCCTGTTTCGTGATTGATCAACATTTGAACTTCGTTGTGACCTAACAAGGAGTATTTTATCTATTTTTTTTAACATTTCGTGATCATAGCATAGCAGATTTTAAATAAACCTTTTTTAGTCGAGGTTTCGGTTGTAATAATGAAAAAACTTGGTTGACATTTCTTAAAACACCATTTTAATGGTAACGGTTACGTTACGATAAAATTAAATTCCAAATCGTTTGAATTACATACCATTAAAATTGAAACTTTGTTTTGACCACTTTAACAAGCAATAATGTACAAGTATTGTAACAAGAATACCTGTAAGTTAAAACAATAATTTTGTCACAAAACCATCTTACTTAGAAAGGTTCCCTAATTTGGAAAAGTATGTACCTACAGCAAATCCCTTTGCAGGCTCTGCTTTGATCAGGTACCAAGGCTTTTGCAGTTGACCTTCTTAGAACTGCACCGTAACGGTATTTGAAGTTCCTTCAGGTAGGCAACATTTTTATTACAAGACGTCACTTATTATCTTTGAGGATAGGTTTCCGCCAATTTTTAAAACTTAGAATTCTTTTTCTGATATTTTTGGAACATTCGGTCTAGAACCGCACCCTAGAACAAAACTAGATTTTCGAAAACGTTGATGTACTTATGTTCTGTTTTATTGAGATTTTAGTTGTAGTTAGCGCAGACTTAATGTCTTGATTACCATACGTAATGGTGACATAATGTCAACGCTAACTTTTTATAAGATTTTAAACATAACTATTAAGAGGTTTAAATATATAACTTATTTTGAATCTTCTTTTTAAACAGTTGTATTTTTTTAAATTATTGATTTTCAATTATTTTAAAGTTTGGCTGTCTATAAAGAGGTACAATGTAATATTAATTATTTTATGAAGATTTTGAGAAAAATACAATTCGATAACACTTATCACGTCAGAATCGTATTTTTCTCAAAACTATCAAAAATCTGAATTTATTTGTAAAATCTGTGAACTTTCCAATACTTTATTTAACTAGACCACAATATGTAAAGTAATGTTTTTGTAGTAATAACTCAAATCCAACAAAGCCGGCTATTTCACAAAGAAATTTAAAGCAATAAAAATGGTTTTAAAAAGTTTTATTGCTCTAAAGGGGTAGAATTACGGTCAAAGTCATATAATAATTAAATATTTTTCTAAAAGTTAAAATTACCGTTGCAATTGTTTCTGTTTTTTTTAAACTTGTAGTGTATAAATAATTTCATCACTATTACAACAATAAAATATTTTTAATACTTTCTACCGTAAGCATAATATTTTTTTTAACTTGTAGTGTGTAAATAATTTCATCACTGTTTCTACAACAAAATATTTGAAATACTTTACCGTAAACATACTACTACTCGTTACTGCTAATTAATCTACGTACAGTGTTGCTGTAAGTAAAGTGATTGTTGTTGATTACAAAAAGTTTTTTTTTGTTTTAAACCTCTTTTGTAAAAAATTGAGTTCACAAAACACTCATAAGCTATATAATATCGCTAAAGACCATACGATCGCTAAGCTAAAGCCAGGTAGCGTTTCGGATTAGAATGCGTAACCAACAGATCCTAGGGTTATCTATATCTGTTGGACAACTTTCACTTCAGAACAATAGAACAGGATCATATACAAGTTCTTAAAAGATGGCTACCGTTATTTAACGGCCGTATTTTACCGTAGGTATTTTAATGTGCATAGATACACATGAACCTTATTGATTTAATTACTATTATACTACTATTCATAGAATAAACTATTCATGTTCATGGATAGTTTATTCTACACTTAACATGTTCATGGATATATCCGAATTTTTTGAAATGAACGAAAATGACTACAGTTTTTGGCATCATATTTTCGTCCTTTGACAGTATTTTAGATGTTTGACAGTTATGTAATCGCTAAAATGTGCTGAGACTAATCCTACTGTCAATTGTTTTATGTAAGTATTGTAATCATCTAATTTAAAATATTGTATACCTTCTATACATCAATACTTATACTTTTTTTAGTTGATTTTAAAACTAGCTGTTACTTGAAATACGCGTACGGATTTTTTTCCAAAAATATTAGATTTTAAATAGCCTATCCATATGTTTATTCAGGTTACGGACTATTATATACTTACTCTAAGTTTCACTCAAATTGGTTATGTTGCTACGTTATTTAAACACAAAAAATGTAAACTTTCACATTTTATAATATAAGTAGGATAGATTAGGCGTACAGATTTTAGCGGTCGTCATTTTTATGAAAAACATAGCGTTTTGTGAACACAACCTATTTTTAAAACTGGCTTATTTTAGACCCTTGGGTCGTTTTGCGAATTACAAGTAATCTGAATCACCGATGCCAGTAGATAAAGTTATTTAACAAAGGTGACTGGACTAATGAGTATTTTTCGAGGAATTTAAGTTATTTAAATCTTATCAGCAATTTCGCTTAACTTTTTACGTTTTTGTTGTATAAACTAAAACTTAAAATACTCAAGTCATTTTAGTGTCTGATAGAAGAAAAAGTAGATCAACGCCGATTATTTACTTATTTTTTTTTTTAAATAATCTACGTAAACCCTTTTAAGAACTTCCATGTTTGCTTTATCTGCTTTTTCAACACTTAATATATCGCCCTCCGGCGAGATGGAGCGACGATCTGCGGAGTGTAGCTGGCAAACACTGGATGAGAGGAGCCGAAGACCGGGCTCAGTGGCGCGTCTTGGGAGAGACCTACGTCCAGCAGTGGACTAATATAGGTCGATGATGATGATGATGATGATGAATATATTGTATATTATATGCAAAAAAAAGCCAATCATCTTTTAACACAACGATTTATTTAAGTACTAGAAGATAATTATACAGTGTAAGTTTTCAAAATTTTGAACCCATACCTAGATAAAAAATACACAAAGTTACCACCAAACCACCAGAGCCTACAAAAACAAAGGGCTCCCATACTGTAGCGATAGAGTCATTAGCCAGGGGCGGACTCGCAACTAAATAATTAAAAACAAATAAAGCCGACACGGATTAGGTAGATACACCTTATCAGATATCTACACGATCATTATAAATTTATTTAGTAGTTTGAGTAAGCTAGGGTGAAATTAATGGGATGTTGATAACCTTAAAGTTTTGTTATTTATTGATGGTTACTAATTGCTTTGATTTGTGGCGATGACCTCTGTGTTTTTTTAGGTACGAAGTACTATGTACCTAGTTCTATTAAAAAGGAAAAAAAATACACGTATTTATTTAGAATATATGTGAGTATGATTCTACAACTTGTATGGTTAAAAACCTAAGTATAAAACTTCCAAAAAAAAATATGTAGATACCAACTTGAATTTTGATTCAGACTTGAATATAGTTTTTGTAATAAACTTGATAGAGTACATATTTCAAGAACAATAATTAGTTATAATGATTTATATACATTTAAGATATTTTCAAGCACGTTAAATTAGATTTAATAAACACACTAGTACGTTAGTGATATTTTTATTTTATACTGAGATATATCACGAAAAAAGCCAGCTTATTTAATGTTAAGTGGTTACAAGACAGAAATAATAAAATTATATGTACTTTAGGAACATTTTGTCTGTTATTTAGGCATGTTTGTGTTGTCCTATAACTGTGTCTCGTTCAGAGTGTTAGTAGGACAAGACAGTGCTAAGGGAGGTGTAAGTGTTTGTTCAATCTGTGTGTGAGGACCCTTAGGCATGGCGGAGACGTCGTGGCGCCTTCACAAGATACACTATAAATAAATAAGAGATGGATAAAATATCTGTAATGTTATCATGTACAGTTAAAGCTTCAAAAATCTACAAGTTTTAGACAAACAATTCTTTCTAAGTTAGGAATAGATCGCTTTTAGCGATAAGACAGCCCATTGTAATTTTGTGTTTCTGTGATATTCTTTTTGTAGTTTGGTTTAGTGCGCAATAAAAGTATTTTCTTTCATTTTTCATACTTTACAAGACAAATTAAATTTATTTGTAATTTTTTTTTGTAGTAGAATATCTATAAAATTTTAGAAAAGATTTATTCATTAAGATTTATCGAATAGGAATTAAGTACAATTAATTAAGTCTATTATATAGTACTATCATCTTAAAAATACTTCAGGAATCAAAGTTAATCCCTGACAGATTTACTTATACTGTTACCAAATTAATTTATAGAACGGTTCCGACTAACGGTTTGCCTGAAGACTCTTCTGCCAGTCACAATCCACTCTCAGTCACCGACAGAATGCAGTAACCACCAGAATACTTCAAACGAGTATAAGCCGTTTCTATCAACAATAGGACTCACTTTAAAGCGTACACAAATGAACATACGACCCGCGAGCGTTGCACAGAGAACAGTAAATAAACAGTTGATACTGACTACACATCATTACATCAAAGTGATGAATAGGCATTGTGATAGGACATTGCACTTTGCTCTGCTGTAGATAGGTGTTAGAATCGATCGATTCTTGTCGAACAGTGGGTTAGTGGGCGCGAGAGAAGTCGGGTCAAATGGTTAGCAAACAGCAAATTCGTCTTGGTTTAAATTCTTAGCGTGAAATGGTTGCAAAAGCTCCTACTAGACTTGGTAGGTGCCAATGTATTGTGTAGCTGTTCATTTTACTCAAATTGGTTTTGCCGTTTCTACTTAATTTTGTAATATTAGACATTATAGACGAATCTTGTCGAAGGTTAGTGTGGTTTAATAAAATATTGTCCATTTTAATGATTGGATTATTTTATTTCATTACTTCTTTTGAGGTCGAGACTCAAGGTCCCAACGCCATCCAGGTGTTCATAAGTCCTTCAGGCGCTTTACAATGATCGTATACACTAAAGCTCATACATTTCCCTTTGATGGTTTTAACTTTTCATGTGTACACTGTAAATATGTATTAAAATGCGTGCTTCTCAACACGCTTAACGGTAGAATTAAAGAGAGATTTACTGTACTAAAAGTTTCCAGTAACAACATAACAGAGAAATAAAAACAATACAAAAAAAAACAACGAAACTTAAATTAAAAAGAAAGAAAGAAGAAGAAATAATATTTGTGATACAAAAACCTATTACTAAAGTTGCCTAAAATTATCATACGAACAAACAAGTATCACAAAACGGACTCTGACTCAGCATAAGTCGGTCTTACAACCAACGCTGCTCTTCCGCCAGACTAAGAGCAATAGCGCACACACACTAGTGTGCTAGTGCGCGCACACTGGTGATTTAACTACAAAACAATTGATCTCAGTGGCCGCAGCGGCCAGCGACCGAACACTGGCCGCAAATGTGTCGCGTCGAACTCGCTGGCCGCTGCGGCTCGGTGTGGCCGCTGGCCGCGTGCGGCCAGGTGCGCGTGCTCTATGGCGATTTCATACTAATGTATGTATCTCGAAGGCCGCTGCGGCCTGGCCGCTGCGGCCTGGCCGCTAGTGCGCTATTGGGGTAAGTTATCTAGTTACCACACAATACATCAAAACTAGGAGGCCCACGAATAAAATTGAAAAAATTACCGGCCATCAATCAACCACAAACTACAAAAGATGCCGCATCAAAAATCAAATGTAGAAATTATGTTTTAACGAGACGAAACTACCAAATCCAAATCGGTCTGTTTAGTGCCAAATTATAGCGTTTTAAAACGTCCATTTAGGTGTTTCTAATAGCAGGTTACGTAAGTATCGGCAATCTAATAACTGGATAAAAAACAAGCTCAATTTCACACCTGTTTACTTTTAATTTTATAATATTTTACAATGGTGAAGGAGCAATGGGCTTCTTGCACGCGCTCGTTGCTCGTTTTAGAAAATTATATAAATACGAAGTTCACTTAAATTTTAGGTTGTTCCTGCTCACATTTACACAGTATTGCTTCCTTGGTCTTCTGTTGGGTAATGTATTGCAGACAGAGATTATCTCTTAAAATCAGGTAAGTCATTAACTTGTTATAATTTATGAAAAAAAAATGGTTGTCTGTAAAGTCGGTTTACTGACGATAGTTGAACGTGACAACGAACGCAAAGGCCGATTGTGCTTCTTTGTCGCTCGTTCCGCGCTCTCGCTTGCACTTCATGGAACGCCTCAGAGCGAGGTAACGCCGCATGAGTCTCAGAGCGAGGTAACGCCGCATGAGTCTTGTTTTTCGTGCGTGCAGCCGGCTCTAATGAATTATAAGACGTTGTCACGTCAAAAATATTTAGTTTTTTTATAAGCAAATTAACCTAATATTTTTCTCAAACAAAACAAAAAAAAAAAAAATGTGTTTAATTTTATTTTTATAAAATTATACCAAGACTGACCTTTTTAATACGTACAAAACAGTTGTGTAAAAATTCGCGCGAACGTCCTAAGCCACTAATATCGTACTACATGATATTACAGATACCCTTGGACGGGTCGGAAGAGCTTAGCATCACGCTTCAGATGTGGTATTTACCTAAAAAGTGGTTTGTTCTGTTCTAGCGCGCAATGTGGGGCGGCCGTCAAGGCTGCTCTAACCTCGCCGTTTGTGGAGCGTGACGCCGACGTGCCGGCACCCACCGCGTGACGTCACAACACCTATTGTCACTGTAATACCTAATGGAACTGTTCTATCTACGGGAATTAAAATAAAGTTGTGGTCTATGAAGTTCCTGACACTAAAGTAACCCATCTTCATTAGAATCATGACAAACATCTTAAAACATACTGTGTCATTAAGTCTCGTGTCTCGTGGCGTGGTACCAAAAACATCGCTAATTGGATGTTTACTATCGAAGAACGTAATATCCACATCACCAAATTACTTTAGGCATAATATTTTTACCAAACCTTTAAAATATTTAGTCTTCATTACTGCATGTAAAAAAGACATTTCAAAAGAAACTGTCATTAGCATGAAGCTGCACTAATTATCTCTGCAAAACCAATAAATCAATACATCAACACCGAGAAATTCTTAGCAACATTCTTTTATTAAAATCACTGCCGTTGCTGGGCCTTTCAAAATTAAGTAGTAAGAAACTGCAATAAACCGATTGTTTTATCAAAAAAACAATTGTCCATCCATCTAATCTTTGAAAAGGGACTCGGCTAGGGACGTCTGGGTGTGGCTAATCAGCGGACGACGCGAGACAATGGCGTCAGTGAGAAAGGCTCATAAAACTACGGGGCCCGTAAAACTGTCCAAAATATTTACAGCGCGTGACAAACGTACCGGGCCTTTGTCTCGAGGTTTGTCTCGGCGATTCGTCGCGGACAATCTCAGACTGCAGCGGACATCTGCGATACTTCACGCTGATCGACCGCAAATACCTAGAAGACATGTTTTGGAGCGAATAAATAATTACGAGTCTCTTGAAAGCTTTCAGCTTGAATTATCCAGTTAAACCACTATATATACCTAAACTTGAAATCGATGTTATAAAACTTTACTGTTGTAATTTTTCATTCTATCGATAAAACTCGAATCGTCGAACCAGCAATTCAAAGAGTGTAGCACGTGCCGTCGCACAATACTTTATGATATCGAAGAGCAATCTCGCATCAAATCGTGGGCATTCGATTCAACGGAAAAAAACAAACACTCTAAGCTCGTGTCCATTTACTTCGCGTTGTTAGCTATAAACCCGATACCCAATAACTGTGAAAGTTCACACAACAATTCAGATTTTTAACACTGAGTTGCCACTGCGGGTCGGTTCTCATTAAGCCAGAGAATGAAGTGAGGTCCCAACATGTCGCTAATCATTTTACTGTTTTCTCGAATTATCGGAAAACGCATAGGCGAGTTTATGAGCTCATTGAAGAAGAATGCACTATCATTCGACCAGTTATTCCACTGGTACCGTGGTATTTTTACAAAAAAAACTAAAACAATTCCGGTGGTCAACTGCTGGGAAGTCTAATCTCCATTTTTATCATACTTACGAACATTTCATCACAGGCAATTTTCCTTCTCGCAGCTCGCCCAAAAAAACGACCTCCATTACGAATGTCATTTGCACGGTTTGCCGTTGAAAAAGCAATTATTTCAATATCTGGCCCGCGCCGGCATGCGGCACCCAGCGGTCGGCAAAAAGTGCTGCGAGCACGCGCGCCGTGACTGCTGCCTGTGACCAGCAACCAAGAAACTTTGAAGACGCAGCGAGGACATCCGACTTGAGTGGACTAAATTACAAGATTTTTTGAAAAACCCAATCCTAAGAATTTATGCTACAACTTGTGTTTACATATCGTGCTAATGACATCCGTCTTGAGTGGACAAAATGATTAGATTTTTTGGAAACCCCAATTTTAAGAATTTATAGGTACTGCAACTTTTTCACATATCGTGCTAGACTAAAATGAAAAAATCAATGAATAAAATATGAGTAAGTATTTCTATCAAACAGGTCCGCATTACATATTTTGCGTAAGTAAATATTAATTATAGATTTTTTTTTTAATCTCAGTAAAAGTTAGTCAACTTTAAACAGTTCAGGTATTTGTACTTACCTGTATTTATCACAGTTCATGAGTCATTCTCACAAAATACTGTTAGGTATTTTAGTATTTTATCTTATCAGATAAGATAAATGCTTTGTTAATGTAATGTAATAAGCCAATACGCACGCATTCTTGTGATTCCAAAAAAATAATCATTTATTTTATTCCATTTAAAAAAAATGTAGATACTTCTAGGGAACCACTAACGTGTCCGATACGTTAGTGGTTCCCTAAATTTGAAGTATCCTCAAACTAGGTAAAAAAACATTAGAGACCTGGGACCTCAACTATTATTCCACTCTGCTTAACATAGTAGTCTTAAAACGAAACAAATAGCAATAAGCATGCTTCCGCTGGTCAATTATATTTTTTATTTCACCTAAAAACAACGTCTACAAGGTTTACTGGCCGATTAGGCACGTCTAGTCTAATAGCCTCTAAACAAAGAAAACCGCAATGACTTTATTATTGCAATGAGAGCTAGAATATTTGCATTTCGATAGAAATAACATGTCTATGTTTTTTTAAAAGACAAACACTGTGAGTGTCACTCGAGCGACAATGCAGAGACATCAAGTGGTCCACGGTCTCGCAGCCGCCTAGCCGCTACTATTTGCTTAATTATAAAATAACTTTCGTGTTGTTGATATCGAATTTTAGGATACGAATAGATAGACCAAGCAATTTGTTTGTAATTATCGTTAATTTTAATAAGCTTATAAACTTTTTTATTAACTTCATCTCCTTACTTTTCTCCCACGCAATGTCTTCAGCTGTCATCTTGCTTTCTTTCTCCTATTGTATTTATTATTTATCACTTTAAAAGTTAACGATACCTTCACCACAAGTAAGACAAATCTAGGTTGTTTAAATAAAGTATTTATTTGTGTCCATCGCAAGTATGAATTCTATGAAAAAGTGGCGATCACAATACCTAGGCAGCAGTTGAATGAAATATCGTTGATATTTAATATATAGTATAGAAAGATTAGAATAGATAGATAATAATTTATTTGCAACACAAAAAAAAACCTAAATATAAAGTAGGTACACAGTAGAAAATGAATAGCAGTAAATTATTAAACGAAAATTAACAGCAAATTATTATTTATATATTATATTTCAAACCACCTAACGTGCTGCAAAATGGATATCAAGATATCACATTATTCCTTCGATTCTCGTAAGGATTTCTCACGAATTTGTATATTTAGATGGTAGGGCCCATGGGTCCGGTGTAACGGAACTGAGCGCAAGTGTGTCGCCCGCCAATCACCGTCACCACCACCGCACCGTAGGCCGTGCTTTAGAAAGCACAGAGTGATGGCTAGCCGTCCCAGTTTCAATTTCGCTAGAACCACCCGAATCAGCAATAGGCTTGGTCTATGGCTCTGTTCTTCCGATGTTCTGAAATAGTTTTGTAACTGTCAAAGATGCATGTGCCAAAAATGTTTATTTAGTAGGGTTGTAAACTGTACATTTTTTTAGCGAAGTAATTGTTCTGAGTATGTATATCAACGTGTAAAACCTCAGTTAATAGTGTAACACGCGCTCCCTATATATTCTTAAATTATATTTTTTGAATAAATATAGATATTGGGCTTTCTTCATTCACTAACTTTCAGTTTATTGGGTGTGATGATGCTCATACTCGAAGGCAGGTTGAAAAATGACTTTTGCAACTTCGAGCTTCTTCGAGATTCCACAGGATAGTCCTGAAGGTAGATGTTTTTACATGTAGTACCTACCATATATATCTATATATAAGAAACCATATACACTCATGCTTGAAAACGTTCTAACAAGAAATAAGATCATAACAAAAGTAAAACAAAAGCAGACGACCTTACCTCCTTTCCCAATCAAAAGAAGAAGCCTGACGAATGACGTCACAAATGCAGTCTAGGTCAACGTTTACCAACCATACAATCACAACTCTATTCAAAATACCGCATATTTCACACATTATAACTAAAAAATAGTTGCATTAGTTCATCAAATCCAAAATGCGCTGTCAAACAAAACACCGCAATGTCGAAACAGTATGAAGTAGGTACAGTCACGCATAGAAGGTACAAGATATTTATTTTGCCAAAATAGATGCTACAAACATTGTCTAAAAAGTAGGGAGGCACTTTAAAACTAATTCACTTTATCCAGATATCGCAAAATCGGTTGGGCACAAAAGTACAGTCACGGACAGAAGGTACAAAAGTACAGTCACGGTGCAGAAGGTACAAAAGTACAGTCACGGACAGGAGGTACAAAAGTACAGTCACGGTGCAGAAGATACTGACAATAAAGTCTTCTGAAGCTAACGTGCTGTCACCCCGACGGAAGAGAAAACGTCAGTGTGAAATGTCGAACGTCATGTATGATAAATGTTATGTAGCATACCTTGCGTTATGGACCTAAAGTGTACTGGATCGGACATTCGAATCATCTAGTATGTAAGACGTTTCAAAGTGATACTTGAGATTTTATTAAATAAATGCATTTTGAAGTTTGATCCAATAATTTGCTTTTTTTACTCGTGACAGGTGGATGAATTCTTAAATTCTTTAAAGTACCTACACATATAACTTACAAACTAGATAGGTATAACAAAAAAATATGTACAAAGGCAAGCTTAAACCCTACGAAGAGTTTTCTTCCAGCAAACTTAAGGAGAGATTAAAATATCTGGATTAAGTAAGTAAGATTGACATTTTATTACTAATTAGGTATTAAAAAGTGTTATACTACATTATTTGATGATATATTTTATTTCTTTCTATATGCCACAGATGAGTTTTACTTACATCAATTTTTTTACTAATTTAGGTAAACGGTAACAAGTAGGTAATCTGTCGTAAATATATTTTTTCTTAAAATGGTATAGCTATAATTATTATTATTATTTAGCCACTGTCGTCCCACTGCAGGGCAAAGGCCTCCCTTCCTTCCCTCCACTCCTCGCAATTCAACGCAGCGACAGGCCGTAGGTACCTACGTACCTACTTAGGTGCGAGTCCAGCTCGTCCCGCCATCTCATTCTGGGTCTTCCACGTCGTCGCTTTGCATTTTGAGGCATCCATCATCTGTGGTTTGCTTAGCCCACAAGTCATCGGGCATGCGACAGATGTCCACTTTAGGCTGGCGGCTTTTTGACCAACGTCAACGATGTGTGTTTTGGAGCGCAGGATACTGTTCCGCACACGGTCGGACTATAATTACTTAAAATAAATGTTTATTTACGCCTAATACCATTGTAATTAGGTACAGTCTATTTGTGCCATATCCAGTAGTTATACAAATAACCAGTATGTCAATCAGTTGTGCGCCCAATCCAGGTTTGACAGCGAGGTTACAGCTTGCCGATTCCTTAATTGCCGTGACGTTTTGGTGTCACATACCTACCACGGCCTCGGTACTGCAACTACTGTAACCGATATTCGGAAATTTTGACAAGACGTTCACTTGAAGTCTACTACATTTTTATACAGTCTTTGTTCGTCAAACTTCTGCCAGTGTCAAGTGTTTGAAGTCAAAAGACTAGCGGTGTATCTTAGAAAAGTTAGCGCAGACTTGATGTCTTGATGGCCATACGTAATGGTGATATAATGTCATGCTAACTTTTTATAAGATAGGGGTAACTTTTTATCCTTTAAACGTATGCATTTTATTTATAATTTATTTTTAACCATACGTTTACTTTCAAAGATTGCAGAATACATTGGTTTTTTAATATTGATGATGTTAATTTGTAATTATTTGAGATCTAATAAAAAAAATTTAGTCTATTTCAATATGTTTACATACATACACAATTAAAAAATAGAATTTGTTTTATACCCATATCACTAACAAGGGTTTTACCATTTAACAAAACGAAGTAACATTTAACCTCATCAAATAAATAACGTCAAAACCTATAAGAAGTGTTACAAAACAAAATTATTTAGGAAAAGGGTATCACATTCACACATTAGTAACGCTACTCCTCGCGTCTGATAATTAATAAAAAGTTTTGTAAAAAAAGTTGATTCTCAAAGCATGATTTTGTTTTTTTTTGAGGCACTAGAGTCGTGACCATTTTTATCCGGACAAATATGAAAGTCCGGCTCAAATAAAAAAATAACTGGGTTCTTGTAATTTTACTCGATTACTCGAAACAAAAGGTGGAGCATAACAATGTTGGATGATCTTATTGAAATCGTGTCAAAATTCTCACAGTTCCGATAAAACCAAAACTTTAGTTCATGCTTTATCTACAACATAGATACCTACGTATTTATGAACTAATATCAAAATGTTCTTATTATATTTCAATATTAATTTACAAAAATGTGAATTGCCTTTTACAAAACGGAAAAAAACAGTCTTTGGACTACAGCTATAACAAAAAAACCCGATATCTAACATAATAACATTTACCTACTAGAAATTAATGTAAGTAGATGTACATAATTTGAAGTAAGACCGGCAATCTAAACAAGATGGCAACTCTATTTCGATTATTAAAAAGTCGATTCCGGCTTCTTTTTTTTATTGGTGACTGTTATTTTTGGAGTGTCGTGAGCGCTAAGTAGTATTTATGCGGTCCCCAACGGCGCGGAGGTTTGGCCACGAAACTTGGGTGCCATGGCTCCTGGGGAGAAATGGGGTAAGAAAGAATTCGAGTAAGTATTTGTAACGAATTAATTCAATATTATTGGATATTTTTTTTATTCATGGACAAATCACACATCACACTCTAGTCCCAAACTAAGCAAAGCTTGTGCTATGGGAACTAACCTACGACATAAAGTAGGTACGTCCAGCTGTAGACTGATATAGATTGATGATAATGTTAATAAAAAAAGTGAAGGTATTTAAAAATCTTGTAAACTAAAAACAAGTTTATAGTCATAATCTTATCATTCCGGTTTAAGAGATAATAATATATTTTTATAATAATGAAGAAAATTGACATTAATCGACATCGACAAGTAACATACATTATATTAAGATAAATCCAAAATTAATGATTATACCTATCTAAGTTTATAAGGGATCACTTCTTAAAATCATTTTTTTTTTACTTATATTATGAGTCTTGTTCTATGTAAGTATCAATCTATTCTTTCTGTTCAGTAACCCATTTACAGTAGATAAGAATAATGAAATATAATTTCAAACATATCATAAAACTACCTAAATCCTGGTTACACTCTCTCACCAAAACCACTGATATAAATTCCTGCTGGACACTTGGGAGCGGATCGGCAAAGCTAATTCTGATGTGATTAATGCTCCTTGCATTTCCATCTCTAGTGCAACACACAAAAAACACTATAACCCTTATTACAACCTAAAAAGGCTCAGTTTCCCTTAGCAGATGAAGCTCTAAAGTGGTCAAGTTGGTGCTTAAAACTGGCTACTGCTTGTTCGCGTTTCTCACGCAAACCCAACGATTAAATAGGGGAAGTGTTATAATATTAAAACTGTTAATATTATTTGGGTTTGTGTAATCGTCAAAGGTAGTAAAACTAATTTTGCACTTAGAGGTTTCCTTATTTACTTACTTTATTTCTAAATCAATTAATAATCTGGGACATTTCACACAACACACCCTGGTCCCAAACTAAGCAGAGGTACTAGATTGCTGATAGAATACCTACTAACAATATTGTATACATTTTTTATTCGTTAATATGTACATACATAGAATACATAGTAACACCCAGACACAGAATAAATATTTATGTACATCACACAAACATTTGCTCTGGGTAGGAATCGAACCCACGACCCACAGCATGGAAGGCAGAGCTACACGACTGAGCTGCCTGTCAGCATGCCTGTAAATGCGACATTGACATAATTTTAATTTATTCAGTATTAAACATTACGGAGTAGGTATCTTCCATAAAATTAGTATTAATTTCATTGTTTTAAAAATTTGTGTAAACAAACAAGTTGTGAGATAATTACTATAATATCTCTAAAAAGTTTAAACAACTACATCAACCATAATTTATAAAACAAAAGACTAACAACTAATAAAATCATTATTCGTGCAACGCTATTCGTGTTATCGCACCATCTTTCTGCCCCTAATTTATAACATAGAAATTATTGTGCCACTCTATAATAAAATATGTTAATATATTCAACCCACAGGTGTAGTGCTTGGAAATTTGCACAGAAGCTGTTATGGACGCGTTATTAATGTAAATCTCCCGTCTTTATTAGAACTGCGTATAAATCGCTGTTAATCTACTGTTAATGATTGTTAGTACAAATAAAATAAAAAAATTCTAGAAAATAATATCTACGAATTCGATTTGAACGACTTGAGCGTGGAGACCGAATTCAGAAATTCCGTAACGAAATAACCTAACACTGCGCATGCGTAATCCAGCAAAAAATGCTATGCAATAGCTTAACCGCGCCCGAGTGCCACATTTCTTTTTTTATAATGTTATGACCACTGCGCAAATTGTACGGCGTTTGAGATAACAGGACGCTGGGAGGTCAATAAATGCATGAATAAATGTTGCAATCGTAAACGTAACGTATTTAAGATACACTGTTCGATAACGTAGCAACGTTCGAAAGTAAAGCTGATGTCGACGCGCAGTGTATTTCAATTACAATACGTTTACCGTTGTCACATTCATTCGTGCTTACTCCCCTAGACTCGCTAATCTAACGCAAGTACATGGCATGTCACTGCGTTAAATCGCAAAGAGTTCAGTGAAAGGAGGCTTTTGCTCCCCAGTGTGACGAGAATCATTAAATAACAATAATAATGACCACTTTAAATAACAATAATAATGACCACTACTTCCGACTGAAAAGCCCTGGTGAAAGTTTTCGAAGTACCCTACACATTTTTTTTATCTACCCGCTATAAAGTTTATTTTTAAATATTCAGTAACAGGACATTACTACCAATAAAATACTATCATTCGATTTCATGATATCAATCCAACGTAATTATTACACTATCGATCATTGTTCTGTAATCAGTAATATGAATCTTCATAATCGGATAGAAATTCTTTTGCATATTTCGTTGATATTACCTAAAAACATAGTATTAAAACATTCATATGGATATTATCTAAAAATATAGTCTCTTACTAGCTCAGACAGTCAATTGACTGCTTATGCAAATTTTATTTTCGGCGTGAGTGAGTTTTTTTTTTTTTAAAGATACTCAAAAATTGTGTCAAAAAAACAACCTATATAAACAACCAAAAATAATTTACCTTGATATTATCACTATGTATATGTTTTGTGTGTGATCCGCAGTATAGCCTAAGAGCCCATGACTCCCAGACCTTCGTTATTTTATTAAGGCTGAAAGTTTCTCTGTGTGAGCCTCCAACACAGGTAAGAACGACCCCTGACTATCGAGTTTCGGTTGTGGTTACTACATGTATAAATCAAAAGATTATGATAATGACACAAATTGACATACCTACGTCAAAAAGGCTAAAAACTTCTCGTACTATCGTACTATTTGTTTTTTGACGTTACGTATAAATTACTTAAAATCAAAAGGAGTATTAATACTAATGTCCGATTCGCATGACCGGTAAATTTACCGATATTTTATTTCCTATTTTTGGGTGGGCGGTGGTCGTTTTACGATAATTGGTTTTGTAATTATTGGATACAAATGACTTGATAAGCGAATGGCCTAGTTCTCACGTTATTGTTGAATATTTTAAAATGTTATCACTACTACAATTATTATTACGTTAGACAGAAAATAGTTACTACAATTATCTAAGTATGTATGCCATAACATATTAATAGGTTTTCTTAAATTGTGGTTTCGATATAACCTTTAAAACTTTTTTTACGACACTGAAAAAAAAATATGTTGGTTCTATTTCTTGATGACTACACCCAGGTAGGTTTCTAAATTATGTATGTACTTACCAAAATACATATTTACAAATAAATTTATATAAATAAGTAGTACAAGCTTTACTTAGTTTGGTACCAGTTTTGTCATGTCCGATATTTATATAATGTAAGTTATTTTTATGTTGTAGTTGAGATCATTTTCATGAACTTTTAGGTCTTTTTAAATATTAACCATTCAGGAGTCTGTATTATTCGCTCATTCATTCATTTTAAACGGAACACTGATTTATGTGCTAATTTTGGTTTTAATTGATATTATTTCTGCTGTAATACCTTCCCCATATACTAGACAATTAAAAATGAACCCTATATCGATGAAATACAAAGCAATTTACCTTGAAATCTGGATATTAATCCTCCATCCTATTTGCCGACAAACAAAGATGTAGTAACGACTGTATATCGAAGTGGTACGGTTCATTTCTTATTGAAGCTTCAAGTCGAAACGCAGACAAAGAATTATAGAAGTGCCTACCTGGTGTACCTTCCAAGAATGCAGTAATAGCAAACTCTGTAATCCTCTTCTACGGAATATGCGATCTGCAAAGATAACTAGTACTAGGGCTGTCAACTACTGTTTTAGCATGAAAGCCACACACATTTTTAGGCCATAATAAATCCTAGCTAACTTTGTTAACATATATGTAACAGAAATATGTTTTGTAAATAAAATACTTTTTATTGATTCATAACTTTATTGTACAGTTTTATGGTATCAGTTTATACTTTAGAGTAAAACTGTTGCTACGATAAATCTTGCTTTATTTGTAAGGTTTCTACCTAACATACACAAAATAAATCTACGTTCCAAGTTGAACTTCGTTCAGACTAACTTTAAGTTGTAAATTTATTTTTTGAGAAAGTTTCTTTAATCTTTATTTTCATAAAAGACCGTTACTACGATTCGAAACACTACACTACATTGTTGTTCAACGGACTCTTGCCATTGTAAGAATCATCATAATCATGCGCAGCCAGATTTTGCCCACAGCTGAACATAGGCGTCTTATTTTTGTGCCAATTTTCACGTTGAATTATGAAGGTTTTTAAAGGAAACCTACAAGAAAATTTATGACGTGAATTGTATTATATTTTTTATGACGCCTATTTAGTAGGTTCCCGAGCACCTAGGGGACACGTGCAGGGATACAAGAAGGTAAGTCCTGCGACCATGACCATCCCCTAGATACAAGTAAAGCCGTGAGCTGAAGCAAGTTTAACTTTTTTTAACTTTTTATATTACCTACTTTAGTTTACGTAGTCTAGTTGAGTTTTTATATTTGTGCATGCTGTGGCATTCTATAATTGAATTAACACGTAAATTTAAGACCTTAGGCAATTTGTGTTTCTTCGTTGAATGTCCTATTTAAAAAATTTAATAAAAAAAAATAAAAAAAAGTTTTGATCAAAGAGTTTAGGGCAGCCCTAGCACCACCTTCTCTTAACTCCAACGCTCCGCCGAATTACCAATTTGATCAGCAGTGTCGTGTCGGCGTCACAAAGTCTGTCGAAAGCCGAAACTGGCCCCAACGCCGGAAGGATTATACTTTTTTGCAGATTAACCGAAACAAGAACTTATTTACCTGGCAAACCTAGGATCAACGACTTGTAAATAAAATTGCAAACATTTATATAGTAGTAATATATATCTATAACTAGGGTATATGGCAAATTAATACAGTAGATACTTTGACACTTGGATGAGTAAGATCCAATCAGGTAAATCGTTTGATAAGATTAAGAGAGCTTTAGTAATAATATAAGGATACCTTAGGTACCTTTTGACCAATTCGATTCACCTTACTTTCTTTTTAGAGATTGTTAGTAGGTCCCTTTGGTCCCACTGATGGGCAAAGGCATCTCTCAAACTGTAGGGCACCGATACAATCCATATCCCACATGCTCATTTTCCCCTTGTGCCCTACCACAAGGGATGACCTTATCAACGCCACTGTTAATGGAATACTAGTGGCAAAGTTCCACTTGAACTCTGTCTAAGTTATTGTTGTTGTGTACAATTGACACGCTAGAAGAAGCAGAAGAAGAAGAAGACAAAAAAATAGTTTTAATTAATTATTTCACATTGTCAACATTTTGTAAGTTACAAGTAGATACAAATGCGTTACATAGATGATGTCACCACCCTCTAATGTATCTGTATTGATTCAGTTGTACAATATTGACGGTGATGTACCAAGTTATGTGTACTTTAAGCGTTGTTGTGAATATTAATATGTAAATAACACTTGCTCTGATAAATTAATGACGAAGCAAAAATGTTGTTCTGTGTTATTCTATTTTATAAATTAAATAACAGCTTACCTAGCGTAGTAGAATATCAAGTGATGACCCTTATTCAAATTCCATACTATTGTAGGTATTGTATACAGTAGGTAGCAGCATATATGAATGCTTATACATACATATATACACTCAATGAATTTCTGTAAAAAAATTATATGATTGAGCTAAGAGTGGTTACAAGATTTTCGTATCGATGCGGTTGTAAAGTTTACCATATCCAGTATAAAAAGATCGTTTTGAAATACCTTAAACCTTCTGTAGGTACAATAAAATCTGTAAGTACAATAAAATATTTCTGATTTCTAGTTTATTCGTACTTACGAATAAACTATACTCAATACTCAATTTATTTATTTTTCTCATTATGTTAAGACTAGGTGTTACAGTAGATATGATTTGGTTACAACATATGAACCCTGTTTGAGGGCACTACAATATTACAGGATGGTAAGCAGACCTAGGTTTGTTTATAAAATATTGTTGATTAAATTAGATGTATGTCGTCAAAAATAGAAATTATTATATTATAATTAAAAGCAAATAAAAACTAGAGTAGGTAGTTTGCTCCATGATCTTACCTAAGTAGGTAAGTAATTAGTCCCGTTGCAGAAGTCAAACCAACACACTAGCCAGTCACCCGCTGTGCCAGTAGTTGAAGAAAGGGTTTTGTTACAAAATGAACAGTATACCACAGTGTAATAAATACTGAAATTAAGTAAATATTTTTTGGCAGCGACGCGTGACCCGAGCGCTGGTGAAGCCCAGCGTATCACATTGCTATTCGCGACAATGCAATCAGTACCTTGGGTACGCTTCCGATTGGTACTGATTTGGATCAGTTGAGCTAACTATAGATCGTTTGCAACGTTACGTTATGTAGCTCAACTAATGTATTTTAAATATATTTATGTACATTTTGTAAATACAGTAAATAATGCAATAGTAAGAACAATCCTTGAACGTGACACACGACCTCACGAGAGTACATTGAAGATATAATTCCATTAATACGTAAATTACATGAGAAGATAATAGATCATTTCCGATTTCAAGGTTATGGGAAAATCTATTTTCCAAATGCAAAGTAGGATGAAATTTTAAGAAGAGGCTACAACACTGAATATCGAATTTATTAGATTTTCAGTCGAAATCGAATATATTCGAAAACTGAAAATTAAGGTGATACCTCTAAATTTTTGAGATTAGTTCTTTATATTAACTTACTTAATTCAATTACTGTACTAAACAGTTAAATAATTAAGTAAGTTAATATAAAGAACCAATCTCAAAAAATGATACAGGGTTACACAGAAAATTATTGTTTATATTCGCAAAATAACTTAAACTAGTAAAAGATTTAACAGTTCAGACGCAATAAAAAAAACACCTAAAAAAATTGAATTTTCCGACAGAGCGAGAGGTATCACCTTTCGATTTTCAGTGTTGTAACCCCTAGTTATGGAGAATAAAAGTAATTGTGTAAATTTTGAAATAAAATGTATATCGATCATGCGACTAGGAATGTTATGATGAGCCACATCTGGGAACGGAATCCAAAATAAATCAGATGGTAATGAAATCACAGAGATATGAACTGCAGGATCTGGCCAATCACATCGTGCAGTTACTTATCAAGCGAGCTTACTCATCTTAGCGCTCAATTCACACCATCATCTCACAAGTGTCGGAGAGACGTAGCTGTTTTTTTTTAAACTGTTGTCTAATTCATAAACATATACGGTAAGAGTAAGTAAGTGTGGCGACCGATCTGGCGTAGCGGGCAAAGGTCCGCCTGCGACGCGGAGGTTGCGGGTTCGATTCCCGCCTTGGGATAAATGTTTGTAGGACCTGCAAATATTTATTCCGGTTTTGGGTACTTTTTATGTACAATAAAAAGTATACATATATCTATGTCATGTATTGTATTAAGTATGTCACTATTCTAGTACCCATAACACAAGCTCTGCTTAGCTTGGGTTGGGGCTAGATGATGTTGTGTGGATTGTCCAGCATTATTTATTATTTATTTATTTAAGTAAGTAAGCCTTGCTATTCCCGGCAATGCAGCCAGTATCTTGGGCACGCTTCCGATTGGTACTGATTAGTTGAGCTATCTACAGATCGTTTGCAACGGTTTTGTTATGTATTTTAGTAATACAGTGATAGCCGTAGGTAAGTTTGTTTAATTCGGATTTTTTAAGCTTATAAGTAATGGATCAAGCTAATTGTTTATCGATGCATTAGCTCAGTGAATGTCCTTTGGAGATGTGCTTTGTGATACTTTGTACTGCGCCTATAACTACGAACTATTTCACAGACACAAGTAATACCTTGGAAAGAGTTGGTTTGTTTCGTTCTACTCGGCTACCATGCAGAAGATCTCGCATCTAGCGATTTTTTTCGACGATTTGCGGCTGATTCGTAATTAAAAATTTGCAAAATATAACACATTAGTATTAATATTTATAACTATTTTTCCAGTAGATTCAAATAAATATTCTTAGACTGACTACTACTTACTACTAGACTGTTCACAGAACGTCTAGTCATAAGACTAGACGTTCTGTGAACAGTCTAGTAAGTTATAAGTAAGTAGTAAGTTATCATAAGATAACTTTAGCTTTATGAAAGGTACTAAAACTTCTTATAGGTACCATGGAATTTTGATGATGATGTATATAAGTTAGAAGACTGGCATACTTAATACAATACATTACATAGATTATATATATTTTTTATTATACATATAGAATACCCAGAACACCCGGAATAAATATTTGCAGATCGTACAAACATTTATCCCAAGGCGGGAATCGAACCCGCAACCTCCGCGTCGCAGGGGGACCTTCGCTCGCCGCGCCTCATCCATCGGTCGTCTGGTATGATGTTTAATACCCGCTGTGTCTTTTCACTTGGGCCAGCGATCGTCCATCGTCGTTTTGTCGGCTATCGGCCGATGTCGACCGTCCGTCGGCGCATCAAAGCCCGGCCGATGCGCCCGCGCCGGTGACTCGGCAGTTTGCAGCACCAAGGGTTTTCCTTGTGCAGCTGCATATTCCGTTTACCTTTGATATTATTTCTATAAATCATTTTAAACATTAATTGTCACTAAACTTTGGATTTTGGCACCTACAATGTATTATGAATTTATAAACAAAATTTTATTGGATAAATAAACTAAATCCTATCCTAAACTTATGTTTCGTAAATTTATGAAAACAAAATAATTCAAAAACGTAAACCACATCAAAACTACATTCCGTCATATTATTGACTGTTCTTGAAAATCCGATCAAATAATAAAAATAAGTATTTACACAAACATTTTACACATCACACTCTAGCCCCAAATTTAGCAAAGCATGTAATATGGAAGCTAGATTGCTAAATAATCATGTAGTTATCAGGATCGCGTTAACATAGTCAATTACAAGCACAGCCCTCTACCTGATACATCCGTTCGGAAGTCCTAACACAATAATCACCTACTTCCTACCGTCACATGAAACTTACACCCAACTTAGACTTACCTCTAAAATGGGTAAAAAAACGTAACCGCTTATTATTTCAAATCCAAAACATTTGAGAGGGTTAACTTGAACGTTGATTTCCGCTTCTTTGTGGCATTGATCTTATCCTTATCCAACCAAATATATTTAGATCCTTCAAATCGTCCGATGAAAGGAGTTCCTGACAAACTTATAAAAAAGTAAACGTTATCAAAACTCCTTGGTTCAGTTCAAAAAGAACTGCTTCAGAACAAAATTTTTAAAATAGAACGCGTTGAATGCTTATTTATGATTGTAATATTTTTAAACTGTTGATAAAATTATTCGCTAACAAGATTCTGTGAATTTATGTAGATAAATTTAGACGCAAAACACTTATACCTTAAAAATACCTAAAAAATTTTTCACTGTAGCACGGATAAAATAAAAATGACTAAAATTTAAGGTCCTGTTCCTATACTGGCCAGAATTTTACAATAAAGTATGTGTCTATCCAAAGATGTCACTCATATAGTATTTTAAACTTGGTCTGATCTCATTGTCGAAATATAACATAGCGTACCAGTCAAAATATTAAACAAACAACTACCGTTACGTAAAAAGTCCTAAATATACATAAATTAGGTAAGGATATATAAGTACTAAAATTCGGGCTTCGTGCACGTGCAAACCCACGGTGTTCCCTTTCAGTCCCGCCTTCTCTCATGGCGAAAAAACCCAGTAATATAACACCAAAACGGGATACGATGACGCATTTAGGGAGCATTATGTATTTACAAGGCCAAATGTTTTGGTAAACGGCTGTTTTGGGTATATAGGTTGGGGGAGGGACTGAGTTATATTCCTCTAGAAAAAAATCTATGCTACTAGTAGTGGTTTTGATAGTAAAACGCAAAAGTAGGCATAAGTATAGCTGAGAAGACTTATAGGTACCGAAAAGACTTGGATAAACATTTTTAGCTGTAAAAAACAAATACGAAATAAGACGAAGGTTACGAAAAAAGCAACAAAGTTACGATAAACTAACTGTATAGTTGATTTGTATTTGAATTGACAAAATCATGCATTTAATTATAACATGAATGATCGCATTCAGCACACATAGTTATTATACTAATCGGGTGTTGAATCACAAAAGTACACAAACTACAAAAAGTTAGCCTATTGATATTACAACAATCATAGTTTTGGAACCTAGCCAGCATACCCTGACCTACCCTGCCCCTACAGCTTCCAACAAAGAGCGATACCGGAGGTTGAATTGTAGAGAGCTCCGCAGATCTCGATAAATCGGTAGATTCATAAAGAGCTATCGCTTGAATTGTACACTTGTAAAAGTTGCTTTGTTAGCCGGCGCCTGTCATTGTGTTCAGACAATACAACTTGTAAGAAATGTTTTTTAGGAATCCATTGTTAGAACTTAGATGACTTGGTTTGTGGCAAATTGTGTGATAATGTCAACCTGTTGCGTGAATACGGATTGAATATGAATGAATTGATGGAGCTTCATTGTCATAATTTTCTGGTTAGAAGGGAATCATGTTTTACGAGTGTGTGTCGGATTCATTCATCTTTTTGGATCTTGGGTTTATAAGAATTCTGTTGCATGTGAATTTACATAAGATGTCACATTCACATTAATCTTTAAATGTGGATCAGCCGATATTAGATATAAATATACAGTGGCAGATAATAAACATAATTTAATTTGATTATATATTTTTAGACAATAATTTATTTCTTATTCAAATAAATATGTAAATAATGCTCAGTCTAGCTTAACTTTACCAATTTAACAATCTGGTCAATTTTGTGCAAATGTAAGTACATAATTAAGCGAAAATTGAGCAATACTATACTTACTTACCATACGACATTTTGTGCAAGCTTATTTACAATCATAGCTTAGAAGAAGGTGTTTACACTTTAGATAGTAAAAACTATTTGAATTTTTCCAAGAAGTATTTTTCTTGTTAGGTCTTCTTTTTTTTAATTATCTTCTATAGATTGCAATAGAAGATAATTAAAAATTAAAAGTCATGATGCAATAAATGCGATTGCATCATGACTTTTTGATTGAATAATTTTACCGACTGAATATTTTCTAAAGTCGCATTACTCTACTAATTCTACAAAATAGATTTTTATGTGTGGTTGAAATTACATAAAATCATTACAAAATAAAAAACTGTCGTATAATATATATCAAAATATTCAATGTTTTTGGGCCATTTATGTATATTTTTTTATTTATCTTCAATTCAAAAATTCATAAATCGCAAACATTATCTAGAATCATTTTATATAGGTACTAAGTGATTCTAGGTGCCAGTTCCACACAACTAGAAGACTCTAGTAGAGAAACGTCAAAATCAGAATTCACAAAACGCGGTTTGAAATATAAACATGTACATGGTGCGCACACATGCGCGTTTCGTGTGTGCTCACGCATGTGGAAGCTGCGCGTGAGATTTGCCCGCGCGCAGCTGCGACGCCAGGTGTGCGCCCCCTCTACAACGGTACAGACGCGCACAGCCGCACTAACATTTTTTATCTATCTTATGTTTGATTTTTGCATATAATGAATTAACACACGTTGTGTATTATCAACACAAGTTGTGTATTATCAACACGTTGTGTATTAACAACGTGTTGTGTATTAACAACACGTTGTGTATTAACAATACGTTGTGTAACACACGTTTAACCAGTGACATGGAATAAATACTAATGTTTATTATATTTCTGGATGTTTTTATGTATTTTATATAATACATATTACAGGCTTTCACAGAATAACAACGATTTTCAAAATTAAGTAATACATAGCTATCAATAAATTTAACTCACCCGTGCCTGTAGCAGTGTATTATTTTCATATTAATTATAACAGGCAGATTATGTAATCAGATTGAGGTTTCTGACGACTTAACGCAAACACGTTTAATGAAAAATCTATTTTGTTTTTAAAACTCAAGGTTCTGTTATTAATTAAAATAAATTTAATTAGAAGCATTATTTATATAATACTACCACTCCCATACGCAACAAAAATAGCGATACATAACTTAGTATTCCATAACACGGTCATAAAACTTCTGTTATCGACAGTACAAGTACTACCCCATCAAAATCTGTGAATGCTTGCACAAACCCGCTTCCATGACATAAACAGTCCATCAAGTACAGTATTTATTCCATACTATGTCCTATAAAATCGAATAAAAGAACCCCACACTTTATGCAAGACCCTAGCAGGCCGACTCCCCGCTAGTAATTATCCTACATGTTTTTATATCAGATTTTAGTGGATTATTATTTACGGTTAGGACGCGGTACTGTAGTTATTTTTAGTGTACACCAATGTGGTTTTGAAAATTTTGCAGCTAACCTGTAATTATGTTTTTACAAAATTTTATAAGTAGTTAAGTAAGTACATCAAACATTAAATGAGCACCTACAAATTATATAAATTACAAAAAATTTTTTTTTGTAATTTTTATAAAATAGGTAAGTACAAAACATATTTCCATAACCTCGCCTAATAGGTCTAGCTCTAGCTTACATATTTCTTTCGAACATCACAATATTTTGATATCACAAAGTTTTTCTTACTAATAAGGTACCTTAAGTACCTACTATACCTACACTAGCAATAGTGCCTGCGTTATAAACTGCAAATAGTTTGATTACGGTTAAATCATAAGCTAAAAGAAAGAAAGAAAGAAAGAAATATTTATTGGGCACAAAAAAAAATAAACAGTTAAATTTTGAATCCATAGGTTCCCGAACTAGTTGAAACTGTGTTTCGGGAACCATTAGAATATATAGCTAAATTAGTAAAGGAATATCCGTCAGCTTTCTAGCTGCACAATACAGTCTCTGCAACTAAACCATGCCAGTCTATTCAAACTCCGAAAGCAAAGCCTCATCAATCCTTCTAAATGAGGAAAACCATCGATCGTGTAAAGTGACTTTCATTCCGTGAGTGATAGAAAGCCGCGTGACATTAGCGGCGTGACCCGAGGGCGTGACCCGTCGCGCCGTGAAATGCGTCAAATCGCCGTGCCCGCGCGCAATCCTCCGCCGTGGTTTACGGTCGCGGTGTATTTACACTCTACGATAAAAGCAACTGCAAACCAAGTTCGAAAGAACTTGATAAGAACTTGGCATATTTCTTCTACGAAAAAAAAATTATCAACTAAAGTAGAATAATAACTTCGCCTTTTTTATTCTATCTGCAATGAAAAGCGTTAAGGCATGTTTAATTCTTGCATATTGCAGTATATTAAAGAGATAGGCTCTGCCTTCTATTTTGTGGGTCGTGGGTTGGTTGTGTTTGTCCTGTACCGCTTTTCTTTTGTTTTTCTGATGTTTCAGTTACTTTACGCTGAACAGCAGCAGATTGCTGATCACGGTTACTGCATTAATAAAAAGTAAAATAGTAATATAATATATTCCAAGCCAATAAAGCCAAGGCTTTAAGTTCTGTTCACGAACATTTGAATACTTATTAAGTACTATTTCATTACAGTGCTCTTGTAATTTTTGATTCCCAGCATCATTATTTTCACATCATTATCGCCTAAACCAATATAAGCCACTTTTTTTATTTTTTTTATTTATAAACTATTTTTACAAAAATATCTTGTCGTAAACGGACAATGTAAAAGGCTGCTAGTATGTGTCATACAGTGGACTCGCACGCTCCTAATCGATAAGTGAATTAGAGGTACAAACGCACTTGTCTAAATATTATCAAAATAATGATGTGATGTATGACCACACACGCTTTCAAAACATTATGAGAAACAACATTGATGCATACAAATAATATGAAAACACTTAGAACAATAGAGAAATTTTCTTAGAATTCGTATGCAAAGCTGGATCATTTCAAATTAACCGATTCGGAAGAAACTTGGAACCTAGTATAATTTTTGGTGTTTAAAATTACGTCGTCAATTATGTTAAACATTCACGTGCTTATTTTGTACGGAGACACTTGCAGAGTGTTTTTTTTGAGAAGTATTATAGGTGTATGCAAGACCCAACTACGTACAGAATTAGTCAACGCAGTAGCTAGACACTTTACGCCGGTTAGCTCGTACAAAGCTCCGAAACCTGAAGGCTGCCTTAGGTCAGTCCTACATCATGAAAATCCTTCTAACGCATACATTCTCCTCTAGTACCCATAACACAAGCTCTGCTTAGCTTGGGGCTGGATGATGTTGTGTGGATTGTCCAGCATTATGTATTTATTTATTTATTGTATGAGCAGATCCGTAGGCAAAAGATAGTCAAATACAGCTAACACCATTCAATTAGAGTATACTCAGTTTGTAATTCCGTGGTATTTCCACAGATGAGCGAGTGAGCGCGCCCGTGACTTCCGTTTCCGGCTGCGCCCGCGCAGCATCCGCGCGCAGCCGACCGACGCGGCCGGCCTGCCCACTGCCCTGCCTGTAAGTAAAACTCATATCATTATAAATACCACTCCTCTTCTAAGTTCGTAATATTATGAAGGAGTTTTGGATTTGTCTCTGCCCCCCCTGGATACGGATCCTTTTTTACACCAGCTGACCAGGGTTTTGAAACGTAGGGATAATACTTTTGTCTTCACATAACCCATGTCTATTGCTTACATTTTTAGTGGAAACGCAGCCTCTCTCTGAGGCATTTAAGTCTAGTTCTAAAACTGCACCTTCATGAGCATCTTCTACTGAGAATCAATGGAGAATGAAATATAAAATGTTTATTTAATCTATTGTTTATAAATCGTAAATAATTAATTCATTGTGTTCATTAATTTTACCTAGTTAGTCCAATAACAAACTTTCGCTCCGAATAAAATTGACCAATTTAATGTCGGCACAACTCATGGACTCTTGTGCCGCACTGATTGCGCTTCACTGCATTACTTGCAGATCTTGAAGCTTGCATAACTAGCTTGTGATATGACAAGTTGCTACGTTTAGTGACAAGTTGCAACTTGCGTCAAAGATGCAGAGTTAGCGTGACGCGATGACGCTGCCGGAAGCATGCCTATTAGCCTGTCTGAGGGAGTTGACGCATCCTGCATGGAATCGCAATCGCAAATCGCGAAAATACTTGGAGACCAGAATGACATTAATTAATCTTGATTGCCTATACTAGAAAACAATCACCAAAATAAACATAAACACTGTAATGGATTTGCTTTTTGTTCACACCATGTTGAGGAATAGCTTGGACCTAGATAGGTTGTTGTAGTGAGACAACTTTCGACTCTTGACTTAAAATCGACGAATCTCCGAAAATTCAAGATTTCCAAGAGAGATAAAGTATGCATTTTTTTTAAGCTGCGAATATGCTTATTCCTAATTTCTCCGTATAATTTTCAGTATGATCCAGTATCACATGATAAGGTCAGTCACACGTGCCTGTAAGGGGATCTATGAGCGGTCGCGCGCGCCGCATCCTGCGCGAGACGAGACGATCCTTCCTCCGCGCGGTTGCATGCGCTGCTGAGCGCAACGGGGACACTGGCCATTTACGGGACTCTAGTATGTTCTTCTTCTTTTTCGTATCAACAGCATAAATGGAACTCTAGTATATCCTTTTTCTTAGTGTCCACAGTTCCCCTTCGTCAAATTTGTGTGCCAAAAAGGGGCTACATCAATAAAGTAGGTTGCGATAAATTGATGGGACTGCTGGGATCGCGGTAGATTGCCCACGTACACCCGCGTCCTCTGGCAAAAGTGCCCGATGGGCCGTGAGGTTGGTCAGTCTGATTCAGAAAGTATTCATTGGAAATTGAAAAAATCAAAGCAAGAAGGTTAACCAAGTGTTCAAACCTTAACATGGTTTTCATAAAAACAATTGACAGCGACCATTTCTACTGCTTTACATCTTACTGCCTGTGAGTGACGTCATATAGCACCTGCAATAATAATTCTTTGTTCAATCACCCAAGTGTTCAACATTGCCCTATCTCCCCGTACTAACGCGCAGGATAACATTACTAGTGACCGGACATCACTGCTACTGCGCAATCACACTCTCAGTTAGATCGGTTTCTAACCACATTATCATTTGTAGACTGAGTTCACCTGCTCCTAGATCTTATTTTATCCCCTTTATCTAAGTTGACATCATAAAATTATAGATTTTTTGGATTAGATTAAGTTATAAGAAAGTAGTTATTGAAAAGTAAACTAAACTTTATTTATATTGCAACTTGTAATTTACTGAGTGAGTAATGGAACTAGCAGGTAACCGATCTGATGCTAAATGGTGGTCAAAGTCTCGTTGAAGTCTTTTGTACGAAATACAATAGATCTACGCATGCCAATTTAAATATGCTTTCTAAGTTTAAGTATGATTATATTATTACTGAGTTTACTTAGTAGCTATGGCTAAAAAACAAGTTTTTTGTTGGTAAATACTAAAAAGACCATGTTAAATTAACTGTGCGTAAATAGTAAGCATAAATCAGTGACCGATTGCATATTTGAAATTGATTGTAACAATTGCAAATTTTACTGCACTAAAGATTGATGATCAATTGATACCCATAAACGTTCAATTCAATATATTCAAATGATAATTTCAATAGATTAGTCAAAATTTATGCACCGCTGACGGCACGCGACAAGATGGTCAAAGAAAATCAATACTTAGAAATCCCATAGAAAGATGTGCCTCGTGTCTTTACAATTTGATAGAATAGCCTAAACGCGATCTTATTATGTAAATTTCTTTGAATAAAAACTCGAGTGTCAATACGGATGCGGTTCATACATTATATTTATTATAAATATGCAAAATTATATTTCACTTGACGATTTTACCTATTCATATTATATCGGTTTATAATCGAGGTCGATGAACTTTGTACAACTGTGCACAAAAGTGGTTTGAATGCTATTTTTGCTGCTATTGTTAGTCAATTGACGATGATAATCTTGAGGTAATTTGTAATGGTGATTCGAAGGGAGGAATGCATTTAAAGAGTTCATAAAGATATGCTGTTGGTATGTTTTACTGTTTTTAGTATATGCAAGTTTATATTAATCAAGTAAGTTTATATTGAAGTTTGTTTCCATCAGGTGAGTTTGTGGGCAAAGGACCAACTATTCTTTGTAAAAAAAATATCATTGATAAATAATCAATTACAAACTCTAATATCCAATATCAATTAAAAACTTAGGTATGAATAATACCTTAGTTTTTAATTGATATTGTATCTGACGAGATGAAATCTATGCCAAAATACTATTCAATGCAAAATAATCAGAAATCGCAAATAAACCACAAAGTGCTGATAGCATTATCATCTAACAATCGCACTCGTGTCAATAACTTTTTCACCGTAACAACTATGTTTTCCAAAATACCGTTATGTATGAAATAAATTTGTACAATGCAATGAATTGCAATTAAACCTCAAAATGCTGATATCATAATCGTCTGACTTCTAATAATCATAATTTTATATTAAACTAAACATTTATAAAATGTTTTCGGCATAACATCATGTTTATATAAAATTATGAAAATTGGACCTCAAAGTGCTGATAGAGCAATCATCTAATATCAGACAGGCGTCACATCTTAGTTGGCAGTAGCTCCGCTTTCCATGCTGTGGCTCGTGGGTTCGATTCCCATCCAGGGCAAATGACGATCACAAATGTCAACGACCTTTTGGGCATAACATTTCTGTATTCAGTAGTACAGTTTTTCACGCGTCATTCTATAGTTCTGTACCTCTACCATGAGTTGTCACAGTAAAATCGCATGACTTTACTGCAGTAGTTACGTAAATATTAGTATTACGAATTTTAGTACCCAACTATCCGCTAGAGGCGCTGTACAAATCTTCATACATTTTTGTAACTACAGACGCTAGCGAGTATAGTATGTATAGTATAGTAAAAACTCATGGTAGAGCTACTGTTACATTGTACCTTATATTGTAGATATTCACTTTGTACTAAACCTCACGCGCTTTTGTTCACTTCTATTATAGTTATTAGTCTTTGGTTATCAAGGACTCGTATTCTTTTCATTCTTTGGTTTTCAATAGAAAATCTTTGTTACATAATTATACCGTTTTGTTGGTCTGTGGGTCAGTGAGTCAGTGGGTGTGTTTGTTTGGATTCAGTTTCATTTGTGAATAAAATGACGTATCTATATTTTTTTGTAGTTCAGTGGCAGTACTTGATTAAACTAGATGAAAATATACAAAATAAACGTACCTAAGTTTTTTTGTCTATCGAAAACAAAATGCCAAGTAAGTAGGTAGTAAATAGGTATGTACTACTATTAAGTAGGTATTGTGAACTTATAAGGTCGTTTAGAAACAGTCGTGTTATTTGTCATACAAACAAATTAAGAAATGTATAATATCTCTGCCCAAAATTTAGAATATTTTGTATCAAAACAAGTTATAAAATATAGCAAACATGAAACTATAAAGAACATTCAAATGGCCTGTAGGTACACAACCGTAATGATGTAAAAACACGTGCACAAATTTCGCATCGAAATAATAAATAAAAATTCTTTGACACACCAAATTATTTCTGCCCTGAATAATTTTATACGCATTTTAAAATGTCTTTTGAAAACGTGGGATTTATGGGGTTCGAACCCGTTCGAGGGGTGGACATAAGACGGGAGGGGTTCGCTTCATTTTCTTATATTTTTTACTTCTTGACAAACCCCAGCTGCTATAAGTTATAAATAAATGAAATAGCGATTTTGACCCGCCGAGGGATGTTCAGATTGGCATGTATGAAATATACACTACAACACTATCGAAATTCATCGCTATGTCTAATAAAATAGAGTTGTTTTTGGTATATAGAGGCATGTAACGGTGTATTTAATGTGGTAATCGTAAGAGCAATTCGACACAGGACGTCCTGTCTGCTTTGCACCAATTATTATTACCTACACCGAGCCGGAACCGTTTGAATATGGATGGGCAAGTGCGAGTACTTTAAAATTTTATTCGAAAGTTTATAAATTTAATCAATTATTTATTGTATGTCAATAAAGGGTGCATCTTACATAGATTAGGGCGTTTTCACACTTGAAAGAACGAACGAACTTGACAGTACCTAAATATTTATAAGACTGACTAAGACGATTCTAAATGATCCTTGTGATTTTATTGAATAAAGAAATATTTGATTTGATATAAAATACGAACTGCAAATTACAAATTCCAAAAATCATTGTATTATTTGTTTGAATTAAAACATCATCCTAGGTGTATAATTATCTGATATTATAATTACCTTTCCATATTATCGTGTATGCGTCGTATCGTTGGCAGTGTATAAAGTCTAGACGGGAGCAGTATTTTTTATTATCCTTTTTGATTTGAAAGTTATATAAGTAAGTACCTACCATTCTATAATATATTATTCACGTTGACTGTTCCTAGTTACAATAGGTTGGCAACCGACCAAAAACCAACCAAGGTCTATGACTAAGTTACTCTTTTAGTACTAAGTATTTTAGTACAGTCTATAACTAAGTTAAAAAGAAAAAAGTAGGTTCTAAAGTCTGAAGGGCTTCAAACAATAACTCATCAGTTGAAGAACAAGACATAAGTACTTAAGGTAGTCATAAATGTCCATCTTGTCTCAGAAGTTCTTCCTAAACCGTGGGAATATTTATTTGCTTCCCACTTCTCTAGTACCTACTGATAAATTAGACTTAAGATAATATTTTTTGTCAATACGCAATATTGACAAAAATATATCTTAACGGCCGGTTTCTGGAAACCCAAATCACGATTGATCCTAGTTTGACACAGTAATTTGATTTTTTGGTTGTTTCGAGAAACCGGCCGTAAGTCTTATTTATCAGTAGGTCATATTAAAAATATTTTACATTTCCATAACAAACCATAATCTATGCTTAGTTATGCTTTCGAATGTGGCTTATTTGTTTCAATTAAACTATCTATAGATCGTTCGCATCGGTTTGCAGATAGCTGCATTCCAATCTTAATGGAGATCTGAAAAAAATACAACACTTAAAAAAGTTATGACTAAATTATATCTATTGCCAATTAAATAAAATGAATATAAAGTCAATATCATTTAAATAAAATAAATGTTGACAAAATATCGAGTCATCGTAAACCAACCAATTAAATATTTGAAAACTTCTTAATTTGGTAATAAAAAAACAGCGGTTTTTTAAGCTCAGATTTATTTCTTTTTTTTCTAATTAACTTCAATTGATTGATAAATATCAAAACTTTAATTTAATTTCATTTTCATTTCAAAACAAAAATCGTTTTTTCAAATGACCTAATCAGGATTATATTTTATTTTGAAAGACCTTTTAGGAAACACGATATAGGAGTGACAGATTAAAATATGTATGAATGCACATTTTAGCGCCTACATTCACATCAATAAATTTATTTAATTAAGACATTTATATTCATATGCCACCAATTAAACAGATAACATCTCAAAAATTATAAATACATCAAAAAATATTTATTACGACCTCAAGCCAAAATACCGATTGACAAGTAAGGTCAATTAATTCCTAGGATGAACTATCCAACTTCATAAATACTTAATTATGTATCTACTCAACTTATCTATAAATTGGTTGACCCTCAGAAAATCACGTGATTGATACTTACTTTAGTAATATTAAAAGTTAATTTAATTCAATAAAAGATATAAGTTTGATACATTAAACTTTATTCACAAACAAACTTACGACTATACAGTATTTACAAAATGTACATAGTCATATAAAATACATAAGAAACAGTTGAGCTATCTACAGGCCGTTGCAAACGATCTATAGATAGTTCAACTGATCCAAATCAGTACCAATCGGAAGTGTACCCAAGACACTGGCTGCATTGCCGCGCTGAATAGCAATGCTGATACGTTGGGCCAGATACTCACCAGCCCTCGGGTCACGCGTCGCTTCGACTAGACGCCCTGAAACAAGTTTGATTGGCAGTGTAGAGATAATTATAAAGAAAAAATAGGACGATAATAGTGGCAACTCTGACAATTTGCATTTTATTTTTTTATCAAGAAACATCAAAAAGCCTATTTTGACAATTATTGATAAAAAAATTATTATTGACAAGAAAAACAAAGAGAGCAAATTTAAGAAAAATAACTTTTATTTTCCTGGCTCGCGCTTTTTAAGAACTTATTCTGTAACATTCTTCTTCGATAAGACTTAATATTGATCCTAACAGCGCTACCGAACAAAACAACATTTAGGTCACTATTTGACATAAAAAACGAGTTCAAAGCACAACTAGAAACTATAACAAAAAAAAGTATTTACACGTATAAATAAAAAGTTTTTAATTAACTGCCAAAACCAAATTAAACTTTGTTACATCACTTTTAAAGTATAAATTTCTCACTTTCAAACTTCGATGTAGGTAATAATACTTGCTCGTAATAAACGAGTTTCCGGAAGTTAATAATACAAACGCCGAAATTACGAATATTTCATAATATTTTACTTTTTGATTGAATTACAAAGTTTGTTTTATATGTATTCGTTTTTAAAATAGTTTTTGTGACATAATTACTTGGAAAAGACTTTATTCAAAGTCATGGACATTTTTCACAAGGTCATCTAGCTATACTAATCATAGCTTGTACTATGGACGCTACATTGCTGATAAAATATTTAAATACATTTTTATTTCTGTAAATACATTCATAAAATACATAGTAACATCAATATAGAACCGATATCAATGAATTTCGTATTTTTCGCTTAACGTGGTTAAATACCCTAAAAAGTGCAATGAATATCTGTATTGTTTTTTATTTATTTCAACACATACACGAGTTATGGGTACCTACATGCAATTAATAAAATGAAGGATATTAATAGATAATTTATGTAATTGTTATTGTTGTAGTAACCGATTTGATTTTACGTAACTTTCGGCAATATTTTGTTGTTACAAACTTTTTATTTCACATCCATTGTTCTTTATTTCCTCCTTTCATAAAGTTTTCCGACAAACGTATTTTGGTAGAAATTTTCAAGTACTTTCATGGAAAATTCCTGTATTTTTAATACTTCATTTCCTCGTTTAGATTTTTAAATGTAACTCTTTGTTAGGTAATATAGAAATTGTTTCGTTCATAATAAAATATTTGACTTTACAATTTATTACAATGGAGTTCATCATTTGTTTTGTTTTAATTATATTGTTTGGTTCTATTAATGCCATTAGGTATAATATAAGTTACTTTTAGAAATTCGACGGAATGTTATTGCATTTTTCTTAATTTAATAATTTGATATCAGCACTGTTTCTGTCATTTCAGTGATCGAATACAGAAAGTGAATTCTGGTAGAAATACTTTCGTTTCATTTTTAAAACATTTTTATTACATTAGCACTAAAAACCTATTTAGTCTGTGAAAGTGATAAAGTGGAAACCTATTTAGTCTGTGAAAGTGATAAAGTGGCAACCTTTTTAGTCTGTAAAAGTGAAAAAAATCTCACTTTCACAGACTAAAAAGGTTGCCATTTTATTTTCACAGACTAAATTGATCAAAAACTACAAAATGTTTATTATATGTGCTATATAATAAACATTTTGTTGTTTTTGGTCGACTACTGTATAATTAGTTTACTTTACAAATTCAACTACAAAAGACGTAACACTGATTTGATTTGATTTGTTGTGTCCAAGCGTTTCTAATATAGGTATACCAGTATACCTTCATAGATACATATTTCTAACCAGTGCAGCACTATAGGTAACGTAGAGGTACATATTTCTAACTGCCCAAGTCCGGTCGTATATCCAGAATTATTGTAATTTAATAACCCTGTCCATTCAAAACCGGCTCTTGGCCATTATAAGCCGTTCACTCGCGAAAATGGCACAATTGTTCACTTGTCAACCGTTGCGTATTGTACAATGCAAATTTAAAAAGAAATGTTTGGCTTCGTAAATTCTCATACTAGATAGAGATTTACTTTAATTTACTTAAAGTGTTTTGTGACTTTGAGAAAATGCCATATAAATAATAAATACATAAAGTATTCATTGACATCGCGGTCTAGTTCCAAACTAAGCAGGACTATGGGAACTATGTAGATTGCTTTAAATTGCACAGAACAAACATTCGGTAATATGTTAGTGTCTTACCTTCATGATGAAGCTAGAAGAAGTTTTATTAGTTCATTTAAAAAAAAAAAATCAGATTTTTAATAATAAACGAATAAAATTAAATAACCTAAAAATTTATTTATATTTGACGACCGATGTGGCGCGGCGGGCGAAGGTCCGCCTGCGACGTGGAGGTTACGGGTTCGATTCCCGCCTTGGGATAAATGTTTGTACGATCTACAAATATTTATTTCGGGTGTTCTGGGTATTTATATATTATGTATAATAAAAATATCTGTCCATGTAATGTATTGTATTAAGTATGTCAGTCTTCTAGTACCCATAACACAAGCTCTGCTTAGCTTGGGGCTAGATGATGTTGTGCGCATTGTCCAGCATTATTTATTTATTTATTTTCATTTTTTATTACTTAGTTACTTACCAAATTTCCTTTCTCAAATCTAACAATAAAATATTGTTTCGGATTTCGTTCGTAAACTTGTTCTGATAATATCTGCACGTGTTCTACGTTGATGTAAAGATAACGCCGGCCTACGGCGATGCTCTAATCGCTTCAGGTTGTAGATTACATGATAATTCTCACCCTTACTTGTACAAAGTTGTACAACTTACGAAACAAATCGTTTAGTCACTTAATTTGTGTCTGGGTGTTACTATGTATTCTATGTATATATTTACAAAAATGTAGCTTTCAGCAGTCTAGTTCTCTTCTTCAGTTCTTCTAGCTTCGCTTAGATTGGAACTAGAGTTTGATGTGTGAATTGTCCGTGAATATTTATGATTATTTATATTCTGAGACTAGCAAATTAACATTTTACTTATTGCAAATATTTATTCCGGGTGTTCTGGGTAAGTATATGTATAATAAAAAATATCTATCTACGTAATACATTATAATGTATTAAGTATGCCAGTCTTCTAGTATGTATCTACCCATAACACAAGCTCTGCTTAGCTTGGGGCTAGATGATGTTATGTGGATTGTCCAGCATTATTTATTTATGACTACTAGCGACATCTAACGGGATAAATAAACAATCTAACATAATTTATAAACAAAATAACCGTATTGATTAAATACCGTTTGATGTTATAAACCGCAAGGCACATAGTCATGTGATAGCTGAGCACAAAGGATTGACCTTGAATGATAAAAAAGGTTCATTTACACTGAAACTCTATTGAACGAACAGCCATTGTTAGGACAAGCGCCTGTGTTGCCAGCTTTGCTTGGATTTTGCTAGATCCAGCAATAATATCCAGCGATTAGCATGAGTACTTCAATATATTTTTCTGTAAAAAAGAACTTTATAAAAAAAATGTATCATCAATTAGTTAAAATTTATTAAATAGCTACAAATCAATTATTTTTTACTTAAAACCAACCCTGTGTATTAACTTATAACCTATTATTAAAACTCAGGGTTTAATTTAGTTTTGTTTTAATACATACTTAGGTAGGTACTTACTATTATTATTGATTACTTACTTATCAATAATGGAATAATGAAAATAGTGTATAATTATAATCCATAATAGAAAAATATAAAACCAAATTTTTCACGGACATTGATAAAAATATGATTACTAGTAAAAATTTTACTACCTAATAAGTTTAGTCTAAGCAAGGGGTTTATTGGACCGAGTTGGAAACCCTAAAAGCGCCCACATGGTACCTGCTAACAGGTGTGGTATTGTTATAATGCAAATTACAACTTTCATTCTCATCCTATTCAATTTTTAGGGAGTTTACGTCTATTGAAAAGAGACTAGTAGGTCATAAAAGAAAGAAAAAGGAATGAAATAATTTATTTCGGAGTAACTCCATCCACTCTTAAAAAATACTGATTTTACAGGAAGAAAAGCATAATAATATTTTTGTAAAAACTTTGAAACGAATCTATTGTTATTAATACTATTATTTATATTATTTATTTCATTATTATTTTACACAATTATTATGTACCAATCATTACATATGTATAATGACTGCTATTTAGGTAGTTACTTACAAAATATATATTTCGTAATGGTATTTTTTTTAAACATATTTTTAAACATAAAGCTTATCTTCATTACATGTAAATCAACAATCATAAAAATACGTTACACCGTCGCAAATCAAAACTGAATCAAACAAATCGTAAAACTTTTTTCTGCTATTTCACATAAGTACAACCCGTTTCACCCCAAGACAAGTATTCAAATATTGAATCAAAACCGGATACAACACGCCAAAACAAGACAAACTACTTGTTAATCGCTATTGTACACTAATGTCTTGTATGTGCAATGTATCGAATTAAGAATCACAAGAATCACCTGATTAGTGGCGATTCTCGGGTATATCTTACCCTATAGGTCAAATTCAGTGACATGTGATATCATTCTATTGTGTGATTAGAATAGGATATTATATGATAGGGACAATTGGTTTTGCAGTAAAGAATCAAAAGTTTCCCAAGGGTTTCCCTATGTAGATGGGGTAGAAGTCACATTTTAAGAAAAAGGATTTAATGTCAAACACAAAAAAAGTTTTTAAAACGTTATTGACGTTGACAATAAAATCTTTGATTTTTAACTTTAAAAATAAAAACTCATAAAAAAAATATTTCTAAACATTACTTTTAAGTATTTTTTTTATTTCATTTATTCATTTGCCTTTCGTTACATTAGGGTCTATTTTTAAACAAATCGTAGATATAAATAACTTTTAAACACATAGATTTTATTTTTAATTCTTAAATTACGCAAAATATCATGTATAAGTTTAATAATAAGTATGTACATTACTTTTTGTGTAGTTTGATATTTAGGTACTATGAGAATGGTAATGAGTAGATACGTTTTTTTCCAAAAAGTTTTTATTGTCCTAACCACACTAACCTTTACATAAACTCTAGTATTGCCCGCTTCAAACATACTCATTGATGATTACAACAAAAACCGTATGTTTTCTGTGTGATTTAAAATTTTCTACAAACTTCAATCTAACTTAGTATGTACGCTTCGTCCTTCAATCCGAATGACGTGGGTTAGTACAGGTGTGTGCTAGATAGTCTATTTGTTTGTCTATTGCTTGTCACATCTGTAACCTAGCAAAGTACCTATATACTTTCGTAGAACCTAACGGAAAAATAGAACATCATAATCATTTATTCAATAATTTCAGGTTCTTACAGGTGTTAACAGATATTAATGATTCACTAAAATCTGCCTTTACAGGCGTTTGAATGTCACATAGAATACAATTAACAATTACACACACAAAATTACAAATTAATATTAAGAATATCAAATAAAATGTCAAACTGCAATATTTAAAAATAGCATAAATTAATAACAAGAAATAGTCAAGAAATCAAATACATTAATGTCAAACGGTAACATTTTAAAAAAATACCGTATATCGTATACATACTCTGAGAATAGGTATCTTTTGCGACCTTTAACGCAACTATAACTACACTCGTGAGCAACCGAATCGAATCACACCTACAAAATTTTCAAAGTGTAACTTTTTTCCAAAATGAATTTAGTAATGCATATAAAATAGTATATTTTTTGAAAGCTTTAAAATAACACTACTCTCATTTAAATTTGTTCATTTCTTTTTAAAATATCGCTGTATCAGTGTACCTAAGCATCAAAAATGCGAAAATGTATAATATTTATGTTGTATAGTATAACTAAGCATAAACTTATCTGCGATATGTTTATGTTTATTTTTTTTGACGTGACGTCTTATAATTCGATAGAGCCGGCTGCACGCACGAAAAAACATGACTCATGAAGCGTTCCGGCGTTTCGGCGTTCCGGCGTTCTGAGGCGTTCCAAGATGTTTCGAACGACGATTTATTTTGCAGAACCGCTTACAATACCGTTCGTTGACGTTGTAACGTTCAACTATCGTCAGTAAACCGACTTTACAGACAACCATTTTTATCTTCGGCCGTTCTGTTTTAAAGCATTTTACACCTTTATTCATGGTTGCGGAATATTCACCACTAGATGGCGCTGCCAAGTTTTGCAGATCCTAGATCGCGCTATCGAAGCGTTTTGCGAATTGAACCGCCCTGCCATTTGATTTTCAAAGAAGATGTAGGTATAACTTAATTGAACTGAATCATTATGTAGAAGTTTCAAATTAATTTTTATACACACCACTGACATTGTCAACGGTGTAAATGAATTGAAATGGTTTTTAGCCGTTGGTGTTATTAATTATTTTTACATTTATACATTGCTCGAACCGAACTCTATAATATATTTGGACTTAATAAACAATTCATGTAGGTAATTTATTTAATCCAAAGAAAATATTTACAGAACATCTTTAACAAAAGTATTTTCTGTTTTTTTAACAGTACCTATATGATAACAGCTGCTTGGTATAAAATCATCTGTCAAAACAAAAAGAAAGCTAGACTAGCGAAGGCGGTCATTAACCTCGTGTAATGAGTTCTAGCTTAGTATTTTCACCTCTAGATACCTATTACAATACTAAAATCACCTATTTTGTGTATTTTACAGAATTAATTGATACGTATTCTTAAACCCTAATAGACTTATTCCTAGTCTATTTATCACGAATTAAATATCAATCTAAAGTTTTTTTACTAAAACTAATTTAAGTTTCTTGTATAATAAAGACTATTTGAAGATGAAGATCTTATGAATTAGAAGTTGGAAGGAACTCACTTGTGTTAATAACTTAGATATATATCCTATTTTGACCGAAATAAAACCTCTATCAAATTACTAATCAAATTAGTAAATCAGAAGCCAATATAGAAAAAAGAAATTAAAAAAAATACTGCTTCGTCATTGTTCTTCGTATTAGAATTTAAATTTCACAACGTCAATTAATATTAATAGACAAGCCGAAACGCTGAAAAAAAATCAAATCGCATGAGGTCAGTATTTTTTGTTTTTATTATGGTTTCAAAGTGATACCTATAAAATGGCAGTTAGAAGCCATGTCAAAGTCAAAGTCAAAAATTACTTTATTCAGTAAAATCACAAGGATCATTTAGAATCGTCTTACATACTAGGTACCTACATGAGATGCATATGTACATGAGATGTACATATGCATACTTTTTTCAATAATAGACAAAACAAATATGTAGGTACTATAACTCTGGTAGAAAAGATTATCTTTTCTTGTGACCTACAAAAAGATATGTCCTACCTACAAGAATTCTGAAGTTTAGAATTTACTGAATATCGCAAGAAAGGGTATTTTATAAAGACTAAATTAGCATTTTGTCTTTTGCTATAACCATACTTTTTTAAAATAAAGGAGTTTTTTAAAAATTGAGTTAGTTTATGACGAAATAAAAAATGACTGATTTATTTTAATTGTTTTTTTTTAAACTCTATTACCTACTTGATTGTTATAACACAAAAAAAATATACAAGTTTTTTGAAGTATCTAGCCGCATAAGTGACCCTGACATACAGTTGTTATTATAAGAATCTATTCGACCAAACTACATCCCGACCCAACTCAATCACCCGAAGTGACCTCGGTTGAATTCTCGAAATAAATTAAAAAATGCTCATTCATCATCAATCAAACGGTCGATTCCATCAATATCATTTACTTTTTGTAGTTTTTACAGGAAAGCGCCCTCAGTGAGTCGCAACTCGCAAGTCAGCGGCCCGGCTCCGCCAGGTACGAAATCCAATCAATTCTAAAATAAACTGTCCATTTCTGTAATTGATTGCAAATTGATTGAAAACTAATGCTGATAATATGCTAGATTTTGTATTAAATTCACCAAGTCATTGCTATTAAATTGAAGACAAAGATTTCATAAAAGTGAAGGTTTAAGATATAAGTCTGCCATAACAACCCGGTATGACATTATTCGCTATAAGTATATATTTTTTGTCTATAGGCGTCATAGCTCATCCATGCTGTGAGTCGTAGGTTTGATTCCCACCACAAACAAGCTTTTGTAAAATGTCTTTGATTTACCCACTTTACTGCACGTCAAACCAGCTCGGACGCAGTTTAACGTCGTTTAGGTGACACAATGCATGATCATAGATCATAGAGGTTGATCACCAGATAGGTTGTATGCTTTTTGATTACTCAATTAAAAAAAACAAATGAAAGTCTATAAAAAAATAAGCTACATTCACATTGCGTAGGTTTTTGAAACGCCTGAACAAACTGTATTTTGTGTTTATCAGCACTTGACCGAGGTAAAGCTTTTTTAGCTTTAGTATCAAGAATTTCCTGGTTGTTTTTCCAGCTTATACATTGTACTGGTGACATGTCGAAACGGTTCCGACCGTGGAGCCGTAATCGGTTTTCTCCAATAAACGCCGATTAGACTCGCTGGCGTCAGCACGCCCGAACCTTGTCGTGTACACTCGCTAACAGAACGGACAAACTTAAATGAATGAGTGAATGAATGAATTTATTTATTTAAACCAAAAAATCTTAAAAAAAGATTCTCAAATTTAAATTTATTTATTGTTCCAGAAAATACATTACATAATGGATCTAATTCAGAAACACAAGTAGGTAGGTAGGTACACTTATAGATATAATCTAAGACGTATTTATTCACAAACAAACTTACGACTATACAGTATTTACAAAATGTACATTGTCATATAAAATACATAAGAAACAGTTGAGCTATCTACAGACCGTTGTAAACGATCTATAGACAGCTCAACTGGTCCAAATCAGTACCAATCGGAAGCGTACCCAAGATACTGGCTGCATTGCCGCGCTGAATAGCAATGCTGAATAGCAACGCTGCTAGGCCAGATACTCACCAGCCCTCGGGTCACGCGTCGCTGCGACTAGACGCCTATGATTTATTAATTGTGTAATGGCATAACATTAGTCTTGGTTTAAGGCAGAATCTACACTAGGCCAAAATAGGCTTTTCTAAAAAGCTCATGTATTTTTGTCTTAGAAATTGAACAAAAAGCTCAATCTGTAAGATTTTTCCACGCAACTGTACAGGTCTGGTCGTGACCAGACGGCGATTTCAATTATTATCTAGAAGCCATTTCTCAGCTCGTACTGCAACACTTTTAATCATTCTTATCCTATTTCTAATAAAACACGTTTCTAAGCATAAACTTCTTCATAGTACTGTAGATTAAATTACGTATCTTTAACCTAAATTATAGAGAAACTAAATTTTGCTCCTAAAGTTTTTTTTTATAATCATAAAAGGACATAAAAAGTAAATCGGACATCATACGTCATAAAAAATACTTTCATTGTGAATTAATGTGATAATTTAAAAATTTACCCTGTATAATAGATTATTTCTCTAATATTTTTCTATACTTACAATCAGTATATTTTAGCCACTTGTGACGTCACAAATTAACAAACCACTCGTTATGTTTACATTCTGCTTAAAAAAAGGCTAATTCTACTTTACACCTCATCTTGAAGTAAAAAACACAACATTCCATCTGTCTTCTCTAAGCCTTCCAAAACGATAAATAAACACTAGCCGGCCTCTCGTATAACGTTCTCGGGTTCTCATTATGGACTCATGCGATATTGTAGCGGGGAATCCCTATCGACCACTCGACATGTAAAAAGTTATACCTATCTTTTTTTGTTGTGCTTCTAAGAAACCACGCTAATGTAATATGCTTATGCTTACCTACTAATAGATTCTTTACGACAACGTGACAAGAAATGTAAATAATAAAACTCAAAACAAACAGTATCTCTAATGTTAAACTGAGTTACTTCCATGAATATTCTCTTAGGTTGACTACACAGTAGAGTCTCACAGAGACTCACGCGACATTCGAGAGGCAGACTGAGAGACCCAAGATGATCTCGTACGCTACTCGAATACCGTGCTGTCGCAGTCTCTAGCGCGGCCCGAGGTGACGGCGCGGCTCAAAGCTTCGACAGCCGTCCACCTCGACTCATAATTAAGAACGGTGACTGTTGAAAAATGGCTGCCGCCCCCGGCCGGCCGTGAATAATCGTCGTAATTACGATTCGGAATAATTTCCCGCCAGTCATAGCGATGCTATCGGTAGGTGTCGACGAGCGCTCGTTACGCGCACGCACCAACGCGTTTTCCGCGGACGTGGAAACTGCAATTTTTTTATAACCATTTCCTAGAATCATGAGCCTTAGACGATGGAAAATGGACATGAAATGAGATGCGAATTGAGCAAGAACTTATTTTTTCTCATAGCAAGTTAATCGATAGAGCAACGCTAATCAGCTGATAGGTAATATCCGATAGGTAAAAACACGACTGCGTTTGGAGGAACTTTTGAATAAAATACATTTATGTATATTACTTACACCAATTGTTCGTCATGAGTTAGACATTAACTCAATAAATATAATTCATAGACAACAAAATCGTTTGCAAAAAAAGCCGGTTTCATTCCAAGAAAAAATAGTGAGTTATCTTGATAGCAATCAGTACTCCTGGCCGACCTCTACTAGCACCTCATAATCGTTGATTAAGACTTTAAAGTTATTAAGTAATTTCGCTGAATCTAAGGTAATATTCGATTTTACTGCCAATTGCCGGCACGCCGCGCCGCAGTAAAAATTATTGTTATAAAATCAATGCCACTTACTTTTACTGCAATTTCGGATATTATTTTTTCGTCGATAACCAACACTTTCATTATTTGTAATGAAATTGTTGTGAAGTTATTAATCTGTCTAATCTTCTCCATTCGTCGGAACGAATGGTAGCTGCTCGGATGAACAATTTGTCAAGGTGCCTCAGCAATAAATAGAATTGCTTCCATATAGCGTCTTGGGAGAGACCTACGTCCAGCAGTGGACAGATAGTTTGATGGTGATGAATTTGAGCATGATTGTAGGTAAGGGTTAGAGCCATGGGCCCTTTGTTTACTTATTTATAAAACTCTAGACGCGAAACTTAATTAAAGCAAATTAAAGGGATATTTCCCTCTCCCAAACTTAAAAAAATTGAAAGGATGTTGTTGTTAAATCTGGTTCAGAACCTAAATTATGGAGCAATAGCTACTGCTAGTAGTCATACCACTGCAGAAAATATTAGGGAATAGATGGGATTTAGGGGGTTAAAAGTTTAGAGGTACTTATTCTTACTCGACACTAATTTAAGTTTACTTCATACAATATATGCGATAACTGGTTGGAAAATTTGTAAGGCAAAGTTCACAAAGTCTAAAATGTCTTTCATGATATATAAAAAAAAACAAATCAAGGCGCAGACTTTGCAGACCGTTGTATCAATAAGAAAAATAGATCCTATCATATCATCATAGGATATCACATTATCGTATAATTAAAACAATCTACGCGACTGACGCGGAGGCGTGTCGATTGCGCCAGACGTGGGTAGATTTAATTAGTTCTTACTTTTTGTGGTTGCATCATCAAGCAGCCTTGCCGGCGCCGTTACACTCTCCTACACTAAGTACAATATATTTTTTAGCTACATTCTCTTCTATTACATTTTTAAGATACTTTCAAGCAGTTTATCCAAAGCACTCATCAAGCATTTGAGATACCTAATAATTTACATTCAATCAATAGAAATTAATATACTATTTTTGTAACAACGCCTATAAAAATGTCATACGATTAAATATATATATAAATACCTAATAATAAATAAATATTCACAGACAATTCACACATCACATTCTAGTCCCAAACTAAGAAGCTTGTTCTATTACTATGTTTATTAATTGGCACTGCTGATTGCTGATAGAAATCCTAACATACATTTTTTTGTAAATCTATTCATAGAATACATAGATAAGAGTTTTATCGGCTAATGATTCTAAGTTGCTGTTATTTTAAGTCGTTAAGATCATGATCGATAGTTTTTTTTCAATACGGAATGGTATATTTATATAAAGAAAGAGCATATAATCACTTTGCAATAAGTACGCTCTACAGTTTCACGCCACAGCACAGTTAGTAGAACCAGCATGGAAGGTAATTAGAGTTTAAGGTAATTAGAAATTAGTATAGTCGTGGGATCCCCACTTCAGAAATAAAATAAGTCATAGCAAACATGAAAGTTGGTTCCATATCCGGGTTTTACCATGTATGCATTTACAAAAAAAACTGATTTTATCAGCAATCCAGTTTTCATATAGCTACAGGATTTGCTTAGTTAGTGCGTGAGCGCCACGAGTGAAATGTCTAAAATCGACTACAAGACCTAAATCAAGCTAAATGTCTTAGCTATCGAGAAATATCGATTCCAGTCTAGACCAACATGACATCCACTGAGAGCAAATCTAGTACTCAAATATCTAGTATCTTTAGTCTATCAAATAGTCAGATGCTTACCCCCTATTTTATAAAAAGTTAGCATTGACTTTATGTCATCATTACGTATATTCATATTTACATCAATATTTCAATTCTGCGCTAATTTTTCATAAGATAGGGGGTTAGCATGTTGCTGCTTTTTTGTCTTAAAATCATGCAGCTATAAAAAACCTTGTTTTACTATCAGTGCTTGATCAATCTGTTCAAGCAACTAGTCAGTCATCAGTGGTGTTATAATGGATTACAGGTATGATGGCCGGAGAAGTCGCGTCGACACCCAAACATTATTACACACTTATTTTTACCATTATTTAATCTGGCAACATACAGTTCTCGTAAATGGAACTATTATTTTTCTTATAGAGGTATTTATTACTAGAAATGACATTCCTTATTAGGGCCACTAGCTGTGTCATTCTAAGTTATAGAGCTGGCCAGTTTTAGAAGAGCATAGAATCGCATTCACGGACAAATCAATCACACATCACACTCTACTCCCAAATTAAGCAAAGCTTTCATTTATTTCATTTATTTATTCTTGAACAATTAGAAATCGTATTAGAATGTCTTATACATATCATTAAAATTACATACATCAATAAAAAATAATATTTAAAAAAACAGTGATAATAATTAAAAATAAAACAAAACACATTAATAACCTACAATAAAGCTTGTACTATGGGAACTAGACTGCTGATAGAATACTTATATAATTTTGTAAATACATAGTAACACCCAGATACAGAGCAAATATTTATGTTCATCACACAAACATTTGTGGAGGGAATCGAACCCACGGCCCACAGCATGGAAGGTAGAGCTACTAGAGTCTGTCAAGCGAAAGATGGCCCTGATAAATCGCGGCAAATTCAAAAACTATTAGTATGGCAATAGTATATCATCTACTTATTCATAATCATCATCAAAAATTATGTAAGTATATTTATTTAGAATAATATCAAAGTATCAAATTATGTAATTCCAAGTTATCCTATTATTTAATGTATTGCCATACTAATAGTTTTTGAATTTGCCGCGATTTATCAGGGCCATCTTTCGCTTGACAGACTCTACCAACTGAGCTGTGATGCCTGAACAACAATAACAAAGTTTCTATGGTATATCCAGTAACTTTAAGTTGAGGTCCAAAACTCAGGTAGCGCCGGACCGTGCGTGTTATTAAGATTGTAATTTAAAACGGGCCCGTGTTTTAATTGAGTTATGAGTACTGTTGCGGCTATTAACTGGCCTATATATTATTTGGTAGTTGGACATTTTGGACAGTGTGACGGATTATATATCTAGTTTGTACAAACAGTATGTTAGACTAAACGCTTGTATTTAAAAGAAAAACAACGCTATAAAGGTTTATAATTTTAATACAAAAAAAAAATTTCACTTACAATCGTTTATAACAAATTATGTTTTTTTTACAGAAAAGGTTTTTTTATACAGGATGTTTTTTTTGAGACAAACAACGAAAGTTAGAGAAATGTGAAAAAAAACATCTCGAAATATTTGATAAAAATCAAGCTATTCTGTATTATTGAAACAATTAAAGCTTTTGCTGATTAGAATTAGTTTTTACTACAAATCTAAACTAATATTATAAAGAGGAAAGATTTGATTGTTTGTTTGTTTGTTTGTTTGTTTGCATCGAATAGGCTCCGAAACTACTGGACCGATTTCAAAAATTCTTTCACTGTTGTAAAGCTACATTATCTGTGCTGAACATAGGCTATATTATATTTTCAAAAAAATTATGGATCCTTACTAAAACTTCAATTATGTAACCCAAGGTGTATAAGAAATTCCTTACATCGCGTGCGCTGCGGAAACTATTGATGATAGAAAGAAATCATGTACTACAATTTTGTAGAACACATCATCATCCACAAAAAAGTCAGCGACAGCATATGTCTAACTATTATAGATATGTCATAATAAGTGTTTTAATATCAAAAAAATGTAATTAAAATGACGACGCCAGAAAACGTTCTATATTTGTACTTAGGTATTAATCCTTATCTAAATAAACTTCTTCATAATTAAAACTGGTTCAATACCTTTCTATTACTTTTTAAATTATTGAATTCGGACATTCCATTCGAAAGATATCACGAGTTCAAAAATTTAAGTACTTATTAGAAAAAAGTCAGCGGGCGCCGCGCCGCTGCCGGTCACGGGAGTATATGCGGGGGGGGTTACATACTATAGGGTCTATATTTTTTATCATTTGGAAAATACATTTATACTGAGTAACATATTAGCTACATTATAATGATATTTTTTTATATAGGCTACCCGTGCGAAGCCGGGGCGTACTACTAGTCTTTTACTAAAAATGAAAGGCACCATCAAGTAAGTATATCTGAATTAGTAGATACCTAGAATTCAAAATGGCTAGCTCTGACTGAAACTCATTAGATTAGTATGACATTCGCAAGAAACGGCCTACTACAAGGTTTAATTCAATGTCGCAATAGAATGACATGTCGTATGTCGCACACGAGATTACATATCGCAGACAATCATTTCTCACGGTTTAATGAACGTGAATTTTGGATGCAAGTAATAATTTCATGTTCTATTTCATTGTGGAGCTGAATTATTCTCACAGTGGTTATAATTTGTGATAGGAAAATTGGGACGAAATTGACGAGTTTTGATCAGTAGCGTTTGTTATTAAACTAGACATTTAAATTGATATGTGCATTATAAACTGACATTTTAACTTACCGCGACAAGCAGTTCAGTTGATAGTAGCTCTCTGTTTTCCATGCTGTAGGTAGTGGGTTCGATCCCCACAAAGAACAAACGCTTGTGTGATGAGCACTGATGTTTGATCTGTCTGGGTGTTACTATGTATTATTATATGTATTTATTTTGTTCATTTATTATCTAAGTAGGTACTTTGAGCATATGAAAATCAGAGCAATAACATGCAAAGATAATTTTGGTCACAAAGGTTGCCTGGAAGAGATTGCTTTTAGCAATAAGGCCCATTGTACCTAACTACTAACTATCATAAGGTATTTTTATGTGTTCTATTCTTATGTAGTGTGCAATAAAGAATATTCTATTCTATTCTATATAACCACGATTTGATAAGTTGCATGAACAAATCGTTATATCAGTGACCAGCAAAAACCACCTTTTATACATTTCATTGGAGCAAGCACCGCCACTGGGTGGCCCATACAAAATGTTGGCCTTGACTAAATCATAGTATTTTAGACGTAGTTTTACAGTATAAACTTTATAACATATCTCTCCAATAGCTATCCATGTAATCTGTTCCTATACAGTGCAGCTTTTTTGGAAAAAAGCTCGTCTGCGAATACTTATACCTAGTTTTATGCCATAGTTAGCTTGCGGCTCACCTGATGGGAAGTGGTCACCGCCGCCCTTGGACACCTGCAACACCAGAGGCGTTGTGCTATGCTACCTATTTCTGTACCAAGCAGAAATCGAAATGTAATTATTTCAAAATAATTAAAAACCTCTTTTGAAGTTAAAATGACGAGTTAAATTGAGATTATGTAAATTGATTAATGTCTTCAACTACAAAAACTCAAATAAATAGTGTAGATACAACAAAGACATTCGTCCCCAAACAAAAACTCCAACGTTGCAATTAATAAGTCGCCAATAAAACGTCGGTCGATAGCCGAATGGCGACCTCACTTCCGACTCCCATCACGGCTCGCGACAGAAACAAAAAGGCAATCGCAACCCGCCCCGTGCGCTTCCGATTGCACTACTGTGCTCGTTCGTACTTGGACACTGAAAAATATAGCCAATATTTAACCAATATTAGTGAATATTTTTAAAAATATGATTTTTATTATTTTTCATAGGTTTTTTTTATAGAATGGGATCGCAACGATCCGGAAAGAATGGCATAATAAAGAGGTCTATACTCAGCAGTGGGTGCCAACGGGCTGAAATTATGATTTTATTAACTTGAGTTTTCTTAGAATGCACACCCACGAAATTCATATAATAAATTAGGTTCGACACCTAGTCCCAAACTAAGCGAAGCTTTTACTAGTTAATTGAAGTTACAATCACTTTTATTGTGAACACACTCTAAAACTTCAACAGAATTTTATTAAGTAGGTACTTAAGTTTTCTTTAAATTATAAAACACCACATTCACAAAAATAAATTAAATTAAAACATTCGACGTTCAGTCCAAAACAAAATGTCTACGCTATAATATTCTTGGTGAGATTCGAATCCACAACACACAGCGTGGAGTTTACTTAGCTGTCACAATTGTTAAGTCTTAGGGCCCCCGCAGACTGCAGACTTTTTATCGTCCTATACTTTGGTCGGCTTCTTAATCAGTATGAAGATGTATGCAGATGCGCACATTACATTACAATCATCATACTGATTAAGAAGCCGATCAAACTATCGGCCGATAAAAAGTCTGCAGTCTGCGGGGACTCTTAAGGGACCACTTGTTATGACCGTGAGTAATGCCACCCAGACTCAGACTGAAGATTAACCTAATTTCCCAATCAGCGTAATTTTTATTGGATGAGTAGATATGCAGATTTATTTACGTCGACTTTAGTATGGTGTGGTTTGTAAGGGATAAGTACGTAAGTACCATAGTAAGTAGGTAAGTACCTACCATAAAATATCAAAAATCTAGGAAATACCTGTTTCACCACGAGAAGAGTTGAAAAGCAGGCTCAGTACCTTGCGAAAGACAGTCAATATAAGGTTAGAATAATGGCGATTACAAATTTGATTTTAAAGTTGTCGCCAGGTTTAACCATATAGTGAGTTTTAACCTTTTTTTACCGCTTTGCTGTATACTTCTCATGCTACCTGGAAGAGATTGCTAACAATAAGGCCGCCTGCTACTATGTAACTCAGTACTACTTAGTACTATGTTATTTCAATATATTTTTTTCGTACCTTACAATTAAAGAAATGTGTAGTACATAAACTACATAATTCTTTATTTTCTAAATTGCAACCACTTTTTCGTACTTTAATAATAAAGAAAATAATGAATTGGGTAGTGCATAAACTACACAATTTTTTATTTTCTTTATTTTTTCCACATGCAGTAACTTTGTGTGAACGTACACCGGGACTGCCTGAAAAATTACACGAAACCCCTGAAGCGAACGGGTTAATATATTACGAGGTTGCGTTCAGTTCACTTTGAGGACTAGGATTAATTGTTCGGACCAAAAAACTCGTTTATTTCTTGTCTGGACATTTCTAGAAAGTGTATCTATTTATTATATTTTGGTTTGAACCATTAACAAGTAATGTTAATAATCAAGTGTGACAGGCGTCACAGCTCAGTTCGTAGTAGCTCTGCCTTCCATGCTGTGTGTCGTGGGTTCGATTGCCATCCAGAGCATATGTTTGTGTGATGAACATAAATATTTAATTTTGTTCTTTGTATGTGGTAGGTATGTATTCTATGTATACTTATATGTATTTACAAATATTAAGTATATTCTTACAGTAGTAGTGGTTGTTCAAATGGATTTAATTATACAAAAATACCAGAACCCTAAGATTAATTTAGCAATCATCATTTTGAAGCAACAGCGAATCCCAAAAGGTGTTTGTCCATATTTTTTTGCACCTTATTTTAAAAACCTCGTTAAATCAAACTAAAAGTGTCAGCTCTAATTAATGATGATAACCAAGAAGAGTTGCAATATTTCAAAGCGACATAATGTTGTGCAATTACCTGGTTAACATCTAAAGAAACACTAATGATTGCTGCACTACCGCAAAATGCACAGCATTTTTTGTTCAAACGACCTTCGGCCTTCCCGGAACTTTATGACTCAGTCTGCTTTGTCGCCAGAAACTTTAAAATATAAACATTTTGGAAAATTCACGCTAACTTTCTTTTGTTTTACACTATCCCGCTGCGTATGGATCTTGACAATACAAGATGTTTTGACATAATTTTTGGGCGTCGTTTGTTTTAGTACCGTGCCATAAATCGTGTTTAACAATGTTAAAGTTATGAGTTTACGCAAACCAAAGGTCAGACAGAAGACAATGGTTCAAAGATACTTGTAATAAGTAGGCAGATCACAGACATGCAAATGGTTCTGTTCTAGTGGTTTCCCCTGACTTTATCTACCTAATTTGTGGGTACAAGAAATAGACGGGCTTTCCATTTATGTACAATAAACTCAAAAAAGCAGCCTACAAGCTAAAAATAAGCATAAACCTTCAAAATTGTTCATCAATTTGTTATACATGTGTATGGCCTAAGTTTTTGAACACCAAATACAAAATACATTGTGGAAAGATCTTCTAGAGTCTAGAATCTTCTAGAGATTAGGAAGAGTCAGAGTCTAGATTCTAGACTCTGACTTCCTAATCTAATTTACCACAATGTTACACAATTAACGTAAAGGTTAATTGATTGATGACACGTAATACTAAACCAAGAAAAGAGAATAACAAAATGTTCTAAAATATAAGTGCAATGTGTAAAACGTTAGTAAAAATAACTTTTCACTTAAAAATTTGATAAGAAAAAGAATGAAAGCGGAGGTAGAGGTCTCTTTAAAATAAAAAAATAAAAAATAATGCTGGACAATACACACAACGTCATCTAGCCCAAGCTAAGCAGAGCTTGTGTTATGGGTACTAGAGGACTGACATACTTAATACAATACATTACATTGATAGATATTTTTACATATTAAATACCCAGAAGACCTGGAATAAATATATGCAGATCGTACAAACATTTATCCCAAGGCGGGAATCGAGCCCGCAGCCTCATTGGTCGTCTTTAGTAAGTAACAGATTTGAAATTGAGTTTATTAAGTTTGAGTTTACAGACATAAGTCTAGAAACGAATGATTGATATATAAAAGATAGATACAATATCGAGTACATTGTAGCAGATGCGATGTAAATACCGAGGACTAATGCCCACGTTAAATATTAACAGTCCACTATAACATCGTTATTTTTAACGTCTCCCAATTACAGTGTGCACTGTTTTACGATTTTGTTGAGCATTAACTATTACAATTTTATGTTCTCTGGCTAAATGCTAAATTCCTGCTATTTTTTCTACTTTTTTATCAAATAGCACGATGTATTCATCTTATACTGTTGCTATTGGTTTATATAAGGTACTTATCAAATTCAAGCATCAGACGAAGAGTCAATCGACTCAGTTATACAAATATTTGCCAAAACTTTTGGCTATTGGCTATAACGGCATTGTTTTAAATAGTAATTTCACATGTCATACTCATTTTAATTTGAACTATGTATATTTAAATATCGTATGAAAAAAAACATTTCTTAAACACACAAGTGGTTAGCGGAAAAGCTTAAGAAATAATAGATCTACCAGTATTTAAGATCATATAAAGTTATCTAAGTATTTACATCAACTAAGTAACCAATCAGTTACACCAATCAGGTCAAACCCGATAATTACTCATCACATACACTGCTTCCGTTTTGTGACCTCGTGTTTTGTTTAAACTTCAATCCAAGTGTGTCAACCTGGACTGCACTTTTGTTTTGCACTCAGCGACTTAAATTTTATTTTCTATGGCTTAAAATGATATACGGCCGCTCTTAACTGGAGAATCATAAAATATTTTCTGTTTGTGAAATATTTCTGAAGCAATAAAGCAATAATTCACTACGGGGAAGATGGAAGATGGCCAGGTTTATTTGCCGTCATAAACGTTCTGTTTATGGGTGTACTTTTTTGCTGGTCCCGAGTGCACGCCGGTACATAAAGTTTTGCTTTATCATTGCTGTAATTGAACGTGGCATGCACTTTGGAGTGATTGACTTTGTACCTGTCCATGCCCATCTATAGGATCTTTAGTTATACCTGCAGCTGTAGTTATCAATCTTACGCTTTTTGTCTTATCATGAAGATTCCTCAATATTTGATTCCATGTTGATACGACTGAACCTGGCAACCCGCTCCAATTCCAAAAGCAATTGATCATTCCATCACTGCTCTTCAGCGGGCGATTCACACGGAGCAACGAGTGTGAAACTTATTCCTTGATCACACGTACCGAGTAAACCGGCGAGACAGTGACGTATTTAAGATACACTGCGCGCTAACGCTGCAACGTTCAACAGTAAAACTGATGTCGACGCGCAGTGTATCTCATATACGTCACTGTCTCGCCGGTTTACTCGGTACGTGTGATCAAGGTATTAGGAAGTGTCGACGGGGGGCTCCATTAGTTAGCGTGATTAGTTTTCTTAATGTTTCAATGTGATGAATAATCGCCGGCTACAGTGACAAATGCGAGCAGACTGGCGGACGATGCGCGCGCGCACCTGATCCTCCAACAAACGCGCCGCACCATCACTCAACCATCACGCAGCTGTATCCGAATGAAGAGATTTATATTTATTAATGGTAGTGTCGCCATCATTTTTGCCGTGAATGGATTAATTACATCACACCTAACCTTATCCTTCTTTGAATTTTTCTGCGTCATTCTTTAATTCATCACAATAAATATGATACAATTCTTAAGAGTTTTTGGTTTGATTTTGTGGTCACCCCGATGTCTGATAAATGACTCAGCTGACGTCAGAGTCAGGGGTTAAGACGGTCGATCTATCGAGATCTTAACATCACCGCTTCTATTTTTTATTGAGAACGCAATCGATATGTGTCACTTCACTGTGATTTAACATTGATTGCCTCCTTTGAGTCGCCCGCGCAGAATTTACAGCCGACGCATTGGCTACTGTCCGGGCACTTATTGCACAGTGGTATAGATGCATAAGACTTCCGAGAAATGGAACATTAAATTGGACATTATGCCAGGATTATGTCTAGCAAGTCAGAATGCAAGTTAGTTTAATGTGTGAGATTTTAGATGAGAGTTTACAGCAGTAGATCTAATTGCGACTATATATGCACAAAAAGCACAAGTTTTGTATCTGTAACGAGATTTTAAAAATGATTGACAAATGCGTCATCTAAACCTTGGAATCTCAAAACTATTATTTTTGAAACGTTAGATTTATGTATATACTTTTTATTTGAGTAAGTGATGGAACAAGCAAGTGGCTAACCTGGTTAAACCAGGTTAGCAAACTGACATATCTGTATGATTTGTCTCGCCGAGCACGTCCACATTGAGGATAATTAAATAAAGGAATGTAAAGTTACTTGCGAAAAAAGTTAAAAGTTGTTTTGATAATGAGAACTTCATTAAACTATTTTCTCAATAATAATCCAATATTGGTCCTTTCACAAGATGAAGTTATTACAGCAATATTACAATTTATAATAATCAAGCCAGTGAAGCTAGGAATCTTAAATATCAGAGATCGTCGGAGCTTGAAAGGCTGCGCCAATGAGATGAGGATTGACCTGCTCTTGCGCACAATAAATCATAACATTCACGATTGTGATTAATCAAACATATCGGACGAAACGTGTCAGTAATGTAATAGGTAATACACGATTTACTGTTTGCTTTATTTTATAAAAGAAAATGTCAGTGAATTTATGAGAACAAACTGCATAAATTGTACTATAAATATAATGAAAATGGACAAAATAGATCGTAATCGTTTTAAATAATAGGAATCTAGAGCTTTGAAGTAATAACGTCTCTTAGAAAATTCAAAGTTTCTAAAAGCAAAAATCAATTAAGTACTAAATAATTAATGGACAGTGGCACTCAAAGTGAATAAAGTCAATGTCAAAATTACTTTATTCAGTAAAATCACAAGGATCATTTAGAATCGTCATAAATAATTTTGATCCAACTTTCATTGTTTTTATTACGTTAGCTTGAAATCCTTCATGGAGGTATCTATTAATTGATTGAAGTCATCATCAAATTACATAAGAAGATAAAAATATCGTGCCACAACTTTTTGTACAGTTTTACCACAACAGTTGTGGTATAATTACTTTCTAAGTCGCTCAATAGTTTCATAATGTGCGGTCAGCCACAGATTTAATACAAGATAGTATGTAGGCAACACATACTAACTTCTTACCAATCTGTGGCATGATCTACAGATTAGTAACAAGTTAGTATGTCGGCGATAGATCTAACTTCTTACTAATCTGTGGCATGATCTACAGATTAGTAAGAAGTTAGTACAATACAATGTATTGCCTACGTACCTACCTACTAACTTTTCTTCCTAATCTGTGGCATGAAAGCAATGCATACTAACTAGTTACTAATCTGTGGCACCACACGATGACGTAGCGATTTGAACTCGAGCAATCTCATTTGTGTTTTTTTTGACATTCCTGAAGTTGAATCGATCGCAATCAGGTTAATTCGATGCCGGGTAAATGTATCGCAGTACATAAATAATCTTTTATTTATAGATACTTACTGATATGTTTTATGAGGTCACGATTGTTGTTTTTGGTACAAAAGAAATGTAAGTACGTGTTTTTCCCGACTTAATGAAACATAGTAAACTCATTCCTCTTTACAAGTCGGGAAGTGAAAAAGATCCTGCCAATTACAGGCCAATCTCGGTATTGCCTACGCTAAGTAAAATATGTATTACTTAACTACTTATATGTACCTATATCAAAAAATTCAAAGTATAGTTCCCCCGAAAAAAAACCCCGACTTTTGAGTGTTGTGTGTTTTTATATATTTATATGTAAGTATGTTAGTCTTTAAGGTACTTATATATCAATATGTATTAGTAATAACTAATACAAAGTATCAATAACTGACCCGTGAGTTACCTGAAATAAAGTGATTTGATTTAGTATCGGCTCTGGCGGAAGACCAGCGTTGGTTGTAAGACCGACTTTTGCTGAAATTTCACACACTGCCTCCAACAAAGCTTACCTGCAGGAAAAAAATTGTGATAGAATATGTAATTAGAATAATTTTGTTTTTAATAAAATATATTTTTCTGGATTTTTTTTCCGTTTTCTACCTTGTTTTTCTTATATTTGATCATAATATTTGTGTATCATTGTCACACATTAATACGGTTAGCTCCAGCCTACCAATTTGTACGCAAACATACCTGATGCATCAAAAACCACGTTTTTTTATGAATTAACATGTTTATATAGAGACTTTGATTAGTCGCCTCTCCGATTTTTTTTTATCCTTACTTCGTATTAACTCATTATCACCTTTAAAAATTGATAAGGTCAGTGTGGGCAAGTCCGGCATAGTTTTCTTAAATTGAATTTCAATTTAACTTTAAAAATCGAAATAAAATTTATTAGTTACTTTAAGTAGTCGGAAAATATTGGTATTACATTTATCTTTCTATATCTATCTAAAAGTAGGGTTAATTGTGATTGTCTTCAGATTTATAGCATTTTTTTGTAAAGTAGGCATTTAGACGGACTTCCCAACCAGTTTGAGGCAAGTCCGTCTAGTAGCAATAAAATCGTAACTAGTGAGCCAATATGTATGAAAACCTTATCGATAAATGATGAAAAGCTGCCGTTGAAATAAGTGTTTTAAACGTGTGACTATAAGGTATACTTTTAAAGAAAAATAAAATTATTAAAATCAAGGGCAAGTCCGGCATATCTTTGCTGATGATGTACTTTCAGTGGTTGTAAACATTTTCACAAAGTACCCACTTTCGATTTTTTTTATCATTAACATACAAATCAATACACAAGAATCTTTATTTGTAAACAAGTAATCGTTAATAATGTAATGTATGAATTTAGAAATGGTGTGGCAAACTATTGCCGGATCTGTAGCTACATTTATAACACTTTCTGCCAGTACGAAATAAATGAGTATGGGATAATTTTCTAAACCAGATCTTTGTTAAAACGATAAATGTTCACAAAGTCCGACATGATGTGCCATGCTACATGAGTCAGGTATAAAAAATCAGAAACTAACAAAAAGGTTGGATAGTTCCATGCTTTCAAAATATGTATTCACAATTTAGAAACTTTTAAAGAATACTTATAGGTGATGCTAGTCCTCTTGCAAACATACCAGTGCATCTTTCACTTATTATTTATTATACATTAAGTAAATACAGAAAAATAAACTTAAATAGATTAGATTTACAGAAGCAAGCCTGAAAAGAGTTCACTTTCGTAGACAGGCGAATAATACTTACAAGTTGAATAAACAGTATAAAATAATTATAAAATTTGAACTACTAAAAAGGTTGACAATATCTGGAATTAAGGCAAGACCGGCATATGACGGACTTGCCTTATGTATAGTAGACGGACTTCCCAACTATAACATTCGAAGCTTGGATTTTTTCTATTTGTTATAATTACGAAACTAATGCGTTATTTTTGAATCGGACACCAGTTATACATTCCCGAATCTGTAAATGACCTACTTTATCACAGATATTCAGAAAACTCGTTAGATTTCACACCTTTTTTTTCATTTTTCGACGAGACGTCAAACTTCAACTTCAAGTTAAATTCGCGGAAAAAATTGGTTGTCAAATTTTTTCCAACATTAAGATGTTAGCGACATCTATTATTCCTAGTTCGAAGTAACTCAATTATACTGTTTTACCAACCGATTTATATGGCTCTAGCTATTCAAAAACGGAAGTTATTGCCACTAGACGGACTTAGGGCCTAGACGAACTTACCCACACTGACCTTACATAAGACTCCATTTTGCTTAAACTCGCTAATTTTCAGACCATAGACATAGAGAAAGGACTGAGCGTTCTCTATTCGTATATTAATACGGGCGGTAAAGCGTCAAAGAGAGAAACAATCCCGTTGCCAGTGATGACTTATCACTGACTGATCGCTGACTGATCACTGACTGATGAGGATCAGTCACGTTTTGTGTTGTATTTGTAGGTAAGTACATATAAGGAGTTTCTTGTCCGTTCTTCTAGGCTCTGGTCGCGTAGAACTAGCACCTAGAATCACCTAGTAAGTATGTAAGACGATTCTAAATGATCCTTGTGATATTATTGAATAAAGTTATTTTGACTTTGAGATGAAAATAGACCGAAACGCCCACGTGTTTTTTGTCGATAATTATGTTGATTTATATAAGAAATCCAAAATTACTGTAGGTATTATTTTAATCGGATGAAAATTGACCGAAAGCCTACGCCTTCGCGTTGTCGACGTTTTGACGTTTTGTCGTCATGTTTGCGCTCTCATTTACAGATCTAAAAGAGACAGATATTGGCCGCATATATTTTCGTGAGGTCGCTCAGTCTATTCTCTATGTCTATGGTCCAGACACACTGGATGTCAAAGATATGACGTGTTAGATTGATTAACAGGTGGATGTTAAAATGCATTTTATGACTTTTTACGACTATTGTTTTGGTTTGTACCCTCATAACAGATTCTTCTGTGGTTAAATTGGCTAAGGTTATATTGTTTTTTTGTTTAAATAAACGTAATAAAATTATGTTTATATTTTTGTAAATAATAATAATTGGCCGAGTGAGAGAAGCGTTTCAGGTTTGACATTAGGCAAAAATGCTTTTGTCCTTCTGTCTTCTTTGGATTCTTTATTGCTGTTTTCTTGTTAAGCAGCATTAGTTACAATGCTAATGACTAGAATCAGAATTGTTGCATTACAACTTCACCTAGTAGGTACTTTTCATTTCTTCATATTTCGTAGCACATAGGTAGATACTTTTCTTACTTACCTTTACTTTTTATTTATCTGCATTATTTTTATAACTTACTGTGTAGATCGCAAGATACGCTTCCGATTGGTACTGATTTGGACCAGTACCTCTACCATAAGTTTTTACAATAGGGTAAGTCCGGGGTAGTTGGCCATAGTTTTTTCAAATCGCCATAAAAAAAAACTCTCGCACATTAGATTCAAAATATTTATTAGTAATTAAACTTTAAACAATCAACTTTGAACATATTAATCTAAATAGGAACAATTGTAACGAGATCACACTTAATTATTAAAATAAAAAAAAAACACAGTTGGCCATCTCTCCCAGAGTATCCGGTTGAGATGGCCATAACATTAAAGGTAAGATGGCCATAGCTTAAATCTAGTTATTTTGGAATTTTTTGGTAGTTTTTTCATTTTGTCCGCACTTTGAACACGAGTCATCGAACTCGGTGCAATGCTCGTGCACCCAAAACTGACAAAATTTACATTGAAGCCAGTCTTCGACGAGCTGGGTTTCATAATAATTTTCGCCACATCCGCGACAGTTATCCTTTTCGTCGTAGTGTTTTTTCTTAGTCATCTCTGCTAAATTTGCTAAAGGAACATCGTCACTACAATCAGAAAGCCTACGAAGAGCTTTTCTTTTGTTCACAGTGCGTTTTACATGTGATGGCCATATGGCCATCTTATACTGACTTAATCTGGCCATCTCTCCTTTTCTTCCGGGTAAGATGGCCACACGAAAAAAAAAAAACAAGTATAAACATGACACCCGGAATTTTGAGGTTAGATCAACACATTGTTTGTTTACTTTTACATAAATACAAAAATAGCCATTATTCTAAGAAACTGTCATCATAATTACATAAAACATGAACCCCTTAGAAAATATTTGCATAATACAAAACAATTGATAAGGATTTTACTCACTTTTCGATTTTTTTTTCGCCAAAATGTTGTCTCACGTATGCTCACACACACTACGCGAAGCGAACTAAATGGTTTCTAGCGACATCTAGTCAACGTTCCATGAAATATTTTGACGGGCCATCTCTAACGTATGGCTGTCTCCCCCGGAATTACCCTATATACTCGCTAGCGTCTGTAGTTAAAAAAATGTATGAAGATTTGTACAGCGCCTCTAGCGGATAGTTGGGTACTAAAATTCGTATCTAATAAGTACTAATATTTACGTAACTACTGTAGTAAAGTCAGGCGATTTTACTGTGACAACTCATGGTAGAAGTACAGTTGAGCTATCTATAGATCGGTGCAACGTGTCTGTAGATAGCTCAACTGTTTCTTATGTATTTATATGCTTACATTACATTACAGTACATTTTGTAAATATTGAAATAGTCGTAAGTTTGTTTGTGAATAAATAAAATATCGATTATAATTCGTCGATCAATGTGGCACGGTGGGCGAAGGTCTGCCTGCAACGCGGAGGTTGCGGGTTCGATTCCCGCCTTGGAATAAATGTTTATACGATCTGCAAATATTTATTCCGGGTGTTCTGGGTATTTTATATGTAAGTAAGTATAATAAAAAATATCTATGTAATGTATTGTATTATGTATGTCAGTCTTCCAGTACCCATAACACAAGCTCTGCTTAGCTTGGGGCTAGATGATGTTGTGTGGATTGTCCAGCATTATTTATTTATAATCGAACTTTATCATATTGGATAACAAAATACGTTCCGGTGGTCGCGCCGACCCACGCCGTGATATGTGTACCTGTCACATTTCCGGAACAATTACGTGGGTTCAACGCACCGCGTGACGTCCGGCGATCTGTGACGCCAAAACATTTTTTATTAATATGGGGTTAAAGAGTGAGGTTATCTGTTTCGACGTATAGGCGACAAAGAAATTGGTTTACCACTTTTGATGACATCTCCCAGTAACATAATTATTCGCTAATGCTGGGGCCACACTAGCGAGCTACGGCGAATATTCGTGTTAACGCGATGTATGTGGCCGGGTACATAGTGTCATCGCGTAGTATATCGCCTTTATCCGAACACGATGTTTTTATCGCGACAGCACGATACGAATATTCGCCCGCTAATGTAGCCGAAGCATAAGGATTACAGATTGACAGATTCTGACGTAGCAGTTATTAATCTATCAAGCGAAAATAGCCCTTGATGTTTTGTACGTGCAGATGATATTCAGCCTTAGAGTGGTAAACCAATTTCTTGGTCGCCTATACCTCTACATTTGAAATTCGAAACCCATATTTTTTTTTCCTGGATATATTTGTGCATTTGCCATAAACCTTCTAGTTCTAGTATTAGCATGTTCCAATTTCAAATATTTTAAGTTTCGTATTTAATTATTACCCGGGGCCGGGAGGTTTTTTTGGGCTCGCAGTTTAAGCGCAACCCGGGAGGTTCTTAAACATTCTAAATGTCCAGCTACATTTGAAATTCGAACATATTCATACCTTTTAGTATTAATCTGTTCCAATTTTTAATACTTAATTGTTATGGGATTAAAGAGTGACCATGAGAACCCTTCAACATTCTCTACATTTGAAATTCGAACAAACCCATACCTTCTAGTACATATGGGATTGTTCCAATTTCAAATGTAGGTTTTCGATTTAAAACAGCCAAATTGTCCATCCAGCTGACTTCAAAAAAACTCCAGATCACCCCAGCATACCCTACTTATTACAAAACAGACCCAACAAATACCTAGTTCCTTTTTATCAATTCATAATTCCTATAATCAGGTTTGAGTTTAACCAAACATAATTCGGAAGGTACTATAATGACACAGCTCTAATACGAGCGCGCGGCATCCTATCATTTAGTTCTTATAAATTAGATGTAACCCGTTATTTTTGTATCGGTAGCCCTAGCCTGCCTCCGTCACTCGAAAAAATACTGCTGTACCTATAAATAATGCTGGACAATCCACTCAACATCTAGCCCCAAGTTAAGCAAAGCTTGTGTTATGGGTACTAGAAGACTGACATACTTAATACAATACATTACATAGATATATTTTTTATTCTACATAAGTATAAAATACCCAGAATACCGGGAATAAATATTTGCAGATCGTACAAACATTTATCCCAAGGCGAAAATCGAACCCGCAACCTTCGCCCTCCGCGCCACATCGGTCAGTTTTATGGATAAATAAGACTGAAACATGCTTACGGAAGATGTTATGATATGTTCTGTGGCATCGGTAGCAGTGGCGTGCATCGTTACTACTGTAATTTGATTTGGTTCACGAATGTACACCATTTGGCCGCTAATAGGCGGCGGCTCATCGCTCAAATAATGAAATTCGGCAAGCGCGATTTGCAGGACACAAGTTTAAGAATTCAGAAATTAATTCTCTAAAAATTAAATTTAAATTATTTTATTAAAACGCCGACATTATAAGATATTCGATCTTTGAACAAAATGATTACACAAATGGCTAGAGTTTGTCGATGACTGCCGCTCTGGTATTTTATGCTTCTTTGATAGAATTATAAATTAAGCTTTTGTAAACACACTTTTGTAAACAGCCAAGATTTATGATAAAATTTAGGTTTTTTTGTCAGCCTTCAGAACCCTAAGAGTAAATTTGGCTTAAAACCCCAAAAAAACATGTAAGTAACTATAACCATTTTAAGCCGATCTGACGTGAGCTTCGTGCAATTGGTTATTGCTCATTATGATAATTCCAATAATTCGCCGCTTTCGGTCACGTGAGAGTCGAAACGGCATAACGTATCGAGATAACGAGAGATATTAAGTTATGGCAAAATTATAGTGCACAATACAATGTTCAAATTAGCTGTGAACGAACGGGTTTTAGTGATTTTCAAGATGGATGCGCGCGTCGGTGTATGAACACTTAATAATATTACTTTAAAAAAGACAACCTATAATTATTATAAACAATAGCATTTGATTGTTACCTCAGAAATGGAGCGGGCAGCGCGTAGGATTGCTGTCAAGGTGACGTGAAACGAGATATGCGATAAATATTAGTCGTATTGCCAGAGTCGCCTGTAGCTCTACCATGAGTTTTTATTATACTATATTTACTATACTCGCTAGCGTCTGTAGTTAAAAAAATGTATGAAGATTTGTACAGCGCCTCTAGCGGATAGTTGGGTACTAAAATTCGTAATACTAATATTGACGTAACTACTGTAGTAAAGTCAGGCGATTTTACTATGACATCTCATGGTAGAGGTACAGTACGGTAGCGAGTAAATAGTAAATTTATAGTATAGTAAAAACTCATGGTAGACCTACTGATAGTAATAACGTTATAGTTATAGCTCGTAAGACTAACAACATTATCTTCTGTAGTAAAATTTAATTTCAACTTTAAATAACGGCTTCGGAAATCAACAAATAGTTCTAAAAAATAGCGAACGTCTTATGAATGCGATAACATTGGTTAACTCTACATGTTATAAAAGTCATAAGAGTATAAAATAACGCTGAGGCGATGGAATTAGTCCAATCTAATATAATATATTATATTTTATATATAAAATATAGGTACAGCTTTTTAAAAAGCTAGAAATAAGTAATACAAAAGAAGCGATAAAGTGTACCAACACTTTACGCATAGTTTGGTAGACAATGTCAAAATGTTAGCAAAGATATTTTTATTTAATTTTTCTTTCGTTTATTGAAGTGCATATTCTGAATATGAAGAAAAAGGAGTATTAAGTATAAGTATTCAATCAGTAATCTAGTTGCCATAGTACAAGCTGTTGGGACTAGATCACGATGTGTGATCCGTTCACATATGTTTACTTTTTTATCTTTTATTTTACGGAAGACGTTTCACATTGCTGTAGGTAATCACGCACTTACGTGAAAGTTATAGTTCATGTGTCTAAATATAAGGGCTAAAAACCCTTATTTTTATAAAAAAAGTGTCGTCGATATATCACTTCGTCCTCCGTGCATATTTTATTTATTTATTTATTATCTCTCCGTCCTCCATGCTAAAAAACTCATTTGGTAGCAAAACAAACAGTTTTAGCAACGTTGAATTAAATCAAAAACCAACAACTACCAATGTGATTAAATCTCGTATGTTAATTTATTTAGTACGTTTACTAAATAATTATAGTACCTAAGTACAAAAACTACATAATTTTTCTACAACGAACAACTGATAAGAGATCTTTACGCTTCATTTTGATCATAGCATCACCTTGCCCGAGGGCTTTCTACATTTCGCTTGCGTAAAAATATTAAAAAAAATGTATGGAAATGATGGGTGCATAGAAAGAGCCTCCTCGTGGCGCACACCGGTAACAGCTAGGCACGGCAAAGCAGTTGTCTAGTCTGGCTAATCTTTCCAACACGATGCTACAACAAAATACAGTTAAAAGTTCAAATACATCGACACGATAAGAAGAAGAAGAGTAAAAAAAATAAAAAAATTATGCTCTTTTTTTCTACGGCACTTTAATTAACACAAAAGCGTCAAATCAGTTGCAGAAATCAGCACCGTTACCCCATCAAGGCCTGGCAGGATGTGACGTCACAGATACACAGATCAGCGCGTGCGCATGGGAGCAGTTTCCGCTTCCGATAGTCACTTGTCGGACTGTGCTCACGTACCGTCATATTTTTAATAAAAAATCCCTAATTGCTAAAAAAAACATGCTTGGGTCATTAAAAATGTGCTGATCTTTTATTTATCATGTTAAAGTATGTATTTTTGAGTCAAAAAATGTATTTCTAAATAACGCATTAACAAATCATAAAAAATCAGAATCAAAACCAGCATTTCTCAAATATTTATCTACTTTTGCTGCTGACAGTACGTCTATGAAAACATCAATGGAGTGTTTTAGACAAAAGCTTTTTTTGATATAACAATGAGACAGAACGAAATGTCTAGTGAATGCATGGAAATATTGAAACAAAAATATGAATCCCAGTCTACACGCACGAATAGCTGAAATACAGTACTCAATTCATCATTATCATCAACCTATATCAGTCCACTGCTGGACGTAGGTCTGTCCCAAGAAGCAGCATTGAGCTCTGTCTTCGGTTCAAAATATAGGCTGCATTACCTTGCGCCTTGAATAGTAACCCCTTTAAGTCATCATTACGTATGGTAATCAATACTTCAAGTCTGCGCTAACTTTTTATAAGATAGACCATAAAGCTTTACTACTAAGAGAAAGACCTGTGCTTTCCTTATTTCTGCCTTAAAAAGACATCTCTAAAAAAAATTATGTACAAAAAATAAATGTAAAAACCCATACATTTAAAAACAAGAGCGTAGAGACAGTGTGTCTAGTCGATGCATCGATATGTCGTTCGTCGGTGTCGCGTCGCCCAGGTAGCATGAATGGTGCGCGGGCGCCCCGCTGGCCGTGAGTTATGCGTGCCCCCGCCGCGCGGCCGCGATCACACCTCCGCCCGCGTGTGGTCTGTCTTTACGAGGCTGCTGTATGCTTGAACCCGATTATGCAAGAAGGAATCACTTTCCAAAACTACCCGAAAAACCACGTTTCACTTAAAACAAATGAAGGAGCTTGAAGGATCCGTATAGCGAGGCTGTGGCATTGATACAAGCCGAGGCTGAAACCAACCATATGCAAGAAGGGATTACAAAAATGAATTAAGGTAACAGTGATACTTCACACATGTGGTCCGCGCTTTACGAGGCTGCTGTATGCTTGAACCCGATTATGCAAGAAGGAATCACTTTCCACAACTATCTCCCCGTTTCACTTAAAACAAATGAAAGGGCCTGAAGGCTTCATGTAGCCAGGCAGTGGCAGTGATACAAGAACTTGTATGAAGAACCATGCAAGAAGGAACTACTTGCTTTAAAATCACTGAAGAAGCATGAAAGTTCTGTGAAGCCAGGCGTGATGCCTTGCGCGTGTGGTCCATTTTTACGAGCTAAGATTGCTGTATGCTGTGAACGATCTTTTGGTTCATGTTATCACCTGGAGCGATTATTTCTGCACTCTTCTTACTGGTCATATCATCAAACTGTATCGGTGGATGTTGGTCTTTCCGAAGACGCGTCACTGAGCCTGGTCATCCACTCCTCTCAGTCTGTGTTTGCCAGTTACATTCTGCAGAGACTTTTATGGTCGGGGATGAAGTTTAACAGGAAATAAGTTACTATTTATTGAATCAATCAAATAAACAAAAGGAGGAAGGCCAACCTTGACGAGTCCTTCTTGCATAACCCAATCCATGTCATCTAAATCTTCCAGCATTACCGGTAGACATCCTGACCGAAAGTTACTGTTATATTAGTCGTATTAGTATTTATAAAGGGTGTAAAATAACACTCTTAAAACAGACCGAACTTATCAACAAGATTATACAATCAAATGAAAAAATCATCCAGGTTATTATATCTTAGCTTCGTAATTATATAAGTTTATGCGACTTAAGAAGAGCTTAGAAGCTCTATACATGAGCTTAGATTCAAGTTGTTTTGATACACCTTGTATTTTACGCGGGAATTATTTTATTTGTTAGACTTATTACGAAGTGCCTGGTTTCCGTCGAGATACGATACTGGATGCGATTTTTATTAGACAGGAAGGAAATTCTATCGTAATATATTCGAAGTTAAACGTTATTATTTATTCCTATTTGGTACAATCGCGTTCAAAAGTGGTCACTTTGTAGCTACATATAATTTCCTTTTTTATAATTCAAATCTGAATTTTGAGATGTGTTTTTACTACTTAAGTAAGTATTTGTGTTTTTTTTATGCCTAACTCAAAAAGGCTTAATTAGAATAAAACATTGAACATTTGAATTCTGATTTGAAAGTTACGACTTTACAAATTAAGTACGGTAGTGAGTTTGTTAAATCTAAAAAAACTACTTTGTTGTTGTTTTTTTCTTATAGTTATTGGATTTTTCTAATTATAAATCTGCTTAGACTAACCGACTGTACCCATGTATAATGTTGGTTTGTTCCGATCCAGCGCCTTACCGCCAAGTTACTTATATAATATTAATATTATATATTAATATAATATAAATAAATAATCGAGTTACACATACATTGAAATACTACTTGTGTAAGTACACATATTTAAATACATAATTATAATAATGATATCGTTTTAACCAAGGGCGTAACATTGTAGATTAAAATTACTTTTTTATTATTGTTAGATTTTGGTAAATTCACACATCTTTATAAATTATAGTCTGTGTTATTCTAGTGTAAAAGGCTCTATCATTGTACTTTCATTATCATCATCATCAACAACCTGTATCAGTCCACTGATGGACGTAGGTCTCTCCAAGTCGCGCCATTGAGCCCGGTCTTCGGTTCTTCTCATCCAGTTTTTGCCAGCTGAACTCCGCAGATCGTCGCTCCATCTCACCGGAGGGCGTCCTACACTACGCTTGGCTACACGAGGTCGCATTGTACTTACATTAAAGTTCATTCCACCGTTTTTGCGTGAAAGAGCTTACTCTTTCTGTAGTATGTTTCTTAAAACATACTTATGAAATTTAGTGTTTATAATAAGTAAGATTTTAGATAAAACTTGGTGGTATCGCATCAGGTCTCATCCCACCGGGTCCGGTAAACTTTGTACGGACATAACATAAATATCCCGCGCACGGAAGCTCATTTGGTTAGGTTACGTATCTTTCTGTCAGATGTAATGTAACGTTAGCCCGTTGTATAATATTACGGCTATTTGATTAGAGGCTAAGAACGTAACATCATTTTATGACTTCGGGATTTTTTGACCACTACTGTTTAGGTAACTTACCTATGCCTGATGCTTTTCATAAAGATTATTTTTATCAAAATTTTAAAGACGATTTTTTCTTTTTTATTTTGACTTGCGCCGCAGGCCACAGTCCGCAGAGAACCTCTCCCTATGCTGTAGGTTGTGGGTCTCCAAAAATACAATTGTTTAGGTGTTATCGAGTATGTCAAATAGAATAAATAATCACGTCAAAATCAATCAATCAAGTACAAAACAAATAAAAACACCAATAATTCAATAGACATTATTGGACGACTGAAATGATGATAGTAACGTTTTTTTTAAAGTGATTAATCAGGTTTTCACACGCTGCCTGTGTCATTGGAAAGTCGTTTAACTTGAAAGGTGTCTTAAAGTCCACATTAAGTTCTTATCTTTTATTTATCACCGATAGCTTCAAAATTTACTGCATCACAGCATCCTCACTGAACAAATTCTACTGCAAATCTTCGCGCAAATCCTCAGTCTTGTACATTGTTTGAATCACAGAGCAATTAAATAAAGGTGATAAAGTATAGGCTAATTCCATGCATAAAGAACAATTATGCATTGAAATAGCATTCTCACTGTTATAATTATGTATAAAGTAAAGTAACAAATAATGCGACAAAAAGATTTGGTACGGCATCACACAAAAGTAAGGGATTTATAAGTAAAGCTTGTTTTGAATGTTGTGTAGTTTTTTAAATAATAGTAAAACATATCCGACTGGCATCGTTACTAGTAATATCTTTTTTAACCAAAGAAAGGGATTAATCCTCAGTTCATTGCGTATTTATTATGAAACACACCTACTCTTTCGTCATCGTTGACGATCTTTCAAGTACATGAGTCTCAACTTTACAATTTCGTACAGCATAGCCTGCAACTGCTCACCTGGTGCTGTCTCCTAATAATTATTTATCTTTGCTTTCCACTCGGCGTACAGTAAGCCTGGTTATTTATCGCCGTTCCACTGCCCACGACATTTATAATGGCCGTAGGAAATCGCGACAATGCGCTGTATCGCCACTGTGTTTCATTTTGAGTATGTTGCAGAGGCGTTTGCAAATTGATCTGTCTTGTTATCAGCTTGTATTTTATTTAGATTTTATAGCGACGACGTGAACAGAATAATATTATCACTGGACATATCATGGATATATCACATAATGCTATCTGGCCCCAAGCTATTAAAAAACTATTCAGTAAGATCTTTTTTTTGTACCTTCTCTAAATACTTACTTACCTGTAGTTTTACCTAAAACATATGAATCGTTTTCGTTCATTAATTGAAAGCTTAGAGAACTAGCTTGCATAAATTCTTGATACTATACATTAATCTATTTAAATTACGTGATTAATTAAAACTTGAAGATCCTCCGTCCATTTTCAAAACCTTAAAAAAAATATAAGGACAGCATATTTTTTAACACTAACAATGCTTGCCTATTTAAAGTAAAGTTCAATTTGATTCAAGACAATTTTTGTTTACTGGCTGTAATTTTGGATTTTTTGGTTAAATTGTAAAATGATAGACTAGTTAAAGAACATTGCCCAAACCTTGTACCAGATTGAGTCACAAGCTAATTATCATCAAAATTAATATTTTATTTATACGTGTACTTTGTTAATTTTTAACCCTCTTATTTAACCGGGTTTAGAAAATTAAAATTAATTATACATAACATGATTATCAATTTCCTACTTCCGAGTGCTTAGTCCGAGCTTGCATTTTAAAACTCCCGACTCTCGAGTCGAGAGTCGTCTTTCGGATATCCATACAAAAATACAAGGACATCCGAGAGACGACTGTCGACTCGAGAGTCGGGAGTTAAAATGCAAGTTCGGACTAAGCCTTCCGCACGTCAACTATTTTGTTCCGATCCCAGCTGTCACCTATTTTCGTGAGTGGACATTGAGCATAAAAATCTTGTTTGTCAAGTAAGCTTTAGCTGAGAAGGCAAATATGATATAAAATAAAATACATTTTTAAATATTTTGAAATCCGGTTAAACATTGAAAAAAATATTGTTGGTAGCGAAAAGGTAAATAAAAATTAGGGCTTTGAGAGTAAGTTCAAATTGATGCAAGTTGGTACAGATTCCCATAGCCCATTGGGCATTGTCCTTTAAAATCAAATCTAGTTTTATGTGACCAAAGTAAGCATTTCCAATGGTCTTCTTTACTTACACTGTAAATGTTTGGTTATTAGGGTTGTCCAAAAAATTTAAGAAAGTATGAACCAAAGTTAAAATAATATACATAAAAATAAATTAATATTTTTCATACAGTGTAATTAAATATGGCTAAAGAAATAACGGTTAAATATAGAAAAAATAGCTGTTTTAAAAAACTAGATTTTTTTTTAAGTAAGTATAACTCAAACATATTGATCACATCTCAATCAAATTCATATGAGACAATATGAAAAATGATCTACAGAACAAAAAAATCTTTATTGTAATAATCGCGTAAAACACAAACAAAAAATATACAATCGAATTGAGAACCTCCTAAAGTCATTAAAATCGATCCAAAGGGTTATTCAACTCATACAATAATGTCCTTTTTGTACTATAAAGGTTGTTATACTGTTATGAACCAATTACAATTGAATCACAATGAATAAATACCCACAACTCTATAACCTTGCTACATCTTTTGTGCTTTGCCAACCCTGACCTAGGATATCGTATGAATTGTGCAGGAGCCTGTGTTAGTTTCACTACGTCAATACTTTATTCACCTTTGCTTTGTTTTCGCAATAGCGCTTAGTGCTAAAGAACGTGAAAACCTGTTATAAAATATCAATAACAGCAATTAAAATGATATAATTACTTAAAAAAATATTTTTTTATCCATGGCCATTGACATTTAACAAAAGTATAAAGTAAATTTTTCGAAAATACTGGTACATAAAAAAGAGTGAAAATCAATGTTTTCTGTAACCACATTTTCTTCAGTAGTTTACAAGACACCTACACTTGTATTTTTTTGATATATTCATATAAAGTAAAATCTTGTTTCCTCTTGATTGCAGTTTGACGTGCAGAAGACGCCGTCGACTCCCGGACTAGCACATCCAGACTGCGGGGGCGTCGATTGTAAAGATTTATCGAACAGCTACTGTGCCTATTTATGCAGAGAATCGTGTCCACTTTAAGTGAAATTTATATGGGTATAAAAATAATTTCTTGTTACTCCCGTGGTTCTGAACTTTATTATTATCTTTTGGGTTCGATTTATTGATAATTCACACTAAATTCAGATGCATATTCATCACAACACTGGGTTAAAATACTATGTATTAGTATACATAATATATATACAGTAACCTTAGGAACAAGTGTAAGCCGTACCTATACCTATGCTCGTACTTACATAAGTTACTCCTATCAACTTTCTACACCTCTTATACTGCGAGACAACCACTGCTTGACAGTATAACGCAGCTTGAAGCTACGTAGTGTAACTCTGCACACCACTTACGTAGTGTAACTTACCGTTTACGTGTGTAAATCGGCTACTTAGTATTCACACAACTATACATCACTATAGACAACCCAAAATTAGTTATATGATTATCAATTGAATCCATCAATTTGAACCTCATTGAACTAATTTCTAATAACGGAAACTGTTTGATGCCAATTAAATGGTAATCGTTTTAAGTGCTGAGATTACTATTAAAGGCATGTTTCATTTAAATTAACAGTTTTGTTATATAAAAACTCGCTTACCATCACCATTTAATCAGCGGTAGGTGCGTGTACCTACTCCGCAAAAAATTATTAAACTAGCTGACCCGTGCCCACTTCGTTGGGCATAATTCGACCGTTTTTTTTTCGATTCACTTTGCAAAACGGACTACCACGTAAAAGCCTTTTTATTTTTAGATTTTTTATATAACTTATTTGCTGAGTGTCATAAGTCATGACACTCAGCAATAATGTGGCTTTCTATTAGTGAAAGAATTTTTAAAATCGGTTCAGTAGATCCCGAGATTACCCCTTACAATTTGATAAACACACAAACTTTACCTCTTTATAATATCACGGGTCAGCTAGTTCATTATAATATGCAAAGTACACCTGTCACTGAAAAATAGTTTATCAACGAGCCCATGTCCAATAATATATTATAGCTTAGAATATAAAAACTACCGTTAAATTACCAGCAATGCAAATCAATCGCAATGATGATTCATTTTCTTAATGTCCGCTTATTACTCTAACGAGGTCTGATGAGGTACTTTCCACAACACATTGTTAGCATCCTTGGACTCACAGTCCGCAGCAAAGTGACTTAAGAAGAGAAAGACCTGGCACCTAGAATCACCTAAGTGTAAGACGATTCTAAATGATCCTTGTGATTTTACTGAATAAAGCAATTTTGACTTTGACTTTGAAAGATGTAAGACCGAATTTGTATCTTCCAGCTTTCTAGACAGTTTTGAGGTTAAATTATCTATGAACTTTTAAACGCTTGCCAGAGGAAGTTCATCGTAGATTTTTCACTACAACTCCAGTCTAAGGCTTCACTAGACCAATAGATTCATTCCCTACCTTCCATGTTATGGGTCGTGGGTTCAATTCCCACTGAGAGCAAATGTTTATGTGATGAACATAAATATTTGTTCTGTGTCTGAGTGTTACTATGTATTTACAAAAATATATTATACAGGGTGTAACAAATGAGGTGGACCAAAAGCAAAAGGGCGATAGGGGAGCTCAATGGCTATCCATATAACCCCAATGTATGTTCAGCGATATTCAGTCGTTCAAAAGTTATTCCCACTTTTATGTTTTTTTTTTTCATTAACAAATTTTAGGTTAGATTTCCCAAGTACACCCAAACTATTAGGGCTACAAGCGTAATTTTTTTACACCTTGTAGCTTAATAGTAGACCTTTCGTATTACAATACCAGTTTGAGTCGTTATTTGATTGATTTCCAAATAAAAAATAATCTTTACAGAAAAATCCGAAATCTGAAATTCCGCGAGAAACTTTAGGAGCAATTTAAAAAAAAAACTTGCTGAATATTTTTTTCTACAACCTATCTTAAAAACTTCCTCCATTTATGGAGCAGTTACCCTGAAAATTTCATAAGGCTAGTACAGAAGCATCATGTTAAAAGGTGAACTCAAGTGTTGTAAAAGTGCTGAAATCAACGGTTCAAACGACCAACACGATGGTCCGGGCAAGTCTCAGATTGTATGCCACTCCTTCTAATCAATTGCTCTTGGTATATTCTAGCAGCTTCTCGAGCGTTTCTTTGAGCTACACCATGACAATAATACATTTCTGCACATCGACGAGGAGAATATGGCATGATACACTAATCGCAAAGTCTGTACAGTCCGTAAGCGCGCCGTTTTCGTTAAAGTAAAAATCATCCTAATTAAGACCCCTGAGTGGCCGCGCTTCTTTTAACCCCTGATACAAAAATTATGATTATAAACTAAAACCCGACTACGAAAAGCTAGGTAACAAGTTTAACTTTTTAAATATCACACTTAATCCACTGTTGGTTTCTTGATTTATTTTACTTCATCACGGGTTTAGTCGGATGCTTAATATTATGTATTTTTACATAACTAGAATTAAAAATATCTGTTTTAGGTAAAAAAAAAAAAAAATCTGTTTAGAAAATTTTTAAAGTTAAATTTCTTTCCTAGCTTTTCGTAGTCGGGTTTTAGTTTTTAAATCTTATTTTGGAGTCGGAGGTTATAAAAAGTACGGCCACTCAGGAGTCTGAATTTGGATTATCTTTACTTTAACGAAAACGGCGCGCTTACGGACTGTACAAACTTTGCGATTAGTGTATCATGCCATATTCTCCTCGTAGATATGCAGAAATGTATTATTGTCATGGTGTAGCTCAAAGAAACGCTCGAGAAGCTGCTAGAATATACCAAGAGCAATTGATTAGAAGGAGTGGCATACAATCTGAGACTTGCCCGGACCATCGTGTTGGTCGATTGAACCGTTGATTTCAGCACTTTTACAACACTTGAGTTCACCTTTTAACATGATGCTTCTGTACTAGCCTTATGAAATTTTCAGGGTAACTGCTTCATAAATGGAGGAAGTTTTTAAGATAGGTTGTAGAAAAAAATATTCAGCAAGTTTTTTTTTTAAATTGCTCCTAAAGTTTCTCGCGGAATTTCAGATTTCGGATTTTTCTGTAAAGATTATTTTTTATTTGGAAATCAATCAAATAACGACTCAAACTGGTATTGTAATACGAAAGGTCTACTATTAAGCTACAAGGTGTAAAAAAATTACGCTTGTAGCCCTAATAGTTTGGGTGTACTTGGGAAATCTAACCTAAAATTTGTTAATGAAAAAAAAAAACATAAAAGTGGGAATAACTTTTGAACGACTGAATATCGCTGAACATACATTGGGGTTATATGGATAGCCATTGAGCTCCCCTATCGCCCTTTTGCTTTTGGTCCACCTCATTTGTTACACCCTGTATAAGTATTCTTTTAGCAATCTAGTTTCCATAGAACAAGCTTTGCTTACTTTGCGACTAGAATGCGATGTGTGAACTGTGAATCTAAATTTTTATTTTTGACTTTGTGGCTTTATATCTTATCATCAGGCATAACGTATGAGAGACCATTTACCATCGAGCCACTGATGGCATATCATGTTAAGACATTAGCTACTGCAAGCGAACCACTGTACTCATAGTGCGAAAGCGCAGCCAGGGCTGAATCTGCAGAAAGGGGGGATGTGGGGGATGGATACAGAAATTGGAGTAGATAAAAAGATTCAGTAGAGATTGTCCAAGCATTGGAATATACAAGCCAAAACCAATGTCATTCTTGAAAAGCACTCTTAACTTTTGTTTATTTCACTCTTATTTTTCGCAGTTTAAACATTTTTATGTTATTAAAGGCAAATTTATTAAATGTGGGCTGAGACATCATCATCATCATCCGCAGCCAGATTTCGCCCACTGCTGGGCATGGGCCTCCCTTTTCTTGTGCCACTCTCCACGGTCCTATGCTAGTCTTTTTTTTGCTGCTTTTTTAGCTAGACCTGCCACGCTAGACTACAGGTGATAAAGGTGAGACTTACGTCTGATTATTTCCTTTCGGGAATAAACCTAGATTTTAGAAACTAAATCTATAGGTAAAGTATGTTTTCAGAGGTCGATCGATCTAAAAGTTTTTATCTTTTTTATTATGCGTAACCCTGACTTCGGTCCTGATCGTTGCAGATGGAATCTGTGCTGTAACAAATCGTGCCAGCCTCATACTTCGATTGAGTTATATGTATACATCTTCCTGTTAGGCTTGTTTGCTACTTGTTTTTGTAGCTCCCGTGTGTTTAAATTAATTACAGATAATAAATAATAAAATATTTTATGTGTAATGCGATACGGCTACAGGTTACGCGATTTTGTTGCCAGATATGCGCGTGCGCAGGGATCGGACACCAGACCTTCAAAAGTATCTGAACGACTCAGGTCGCTTAACACAGTGGGGAACGCAAAAAAAATATTTTATGTACATATTCTGTTTTGACAATAAAATGTAGGTAAGTAATTAATTGGGATAGTTTTTAAAACTCTATCGTCAACGCTGTATTAATTATAATTTAAAAACAAATAAAACTGATTTCAATCGTCATCGACAAGTATAAAATACAAACGTTTTTAAAAAATTCTAGAAAAGAACTTGTCAGATACCAAATTCGGTTCAAAATAATCAAAAAGCTACACGATTAATATCAACATAAATAATTAAATGAACTATTATTTTTCATTCATAATAGACGTTTCGTCAAACGCTGTTGATGTGAACAGGTTAAGTTGCTCAGTACCTTTTGACGATGATTGTAAACTTACTTCTGAGAGTCGGGAGCTCGGTTATTATTCAACTTTTTATTGTTTCTGTCCGATATTAATGTTGCTCGGTATGTTTGGGATAATCTGATGCGTTTAACAAATGTTTGCTGCGGGCCTGCTTGCTACCGAGTTGACATAATTTGATTTGTTTATCGATTTAAGTTCGTTCAGATTATTTTATTTAGCTTTTTTTATTTTGTACTCGTAACTCAGAATCAATTTATTCTCTTTTTTAAACTAGATATAAAACTACTGTAACTATCTGTTGTAATTTCTCTGCTGGAAAGAGGAAATACATTATTATTGATAGAAAAGGTTAAAAAATACATAGAACATAAAGTACCTATCACGTATATTTTTCTGACATCCATACAAATCACGAGATCGGAATAAATAAACATAAAACATGATACGAGAATGAAATATTTAGAATACTTGACAGAAAACATTAAATACTTTTCGTAATAATAACTTAAAAAAACAAACACTCACGACTATTTCTAATAAATACGAGGCTATTTCATAGTTTTGCGATTCTACCTTCGCATTTTAAGTGCAATTCAGAAAAAAGTGCAATAAATTTGAAGAATTTATCGAGAACCGAGCGAGACTTGCCGGCGCGCTTGTTAAAGCACGTGACGATGCACTCCAAGGGCTCATTAGATGTACCTACACACAGAATAATAGCCAGTTGTAAGGCTGAACCTTCACTTATATTCTCATCGTAAAATAGACTATAAAAACTACCATTTTGACAGATGTAACTTTAACAAGATGGCCGCTGTTCTGAACGCGGGAAATTCCGAACTGTCAAAGTTCGGAATTCCTCATTTGTTTTTTTTTATACCTACGAGGTGATACATCTTACAGGTAGTCTGCTTTGCACCTAGTAGGTACTTATCTATCTATGTTTGACCAACCTTAACTAGTTTAAGTATATGTATTCTTTATATTTTCTTGTAATTTCCGTAATATTTCTTGTGAAGTAAAAAAAGACAAAAATAAATAAATAATCTTTATCTATATTCTATGTACCTACCTATATTTAAATGAAAAGATTGGATATATGAATGAAAAATCCTCTATATATATAAATAATATATATAAATTTTGTGTGAAAACTAATCTGTGTATTATAAACAGATTTTGCGAATTCAATTATTACTAATTCATTTATTTATCTAGAAATACAGCAGATTAAGCAATAGATACATAATTTGCTATAAGTATTTTATTACTCAACAATATGAGTCAAGAATATTTTTTCAATTTTAATAATAGGTATACCTAATTGAGGGTGAACTGATAGAGGAACCACAAAAAAAAAAAAATATCTACTAAATTTTAAGCAATGTCCTTTTTGAATGAAGCACGCGCAAATATTTAATGATCTTTACGCGATTGCGTTATTACAAGTTATTCAATATATTATTTTTCTACATTTAGAGGGAGAATTTTGTCAAATTCAGACACGTTCAGAGATCGTGATATGGTCTGCCCTCTGCCCTGGGGACGTTAAATTAAAAGGTGCGTCAGCGCAAATGACAGTTAAGTATTGCAGTGGCTGCAATATTTAACTGAATCAGCAGATCACGATATGTACGGTCACCCTGAGCGTAACCTTAAGGCGACACGTCCTGACAGAGAATTGACGAAAACACGCGATTGTGAACCCTTACTATAGAGTGACTTACTGATGAGTTGGGATATCCTTTTTTTTTCTAACTTTTAAGCTATTGCATAGCTTCTATCGCGGGCCTTGAGCGTGGAGACCGAATTCAGAAATTCCGTAACGAAATAACCTAACACTCCGACCGGCGGCAAAAAATGCTATGCAATAGCTTTACCGCGGCAGTCCCCCCGAGTGCCACACGTCTTTTTTTATTAATTGACAACTTTTTATTAAGTTGACCGTTTTAAAAGTGCAATAAATCAGTAGACACTATTTCTTTTCATATTTTCCATCTAGTTTTAGTCAAAGTTTTACACTTCAAAGTTGTAATACCTACTAAAAAGCTGCTTGTAAATAAAGTATCAAATGTATAAATGAGAACATATGTATTATGGTCAAAATATCCAATAAATATTTGATTTATTTGCAAACGATCTATTGATAGCTCAACTGATCTAAATCAATATCAATCGTGAATATCTCCAAACCTGGCAAAGTATTTAAAGTAGTGAAATCAAGGACCCAATTTATTAACTAATACAGCTTTATTCACAAACAAACTTACGACTATACAGTATTTACAAAATGTACATTGTCATAAAAAATACATAAGAAACAGTTGAGCTATCTACAGACCGTTGCAAACGATCCATAGATAGTTCAACTGATCCAAATCAGTACCAATCGGAAGCGTACCTACCCAAGACACTGGCTGCATTGCCGCGCTGAATAGCAATGCTGATACGCTGGGCCAGATACTCACCAGCCCTCGGGTCACGCGTCGCTTCGACTAGACGCCCAGAAATAATTTTGAATACGCGGTGGGCTTCGGTAACTAATGAAATCGACTTTTGGAAAAGTAGTAGGGGTCACGGCGTGCGACATGGCGGTGGCAATGCGGCCAAAACGCACAGTTCTTTAATGTGCCGATTATATTATTGTCATTATGTGCCATTACCGACGCTAATAGTTCTCGACGAGGGACGACACACGACCGAATATTATTTTAAGAAAAACGTTTAGCCAATACCTGTTTTTACATACCGATACGACACCTACACGATATCAGCAGAGAGGTTCACACTTAACCAATACAAAATATGTTGGGGTATTTACAGCTTTTTTAAGAATTCCGATCAGTTGTCGCTTGTCTTGTCACAGACGATAAAGATTAAATTCAAAAAAATATAAGTATCTACATTATTCAATAAAATCACAAGGATCATATAGAATCATCTTACATACTAGGTGATTCCAGGTGACGTTCTCAATATAAGACGATACTTACAAGACGATAAATAAATACAAGGTACACGATAAATACAAGAAGGAGACTATGAACTCGTCAGTGCAAAAACCGATGATTTTGTTCAAAATACTGATTATGTCGTTATAAATATCGTTATCGGTCGATGTGCAAACGACCAAAGTTATGCGGGAATGTGAAAGCCGCGTGCCGACCGTAGCTTCCTCACGTTAGCAGCATAACTTAGCGAGAAGGTGAAAATATATATAGAAATGTTGAATACACTTATAGGATATTTTTCGTGGGAAATTGCTGACTATACCTATACAAGTGGTGTGACTTATGAAGCTTAAATAAATAAAAGAAATAATGCTGGACAATCGACACAATATCATCTAGCCCCAAGCTAAGCAGAGCTTGTGTTATGGGTACTAGAAGACTGACATACTTAATACAATACATTACATAGATAGATATTTTTTATTATACATATACAATACCCAGAACACCTGAAATCAATATTTGCAGATCGTACAAACATTTATCCCAAGGCGGGAATCGAACCCGCAACCTCCGCGTCGCAGGCGGACTTTCGCCCGCCGCGCCACATCGCCGCGCCACGCCTACTGTAATAGTCGTAAGTTTATTAGTATTTATATATATATAATTAGTAAATATAATAAATTAAATAAGCAAAACCTTCAAGTGTTTTTTAGATATTAAAATAACCATGTCTATTACTTAATTTTTAGAACAACTGGTGAGAATCCACCAGAGACAAGACATCGATCAAACAGACGGGATCCTCATTAAAGTATTTTCGACAGCGAAATCGGAAAACAAAAAATCTGGAAATCACAATCGATCTCATTAACTACGACGGAGTGTTTAGATACGTCGTATTATAAAATCGACCCTTATGATAATGTATCCATCCGTAGTTTGCAGAACATCAACAGTAATAGAAAAAAAGCTTTTAAAAATAGGTGTGTAAAAAATATCACAAATCCTTTTAAATAATATTGAAATGAGCAATATTACGTGCATAGAAATTATATAAAATAATTACCCTATAACGTGAACCTATTTAATCAGCTGTTTTTCGATTAATGTGGATGATAATTACCTATAGTAAACGAGCTTTCTATTTAGTGAGCTAAGTCAACTTTTGAAATGTTGTTTGTTAGATTAATATTTCTAGTTTAAATGCCAAATTCTATGATTTTGAAGGTCTCTTCAACAGAGTAAAAATATTAAAGTCTTACTTCAGAATCTGCTGAAAGTTGTCCCGTTTAATACTTAGATTATTATGCGATTGCATGCATGTATATAGAGTCAAATCCAAAGGTCTAAGGACGGATATCACGTCGGATCCACCAAGCACATGTCGGTGCCAATCAACTAATTATCTACTATCCTAAAGCAACCATACTGTTTTAGATCAGTTGATCTATCTATATCTATAGATAGCTCAACTGATCCTTCAAGCTTTCTGAGCTTGCAACGATCAGCAGTTAGTTTTGCTGTTTCATGTGTATTTTACAAATGTAAGATTGTAGTGTAAAAGTCATAATTTTTTTTGCGAATAAAGTTTCATACCGCATTAGGTAAGTACCGAGGTATAAATAATTTAAAAAACTGTAAACGCATTTAAGTATACAAAACTATAATTTTACATATTGTAACTTGTTTATTTATTTAAGTACTATAGATTTTTGTCGTTTCTCCATCATATGATAACTATGGTCGCCCTATTTTATAACACGTTGAGAAATTTAAACAAAATAATTCGATACGCTTGTCCGCAAGCTATTTATTTGAAAGTTCTCTAATAAATTAGTTTCTTGTTTTACGTGAGAAATAGGATCCGCAACAAAAAATGATTTCATCACGGCTTTTTTGGTGGATTTTACAACTTTTTATATAAGTAGATTGATTACAAAGACGACCGATGTGGCGCGGCGGGCGAAGGTCCGCCTGCGACGTGGAGGTTGCGGATTCGATTCCCGCCTTAGAATAAATGTTTGTACGGTCTGCAAATATTTATTCCGGGTGTTCTGGGTAGTTTATATGTATAATAAAAAATATCTATCTATGTAAAGTATTGTATTAAGTATGTCAGTCTTCTAGTAGGTACTCATAATACAAGCTCTGCTTAGCTTGGAGCTAGATGATGTTGTGTACATTATCCAGCATTATTTTATTTATTTAAAGTTCGATAAAACATAATATTATAAAATTGTTTGATGATTGTGAAAATAAGTGATAGTGTAGTTAATATTATAATCATATCGTCATGTTTGATGATATAACTTAAATTGAGAGTAATACTGACGTCAAAGTAATACTTAACTAATAAAAATCTTCATAGTTTGTACAGAATGAAAATGACTCCATGACTCGTACCCAAAAAAAGACAAGTTTAATATAAAAATAACAATTAATTCTGGAGTTAGCTCATCAGTTTCTTATGTATTTTATATACCTATGTACATTTTATAAATACTGTAATAGTCCTAAGTTTGTTTGTGAATAAATTGGATGTTTACTAATTCATTTAATTTAATTTATTTCATTCAGCGCGGCAATGCAGCCAGTGTCTTGGGTACGCTTCCGATTGGTACTGATTTGGATCAGTTGAACTATCTATAGATCGTTTGCAACGGTCTGTAGATAGCTCAACTGTTTCTTACGTATTTTATATGACAATGTACATTTTGTAAATACTGTATAGTCGTAAGTTTGTTTGTGAATAAACTTTTTTATTTATTTGTTTTAATTTATCTCGTTTAATTTATTTATTATTATTAATTCTTCAATAAAAAATATACAAAAAGCAGAATGACACGGACCGATTAAATGTGTAAAAGCACAAACCACTTTGCACATGGCGTGGTAGGGGAACAAATTAAGAGGGCGTAGTACGTAACACGATTTTAATTACACTACACGCAATCGCATAAGTGTTTTATTTTCTTAATAGTGCTGTCGTTTTTATAAACTACTTTTGTTAACTGTTCGTGATCTACGTGTCTGTCAATAAATTATTCTACTATTTGTCTATGATAGGTACTTTTCTTCCCCTCCATGATTCTTGTCTATGTAACCAAAAATTCCGCCATTATACGCATTGACATTAACTTACACGCATCGTTTTATTAAAATATCCACAAATTATACTAAAGTTAAAGTAATCAGACAGTCACGTCAAGTAGTAAATCATACAGTTAACTAAAAACCGTTTAAGTTATACTATATCTATAGATCGTTTGCAACGGTCTGGAGATAGCTCAACTGTTTCTTACGTATTTTATATGACAATGTACATTTTATAAAATTAAATACTGTATAGTCGTAAGTTTGTTCCTGAATTAAATGTTATAGTTATACTTATTTGTACAATATAGTACGGGTAATGGGATTATTAATAAAAGTTACCTAAGAAAATCATAGGTAAGACTTTCTTAAGTGTCTCTTGATTTCGTTTATTTTGCAAGTATCATACATAGTTTAGTTGAGTTTTTATTATTTGCATGTTGTAGTGTCCTTTAATTGGGGAAACACTTAGATTTGGCTCGCGTCAGCACTGGTCAGCACCCACATATTCTACCTACCTTCTTCTTCTTATCGTGTCGATGCTACAACTGTATTTTGTTGTAGCATCGTGTTGGAAAGATTAGCCAGACTAGACACTGCTTTACCGTGCCTAGCTGTTACCGGTGTGCGCCACGAGGAGGCTCTTTCCATGCACCCATTTCCACCTACCTACCTTTGTATGTTTATATGTTAATGTACCTTGTAATTGTACCGTAATTTTATGTGTCTTTGTTTTAAATGTGTTGTACCTGTGTGTTGTGTGTCAAATAAATGTCTTTGTCTCTCTCATTTAAGTCCTTTGTTTGTATTTTTATGTGTTTTTTCCGTTGGATAACCTTAATAAATAAATAAATACAGGTGTTAGTGTTCTCGATACGCATGTTTCACATACTTCATCATCATCATCATCATCATCGACCTATATTAGTCCACTGCTGGACGTAGGTCTCTCCCAAGACGCGCCACTGAGCCCGGTCTTCGGCTCCTCTCATCCAGTGTTTGCCAGCTACACTCCGCAGATCGTCGCTCCATCTCGCCGGAGGGCGTCCTACACTACGCTTTCCTAAACGCGGTCTCCACTCCAGTATCCGTTTGCTCCAACGGTTGTCGGTTCTTCGGCAAACATATCACATACTTCGACAATTAGATATTCTTATTCTTCAACAAAATAAGCTCTTGACTAGGTTCCTTGGATGTTACTAATGAATGCCGTAGATCGCGTGTCTCTGACAGATGGGCATGACCGCTGTCATGTGGCCCAGAGGGCGGCTTGAGGGCACCTGTTAATATAACGTATTATGATGAATTGTAAGTAAATACTACTTCACGCTAAGTTGCTCTAGTGTCTGCTATGACTTGAGTTAGATCTTAATCGGTTTTCCACACAAATCTGGTACAAAAAGTCTTCATCAAAATAAGTAAGTATATAAAAACAATCAAGAGATTTATGGAGGATGGTAAGTAATTTCAGCTAAAATCATGTGTGTTAGATAGTTACTGTAAAATGATTCTACTTTTATCGTTTTTTAATCGTAACAAAATAAATATTCCGAATCTAACGAATTGAAACAATGTTTAACAATCTATGTTTACCTACAGTCAAATGTCACTCGACATTCGACAAAAAACTAAATCTCTTCTTATTCTCAGCTCTAGTCCCAAACTACTTATTTTTTTAAATATGTAGTTACTTGAATGAGACTTGAGTCTACTGCGGATTGTCACTCGACCGACTTTTACAAAAAACCAAATCTCTTCTCATTCTCAGCTCTAGTCCTAAATAAAGCTACGGAAACTAGATTACTGATAACTACTGGTAGAATACTTTTTTTTGTATCACAAAGATTCTAAAACAAATAATTTTACGAGTTTCGATCTGACCATCCGTAAATCTGCGTGTGATGTTGTCAGAGCGTGTCGGGCATGACGTCACAACATGGCGACAGGTAGGCAGGAGCCGGGCGGAGATAGGATCCGGTCATCCTGCCCATTTCCGGTCTTCACGCGGCCGTGACGCTTCCGGGCACGCGTCGCCGCCGTGCCCAGCGTAGATCTAATGCTGCTGGATGAGATAATTGTACTAATTTATTGTGTTAGGGTGTTAGGTACCCAACATACTAAGTATGAATTGTTGAACTCTACGTTATCTGCGTTGCATCTAAGTAAACACTAACAATCAAAACTTTGAAAAATAGATAAACTTTTTAGATACACGGTATTTATCGTTTATTGATATTTTCCAGACGTTTCGGCTACATTGCAAAAGCTATGTAAAGTATAAAAAAGACAAATATATAAGAAATTCTCTAATTAAGAAAAACAAACAATATTCAACCAACCACGCACGACTATACGCATTTCTCAAAGATCTTGTACAAGGGCTTGCAAGATTTTGTAACGTTTAATTTAGCTTATTTATCCTTTCACATAATATTTTATTCATGCACCTTGCTCTTGTATTTTGTATGTAGGTAATTAGTTTTAGAATGAGTGTTTTGAGTGTGATGAACATAAAATTAAATATTTGTTCTGTGTTTGGGTGATAATATGTATTCTATCAGCAATCTAGTTCTCCTAGTACAAGCTCTGCTTAGTTTGGGACTAGAGTGTCATGTGTGAAATGTCCATGAATATTTAATTATTTAATATTTTTATAGACATTTAAAAGCTGACATTCAATGATCAAATACAATATCTAAAAATAAATAGAACTTGTCTCTTCCGACATCCAAGTTTTGCAGACAACATCCGTGACACGTCATCGCGGTCTGTAAGATGAGTTTTGCGAAAATGAATTCGTTTGTGGCAACACAATTGGAGCTGGGAACATGTTGTGGGGTTGTGTATGTGCTATCTTGCTTTGCGGACACGACAACTGAACTCTGTTTGATTTGGAGCTTAGAATTGTGTTGAACTGTAGGTACATTTAATACGAGTTCTATTTACAGTCTTGTACCTACTTATTAATTTACTTCAAACTTTTTATTATATCATCATCATCATCATCATCGACCTATATTAGTCCACTGCTGGACGTAGGTCTCTCCCAAGACGCGCAACTGAGCCCGGTCTTCGGCTCTTCTCATCCAGTTTTTTATTTACCCAATTTCATATATAAAAAACTAGTTTCTTATACATACTATTAAAGTCTCTATTTATTATGAGAATAGGTAAGTTTGTTGTAGGTATAATGATGAGAAGCATAAATTTCCTCTGACAATAACATTGCACTGCATCTAAGACTGCATCCAAAAGGCATCACACTGCGTCCATAATATTAAAACCTACCTAATATTCGCATTACTAATGTCTTAAAACATCTAAGTATATATTTTATTTTATAATAAGGGTTGCAAGACAAAATAAATATGTAAGTCTCTACCGGTACCCAAGCTTCAGCGAAAAGCGCAGTCTCTCAAGTTTGTTTGTGTGTGTTATAGATTTTCCCCAAGACATTCGCTCTGGAATCCCCGAGTTTGCCGAGCATCACCAGTTATCATTGCCAGAGTATATAATTGTTGGCAATTTTGTGTTTCCATTCATCCGGTGAATAGCAACCATTAGGCGCTGCACTCAAGCGGCCCTCTCTGCTAATAAGTGCATTTCGCTTTACTCCTTAGTGCCACATTTAAAGGCTTCTACCTCAAAAAATGGCGACTGAAGTGAACATTGTGGGATAATCGGCGTTATTATGTAATTCTGATAATTAATTAAGTGCTAGGAACTGGCTCTTTTTAAAGCTGTGAAGGCGTGCACTGCGCTTTATTGGAAAGAACGACATTAATTTGCTGTCGAGCTTTTTGTAAGAGCTCGGCAGGAGTAAGTACTACCATCATACCTACTTCTGCTTCTTCTTCGTGTCGATGATGCTGTCATACATACCTAACGCTCCCAAAACTTGGTCACCTTCTACTGCTAATTAGTGATATCTACTAGCATTTCTGTTCTACCTATAGGCAAATTAGGCAAGTGCCGATCGCCGCCGGTGTAAATAGGTATAGGCAACCAAGAAATTGGTTTACCACTCTAAGGCTGAATATCATTTGCACGTAGGTACTTACATCAAGGACTATTTACGCTTGACAGAATAATAATCCTTAGCGAATAATTATGCTACTGGGAGATGTCATCAAAAGTGGTAAACCAATTTCTTGGTCGCTTATAAGTACATGCTATTTGAACTTAATGGACTTGCTTTGTGAATGTTTAAATTGTAGTCAAAACCTTACCGTCAGGTGGACCACCTGCTTGCTCATATCTTCATCAATATATTTAATATTAAAGTAATTTGTAATGCAATTAAAATATAATGAGGCAACACAATTTTATGCTGTAGCTCTACCATGAGTTTTTACTAAACTATATTTAATATACTCGCTAGCGTCTGTAGTTAAAAAAATGTATGAAGATTTGTACAGCGCCTCTAGCGGATAGTTGGGTACTAAAATTCGTAATACTAATATTTACGTAACTACTGTAGTAAAGTCAGGCGATTTTACTGTGACAACTCATGGTAGAGCTACTGAAGTCGGAACTGGCGCATGGCGGTGCGTTCGAGGCTGATCGTGCCCGCCCCGTCTGCGGTCTTCAGGGTTTTCTCATCGAGTACCAGCTGTCGATAAATATGGGTGTATGTTGCGAGTGAAACATTGCAAATTATCGTAATAACCTTATGTAAAGAGCTCATGTGGATGCTTACATAAATGCTTATGTCACAACCTGCAGGATTGTACCTACATACGTAAACCTAGGTACGTACCTGCAAACTTGACTAGTATTGTACTTATCAAACGATAATTAAGATCATAACACACATTACGATATTGAGTATTGTGATGGCTTTTAAAAGTGAACTCAAAAAATTTAAAAATTCTCAATAATAAAGTAAGTAAGTAATACTCAGATAAAAAAAGTTTATTGAACAAAAGCTTAAAAGTAAATGTACCTATGTACTTTAAATTAAAGTTCCTGTAGCAAAGCTTAGGCAGGTACGTATATAGGTAGGTACATAGCAAATTTTAGAAAAAGGAGCGTCAAGTAGGTAAATAAAATTTTCTAAGTAATTGGTATATTACTATTACAAGTTCTGATAAGTAAGTACTGAAAAAGTAATGACCTTTTCAATCAATAATGCTGACATTAGGTACATACAGTAGCGGGCAAAAAATAATGCACGTCTAGCTTCTTGCTTGTCATTAAAATTAATTTAATTGGTGATAGAACCAAAACATTTAGTAAAAAATATGAGTTTCATAAACATAAATACGTCCTTGTAATTATATACCTTATAATCGTATTAATGATGCTGTAACAAACTAACAGACAAACTCAATTTTAGGATGCAGAATCGTGAAGTTAGTGGATCTGCACGTATCTATTTCGTTTATCTTAATTTTTAATATTTGGATTGTTTACATTTAATATGTCTGGGTGTTCATATGTAAGTATAATAATACATATTTACAAAAAAAAAGTAAATACTTACCTAATACTTTTTTTTTTGTAAATATGTATTCTATCAGCAGTCTAGTTCCCATACACGCTTTGCTTAGTTTGGGACTAGAGTGTGATGTGTGAAATGTCCGTGAATATTTATTTATTTAATAGTAGAAATTACATACATACAAATTGCACAGATTTCTTGCAATATCTTTTAGTGCATGCAATTATTTCTTTCTTTATTCTATTATTATATTTGTGTTGTTGATATTTTCACGGTCTGAATCTTTGCGCTATAATTATCTCCCGACCCATTATCAAAGTTTATTTGAGCACCTGACTGTTGTGCTTACTGTGTAGATTCATTATTTTTGCCAAATACCATCTCATAATTCTCATAATTAGCAATTTGCTGTACAATGTAAGTACCTACCTACTGTCAGAGCACCGCGGCCTTTTACCATTCGTTTCAATGAATCCACGACAATGGGGACTGAGAAGTAAGTCACGAACTGAAATCCTGCGGGTACCCACCTGCTCGAATCATTTGGAACAAAAAAACTGTTTTCTTTCATAATTTAAGTCATTACTTGGTCGTGCGCTGCCAAAATGTGGTTAGGAATTCAAGGGGATAAGTACTTTTACTTAAATCAGAGCAAAATCATATACTTACCTATAGGTAAGTAGGTATATGATTTTGCTTACTTACCTATAGGTAAGTATATGATTTTGCTCCCCACCCAAACCGTACAAAAATTTACCTACATATAAAGATGTATATTATAGTATAATAACCATTGATTGTAAAAATGCACGCGCCTCAACGCGGTTACACTTACCTACACTTGAAAATGGTGTACAAATAAATCGATTTTTGTCATTTGGTTATCACAGTCTTGAGACGTTATACCTTATTAGGTATACCGTAGTACCATTAATAAATAGGTAGTGACTAGATCTGTTCGGCCAAATAGTGTGAGCCGAAAGCATGTGTATATTTAAACTATTGCATAGCTTCTATCGCGGGCCCTGAGCGTGGAGACCTCACTCAGAAATTCCGTAACGAAATAACCTAACACTGCGCATGCGTAATCCAGCAAAAAATGCTATGCAATAGCTTTACCGCGGCAGTCCCCGAGTGCCACACGTCTTTTTTAATAGTTTCAGTATCTATATTTGGAATGAGCGATTTTCCAGGGAGTGTTCTTAGAATACACGATAGATGGCGCTCAACGTCAAATGCATTTCAATGTCAATTGTCAACACAAAAAGTTTTTATATTTTATCTGTGGTGTGAAATTTTTGTCCTAGAAAAAATTCAAAACTGTCTGACAAAAGCTAAAAGTCTTCAATCGTGGCAGAAATCAGAAACCAGTATACAGTCTGTTGTCGTCAAAAGTAAAATCCACAAGAAGGTACACGAATGCTAAAATAAAAGCAAACAAAATTTATCAAAACGCTGAATACACCGAAACGGACGTGACAGGATGATAATGACAGCTACACGACAGAGCTACCAATAGACTATACAGATAAAAAAGAGAGGGATTTTGATATACACTATGTGTCCAGCGCCATCTATCGACTCTTTTTGAACTGTTTTTTTTTTAAAAAGCTATTTGGAAAATCGCTCATTGTGCAGCGAACTTTGTTTGACCTGTATACTGTTTTGTTTGTGCGGAGCGGTTGAAAGTTCAACAAAAACAATGAACTTTATAACGATATAAAATAATTTATCGTTATTATAAAGTATTTACTTATACTTACATTATCCACAGCATATATTATCACAGGCAGTCACAGCTTAGTTGGCTCTGCCTTCCATGGTGCGGGTCGTAGGTTTGATTCCCACATAGTGAAAATGTTTGTGTGATGAACATAAATATTTGTTCTGCGTCTGGGTATTACAATTTAAACAAAAAATAAAAGTCTTATTTAACTTTAATTGTTTTATTCAAGCCTATAGTAATGTGACAACATCTCCGACGTCGATGGCTTCCTCGTATGCTTGTTGGCGATCGTTATTTGTTTGTGCAATCTTTAATTCCAACTTGACCACTTCACTTCTCACCAACACGATGACGTAGCATTGTATAACTGAAAAATCAATTATATATGAACTGCAAATACTTAGTTCCTAAGTCAAAAGTGCTTGAAATGCTCGATGATTGATGAAATGATTGATGAATAGTAAATTTCAACAATAGTAGATGCCTAGTTGTAAAAGAGCTCGCCTGGGTAAGTAGGTACAACAACCACCGCAGAGGGCTTTAGCTTTACGCGGATAAATGTGACAATCGTAAACGTAAAGTATTTAAGATAAAAATGTATCTTATCTAAATTTATCTTAAGATACACTGCGCCCTAACGCTGCAACGTTCGACAGTTAGGTACTAAACTAATGTTGACGCTCAGTGTATTTCGAATACGTCAGTGTTTTGATACGTTTACGATTGAGACATTATTATTATTATTAAATACACCCACTGTACCTATTTATTTGCGATATCTTTGTTGTGACAGACGGACGCAGTGTATAGTTTTGTATGTAGGTAGGTACCTACATGACACTAGTACCTATACGTCATCAATTGACTTATTCGCTGAAGTACTTGCATTGGTTTTGGCAGAAGCTTTCGAGTCACATCAGCCATAATAAAACATAAAAAACATATTAAAATAAATCTTACATAATGCAAACAGAGCAACTCCTGTATCATAGTACATAGCCCGTGACAGAAGGATGATGGTAGGCACTAACGCAGCAAGCGCCGTAGCGACCGCGTAGCAGTTGAATAGGCGTAGCATGTGGATGTCTTTCTGAAATATAACAAAACGCCCAGTTTATACTACGCCTAAGCTTTTTTTACTTATCTTGTGTAAGAAAATAGACGTATGTACATTACATACATTTTGCTTTTATCAAAATGCGTAGATTTTTTTACTTATAACAGAATAAGAACAGTGTTATAATATGTCTATCTGTGGAGTATCCTTTAGAACAGAGCGTGTATGTATTAGTCTTTTGGTTTTCACAATAATTTTCGACTTAAGGTGATACCTCTCGCTCTAGCGGGAAATTCAAGTTTAAGTTTTTTGCGAACATAAACAATAATTTTCTGTGTAACCCTGTATCAATTTTTGAGATTGGTTCTTTATATTAACTTACTTAATTATTTTACTGTTTTGTACAGTAATTTATTAACGACGCCCTTAACAGAAAATATGACGTCATTATAATGTTACCTGGCATCCAGCTATAAGCAGCAAGATATTCAGTATCACGCTCATGCCGAATATACTGAAGAGAACCGTGGAGGTTGCGACCTCCAACGATCCATCGATAAACTTGGCTTTCTTTAGCTCTGTGGTGAAGACTAGCCATGCCACTGCAGCTAGAGAAAATATCTGGAAAAATTAAATTGTAACTTGTTGGATGAAAACATCTTGATTTAAACCATCCTTATGATTTGGACTAGATTTGTGTTTTTTTTTAAGTTTATTAGCATTATTCATCTATTAGGCTGGTATGGCAGCAATTTAGGTAAGTATAAACAACATCAATATATAAAAACAGATCTGGGTAAGTAATTGAAAAAGTTGCTCTACTAAATAAATGTAGAGCCATTTTCTTGTCATTGATTTAGACGCAATACGAAACAAGATACTTACCTACCTACAATAGAATAATATCTAATGTAATATAATAAAATGAGATTTAGGTAATTGCTTGGTGGATGTACAGTCAGTACCAGGAAACGTTATGCGGAGCTAAAAAAAATATTTTTATTTAAAAATGGAGTGTCCTAAAAACCTAAAAAAATATTTTAATTCAACTTAGATAGGTTTTAGTTCGAAATAGATAATACGAGATGGTAATATACGTGTCTTGAGTTACCTATTCTTTACTCAATTAATGATTGAATGAACATTACTTACAATGTTGATGATACCGAAAAACAGGATCCCTTGCCGTAGAGGGCAACAAAAACAACATCTCTTCACTTCTGGAACTTTCACCATTATCACAGCTTAGGTGTACCTACGTTGTTTAAATAGATACTTAAATCACTTCAATTAATAATTAATAAACTATTTAATTTAAATTGCGATGAACACTTGTGCAAAATGATCAACGTGCAACATCTTCTGTATCTACTTTCTACCTACTTTGGTGCAAAATCTTAGCACAGATAATTTATCATTTGTTTACTGCACTAATAAAAACAAAATGTGTGATAACTTTGTTATTGATACACCAAACAACCTAGGTCTAGGGTTTTGTAGGTACTTACAGTCCGCATAGAATGTCATGCCGTATTTAAAAAATGAACCAAATACATATGTGTTAAAGTAGGTATTTATATCCTGGCATTGATGCAATATTGCAATTCTAATCACTCCTTGTACCTACTCGATTTTTATTCTGAAACTGTCATTATACTTAGGTAAGTAAGTACCTACATATATATTTTTACCTTTATATTTTTTTCGGTGACTCCTAATGATACACATTATTGTATTGCAAATAACAAACGAATATTGGTAATATTAATACCCTGAAGGTTGATATTAGATATTATCCAAGTTTTGTGTTAAAAAGAGCTGGAAAGTCATGAACGTTTGATGCTGACTGTACCTACAGGCTACAATTGACATTGACATTACGATTGTGTATTAACCCTTTATTTGGCAAAAAAAATAATGTTTTTTTAGATGAAACTATTATTGAAATTGTAATGTGTAGAGCATAAAGATGCCCAGAAAAATAATAAAAAAAATCTAGGGATTACAGTTTTCCTGAAAAACCATGTATGCTACTACATACATTGCCAAGTGGGTAAAGAATTTGAATGTATGTTGGGACATACCTTGCCAAAACCAGTAAGAATAAAAATCATAAATATGTATTGTTACTTTAATTAAAAACAAACATAAATCAAACTTTTTTATAAAAATGAGTTGATGGACATACATTATGACAGCAAAGAACCAGGTATAATGTCTCTGCAACACTGTGATTGGCAATAAATCAGTAGCTTGTGATGCAGAAGCGACTTGAGATATAGGATTTAGAGTAACAGGAGTGGCAGGAGTTGCAGGCGTGGCAGGGGTTGCAGGCATTGTTGGAATGTCGCTTATTATCGGAATAGCGCTGCAATCGGGCTCAAGTGATGGATTCGGGTATACTTCTTGGAATAAAGGCGTAAGCCGAAAATTCTCATCGGTTGAAGTTTCATCATCGGAATCGAATATATTCAGTAATTTTACGGATCCTGCGATAGATGGGGCTGGGGAAGATGAGTCTGAATGCGAAACTTGAGCGCCTAATATGTCACCATCGACCAAGCAAACAAAATCCCATAAATATCAAAAAAAAATATCACAATAAGAAATCAAATAAATTGGCAATGTATGCTGTGGCATACAGATTTGTTGTGCAGTGATTCATTACTAAGTTGGCAATGTATGTCACGGCATACAAAGTTTATTATAAAATAAAACAACTAATATTCAAAAATATTGCCAAAATTATATAAGTGGTCACTTCACTATAATGTCACGATTGAATTATAAGTGTTTTATTAGAAATTTATGAGGGAAATGTACTAAAAAACAAATTAATACTTTAGTGAGCACAGCCGGCCTCTTTTGAGCAGACATTATGTCAAAAAATGACAGCACCAATGTCGCTAACACTCAAAAACATTTTTTTTCATAAAGATTTACTAGTTTATGAGAATAAATATTAAAAATTATATCGAAATCATAATATTTCTTTAACACTTTATATTTTTTTAAAGTTTGTATGGCACAGCATACAATACCAAATTAAGGGTTAAAAGTACACTTTAGGTAAAATATAGGTCATTGACTCTCATTATTTTTGATTTACATACGGCCGGTTTCTGGAAACCCAAATCACGATTGATCCGAGTTTGACACATAGTAATTATTTGATTTTTTCGTTGATCATCGTTCGAGAAACCGGCCGTTAGATACCTACAGCCTTTTAATTAGACAGATATAGGTACCTACCTCATTACTTCACCTCGTATAGAGTAGAGAAGAGCTAATAAATATGTATGTAGCAACGTACTATAATGTTATAATAACATCTTTAATTAATTAAGTATCCAAATATAGGATGTCGAAATTGGTAATGCTTAGTAATAATGACCAATAACAACACAAGTAAAATAAAAGATCGAAAAGGTTGTATGTATATGTAGCTGCAAGATCACTATTGCAAATCTGTGTAAAAGATGTTACATGTAATGTAAAAATATTAACAGTTTACCTATTTCATGTGTAGGGATAAAATAGCCGAAATACCTAGTTTATTTGGCGGTCAAACCTGGTCAATCAACTGGTTGTACAGTCTATAGCACGATTATAACATAATGTTGGCGCGCGGCAACAGACAACAACCCATTTGCGTGCTCTCTTGAATTAAATCGAAAAATAGTTTAAAGCTTCATTTTATCCGATATATTTCAATAATCTGTTCCATAAAACATCCTCGCATACATATTACTAATCAGCCATAGAAAAATCAGTGTGAATAGTGAGTTTTGAACAAAATTACTTCCAGTGCAAACATTATTATTACTCAGTGTGAATTTGGACTCATTTCGACGCCGCGCCGACGCATAAGTATACAAACTATTCATTTATCTGTGGTGGTGGTGTCGCTTTGACCTCTCGTGACCTGACGCGCTTCTGTTTGTGCAAATTCAAAATTTTAACGCTATTATTTTGATTACTAACCATTAAAGAGTCGTATCTATTCCCAATAGTCAAAATATATAGATAAACAATGGCGTCAAAAGAATGCGCTGGCTGCCTAAATTCTATTAACACAAATAAATGCATGAATTGCTCTTTCTGTCATGAATGGTATGACCTGGACTGTGCTAATTTAACAGTAAAGCAATACCGGCTTATAACTGATAAAAAAATCTCTTGGAAGTGTGCTGGATGTCGCAACAATGAGCCTAAGCCTAAAGACATTACATCTCCATCCCCGCCTCGCCAAGTGCACGAATCTACTACTGAAGGCGACGAAGAAGATATACCATTAACTGGAAGAGCACTGAAAGCAATAATCCATCAGGAGATAACTTGCAAATTAAGTAACATCATACCTATCCGAACAAAAAAACCTGACAGACCTTGTGGATAGTTTTCAACGTACCATTTCTTTTCTAAGCGATAGATACGACGATTTGAAGATGGACCTTGACGCAAAAACAGAAAAAATAGCTATTCTCGAGAAATCAACTATCACCTTGCAAGAGACAGTTCAAAACCTGACTAAAAGATTGAACAATACCGAACAGCACGCGCGAGCCAATAACATTGAGATACAGTGTGTCCCAGAAAAAAAATCCGAGAACGTAATTGATACATTACTCGGTATAAGCAAAGTAATTAAGAGCAAGGTAAAGGACGCTGACATTTCACATTGTACCAGAATTGCGAAGAAGGACTCTGAGAGTACTCGCCCGAGATCTATCTTGGTGAAATTCAATACTCCCCGGCTACGAGACGAATTCCTCGCTGCCTCAATCCAGTTCAACAGGAACCACCCTCAGGACCGCCTGAACACAAGCCATTTGGGTGCTGCTGCAGATAAGGCCCAACCTATTTACGTTGTTGAACACCTTTCTACTGACAATAAATCGCTTCACGCAGCAGCGCGTGTCCGAGGCAAAGAACTGGGATACAGATTCGTGTGGGTTCGCAACGGACGCATTTTTATGAAAAAGTCGGAAGACTCGGATCGCATCATTATAGACAGTGCTGAAAAGCTTAAGGCTCTGTTTTGAGTAGATATTTAATTTAATTCTGCTACTTAGTCTTGTAAAATCTTTAGTTCCATTTCCATGTTTACATAATAAAAATAATGAATACCAATATTTACTATCAGGACAGTATATATATAGTATAAGTATAATTTTAACGAATTTATTCATTTTAAATTACTTACTTGCATTTGGCCTTTTCAACTAAAAAGTTTGTTAAATACTACTTACCTACTATTTTTTTTTACTTAATTATTGTTAATATTTTGTTAGATAAATACCTATTAATTGTTTTACTACCTACCTAGTTTTCTACTCATATAATTTCAATTCTTTAATAATATCATGATATCTTATTAAATGTTATGTTGGTAATCTACTTTAAATTTATCTTCAATATTATTATTATATTTTTATATTCTTCTGTCACTGCTATAATTTTGACTTAGATATACAGATGTCTAGAAACCTAAGTACTAGTTAATTACCTACCTGTGTCCATTCATATTCGATTTATAGAGTTATATTGTATTAAGTACCTTGTTTTCCTACTTGTTTAGTTTTAATTTAGTATAAGTTGTTGCTTGATCCTGTACGCATGCTGTGGTACCCTATAATTATGGGAGCACTTAGTTATTAATATTGCACATTATCTTTTAAATGTATCGTGTAAACCCGTGTTGGGTATCCAATCTTTTAAAATAAAAAAAATAAAATAAATAAAAAAATAACACATGAGTGAACTTCATCAAACCATTCATTCAATTTTGCTATCTGTACTAACTTTTTCTCTTGTGGTTGTTCTATTCGTGAATTCTAAAGAATTATTTGTCTTGTTGATGCATTTTACATAAAACTAATTGAAAATTACTAATAAGAAATTGTAACAATATACTTTAGTGAGGTAAGAACTGAACACACCCCTTTTAATCAGTTTGCGACGGAATGAAATAATTTTGAGGTTATATACTGTGCATTAGGTAATTTCATAAAAATGGGCTGATTTACTCGTATATTTCAGATTCTTCTTATCTTATTAGTACTATTATATACGCCAGTTCGTTTTTCTCTACCTATCTTGAACACCAAGACCCTATTTTGACATGTTTCGGCGAATACTACTATCTGAATCTGACTCAATTATCTATAGATCTTGCAATACCTCTTACCTACCTAGTACCACAAATTAAACTATAACACCTTGTACCTAAATTAATATTCTACTTACTATACCTTTATTACCCAATTTTGTTTTTAATTGCAGAAATGGCAGCACATCTTTTCAATCGTATTGGGCAACTTGGTCTTGGAGTTGCAGTCCTAGGTGGTGTCGTAAACTCAGCACTTTACAATGGTAAGTATTCACTAAAAATAAATTGCCCTATTGTCGTGTGAAAATGTACAATGTTTCAACTTAATGATTCTCATTTCAGTTGATGGCGGCAACAGAGCAGTCATTTTTGACAGGTTCCAGGGAGTCAAGAACTTGGTTGTGGGAGAGGGCACTCACTTCTTCATTCCATGGGTGCAGAGACCCATCATCTTTGACATCAGATCTCGCCCTAGAAATGTTCCCACTGTTACAGGCAGTAAAGGTCAGTAATAATGTTTTTTGTAATCTATAAAATGATTATCATTCCTGGGAGATTTTCCCTATCTAGGCTGCAAGCAGATATGGCTGGAAAATACAAAAAAACAACAAATTAAAGCAGGCATCATCAAAATTTTCAATTCTGTGATGTAGATCCAGCTTCTAGAACTACACTGAGAACCACAAAATACTTCCACTTTTTCAGACAATACTGTAGTTAGTGAAACCCAATCTTTAAAGTTTTTAATAAGAAAAAGAACTGTTGATAAATATAACTTGTTTTCCAGTTAATTAATTATGCAAATTTGGTTAGATAAATATTTCAAGCCAAATTTGATAAATAATATGATATGCTTTTCTAAATTCATCTTGATATTGCCTAAACTAAACTTGAGCTTTTGAATTCCAGATCTCCAGAATGTGAACATTACACTCCGTATCCTGTTCAGGCCCATTCCTGACCAGCTGCCTAAGATCTACACAATCCTGGGCATCGACTATGATGAGAGAGTGCTTCCTTCCATCACAGCTGAGGTCCTCAAGGCAGTGGTTGCCCAATTTGATGCGGGAGAGCTTATTACTCAGAGAGAGGTAAAAAACTTCATTATATAACTTCTCACAAACAAAAGCTAAAAATGTTTGATTCAAGCAAAGATTAAGATCTATATTTGACAAATATTTTAGTTTAGTTGTACAATACCAGTGTGAATTTTATCCTAGAATATAACAGCAATACAAAAAAAAACAAAAAAAAATCCATTAGTATCATGCTTTTCATGCAATTCAGCAAATATCCTTCTGTCAAGGATATATAATATGGACTATATGTCACATCATAGACCCAGTATAAACAACCACCACAAAGCCATATGTTCTATTCCATTTACAACAAAATACTGCCACAATTTATAGAATAGATATAAATATTTGTAAGCTGTGTTTAATTTTGGTTCATTAACTATTCCTTCTCAACTTTATATACTATCTGATTTACATAATGTATTAACTATTTTTTTCCCAAATAAATAAATATGGTGTTCTGTTTACAGGTGGTGTCACAAAAAGTCAGTGAGCTTTTGACTGAGAGAGCAAATCAGTTCGGCCTGATTCTCGACGACATTTCCATCACTCACTTGACCTTCGGCAAGGAGTTCACTCAGGCAGTAGAATTGAAGCAGGTTGCCCAACAAGATGCAGAGAAAGCTAGATTCCTTGTAGAGAAGGCTGAACAACAGAAAAAGGCAGCTATTATTGCCGCCGAGGGAGACGCACAAGCCGCTGTCCTCCTGGCAAAGTCTTTCGGTGCTGCTGGTGAAGGCTTGGTGGAGCTTAGACGTATCGAAGCGGCTGAAGACATCGCCTACCAACTAGCCAAATCCCGCAATGTTACTTACCTCCCCCCTGGACAAAATGTCCTTCTCAACTTACCTACTCAAGGCTAATTTCAAATTCTAATTTTAGGACTGAAAAGCACAGTGTACAGTGAAATTGGGGTGGGTTCTGTACAAGCATTTGTTTACACAATGATGTATTTAAGTATGTTGCATTTGAAGAGACTATGTTACGGTACCGCCAATAGATTGTAGTCAAGATTTAGCTTTATGAGAAATTGTAATTAAACATTAAAGTATAATTTGTTGAACTATCTTTATTTTTGCCTTTGACACATTATTTAGAATACCTTAACACATTCAAAGCCTTCAACATCTCTTTCCACTTTTTAATGCCTATGCCATAATATCAGACCATGTGCTACATGTTAAACTCAGGTAGATAGGTAGCAACTCTTTGTACCAAGTAATAAAGTACAAATAGTTGTGAATATAAAACCTACAAAATATCTTTACTTAAACTAGTGTCCAAAAGCTACTTTCGGGACTGTATTTTTTTCTGCCCTGTAGGAATAAAAGTTTCCTGGTTACAATCTATTATACTTTCTAAGTTTATACAAATCAGTTTATATGTTCCAATATAATACGCGCCAGAAGCTATTAATGAATAATAGTTCTTGATAATTATACATAGAAGTACATAATGAGATTCTAGAAAAACCTACCCATAAATATAGTTGAGTAGGTAAATAGATATATAAATTAACACTTCCGATTTATATTTTACGAAAAAGCACAATAAACTTACTTAGCTTTGACAAAATCTTTTTGAGCATTATACCTTTATTTTGTTAGCATATATGTATTATATGTTTTGGAATGTGTATGTAACTTAAGTAAGTATAATTAAGTGGATATAGAAACTGCGAAGTACCTATACAAATTACTTAGTAGACAAAACTTGTGGTGACAACACCATCATATCTATTTGGCGAAGAATTTCTTCATCTAAGCTGAGTTCAGATGGCGCACTTTTAAAATCGCAAACACTCTGTTCCTCTTCTTTGTCCAAAACATAATCATGATTCAAAGTTTCTTCAGATGTTGAAGGTTCCACATTATTATTCAAAGATTCATCTTTGGGTATATTACTGGCTTCATTTCGGGATATCTTGTTGAAGAATAAATTTTCTCTGATACAAGCCTGTCTTACATAATCCATTTCATCTGCATTCAAACTCGGTGGGAGTATCAGTTTACACAAATTATCATTATCCTTGAAGCTTTTTATTAAACTGTCTACTTCTTCCTTGAATTTTTCATTAATTGAATCTTTGTCTGGACCCAAAAACATATTATTTAACAGTTTAGTTTGGTTACAAGATTCTCTAGTGCTTATTAGGAGTTCCAATTCATCCTTCATTTCTTTACTGTCAGGGGATAGAGACATTGCTCTTGTGAGTCTTTTCTCTGCACAATCATATTGTCCGATCATCCTAAGAGCTTTTGCATTCAGGTACAGAGCTTTTCCACAGTTCCAAAGACTGTTAAGTCTGTTTAACTCATTGCAAGCTACACAAGTCTTCAACGGTTTCTTCAGTTTATTGTAGCAGACAGCTAGATTCAAATATAATTTTTTCAAAAGCTTTTCTTGCACTTTTTCTTCATTCTCATCAGCCAATCTGCATTTGTGGAGCATAGCTACGGCTTTTCTGAAGCAATTAACTGCGAGAGGAAAGTTCTTGGCCTTGTATAGCACTGTCCCTGAACTATAGAGAAGTGTCACTTCTTTCCAAACTCTTTCGAACATGTTGGGTTCAGATAATATGAGCTTACTGAAAAATAAGAAAAAATAATTAGATTATATAGAATGGCAGCCAAATAGTTCCAATAATAGCTTGAATGTAACTTGTAAAACTAACCCTTGTTTAGGAGTCAACACACTCCGGATAAGTTTAATGTAGAAGGCACATTGGGCTGCTGGCTTTATTCTAGGTGGGATCCCCAGTTCTCCATACATAACTGTATGAGATAACAGGAATAGGGATAGTTCTCCAACTAGCATTGTTCTGATCGCCATCTCAAGTCCAGGTAAGATTCCATTGTCACCGAGATCAACTTCCTTAAAAAAGACAGAAATATTTGGATGTTATTGATTTAGAACACCGTAAAGTGTTAATTCCTGCTTTTCATATTGCAAATTAGACTTTTTGCTAATGTTAACAATAGGATAACTTTAACACGAAAAACAACTTACTAAAGGCTTTTGCATGGTCATAACATCAAAAGGTTCATTTTCATTCTCCCAGTATGCTGAAAACGCAACGGAAACCGTGCAACTATCATCAATAGGCATTCCTCCACCGTCTTGAAGTATCAACTTCTTTACAAATCCATTTTCATCAATAGCAGTCATTTTCTTGTCTAGAACCATGAAATCTTTTATTGGTTCTCCCATCAGATCCATGATTTTAGTGTCCGAATCAAGTTCCATTCCTTCAGCTTCATCGTAAATTGCATTAATTTGTATCACTGATCCGGTAGACTGAACCTCTCTAGAAGAAAATAAAATAATATGATACATCGTGGCTATCAAGGAACAGGCAACAGTGAATTCGTAGATTGATAAATGATAATTGTATAGCATCACCTACCTTAAATCCAAACCTTCGTCTAAAGTAATTTTTGGTCCAGTTTCCATGTTTTGAGATGTCGCCGGTCTTTTGTTTCCAAGAATTTAGTAGAGTGATGTTAGCCAACTTCGCCAAAGACACGTTGCAAGTTAGATAGGCCTTAACACAAAGGAAAGGAGTAGTTTAAAACCGGTTTCTGATTTCTGCCACGATTGAAGACTTTTATTTAGCCTTTTTAGCATTTGTCTAACAGTTTTGAATTTTTTCTAGGACAAAATTTCACACCACAGATAAAATATAAAAACTTTTTGTTTTGACAATGAGCGATTTTCCAAATGGCTTTTAAAAAAAAAAATAGTTCAAAAATAGTCGATAGATGGCAGTAGACAAATGTATCAAAATCCCTCTCTTTTTTATCTGTATAATCTATTGGTAGCTCTGTCGTGTAGCTGTCATTATCATCCTGTCACGTCCGTTTCGGTGTATTCAGCGTTTTGATAAATTTTGTTTGCTTTTATTTTAGCATTCGTGTACCTTCTTGTGGATTTTACTTTTGACGACAACAGACTGTATACTGGTTTCTGATTTCTGCCACGATTGAAGACTTTTAGCTTTTGTCAAACAGTTTTGAATTTTTTCACAGATAAAATATGAAAACTTTTTGTGTTGACAATTGACATTGAAATGCATTTGACGTTGAGCGCCATCTATAGTGTATTATAAGAACACTCCCTGGAAAATCGCTCATTGACATGCAATTGACGTTGAGCTGAGCGCCATCTATCGTGTATTCTTAGAACACTCCCTGGAAAATCGCTGGATACCAGACACGGTTCCCAACTTAGGGGGCCCCAGATGTAGGGGGTTAATAAGTGAGATGGGATTTTTTTAGGGGTTAGAAATTTTCAGGGGTATTTTCAGGGATTTTTTTACTCCAATATTTTTAAATTTATATTAGATAATAATAAGTAATACTTGTTTCTGGACCTAGTGACATCTAGTACGTAATTCTACAACCACTTTGTGGTGACTGGTGGCACTAGCACTACTGACGCCACTGGCGGTCATTTTATTGTCTGTGCACATGGCGGTTTTTGTTGTGTGACATTAGTTACTTTATGTCAGTTCAGTTCTTACTGTTATTTCGATTTTTAATAAAAAACAGCATATTATTTCTAAATCACTATGAATTTATTTTTATTTATTTATTTTTAGGGGGAAAACTGAATAAATAAGGCGATTTTAGGGGTTTTTACTCAAACTTTAGGGGTATATATATATAATTGAGAGTTGGTAACACTGATACCAGATTCGGGAGGGACAAAAATATATGATTATCCGTTCCTATAACAAATCCACACGCACAAAGTGAATGATCCCTGATCCGTAATTTGGCAAGGAATACTAGGGTGCAAGCGTGTCCATAGTTGTGATGTGCTGGATCGTCAAAAATGTATATACGCGGATACGGATATAAAGTGTTAAGAAGATCCGCGGGTAGGCGGGTACGGATTTTTGCTTTAGGCCAGGAACAGATGAACGCGCGTAGCCGCGCGTCGCCGCGCGGTTGGAGCGTTCACATGACGGCATTTGTATGGGAGCGCCCCGCGCGTTGCCGCGCGGTACCGCGCGATCATGTAGACGATAGTTACCGTTTCTATTGATCTTGTACCGCGCGGTTCGTCGACCCGCGCGGTACCGCGCGATCATCTGAACCTAGCCTTACTTTATTTTCTCACTCAATCGGTGTCGGCGCGTAGTGTTCATAAGGCTAGGAACAGATGACCGCGCGTAGCCGCGCGTCGCCGCGCGGTGGAGCATTCACATGGACGGTATTTGTATGGGAGCGCTCCGCGCGTTGCCGCGCGGTACCGCGCGATCATGTAGACGATAATTACCGTTTATAATGATCTTGTACCGCGCGGTTCGTAGACCCGCGCGGTACCGCGCGATCATCTGAACCTAGCCTAAAGGATAGCTATTTTATTAAATTTGAGTTATAATCTAAACTATTGGCATGTTAACTGACTAGAATATATATAGATATATTTTTTTTTAATAACTAGTGCACAGTTAGTTTTTGTGTAACAGTTAATTAATTCCTAATTATGAACAAACAAACTTACGACTATACAGTATTTACAAAATGTACATTGTCATATAAAATACATAAGAAACAGTTGAGCTATCTACAGACCGTTGCAAACGATCTATAGATAGCTCAACTGATCCAAATCAGTAGGTACCTACCAATCGGAAGCGTACCCAAGCCAAGACACTGGCTGCATTGCCACGCTGAATAGCAATGCTGATACGATATATGATATACGATTATGAACCCTAATACGATTACGATCTAGCCACAAAATGGGCTAATGAGTAATTTTTTACTAACTTAATTTGCTAGCTACTACTTAATATTCCCAGATGATATATTAAGTAGGTATATATAGTTAAACGTATCATTTTAGGAGAGCACGAAATGGCTATGATGCAATGCGAAAAACCTGGCGGACACCTTATAAAAGTAAAATAGAAATCATTTAAAAAATCAGGTTTTTAGTACCATGAGACTCCCAGAGCAGATGGAGCATTTTGGGAATAGATGTCATCCCTAGTTAAATAAATCCAGATAAATCTCTTCCCTCTGGGCAAAATTCTATGTAAAATGATGTTCAATAAAAACCTGTTTCTAAGAATGTCTCGATTTTCGTGGGACGTTTTTTTCCCGTAAATATAGCGAAATGAAGGCCTGTAAAAACACTATGTGACAACCCAGAGGGAAGAGATTTATCTGGATTTATTTATAGGGATGACATCTATTTCCAAAATGCTCCATCTGCTTATGAGTCTCATGGTACTAAAAACCAGATTTTTTAAATGATTTCTATTTTACTTTTTTATTGGGTCCGCCAGGTTTTTCGCATTGCATCATAGCCATTTCGTGCTCTCCTAAAATGATACTTTTAACTATATATACCTACTTAATATATCATCTGGGAATCTGATGGAACTAGGTTGAGTGTCGCTGGCTCTGTAACTATGGGTTTAATATAAAATAAATAAAAATATGTTATCATAAGATGTCGTTTTAATATAATAAGTAGGTAGGTATATAGGACGATAAACTTAAACGAAAATACAATATTTTACAATTTATGAACGTAAACCATACGAAACTATTACTATGTCGTCTATGTCATGTTTATAAGGATAAATAGTCGTCCTTGTCCTTTGCTAGGTACCTACCTACAAAACATAGTAATCGGTAGGAAATCTTAGCGTGGTGTTCTAGATTTTTCGTTCAAAGATTTCCTTAAAACAGCAATGTAGGATGATATAAGGTCATCCATTTTGTATCCCAAAGATGTCTCACAAAGTATCTTGGTTCCTCTTAAAAAGTTGCCCATTGTCATGTGGAAGAAAGTATTGCCAGACGACCAGTTCGACAGTTGCGAAAATGGATGCGTGACTAGAACATCCTGAAACGAAATAGATCTTGAACTCTCTACCAGATATTATCTTAATAGAATACTCTGCTGAGCAAAATTAATTTAAAAGCATTAATGCACACAGTGCACGACATTTGAATCCGCAACCGATCAGAGCAAAGATCGACGACCCCGCGATCACAATTTCAAAGACCCCCCTAATGAGGACCAATCACAAAACCAAACATTGGAATTCTAATAAGTGGGTTTTAGTACGGGTTAAAAATTGGCTTGCGCCGGAAGACTTCAGCCTGTACCGGCCCGTTTGCGCGCGTTTTTCAGATTCGTAAACTAAAATCTCTGTATCTCAGTCATTTTTGATCCAATTTAGAAAATAAAAACACAGTATTTTTTGGTATTTTTATGGCTATCAATCTGCGTGAAACGTGACTAATCCTCATTATCAACGCGACATTCTAGTTCGATATTTTTTCGTTAATCGTTACTATCATTGCGATAGGATGCATATTAATATGTACAACAAACATTGAACAATGAACACACATAAATTGGCAAGTACATACCCGGCTCTGTGGATGAATGACGCTAACACCATTCCTGTTTATACCAATCACAACCATCTCAGGGTATGACGGATCAGAAGTCTGCTTCACTTCGAAGAAGGCCGTTCCGAATGTAGGCATTTGATATATTTTCTTCAAAAACTGTTCTTTAGCTTCGTTTTCTGTCATCGCACCATTTCGAAGATAAGCAGACGAAATTTGCGATTTCCAGTTTGAAGCAGATTGCACACGGAGCATATCAGGAGGTATAAGATCCTCAAGCATTTGAGGTATCTGTGGAAGCACAGTCTGGTTACTACCAAACCTGGCTCTAAGAACTAGTGCTGCTAATTCAACAAGATCTTGCTTGGACGTTTTATGGTAACCGCGAAGATATTTCGGTAGCTCTTGTGGGTAGTAGAATATTTGATCCGCATATTTATCTCTACCAGGGACTGTACTAATCCAGAGTTTCTTCATGAAAAATATTTGGTAGTTCATTTGCATTTGGGAGCCGGCTGAAAACAGAAACACAAAATTATACTGGGACTTTACCAAATTAAGTTGCGAGGTTATGTGAGTGTTCTTACCTCCTCGAATAGGCCGAGTCTGCTTCATCCATTCAACCAGTTCATGAACAAAATCGAAGAAGTAGTAATTATCCGGAACAGAAAACACCTTATCAGCAATCTTTACAAACAAACTAAATCCATCACTGTTCTTCAAATTTAATCTTCCAGTGATCTGTTCACATAAGTCTCTAGCCTTGGTCGCTGAATCTACTTCGAACGCTTCGTCTGTATCGTCGGGGAAGTAAACTTTGTGGTATATCTGCATACTTCTGTGCTGGATAGCTTCGACTTCGACGACGTAAGGCGCGTACATCCTTGGTCCACTTTTCTGTGTTCTAAACACGCGCTTTAAGCACTCCTTGGCGATAGGGTGTGGTCTCGTTTTTAGAAACTCTACAAGTTCCTTGATAAGCGTTTGGCCGCAAGCAAACACACCGGTCACAAGCCACATTAGCTCCCATCCACGCTCCTCACTCAACTGTATTCTATTATTTGTCAATTGCTTCATCAATTGGCAGTAAACTTCGTCACGCAACAGTGGTTCTGCAAGTGCACATCTGAATATTTCATCAGTGTATTCAGTTGTAGACCTGGCTTTAGGAGCTGGTAAATCACCCATGTATTTTAAAATTCCGTAGTAAGATGAAACAGCAGATTTGCCAACAGTTTCGTTATCTAATAGCTTTCTCAGTAACGGCTTTCGCAGGGGTTCGCGAGAGTGCGCCCACAAATCTCCCGCCATAGCTTTCTTTGCGGTTGTCAAGGTAGTTTGCCTCGAAACGCTGGCGTAGATATCGTCATTCGGCCTGAAATGCTCCTTCGCAAACTTTTCAAGAGTGTACATCCTCTTCCTTTGAATCGTGTTGTATTTGGATTCTGCTTTTTTAGCCAAACTAACATTTCCTTTCTTGAATACTTCTAGCACCGAGCTCGAAGGCAAAGTCATTGTAGGCACGATATACACTTGCTCGGTGGGGAATAACCCCTCTTGGCCATTACAGGCCCCATGGCCCCATGTAGAATGCATGAGCGTTTCACCAGTGCAATCTTGAAGTAACGTTATCAGGTCACCTTTTTTGTATTCCAAGAACGATGACGCGTCTGAATACCCTTCTGATTCGGTCTGAGCGATCGCGTATATTGATCGACGTTTCAAGCCATCGATGAGGTAGATTATTAGAGAGCTCATATCACTTGCATCGACACTTCTGAATACAAACTCTTCTTGATGTATTGTTCGGATTGTGACTCTTCCTAAATTCTCGTATTCGTCGTCTTCATTATAAGCCACATACGTCACTTCTGCGTAAGATATTTCTAGTAGTATGTGTTCAAGTTGATCAACAATGTAAATTCCGGTCCAATTAACAGCTATTATCACTAGATCCTTGTTTATCGTTTCACCTTTCAGCTTCATAGCCTCGAAGAATCTCGAAAAAAGCATAGGCCATTTTAATTTTGCAAATATTACAATATCTTCTTTACATTTCAAAGAATCAATCTTCGATCGAATACTTTGTGATGACTCAAACGCTTTGGTCACGAGATGTTCCCATTTGGTCAAAGCAGCGTCATTAGATTGGATGAATTGATTTGGAATGTAGTTGACAATTACTTTCCGGAGGACGTTTGGATCAATCCTGGCTCCGAATTCGACGTAATGTTGCTGAGCTGCAATCATAGCTAGATCTTTCTCTGAATCACATCTGTATTCTCCGAATTTTACTCCCTTGGCCACTTGGTAGTAAATAAGATTAGTGGCTACTGGATCGTCTATTGGGTTATGCCAGGGAGTGAATACTTCTTTTCTATAAAATAGCCTCCACGGCGCGTTCTTTTCGGGTGTTCCTTGTTCTTTAGCAAACTGCTCACACTGTGATATAGCATCCATTATGTGCTCTCCTTCGCTTCCTAGCGACAGAACTTTGTCGTACAAAGTTATGTACAGAGAGAATCCAAACGTATCATTAAGTCCAATACTATCGGCAATTTGTTGGCACACCTCATCAGCTGTGGTCGCCGAATCTGATTGAATAGTCTTCATAGATTCGTCCATCAACGTAACCGTTAGTATAATAGGTTTTTTTGTTTTCGTAGCTTGAAGTTCTAACCAGCTTGGAGGTTGAGTTCTTGGCCCATTCTTAAAAGTTCTTACAAGTCTTCCTTCACAGTACGGCGCGTAGCCAGGTGGTCCAGAACGTATGAAATTGCGAAGATACTTGACAAATCGCTCTGAAGGTGGGAAACAGCCGATACATAAAGATAGAAGGATCCAGCCGCGGGCGTGAGAAGCTTTAGATGGGTTGTTAGTTAGCTGTTTGCATAGCTGACATAATATTTCATCACTGAAATAAAAAAAAGTTTCGTATACCTAAGAGATAAATTATAGGAGAGATGAACAGAAATGAATTCATTGATCATTATCTGCAGTAATTTGAATCATACTGAATTTATTTAATTGTTTCTAGCAGATAGGTACTTACCGAAGTTCTTTTCTTATAATTCCATGCCCAATGATAAAATGCAGCTTCTCCAAATTAGTGCTTCGCCGAGAGTTCAGCCAAGAACTGTACATGTCGTTTGTGAACTCATCGTTCATTAAATTCTTCATAAATTCTTCGTTAAGTTTAGTCTGCTTCTTTAAAGTTTTTGACATCATTTTGTTTTTATTGCTTTCATAAGAGTCTTTAGCTAGCAACTCCTGAAAAATGAAATGCTTGGTGGGTAGGATACCTACTTTTATTTTCGGAATTCAAAGTTAGGTTTTAATTAATTAAATCTCACCTCAAACTCTTTACTTTTTTGGAAAGCCCTTCCGACTGTATCAGTCAGTTTAGTCATAACAGGAACGTTATCTATCTTATCATCAGCATACTTTGGCTCTGCTAAATCACCCATAAACCTCAAAATGGTTACCCACAGTGCTTGGGCAGCCACTTTGTCCATCGGTGAAGGAAGTTCTAAAAGTGCATTTTTGAGAGGTTTGCGAGAGTATTGGCTCGTGGTGTTGCCAGTGAAGTAGGTGGCTGCGAATTTTCGGAAGTTGAATTCGTCGAATTGCTCTTCGTCTTGTTCTTGCGGGATCGGAATCACGCTTGCCATCTGAGGCCTTGCCGTGGACGACTGAAAACAAATTGCTGGGTTAAGAATTAATGAATATTACTGAAGCTTTACCAAATTTACTTAAATCGTCAATAACGTTTACTTAGGAACATTTTTCACTCACCACTCCAAACCCAGTGCCACGAATGGTACCTGCTGGTGTGGCACTGTCTTTGAGGAAACCAAACACGTCATCCACATATCTATCATCTATCGCGTTCACGTTTTGCTTCTGATCATCCACCATTGGCAAATCTTTAGCGATCCATATCGACCTCATCAGCTCATTATATTTCTTCTCATGGTCATCTTCAGCCGCTTTCACACCACTAGTTTTCTCCATGATAACTTTATCGCGTCTGATCTGTGCCAGTTGCGCTTTCAAAATTTGACCTTTCTCCTTTACCAATCTTCTTATCAGGTATCCTCGAGATTTAGCTTGTAATTTCTTCAAGAATATCCTTATGTTTATGAAAGTCTTTCTTAATTCCCGAGATTTGATAACAGCTTGTAGGCGCAAGTAGCCTCTTCGCATTGCCAGGTATCTCTTTCTGTAACCTCTTCCGCGGAAGTTTTTCTGGATAATCAATGCAGCTGCACGTAGTTTGAGGAATCTTCTACGGTAGATAAACCGTCTTGCGTTCGCTTGTACTCTTACCACTGCTGTAATCAAGACCTTGTGTCGCAATTCTTCTAGAGTTGCATCATGGTGATCTTTAAGGAACACTTTGGTATATCCAAGTCTGAATTCCTGGTCTTTCAGAACCATGGTGCAGATTTTCTTTGATGCGTTCTTGCAGTCTGTTTTCTCTGCTGGGGGGATATCTGGAACTATGAGACGGTAGCGGTGAACGAATTCTGAGTATGAGTGTCGAATGGGGAAGCCTGCTTGTCTGATTTTGGCTGTTTCCATCAATCCTGCATATCGTAATTGTCGGACGCAAAGTGGCCGATCGAATATCTGTTAAAGAAAAAGACAATAACTTTTTGATAATCAACTTAAATACAGACATTTTAGGGTGGCTTGCATAACGAGCCTTGTTGTTTACGGAGCCACTAAATGCATTCAGCTAATCACGATTAGCGTCTTGCACAACACATTTTAAGCGTCAAAAGGATATAAAGAAACCACAAATAACAAAAAAACCCTAATAACCTCTCGTAGATTTCGCTCAGTTTCAAACAAAACAAGGAAATCTGTTAAAAGAATTACATCATCATTCATTTCCGTTCAACGCACAAACTACGTTTCAAAATCAGTTAGTTTAAGCCAAGCTTCACGATGGCTTAACGCGTCCGATCTGCTAGCTTAATAGGTTTTGATCAATGACAGACATCCTACAGAAAGTCTTGTGCAATACAATTCGAGTTTTACTTAGGCTAATCTAAGTTTACATGGGTAAATCAGATCGTTATGCAAGACGCCCTTAAAGTTAATATAATATTTACCCGTGGTTTCTTCAATTCATTCGGTTTAATACATCTTACAAAGAAAGGGTGGCAGGCGTACAATGTTTTCATCAACGCGTCCAATGAAGTTTTGAATTGATGGCTCAAAGATACTGCCTTGCGGTTCCCACTTTGCGAACTAGATTGTATTTCATTTAAGAATAAACTTTTTAGAAATTGATTGCTCGAATCATGAATCATGTCTTTTACGTCTGCTGTAAGCATGTCTCTGTTCTTGTCTAAGAAACCTGTAAAAATACAACTCCAGTAAACATAATAATACACATTTTCCTATAAAACAATTAGCCGTTATGACTGAGATAAGTGGAAAATTTGTTTTCTGAATTCTCGTTTGTTTTTTCATTACCTTTTACTTCGTAGAAAACATCACCAGCGAAATGTTTAACTCCAAAACGATGTTCATGAGTCGATTTTGGCGTTATGTAACAACTTTTTGTACAGTGATTGTTGTTCAGCTTAGACAAAAGTGTTAAGTCTGTTCCTTTTGGAAAACGAGACTCTTCATCAATCAACGCTAGCAAATTCATTGGCTTGAGTCCTATCACATCAAGATTCTCCTGATTGTCGATGTAGGTGATATTATCCCACGTGATCCCTTCCTTTTCATACTGTTCTTGCTCAATCTTAAAGATGTGCTTCACGAAAAACTGTTGTAAGGATTCGTTGGCGTAGTTGATACACAGTTGTTCGAAACTGTTTGACTCGAACTTCTCAAAGCCAAAAATATCCAATATTCCAACAGACCCGCTTGAAAGTTGTTGATCCTTAAATAAGGTTTTGTTAATCATTTCAACGATGTATACAAAAATATGTCCGTATATTGCTTTAACCAGAGCGTCTCGGCCTTCGGTAGCTGCAGCTGTCGTCAATGTAGAAACGACTTTATCGCCGTGAGCTACAAAGGTTTTCCTCGTCAACGCGTCGCACAGTGTGGTCTTATTCACCCCTAGAAGCGATGCTATTCTGTTAGCATTGATAGAATCAGCCACATCAGATGATTCAATGTTATTAAAGTTGAATGCTTTGAATTTTAAGTTGCCGATATGTAGAATTGCAGCCAGTAGAGTAAAGACACCCCAAACCTCGTTATCAGGAAAGTTAAGAACTTTGAAAGCTGACCTGACATCGTTAAACTCGACACCATCATTGCGACCGTCACAGGTCAGCATATTCCCTGAATTCAAGTAGGCGTAATCTTCCGGTCGTCCTAGTTCAAGCTTTCTCTTTTCCTCGGCAGACAACCCTGACACCACGGAGTAGAATATGTGATAGTTCCTTTCTCCTTTATTTTGGAAGACAATGCGTGACTTTTCTAGCAAGTATTGATCGATATTTCCACCTTCGATGATTCCTTTTCTGCTAAAGTAAATGTTTACGTATTTACCGAACCTAGAAGAATTGTCGTTACGGACAGTTTTGGCATTTCCAAATGCTTCAAGAATAGGGTTGGTTTCTTGGATCTGTTGTTCGATCCAAGAATGCTTTCCGCTGGCAGCTGCCAGATATTGGAGTAGGAGCTTTGTGCTCTCTGTTTTTCCGGCACCGCTTTCCCCACTTAAAACAATAACAAATTTAAAAAGATTGTTTAATAAACCAAGATTATCTGCGATGAAAGACAAGTAGGTGAATTTCTAGTAGAAAATAATTAAGTAAGTATTTATGATTACGTAGGTACCTACATGGAGATAATAATAAAACGCTTTTAAAAGTGACAATGTAAGTCCATTTTTGTAGGTAAGTACTTAATATTTACCTAATGACTATGCATTGATTGGACGAAGTGTTCATAAGGGCCCGATAAGAATTATCACCAATAGCGAAAATGTGAGGTGGAATTTCTCCCATGCTCCTTTCTTGGTAAAATTGGATCTGATCTTTTGTGTATATTGGCAAAATTTCATAAGGGTTTATTGCTATCAACATGGATCCAGTGTAAGTCTGAAAACGAAAAATTGCATTGATCTAGTAGTTGTAGGTACTCACAAAATATTATACAGACATAATCGTAATTACGTAGTACATACCTATTAAATACACTATAGATACAATATCTCATAATGGCGATTTTGGATCCGATTTGGTCTTCCACAGGGAACGATTTTGGGTCCAATATAATTTAATATTTATTGCAAAACTCACGTAAATTAACTGCTGATTGTACCGAAGATGCAGATTCCTCATGATAGTATACTCCTGTAGTTCCCCAAGTGTGATCATGTCTTCTACCCCAAACCTCGACGTCGAATGCAGCGGTTTGATAACATCGTTGATATGGGCAATAATTTTCTTTCCATCATCATCTTGGACCTCTATCTTTTCTCCGGAAGTGTTGAGGAGCTTTACGGCCACGGGAATGTCGAATTCTGAGTTTCCCAGCGGTTTCAGCCAGACTAGGTCCTGAAATCAACAGAAAAGTCGGTGATATCCCAAAAGAATTCACAAAAGAATGCCATAAATTACTGTAGTGAAAGTACACTTAACAAAATAAAGTTGATAAATATAGGTGTAAAATAGCCACTGGAAGAATTGATATTGAAAAATAAGTTTATATTTTTAGTTTACTTACTGACAACCGCACCCTGTCACCCATTATTGCCCGCCTTTGAGATTCACTTCAGAAAACTTAAAATTACTTTCACAAAATCCATGTGTTGTGTAAATTCTGCTATAAGACTGTTGAAATTATCAGAAAAGCGTTATCGATAATAGATAACTCGTTATCACAACTATTTAAAGATAATACAAGAATCGCCTATGTTAAAAATGGAGAATTTCTGATATAGGTAATTATATAGGAGTGTCAATGCAGTGCAATTTGCCATTTGGCCAGATTTTAACTTAATTAGTGATAAGAATGAATTAATCAATACCATTTATATAATTCTTATACATTTTTAGTTGCACCAGTACATAGCTTATATTTTTATCTAGTGGGTATCAGTTTAGAGATAAGCTCTATAAACAAGGCCAAAATTGCATTAGTAAATACAATTTATTTAAAAATGTTACATTACAGGAACTTATCTCTAGTTTATTATAATTTACTTCTTTTTTTCATCTTTTTCTTTTTTCTCTGCTTTTATTTTATCTTCAGTTTTTTTATCATCTTTTTCATCTTTCTTCTCATCCTTCTTCTTATCTTTATCTTCTTTCTTTCCTTCCTCAGCGTCTCGGTTTGTAATCTTATTGTTAATTAGATTATGTAATGCAATTATTGATCTAACAAGTGCAGCGAGGTAGACAACCAATGATTGGTCATTTGTTTTAATGTAAAGGTTGTCAATGAAATTGTCATTTGCAATATCAGGTAGTAAGTTGAAGATGTCTTGCAGCTGATAAATGATTTGATGGTTCATTGGTAGTGATCCTTGGCCTACCTGTGTCAGGTAGTCTCGGATTTCACTTAGCTGGGAGTGAAGACCCCTCAGTCCAAGCAATTGGTTTGTTATTCTTTGGGACAGACTTCCTACAGTTGTGTCCTTAATATCTCGTAAAAGATGTTCGACGCCCACTTCTTCAGCTTCTTCTGCGCCAATTTCACTGGGAACATGCTCAAAGGTTCTTGTTGTTGGTGTGCCATCATCATGAACTTCTTCAACAGCTCGGTAAGCTTCAGTGGGCAGACCCAAATCTTTAGGCTTAGCATCGATGATGACCAGGACGGAGTTAGGGCAGTAACGCCTGATGAGTTCATTGATGGCAACATCGTTCTGATGCAGTTTTGGGCCAGTATGGTACCATCCTACCACTTTTTCTCTAGCATTAACTTTCTTGAACATACCATACATATTCTCCAGGTAATCATGGTCAAGGAACCACACCGATTTGTCTTTATCATCTTCATCAAAGGGCACTGGAATATAAAAATAAATTGTAAGTTACAGATTCAAGGTACATTCTATTATTTTAGGTCCTATACCAAAATAGCACAGAGACTGTTTTTAAATAAAGACCAAGTTGTAACACTTACTATGGAATATAATTTTATATACTGAATAAGAATTTTTAGGTAGTAACAAGCTATTCTTTTGACACAATTTGAATGCTCACAAACTATTGTAGTAAAAAAGGAGACTGCATCATTATACAAAAAGGAATGCCAAGTCATCCTCAACTAACCTGCAAAGCTATTTGACACATCTAGGACTCCTTTAGCTCTCCAACATCCCAGTAATACACCGACAACGCGTTTTTGGTTGCCAATTTTGCCCATTCGGTTAAAATGATCCACGACGCTCAGAAGTACCAAGGGGTGAACAACCACTTTTGTGGTAACTACTTCTTGGGCTGGCATTTTAGAATCTTTAAACACTCGCCGTTAGCTGAATCCTTTACAGTGCAATATTGTTCCCCGAATGAATAAAATATCACCGTTTAATGAAAAATTCTCACTCAGAATGCAAAATCGGAATCGTCTACCAAAACTAAAATTTGACAGTCATTTCATTTATTTCCACAGATAGACAGATTTACCATAACCACAGATCAGCTAGGTAGACTGGTAGCGATGATACAGACTGTAGATAGAAAAAAAATAGTCAGAGACTGGAACATAGAATGTTAAGTTGTATTTATGTGAGAACTAATTTATCTAAATGTAATAAATGTAAAGTTATGTTAAAGAGATGTCTTTTTTTCCTGGCTTCTTCTAAAGCATGATGATTGTAATAAAGCCTGGCTAGAAAATATAAAAGTTAGAAGTTGATTATTTGTTGACTTGACTGGTTCTGACATATTAGAAAAAAAGAAGAAGAATATGAGCTATTTCTACGTTTGTTTGTATTTTTATTTTATTATTTTCTTTCAAAATCCGTGCGTTATTGCCGAGCCACATAATAATTAATCATCAAATGAAACATTAAAAATCTGTAAAAAGTAGGTTATTATAGTCCTAAGCACCGAGCATGTCTAGCAGAACAGTCACCTTCGTCACGGGAAACGCGAAAAAATTAGAGGAATTGAGAGCTATTCTCGGTAGCAATTTCCCCTTGGAAATAATCAGTCACAAGTTAGATCTGCCAGAATTGCAAGGTGAGATGGAAGAGGTTTCAATAAAGAAGTGCCAAGAGGCTGCAAGAACATTAAAAAGGCCGGTCTTAGTGGAAGACACATCGTTATGTTTCAATGCTTTGGGTGGTCTTCCGGGACCTTATATCAAATGGTTCCTTCAGAAGCTGGAGCCGGAAGGTTTACATCGAATGTTGGCTGGATGGGAAGATAAATCAGCTGTTGCTGTATGCACCTTTGCCTATTGCACGGGTACCTGTGATGATCTTGATGTAATCCTGTTTCAAGGTAAAACAAATGGTAAAATAGTGGCTCCTAAAGGAACAAGGGATTTTGGCTGGGACTGCATTTTCCAACCAGAGGGCTATGAAGAAACTTATGCTGAACTACCTAAAGCTACTAAGAATCTAATTTCACATAGATACAAGGCTCTAGAAGAAATGAGAAAGTACTTCAAAAGTGTATAGTAATTAATTCATTTCATAGCCTTTTTTTTTTGACTTTCAGTCTGTATAAATAGATTAAAATTACATGTTTTGTTTATTTAGTTTTATAAATAAATAAATTGTTTCATTACAGATTTCTTCTTTTGATTGAATTGAAAAATTCATAGAATATGCAAGAGGATGAGGTATGTATTTGTATTTTTGTAAAAGAAGCCCAACATTCTCTCTATTTATTTGAAACGGAAATTACAGTATAATTACTCTAGAGTTACACAACTAAATAAAAACAAAATAATCCAGACACAAGAACCACCAAATGTGGAGATATAGTTTGCACTATTAGAATGCAGTCCTGGTGCAACATAGGGTTCCAAATTGGTATTATTGTAGTTCTTAAAATACCACTCCTTTCCATCCACTTGTCTTATCCTCGTATTCCCTAAACTCATGCTGTCAGAGAATCTGGTTTTAGCTTCTCTGTTTGAAACTGGTGTATAGTTATCGCTAAGACCATTATGTGCATGGTCAGCTGTGTTATGCTCCATTTGTGGCATGGTCACTTTAGTTATAGTTGCAGGTCTTCCATAATTCATTGCAGCTGCTTCTACACTCTTTGGTATTAAGACAGCTGATAGAGCTGTAGGTTGACCTTCTATATGTTTTGTTGGAGGCTTAGGAGTCATTGAAGTGGAAAATGAATATGACATGGTACTGGACTCCATCCAAGCTTGAGATATATCAATTGTTGTATCAGTTGTTATTAACAACCCATCTTTTTCAGTTGCATGAGTAATAGTGACATTTGATTCCATTAAGTTATACTTGCTCATATTGTTTGGGTCAGTTTTCTGTTCTTCTATATTCTTAGTTCTGTTATAAGCAACATGAGTACTGTTATCATCATCCACAAATGCTTCCAGTTCATGGATTTCACTCTTTACTTTATGGTTTGTTGTGTTAATATCTACTCTATTGATTGTTGGTTTTGTTGACATTTCCACTGTGGTTTGTTCTGTACTTCCTTTGGTGCTGTACCTTAATATCTCTTCTTGTCTCACTGTCACATCTGACATCATTACTGTTGGATCAGGCATGGGCATAAAACCTCCTGATGTTGTTGGCAACATTGGTGAAAACCCTCCAGTTTCAAATTTCGGTGCTTCTGTTACTTGGTATATTTTGCTGCCTTCGGCGTTTTTGTTAGCTGGCCAATCTATCTTACGGCCTGTGTTTAGTAATTTACCGACGTCAATAGCTGGTATAGGCATACCAAAGAATGTAAATCCACTGTTTGGTTTCGACGTGGCTGCTGGCTTTTGATGCGTCATATTCTTATTTCCTGCATAAAGTACTGGTATGCCGCCTACATTACTGTGAGTTCTGTTATTCATCATGCCTATTTCGTTCTTGATGCCTTCAATAACGGTCTCGTTAAGTGGATAATCTACGTAATCATCGTAGAAATAGTCAGACTCCTCGGGAGACGGTCTACCGTTGATCTTATTGGTTTGATAATTATTTTTTATTTGCGTTGCGTAATCTTTTATTTTGTCCAATGATGAGAACACCTGTGATGTCGCTAGATTTGGAAGAAGTGCTTCATTCTCGTGCATTGTACAGGATCTATAATCTTCTTCGATTGTAGCAATATTTGGACAGTCATTTCTCGAAAATGGCATTCCCTTCACATACGTTCCGTCCACACATTTTGGGCCTATCGATGATGATTCAGAAAGCCAGGATTTCAGCCAGATAATGGCGCAATTACAAATCAACGGATTTCCTGTAACAATTAAAGTCATGAACACAACTAGATACCTACATTATATCAAAGGAAATCTTACTGATACATGCATAAGTAGGTACGAAGTGTACCTTAACAGGTTATGCGCCGGCAAATATTCCTGATGTTTTGTTATGTTATAATTAATAGTTTTTTTTGTTAATACTTACCGTCAATATCTAATATCGCTATGTTATTCCTTAGTTTTGCGAAAGTGCCTTCCGATATCGTAGCCAATTTATTATGCCGTAGCGAAAGTACTTTCAATCTGGTCATGAAATCAAATGGCTGTCCACTAATGTAGCAAATTATGTTGTTATCAAGATTCAATTCCACCAACCATTCCATGTATTGAAATGATGCTCTTGTTATCTTAGTGAGTTTGTTGAAACTCAAATCTAATACTTCCAGGGAACTGAGTTGCCTCAGACCTGAGTTGTCGATGTTTGTCAGTTGGTTATTACTTAGATTCAAATATTGAACCAATGGCAAACTCTCAAAAGCACGCGCTGAAATATATTGCAGCCGATTTCCTTGCAGCTCTATGATCCTTAACTTCGGAAGGTTTGAAAATGCATGGTCGGGTATGTCAATTATGTGATTCCGTCCCAAATATACGGACACTAGGCTTGGTAGGTTTGATATCGCGTTTGTATGGATTACTTCTAAATTATTGCTGTCTAAATCAATCGTGTCTAGATTCCTAAGATTTTTGAAGCTTCCAGTACGTAGTTCTGTTATTTTATTGTGTGGCAACTTAATGCTCTTCAAAGTATTGATGTTGTTTATCGAGTTTCCATCAAAATTTTTAATATGGTTGAAACTAGCATCTAACACTTTTAATTTAGAAAGCATGTTCAATGTGACTGGTAATTCGTTGAGGCTGTTTGAAGATATGTTCAATGTCTCAACATCCAAGGCTCTATTCACTATGTTAGGGCTTATAGATTTTAGTTTATTTTTACTGAAGTCCAGAGCATGCAAAGCTACGTTTTCTTGAACAGCCATAAAGTCGAAATTTTCAATAGTATTTCCATGCAAGTTAACTTGTTTTAAATTTAAAAGTTTGCTAAAGCTTTTCGGGTGGACTGAAAGTATTTGATTGTCGCTTAAATCTAAAATTTCCAATCGTTCTAAGTCATTAAAAAACGATGTGTCTATTTGTCGCAATCCGTTTCGGCTCATGTACAATCTGTGTAAGTTATGCAAAGTTTTCATACTACCGTGAGGTATCTTTTGAATTCCGTTGCTTGAAATATCCAAAGTTCTCAAAGATGGCAGATCTAAATCTGGCGATGGTGTCACTGGAAGACTCGTTATCTGGTTTCTTTGCAAATATAACTTTTCTAAACCTCTCGGAAGACCAGGGACGAACTCTATCAGCCTGTTTGAACTCGCGTCCATTTCATACAAATTCGCTAAATTTCTAAAGGTAGCTGGATGCAGAGATACCAAAGCATTGTTTGACATATTAACGTATTCCAGCAGTGGTGACTCCATGAAGGTAATGGGATCCACCAATGTCAGCTGATTATTACTGAGATTAATTCGGCGTAAAGATGGAAGGTTATACAGTAGTTTTGGTTGTAATCGTTTGAAATAATTATAGGATAAATCCAATCCTTTGAGAGCCGGCAAATTCCAGTAAGGGCCTTCATTTTTATCAGTCAAAGAATTATTGCTCAAATGCAATTCCCGTAGAGCAGGCATTGCCATGAACGCATCTGCTTGAATATACTTTATACTATTTTTATTTAAATGTAGTCTCTCCAAACTAGGGTGACCCCTAAGAGCACCTCTTGGTATTTCCTGAAGTAAGTTATCACTCAAATCTAAAAACTTCAGTCTTGGCAAAGCGTCTAGTAATGCCCTGAATTCAGAAATGAACATTATTTGATTGCCAATGAGTGAGAGCTCTTCTACTCCACTACCCGACTGTTGCATGAATGATTCAGGGTGAATTTGGTTTATCTTATTGTAGTTCAAGTCTACTACTCGGAGCTTTGGTACTCTGTGAAAAGCACCGTGGTGTATTACATGTATGTTGTTGTTCGATAGGAATATCTTTTCGAGCATTGGTTGGTCAACAAATGCGCCTTCGTTGAGTTTGTCAATAAGATTGTGGTTAAGATTCAGAATAGAGAGCATTGGAAGATCTCTGGTTGCTCTTCCAACCATTGTGGCATCCGATATCATATTATAGTTCAGTGAGAACTCCTCCAAAGAGGGTATCAAAGATAGAGCTCGCATATGCATTTGATTGATGCCGCAATTTGTAATTTCCAATTTTCTTAGTTTTGGGAGGTTGAACAGAGCGTTCTCCTTGAGTATTCTAAGATTAGGACTTCCTTGTACGAATAGCTTTTCTAAGGTAGGTAAATTGTCAAACGTTCTCTCATTTATTGCGTTCAAACTGCTGGATTGTAAGTTGATATATCGTAACTTTTCCATGTTTTTAAAGGTAGGTATTCTTTTCAAATTATGCGATTGTATGGTTATTGCTTGAAGATTGTGTAGTTTCAATAAACTCTCCGAAGGTATATTTCTTAGATCATTTTCTACTATAAATATCTCTACTAAATCTTTTTCCTGCGTTTCCAACCAAGCCGCCGATAAGCGTTCCAGACCATTATGCCGTAGCATTAATCGTAGTATGTTCACATTTTGAAATAATTTTCCGGGCAAAGATGGAAGATAGTTGTTTTCTATTATTAGTTCATCAATTGGTTTCTTTACATGCTGGCCTATTCTTTGAATACCTTTAGATACTTGTAGTAAGTCACTATGCGTACACCTGGAATAAGAAATTAGGCATTTTATTAGCAATTCGCTAGCTTCTTATTCTCTTAAGTTTGCTTCTAAAACATACTAACCATATTTGTATATCTTCATGCCTGTTTGTGCATATGCATGGCAGTATTAATTCTGGGCTTGGGCAAATTGTTGTCTGCCCAAGTGCTGCCGCAAATGTCGTGAATAACAGCCATATGGCTACCTCTTCTGTCTTGTGAACCATTCTTCACTATCATCTGTGAAGATCATTGTAGCATATTTTAACTTTGGCACTATCCTTTTCCCAATATCTGAAATAATAGAAGAGCGTATTTAAAGATTTCGTGAAATCGACGTGAAAAAATAGCAGATATCGATAGAGGTCAAAGAGTAGGAACGATACAATTCAAACAGCAGTTGTACGTCCTTTGCGTTTAGCGTCAAGGACCGACACTAATGAAAACAATGAAAACGGGAAACAATAGCCGACACAACGCCAACGGTCCGGTGGATAAGATGCACTTTCACTACCCTATTGTATTACCGTTGGTCTATGGCTTGACTACGTCATCATTACACAATTGGTACCTAACACACTTTTGGCGGTTTCGAGGCTATTAGGAGGATGTAGGTCACTTTAGGATACGGCAGAGTAAGTTTTTAAACTACCTGAGATCAGTGTTGCGTAAGGTATCTTTGGATAATTAGCAAACAATATGAAGGATTTACACCTGAAGAAGTAAAGGAGTAATCGAGCAATGATATGATAGCGTGGAAGTAGTGCTAAAACTATCCAGGATGTTATTCTTCTAGTAGGTAGGTAAGTTTTTTCAGAAACGACGTTTCCGTCAAGACTATTGAATATATTTTTGAGTTTTCAATCTAAAGTAGGTGTGCACCGGTTTCGGTTCTTTTGATTTTTGGCTATCTCCGTAAGAGTAAGTTAGCGGTATAAAGATGGCTTACCTAGCCCATCATGCATAATACGTTTTCACAAAGCACCTACATACCGAAGGCAATGTAGGAAAGGTACTTGAACCAGCGAACCATTAAGCACGAAGATTGCAGTACAGTTATCGCATTTATCTAACTGTCGCTGAATGTCATCTCATACAGCACGAGAAACGAAGCTTTGAGATGTCTAAGTATCGTTTATCGGTATGTTTTTTTTAATATTTCAACCCTCTCTTCGATCTGTAAGTGAATCCTCGTAATGATGTTGTGTCATTACGAAAACTAATGTCTTAAATCTCGTCTCGGAAACTCCATTTTATTTGTTATGGAAATGAGATAGTTCTGTCTTTGAGAAATGCCAATTTCTCCTATACCTACACTAAGTAGTACTTACAAAAAGATATTAAATCAGGAATAATGATGGGACTTCTAGCTAAATATATAATACCTATGTAAGTAAATCTTTAATATTGAAAATGTATACGGATATAACGGTCACTTCTATGCACCTGTATAAAATAAGGCGGCATACTTACCATAATTTAATAATCTGGTTACGGATCTATGACTATTGAAGATGTAGAGATAATGTAGAAAGTCTGAAGGTTGGTTAGATCAGAAAAGTGCATTATTATTATACTTAAACTTCTGCGCAATCTTTTCTTTTTAACTTTAGAAAACTTTAATTTGAGAAAACAACCTATTTAGTTTAATTTTGCAACTATGATGAAAACTTATTTTTTTGCTTTAGTTATATTTAGTTTAGTTATATTTATATGTACCTACCTATAGAGAATGTCCTACTCGGGATAACATACTAGTTCTCAAACACCCAGTAGGTAGGTATGCTTAATGATCTTGATATGGGATTGAGCTTAGGTATTCTTGAAACTAAAAGCTGGATCTAAGTTAGAACTCATAAAAAGACCGTCTCTAAGGTCCAAAACACTAAAAACAGTACGTGCCACGGAACAGAAGCACCTTTTTCAATGGCTCTACTGTGGACTCTTCCAACTCTTGTTTGTGGTCTACCATCGGCGGCAAGAACGTGCGCTGTTTTCAAATTTGGACTAACACATTAGGCAAATTCGAATTTCACAATTCTCCACACCAGTGATTGTATTACCATGCTAGAAGAAACAGAACGTTGCTCTTCTGTAGCGTTGCTCTTATTATAAAACGCACCTTGAAGGTCCTTTTCCACTGAACATTCAACATAAACAAATTCTTCTAGAGTTCACTCTTCACTTCAGACTGGCGTAGCATATGGTAGCCAAACACGAACTGGGGATGCAGAGTCTATTTCGCATGTAAACAGACTTTCGGTTCACAGTTCGATGCACATCAAGTAACTTATCTTTCACCATTGTGGCTCGTGCTGGTGCTCGTAACTGCTAGTTCAGACGTACCAGTCGTTACGGTGTCTTTTGAAAAAAATATTCTTACCTACAACAAAACAATCTCAATGAGAAAAGCCAGAAGAATTATTTCTGAACTTGGCTATACTATTTATATGTACTTACCTACAACAAAAGAAGCGTGTTTCTCTTATGTTAGGTATTCACCCAAACTTCTAGCATGGGGCGACCGATAGAGATGACGTGGCTGCCATTGGGTGTTCTTGGGGTTGATACGTTTCTCGTTGCTGTTTATGTACCTATTATACCATATCTACATTACCTACATTTTTAAAACCCCCTCTATATCTTGAGACCGACTTATTGACATATTTTAATGTAGGCTTTTCTACTCAATTTTCGTAGAATATTCTAGTTTGTAGGCAATGTTTAGTTAGTTAGCTTTAGCCACTTTTTCTCTACGTTTTATACTCTTTGCCCATAAATTGCAAAATAAAGAATGCTAAGGTGCGTTATCTCGATTAAATCACGCGATGTGGTAACAAGGAAGGGTGGCTTGGACAATAAAATTGACTTGTCGTTTTAATTGCTCAATCATTGCACTGTACATTGTATTTTCAGTTGAGTTTATAGTAATCCTAAATCGCCTTATTTATAAGTAGGTATACATCAGAGTACGGTCCGACGTTAATGATCTCTAGCTCTACGCTCTACGTCGTTTGAAAAAATATTGTACTTTTATGATTTGACATATCAAATCATAAAAATAGCGGGAAGATCTTGTATCATAATACAAGATCTTCCCGCGACCGTTTTTGTGATCGATGCCTCCACTCTTGTGGCTCACAGATCATAAGACAAGTTAACGTCCTTTTCTTCCTAAAAGTGACTTCAATTAGGTAGAACTTAAGTCACTTCAACCTATCTATTTTCTAAGTTGAACGACAAGTTAGTCTTGTGTGATTTGAGAATCTTCCTGGAAAAATCTTATCGCTATAATTCTAAAACTTTTTGCACAACCACATTTCGTTACCTAAACCACATTTCCACAACCTATGAATCCTAAAACCTGCTCGTACCCTGTTAGCCTTGAGTTATAGCTAACTATAAATTAACAAAAAAATGAGCAAAGGTTTAGACAAAAAACATCTACAAGCTTCAGACAGACAATAAATTAAAAATAAACTAACAAAATAAGAGCCTCTAGCTTAACAGTTTATTTTTTTACTCTTCTGTAGCTAAAGATCCGCATAGCAATTTTGCAACAAATGCCAAATATAATAAGTGCGAAAAAAGTATTGCAAAACAACGATCATACGATATTACAGCAGTAACACACCCACTTCTGATATTGCAAAGGATAATAATTCCCCTGTACTTGGCACAAGGACCATTTTACGGTGATTTTATTTATGTTCATGACATGCGAATCAAGAACCTCTTGTTTACAACTTACATTCTAATTTATCGATGGCTGGTAAAACCAGTTTCAAATGCGAGCCCCCCGAAGCAACTGTCGCCTAATCTACGTCTATGTAGGCTTCCAGTTAACGTTTGTGCCACCAAGTGATTTATCGTGCACATGATGCTAAGAAATTGTATAAGGACTTCAGTGAAGTTAAGCTTTCAGTTCAGTCTAAGAGCGTATTCGGTGGAAGCGATCAAGAAAAAGCCTCCGAAAATTTTGATTACCGGTGAGTTTCGGTCAGATAAATAAATACCTGTAGAGTTGAGTTCTTGTTAATACGATAATTACACCTACAAATTTTAACATTAAAAGTAAAGACCAAGTATTATTTTAAAAGTCACTTGAAATGTAATTACTTATTCTTAGGTAACACTATTTTAGCTTCTTAATTTTTTTAAAAACAAGCTTGTATTTATTATATTAGGTAAACGAAAACTTGAGAAACTGTAAAATATCCAATTTTCATAACATCTTTATAAGTAATCTTTAATCCTTAAAACTATCCCTGCAAATAGATAAAATGTTACATTTTATTGTAGCAATTTGTATAAATACCTACTGAAATTAAATAACATGCATTCCACTCAGAGACCAACCTAACATAGTTTTCGTCATAAACGTTCCACCATTCTTTATACCATGATTTTTGAGTTTGTTTATTTTCCGATTAGGAAAACTATGTTCAAAACCGTAATAGTTTCAAATATAACATAGAATAGAGAAAAACTCTACAAAAAATAAAAACATGTTTGTTCACTATTTCGTTTTGTTTCAAACTCGAACGAATTCCTTGTGGTGCCAGGTAGTGGCAGCTTCTTTTACTAAGATTTCCCTGCATTTGGATTATTATTTTTTTACAATATAATCTAGAGCTTAGTCATACCCCAAAGTTTTAATTTGCGTCATTCATATTTTTTTCAAGTGCGAAAAACAACGCGTAATTCCAACCCAGTAGAATAATAAGTGTTTACAGTTTGCTAAACCAGTGTAGGTTCGTATTACCTCTTAACTAAACATACCACATAAATAAATATCATGCTCACCTTCCCAGATAATATTTACCATGCAGCATCTACTTAACCAGTCACCAGGACCTTCATTACCTACATTTTCCAGCCTGATTATTGATAGTGATAAACTAACAAAACTATTGTGCCAACTAGTTTACCTAGATAGTTTTGTCTTATTAGTATCTTATCTCACCTAGACTGTTTGTATTGCAGGAGGTCTAGGCCAATTAGGCGTTGAGTGTGCTAAGTACCTTCGAGGAAAATACGGCAGAGACCAGGTCATCTTATCAGATATTATAAAACCCACGGAGGTAATCGTCAGTGATGGACCCTATCTATTCGTGGACATTTTGGATTTTAAAGGCCTGCAGAAGACTGTCGTGGACCACAGAGTCGATTGGTTGATCCATTTCTCGGCTCTGCTGAGTGCCATAGGGGAACAAAATGTGCCTTTAGCAGTGAGAGTGAACATTGAAGGGATGCACAATGTGATAGAACTGGCTAAGCAGTATAAACTGCGAGTTTTTGTTCCGAGCACCATAGGGGCCTTCGGACCGGATTCTCCTAGGAACCCTACCCCAAATGTAACGATTCAGAGACCGAGAACTATTTATGGTGTGTCGAAAGTGCACGCAGAGTTATTAGGAGAATATTATCATTATAGATTTGGACTGGACTTCCGTTGCTTGAGGTTCCCTGGAGTGATATCGAGCGATCCACCTGGCGGAGGCACTACAGGTAAAACATATACCTATTTATAACATCCGTATATTATGTCACCAAAGATAAGAGGTAACATAATATTAGTGCGGTTGGTCAGTGTTCGCAACGTGGCTCTAGAGGCAACTCGACCTTGAATGAGCTAGTTGCACAGAATCATAAAACAGGTAAACGGCTTATAGCAAAGAATAGATAATAGTACTAAAGTACCTACGAAAAGGCCGGGTCGGCTGGTTTTTTCAGCTGTTATTTGTTAGCGAACATGGATTTCTTGCGACTAAACGTCCAATATTATTAAAAAATCTTATTTAAAAGGCTGATGCGCATGACATGAGAGCAAACTTAGGTACTGTTGCTAAAATGATATTTGAACCATGCTCTACCGGATGTGGAAATCATTCCCGAAACTTTGACAGTGTTACAAAAGAATATGAATACTTACCTACCTATGTAACCAACATCTTATATGAGACAATTTACATATTAAACTTTTAAAACTTTCTCTATCTTTTTAATAGTATTTTCGAGTACCTAACTTTTTACTGGTTATACTTAACACATCCTGTTTATGAATAATTTTACGTAGATTAGCTGAGTAATGCCAGATTGCGGAATATGCGTAGTCAGTAGGTAATCCGACTCTTCTTTTTCAGATTATGCTATAGCTATATTTCATGACGTGCTCCGCAAAGGTAACTACGAATGCTACTTGAAACCTGACACGCGACTGCCTATGATGCATGTGAAAGACGCCCTCAGAGCACTTTCAGACTTCCTCGAAGTACCTAACAACAGGCTAAATAGGAGAGTGTATAATGTCACGTCTATGAGCTTCACTCCTGAGGAATTAGCGGGTGCTATGTCCAAATATCTGCCCGAGCTGAAGATTTCATACAAGCCTGATAGCAGGCAAGAAATTGGTAAGTAGGTATTTTTAGTCATATTGTTGCCTTTACTTATTTGTACAAATCGATTTTCATGAAAAGTTCGCATTTTTTGATAAGTTTTGATATATCTCTCAAGACATTAAGACTCGTGGTGCTTAGCCGAGGTAGTGATTAGGAGATTATGTTAGTCTAACTTATTAATTTTCTATTACTAACCTATACCTACTAAATTTGCGTAGAAACAGTAATTGTGTTACACGAGTTAATTTATACGGTTATACTCATACCAGCTTATCTGATTTGATAAATAACTCGTAAAGTTGTAATTCCATACCCGTTCGGGTGTAACTTTATGCCTACCTCACAGTTGAGTACCTATATGCTATACGATATACATACATAGCTAGCATAGTACAGAGCCGGTAGTCAGGGTTTTACTCGAACAAGTCTCAAAAACGTTCTCAAAGGACGTGCTTGATAAAGCACGATGCCCGATCATATGCACTAAAGCTGATCTTATGAGGGCATCCGATAAGGCCATTGAAGTTGCTACTCACTGGAGTAGAATAGTTTGAGGATGAACCATTGATACGACGAATGAATAAAGCAATGCATTGTTGTAGACAGAGTTTAGACACCACATGACTAGAAGTGGACCATAAACTAAGTAGAACTAATGTGCACAGGCTTCAAAAATGGCGGTCTTCATAACTTTGTCCAAAATGATTTTGATTACTAATTTTTATCTTTTTTCTTTGTCCTGGAATGGAATCAAAATATTTTTTACTAGTCAGTATTTTGGTATAAAATATTGCTTGGTCGAAGTCGGTTTTAATTCTTAGTCAAAATAAATAAATTAATTCTAATTATTATTTTTGTAAAAAGTTTTTTTTTATGTTTACAGCTGATTCCTGGCCGCAAGTTTTCGACGACAGCGAAGCTCGTCGCGATTGGGATTGGAAACCAGAGGTCGATCTAGATAACCTGGTGAAACTCATGATGAAAGAAGTAAAAGAGAAAATAATAGCAAATGGATTCGGCAATTGAAATCCATTATCAATTGACTAGATATGGAAAACTGTAGATGTATTCCAGCTGAACTTAAATATATGATAATGAAGAGTTCTTTTGGAACGATAACCGTTTAGTTGCTTAAGTGGGCCGTAACCGTAAACATGTTTGCCTCAATTCGGAAAAAAGTGGTCGCACTCAATCTCAATACTGTCAAGTGTTCTACATATATCTAAGTTATAATAATTCCAGCAGAATTCACATTAATTAGTGATTTTGTGAAAGTGAGGTTTTTTCGTTACTTATAGGCGCTGCGCTATTTTAAGTTTTCTTAAGACGTTTTCTAACACTAGATTAAAAAAAAAGGTATTTAAACATTATGCATCAAATGTGTCAATGTATACCTACAAAGGTACTAAACTTGATTTTGTATTTAATTAAATATATTCCAGTTTAATTACATTTATAAGAATTTGAATTGAATAAAACTACAAACATAAGATCAATTCCTTTATTAAGCATACACAAAATAACACAACTTTATCTTAACTATATATTATCAAACTATTCGTTAGCAAGCAGATGATAAGCTATAAATATTATTTCCGTACCTTTATTTCAGTTTAGTAAAATTAAGTAATTCAAATTTGCATTCTTACTAATAATGATAATTATGGTGATGTATAAAATATCACTAAATTTAACACAAAATAATATTTATTTGTTGGTTTACTTTAAAAATTACTATTTCTGATTAATGGTTTATATTCTGTGATAAAGAACTATGTTAAAAATTAATGACTCATTCACACTACACAAGTCAGTCTTCATTTCGTTACTAATCACCTCATGACGATCATAAGAATACACGGATATAAAAACATCGCAGTGCTTATCAGCTGTCAAAGGGGGCTGTCAATTTAATGGGACTTATAAAACGTGTAAGTTTGTCTTGGATATTTTTTTCAGGTTAGGGCTCACTTTGCTCACATGTCATCATGTCACACATGTCATGTGTAATAACTACATTGGTAAGATCGCACAGGGATTCGTTATGGATCTTGGGTCTAATCAAGTTGGCCACCCTTGGTCTATACCATCTTCTCAGCCTAGTTAGCTTTATATACAGGAAAAAGGCTGCGGAGACGTCTAAGACAGAGGTTTTTTAATGATGTTTTCCTTCACTTTTTGATCTTATGAGTATGAATACAAAATTCAAGGGTCGAATTTGAATCTACGACCATAGAACCAGAACATCGGTGCTCAAGCTATGATATTTTTCAATGTTGGATTGAAGGGAGTACGAATAAATGTGACAATCGTAAAGTAAACGTAACGTCAAAGCATTCGATTCACATTGCGTGTCACACGCCAGCTCGACAGTCGAACGTTGCAGCGTTATCACGCAGTGTGAATCGAATACGCTGCGTTACGTTTACTTAACGATCGACATATTCACCTATTCGTGCTCATCCCTCTGAGCGGGTAAGAACTGCGTTGTTTTTAAATACAGCAACTAGACGAGCACTTTTCAAAGATAGTGTATTGACTAACATGGTTGTTAGTTATTGTCAGTTAGGCACAATAAAATTGTGAATACTTATTATCGAAGCGTGGACACGACGAAAAGTCGTGCCTACCGACTATGCGAGATTTGAACTTTATTACAACGCCTTAACGTAATTTTAACAAAATGATGTAGACCGTACCTTATTAAATTAGGCAAGTGTTAGGTACGCAGTGGCCTTGATCACTTTGAAACAATAATAACATCCACTGAAAAGTTGACAATAAGATATTTACATACCGAGTGGAAAGATTTGCTTTATTTTAACGAATTATCTTTCCAATATTTTCGTATCGTCATTTACCGAGATAAAACTGCTTTTAAAATACAGGATAGATATCTTTGTCGCAGTAAAAAATAAGTCAAACAAAAATTTACTTTAAAAAACATCAATACGGTAGATACTTTCTATAGGCTCTGATCAATCTTTCCACTCAACCTATCGACAAATAAGTACATAAAATCAACCAGTCACAGTAGGCTACTTTATTATTAATTTTGTAGTAAAGGCTACCAACACTAGCGCACTACAACTACACTACTAGATAATAAACTATGGGCACACGACACTACCTGTGCAACATGTATGGACGTAATAATACCATGGCTTGGCCCTAACACCTCACATGGCGAACTCTCCTGAGGGCTTAAGCACGAATAAATGTCACAATCGTAAACGTAACGTATTTAAGACACACTGCGCGCTAACGCTGCAACGTTCGAGAGAAAGTTGATGTAGACGCGCAGTATATCTCAAATACGTCACTGTGTCAATGCTTTTACGATAGTCACATTAATTCCCTTGAGTTATACACGAACAAGTCTCGAAAAAGTAATTTTTTGATCAAAACGAAACATCGGGTCTAAATATCGTTTAGCGCCAATATTACAGCGGAAAACGCGACACCCATTCATGGTGGACAAACCACCTGTCCGCACAAAGCGGTTTGCCTCAACGTTTATTTTGAGGACCGCCAAGGAGTGGAATTCCTTGCCGGCGTCTGTGTTCCCAAATGCCTATAATTTGGGCACCTTTAAGAGGATAGTGAATAGGTTTTATCTAGGCAAACGCGCTACACCGTAGGCCGCATCATCACTTAACATCAGGTGTGATTGCGGTCAAGCGTTTGCCTAAAATATTAAAAAAAAAAAAGCGTAACTAATACTCGTTCGTGTAAAATTCAGACTGCGCGCTCTGTATCGACTCGAAAATTATACACAGCTCTACTCTGAATTATATTTTGTTTATTAGATCGACTAACTAGCTAATCGATCGACTATATTGCAAACGGAAACGAAATAATTCTCAGACTACGCTCAGTAAAAAAGTACTACGTCATAAGAATATAAGTCGGTTAATAATAAATCATTATGATTTAGCCAATTCGACAGTATTTAAGCATTTTGATATTGTACGATACGTTATTTTTCTAAAAAGCTTCATGTAAGTAAACATTCTTATAAGTCAAAAGGGGGATTATTACCAATGCTGTGTTTTGAAGAATATCAAACTTTTCGGACTTTTATAGATATTATATTACATCTGTATATCGGTTACCAAATCCGTATTTCAAAAATAAGTACAAATGAATTTAAGATAACTCGACAGCGGAATTTCTTAGATCTTTAGGTGAAAATATCACAAATATTATTTACATATACAAGATTAAGTAAACAATATTATTTTGTATATGTTGTATTTTTTTATTATTATTTGTCAGCCTGTGTATATTACAATTATTGCAATAAAAACAGTCAATTATAATTATAGTCAACAGTCGATTAAAATTATACAGTTTTCTAAACGAATCTAGCGAATATTGCACTATCAATTATTAAAATTTTGTTTATCACTTAAATAATCATTATACAATGTTTTTTTAGGTTACTCGTTCATGGCACTTTAAAAATTACTAAATAAAAATATATTAAGGTAATTTAGGAGGAAAATGAAATATTAGAGCAGAAAACAATAAAGTCGTCTTAAAAAAATCCAATGAGTATAAAAATACCAAAATATACATAACATACACACAAATACATATAAACTAAATAATCAGTAACTGTACAAAAACTTACATAATAATAACATTTTATTAGCCGGTTGTCTAAAAATATGTGATGACTTTTTGGGCATGTGCGTATTTAGTAGGTAATAATGGGCTCGTTGCCAAACAAATCATCTAGGAATATGCTGAGGAACGAAGAATAACAAGATATAACCGCCTTACATATGAACTTCCATCAGATTGTTGCATTACTTAGGGCTATATTTCACCGGGACGCCATGGCGGCGCAACCAGTCGCCGCCACCAACAAAATGTATACAGCTCTATAGAGAGTTACTCACCTGGTGACCTGGTGTCCGTTTGGTCCCGCAACCAAACGTACATTTTGTTGGTAGCGGCGACTGGTTGCGCCGTCATGGAGTCCCCGTGAAATATAGCCCTTAATGTTCTAAGAAAAATAAGCCAACTTCCCATAAATATCAAAACAACCATTTTCAGTAGGCAAGGTATCTATGCAAAAAATTATCAAAATTAATGTTTTGCAACTAACTCTTTAATGAGCCACGATCATAATTATTAAGTAACTCGTTGCATTAAGTATAGTCATGATATAGCATTTACGGTTTACTGAGCATGACCTTGCATAACGAACGGGTAAAGAAATCGTTTCTGTAGTAAACCTGATTTAAAGGCACTATAGACTATGACGTCACTGGTTCTCATCCGGCTTGAAGGACCATTTTATAGGGTCACAAAGGTCAGTGTAGTTGGAGTTGATTAAAACCAGACCAGATCATTTATCGATGAAGTGAAAAGATTTATAGATGATCGTCTGCGGTAATTAGTTAATGTAGCGTATATTCTTAGGTATTAGTTTGAAGAAGTTTGATACATACAATTGTACGTACATATAACATATACATATTTTATATTCATTTTGACACATTCAATAGATTTCGTAAAATTTATTTTAGTCAATAAAACGCAAATTAAATATTACGTCTGGAGTAACGACAGTCTTTTGAATAACTAAAAGCGGATTTAATAAAAATTGTACAATTGTAGGTCATATACATAAAACTAAGGTAAAAATAAAATTAGGTAAGTACATAAAATAGAAATGCAACAATTACAATTTGATTGGAATACAATAAAATATAGCGAAGATATAGGTAAGAATAATATAATTAATCAAACGTTAAAAGATAATTAATTAATAACTTAAAAATGTATGTTACTGAATTTTAATGTGAACAAAACTGAAATTAAGAGAGCCAAAGTGTGAAAAATTAAAATTCTCATTCCGTAAATACCCAAACCTTAACTCTTTGTTTGTTTTTAATACAATCATGACCCCTGACTTTAAAAACATAGGTCTCAACAAACTTCTAACAAAGCGAGGAATATTTGTCATATCTTATTTTGTCCCCTCTTGGACTCTTGAAATAAGTCACTATTAACATTTAAATAAAAATATTTCCTGATGCAGGTTCTTTAGATTATTTATACAGCGTAAGGGATTTTTTAAATCATGCCCGAGATAATTGGGTTTTTTTGTCAGAATAGGCCTTTCTAGCATCAATATTATCCTTTCCGCCTAAGTCTTATTAATAGAAAAAAAAGTATACTTAATACACTTCACCAGTGCTCATATAATGATCGAATATTTGCCGTTACATCAACATTTACATAATTTTATTATTATAAATTCGCGTTCACTCCAATGTATGTTTACTATGTGTAGGTAACCAGCCTGTAAGTACACACATTATGTAAACCTAACGCGGTCGATTCACACTGCGCGTCAATGCCAGCTCGATCACTACTCCGTACAGAGCCACCAACTTAACTGTTCAGGTGGACAAAATTGGAACTACATTCCGCTGTCAGTTTCTGTCCAGTGTTAGTGCTTATTGTTTCGATTTAATTATGAAAAGTGCGAATAAAATGCTGAAATCTCTCAGAAGTGATGCGCAGGAAGTTATTCTATAAGTTTTATTTTATATGAAAGAAGAGTAACGCCTGCGACACTAGCGACGCCGTCAACTGTAGCTCTACCATGAGTTTTTACAATCTATACTCGCTAGCGTCTGTAGTTCAAAAATGTATGAAGAGTTGTGAGAGCGCCTCTAGCGTATAGTTGGGAACTAAAATTCGTAATAGGTACTAATATTTACGTAACTACTGTAGTAAAGTCAGGCGATTTTACTGTGACAACTCATGGTAGAGGTACTGAACAAATAGATGGTGAGACTGTACTTCATAATTGACGCAGTAACATGGTGTATTTATTGCGTGACTTAGGTAAAACAACCTTGACTCATCTTATTAAATAGCAACTTGCCAAGAATAAATAAAAAAATCCTTTTTTCGTAGTTACTAGAGAATTGGTTTGAGGAGGGATTTTGACCATAAAAAGGATTTTTGTCGCTTTAAAAAGTAGACCGCTGACAGAAAATTTTGGGACATTCTTTTTAGGTGTTATTTGTTAATTTTTGTCTACCGAAAGAATATCAAATATATATTAAAATTAGGTTTGGCATATTTGCAGCCTATTTTTATGTAAAAAACAACACGTTTCTATGGGCTATGGAAATCGACTTAGCCGAAAGTGTTTGAATTTTATACTATAAAATTTTTTATGAATAATTTCTCCTTTTTGTATTTTTTTATTGGTCAGAGTTTACAATAATTATTATGATAAAATTTATAAACTTTGTTGAAGATATTTTTTTATATTAAATGTACGTTTATTATCGCTTCGACGAAGAAATCAATACATTTATTTCCTAAGACCACTATCTAAGATTTAAATTGAATTTTGGAAAGTTTAAGTAATAGATGTAAAGATCTTAGTTTTCGGACTAGATTTTGAAAACAAAAATGGCCTTATACTATAATTTACGGTCAAACTATATATAATTTCAAATATAATTTTTGTTGAGTTTATGAGCCACAAATGACTCAAGAAGGTGACGAATTGTAGTTCTTTCCTTCAACTCTAAGAGCTGGTTCAGACACGGCGGAATCCGCGCGGTTCCAAACCGCGCGGGTCAACCGCGTAGGTCTTATTTACATTAGCGCCTATTCAGTCGTTCACACATGTCCGCGCGGATTCCGGCGGATTCTGGCAGATTTCCGCGCGGATTCCGCCGTGTCTGAACCAGCTCTTAAGTCGTCGGTCCTATCCTAGTACATCACATGTCAACTTATAATCTAAAGGTATTATCATTCTACGACCAGCCGAGTTCGTTTGAGACTCATATAGATCACTGATGTTTGGCATCACATTATCTAACACAACAAATGTTTGTAAAGATGAAGTTGCCTGTCGCATCGTTCTGTCTCGCTCAGACATCTTACAACTAAATATGCAAGAACGGGACGCATATACGCAAATATAACGTGGACACTTACAAAAACAAGCGAAGTACGAGTGGTACGAGTATCTTATCTGTCAGATCACTCTATCTCGCTCAAACCTTTTACAACTAGATGTGCGAGAACGAGACGTACGTGTAACCTATACCGACAGAAGACAAGCGAAGGAGTAAGAGGGGTAGGAGTATATTTATCTCGCTCGCACTCGGTCAAAGATATAGCATACTCTCTTCGTCTAACAAATACGACGTGTTTGTCTTGTATGTCGACGTTATTCATCGAAGTTTTTCTTCTACAACAACAGCCTAACGCTTTCAGTGGTTATTTTCAGTCTCGAAAGAACTCAGCCAGTCGCACTGGCTAGAATTATGTCATCCGTCATAAAATCTTTAAAAATGACTCATCATACCTAAATAATTGACTGTTTTTACTCTGCCTTTAGATGGTCCCTGTTCCCGTTCAGTTCTTTGAGACGTTGCCTTAATTGCGCTTTCTTGATGTTGGTCATTACTTGCGTCGATTGATATAGCCATGATCCCTAAAACACGACATAAATTGATTAAACATGAGGCTATAGGTACATATTCATATAGCTCGTAAAACAAAAAAGGCATTTTTTTGCTAGTTAGGTACAATTTGCTAGTTAGGTACAAATAACTAAAAAAATACAATGACATTGCTTTAAAACCAGTCGGCATTAGACAATTTCGGTAAAATAAAATGAGACATATTTTATTTATGAGTCTGCAGCATTCTTATGTTCCAAAACTTAATATTTATCTCATGTTCCGAAATAAAACGATTTTGATTGATACTCAATGAAAACCTAACAAAAAAACGGCTCAATTTTAGGCGAGACTATAGGCGCAGAATTAATAAATTATTGAAACCTGGCAGTTAGTAACGTTAGTCTATCAAGTTATCGAACGAAATCGATATTGGTAGAGGCCAAGGCTAATTGAACGTAGGTATACTGGGGATGCGTGTTTGATATATTAAATTAAAAAAAGGTAGCACTCCGGGAGTGCCGGCAGAAGTGAAAGCTTCAATATTAACGTTGTGTTTAATTATAAGTATAAAAGTACTATCATTTATGAAGTAGAATACAATGTTTATTTATTGTATTTACTACACAACAGTCAAGCAATCAGCTGTCACCATCCTTGGATACGCGTGGGACGGTAGAAAGAGTGGGAGATACTAGTTCCTATCCCTTCCCCTCGATCTTACGCTTTTTCGATCAGCATCACGTGACCCTGACGCGAGTTTCAAAGTTTTTACCCATACAACAAAAAGTGCTCAGCGCCGCTAAAGAAGTTTTCGCTTCAAAAATATTTTCTTTGCAATTTAATAATATTACTTTGATATTTTTTGCGTGATAGCTGATGTTATTATATATATAAAGCGATTTTGATGATCTTGAACTTTAAAATGAGAATTTTTCAATTCGGTTCAGGCGTTTTAAAGTAGGTAATCTTTAAGTACAAGTCGGTTAAAAAGCCAAGAATAATAGTATTTACGTATTTTCAAACAACACAATGAAAAATACTATTCTAATCTAAATTATAATAAAGTTTCGTAAACAATATTCACAAATTAAAAAAAACGTTTGTTTAAAAAATGCGTTATTATGGGCAATTAATCTTTGCTGGATGTTAATTTTTTTTTTTTTTTTTTCCAATTTTATCTGCGATCAGTTGGAGTTACTATGAGCAGATGTTTTCTCGTTAGTAGCGTGCAACACACCCTTTTGAAATAAGGGGTGCTCTACATTATAATTGGGTCATACAACAGCATGACATCCTTTCTCTTGAGTCGCCTCATGTAAGTAGGCCTGGTGAGATTTTGTGCCAGTTCATTGGGATGGTTCTTTAGTTTGTCTTGGTAGGCTTGAGCAGTGCTCCTGATCTCTTCTGTTACTGTTTTTATCTTTAGGATGTCATGCAACTCTGCAGTTTTTATGAACCAGGGAGCATTGGAGATGTTTTTTAAGACACCATTTTGAAAGCGTTGTATTATATTAATGTTGGATGAGCAAGCAGTACCCCACAATTGTATTCCATAGGTCCAGATCGGTTTTAATATGGTTTTGTAGATAAGTAGTTTGTTGTCAACAGAAAGTTTTGAGTTTCGCCCAAGAAGCCAGTGCAGCCCTCTATATTTTAGGCCGAGTTGGTCTCTTTTCATTTGGAGGTGTTTCTTCCACGTCATGCGGCGATCCAGATGCATGCCAAGGTATTTCACTGTATCACTGTGTGGGAGCTGATGGTTACCCAAGTTGACAGGAGGGCAGTCACCCTTTCTTAGTGTGAAGGTTATATGCACAGATTTCGAAGCACTTGCTTTGATCCTCCATGTTTTCAGCCATTCATAGATCTTATTAAGACTCTCTTGCAAGAGGTTTGATGCCTCGATGGGATTTTTGCTGCTAGCTAGAATTGCTGTATCGTCGGCATAAGTGGCAATTGTCACACCTGGCGTTTTAGGAAGGTCCGCTGTGAAAATAGTGTATAGAACCGGTCCCAGAACAGAACCTTGTGGAACACCAGCTGCTAAATCGTAGAAATTTGAAGTTTCTTCACCTTCTTTAATTTGAAAGATACGATCTTCGAGGTAGGAGCAGAGTAGGTGATAATAGGTATGTGGTAAGGATGATTTTATTTTACAGAGTAGGCCCTCATGCCATACCTTGTCAAATGCTTGTTGGATATCCAGAAAAGCTGAAGAGCAATATTCTTTGTTTTCCAGTGCACTTCGCACGGTGTCATAGACTCTATGAACTTGTTCTGTGGTACCATGTCTTTGACGAAACCCAAATTGGTGTTCAGGAATGACTTTTCCATTTATAAGGTGTACAGACATTCTGTTTAGTAGTACTCTTTCAAACAGCTTTGAGATCACAGGTAAGAGGCTTATAGGTCTGTATGAGCCAACTTCATTTGGTGGTTTGCCTTCCTTGTGCACCATTATTATTTGTGAGACCTTCCATAAAGATGGAAAATGTTGTGTTCGTAGTATACCATTGAATAGTGTAGTCAAGTATACAATGCCTTTACGAGGTAGCTGCAGTAAGACCTCTTTTGTTATTAGGTCGAACCCTGGTGCTTTTTTGTTATCTAATAACTTTATTTCTGATTGGATTTCAGCAGGTGTTACAGGTTTGATTGGTAAATCCAGTTGAAAATTTTGTTTGAGGGTCGTTGTATCTGCTGGTACAGAGTTGGCATCTCTTTCGTTTGGTATAAATACCCTTTTAAGATGGTTTGCAAATGCTTCAGCCCTTTCCAGTCCTGTTCTAGCCCATTCGTTGTTATGTTTTTTTATCGGTTGACTAACTTGTTGTGGTTTATTAGGATCATGTTTTATTGCTTTCCACAGAGAATAATTTGTTGCTTTAGTGGCAGTTAAGGACTGTATGTGGTTTTGCATGTTTTCTTCTTCTGTGTTTTTTAGCAAAAGTTTAAGATCGAGTATTGCCTTATTTAGGGCTGTTTTGTCTTGGCGGCACCTGCTAGTGTGCCAAACACGGCGTAGTCTGCGTTTTTCTTGTATTTTTTTCCTTATTTCCCAGGGAACATTTTTCTGTTTTATTACGTCAACAGGTTTTTGAGGTGTGCATTTCCAGCAAGCTGATTGTATTATACGGGTTAAATACATGGTAGCTTCATCAACGTCGGTAGAGCTTTTGAGAGCAACTTTAAGTTTTAGCGCCTCATCAACAATGTCCCGGAAAGAGTCCCAGTCTGTTTGTCTATTGTAAAGAGGGGGAGCTTTGTGTCGTAGCAGAACCCTAGTGCTCATTTGTAGAATGACTGGAACATGATTTGAAGTGCCGTCAAGACATGTCATTGTGTTGAATGAGTATTTAGATAAGCCTTTTGATATAAAAAAGTCTATAACATCTGGTAGTCTGAGCGGATCCGTTGGCCAGTGCGTGGGTTCAGATGGAGAGAAAGATACTAGGTTGTTCTCTAGCATGCTGCTTTGAAGCACCCTTCCTCTTGTTGTTATGAGTCTGGAACCCCAGTGAGTGTGCTTGGCATTCCAGTCACCACCAGTTACGAATCTATTGCCCATTGTGGAAAAATATGTATTCAGGAGGCCTTGTGTAAATTTATGTTTAGGAGGGCAGTAAACTGCTGATACATTAAAACAACCATTTTTGTCCTCTACTGTTATCGTTGTAGATTGAATTTCATCAGTTTTAAATTCACATAGGAAGTGATGTTGTATTGATGTTTTAATAATAACTGCAGCACCCCCATGTGCAGTGCCATCTGGATGATCTGTTCTGTAAATATTAAAGTTACGGATCTTTATATGGTGTTTGTCTGTAAGGTGAGTTTCCGATATAAGAAGAATGTCCAGATCATATGAGGCAATGAGCATTTCCACCTCTTGCTTATTAGGAGCTAAGCCATTGACATTCCAGGTTGCTACATTAAAAGTTCTTACTTGAGAGTTTTTTCTACAAGGACCACTATAAGACTCATCAGGGAGCTTATTTGCTGGAGTAGAAAATCTATTTTCTCGGCTTGTTTTGTAAGTAGGTCTTGTAGGACCTGAGTTGGCTCCACACCCTTGGAGGGTAGTGGTGATGGTGCTGGTTGTGTTTTTGTAGCTTCAGAGTAAGAAGCTTTGTTGGCTTGTTGGGTTACCCCTAACGTTATACAAGGTTGCGCTTGTTGCTGCATACTTCTATTAGTCTGGCTATCAGATACATTTGTTCTAAGGTTTGTTTTTTCCTTATGCCAAACTGTAGTTTGTTGAGGCTCTGGTTTTTGTGTTTGTTTTTTTTGTTGGTGTTGGGGTAGCGAGGGGTATTCTACTTTCTCTACTAGATTAACATCTTGGTTTTTGTCTTTTTGTTGGGTAGGTATGACTTTAACCTGGCTAGGATAGTACTCACGTTGAGGCTTTTTTCTTTTCAGAATTTCTTGGTATACTTCACACCCTTTATAGTTTGCAGGATGGCTGCCGGTACATAGTGCACAAGTTGCAGGTGTGTTACGGTCTGTTTTAGGACATTCTGAGGTTTTATGGGAGTCTGCACATTTCACACATCGGTAGGGTCTTAAACAGTTGTTTTTGGTGTGACCATATTGTTGACATCGAACACATTGCACTAGAGTATTGCGCCTTTTAGGGTCTTCAATAACTACGGCAGTGTTGTATATATATTTTAAGTTTTTTATTTGTTGGTTCTGTGGGCCCGGTTCTAAGTTAACAAAAAATGTAGTGGATGGCTTTTTCTCCGGGCCTATTTTAGCATTAATGATTTGACCTCTGACCTTGTTTCCAGTATTTTCGATGTCTCGAGCAATTTCACTGACCGGGGTTGAATGATGCAGGTTTTTAATAACAATTCTCACACACTTTTCTTCCTTTAAGGTGAAGGTATGGCCAATCAGATGTTTTTCTCTCACTATGGACATGAGTTTTTTGTATACTTCTGCGCATGTACAGCTTATTCTCAGCTGTTCTTTGGACATAATTTTGATTGTGTAATCTTTCTTATCTAACGCTGTTTCGATTGCTTGTTGCAATTTGCTGATGTCTTGTATGCCATAAAGGATCAGTGGCGGTGGCTTACTGGTTTTTTTTGTCGTAGTATCATCCCCAGGGACATCGACCGGAAGCTGGGCGAAGCTGTTGTTGATCGGGGTGTGTGGGGGTGAGGGTGAATCGGGGTTACGCTTGCGTTTTTTGTGGCCCAAAGTGGGTGCCATTTGCCATTCGGGCTGTTTAGGTTTATCTTGTTGTAAACTAGGTATTTCAGGGTTGGCCGTTGGTGTTCCAACAGTATTGCTTCTATGAAACAGAGCGGGGTGAAAAACTTGTTGCGTCAGTTTTTTTTGGATTCCTTTCGAAGTTGTTTGGCTAGTAGAAGGTTGTACGGGGGTTTGGGGAGCCTCCCCGGACATGTTTTCTTCATTTCCAGAGATTGTGGACACACGATTTTAACAATAAATGTATTTTCTTTAGTGGAATTACGGCAAAGAAACTTGCGGGTTGGTGAAAAAAAAAAGTTCAGTTTTGTTGTTTTGAGATTCGCGTAAATTGAAGTTTATAAGCGGAGAAAACGTTTACACAATCCTACAACACAGTAAACTACACTTTTCACAACTTTTCCAGCACGAAAACTAAGCTTTTGTACTGTTTTAACAATTTTCTTCACTGGCGCGTAACGGCGCGCTTGACAGCTGTCAACCGACTCTGCTGGATGTTAATTATATAAGATACAATGACTACTTACCACCATAATCATGCAGTTGAGAAGAATCGGTATGGAGAATACAACGGATATAAAAAGTCCTTTGCTATCGAAGTACTGTTGCCGTGAGAATAACGCCCAGTTCCTCGCAGCCACCTCGTTTATATTCTCAGAGAAGTACACAAGGAGTACTGAAAAATAAATAAATATCATAGACATTATACAAGGTACTGAAAAATATTGTTAGTTTCAATGGTGTTTTGTGATTTCCCATTTTTATGTTCGTATTATTTTAAAAGCATGAAACATTTATAGAATGTGAAAATTCCCGATCCGAATGAGATACTTAGTTTAGACAAGTATTTGGATGATCAATCTGATATAAACCTTTGCAATGACTTTATTTATCAAATAAAAGTAAAAACAAACAGTTCACAATGTAAACCTTCTAATAATTAGTTTTTTTTTTTGAAAATACTTTATTGCACATAATTATACAAATGTACAGAGGCGAGCTTAATGCTAAAAAGCATTTTCTTCCAGCGAATTAATTAATTGATTAATTTATAATTAAAAAATAATCTAAATACAAATGAAATATTCATGTCTAAATTATCATTAAGTAGATAATTTTGTAGGCATAATCATAACAATTTTGATAAGACAAAAAAAACCAGATGTTCCAATATAACTTTCAGAAAACGCATCATGTATAGTTTATTTAACTTTAGTTTCATATAGTTAGTAGTGTAGCGTTACTAGCTAACCTTGGAATATTAAAAACTCGGAACAAACCTTGAAGAGATTTTTGACTTCAACACTCAGAAACATTAAAAGATTATCAACCCAAATGAATATCATGATGACGAATTACGATTTATTTATGTTATAGTGACGTATCTCGTAAATACAAAAATAAAAGTATCTAAAATGAAGCGCGATGCGTTTCGCACATCATTTGAAACGAAGTTATGAAGATAATGTACAATCAAATTTAGATGTTTATGACAGGCGTCACAGCTCAGTTGGTACTTGTAGTAGCTTTGCCTTCCATGCTGTGGGTTGTGGGTTCGATTCCCACACAGAGCAAATGTTTGTGTGATGAACATTAATATTTGTTCTGTGTCTGGATGTAACTATGTATTATATGTATTTACAAAAATGTATCTAAGTATTATATCAGCAATCTAGTTCTCATAGTGCAAGCTTTGCTTAGTTTGGGACTAGAAAGTAATGTGTGAAATGTCCATGCATGGAAGGCAGAGCAACTACCAACTGATTGAGAATTATACTCACATAATATTATGAACAAAACAACTTGAAAGTTTCCATAGTTCCTGGTGGAGATTGATGTGAATGTGACTATTATGTGGAATGATATTAGAGCGATAAGCCACGGATCTCCCCATTCAATCTGAAATTAATAATAAATTATAATTAGTTTTAAGGTTTCCTGGAAGAGATTGATTTTAGCATTTGAACATACTGAGTTAGGTATTTTGAAGTTTTTTTTTGTATTTGAGTAGGTACTACTTGCATACTAAAAATGCGCAAACTTCTAGTACCAAAAGTGCATAGTAGTAGGTACCTACTACTTATAATAAATAATTATAAGGTCTTAAGTACAAGGCCATAGTATAATAATTATAAATAAATAATTATACTAATTCTATTAAATAATAAATAATAATAATTGACGACCGATGTGGCGCGGTGGGCGATGGTCCGCCTGCGACGCGGAAGGTTGCGGGTTCGATTCCCGCCTCGGGATAAATGTTTGTATGTTCTGCAAATATTTATTCCGGGTGTTCTGGGTATTATATGTATAATAAAAAATATCTATCTATGTAATGTATTATATTAAGTATGTCAGTCTTCTAGTACCCATAACACAAGCTCTGCTTAGCTTGGGGCTAGATGATGTTGTGTGGATTGTCCAGCATTATTTATTTATTTACTTATTATTATTTATTTATTATACTATGGCCTTGTACATAGTATACAATCAACATAACTATTGCTAGTTTCCAGTTACTAGTCAGTACTGCATTGTCATTGATATAAGGTTTAAAATATTTGCATATTTCAAATTTACAAGTGTCAAGAGGTCAAAACCAGAATAAAAGACTCTACTAATACATCTAGCTAGGCAAGAGTATGCAAGAATAAATCAATAATATTTAATATGCTTGGATATTTTATTTCGCACAACGCCATCTGGTCTTCAACTTAGTAAAGCTTGAGAACCAAATTGATAAGTTAGAGTTTGATGTACCTAGTAGTTGAGATTTGGTTCAGAACCAAACATTTAAAAATGTACCTATGTATGTACAGTATACAGGGTGTAACAAATGAGGTGGACCAAAAGCAAAAGGGCGATAGGGGAGCTCAATGGCTATCCATATAACCCCCATGTATGTTCAGCGATATTCAGTCGTTCAAAAGTTATTCCCACTTTTATGATTTTTTTTTTCATTAACAAATTTTAGGTTAGATTTCCCAAGTACACCCAAACTATTAGGGCTACAAGCGTAATTTTTTTACACCTTGTAGCTTAATAGTAGACCTTTCGTATTACAATACCAGTTTGAGTCGTTATTTGATTGATTTCCAAATAAAAAATAATCTTTACAGAAAAATCCGAAATCTGAACTTCCGCGAGAAACTTTAGGAGCAATTTAAAAAAAAAACTTGCTGAATATTTTTTTCTACAACCTATCTTAAAAACTTTCTCCATTTATGGAGCAGTTACCCTGAAAATTTCATAAGGCTAGTACAGAAGCATCATGTTAAAAAGTGAACTCAAGTGTTGTAAAAGTGCTGAAATCAACGGTTCAATCGACCAACACGATGGTCCGGGCAAGTCTCAGATTGTATGCCACCCCTTCTAATCAATTGCTCTTGGTATATTCTAGCAGCCTCTCGAGCGTTTCTTTGAGCTACACCATGACAATAGCACATTTCTGCATATCTACGAGGAGAATATGGTATGATACACTAATCGCAAAGTTTGTATAGTCTAATTTAAAAAAGTAATTTTTGTATCAGGGGTTAAAAGAAGCGCGGCCACTCAGGGGTCTTAATTAGGATGATTTTTACTTTAACGAAAACGGCGCGCTTACGGACTATACAAACTTTGCGATTAGTGTATCATACCATATTCTCCTCGTAGATATGCAGAAATGTGTTATTGTCATGGTGTAGCTCAAAGAAACGCTCGAGAGGCTGCTAGAATATACCAAGAGCAATTGATTAGAAGGGGTGGCATACAATCTGAGACTTGCCCGGACCATCGTGTTGGTCGATTGAACCGTTGATTTCAGCACTTTTACAACACTTGAGTTCACCTTTTAACATGATGCTTCTGTACTAGCCTTATGAAATTTTCAGGGTAACTGCTCCATAAATGGAGAAAGTTTTTAAGATAGGTTGTAGAAAAAAATATTCAGCAAGTTTTTTTTTTAAATTGCTTCTAAAGTTTCTCGCGGAAGTTCAGATTTCGGATTTTTCTGTAAAGATTATTTTTTATTTGGAAATCAATCAAATAACGACTCAAACTGGTATTGTAATACGAAAGGTCTACTATTAAGCTACAAGGTGTAAAAAAATTACGCTTGTAGCCCTAATAGTTTGGGTGTACTTGGGAAATCTAACCTAAAATTTGTTAATGAAAAAAAAAATCATAAAAGTGGGAATAACTTTTGAACGACTGAATATCGCTGAACATACATGGGGGTTATATGGATAGCCATTGAGCTCCCCTATCGCCCTTTTGCTTTTGGTCCACCTCATTTGTTACACCCTGTATACATACTACATATGGCACTATTTTACCATTTTTACACATGAAGGTCATTTAAGTTTACAAATTATTTTTCCTCAATTATTGTGAAGTAATATTTTGTATTGTTATAAGTAATAGTTTGTTGTGTTGTGTGGACTTATCTGAGTTTAAAATGGAAGGTTGCGGGTTCGATTCCCGCCTTGGGATAAATGTTTGTATGTTCTGCAAATATTTATTCCGGGTGTTCTGGGTATTAAATGTATAATAAAAAATATCTATCTATGTAATATATTGTATTAAGTATGTCAATCTTCTAGTACCCATAACACAATATCTGCTCAGCTTGGGGCTAGATGATGTTGTGTAAATTGTCCAGCATTATTTATTATTATTATTTATTTATTAATCAGTACTCATTTAATATAATGTATGCAGCGTCCAATTGGATCACTCTTTAATTAAATACTAGCTAGTGCCACAGACATTGTCTTATTATCGTTGTATTATTAACAATTCCCACGATATTATAGCCTATGTGTTATTTTATTGTTGTATTAGCAATATAAAATTGTTTTCATTAAAACTCATTCAGCAGTTTTTTGACGTGACAACGTCTTATAATTCGATAGAGCCGGCTGCACGCACGAAAAAACATGACTCATGAGGCGTTCTGAGGCGTTCCATGAAGTGACGTTGTCACGTTCAACTATCGTCAGTAAACAGACTTTACAGACAACCATTTTTTTTAATTGAATTTGAATGACATGAGCATGGAGCCAGATGGAATTAAATACCTTTATTTTGACCTTGAAGAATAGTACAGGCCAACTGGCTTTGAACAATTAAAACAGTACTTAAAAAAAGTTACTATTCACAGAAACTTTATTCCAGAACAACAGATTTCAACACTGTGTGACTTAACAACTCAGTGAAAGCTGCTTAAAAAATAAATAAATATATGAAGCTGTATATAGATAAAAAAAAAACCTGATTTATACATATACCACTACAATACAAACCGTTTTAACTATTATTTTGTTACCAATTTTTGCCTACAAACCTTTTTTTTCAACTCCTTAGTGAAACAAGTAGATAAATTACCATAATCAAGTTACTTTAGATGTTTATTTATCTTTAAGTGGTAACCAATTTTACAACAATACTGATTAATTATGTCTAGCCAGTCACTGATAAGGGTTTGAACAACTGCATTGCACCTACAGATGTTCATTTTATTCTCTGATTAAATAATCATGGACATGTCTATACATAGGGTAATTATTACATACTTTTGACAAACTGGATAGAATATATTAAAATGCAATTTTGTCAATATTGGGTCAACTTGCTATAATGCAAACTAAATCTTGTGTATCTCTTTGTTACTAATATGGAAATAATATTTTATAAGTTTATTAAAGCGGCTATAATATGATGGTAAATATAATTATGGGTCATGGATTATGTAGACTAGATGGTATTTTATTATGTAAATAGGTAATGGTGAAGAAAATTGTTCACTTGTAGAACAATTACATATTTATGGAGAAAGTAATGTTAATCTACTTTTGGCCTGTTTTGTGAACATATCGAGCTGTTCAATTGAACTAATTTGTTGTAAATAAATAATTTTAATGTTAGAGCAAGTTATTAGTAAAACATATTACAAAATAGCATGTACTTACGCTGCGAAGGTACGATATAAAATCGGATATTTGATTTACTTCTACAAACTCTTCCATCGCCGTTAAATGTTTATAATACACAAGGATCAACCAAATGTATGAATATAAAATGAAAACAATTTTATATTTCAGACCCACACGACTTTTCCAAGAATGACCGCTTTTATTTTGACAAAATGATAATTAAATGTCAAATGACTGACAGGCTAGACTGACATTTCGTAACTTTAGCCATGTAAACACCAAAATTCCTATGACGATGTAGGCATAGCGACTTTACCAACATCAAGTAGATGGTTTTTAAAGGTGCGGGTTAGATATGGAGTCAATGTAAAGTTTTTTGATATTCTGCGAGTCATTGGATGATACAATACGTCTAGTTTCAAGTTGACTTGGTATTTTTACTTTTCACAAACATTCCCGATACTTCCGTAGTGGAATATCTGTAAGCAATTGAAGCAAGTGGTGTTACAGTAGTGGCTGTCCCAGCTATTTTAGTTTTCAAAGCTGTTGTGTCCGCGCCAGCACTTTTCTCTGGTCACTTCAAGGAACATAATGTCGTGGTCTATAGCTATTGAAGAAGGCAGAAAACTAGAGCTGCCTTTTCCATCTTTTACCTATTCAATTCAATTCAATTTTTATTTAATGGCATATGGGGGTTAGCCAACTTCGCCAATGTCACGTTGCAAGTTAGGCCTTAACACGAAGGAGCAGTTTAAACCGGTGGACTGTTATATGACAAATAAGCAATAATAATACTGTTTTGCACTCCAACAAAACAGTTATTATGTGTGTGAGAAACACACAGCATTGTTAATATATATGAAGAAGCAATTTTCAAGATCTTACCTTATATCAAGCGTTTAGTATGGCATTTCTTATCAAACCTGTCAATTCTTCAATCTTTCATCTGTCGGCGAAGCTGAGGAATCTCCGCTGCTGAGTTATCTGTGGTCTCATAGTATTCTTCATAACACCAGCAAGAAGCTTGCTCCAATGCTGTGTGTTTCTCACACACATAATAACTGTTTTGTTGGAGTGCAAAACAGTATTATTATATGTGTTTCTAAACACACAGCATTGTTAATATATATGAAGACCTGTTTGTTATCTGCTGGTGAAAGATTTAGTTAGAAAATGCTATGTGAAATACCTTTAAAAATAACATAACTGTAGGTATTTTTAAAATTAAATTAAATTCTGCTGCTATATTACAGTACAATAAATTTGTAAAATAAAATTTAAAATTCTTTGGGATCCAAAAACTATATTGAACTAAAAAGGCCTTAAATTAAACAGAAAACTTATCCTTTAAAAAGGGCCCTCAATAAAAATCAGTCCCAAGAATAAATAAATAATTAAGCTTTCAGCTTAGTCAAACTCCAACTTTATGTATTAACTCATGTCAGACTTCTTTGAATACATACAATCAAATGTGATCAACTAATTATTGAAATGAGAATTTATTCTGTGTCTGATTCTTACAAATGGTAAATGATTAACATTTAAGTAAGTTAATTTCTGCTAAATGACAGAAAAAATGTTTGGGTATGTGGGTACTTCTCCAATGATCTCTACCTGAAATATCTCAATATAGACCTCTATATATTCCTACATATATATGTATATATATTATTTTTCATTTTATATAAAACATTGTAAGGCAAATTCTGATTTTATACTGCCCTAGCTAGGTACTAAGTCGTATATTTAGATCCATATGCAAATTGAATTTATCCAATTAGCTATCATTGTACAGGTAACTGGTCTGGACTTTCAAGAGACTAATATTAATAATTTAGTTATCTCAACTACATCAGAACCTATTTATCAGTGATTCATAATAATGTCTTTATTATTACCTGTTCAACCAGACACTGTCTTGTTTTGAGTCAACTTAAAGCCACAGCAATATTTCATTCTGTATCTCATTAATTTTTAATTTATCTGCAGATTGATACAAGAGTGTTATTGAATATAACCAGACCAGACTCAACAAATAATACTAAAAGAATTGTTATTCTTCTAGCTGCATCAAATATGTATTTGGAAATGGAGTATTTTTTGGGCCAGTTGAAAAGACAGTAGGTATAGTTAGTGCCCCTAGAGAACACATGTATAATAATATGTTTTTAGAAAATATACATAATAGCAACAAAGAAATTCTTTGATATCTTTGCAGTTTAAATACTTGAGTATGTGCAAACTTATGTAAGAGTTCCAAATAGTATAATGGAAATAAATGTTGTCTCTACTCGCAAGTTTGTCCCTAAGGTTGTTACAGCTAGGCCAGGAATCTAGCTACATTATTACTCTGGTCGCTTGGAACTGGCACCTAGAATCACCTAGCATGCAAGACGATTCCAAATGATTCTTGTGATTTTACTGAATAAAGTAATTTTGACTTTGACTTTGACTCTGCATAGTTCTAAGTTTCAAACTTGTATTCTCACACTGTATAATATAGCTCCCAATTGGGGCTGTAGGTATGTGTTGAGAGCGTTGATTTTGTCAACCCCAAGAGATATTTTTCTATTAAAATAAAAAATCAATGCCTGATCACCCCCCCCCCCCCTTGTTTTTCTATGCTACAAGCTCTAGCTTTATCACTTGGGCAGAGGTGAGGTCTGTTAGGTTGTTGTTCAGGCTTTTTATTGGCAGTGGTGGGCTAGACCCGCGCCTTCAAGTCTGCTAGCTAGAAACGTTCTGTCCACTGACATGACTTTTATCACTATGGCTATATACCTTGACGAATCTAGATAATGTAGAAGCTGCTGAATCAGGTTTACTGGTGGGAACACCCAAGCCAGTTTGAAATTCCAAGGATGACTGAATGCGTTCAAAATTTTGACTGATCTGTCTCTCGAGCCCCATGTCACGTAGAGGTTACAACAGCAGTTTTCTCGACGCGAACCAGTCTATATATGGAGCGCCTCAGATTCTGAATACGGCCTCCAAAGCCGGGGGCAGCAAGTACCATACCGGTACCAGATGATTGCTGAAACGGGCTACGACAGCAGCTATTCTCTATATAGAGTACCCCAGATTTTGAATATATTCCTCCGAGGCCGGGGGTAGCAATGGATGATTTCTGAAACGGTCAAGCCAGCAACCTTTCTCTATGTTTGGAGTACCCCATTCTGAATATGGCCAGTGAGGCCGGGGGAGCAAGTACTTTTACAGTACTGGTTGACTACTGAACAGGTAACGACAACAGCTTTTCTTTCTTGGAGTAAATCAGTCATATTAGGTGGAGCGCCCCAAATTCTGAACACAGCCTCCGAGGCCGGGGGCAACAAGTACCATTCCGGTACTGGATAATTGTTGAACAGGCGGTTGGCTATACCTCCCCGGGAGATAGGCCGCCGGAAGAGTGATATTCAATCATTCGCTTAGCTCCAGTATTGTCATCAGTTCGAGTAGGGTTAACGATCTAGATCCACTTATCGTTTCTTTTCCTTGCTACGAGTGTTCTGTTATCAAATTATACCTGACTGTGTCTCTTCCGCAGAGAACTACTGTGGCAACTTATGGCTCTATGCACTGTATACAACTCCTTGCATCTGAGTGTCAAAATCAATGGCGTACAACCCGCCTGTAAGGTACCTCTCGCGAGGGTAAGCGCCCCAGCCAGCATCCGCTGCGCTGAGGTCTTGCTTATTGTGCCAAACCACTCTTTATGTAGCTTTGTATGTTGTGGTCCACTGCGTTGCACTGTTGTACTGGGCAGGGCAAAAATAGTTTTAATCTTGTCTTGTATTAATTAAACTTGCTTAAAAACCTTGTTGTTTGATGTCTTCTCATTTGAGTGGTAAGGTTTGACATGTTAGGTGGCCCTTATAAGCTCTGTATTTCTCTTAGAGTATAAAAACTTCGGAAAATACGCCTCTTTATGTAAGTAGGTTGAGTTTGAGTCGGTGCTGACTAATTAAGATAATTGGTGGACCAGTCCAAGTACTACAAAGTTCCTACAGTCTCAAAGACCAGAGTTGCGATTTAACGCTGCCTTGACTCTTAGTCTATGCTTTGCCTGGCCATATGGCGCTGCGTTGTCTTGTTATTTGATACTTCTTGACTTGTCTCTTCTTCTTATTCGTGTCACTATTGACAGAGTGGTTGCGGTTTTCATGAATTAATATTCTTGCCCGGACTTGTAATGATACAATAATCTAGATATGAGTATATGTACTAAGGGTTGCACTACCCTGGCTCATAGAACCTCTGCAATGGCGGAAAGGTTTTGTTGGCCAATGAGAGGCCAATAAGAAGATGGCTTGGTTGTTGAATGAGACAATAAAAAAGTAAGCTTGTTGGATGTCTATCTTAGTCATCCAATCACTATCTAGTAGCTACATCTGTCAAAGACATCAATTGAAAATGTTTATAAATACCATCCAAAATAGGATGTACCTTTCTATGAAACTCTTTTTAAGAACCTTTGGGAAAGAAAACTGGAGTCCAAGATTGTATGTTTTACTATTATCTCTATTTTATAAGTACTGAATTACAGCTTTCATCTCGGATGAAATTTTTGTTTCAAAATTCTTTAACAAATTTGGTGAAGGTATAGAAGATATATCATTGAGAATGGAATGTGTTTCCTACTTACTTCATTACAAATAAAATATTTTTTACCAAACTAAATCTGCTTCGCTGCAAACAGTCAATTTAGTTTATCCGTACTAAGTATTGCTGTGTATCAGCTGAAAATGCAATTATTAGCTTTTGTAAATTTGCAAATGCACTCATTCAAGTTAAAAGCATATGGACTATACTTTTATTTTGTTTGTAACCTGAACTAGACCTGATCTTTTGGCTCCTTATCGTTCATAAACTTCTATGTATATAGGTATACTTGATTTTTCCAGTTATTGAATAACTGCCCGGCTGTAAAGTTTGCCAACTAAATAGAAGCTCAATACAAGAGGGTAACTCTCCTAAAATATTTATATAACTTTCATTAAACTGGTTATCATATTCTATGCCAAATAGTCCTGTTATAATTTTATATTCTTTATTATTGGACAAAACTAAATGTCCTTGGAGTAGGTAATGCATGTTATGCAACGCCTTCCAAATTTTACAAAGGAATGCTATTTACTTATAAAACTTATCAACCTTTTTAAGCCTTCCTTACATATACTATCATGTTTTTTATTGAATTTTGTGTTTTAAAATATGTTATTAGAAATAAGCTCGTTCTAGACTACTAGGGTCAAGACGGCTGTGTCTGTTCCGATATTAATTATGTCAGATGGATACCTGATCATGGTATCTGGATAGATACAGTTAATGTATCAAACATGGAACCAATCTACTGATCACGTCTAGTGTGCCCTGTGTACTTACGGTGATTATTGGCGGCGGTGCAACGTACCCTACTTCATCTTTCTGAAGAAGGAGGCACTGCGTGATTCTTCTAGAGCTAACAGAACGCTCTTACGAAACAGCGTCACACACAACTGAAATTCGTTGATTTGACCATAGCTCTGGTCTTGATTGGCACTTATTCTTATCTAAGCTTTTTTTCTTAATTTTAAAACACTTTTCACTCACTAAAAACTGAAAATAAAACACATTATAGTTAATTTTCAGAAATTTTACGCGCTTGAACAGTAAAATTCGAAAATGCTATGAGACCACAGATAACTCAGCAGCGGAGATTCCTCAGCTTCGCCGACAGATGAAAGATTGAAGAATTGACAGGTTTGTATGAAATGCCATACTAAACGCTTGATATAAGGTAAGATCTTGAAAATTGCTTCTTCATATATATTAACAATGCTGTGTGTTTAGAAACACATATAATATTCGGTTAGTTATCCAATACCTGTAACAATAAGACAGCACAAACTAACTACAGACATCACAAACAATAATATACAATACTTTTTTTTTTTTAATTAAATTATAGGATGTGGGAAAGAGTTAAAGTTTAATGTGATATTTATCTATATATTTACATAAAACAATTATAAATGGACTATATACAAGGGAGAGGAGGGAATTAAAGGTAATCGGACGGGGGATACCAGATTCGGGAGGGACAAAGTCATATAAAGATGTTGGATGACAATTAAAGAATATATGATTAACTGTTCCTATATCAAGTCCACATTCACAAAGTGAATGATCCCTGATCCGTAATTTGGCAAGGAATACTGGGGTGCAAGCGTGTCCAAGACGAAGGCGACAAACAGTAGAAGTAGTTGATTTACTTGCTAATCGATATTTAAAAAACCAGGGCTTATTTGGAATCTCTGGTTGAATTTCACCATAATGTTTGCCTTTTAAGTTCCTAGATTTTTCCCATTCTTTACACCAGGAGCTAGATAAATGTAATTTTGCTAGATTTACTATGTCATGACAGAACAGTTTAAAATGATCAAGTGTTCCCATTTGAATAGCATGTTTGGCACAGGAATCAGCGTTTTCATTGCCAGGTATTCCAGAATGTCCTGGGATCCAGGCTAAAATTACATTTATTCCAAGTTTGGAACATTGATAAAGGGCTTGACGGATTTCTAATATAATAGGGAATCGAGATTTATCTCTGAAAGGGTTGCTTTGGATAGCTTGGAGACAACTTTTAGAATCTGAAAATATGACGGTTTGATTGAGGTTGTGAGATTTGGAATATAATATAGCCTCTAAAATAGCAATAGATTCGGCTGTAAATACTGAAGAAAATGAGGGACATTTAAAACTTAAAATTACACTGAATTTGGGAATCCACACTGCAGCACCTACAGGGCTATTATCTGAAAGTTTAGAATCTTTTACCTATTTTTTCAGGCAACAGTCGTCGTTGTCGTCGAAATAGTGCAATCGTGTCATGTTATATAGCTGTCAGTAGTCAGTCAGACAGCTGTTAAAAGATTTGTCAGTTCAGTCATAATCGCTTCGGTTTTTAATAATGTCGGCAGAAATAAAAATAAAGCGCACTTTTTTTTGCTCATTTTAGGATTGTTTCTAGTATTTTTAATTAACGGAGGCTTGTTTGTGAAGGCTGCTTTTGAATCGTATTTATAAATTACTGTTAGTGAGTAAAACAGTGTGAGAACTATGGACAACAGTACTTGTTGATGTGTTGATTACCAAAATCTATTTATTATTGGCTCGCCGGCACTATCGCGAAATGATATCAAACACAAAAACAAGGAGACTATGCGTTGCCTTCGTAATAATCTGTTTGCAGAATGTGAGAGTTTTGGGTAACGATATAAAGCCTAACAAAGACCCTTTCAGTTTGGATGTGACTAGTTGCTCATTGTTTCACAAGTTGTGCTCTTATTTGGACGATGATCTGGCTATCCTGTCGTGCACCCTCAATGCAGCTTACAATAAGACGCTGGTCACACCAGGCTGTCAGCAAATGGTATGGACTCATCAGAATGACTTGCTTGACAATGCATATTTGAACTTCAAATTGAAAGACCCTTGTCAGGAAGAGCAAGGTATACTCAACTGCCTAAAATCAAATGACCTTGGAATTGACTGCATACTCAAGAAGAAGCCAAGTGTAAATGATAAAGATTGCTGGAGTGTAATCAATAAAATTGAATCTCTAATCTTCAATGATTGGCAAATCACTGGAAACTTCCTCAAACACTGCTATGATGATATACAGGCTCACACATGTGGTAGAATTCCACAGGACTCAAAAAGCCTTACTCAGATATCAACTCTTAAATGCCTTCAGGGTAAAGAACAAAACCTACGTCCAGAATGTCTGTCGGAAATAAATGTACTTCAGGACATGAAGTATAACACTCTTGTGTTAGACAAAATCGTATTTGCTGCTTGTAATCAGGATCAAAAGAACTTTTGCCCCGATGAAGTGCCTGGATCATGGCTAATGTATAAGTGTCTTTCGAGACATAAATATGAAAATGGTAAATATGTTTAATCTTATGTATTTTACAAATGCAATAAAGGTTAAAATTTATTCTAGTCTTTCTTAAATCTACTTTTATGGAAATTTGTTTCTGCGCAGTTTGGAAAACTAGCCTAGATTTATCATTAGTGGATTTCATTATTATAGGAAATCATACCTGAAGATTTAGTTGATTAATATTCATTTTATTATTTACAGGTATGAGGAAAAAATGTCAAGATCAACTTTTTTATGATCAAAGAAACATGGTCATGAATTACCGAAATAGCAGAGGACTGGTAAGGTCATGCAAAGAGGATATCCGCAAGTTCCATTGCAGAAAGGGGGTGGTAGATGATAAGGATGTTAGACTTGCACAAATACTACTCTGTCTAGAAAATGTTACAAGAAATGATAGCACAAAACTAGCTCCCGAATGTACTGCAGAAATGACTGATCACAGAAAAATGCTTATGGATGACTACAGACTCTCTCCAGAACTTATGCACAACTGCGCAAATGATATCCTCACACTTTGCAAGGGCATAGAGGCTGGTGGAAAAACAATCCACTGCTTAATGGACCACGCCCGCCCACGACGACGAAAGGAGAAACGCATCAGTGTACCATGTCAGAAATCTCTAGAAACTTTAGTACAAGAGGCTGATCCAGGTGAAGATTGGAGAGTGGACCCTATTTTACGTAAAGCATGCAAGCCTGTCGTAGACAAAGTTTGTCAAGAAGTGGTTGGCGGAAACGGAAGGGTGATGTCTTGTCTTATGGAAAAAATGGGAACAGTTGTCATGACTCCAGATTGTGAATCTGCATTGATACAAATACAGTATTTCATTTCTAGAAATTTTAAGCTTGATCCACAATTGTACAAAGCCTGCAAGTATGATGCTGTGACACTTTGCAAGTCTAAGTTCCAATGGCCTGATACTAATGATGCACAGTCAGAAAAAGACCTGTTAGTCTTACCGTGTCTGTACAACTATGCTTATAGCTCCAGTCAGCAAGGAAAGTTGAAACCAAACTGTGAGCATCAAGTCAGAAGAGCTATGAGACAGAGAGCTGTAAGTGTGGACCTGTTACCTGAAATTGAAGATGTGTGTATTGACGATCTTGCGGCACTTTGTATTGAAAACACGGGGAAAGGTGAAGAGATATCATGTTTACAAGATAAAATAAAAGAACTTTCTCCCAAATGTAGAAATGTGGTCAACAATTTCACGGAAACACAGAGTGGTCACATTGAATTGAATGTGGTTGTTAATGTAAATTGCAGAGTTCCTATGGAAAAGCTTTGCTCTTCTGAACTAAAGAGCAAGAATGAGGAAGATGATGTAATGGACTGTTTGATCTCCCACAAGAATGACCCAGAAATAAAAGCTAACGTTAAATGTAGAGCAGCTATTGAGCATGAACAATTAATCTCTATAAAGAATTATAGGTTCACTCGTAAATTCAAGAATGCTTGTAAGTCTTATGTTGTGAGGTATTGTCCCAAAGCACAAACTAAAAGTCAGGTTGTGACATGCCTGAGTGAGATAGTTAGAAATGATACAATAGCTAGAAGAAAGCATACCATACTTAAAGATTGTCGCCAACAGCTAAGAAGTCAGCTGTTTCAGCAGAAAGAGAGCATAGACTTAGACCCAGAGCTAAAAGAAGCTTGTAAAGGTGATTTGCAGCTCTTCTGCCCTCAAGTTCCCCACGGAGAATCTGCAGCGTTAGAATGCCTCCAAACGGCCAGTGCAAAGTTATCTGAAGCATGTCAAAAAGCTATATTTTTGGTAAAAAAGCAAGAATTCACAGATAATGCTATCGATTATCATTTGATTACAAGCTGCAACAGTATGATTGACATGTACTGCCATAAAACGGAAACCTCCAAGATTCTGGATTGTTTGAAGGTATATTTTCTGATATAACTGCTTTTTCATTATAAGCTTTGTTGCACAGTAAATAAAGTTTAAAATTCTTTCAGGCGCATAAAAAAGAACCTGATTTTAATGAAGATTGCAAGCTTGTTATAGTCAACAGAATGATAGAACAGAATACTGACTACAGGCTCAACAATAACTTGCTGAATTCATGCAAGGAGGACATTCAACAACATTGCTCTGAAATTATTGGTAAGTAAAGTAGTCATCTGAAAAACCACAAACTTCATAACTCCAAATTGAACAAGGTTAAGGGAACGAGACTAGCTCCAACTTCTTTATTAAACAATTGTAAGAAGGATCATATAAAAAAAACGCTAGAATCCAGGTCTAGTTTCTTAGTCTTCTAGACTCTGGTCGCGACAAACTGGCGCCTAGAATCATCTAGTATGTAAGACGTTTCAAATTGATCTTTTGCAATTAATTGAATTAATGCAATATGAAGTTTGAAGACGAAGTCGCAGGCGTAAACTAGTCTACCAACCTATCGATATTGTGCTATTGTATCTAGTTTTAGGTACTTCCTACCGACATAGAACCTCTCATTAAAATTCATAGTAAATACGTCATCCACAGTGCCTATTGTTATAAGTTTAATAAACTCAGTCGCATATTAATTAATTTTGCGCTGATGTCGGTTCATGATTAACAGCGATGTTAACTTTTTTTATTATTTAAATGGTCACAAATCATAAGTAGAATTTATTAGTTAGGATGCATGCATTACTAACTATCAGTAGATTATATGATTTACAAATACATAGTCCATTTGTCTTTTTTATAGGTACCTACCTAGTTGTAGTAGCTTCTGATATGTCTTTATTTTAATGAACATAACGAGGTAACTAATCATTAATTGGCGAAACTGCTAAATATAATTCGTACTTCTTTTCCTAGCCAACCAACCGCAAGATATCGAACTTCAAGGCAAAATGCTGTACTGTCTCAAAGACAAATTTCGAGAGTCGAAACTTACGAGCCCATGCGAAAACGAACTCGCCAACGTGCTGAAGGAGCAAGCGTTGAACTACAGATTGGATCCTTTGCTCGGACGGCTGTGCAAAGCTGAGATACAGACAATCTGCTCGCTACAACCTGAGATTACGAATTCGGAAGGACAGGTTAGTATGCGCCGCTAGTATGGGCTGAGTTGTTAAATTTATAAACTTAAACTGTCCGAATCCGCCTCAAGAGGCCTCTATATCGTTTAGTGACGTGACACAACCCAGCAAAAAAGCCCAATTCATATTTTTAGTACCATAACATTCTTTTTTTACTAATATTACTCATGAGATGTTGAGATTTTGTAGTATGATCGTTATCGCTGTGAACCATTAAAAAGCTTTTGATTACACGAATAGATGTAGTTTTTGTACCTGGATTAACAGATAGGCAATTATTTTCAAAAATAATCAAATCAAAAATTAAACAGGGAATGGTTGGGAGTCCTCACTGAAATTCAGTCTCCTAATGAACTAATCTATATTTTATAATATTTCAGGTAGAAGAATGTCTCAAAAACGCATTGCTAAGCCACAAAATAGTGTCCGCGGAATGCGCACGCGAAGTCGCACAAATTATAGAAGAGGCTGAAGTTGATATTGAAGCTGACCCGTTGCTGGAGCGAGCTTGTGCTCTAGACCTGCTGAAGTATTGCAAGGATTTGGAACATGGAGCGGGGAGGCGTAAGGACTTTAATTTTAATTATTATTTTATATAAAATATTGACTGACATTGCACACATCGCGCTATAGTCCCAAACCAAGCAAAACTTGTTCTATGATAAATCTAGTTCTGGGTGTTACTATGTATTGTATGTATGTGTTTACAAAATGTATATCAGTATTATATCAGCAGTCTAGTTTCCATAATTCAAGCTTTGCTTAGTTACAGTGTGATTTGTGAAAGGTCCGTGAATATTTATTTATTTATAGTTCTCATAGTACACTAGCTTACTGCTTACAGAATTTTTGATGAATATTTATTGTAAATACATTGGGAATCGAACCAATCATCAAATCAGCATGGAAGACAACTGAGCTGTGACGTCTGTCTTTATTAATACTTCCCGCGTTTTTATCTAAGCATCCGGATGTTAGGGTATTAACATTTTAAAGGCTTATATGTCAATAAATAGCTTTGTAATTCAGTACCTAACTTTTATCTAAATCTGATTGTACAATATTTTTATGATTACAGGTTTGAAATGTCTGAAGATAATTCTAAATGATAGCAATAGGAAATTGGAGGCTGATTGCCAGAAGGCTCTCTCTAGTAGACTAGAAATGTATAAATATGTAGCGGCTGTGAGTATTTACGGTTTTTTATATATTTCTTGTTAGAATTAGTGGGAATATTAGTAATATTAGTGGAAAGACGACCGAAGTGGCGCGGCGGGCGAAAGTTCGCCTGCGACGCGGAAGGTTGCGGTTTCGATTCCCGCCTTGGAATAAATGTTGGTATGATCTGCAAATATTTATTCTGGATGTTCTGGGTATTTATATGTATTTAACTTAATAAAAAATATCTATCTATGTAATGTTATTGTATTAAGTACCTATGTCAGTCTTCTAGTACCCATAATACAAGCTCTGCTTAGCTTGGGGCTAGATGATGTTGTGTGGATTTTCCAGCATTATTTTATTATTTATTTATATAATGGCCCTTCTGAATTGGAAACCCCTGTCACTAAACTTGAATTGTTGTATTATCTTGTAAGGAAACAATAATAAAATTGAAACAGTGATACGAAAATCGCTGCTTGTCGTCATCAGAAATATTTTGGTTGACTTTTCGAACTTCAAAGAGATGTTCTTTCATAATTCTTACTACAATTTCGATAAAAACTTCTAAAATATTTTTATTTGTTTCAGATGAATGTGATAGAAAACTTGGGAGATGTGTATGAGGAACTTTCTACATCTCCATCTAAGAAATACTTTTTAGTTGTAGCTATGTCTGTAGTAGGATTAATCTTTATATTCGGTTTATATTGCGGCCGTATGACTAAGAAAGCTATGTATGTTAAAAGAAAATAGGAAATCAATTTTATAGTGTATTTATGTAAGTCAATAAAAAAGTCAATTTAAGTTTCTAATTTTATTTTACGATTAACCCTACCTAATTAGATAGGTAGGATTACTTTGTAGTTAATGTTATATTTATAAGAATTTTAGTGCCAGTTCTATGCAGCTTTTTGAAGCAACTAATTTAATACTTAATATGGTTCATTGAAATCCATTCCCTCTAAACCCTGATTCCATTCTTCCTTTACAATTTTTTGTTCTTTTTCTGTCTTCGGTTCAACTTTGACATTTCCTTTTATAATATTCTGGCTTTCTTCAAAGAACTGGTTGGGGTGATTAATCCCAAGGCCTAAGTCATTATTGTGCACTGCATCAAAGTATCTGCTGCATGATATCTGGAAATGTCCTTTTTTTGCCAGATCTACTATACTATGCACAGCTGAAACAAAATAATAAAGTTAGTAATAGCTCTGCCATTCAGGCTGTGGGTTTGATGCCTACCAAGAACAGCTGAATATTATATACTGAAATCAAAGATTTTATTTCAACCTATATTGTCCCACTGCTGGGTAAAGGTCTCCTCCAAAGCCTTCCACTTATCCTTTTAAATAATAAAGATAAATAGATAAGTGGAAGGCAAAGAATATAATAATATTAATCAAAGAATATTTAATTGGACATTTGATGATTCTATATTTGTAACAAGTAGATAAAATAATAGATGAACACCTTGAGATTCTATTCCATATCCTTGCAGCCGGTTTTTTAAACTGTTGGCATCACAATGTTTGAATGGGCATCCATGACAGTCCGCTGGCCCAATAGTTTCATTGATAATCCTAAGACAGCTAAACGGTGAGTAATTCTTCTTACTGCCTTCTTTACCATAGTTATACCTAACATTGTAGGCATAACTCTTTTCAAATTTATCATGATCCATATTCTTTGTAAATTCATCTCGCCAGAATCTGAGGGAGTCTTCTAGAGTGACACCAATGCCTTTGAGGAATAGACCATACTGCAACCTGCCTCCGTGTTTGAGGTGATGAGCTGATCTCAACTGTTCATGTAACTGTCTCATACATAACGGGAATGACTTAACGGATAATGAGTCGAGGCTCTCGATAGGTATTGCCGCCTTGTTGTTTGTGTAGTCGTTGCCGGAGTAAGACTGGTGTAAACCTTTCAGTAAGCTGACTAATCTCTCATCCTGTTCAACCTCTCCTAAGTGATGGCAAGCTACAGCTAAACTCTGTTTCAAATGTGTCCTATATTGAGCAGCAAGTACTGAAACGAAATCTTTTAGGGGAATATATGCATAGCCTCCGTTCAGGTATACCTTTCTTGCTCTTACCAAATCTAGCACTTCATGGAATCTTACTTTGTAAAACTTAAGGTTATCTATGTTTGTATGTGGGGTTGATTCTTTAAGGTTGCTAATTATCTCTAACTTTTCTTCTTCCGATATATTTGTATAGTGCAAGTTGTTGAGTTTGAAAAATGTGTCAACTGCTTCTCCTCTCATGGTGATGAATCTCATTCGGAATAGCTCCAGCTCCCGAGCAATGTACCATCGACGTAACTCCTCAGTTCGACAATAGGCCAGCCTGAGAATGAAATGAGCAACATGGTCCTTACGTCTTGCTTGTAGATCAGTATCGGCGGCACTGCATGAACTCTTCTCGCAAAGTTTAGCGTAATACTTGAGTCCTTGCGTTCTGAGCTCTCCGATCACGTACTCAGTCCATTCTTCGGAATACACCCGCAGTCCTTTCAGTGTTGTAGCTGTTGCTAAAGTTCTCAATAAATTTACTCTTTCTAAAGCCAATGTTTCGAATTCCTGGAGGGTTATGTTTTCTGTTGGTGGAACTTTGTACATTTGTAGATCATGAGGATACGTTTCTAGGAGGCTTACTGCCACCGCGGTCTTCGTTGGTTTTCTTTTAATATTTAGATCCATGATGTCAATCAAATCTTATTTATTAACTTTGTAGAGAAACTTGCATACAAATTATTTTGGTAATTTCCCGCGTTCAACGAAACAACAACAATGACAAAGTTACTGTATGTGTATGTCAAAAAGAAAAATATATTCAATTCATTTGTCATTGTCACTGCGATATACGATATGATATTCTGTGTATCTAATCCAAGCTGCTGGATGCGTACCATTACTATTTTGGCCTGTGGTATCAAGCCATTGCATCAGTCGATCAAAAGTTCAAATCAGTCAGCCCGTCAGTTAGCCAGGCTAGCAAGTTTTCAATATTTAGTTAATTTCCTGTAAAATCAGTAAATTAATTTCTAGAATGGTTTTCTACTCGTTATTCAGATAACGACAAGTTACAGTGTCGTAGGTAATCCCATACTCATTGACTACAATAGTCACAATGGTGTCTAGAGAGATGCGGTCGTCACTAGACGATTTAGTGCAATACATACAGCTTTACAGGCCTGTACCGACAGTTTTACAAGGCACCGTGCTGCCTTTCATGTTAATTTATCCTATATTGTTCTATTCGTGGATATTTGTGTACGGTTTCGAGGAATATTATGAGGCCGGGTTTGTGACTATAGCTGCGGTGGCAGTGCTCCAAATCCTCATCTGTTTATGTTGCTACTGGAGTGTACACGTGCAGTGTTTCCTGGCCTGCGTCGCGGTAAGTTTTTTTCATTTACTATTTTCATGTAACAGGTTATTTGATCTGTTTTTTTTATGTTTTGTGTGATTGTTTTCAGGTTAAAGATCCTATTCAAGCTGAAGTGGTTAAAGTGGTTCCAACAACCAACAATGGATTCTCAGAAGTCGTCAAACTCCATCATACAAAGGTAACTACTACATAAATAAATATTCATTTAATAAACAAGAAAATGATACCTTGTTTAGTTTTAAGATGCATGTCACTGTTGCTGCATTGGCATTACAGAAGATCAGTGTTGTATAACTATGTAAGCTACTAAAGCCTGATTTGTTACATAGCTTATTGATGTGTTGTTTGTTAGCAAATAACAATGGTATTTTGCCATATCCAATCATTAAATAAATAAATAATGCTGGACAATCCACACAACATCATCTAGCCCCAAGCTAAGCTGAGCTTGTGTTATGGATGCTAGAAGACTGGCATACTTATACAATAAATTCCATAGATAAATGTTTTTTATTATACATATAAAATACCCAGAATAAATATTTGCAGTTCGTATAAACATTTATCCCTAGGCGGGAATCGAACCCGCAACTTCCGCGTCGCAGGTAGACTTTCTAGCACCGCCACATCGGTCGTCATTGAAGTAAAGTAACCTACGAGTCATTCCCTTAATTCCAGGCCACAAAAAGAGGTAACATCAAACCCGATGTGTGGTTTATATTTCAAAAAAGCAAGTACATTTACGACTGGGAGAAAGGTATCTTCCAAACCGTGGTCTTCCCAACTGATAAGCCTTACGAGTACTATATGGAGTCAAAAGGGTACTCCGATGATGAAGCAATTGATCTGGCCGAGAAAGAGTATGGCAAAAATGAAATGATAATGGTAAGTTTTAGCAAAAAAATGGTTGTCTGTAAAGTCGGTTTACTGAGGATAGTTCAACGTGACAACAAACGCAAAGGCCGATTGTGCTTCTTTGTCGCTCGTTCCGCGCTCTCGCTTGCACTTCATGGAACGCCTCAGAACGCCTCAGAACGCCTCATGAGTCATGTTTTTTCGTGCGTGCAGCCGGCTCTATCGAATTATAAGACGTTGTCACGTCAAAAAAAAGTATACAACCATACCGTAACTTATATTGTACATGTAAATTAAATCGAGGACTGGTTTAATTGATTAAAGTCATATCCTGTTGAATTTGATAATTTTAGTCAATTTATGTAATAATAGAGTAATATTCATTATCCTGCTAATACTAATATCCATGTTGACAATATACAGTTTTACAAAGACCACTGTAATATCCAGTAGAAATCAAGATCAGTAATGTAATTAGAGCTGGATTAAATGGTATTGATGATAATGATTAAAAATTGTATGATAATTGTCTAACTCCAAATTGTGAACGCGCTGGTTAGGTTATCTTTACCATTCATGGAGACCACTGCTGTGAACATGTTCCATTTCATTCCTAGAGGGAAAAATTGATTTTTATGGTAACTTATTCTAAACCTTCTTTCCAGGTTGTTCCAGAATTCATGGAACTCTTTAAAGAAAGGGCAACAGCACCATTTTTCGTTTTCCAAGTGTTTTGTGTCTGTCTGTGGTGCTTGGACAAGTACTGGTATTACTCTATATTTACACTGGTCATGCTCATTATGTTTGAATGCACACTGGTCCAACAACAACTAAGAAATATGTCTGAAGTAAGAAAAATGGGTAATAAACCATACAACATCAATGTCTACAGAAATCGCAGATGGAGACAGATTCTCAGTGATTGTCTATTACCTGGGGATATCGTGTCTCTTACGCGATCGGTCAACGAAAACTTAGTCCCATGCGATATTCTACTAATGAGAGGGTCTTGTATCGTCGACGAATCTATGTTAACTGGAGAGAGTGTACCGCAAATGAAAGAGTCCATAGAAATTGAAAGAAATACACATCAAAATTTAGATCCTGAAGGAGATGGTAAACTCCACATGCTTTTTGGCGGCACTAAGATAGTACAGCACTCATCGCCAAGCAAATTTGGCTCATCCGGCCTCAAAGCGCCGGATAACGGTTGCATAGGCTATGTTATCCGTAACGGCTTTAACACATCTCAAGGGAAGTTGCTAAGAACTATTCTTTTTGGTGTCAAAAGAGTTACAGCCAATAATTTAGAAACATTCGGTTTTATTATGTTCTTATTGATATTCGCAATCGCTGCTGCAGCGTATGTATGGATCAAAGGCTGCGAGAACCCTGAAAGAAATAGATACCGACTCTTTTTAGAGTGCACTCTGATTTTGACCTCAGTTATACCTCCCGAGTTACCGATAGAGTTGTCATTAGCCGTGAATACCTCTTTGCTTCAGCTATCCAAATCCCACGTGTTCTGTACAGAGCCTTTCAGAATACCGTTCGCTGGCAAGGTAGAAATTTGCTGTTTTGATAAGACTGGAACATTGACTAGTGATAATTTAGTAGTTGAAGGAGTAGCAGGTATTGGAGAGAATGCCGACGCGACTGTTATATCGCTATCAGAAGCTCCTATAGAGACTATTCAGGTGCTAGCTACTTGTCATTCGTTGGTCCAACTAGATGATGGAGTTGTCGGTGATCCATTAGAAAAGGCGACCCTAAAAGCTGCAGAATGGAACCTCACTAAAGGGGATGCTGTAATACCAAAGAAAGGACGATCACCCGGTTTGAAAATCGTCCACAGAAACCACTTTTCAAGCTCGCTCAAGAGGATGTCAGTTATCGCCGGCTACCAGATAAACGAACGTGGATTTATGGAGTCTCACTACATAAGTAGCGTAAAAGGTGCTCCGGAAACAATCAAACTTATGCTGAAAAGCGTACCGAGTTACTACGACAATGTTTATTTGAATCTATCGAGACGAGGCGCGAGAGTTCTCGCTTTAGGGTACAGGAATTTGGGTAAACTTAGCTCACAAGATATTCGAGATTTGTCGCGAGAAGATATCGAGTCAGATCTCACTTTTGTTGGTTTTGTTATAATATCGTGCCCGTTGAAGAGCGACTCGAAGAAAGCTATATCAGAGATCATTCACGCGTCTCATTCCGTTGTCATGATCACTGGTGATAATCCCTTGACTGCGTGTCATGTTGCCAAAGAACTGAAGTTCACACGGAAACCTGAGACGCTGATCTTCACTGAAAAGGACGATCAATGGAGATGGAAATCTATAGACGAGGAATTAGACTTGCCGATCGTTCCGTTCAAAAGTTATAAACAGTTGGTGTCTAAATTCGACTTGTGTATAACCGGGGAAGGTCTGTCGTATTTGAATGAGTACCATCACGATTACTTGTTGCATTTGATGCCATACATCAAGGTGTTTGCTAGATTCGCACCGAAACAGAAGGAGTTTGTTATTGTGACGTTGAAAGCTTTGGGATATACGACTCTGATGTGCGGTGATGGAACGAACGATGTTGGAGCATTGAAGCATGCTGATGTGAGTATTCTCTTTTTGGAACTAAGTTCTTTATCGCGCGTTGCGAAAGAGGGCTAGACGGAAAAAATAAGACCAAAGTTGTAACGACACTTTTTGCTATAGTTATAAGGCGTGCGCGTGTTTCTCTGTCTCTCTCTTAGTAAGCAAGCCAGTTATTAAATTAAGAACTTCGATCCATCCGGGTGTCCCTTGACAACTCTCAAGTTTTAATTTTTCAATGATCAAGTATCTATCAGGTTAAATCTTCTAGAAATTATTATTGGTAAATTAGGTGAGTTCCCAACCAGTCACACCAAATCCAGTCACACTGTGACTCGTTGGGAAAAAAATTCCCAACGAGTCACACTGTAACTCGTTGCAACTTTATTTTTAAAAAAAGTTCCCAACCAGTCACACTTTTGTAACAGTGTGACTCGTTGGGAAAAAAAATTCCCAACGAGTCACACCAATTTATATTTGCGAAAATGAAAATGACTTTTCACTTAAAACTAGGTGTATGTTATTTTATTTATTTTTATCAAAAATGGCAGATATAGTGTTATACAAGAGCCACTAATGTATGTACACCACATCATCACTTAACATAAGGTGAGATCAAGGTGCGGTCGAGCGTTTACCTATAGTATACCTATGTATACAAAAAAATTACAATATATCTCTGGTAAAAAGCGTGAATTTAATCTAAACTCGAAACTCCATTCTTCAGGATTCCATGTCGCACTATAACGGTGAAATTAGAATTAGGCATAAACTGTGAAGCTTGAAACTGAAGTTGTAAACTAAAAAAAAAATACTTTTAGGTTGGTGTAGCAATCCTAGCGAACGCACCAGAGCGTCTTCGCGAAAAGCCGGTAGAAAGACCATTGGAGCTCGAGCCTCGTCGAGAAAGACCATTGAACCCGCGAGAAGCTGCAAGAGCCGACGCCGCCGCTAAGTTTAGGAAAGCCATGAAGGACTTGGAAGATGATGAACCGCCTCAACTAGTCAGATTGGGCGATGCATCAGTCGCTGCACCGTTTACGAGTCGTCTTTCCAGCATTCTCTGCAGTAAGTCTGAAACTACGAGTTTTGTTTTCTAGAAAAGCATTCTTACTTAATTATTGAATACTAAAAACTGACAGCACCTTGCTCTAAAGTATTCATTTATTATAGAAAACTGTTGTAAATCTTGTTATTATTTTATTGCAAAGCCATAGCCTAAACATTATCGTAAATGACCTCTAATAACCACAACGCCTAATAAACATAAAAGGCATTTTTTGAAAAATGTTTTTATTTATAATTTTATTTCTGTTTTTTTTTTATTTCAGTCTGTCACATAATAAAGCAAGGCCGTTGCACGCTCGTCACCACACTGCAAATGTTCAAGATCTTGGCTCTGAATGCTCTGATCTTGGCGTACAGTCAGTCAGTACTATATCTCGACGGCATCAAATTCAGCGACTCTCAGGCGACTTTACAAAGCTTGCTATTAGCTGCATGCTTCCTCTTCATATCCCGATCTAAGGTAAACAAAATGCTATTATTAAAAAAACATGGACATTTCACACATCACACTCTAGTCCTAAGCAAAGCTTGTACTATGGGAACTTAATTGCTGATATTATACTTATATGTATGCTTTTTTTTGCAAATTGTACATTTATAGAATTCATAGTAACACCCAGACACAGAACATAAATTTATGTTCATCACATTTGCTCTAGGTGGGAATCGAACCCACAGCATGGAACTTAATTGCTGATAGAATACTTAAATGTTTGCTTTTTTTTTTGCAAATTGTACATTTATAGAATTCATAGTAACACCCAAACACAGAACATAAATTTATGTTCATCAAATAATATAAATTATGTGATTTTTGTACGCTGTATTCAACGGCGAAGTGCGTGAAACTTGACATTATTCTTTTAAATCAACATATATGTACCTACCGCACTTCAAACAAAATAATAAATCATTTCATTTCATTTCATTTCATCACACAAACATTTGCTCTAGGTGGGAATCGAACCCACAGCATGGAAGGCAGAGCAACTGCCAAGTGAGCTGTGACGCCTGTCATAGCTCAGTCGGTAGTGATAATATTTTGCCAATATAATGTTTCATAGCTAAGTTATTTTTTCCAGCCGTTGAAACAACTGTCGAAAGAACGACCTCTACCGAACATCTTCAATTTGTATACAATAATGACGGTATTGGCTCAGTTCGCGGTGCATTTCATCTGTCTTGTATATCTGGTGCACGAAGCTACTATACGTTCACCTGGAAGGTATGATTATCAGAAAGTAATTCGCAGGCTGTTAGCTTTAAAACTAAGTGGTTTAAAACGCTACAATGAAAACTCTACCAACATTTTCTTCAAAATTATATGCTAGTTTTACATACAAAGTATTTTGCTACATGAGAAACCAATAACAGTAGCTCTACCATGAGTTTTTACTATACTATGTATATATATATTATTCTCGCTAGCGTCTGTAGTTAAAAAAATGTATGGAGATTTGTACAGCGCCTCTAGCGGATAGTTGGGTACTAAAATTCGTAATATGTACTAATATTTACGTAACTACTGTAATTAAGTCAGGCGATTTTACTGTGACAACTCATGGTAGAGGTACAGGTAAACACATCTTGCACTAATCGTACTATCGTTTCTTTATATACAGAGATAACAAACCAAAGTTAGACATGGATTTGGCGGAAGATGAGGAACCGGCTCCGTTTGCTCCAGATCTTCTGAACAGTACTGTTTACATCATCTCTATGGCGCTGCAAATATCAACTTTCGCTGTCAACTATAGGGTATGTTTCTAAGAACCTAACCATAGATACCATAGAACTGTAGCGCCATCTACATCGCTACATGGTGAACTACATCGTAGTCTACGCAACAGACCAACAGATGGCAGAAACAAGTCCTAGATCGCGCAAACGGAGTTTGAACATAAGTAATAGATCCGATGACTATCCATCGGTCCTCGGACCCGAGCCGCTCGGCGTTGAAGATCTTCCTTTTTCGTAGGAGATACCACACCTATCTCCACAGAACCATAGATAGGGTGGTATATCCTCCCTATCTCTCAGATCTAAAATTTGTCTCTGCCATCTGTTGATCTGTTGCGCAGACTTCGATGTAGTTTATCATGTAGCAAGATAGATGGCGCTACACACTAGCTATATTCACCATGTCATGTATTTAGATTTTGATAGTTCATAGTCTTTTTCAATTTGTTTACGCATTTTTTGTCTTTACCAGGGTGAGCCGTTCATGGAAGGGTTGAAACAAAACAAACCGTTGCTGTACAGCGTGGTTATATCGGGCGGGGTCGTCATAGCATTAGCTGCTGGAATATTCCCAGAACTATCCACTATGTTTGAAATTGTGGAGTTTCCTGACGAAGTAAGCATAATAAATAAATAATTAAATATTCATGAACATTTCACACTCGAGTCCCAAACTAAGCAAAGCTTGCATTGGCTTGGAATACTTTTATACTTTTTTTTAAATATGTAAGTACATACATAGAATACATAGTAACACCCAGACACAGAACAAATATTTATGTTCATTACACAAACATTTGCTCTGGGTGGGAATCGAACCCACAACCCACAGCATGGAAGGCAGAGCTACTACCAACTGAGCTGTCACTGACGCCTGTCAATAATGTTATGATAAAAATTAAATAAATGTTCTTTGTTTCAGTATCGATTGATTTTGGTGCAAATCGTGTTGGCAGATGTTGGATTCGCGTATATAGTGGACCGTGCCTGTCTTTACCTGTTCGGCGATGGAAGTGTAAAACATGTTCCTAACTTATAGTAATGAATCAAGTGCAAACAAGTAAACACTAGACTTTATTCTAGATTATGTATGCCGGGGGGTTGTTTTACCCGTGCCCCATTTAACGGAATACTATAGGACATGAATTTATATAGATCAATCAGAATAGATTTCAAAACTGAACTTATTACAATAAATAAATACGATAAAAATTGACAAGTTTTACAAAAAACTTCCAAATAAAAAATGTTGCTTGGTTCTGTTCAGTTATAAGTCAGAGAAAAAAGGCTCTGGAATGATAATAAAGTATTCCCTTCAGTAGCTAGATATTCAATGCAGTAGAGTCGGACCAAGCCATGATTGCATTGCGAATATGGCTGAATATACAACTTATGTGTAAAACTGTAACGAAAAACAATTTGAAAACGAAACTTACTATGTAACGTTAAAATCATTTCGGGAGCGCCAATTTAGTTTATGCAATTGCAAACTGAGCTTGGTCAGACTATATCTAGAAGATTCGAAATCGTACAGTTCATTTAGCTAAATATAAAATACAGCTTTGATAGACTCGTAAATTTTGTAAAAAAGTAAGTTATACAAAACAAAAAATTCAATCAAAAATATATTTTGTAAACTGCTTATTGTGAAAACATTTTGTAAAGCATTTTTGTATTGTTTTAGTGATTGCGTTATGGTAAACGTAGTTAGACAAATTAATATATTTTATGCAAGTATTTATGTGTAGGTATAATATAGTTAGTCTATATTATTATTGAAATAAGGAGGCTGCATTACAATCCATAAAATTACTAGAAGAAGTGAAACTAAAATGATTTATAATTATTTGGTTCATCAGCCACCCTCCGTTTTGGTTCAGAATCTTGTGTCCTGGTATAAGGGGACAAAATAGAATGGGCATTTTGGGCCATGACTAAAAAAATATTCCTCAGGGTTGCCACATAATACGTTTACTCTACGCTCTATAAAAATTACCCATTCTTTAAGATATATTTATTTTGTTTAGCATCTATCATCTTTATTACAGTTAATCATCCACAGAAAAAAAGTTGAAAAGATAGCGTTGTGTGAATTGTCCGTGAATATTTCATTAAAGTCGCGGGATTGTTTAAAATATTTTCCTTTTGATTTATACCTTTAAAAAACCATAGATACAAACAGAGACATACGATCTTAGAATCGAAGGCTATGGATGCTTCCAATAGAAATAAAACTCATTCATCAATTCATTTTCAGCCTGTGCTGCTCTAGTCTCCTCTCTAGTTCACTCTGTCCTGGGCTATTGTGGAAATATATAATAAATAAATAATATAAATTTACACCACAACACATACATAGATCGATCCAATTAAATATAAATAAATAAAATAATTAATAAATATTCACAGACAATTCACACATCACCTCTAGTCCCAAACTAAGCAAAGCTTATACGTATTATAGGAGCTATATAATACTTATACCTATACTTACATTTGTTTTTGTAAATACATACAATACTAACCCCCTATCTTTTAAAAAGTTAGCGCAGACTTGATGTATTGATTACCATACGTAATGATGACTTGAAGTCAACGCTAACTTTTTATAAGATAGGGGGATAGTAATTAACTAAACACTGTTGTAACCTATATGCAAATCGGAGTAAACATAGCGATATTGGCAACACATCTGTTTATTAATATATATCTTTGAAACTTTGATCATCGCCCAGTCTCCTTTATTTACGTTTAGGTATCATTCCGATATATTTTATGTTATTTTTTAAAAGGATTTGCATTTATCTATACTAGCTTGTCATGTAAGCAATGGGTTTATCGAAACTATTGGGACTTCAGCAAATTTAAAATAAGTGCTATGTTTGAAAACATGATTAGATTCTTGATAGAATTTCATGCGCTGTTTTTGAGTTAGCTATCCTTTATATATTTCCATATATTTTTTTTAAATATGTATGTATTTCTGCTGCCATCACAATAAGTTTATAAACTTGTATAATTACCTAATTTATTTACTTATAAAGATTCTCATAGTTTCGATTGTTTCCTTAAAACTTACGCATAAATTATAAATTAATTAAAGTAATTTATAAATTATTAAAAGATAACTAGAAAATTACTGTATAGGTTTTATATGGCAAGTTGTAATAGAAAAAATGGTATAAAAATTGGTTGTTAAAAAGTGGTGAATATTTTATCATTCTACGATTAATTGTATGATTTGTATAATTAAGGCCCAAGCGCTCAGTCAGGACGGTAGCCCAACAACAAAAGATGTCGCTAGTTTAAAAAACTGCGGTTTTTCTTCTGATTTGTTAATGGTTTTTTGCGTTTAGTTATCAAAATTCACCTTTGCGAAAACTTATTAATAGATACCAATTAATCAATACAAAATACTATAATTTTAGTAGAAAAAACGTGCAAAGGCTGGCGAGGAATTTCAAGCTTGCTATCTACTTTGACACGCAAAAATGTTTCCGATATTTGAAACGGCGCTACCGTTTCATAATTTCGACGTCAGGTGATAAGAATGAATAGCCCAGTTCAAAGTACTGTGGACTGACATTCAGAGTATACGAGTTCAAATCTCGGCCAGAACTTTTATTTTTTGTTGCTTCCTTTGTTTCCCAAAATTTAATTTTTTGAGATTTATCTTTACATTTTTACAGACTACTATAATACCTACTTTATTGGTATTTTTTTTGAACTTAAATGCAAAAAAATGCAGTAGATACCTATTACATAGGTTACCTTCTAATAAAACTGTTAACATCTTCAAGAATATTTTTATATGTATTTAATATTTCAATAGTGAGACTCTCTACAGCTCTATAAATTAAACAAATAAAACACATGAATATGTTTTGCCCAAAAAACGGGCTACGGGATATATGTCGTTTTCTGTGGCGTCGCTAAGATTCTTCAAGTGCAGGTGCAGCTGTTGGTACATTGTCTTGCCTAGAAGACAAAGGATATAGATTGTTTGTGGGGCAGTTACATCATAATGCTTGATCGGAGTAGTAGTAGTATTCAAAAGTCATCCGCGTGGATCGCAAAGCGTGCATGTTTCTTCGGATCCTTTCTGTTACCACAATGAGTTTATAATTGGCACAATTTATTACTTGCAAGATAAAATTTCATCAAAAACAACTACGACTAAATTGACAGATAGCAAGCAATGACAATTAGGTATGTCAGCGAGGTTGCCTTACTACAGGTTTTATTTACCCTGACAACAAAAAAAAGGTTTTATTTACCTATATTTCAATGTATTTATTTGGAGGTTTGTAATTTTCCTTACAAATAAACGTATTTTTTTTAAGAAATATTTTTTCTTTATATTTATAATTACAGAACATTAAAAAACGAACAGTTGAGTGAATTTTTGCAAGAAAATAAATTTATGTTGGCCACACTTTTACAACCTAACAGAACTAGCAGTGGCACGTGACGCGGCACGCGTTGTATATTTCGGCTCGGAAACGTTTGGTAGACTTTACTTTCCCTGTAAGTATTATACATTTATACGTCTTTTTCATATTGCAATTTGTACATAATTTAGTCTATATTACTCGGTAAAGATATTACATCCTAATGTAGAAAGAATTTTAAAATCGGACGTGTGCTTTTGAATTAAATAGTGACCAACAAACAGACAAATCTTATCCTTTAGAATTTTAGTTTAGATAACAGACCACAGTGGAAAGCATGGCAACGTAGCATTTTCAAGAAGAAAAGAGATAGATTTAGTTTTGTTGTCTTGTTTCTCTTCCTACGGCTGGAGAGCTGACAACAAACCTTTGAATTTTGTATTTGAGAGATAATTGTATTAGAGTATTATAGTATTCGAGCGAATGACGTAGTCGTATACATACTTACTAGATACATAAACATTGACGACCGATGTGGCGCGGTGGCGCGGTGGCATTGACGACGCGGAGGTTTTGGGTTCGATTCCCGCCTTGGGATAAATGTTTATACGATCTGCAAATATTTATTCCGGGTGTTCTGGATGTTTATATATTTAATAAAAATTATCTATCTATGTAATGTATTGTATTAAGTATGTCAGTCTTCTAGTACCCATAACACAAGCTCTGCTTAGCTTGAGGCTAGATGATGTTGTGTGGATTGTCCAGCATTATATTATACCTATATACATATTTGTAATTTCTCGACAGGTGGTTCATATATTACGTGTACAGTACATATTTAATTACCGCTAGTTTTGTTTCATACTAAATACACTTTATATCCAGCTACAATAGCCGCTGTTCCGAACAGGGTAAAAAAGGTTTATTATACAGAAGGGGTGGACCAAAAGCAAAAGGGCGATGGAGGAGCTCAATACCTATCGAAATAACCCCCATGTATGCTCAGCGATATTCAGTCGTTCAAAAGTTACTCGCACTTTTATGTTTTTTTTTCATTAACATACTTTAGGTTCGATTTCCCAAGTTTACCCAAACTATCAAGTACGAAAGGTCTACTGTGAAGCTACAAGGTGTAAAAAAAATACGGTTGTAGACCTAATAGTTTGGGTATACAAGAGAAATCTAACCTAAAATATGTTAATGAAAAAAAAAACATAAAAAGCGAGTAACTTTTGAACGACTGAATATCGCTGAACATACATGGGGGTAATATCGATAGTCTAAAAGCTCCTGCATCGGCCCACCTTTTGGTCCACCCCTTCTGTTAGACCCCGTATATATATTTTTTTTATATTTAATTCTGCACAAAATGATGCAAAAAAACAATGCCGCGTTAGCGCACAGTTAGTCCAGTCATTTTAAGTTTTATTTTAGGGTTTAAAATAGCTAAAATGACTGGACTAATACGTTACGTGGACGATTGAGCTCCGAAATATGAGTAAACAAGACGATACTCATACAATGTGTAGCAAACTTTTTGTTGTTACGTGGTACATTAAACATTTTTCGTGGTTGTCATGACAACTAGTAGTAAGTAAATAAAAATAAGTCAGTCACAAACACCAACATTTTGTTGTTAAAAAATCTTATATAGTTTGTAATACTATCTCAAATAGTGCCTATTTTTAATGCAATGTAAGCTAGGTTTCATGAAAGCTGGACAGTCTAGCCCAGATCCTGACATCCAGTTATTCGCAGGCAGAAATCCTTGTCGTGAAGAAAGTACTACTAGAAGCATAGGCTGAGACCACCGTGACCAACATTCACCTTGTAACAAGAAAACTTCTTCCGATATGTGAAGAGATCGTTCCCGTATCATGAAGGATTGAAGTTGGAAGACGGCGACCAACTTCAAGTCAACATCCTTACCATGGTGACCCAGTGCAATGACAGTTCTTGGCTCCAGTATTCTGGACGCCTGGATTAGACTAGCGGTAATATAGGGGACCATTGCCGCAGATGAAAGATCAATATTACTTTTGTGTACTAGTGTTTTTTTCATTTTGTATAAGAAAAGTGTATGCTAGCGTCTAAAGTATTCTTTACTATTGTTATAAAGTGTGTGAGTCAGTAAGGTTTATCTACGGGCCGTTTTTAAATAAGTATTTTAGTACTTTATTTTTTACAACAATATTATGGTAAAAAATACATTTACTTATCTTACAATAAATTGTTTTTTTTCCACAGCCCGGGGGGCCAAGCCCCCTAAGCTATTTTTTTCGTAAGTAAGTAATCTACCTATGCTATGTAAAATACCTTAAAATTATAAGAAAGACACCTGTTTGGTTCAACCAAACTTCTTTGCATGGGAGACGGGTGCGGGGAAAACTGAGAGATATTGCAATCTTTACGCTGAAAAGTCTGCTTCGAATGTAAATATGACATAGTACGAAAAATAAAAGAAAAACTAAAACGAAAAGAGACAAATGATATCCTATTTCTTTCTACACAAGTATTTAGTTCAAGTAACTAGATGGCGCTCTAGATACCTTTGCTATAACTTAATACCTAGTGCTTCGCACAGATGGTGCATTCACAGTTAGTTCATTTTTTGAACACGCGTCACGTCTCACCTTAATTGTAAATAATTTATTTTGTGATGTCAGTCAGCAAGTGAGTAAAATGTAATCGCTCAAACATTATGTGCATTTTATGTATGACAAATGTTTTAATGGTTCATAAAATATATTATTGTGCAGTAAAAAATTGAGTTTGATTTGATTTATCGGTCGTAATGAGGTTTTAAAAGGATATTTGTACATTTATTTTACGGGAGTCGTGACAGAATCATTATGTGTTAGTCTGGTATTTATTTCATCAACATCAGCAGCCTATATAAATACAATGCTGGACATAGGTTTCGAAATTTCCAGACAGTACGATTTTAGACTTATGCGATCTCAACCATGGGGTTCATCGATGCCCTCACTATTAATTAATTACACTCACTTTCTAAATGGCGTGATTATGAATATTAGCTAACTCTTACAGTGCTAGGAACATATTTGCATACATGCAAATACAATGAAACAAGTAATAAACGGCGTAAAACAGTTTTATTTTCAAATTCGGTCCTTTTCATACATTCGTGGTTATTTCTAGTGTTTCCATCCTATACCGCCTAGATCAAATGAATTCAGGCCATGTCCAGCCAGACCATGACCGCCAAATCCGGCCAGACCATGACCACCAAGTCCTAGACCATGACCGCCAAGTCCTAGGCCATGACCGCCAAGTCCTAGACCATGACCGCCAAGTCCTAGACCATGGCCGCCAAGTCCTAGACCATAACCACCATGTCCCAGGCCATGACCGTCAAGCCCAGCCAGTCCATAACCGCCATGCCCGGCCAGGCCATGACCAATAGCCGGTCCTCCCAAAGCCCAAGCGTTGCCCACTCCATGGCCGATTCCGATTCCATGTCCTCCTAGTCCCACTAGACTGTTAGGAGCGACGTGAGCGATCGGTGCAGCTAGCACTTGTTTATGTACTACTTGTGGGTGAACAGCTGGGCCTACGCGTTTGACCACCGCGTTGAATCCTGATACAGAGTCAGCCGTGTAGTCTACCACTCTGATGGTACCATCGGGTTCTGAGAGGGAGTACGATCCTTTCACGACGCCTCCGTCGCGGGATTCAGTCTGGGCTTTGTTGTCGCCAGTGACGGGGTCGTGCACTGCGTAGTTGAAGCCATATCGGGGGATATCCTGAAAACACATGAACATCGTATTTTCGAACAGATCTCAGACGGCACGAAAAAATAAGTAAGTAGGTAAGTAGATAATCTAATTCTTTTTTTATTGATTTGAGTCGGTTTGTCATGCGTAATGCGGTCTATGCACTTTTTGCTGATATTTATCTGAATAACTGCTTATGTAAATCCTCAACGGTCCTAACGAAAGACTAGCGTTGTAATACCTGCACATGCTAATTTGGTACCAATTATTAACTGTAATTGGTTGTATTGGCTTTGTGCTATTTACGTATGCGATTGAATTGCAAATATGTTTGAATTTAAATTTCAACATGCTGACTTATAGATACTTACGTTGTACTTACAAATAAATTACGTTTTTCTAATAAATAAGTTAAGTATTCAAAAGTACCTAATTCAAAATTATTATGCAAGACAAATAAAACACTTACCACACTCCCGATTGCCACGTCTCCGCCGTAAGAGGGCGCGGCTACTGCGGCTCCGAGGAGACAAGAAATCTGTAAAATACCATTAGTTTATAAACTCTACTCAAATGACAGTATGGTATGTTGGCAAGGCCTTGGCAGGCCATCATCAGATGGATTGGTAATCGCGATCCGTGTATGCACAAACTCGTACCTACTTGGGGTAGGTACTGCTTAGGACATCATACAAAATAATTTATATAGTAGTCTAGTTCCCATAGTACAAGCTTTGCTTAGTTTGGGACTAGGTGTGATGTGTGATTTGTCCGTGATTAATTAATTTAATATCTACTTACCGTGATTAAAGAGATCATGGTTGTCAGTGGGGCTCCTATCAGTCAGTCTTGTCTCTACCGCTGGTATAGAACTGTTTGATGCCTTGTTCACCCCACACTTGCTATATATAGATACGATTGCCAATTCCCTACTATCCTTTACGCTTTGTTAAACATTCACGTTACACAGAATATTTTAGTCCTGAAATTGACTAATTAGTAACGCGTGGTACTGTTGTCCAAGTGATGCCAACTTGCATTTGTTTCATCACAATCCTGTTTTATCAACATTTTGTAGTGTACAGTCGGATACGAAATTTATGACACAAGAAGATGTCATAGAAAATATTTTAGAAGAGAAAATGAAAACTAATAGTGCAGCACTTACGGTCTATCTTATAAAAAGTTAGCGCAGACTTGATGTCTTGATTACCATACGTAATGGTGACATAATGTCAACGCTAACTTTTTATGATACACACACCCCATGTGTTTGTTCTATGTGCTTTATTTTATTTTCGCACATAAATTTGTAAGAAACTATACTTACTTATCTTTAAGTAGATATGTCTACCTAACTACCATGTATTTGTACATAACATACCATTTATGTATTAAATACCAATTTAATACATAAATAGTATAAAACAATTCATATATCTACTCTTTTATTTGCATTGTTTAATTTGAATTTGCGACAATCGTTTTATTATCAAAGGTTTAAAAATACCGGAAAAAGTAGGTACAATCAACTACATATATCAGTAATCTAACTTTGACCAGTGTATCTACCATGAGTTGTCACAGTAAAATCGCCTGACTTTACTACAGTAGTTACGTCAATATTAGTATGAAGAATTTTAGTACCCAACTATCCGCTAGAGGCGCTGTACAAATCTTCATACATTTTTTTAACTACAGACGCTAGCGAGTATAGTAAATATAGTATAGTAAAAACTCATGGTAGAGCTACATGACAGTACCGTCTGTACTTCGTGATTGAACTAATTAATTCTGAATTTTAATGCTATAATAATGAAGCCAAATTAGAAGTTAAATGCCGGTTCAGGGTGCATAAACGTCGTCGACTTATTTGCAACAAAGTTTAAACTATTGTAGCTAATTTTAATAATTAAAGGCATATAAGGTAAGTGATACAAATAAGGCCTACCTAATTTCAAACACTCAAAATTTGATAAATTATTCGAAGAAGGTGATAAATAAAAGCGTGGACTTCTTTTTTGGTTATTATTTTATTATGAATTAAATAAACATTATATAATCTTCAATAAAAAATCAACTAAAATGAGATAATTGTAAAACCATAGCTTTAGGCCTTTTTAAATACTAGCGACTTAATTAAGCCTACATATTTAAAGTATAGGAATATTGTTTTTAAACTATCAATCATTATAAAATTATGTATTTCTGAGTTTTTTTATCACGTTTTCATGAGACTTTGACGTACAACTTTTTAACTATGTGACTAAATATTATACTTAAATTGCTTGTCAAATTTGAAGTCGTATATTAACAAGAAATAAAGAATACTATAATCTATTCAAACAAATATTAGAAAATGAACATATTTTCTCAAAAATATTATTATTAAATATTTAAATATGAATTATTTTGAAACATTTAATAATAATTAAAAAAAATATTAAGCCTATTAAAAAAAAAGGCCTTATTTCGTACTATATACCTCATACATGTATAGGCAATAATTAATTCACATATCATAAATAATACAAAATAAAGAAAAAATAACCTCGAGGTTATCGAAAAAATAACCTTTTCGATGAGTCATAATGTAAACCGTGTAATAACTTGAAATAAAACTCTAAAAATACCGTTATAAAATACGATAGAAATTACGACAAATTAATAACACGCAATGAAAACGGCCGTCGTCCACAACAACCGACGAGCACAGGCGTTGTGATCGTGAGCGGGCCTCTCGCGCACTATTTGCCGAGTTGTGGAGGTGTAGTCTATACGTTCGTGCAATATAATATTTGATTTAAATACACTAAACGACTTTTTCGCACTATAGGCCTTATTTGAGCATAGGCCTTATTTGTATCAAGTACCTTAGTTTAGTTGAGTTTTTAAACTTGTGCAGGCCGTGCCATCCTAATACTAAAAAGACACGTAGATATAATATGAGCATTTATTTTCAGATTTTAATGTGTTAGATAATCTAGTATAAAAATATAAAAGATTATCGGTCTATCTTATAAAAGTTAGCGTAGACTTGATGTCTTGGTTACCATACGTAATGGTGACTTAATGTCAACGCTAACTTTTTATAAGATATAAGTAGATATGTAGATAAGCTGAAGCCTGGATACAAGTGTATCCAGTGAGTTATTAGCGTGTTAAGACGGGCTAATAGCTCACATAAGTTCTATGTAAGTAATGTATTGTACATATTTAGTAGGTACCTACTATGTCTGTCTTGACCCATGACACAAGCTCTGCTTAGTTTGGGCCTAGATGATGTCGTGTGGATTGTCCAGCATTATTTATTATTATTATAAGTTATAACTATAACGATGCTTTGCCCCACTGCGCACGTCCACTAAGGCCGTGTTATGTAATGATTATTGGCTTTTGACCCGACGACTCAATTCATAACGCGGACGCTAAATCGTAAGATAAATATTGACAAACAATTTTATTTATGTAAATTCTTAAGATGCCTTGTTAAACGTAATTGGTACTAACAGTTACGCAAATAATCCTTTAATTTCATTTCTCATTTGGAAAATATTCATGATTTGTGTAGTTATATTATCTACGTAGACTTTCATTTGCGACATTAATTGGCATTGCTATATTATATTATTACAAAGATGAATAAAACTTTGACGATTGATGTGGTTCGGCGAGCGAAAGTCCGTCAGCGACGCGGAGGTTGCGGGTTCGATTCCCGCCTTGGGATAAATGTATGTACGATCTGCAAATATTTATGCCGGGTATTTTATATGTATAATAAAAAATATCTATCTATGTAATGTATTGTATAAGTATGTCAGTCGTCTAGTACCCAGTAACACAAGCTCTGCTTAGCTTGGGGATTGTCCAGCATTATTTATTTATTTAATATATTTCAAGGTTTTATAATTTAGAGCCAAAAATATAAAAGTGTGTGCACGGTAACGTAGAAAATAATATTAGAACACATTATATGAATGTGTAATATGTATATACAGAAAAGGCGCTCACCTCATTAGTGTGAACAACGTTTGCTCTACAACTTTTCCGATTTACCTTCATGTTTTTCATTAAAAAGTTTTATATAATTTAACATAGCAATATAATTTCGGCTACCTAAATAACAAATAAGTAATACCTACAATACTTCTGTCTAACAAGTTGAACAAAACAGTCGAATTCCACACTCAAGTGCGGTTACACTGCGCGTCGACGATTCAATAGCCGCTCAGCGGTTTTACGAAGGGGCGGTAAAATCGCGCGTCTCCTTTGCCACAAAGACGATTTGAAATCATCGGCAAACGGCCCTGTGAAAACGCGGCCGTTTGCGTTACTGCGCAGTGTAACTCTCTTTAAGATTATTTAAGACATCTTAGTAATATTATTATCGTCTTGGCGTCTTAGCCATAAGATAATTAATGTTAAGTGATATTCAATAAATAAAAAAAAACATTTGCAACGGTCTGTAGATAGCTCAACGGTTTCTTATGTATTTTATATAAAATAGGCATATGCCTATGTACATTTTGTAAATACTGTAATAGTCATAAGTTTGTTTCTGAATAAATAAATAAAGCACAAACACATACATCATTAAGCTTACACTTAGTTATAGGTACTATACTATACAAAGTTAGATATTAGTTTTAATTTACAAAATTAGATTCAAAAATCTCATTAGAGGCAATCAAATAATACACTTGCAATTTGCACTGAAAAACGTAATTTATGTAGCTCAAGTTGCAACTAATTCGGCCTCAGTCGAGCGGCTCATTACCCCTTTTCAGGAGCACTCTTTCCACTCAGACTTACACAAATTCACATTTGCAATCAGAGCCTGGAGAAAAGTTCTTCCTCGCCACCCCTTCACCCGCCGCCTTTAATTAACAGAAAGTGGTTCATTAGAGCTTATTCATTAAAGCAAGGAGTAATTAGCGAAGTCTAATGAATGCTGTAATAATGTAAGAGCGGCCGTCGGACTGCGGCCCGACTTCTAGATTAATCTAGAAGCTGGGAATAATTTAGTAATGGCGTTTATTTATTATAGAGCTGATTGCGATTTTAACTGAATGCCTACGTTGCTCTATTCTTTCCAAGAAAAATCGCAAAATGCGAAAATCCTCTTCTAGTGGTCTTAACTGTAACAAGGTGTATCGATTCATGATAGTTTTGTTAGTGTTTGTTTATCTACCAGCCTTAATTGAGTTTATACTTAGAATACTAAACTTTTCAATTAGGTAGGTACTGAAAAGTATTTGGTTTTCGAAATCCTTTAAAAGGAAAGAATGTAGGTATAATAAATCGAGTCCCGGATTTCCAGTTTTTTTAATAATATTTGAGTAAAATGGTACGCTTGACGCCTGTTCCTTGTGCTCTTGATTTCTCTAAATTACAGAGGATTTTTCTTTATTAGCAATTTCAGTCTCAATGATGATTGACTAAGATTCGATTACTCGATATATATTGATATTAATTGCGATTGTTTTATACTCTAACAATATCAACTCCTGCATCATATTAATTTACATGTTCTACGAAAAGCTTGCTACGCTTTGTACGCGAGTGGCCTATAAATATTTATCTACCTTATCTTTCTTGTGGATAAGGTCGACTAGACTAAGAGAAACTGTATCAAAATATCCCAGCGTCCTTTTCAGAGAGGGGTAAAAATGTACCCGTTCACGACCGCCCAAGCCATTAAGTGCCGGTGCAAAAGAAAATACATAATACGTGCCAGTATTTACATCTTGAAATAAGTACATGGATTTTTTTCGATAAATATAAAAAATAACTTTAATATTCGTATTAGTACTTATTTCCGCTTTAACCGTAATGTATATATAATATATATAATAATAAAATGTCCAAAACACACCAAGCTTTAAAGGATATTGTGTTTTGTATCCAAAAACGATATCTTTGAAAAGCAACGATTTCCTCGTCTGATATGCAAAGAGCCTTACGTAGAACGATAAGGTTATGTATATGTAGGTACACAGTAACGAGCAATGGCCTGATTGTATGCGAACAAAGTTCCTAACGAACGCCTCTAACTAGGCGCCTACTTTCTGAAGTTTCAGACACGCAATGCGAGTTTTATTTTTAAATTACATGAAGATGTTGAGGCAAAGGCGTTGCTTTGTACAACATAATAAAAACAATATTAGAAACCATAAACTAACAAATTGACTAGTTTGGAGGTGTGACCTACAAAAACTACAAAAAAACATAAGATTTACCTCCTTTAGCTTACCTTTTTAAACATATTTATACTTAATTATATTTGCCACATACTCTTCAATTTCTAATTGAAGAGTAGGTATGTGGTTACACAAACTCTGCTATAATAGATAATAATAAAAAAAAAGGTAGCACTCCGGGAGTGCCGGCAGAAGTGAAAACTTCAATATTAACGTTGTGTTTTCACTTTTAAGTTTTCACTTCAAAAATATAACCACAGACGTCATAATGACAATGACAATCACAATGACACAGACACATTCGCGCAAGCGCCCTGTGCCGCCTAAACAGAGCACACTCAGGCACGGTAGAAAGAGTGGGAGATACTAGTTCCTCTCCCTTCCCCTCGATCTTACGCTTTTTATCAACGTCACGTGACCCTGACGCGAGTTTGAAAGTTTTTACCCACCCAGCGCCGCTAAAGAAGTTTTCACTTCAAAAAAATAATGATAAAATAATCGTATATTTAACACTACAAAATGTGAGCTCCCATTAAATTTAGACAAATACATCATTGTGAATAATGAGCAAATTATTTGCATAAGAAAATAGTGTTACTGGTTCGGCATTAGCATAGCTCAAAATAGTTGAGCAACGTATCCTTACACCGAATGGAGCAAGTAAACTTGCAGAGATTCGAAGAATGGATTTGTACAAGATACTAAAAAAAAATCACAAATAAAGATTCAAAGCCCAAAATCTCATAGGATCTACAAGTTTCTTTACACTTAAAAGCTAAACCAACTAGATTTATCTAATTCATCTCACGGTTATAATCACGTTAAGGATGTATCTACCTTACCTGCCCACGTACCTAGTCCACGATCTAGGGTGCATGGTGCTAGACAAATCTTAAAACGTTTAAAAATAAAAAATATTTTGCTCAAAATAAATTTTATGAACTTGGTCTTAAGTAAGAGGTACTTTAAAACTTATTCACTCTTTTTTCGCAAAAAAAATCTAAAGTTCCGCTTGGTTGTTAATCAAAACTATTGTGATGAATCCTAGTTCTTCTTCTTCTTCTTCATGTCAAATGAACACAACAACAATATGAAACACAGTTCATGTAGAACTTAGCAATTAAAATTAACTTAGAATCCTAATGAAACGATTCAATTGTAATTAAATTAATTACAATTGAATATCCAAAGTTTTCCAATAGTTGAAGAGGCGATTAAAAACTCCAAAGAACTTCCAAAATGTAGGTACCTACTATACTAGGGACGTTTTTTTTAAGTCATTTAGCTGCAATGCAACCTATATGTCCTACCTAGTAAAAGTAGTTATGTCAGAGTGTGCTCAGTACCTCTACCATGAGATGTCATAGTAAAATCGCCTGACTTTACTACAGTAGTTACGTCAATATTAGTATGACGAATTTTAGTACCCAACTATCCGCTAGAGGCGCTGTACAAATCTTCATACATTTTTTTAACTACAGACGCTAGCGTGTATGGTAAATATAGTATAGTAAAAACTCATGATAGACCTACTGATTGTGCACTATTATATCGTAGCGTTTCACGAGTGCGCTGGTGTGGACGGGGCCTATTAGGATCGTTAGGGTCCGTACACGCTTTCCAGTGGACGACACACGCATAATGATGTATGCTAAAGTGTATCATAATAAGCTGTAACTGAAAGAATACAGTACAGTTCGGTGATAAAGTTTTCTATGTTAAATATATACTTATATAAATATAAATAATGCTGGACAATCCACACAACATCATCTAGCCCCAAGCTAAGCAGAGCTTGTGTTATGGGTACTAGAAGACTGACATACTTAATACAATACATTACATAGATAGATATTTTTATTATAAGTACATTTTTATTTTTACCGTGTTAAATATGTACTTATTAAAAAAGCAGCGTAGTATCTAGTAAAGAAAGCGTAGTGTAGGATGTCTTCAAGATGGAGCGGCTATCTACAATAAACTGACAAACAATAGATGAGAAGAGCCGAAGAACGGGTTCTGTGGCACGTCTTGCAAGTGACCTACGTCCAGCTGTTAGGAGACCGATGTACGGTAATGATGATGATGATCAACAGTCTAGTTTAAACATACTATGCCGTCTAGTGACGGCGGTGAGTGATAAGTTCATGAATATTTATTAAAAATTCATAAAAGCTCCATACTTTGGCAGGTGCATCACGTAGATCACCTTGATACGAGACGTATTTTATTAGATATATCCTAATACTAAGTTCGTAAACTTATCGAATATCCCGAAAGAATTTTAATTTCAGTAAAAGTTTACCATTTACATAGACTGTCTTTGGCATTTAATTATAATCTGAGATGAACTTTACCGATGGACTGTACCGGCACGAGTGACCCTTTGTACTAACATACCCAACAATTGCTCCAGGACGACATCTCGTTTAGATTTCACTGAAAAGACATGAAAAATAATGATATTCCTGTTTGCACGAAACACGACATGGCTGGTCTTGCCCCGCCAACATGAAACTATTTTTTTTTAATTGAAGGTACACGAATTACCAAATCGAGAGACTCAACATTTTGAAAATATGATATTTATTTTTAAAATCTATTTGTATGTACATTTTATTATTTATTTATTAAATAAAATGTGCCATCTTCGTAACTGGTATCTATGTATTTAACTTCTGCTAAAAAAACATGCATAGGCAAGGGATAACTAAGCCCGGGATTAAAGTCATATTTGCTCAGGGTGTCAAGATGACCTGCAGTCATCGGTTGACGCGCACTTCAAACATCAGGAATTCATTACCCGTTAGTTTACTTCGAAGCCTTTCACTTTACGAGTTTTAAAGCCTTCCATTTAGTCTACCTTACCCGGGCACAATTCAGTTAAAAGTCCACTCGTTGCAGCAATAAATAAAACTACTCATTAGAGTGTCATTTGACTGAAAAAAATTAGATTGGGTTTTAATTGTTTGTAGAGGCTGTTTAGCCGTATCGAGGTGTCGCGAGCCGTTTAGAAATCATAGGTTTCGTCCATTACGAGCATGCATATTGCAGCGCCTGCAGGCTCTATTGATTAGTCTCCGGCAGCCATCATTCATTCATAGTTGTGTCCACGCGTCTGTCAGCCGGCAGTTTTCGGCATTTTGTGCCATTTTTCGCCATCCCTCGCCAAAGGGTAATATTTGATGGCCTGGCTGTCAGGAAGGAAGTCTGCCCTAATTGGTCCAGGCGATATGACAAAACATTCGAGTTTTGGGATCTGTTAGGTTTATTTTAATAGGGTTAAAGAGCCGTAAATACATTTTAGATATGTTTGATATACTTATTTATACTGAATGAATAGAAAATACGGCTATTGTATTATGATACTGGTATTAATAAATAAAATCAGTCGTATTTTCTCTATTTCCTAGAATCGATCATTTGTTGATGTTCAATCAAACGTCAATACAAGCTGTAAAACATGTCGTTTTTCCCACATATTGTGAGAAGCTTACCGATACAACGACATAATCCAATTGCCACTGGTCCAAACTCGTGTTTAACGGGCGTGATTTGGCTTCGTCTGCGCGTTTCAATGAATAGCACCTACTGCAGGCTTATCCTAGTCTCTGAAAACTTGCCAGGCATTAAATCACGTGATGAACGTGAATGAACGGGCATTTCTGGTGGACTCGATATTTATTCTACAGTAAGCCTATCCTAGTCTAAAACAGTGAGTGTTTTTAGGATGACGCTCAAGAAACACCTTTTTGAGCAACAGATTATAAAACAAAATCATGAATAAAACTTACCCATAATATGTACTGTACTTTAACACTTCACACAATTTACACATATCCATTCAACTTAACATTACATTTTCAATTTAATACATGTTTTATTTAATCATTTCGATGTTTTCTCTTGCAAGCTAGCGAACAAAACAAAACAATCACTGTGAATAGCAATCAAGCAAGCCATTGTACTTTTTGAATAACCCGCGTAGCATCAGGCGTCTGACTGGTCAGGATTCTTAGCTTTCTTCCAGAAAGCCAATAAGCAACCTTGATCTCTATCGACACAGCGGCTCACAAATGTTTTTTTTTTTTTTTTAGAGTTGTCTTGTTAGATGGCGTTGCTGGCACGTGTTTTCTATTCGCTTGATAAATTTTAATATTGCCACCACAAACTTTTTGCTCATTGAATAAATAATGTTAGGTATTTCTTAGTTTAGTTCAGATATCATGTTTAGTTTATTTTATTGTTATTATATTTTGTCTTATTGTTTAAGTTTAATTTTAATTTAGGTACTTACGTTTATTTTATTTCATAGTTATTATATATTGTCATAATGTTTAATTTTGAATTTAGGTACTTATGTTTATTTTGTTATTATTATTATTTTTCGGCTTCTCCGTGTCGTGATCCATAGGCTCTGACAGAATACCAGTGTTGCACTGTTACTTATGTAACAGTGCACGTATGCTGAGTCAGAGTCCTAGTTAACCCATTTTTTTTGTTTATTTATTTATTTAGTATCATATCTGTGTAATTCTTGTTATTCTTTTGGGTTAATAAATTATTTTTCTTTCTTTCTTTCTTTCTAGTCTCTCAAAACCTGCCAGGTTTTAAATCACGTTCAGTTTCTATTGTAACTGATCGGTATTCAGTGGCATTTCTGGTGGTCTGATGTGACTGAGCTATTCAATCCTATCAACAATAACGTCACAGTCACATCAGTCCACATAAAACGACACAGAATACCGAAGAGTTACTATAGAAACTGGACGTGATTTAAGACCTAGCAGGATTTGAGAGACTAGGATAGGCTTACTGTAGAAGAAATATCGATATTTTTATAAAAAAAAAGCACCCTTGGATTATCTGACTAGCAATGCAAAATAGTTTAAAGATGCTCGCAATATATATAAATTTATTGATGTGTGACTTATGTGTTTGATTCATCTGTCAGTAGTTTCATGTTATGCCTTTCTTTTTTAGTAATTTACATGTGATTTGATTTGCCCACTTATCTAGTTACCATAGTATAAGCTTTGCTTAGGAAATCCATACGTCCATATGTAACTCAGCTGCATATTGGGATCTACATTTTCGTGACGAAACTTCGATTGGAGTTAATGTTTGATATGTAAACAATAATCAAATCAAATCAAACATTTTTGTATTCAATAAAATCACAAGGGTCATTTAGAATCGTTTTACATACTGGGTGATTCTAGGTGCCAGTTCCACGCGACCAGAGCCAAGAAGAACGGGCAAGAATATAAAAAAAACAGCAAAATGATTTCTAAGCACTTTGGTGGAGACAGAAATAATCTCATGTAGAACCCGTTGTTTAATACGTTCCATATACTGACCAAGTATTTCGTGTAGGTAAGGCCAACTAGATATTCCTATAGGCTGTGAGAATAGTATTGTTGTTGAACACTATTTTGTCCAAAACACAACCCAAGTATAGTACATACCTACAGCGTTAAGTCCGTAAAGTGATTATTAATATCTTCTAGCATCTCACAATTACTTAATCTAATAGACTTGCTAAATAGCAAAACACAGAAAACAAGTCTAAGCAACTCATTGAAAATAATAAACCCTGAAACGTTTCCAATAATAATATTTCTGAATACTAATTGGTAGCGTCATGTCGTCAAAAAAGGCTTCAAGGAAGGCTTGTTTACATAATCGCTCAATTTGCAATGTAAAGTAGCGCTCTGTTTTCTTGCCTTTTTAATCCAATAGCTTGGTAATGTACTATCGCAACCATATTTTGAAACTTAAGAAAAAAAAGCTTCTTTTTAATTATTTTCACAATGCATTTATACGGCCTTCGTACTGCGATCAAGAATGTGTCCATAGAAAAATGTGAGATAAATTATCTGTAAAAGGTAAAACTTCGCTTTATCAAAGTTATGTCAACAATTGACGATCTGCGGAGTGTAGCTGGCAAACACTGGATGAGAAGAGCCGAAGACCGGGCTCAGTGGCGCGTCTTGGGAGAGACCTATGTCCAGTAGTGGACTGATATAGGTTGATGATGATGATGATGATGTCAACAATGATAAAGAAGTGAGTTATTTTTAGTAACACAGTCTGCAAGCACTTCTGAAGATTTATAATCTACAAATAGATTACGACTAACAACATATCCTATGATTCTGTTTTTACTACTAATGTTTAAAAGAGGTTTCGTTATAGGTTTTACATACTAGGAAAGTAAACCTACTTGGTATGTAGCCTTCAAGTTTAGGCGTGCAAAATTGAAGAGGCCATTTTAAAAAATGAGTTGACATCACGATTGTACATAATGATTCCTTTAAAAATTTTAAACAATACAACTCAGGGTCAGAAATAAATTACAATAAAATTAATTATAATAAAATTAATTATAATTTGCTTATCGTATCTGAATATTTATACCGTAGTATTACAAGTTCATAAATCATAATATTTCGAGTAATTTGAAAACCTAATTAAAACTGGAGGCCAATATTTAATTAGGGGACCTACTTATATCAACTTTAGCAATATCTAAAGGTTTATATAAATTACCTAGATATGTATTAAAGGTACTTAATGGTTTGCATAAGTGACTTTTGTGACTTCTTTTCTATCTTTTGTTAGTCAAAGTCAAAGTCAAAAATTACTTTATTCAGTAAAATCACAAGGATCATTTAGAATCGTCTTACATACTAGGTGATTCTAGGTGCCAGTTCCACGCGACCAGAGCCTAGAAGAACGGGCAAGAAACTTACGGCCTGGTTCCTACCGTTTTTTTATATGATCCTTCTTACAAAGAATTACAATTACAATTCTATTTCAAAGTCTATTTCTATGCCTATAATATTATCTAAGTATCTTTCTGTTCTTAGTTTTAGGCTCTATTAGTTTATTTAGTTTTTGTATCGCTAATAAGTATTTTTCTTTTCTTTCTTTAAATGTACTTGGTATCCAGATTACAAACTACATATACCTATTCGACGTTTCTTATCATGTGTACTAGTTGATGCTATGTGATTATAGGAAAACCATTAATTATTTTAGTTAGATGTATTAGGTGTTAGGTGCCTACCATGCTTGAGAAATGCGGTCATAGCCTATTTAGTTTTGTAGTTCACTTTCAGATTTTCCATGATCTATATATGCAATTTTTTTTGTACTCCCTATAGGTACCTACCTATATCATGTTTTATTTTAAGTTTTTTCACGAAACTTATCAAGTAGGTACCTACCTACCTATGGTTGGTTGACTATTCCATTAATATAGCAGGTAGGTTATCTTAATACAAGGTTATGGTGTTTTATGTGTAAGTATAAAAGCAAACAAAAAGTAATTTACAAAATTTTAATTTTCTTCTTCTTTCACCGTCTTTCTTAGGCTAATTTATGTATGTTCTTTCTTTGTGTACTGGTAACACCACAACTGTCCTACAAAACTAAAAACACTTGAGGTTAGATTTGTAGAAAGTTTGATAATTTTAAATTAGTAACAAATCTTCTACCTCAAGTATTTCTAGTTTCAAATTAAACGAGATGGCAGAATCTAAACGCTAACATTGTAGGTATACAAACATCAATGTGACAATAAAATTTAATGTTGCATACATTAAAATCTTATTACTTACATAAATTATACATTTCATTATAATATCTAATGAAACACTGACTGGTAATACTAATATAGACATAGAATTTGAACGATTCGACTAAATAATTTCACTAAAAGATTTTATTTCATTCATGCAGAAGTTTTGAAACACTAAGGGAATGTTAGCGTTTAAGATTACTTACAACATTTTATATGTAATAATTTTAATAATTTACAATTTGAACAACTTTAAATGAAGGGAAACGTATCAATATATACAGAGATCGCTACCTCATCGATTTTTAACTAAATGCATCTCATAAAGTTAACTTCAACTGTTGGCATCGATATTATTGCTACGAATTTTTGCGCCCAAATATGAAGGTACAACATGTGTCTACTTACATCTAGTTATATACTAATATTTACAATGACAATAATAATAACGAGAAATATAACAGCTCGTTGTAAAGAATTAACGAATATTCGAGAAAATATTTACACATCGAGAATGCAAATCACAGAATTGTGCGCAAGAATCGGCAACTCAATAAAGGAGTCACTTAAAATGGCAAAAATAATATTAATAACACAAACTTGGCAAGAAAAGTATTCTTATAGTGGGTTAAATCACATAGTAAAAAGGCCTTCAAATAAATGTATTTTAATCAACTGTAACCAAAAAACAACAATAGATTTTCCCTCAAAAGATGTTTCGATTGGAACTGAGCAGTATCACATAGAGCAAAAGATTTCATTATACATATTAATATTCAAAAATAGCTTATTACAGTTGCTTAGTTATTTAATTAGTTGATATTGAAAACAATTGATTATAACAACAAACATACATAATCAGTGAAACATTTTTACATTTGACTATGTTTATTAGTTTGGAATAGTTCCTAAATAATGTGAACAACGTGGAGACGCGAACTATTTAATTACAAGATATGCCGTTGCAGTTCATTTTGCCATTAAATATCACTTTCGAATACCTACAACACACTTGTGTTAAACACATCTTTTGTTCAATACTTAAGTACCAGTAATTGGAAATTTACATACAGCGAGTTAAGTTTTACATAAATTGCCATTTTCACAACCGAAATTATATAATATGTAATAGGTACTAAAGTATAATTTAACAGTTTATCGACACTGGAAAAACTACTACTGCCAGTTGGCGGTAATATTTTTTCTGTCTGTAAGTTCAAAGTCTAGCACAGCACTATCACTCTGCGTTCTTGTCAGGCGTGGGTGGTTGCGACTTGAGAGCTGGCGTCATCGCCGACGCTGATGTGGAGAGGTCGAGCGCAGGCTCCGAGACAGGTGGACCAGTTTGGGACAAAGTTTTGTGTAAGTCCAACGGCAACGACTGAGCAAATGGAGGTAGCACTATCTGCGTGCTTGTGAGAGCCATGGGTCCAGTCGAGCTGGACTGTCCCAAATGTGCACTGGGTAGCCCAACTGATCCACTGGTTATTCCGATCGGCTGATTGGTAATTGACACTCCCTCACTTGATCCCATTTGACCGCTTGTTGGTGCTGTTGAACCTGGCACTGCCATTGACGTTCTTGGTCGTCCCATTGACTCATGCAGCGTCAGCGCCATCGGCCCACTTTGTAAGTTCATCGGCCCAGTGGGAAGTGCCATTGGCCCAGTGGGAAGTGCCATTGGCCCAGCGGGAAGTGCCATTGGTCCAGTGGGAAGTGCCATTGGCGGATTGGGTGTCATCGGTACCGGTCGTGTGTCAGTCGCGTGACAGCCCGCCATGGCTGGTGGACTCCAACAGGCCGCGCTAGTCGGCTCACTCTTCAAACCACCCGCGCTAAGGTATGAACACGCCATCATCTGTGAACAAGGACAATGTTCATATTAATAAGATCCTTACAAATGCATATACCTATTTTTAACAAACTATTTTATAGGTTAATAAAAATGTATCTAGGGATATTTGTGGGTTATGGCCGCGACGGCAGCGTTGGGCCTCAGAAACATTACATACATTTACGAACTAAACAAAGCAATAATAGTACAGATCAGAGTTAAAAATAACCCTAGAGTGTCACATAACAAAAGCTCCTTAGGGTGTACATGTGTAGTTTTTAATTACTTGAATAAAAAAAATATGATCCTCTTGGTATCTACGGAATGAAAACTGCTATTTCAATAACACAAGTTACATAAAGCATAAAAATGAGATTAAAATGTACCTACCAAACCACTCGCAAAAACCTACAATAATAAGGTAGCTCACGCATTAGTTAAATCGGTTTAACAAAGTGAACGAATAGTCCATAGTAGAGTTGCTCAGCTATTCACACGAGTCTAGGCCGTTGGGTTATTCGACTTGAAACCAAATAGGCTAGGAAAGACGAGCGTTCCAATTAAGTTGATTGTGCGTGTAATTTAAGAGAGTACGGTAAAAACAGAGCTTACATAAATAATGAAATATGTAGTATTATGAGTTGAGAGGCCTAAAGAATTCGCGGAGTGGGGGATGTGGAGTGGAGGAGGTCTAATCACGCTAATGGCCAATGCGCAACCCCCGGCTCAAGGCTTTCACGCTAATATGGTGGGCGCAGGAGTTCAGTGCTAAATTGTATCACACGTCCGGCAAACAGACTGCTTTATCTGTACTTCCGTGTCTTAGAAACATCTCGGTTGAACCTTCCCAGTATTCATGAGCTGACTGTACTTCAAGCTTGAGAAATAAACGTAAACCTTTCGCTGAATGTTCACATAGCGTTTGTTTGTTCAGTTTATAGATACTTGTAGGTACCTTATATTTCGGTTTTACTTTTAATATCCGGCCTTGAGTTACAAGTCGCTACGCTCTGTAAGTAATAGGTACCCACGTCTAAAGTACATAATTGTAAGTATTTAGTGGCAATATATCACGGCTGTAGACCGGCTGCCTCCATTTTTCACACATCGTTGTAAAATTGATTACCCTCCGACACCGGCACAATATACGGGGCTTCCGTCCAACAAGGCGCGAGGCCCGACCGATCCAATCAACTTGTAAACATTTAACTACGTGTAGTGCTAATAGAAACGTCCGAAGAAACAATGGAATTTGAAACGCAAACTGATTTATACGTCGCCGCACGAATTACGAAGCGCAATAACAGTTTCATAGTTGATGCCGAGAACAAAAGCCTCAACACAATCGGCATAGTTCGTTACACCAGCTGTTCGCGTACGGAGTGCTCTAACAATGATATCCTAACTTTAATATTTATTGCACTTGATCAACTCTGCGCACGTCATTGTGGCTCGTACGAGACCGACCGCCGCCGCTGAACGGAAACTTGATTTAAAAAGACGAAACTCATGCATAAATTTAATTTATTTGAAAGCTACAATCTGCGCTAAGTCTTTAAACAAGCAGAACTTAATTAACTTGACGCCATTGTAGCCCAGAATGTAAAGTGCATAATTAAACCCTTTACGTAAACGCTTCGGTTAATATGTTTAAGCGTCGCTATTGCTTTAGGAGACCTAAACTCTCCTATGAGAATAAACAGGGCCGGAGGCGGACGCCGGACGAGGCTCGCCGCACAAATGAATTAGTGGTGTGTTGCCCCCATGTTCCTTTCCTATGGCTGCGGGGCTTGCAAGGAGGGGGCTTGTTGCGATTAAAATATAATTAGGAGCTGGCAATCGTTTCGCCATCGCCATCGAGCCAGGTGCCACGTTAGGTAAATTAAATAGCCGTATAGGGTTTCCAATTAGGTGCGCCGCCGGTGGCCGCGGAAAACTCGCTTATTGCCTAATAATGGGGTGAGGGGAATCTTGTACACGTCTGATTAATTCCTTAGCGCGCATTCGGTTCGATCAAGATTATTGCTGCATATGACGTAGGTACGAGTACAGTCAGCATCGTTAATAATTGTTTTTAGGATATCGTATTTTTTTAAGCTTCATACGGTTTTGAAACAACTCCTTTAACGAATTTAAAGTTTCTTTAGTCGTGTGCCTATGGTACATTATAATAATAGTACTTATATTAATTGTATTTGCGATATAAATCGCTACCGCTATCAAGGATATCGCAATAGATCACGCTGACTTGCTTCCGGAAGGTATAAATGAATTGAAACAGGCGCGATAATTGCGCACCTAATTAGCGGACAGAACTGGCTAATATATCATTGTCGGATAATGAATTAGAACCAGGCTTTATCTAAATATGCATAGTATTACTGAAAGATACATCTCATTTGGAAACCTCTCTTTCTTATATATTTAATTAAAATTAGTTTTTTTCCATTGGATCGTGAAGAGCGGTATGGTATAAAATACCAAAATGATGGTTGCACTGAACGTTGTCACATATATAGTTCATAAGTAGGTACTGTAAAGGCCGGTTTCTGGAAACCCAAATCACGATTGATCCGAGTTTGACACATAATAATTATTTGATTTTTTTAGTTGATAATAGTTCGAGAAACCGGCCTTAAGAGTTCTCATATCACCTCCAGTATTTGTATAACTCGATAAAAATGTAGATATAGCTAAAGCTTAGAAACATACACTTTATCAGCACTGACATCAAGTCAGGTCATTTAATTTCGTTACTAACATTTGCCTAGATTTTCAGCTTGAGACCTAAAATTTCGAAGCGAATACGGTATTTACAGTTTAGATTCAAAGTTATGTATTGCATTGTAATTTGTAAAGCATTCCTAGCTTCTTTGTTCGGGTTATTGCTTGTTTGCGTTGAACAATTAGGTCCGAAACTAATACTGAAACAAGGAGAATGCCCTTCCCGGAGGGACAAACAGGGCTATTGTGTCGTTCGCGTAGAATTATCCACTGTGCTCTTCAAGTTCCAGAACTTTGGAAACTATTTTCTATTGTGGGGCTAAGAAACCTCAACGCAGCTCAACATAATTTTAATCTCAAAAGTTTAAATAATTAAAAATTATAACTGGGACGAACAGCATTGATGCTATGGTATGTAATTAAATCACGGTTATAAAAATATTTTTAAATCCAAACTTTTTGTTAAATGATTCTTTGCTAGATAATCGAACTCTCAATTATTTTGAAATGTTTAAGATGTTTTTCTATTAAAAAGGACCGTAGAACCGATGTAAAGACACACAACACATGGTAGGTAAAAGTGCAATTTATATAAATCCATAAAAAATACAAACATAAACTTATTTTTAAATGATTCTTTGCTAGATAATCGAACTCTCAATTATTTTGTGAGTACGTATGTATTTCTATTAAAAAGGACCGTAGTACCGATGTAAAGACACAGAATACATGGCAGGTGAGGGTAAGGTAAAGGTGCAATTTGCGGGGTCGGCCGCGGGCCGGGCAGTCGGGGCAGGCCGCGACCCCACTGCACCGCAGCGTAATCACCGATATACGATATTGTCGGACACATTATCAAGTTTAAAGGTCTTTTGAAGGTTTCTAGCTTTATTACATTATACTGTTATTAATACAAGTTTAAATTAGAGATGAAAATACTATACATAATCCCTTCGTGCGGCGCGCGGCCATTTTGCGAATACGTCGCATGTGCCGGGACCTTCACGCGATATCAGTGTGTCTCGCTTAAATTATTAATTGCCATAAAATATTGTTTGGGAGCTATTTACAAAACTTATGTTATTCGAATTGTCTTAAAATTGCTATTACACAGTATATATCCAAGTTGAATACAACCTAACAGATTTAAATAATCTTATTTCAAAATTTCAACTTTTTTATTTTATTTAAAAAAATAATAAAAAATAGAAAAAAGTTTGCAAATCCCTAAGTTATCAGTTAAAAATATTTGTTACATACCCTTCCATGTAAAACAACACCAAACTTCACTATAAACTCGATTTATAAACAAACAAATGAATAAAAACAAACGTAAAAAACCCGTTACGGTCGACACTTGATACCACTTCACACATCTCTACAAATGTTTATAGATTGAACTACTTTAGTAGCTTTGTTTGGTTTGTTTGTATCGCCGTCTTATTCTTTTGTCTACAATTTTCTATAAGTAAGAGTAGGATAGCAATCATTGTCACAGTTCATATTACCATTGAAATACGAGCCACCCCGACCGACCAGTATCAAGTCGCTCGGCACACGCGCGTAATAAACTATCGACCAGCTTCTGGTCGCTGGGCACACGAAGGGATATAGATATATAGATGATAAAGGACTTGACGGATAAACAGATTAAGATGAAACCTATAGTTACATACCATTTTACCTAAAAAATATTTAGGCTAAAAAACTTAATAATTGCTTTTAAAGCCTCATCATTGCGTATCTCGTGCGTGAAGCTTTAAATAATACAAAGTCTTATTTAGGTAGATAAGTAAGTACATTAAAAAAACAGTAGTATGATTTTAGAAAAAAGTTATTAGTTAAAACTGATACTAATGTAGATATTATATAAGTTAGTGTAAGAATACTATTACTCTGTTAAGCACAAGACAAAGCATATCGCGAAGTGAACGAAGCTTCTTTCAGGAAGCTTTGTGTACGGAATATGTGCGTTCAATTTAATACCGAGTATTGAATAGAAAACGCCTGTACGCTCACAATGGCCCATCGGCATTCCATTAACTAGCAGAGCAAACACGGGACGCGTCCGGGCACTAACTCAATACGAAACGATTCCTGGCGAGCGATACTCGCACATTCGGCGCATTCCTATTCGATTGTAACCGACGCGGAGTCGCGAAAATACGTGGAAATGGTATCCAAAAAACTATAATGTACTTCGTAAATTGTCACTTGAGCTGATGTATTATTTGATAAAGCGTTGTGGACTTATGATCTATAAAAAAATAAAATAAAAAAAGTGTTTTTAGCCAAGACACACATAGATGTTTGAAGGATGCATGAACAGATGCTCTAAGATCCTTCCCGCAGCTAACATGAATAGCTCATGAACATCTCGATCACGTCAGCTTGTCACATTCACGTCAAATTAAGTAATAATACTTTTCTTTTTCCGTAGGGAATCAAAAACAACTTTTGATAATGTTATAAAATACTGAACATATACCCTAACTTTTATAAAATATCTCATTTATTGAAACTTTAGTTTCAAACAACAAGAAAACGTTTTTGATGATGGTCAAACGTTAATAAAAAAATGACATTTTCTAATAGTTTCGAAACTCAATGGCGCTAACCCAACACCACTAACGACTGTTTATATTGGCGGACTGATCGGAGGACAATCGAGTCGATCCGACTCGCGAGACAATGCAAGACTCGCCCTAAATAATGTACTAGATGACGGCAGAACGCTCGATAAACAGGTCCACTCAGTTTTAGAACGATCTCATAGTTTGTGGAATTGATCAGATGTGATAACTTGACCGACATACCATCTATCTTATAAAAAGTTAGCGTTTACTTTATGTCATCATTACGTATGGTAATCAATACATCAAGTCTGCGCTAACTTTTTATAAGACCGATAGTCTCTGCCGTAACTTAGTTAAATAAACCACGGGGGGTATGGCTTTGTTATTATTTTTTTACATGTATCAACACAAAACTTCGGTTAATAAGTAAAAATAAAAATAAAATTTATATTCAGAGCACCTACACCTACTTCTCATAATGGAATTTTCGTCATTTTCGTAACTATTCATTTGTTTTATTGGTTGCAATCCTAACCAATAAAACAAATGAATAGTTACGAAAATGACGAAAATTCCATTATGAAAAATATAATAGACAAAATTTAAGTAAAATGTGTAGTTTTAAGTGCTCTATCAATTAAAGAAGAAAATAACCAATTTTAGCTTTAATAGCTAGCTATATAAGCTTTATAGTATTTGAACGATGATACTTAGCAATTATGTATGGTTAAAATGATATAAAACTACAAACCGTGGCGTGATAAAATTCTACAGACAGGCCGAGATATGATACGAGGAGATAGCGCAGGTAATAAATAAGCGTGGTGTTGGGCGGGCGGCTGGAGGGTGGGTGTTGGGCGGATTCGTCGCGTGCGCTGCAGCAGTTTATCGGTTCGCGTGCGCGGGCGCTCATTGCTTATTCATACGACCCCGACACGCATGGCGCGTGACGGTCTCAGCTTTTGAACGGAAAAATAAGTGTCATAGAATACCGACTAGAAATAAAAATGGCGAAAATGCTCTTGAAAGTTGAATACTTTTTTATTTTTTTGTAGCTAAGTTATAAATCTACTAGAGAATAATATGGTTTATGGCTAAATCATATGAATATAAAGTTGTTTTTGTATGTTTGTTAAAAGGTATGTACCTATATTATTTAATTCATAAATGATCTAAAAGCGATCATCATTTCGACATTCAATCGGTAGTTCGAGAAGTTCTGAAGGTTTATAAATAATCCTCCGTATCTTAGATTCTTCTCCATCCAAAGGTTGTCTGAAAGAAATCACTCAGTGATCTAGGCCGCCCATTGTACATTTTGTTTATAAAATTTTCTTTAATCTGTATTTTCTTGTAGTCGTAAGGAGTACAATAAAGAATTTTCATTCATTCATTCAATAAATAATATAAATATTTCCATAGATGCCTTATGCTAGACATACAGTGCATGTCTAGCATAAGGCGTATCAGGTTCAATTGCTGATGATGATGAAGTGTGTAAAATCGATCAAATGAATACGAGTTATGTTCATATTTTCAATATGAGCTGGAGCAAACATTAACATCCGGCTGAGAACATATCGAAATTGAACTTCTAGCAAAATTACATCTTTCAGATCATGTTTTTGTTATAATTTTAGTTACCTACTTTTTGCTCAATCCAATTGGTTTGAAGTTTTTTATTGAATAGCAAAATATGTTGCTATAAATATGTACTACATTTAGAGATAACCTTTTTGTAATTATAATATGTACTTACACTCTGGATTTCGGTGCGTTTTCAACTTTTGATTTTTTCCGAAGTGGGATTTAACATTTTTTTCAGAAGTGGGATTATACAAAGCAACCTAACACAATCGGAAGCTTGTCTAAGAGCCAAATCCAAGAACTGATCGCAGTTTCTTAAACGGATGTTACTGCCGGACTGTCGTGTTTATAAACATGTCATGATGTCTTGACGTCGAATTAGCTCGTGTTGCGGATGTAACAATCAGTGTTTATCTGTATCAGTGCTGGTCTACCCGCAATTAATTTGCATTTGACTTCATTAAAAATGTTGAGATCTTTGAGAACTCTGAGATGAAAACTGGATATGTGTTTGCACACATATCTAATTTTCATCTCAGAGTCTCTAATTTTCATCTCAGAGTATAGTTAGTGTTGTTTTCAAAAAATTAAGCCCTCCCCATCACTATAACAAGAACCAGAACGATGATTGAGCTTTCAATTCCATCTAGATATATGTTACCTATTCGATTCTATTATATTTATTAAATAAATTAGATAAGCTTTCTTTTTGATCGTATTAATGTCTCCTACATGCAAACTTTATCTCTGAATCTTCATAATATGATGTTGAAATATAGTGAATATTAGTGTGTATATCGAGAGGTTCAGTATATTAATCATCCCGCGTCTCCCGCCGTCTCCCGACCTGTTGCCGAGAGATGTCTTCATAACTGCCAATTGTTTGTGTTACTGATATTCGCGTATATTCCTTTCCTAAACATTATGAAAACTTGAATAGCGTACGAAAGGATTTACGCGTTTTGCCAAGCTAATTCGTAAAACGTTTTGTAATAACACACCGCAGTGTGACAAGAAAAAGCCACACGACGAAGTAAAATAAACCAAGCTTTCTTGGAATTCGTTACTTTATAGTAAAAGAGTACCATAAAAAGGAATTGGTTCTTCTCGCTCTACTTTTTATCAATAAGTAGTTACAATAATGTAATACTTATCCGCGTAAAGTGTACCGAGTTAACGTCAAAGGATTTCGCATAATTCTCGATAACGAGCGTTCGAGCCGCTCTCTTACTTCAAAGCTGCCGTTTCAGTTACAGTTTATTATTAATAAAATTTGGTCGGGTTGTCGGCGAGTCATAACGAGCGCGGTCCGCCTCGTTATCGGCCGGCCGGCCAGCCAGCGCCGCGGAAAATTCGCCCGAAACTGACGCGCGTGAAAATTTAATGAACGGCCGGACGCTAGTTAACTAAAAGGTAAAGTGCACCCTCTTGACGTGTTCGGCAAATATTAATAGTGAGTGTGCTAGCGTGCGCCATTAAAAATGCACGAGTCCACGGACACGGCCGCCGCGGCCGCGCCACCGCCTACGGCAGGCCTGCGGCTCACCGCCACATGCCTTCATTTACCTTGCACGCACGTCCTCTCCGTCTGAAGGCGATATCCTAACTTTCCACATTCGCACTACAAAAGCCATTCAGTAGAAGCTAAATCCGTTCCGAAACAGCTCTTTTTCCGCTAGCATGCCTCGATCGAGTTAGTCCAATAAAACGCGACATTCAATATCGAAGTTACGCGCTCTGCATGGCCTGCAACACTTTCAGGAACAAGTTTTACTATTGCAGCCATTTTAAAACTCTCACGGACGCTATTAAGGATAATAGAAACCCGTCTAGTGGAACGATGAGTCAAGGAGTTATGTTCGCGACTTCAAATGATCTAAGTTTGTGCTTAATGTCGATTTCAGTTGCGCGGCCGGAGTTTTGAGTCCATGCGAAGTATCCGCGAGTCGTGAGATTTTCAGAATGTTTTGGGTTTGAAGCGGGGGAGGCGCGGGAGTCGCGGGAGTCGCGGGGTAGGAGTAAGGAAGGGCTCGAGATATCTGTTACTCAGTTGAGTTCCATAATGAGGTTCGTTAATTATGTATCGCTAGGTGCGTAAGATTTTCAATTCAACGGTTCAGTGTCGTGGGCTCTCGCGAACGAGGTCAAGGGTTCGCAAGTCTCAACCCTGAGGGGCTCCCAAATTAATGAGGCACTCCTTTGTAATAAAGAAATAACAAGAATTGCGCACGCGAACCCGGCCCCGCTGACTTCGATGTCATTAAAGGCGTCGCGAAGTCTTGAGTCGTTACCGCGCTCCGCCTAAACAACTGAGTTTTCATCAACATTCCAAAATGTACCCTTAAAATTACTTAGCAATCTCAGTAAAGACGGGATGTACATTTAGGTTACATTTATCGTATTCTGGAAATTACAACACTGCGGAAAAGTTATGTTGATAGCAATAAACTGGTCTCAATGTTGTTTAGACGCCTTCTCTATCAAGTGTAGGTGTGTCTAGTGAGATTTTATAAAAATAAACAGCTGTTTACATTTTCCATATAAAACTTTTATTATTTATGTAAAGCACTCTATCAGCAAATTGAATAATCCAATTTCAGTTAAATTATTTACGTAGTATTTAATGCTTGTGCCACTCATTTAGTTTGCGTGTACAGTATGCACACCATATTGGTCACAGCATCGTGCTTACTGCACACAATACAACTTTGGGTCTCTGTTTTCAAGGCATAGCGATTGTTTGTTTATTAATTTTGGCAGATTTGGATTACACATTTTTTACTAATTACTCAGCGTAATTTTTAGTTGTGCAAACGATTGACTCGAGGAAAACCAACCAAGGTATGTTTTCGTTTAAATCTTGATTAAATCTTACAGTTATTACGTAAATCTAACGTATTAGAGTCACACTACGCGTCACTGCAAGCTCCTGCCGAAAAATCTTCGCGCAGTGTATCTTGGAACCGATAACGATTCGTAAATTCGTGGTTCCCACTCTTTTGGTACAATTTGTTTGATACCATGACAGTGACGGTTCATATTAGTAGAACGAGAGTAGCACAGGCGGGGTAGATTAGAGCGGGGTGGTGGTCCCGACGGCCTGCGGGTTTCTAAGTCTCAGCTAATTGGATGAGCCTGAGTAGGGCAGCCCAATTAGCACCGCTGTGATTCATTTTAATCGGCGCCCTTATCTGTGCAGCGAGTGCTTTGCTCTTTATTTTCAATGCGCTGAAAATTGAAGTGCCTAGATCGTATGTAAGGCAAAATATTAAAAAAATTCTTTAAAATGTTTTATATGAAGGAGTTCTAGTTCAGATAATATAAGCTTGTTCGGGATTGCGGAGGAGTTTCTCAAGTCAAGGTGTATTATATTTTTTATTGGAGTGTTTGATCAAAAAATTATGCCACCCTCGACACCTACGATAAAACCTATTTTCACAAATTTTATTTATCTTACTTTCAAGTATAATTCTATCATCGAGCAAAAACAATAGTTCATACGCTCAATAACTCTCAAACACATATAAACAAAATTATAATCACCAAAACCAATAAATTTATCAAGTGTAATAAACACAACATTGTCCTAAACTAACAGAATAGCTAAAAGTAAATTATACTGAAGGGTGACCACACTACAGGGTGGGATAATAAATGAATTTTCTCTTAGAAAAAGATTAACTATATTGACAGACAGTTTTAGTTACTATCGGCCGGTTTCTCGAACGATGATCAATGAAAAATGCAAATAATTACTATGTGTCAAACTCGGATCAATCGTGATTTGGGTTTCCAGAAACCGCCCGTATAGGTTGGGTATATCTCCGCTTAACATCAGGTAGCCAATAGCTGTTTCTGTTCAGCACTTTTTTAAAAACACTAGTAAAAAAATTGTTTTCCCATCGGTTTGAATAAAAAAGCAAAGTTAAATAGATCATTACGTTTTCACCGACACAAGAACACACTCCAGTTGAACATTTGAAAGTTATGGATGTGTTGGTTTACCTCTTAAACTAACAAATACAATCTGATATGTTTGTCCGTGTAACTAGTGTTGCTTCTAGGTTTATCCCAATCAAGAATGGCGCGTGCCCCGGCCCAGCCTAACGATAAGAATTAATCAGGCCCAACCCATTCCAAGACGAATTCAATTATTTTAATGTTACAAAGTAGAATGGCGGGGATATTTAAGACAGAAACATTTAGGTTAATGGATATTGGTATAAAAATAGAGATTTGTTTCGCAAGGGTTATAAGATAGGTTCCTGAAACTGCGACACATCTTAATGTTATCTATTTTCGTGAAATATTTTCATTGAAAGTCGTTCAAATACACGAGCTTTTAATAGAAAACATAAGAAAGCTTTTATCAAATAAAAGAGCTTTCAAGATAACTTTTACTCAGTTAGAAAATGAAATATAGGTTTAAAAATGTATTCATGAAGGTTTCACTAACCTTCAATGATTTTTAATGTGTTTATAGGCTGTGTAACTAAGAACAAATATTTGTTAGTTTTCAAAAATAGATGTCTGCCGTATGTCTGTGTGTCTAGTTTCAAGCTACAAAGAACTCATAAAAAATATTATATGACTAACCAGTTAGCACTATAGATTAAAATATACAAGATACAAACAAACGAACATTAACGAAACGAACGAAGTTTAATTCCTATATTTATAACTTTGCTTAGTTTGGGACTATAAAAAATGATTATTTATATAGAAAATGCTTACTATTTTCAACCTTGTGTTGCAAAATTCATAGCCAAATTCAGGCAATTTCAGCAGCGGTTTCAGAGTAGCCGCTTCGAAACCACTTCCGCGATGAGATGGCGCACTTCCTGTGATTGAGGGCGCGTTGGCGCGTCAACGTGATCTCTAACACATACTTTACGTGTAACAGTAATTAGCTTTTTTTTTTTTTTTTTGCAATCCTTATTACGTCTTTAAGGTTGTAGTTACGTTACAGACTCACAAAGAACTTAATGAGAATGTAACATGTTTACTTTTAGGTCGTTATATTTGAGGCTTTTTTTCTAAAAGTAATAATCTGTTATAACTTGAATAGTATTTTATATGTTTTTTTGCATTGAAAATGTACATAAGTATAGTAAAGATTTAAATACTAACGTGGTAAATAACTATCATATTGCCTATAGTTTATTGACTAGTTTACCAATAACTTTGGAAGTATTCCAGAAAAAGAGTTTGGTAACTTAATATGCATTACTTTAATAAACCTACATTAAAAGAGATTGAAAAAAAAAAGAGTTTTATTTTCAAACGTTGACGGAAGTTCGTTGTAAAAATGAATATCCTAGTGGTGAATACGGCAGTGCATCCCATTCCCATCTCTCTCGCTCAGCTAAGTAATGACTTAGATCCATTCCCGGATAAATAGCAAATTGAATGTGTGCCCTCGCCTCGCCAGCACTGCCTCGTCTCAGTGGCGCGGCGCGTGTGTGCGGCTTGTGCGCCTGTGTGCAACCATTGTCTTCGTATTTGGGTAATTAGTTATACCATACCAGCAGAGCGTTCAATTGTTTTGCCTATTTCCGGAAAATCAATAGCTTGTTTACTTGCTTATAGCACTAAAGCTTTATAAAGTGTATGTTTTAGCAGAAACCATAGTATTTTTACCGCGCACTTTAAACTTAGTTTAAAAACTAATTCCCGGACGTGGTGCCCGCCGATTACTCTCTCTATTTACAATGTTTTTCGCCGGTCGTATTTTTTGGCTTGCTTTACGGTCGGCGAATATGAAAAGTTTGGTGAAGCTCTCGCGGAGAGGCGTAAAGGCGGTTTACGACGCGTCTTCGGTCGGCTGCGCCACATGTTAGCGCATTCCAAGGAATAACAGCGCGGTATAACCGCATTACACGTGCTATGGCCTGACCATGAAAATTTTAAGCGTCTCGTTCAAACTAAAAGGCTTGCGAGCAGTGCTCGTTCTCGCCATCGTGTTTCGTGAAACGGCGGTGTTAGTTCCGTAGTTTTTAACCGAATCGTTTGGGGTTGCATTTAAACCGAGACTTTACCAGCACCGCAAATACGATTTCTAGAGGGCCAGCTGCAAAAACACTCCAAGAACAACAAAGAAATGTCCTTGTAAATTCGCGATTAAATTTTGGATACGAGCTCCAATGAACACAAATTCCTAGAGTCGGTCCAATAAAGGACGGCGTGCAGCCGCGTTAGGAGGCCATAAACGAACGTATTATCCATGTAAGGCGGAATAGCCGTTGCACAATTAATTGTTTCATTTTGGGAAACAATTCCCGCTCCTCATTCAATTAAGAGCGGCGACTACGGGGGCGGGGGCGGCGCGCGGGGCTGGGGGGGCCACCCGCTCATGAGACGGACGTATTAATAGCGCCTGCAATATTGATATACTCGTATCGTATCCTACGGCTTCGAATACGATATTGTTTGTTAGCGAATTCGATTTGTGTCGGCCATAAATCTTGCGCCTTATGTCGACTTGTGAGTTGATTGAATCCACGCGTCACGCAAGAAAAGGGAAGAAGTGCGAGACGTTTTAATTAGTAACGCATAATGAATATTAGATTAAATGGAGCGAGTTGTAATGAGCGTGCAGGCTCTCAGGTGATACAAGTGGGACTCAATTAGCAAAAACACACAGAATTAAGAGAGACAAACATGTCGGGCGGGACACGTGACGCGACGCCCTCCTCAATCCGAATTTTATATTGCGCCATTCATTATTCATTGTGTTTGTCAAGAAAATTACTGTGGACCTTTTAATATAACTTCCTGAGTCACAAACGGAGCTACAAATTGGAGTTGTGAACAAGTTTTGGAGTCGAGGCTTAACCTTGACGATTAGTACGCGTGTCGAGCCGACAAACCGATTTAATTTGGTGCCAGATTTAAGCAAGATCATTAAAACTACAGACTCGAATAATCAAGGTATTAAATTGCTACGGAGCATGTTCAAAATGATTAAAACTTTCTTTATGAATCCAATGAAAAAGTATTGCCTTCAAAACTTAAGAGATCAAAAGAATTTCGAATTAATTTTCAAAATTAATTGCCAACCGAAGAAAGCTTAGCCTTGCTTATTGCACAGACTTAAAACGTTTTGCAACTACAGGGTGCACCGTTATGCAAACGTTTGACGACGCAGAGGTGACCAAAACGAAAAATAAACAACAAACTGAAAACAATAAATATGTATGTTTAGCAGAAAATCAGAACCAATGAAGTTTAGAAAAATAAGGTGTCACATTTCACTTATCATATGCCTTGGGAACATTGAAGTTTTTTTTTACTAGAGTAGAATATTACCTATTTCAATCAGGTATAATGTATACATTTAATGGTGAAATAAATTTCAAAATTAGTTATATAATCACCTTAGGTTCCTGCCCATACTAAGCAAAACCACTCTTTGTTTACAAAGCTTTGTAAAATTCAAGTAGATTTTTTATAGTTAATCTGTTTAAATCAATCCACAATCTCTACTTCTATATCAGAATAACCCATCATCTTTCCCAGAACCCGGCCCGCTGTACTCGATCCATCACTGTCCCGTGTAAAGTAGCCTTTAAAAGATAGGAGCGTCGCAGGGCAGAGCTTTCAAATCAGCGGTGTTGGCTGAAGATTCGAGAGCAATCTGTTAGATTGGTTCATTACGGCCTCCATTAGTGGAGTAATGAGTCGCGATGCATGTCGGGGCTGGATGCTACAGACGGGATGCTTTTTTTAAGACGTTAGTTTTCCTGAAGACGAATCTGGAGAAATTTCGCGGAAAAACATGATTATATACCGTTCTAGAGGGGTTAATGGGGGCGGAATTTTGCCATGATTATTTTGCTAATAAACTGAAATTGGTGGTAATCCATGAATTTCAGTTTATTAGCGTATATAATGTAACTATTTTGTATTGTCTAAAAATTTTTAGGGCGTAGATACATAATGTTCTACGACCTCTACGACGTAGCAGCTACAAATCAAAGCTATACAAAGTAAAAGTATTCAAGTATATCATTTTTCGATGATATACAGGTATCAAATTAAGTATTTTATCATAGTTACGTAGCGTAGCGAGTAGATTTTTAATTTTTTTGTAAAAAAAACATCGAGCAATTATTTATACAACTAATAAAACAAACCTGATGTTAACGATAAGTATTAACGATTGCCACTCTAAACACATTCATTGAGGACGGGATCACTGAAGCATTGCAACGCGTCAACTAAAAAATGACCATTGATAATAAAAGTGTAAATCGAACCGCACCTTAGTCCAGCCCGCCTTGCGTTTCTCACGCCAGTCTGCACTGCTCCAGCGTTTAAGGTTAAAATTAGCTGCAGCTTGGTAGTGGATTTTGAGTATGAATGCAGGTCGTGTCCATTAGACTAATTGGAGACGGGCTGCGGTGCCACAGAGCCCTTTGTTATTAAAGATAGTAAATTAGAGCGTCTTGCTCACGTGTTCCGCTGTAATTAGTTCACATCGCGAGGGGCAACGCTTAGGGCGGTGCTCAGATGACAAACCTCATTTGGAAGAACGGTTTGTTAACATGTGTGAGATCTTTGATGAAATGCACAGAACTAGTGTTGTTATACAGATGTTATAAATATTATTTTTGAAATGTCTTAAATAATAATGTGACATTTTGACGCAGTTGTGAGAATACTATGGTCTTTACTTTCCATCCTTGAAAAAAAAACAATGTCTTATACAGGTAACTATGATACCGGTTCGTATCAGAAGGACAATCTAGCTATACGCCTGTGTGGCACTGCATACATGTAAATTACTTACTAGTTATTAAAACGTTTAGAAAAATTTCATCAAAATTTCAAAAAAATGGTAGTCGTAATATTCGTTATAAAAGTTATTATGTATAGAGGTATCTATTGAATTTAATCAGTAAATAAAAAGACGTGTGTCACTCGGGGACTGCCGCGGTAAAGCTATTGCATAGCATTTTTTACTGGATTACGCATGCGCAGTGTTAGGTTATTTCGTTACGGAATTTCTGGATTAATATACACGTTGACTTGAGAACCTCCTTCGTTTTTTTCGTCGGTTAAACATATGACCTCACCAGGCGATGTTTAACTGCTCGATCTACTTTCAGGACTCGTGTCACAATTAGTTCACATTGCATATTAGATGTCCTTACACTAAGTTTCTATAATTGGGACTTAAAGTTTCAGACCAAGCTCGTATCTGTATTTGGGTCAAGTGTAAAGTTTGATGAGGGGTGGGGGGGGGGCACATAAAATGTACATATTAATCGCTACATGAAAAGTTAAATCGAGGTGATCTTTTGTTTTCAGTAATTTAGTATAGAAAGAGGATTTGCTAGTTTTCTGGTTTTGTTAATGTTTATTTTGACAGCGTCACAGATCACCTGAAATAAGTTCTGCTTTTCCTGCTAGGTCGCGGGTTAGATGCTCAGCAGGAACAAATGTTTTTGTATAAACATTGTTTGTTCTGTGCTGGTTGCATTAAATGCACTCAAATGTGTTCATAAAAATGTATATTAGTATTATTAGCTTATATATAGCTTATATTATAGCTTGAGACTAGATGAAGTTATGTGATATTTATTATTAATTACTGTTATAACGGCACTAAAGGTAAACAAAATAAATTATCCTTAGAATAACCTAGTTATAAATTTTAAATGACTTGTAACAAGTTCACATACCCAAGAATGTTCAATTAACAAATTAATACGAAACTTGATACGTGATTAACGAGAAACGTTAACTTGCGCTCATTCGCGGCATTACTACAAAAGGTAAGGGGGTTGGGGGTGGTTTCTAATTAAATGGTAAACTTTCATGAGCACCCCTTTCTTCCCCCCTTGTCCCGCTAATTAATGCGCCCACGGGGACGCTCGGACGCCTCTCGTCTTTGATTCGACGCATCATATGTGAACGGTGAAACTTTGCAAATTAAATATTTTAGTCAAGTACGAGTCTGGCAGCTTGGTACTGAAATCAGAACTTGTCTTTGTTTATTAACAAAATAATTATAAGAAAATTGATCAATAGTTGTTCCAATACAGCGATGATTATTTTATATAAAAGATAGACCTTTCTTCTCCAGTAGCTAAAAAAATTGTATTTTATTTCCCTGTTCGTATCCCATGCTAAGTGGGATTAGAATAACATGTTTTCATCTTCCTTACTCCTATAATTCATCAACTCCGAATCTACTTCTAACACATACAGGTTTTTTAATCACTCTCCTAACGTACCTACCCACACTCACACTCATAACTTTATTGTAATATAACTTTTATTTGATACTTTACAAATGCAATCAAATAACTTTAAAAGCAGTACGGTTCTGAAAGTTTCCTTCGCTCCGAAGTATCGATAAGAACACGGCAATCCTTTTAGTACGTTAAAAAGTAGAGGCAAAGAAGCCAAACCGCGGGCCGCTCGCGGGCCGAGAGGCGGCGGCACCTGCTCGCTCCGGCCCGCTTAAACGTATAGTCGTGTACCGTTTCTCGTGCGGTCGAAACTAAGCCCCAACTACTCAATTGAAACCGTAATAGAGAGTCCAAATTACACGGCAACCCTTTCGATCCAATATTCGAGGTGCGATACCAAATTAATTGACATACCTTTAACTGGTTAATAATGGAATACGAATGTAGCGGTGCTGTGTTCCGGGCGACCGGCCAAATCGCGATTACATTTTCCGTATAAAATATAAAACTCAAATGTTAGTAATAAACGTCTGCGCTAGCGCCACAGCATCTCGGGAGCTCGAAGAATACGGCAAAATGTTCCAAGTTTCTTCAAGCAATCAAGGCTTAATACCGTAGTGAAGTTTCGAGTTGGGAAATTATAGGGCTCGGGGTGCGAGGCGGGCGGACGTCCGCCGCGTGTCATCTCGTAACATCAAAAATGCATTTAAATTCTGCGCAATAAAAAACGGCGGCGGGAAGTTTCACAGCGCCGCGACGGGGCCCGGGATAGTCCGGCGCGCACTTTGCACAATCTGCGACCCATTTATACTAATAAAATAATTCTTTTATGAGGTGAGCCGCCGGCACCGCGAAGAGCATCCGAATAGAAAAGCTCTCCGTGCTCCGCGGCGCGGCGGGTTGTTAGTGCAAGCAATTGCCTTATTGTATCGAGAGCTCCTCACTGGATGGGATGTCGAGGCCCTTATTTCTTGTTGTTTAACTTCAACGTCCTTGTTAACTCATCTTGTTACGAGCATGGATAATATAAAACTTATTAGTGGAATGAAACTTTGTAAAAGCAATTATGAAAAGCAATTACGAAGTTTCATATTTTTACTTTTTTACAAGAGTTTAAATTAGAAGCTATGTAGGACAGGTTTTTTTTTTATGTGTTTATAAAGTGTCAGTTACACGCCGTATCGAGCTAATAGCCTTTCGGTCAATTTGAAGGGGTTAGTATTTTCCCTATCGATGTGGCTTCTGTTTCCCCTCGCTGCGTGATGCGATAATTAACCAACCAATTGTCGATTTGAACTGGGCACTTGCGTTTGATACGCATTATTGAAAATCAAAAAACGTTGCAACAAACTAGCCTATTTGTAACAAAAAACATTTAATTTAAAAATCATTTATCTAAAAGAAGTTTAATTTTTAGTGGAAATAGAATTCAAGCTATTTTTATGTATAATATCCGTTTATCTATACTATAATTTTACTGCAACAAGAAAGTGATATCCTCGCTAAGTATAACAAATTAAATAAATAGATAATTACAAAGCCATCAATTGCGGGTAGTCACAAACACGCGACGCCACAGCCCAGCGGAAATGAAAGTCCGCAAACCGCGGACGTCATTTCACGATAGTTTGTCCAATTTATCAGCTCCGAGAGCCATTCGGAAATAATCGTAATCGAAGCGAGTTCCGCCGAACAATATGGACCGATGTCGGCCTCTCTAATTGGCCCTTACCTGGAGCGCACTCGAGAATGATAAAGCCCCCATTAGCCGCCCTATTATTTACCTACTCGTCATTAGCGTAGACTTCATTAGGATAACGAGATAACGGAGCTGACTCGAGTAGGGCCCGTGCGTTTTTGGTGTTTTCTAACTTTCCATGGAATCGAGGGGTGGTTTTACTCAGCTAATTATTTCTGAGTATTCTATTTTCAAGACACTCATGAATACGAGTGGAACAAAGTCTCGCATTATTGATACGATGGAAAAAAATGAAGTTCAGTTTATAGCGATAGAGACGAAAATCGTGATTCAAAAATGATAATTTATGTATCTAAATTTTATTATTAAAAATACCAACTACACATTAAATGATAGCGTATAATATTTTCAGTGCAAATATAGTAATCCTGTGTACACATGATAATTTCTGAATTTTTTGGTGTAAATATAGTTTACCCTGTGCACATGATAATTTCTGAATGTACAGTGGTTGATAATATAAAAAGCACTTTATACAACAAGTTTCAACAGCTTTACCGAACGTCAAATTTAATAAAATCACGTGCAAATAGGCAATAGAGACCACCGGAGCACGGTTATTAAGATCAATATCAGGGGTGGAAAAATGGATGCACCAAACCCTCGCACAAAAAACATACCGAATTTATTGTTAATTATAAAACTCGAACGTCGAATATTAACCCGAGATGCGATGCCCGATAGCAGACGTCTATTTATTTATTAACGATTACTAGCGATCGCCGCTGATTTTATACACGTAAAATGTGCTTAATATTATTTGGAATTTTAAGCCATGTTTAGTATATAAAATAAACGGAATAATATAAAAAGGGTTTTCAAATACATATAATGTATTTTTATGTTGGTTTAGATTCAAAACTTTACTCAATCAATTGAATAAAGTTGTATAATGCAACTTGCAGATTTCTGTCTGTACGAAATAAATTGTAATTATGTAACAAATCATTTTCTTATCAATTGAATAAAGTTAAATAATGCAATTTGCAGTTTTATTCTTACTGTGTGTAATATTGTAAATATGTAAGTAATCTTCACAAATGAGCCTAGACAATTCAAAATACAGACAAACCATTGAATTTTATTTATAAGTAGAGATTAAGATAGCACGGCGCGGTCACGACTCGATATTGTTTCGTGGTACAATAATGACCTTTTCAAGTTGAAGTGTTAATTTGATTTAAAATTATGTTTGTGATACAATCTTCACGTTTAACTTTCTTTAATTATGATCCTGACGGAGTCTGATACTCTATTATCCTGGTGGCAATAAAACTTGGACGTAAAATTACGTAAACCACATCGGCTTGTTACGCCGCAGTTACATAGAAAGCATGCTCATCAACCTATATCATGTATAGCAGTTTACTGCTATACATAGGTATTTCCGAAAACGCGCAACTGATCCCGGTCTTCGGCTCTCCTCATGTTGTAATTACCAGCTACATTCCGCTGATCGTCGCTTTATCTCGCCGTAGGGCGTCCTACACTACGCTAACCTAAACACGGTATATTTGTATTTACTTAAATAAGTATTTTATTAGATGATTTTTCACAAAGCTTAGAATAAGATAATTTTTACAGAACATGTTAGACCTGTCAATCCGAAGGTTCCCTGATAGAGATTAGACCGCCGCCCATTGTATTTATTACGTTTGTTGTTTTTTTCTATTCTTAAATTACCAATAGATAAATAAATAATAATCACGAACATTTCATACATACGCTGTAGACCCAAACTAAGCAGAGCTTGTAGGTCGGGAACAAGATTGCTGATTAAAAAAAATTGTCTTATGAAAAGTAGGTTTGTGTAATCTGCTTTCTTTGTAACTGTAGCCAGGCTGCAATGCAGTTTATTGCATTTGACAGTATAAAAGTTAGATTTAATGATATTTATCTCGTTTACTTTATTGCCAGACTTTATGACGCAAGTATTTAGCGAAAAATTATGCAAACTGACTGCAATTTATTTTTATTCGTATATGATAGTAATCTCGATATAAAATTTAACTGTTGCAGTTCTTGATATTTTATGACAAGGTAAGAAATGTTATCAGGTAAAAATTTACAAATACATTTATTATTTTTTATTTTTACAATATTTTTATGATTAATTAATTGACAGTACGGATTTTTTACTCTTAAAAAAAAAAAAATATCCACCATACAAATTTGAAAAAATATCCAACGTTGGAAAATTGAGGTTGATTGGTTGTTGACACCCTGATTCTAATGTATAAAGAAGCATAACTTTTTACAGAGTCGACCGATTTCTATGATTCTTTTCACAATGGATAAAAGTAAACTTCCGCATTGACTCCACATAATTTATTTTCAACATTAATAGGGGTGATTTATATTTCACTCATAGATCTTCACGATCAATGAGCTATTGAGCAAGAAGTAATTAGTAGATTTATAACAACAAAAAATAAAATAAAAATATTTTTTATTGTAAAAAAAAAAATTAATTAAATTTTTAATAAAAATTGAACCACCGTTAAACATAAAATCAAAAAAAATATACATTTTTATTCCATCCTAATTACTAAGTTCTTAAATATATGTCAGTAAACCTAGTAATTTTGAGTCCCCAGCGAACTGAGTGGGAACGAATAAATCTGACAATGGTACACGTATCGTAACGGTTGTACGAGACACATTGCGCGGTGACGCTGCAACGTTCGGCAGGCGAGTTACCGTCAACGCGCAGTGTCACTCGAATTTTCTAGTTTCGATACGTTTGCGATCGTCACATTTATTTATGCTCAAGCCTCGTAACGGTTGTACGAGACACATTGCGCGGTGACGCTGCAACGTTCGGCAGGCGAGTTACCGTCAACGCGCAGTGTCACTCGAATTTTCTAGTTTCAATACGTTTGCGATCGTCACATTTATTCATGCTCAAGCCCCAGAGTGGGAGTAAGTCCACAAGCGCAGAGTGAGTTACGAGTGGCGGTTCTCGTAAACGTCACATTAATTAGCATGGCCACTAATGAGGACTTATGGCGCTCTAATGAGAGGACTACGCGACGTATTTATTAACTAGTGATTATCTGAGAGTTGCACACGCGAGGATTGCTTATTAGTATTGCATTTTATAGTCACGATTGGTTATGAAGACATACCTCAAGGTGCGTGCTTGTATAGGCGACAAGGAAAGTGGTTTATCACTTTTGATGACATCTCCCAGTAACATAATTATTCGCTAAGGATTACAGATTGACAGATTCTGAGGTAGCAGTTATTAATCTGTCAAGCGAAAATAGCCCTTGACGTTTTGTACGTGCAAATGATATTCAGTCTTAGAGTGGTAAACCAATTTCATTGTCGCCTATACTTAACAGATTGAGTGGTAAAATAATGTATGCAACAAAATACAAATAGAGTATGATTGATAAAACTATCAAGATTTTACACAATAATAAAACAATGGGTTATTTCTAAGATTAATGTTTATTTGGCTGTTGTTTTATAAAGTTCTTAATAATGAATACATTCAGTTAATTAAGACGTTTATACTTTGCTATTATTATCACAGCCAAGACTTCGATATCCCGTCGAGATATAACTCGATTTAAAATCGTGATAGCAACATTATGTTTATATGTCGAGGCCTTCTCTTATAATCCTAGACCATTTTCTGCAAATGCAAAATAATGTTTCTAGTAGTTTTAATTTACTATATTCTACATTTTTTTAAAGGATAAATAAGGAATATCACAAACTACCGCAATATTCGCAAACATTCGCGGAAATCGAACTTTCATCTTTTGCGTATCACCCCTACTCACCACGCTACAGCGGTCAAATGACAAACGACTGAAAACAAACCCTTATTTAATGAAGAAATACTTCAATATCAACCCGTTGAGATAAGTGTGATTCGATGTTACGCAAAACCTCGAAAGAACAAAGCGTGCATTGCCTCCACAAAGGAGGGTGAAAAAGACGTTAATAATATTCGTCAAAGCACTCTGGTTACATTAAATCAATTTGCCCTTTCCGCGCGGTAAGTAGCGAACGCTGTAATTGATAAGTTGAAACCCTTGTAGCAGCACCGGGTACGAAGCGACGAGCTCCAGTTTGGCACCAACTCTGCGTTTCCACATCACGTGCGGAATCGTCTTTCTTCTCACTCTCTTATACAAATGAAAAGTTTTATTGGATTTACGAACATATTGAGGGTTCAGAATTGTCAAGAAACATGTGTGAGCTATAAATACTTCAAGAGGTTTACCCCCTATCTTATAACAAGTTAGCGTTGACATTTATGTCAACATTAAGTATGGTAATCAAGACATCAAGTCTGCGCTAACTTATTATAAGATGGACCGCTAGCCTCCAGTCCGATTGACATTAAACATGAATATAAAAGACAAAAATTCAGTTTATATTACTTACGATTTTCATCAAAATTAAATTCAAAATCAAATTTAAAAACTACATACATCCGCCGTGTTTTGTTTAAACGTCTTTTATTTTGGTGTCAAACGTTTGGTTAAGTTAAACTCATAAAACAAAATGTATGAATAAAGAACCTCCTTTTTAAATGGTGGTTAAAAATGTGCAAATGAATCTGTAAGAGTACACTCAAACTTCAATCATTTTATACACCATGTATTTATATTTCTTAACGTGATATCATTTTAATAACAAAAGTACATTCATCAATATTAAATGCAATCACCTATAAGTGTAATGATATGAAAGGGAGGATCAGAAAGGAGTGCACCGGAACAGGATCGTACGACAATATCCTAATTCACTCGCGCGAATGTAATCCATTAGTACCCCCTCCATTCACCCCCTCCCTTTACCCTCAGGCACCCCCTAAGGGCCTGCGCAGACCGGGACGGCATGGCAAGGGATTTAATTTTTACTAATAAACATTCAACCGTACTGTTACAGAAATACGACATAAATTGCTATGCTTTAAAATGTGCCGTTCCGTTCACGTCCAATGCCATCATTTTAAAGCATAGCAATTTATGTCGTATTTCTGTAACAGTACGGTTGAATGTCCATTAGTAAAAATTAAAATCCCTTGCCATGCCGTCCCGGTCTGCGCAGGCCTTAAAGCTCGTAGCCGTCTGTCATTCATAAACCTCCATATCATTTTGTATTGGCACATGTTTCATATGACTAATGGAGGGTACGTTAAATATAAAAAAAATGTTTTGCTGTGATTTTGTGATCTGATAAAAGCTTTGTTTTCAGTTTTTTTTTTAAATTTCCATGTTTTATTATGGTGATGGAAATTGATAACTGGCAAGATATAGTGTACTCAGTTTTTATTTTGGAAAATGACGTAATAAGAAGATGGGCAACCTGATGCTAAGTGACCTTGTTATGATTCCAAAAACTGACTTTTCACAGAGTACTTACATATATAATACGTTAGGTTTTTTTTATTCCTTTACGTGAAAACAAATCAATGACGATTTGTTATTTTTGTAGCCTTTAGACACTTAAATTACATAAAAAACTTTTTTACTTAAAAATTTGTTATATTATATACTAATCCATTTTGGAAATCTAAAGCAGGTACGCCACAGAACAAGTTTACTTTAATTTAAGTTGTCCTCATAAAAACGTTTAATTAAATACGTACATGAATTCTACAGGGTGCAATAGAATAACACTCAAAAAACTTAGCTAGCGCATTCAAACTAATCATGATTATAAAAAAAGAAATTGATAAACCATCTAAAAATATTTTAGATGGATTAACTAAAATAATGTTTGTTTAAAAAAATATTCAACTGTTGAATGCCATGTCACACGATTTTGTAGCTCTACACGTCAATCCCCTTCAAAGTTCGCGAGTAATTTTATTACACCTTGTATTAACGCTGAAAATGTTTAATTTCGAGTCCGACGCTTAAGAAACTTAAGCGATTAGTGGACGTCGACTAATTAGAAATACCTTTGTATGCTGTTTAATTAGAAATTATAAGTTTTGCTAACTAATTGGTACACGTATTTGTCAGGCCGATATACCGTTATAGTGTATTGTAAAAAAACACTGAAAACGCCATAGAAGTGGCCAAGTTTTGGGAAAACACTGTTTGAGATCATCGATACGAAAAAGAAGTGTATGTAAGAGTTTGAATAATAATTATGAGTATATATGTCAAAATAGTTAATTGCTTTGTATGCTTTACTTACTAGAAACTTTTATATTTTTATAATATTTGTGAGTATAGGCGACAAAGAAATTGGTTTACCACTCTAAGGCTGAATATCATTTGCACATACAAAACATCAAGGGCTATTTTCGCTTGACAGATTAATAACTGCTACGTCAGAATCTGTCAATCTGTAATCCTTAGCGAATAATTATGTTACTGGGAGATGTCATCAAAAGTGGTAAACCAATTTCTTTGTCGCCTATACATTGACAGCCTTGATGTAATTTGACACGTGTAAGGCATTTTTAAGAATTAAACAAACATCAAAAATATGACCTGTTAAATAATTCGCGTAATTTCTCATTCATCTATTTGCTTTTCCCTAATACACTTAGCAAGGACTGTGTTCTTGAATTAAAGAAAGTAATCAGTAAAATTACGTTGGCTACTAAAATATGTATTCGTCATAAAAGTATGGCCTCGACTCCTGTCGTGGATAAATATTCATTATGTTGGATCGCATAACGTTTTAGCGGGATTAAATGCTGTTACGTTGAGAGACGCTCTTTCAATCAATCTGTGGTCATTATGATGTTGACAAAATATCTTGCTGATTTAGTGATTTTGGATAGCGACCTAGCATCCTATCTACTTTGAGTTATATGATTTAATTACAACCATAGGTAGTATATGATTCAGCTGAAACCTTAGGTACTTAAGTAAGTTTACTTATATTTTTATTCAGATTGCTGATAGAATTGATACTTAAAAAAACTTTTTGCAAATACATACATAAAATACAAAGCAACACCTATAAATATTTATATTCACCACAAAAACATTTCTTATCGGTGGGGACCGAACCCACGACCCTTCAACCAAGCAATGTAGGCCCAAAGTTTTGTGTAGTTGGATTCTATGGTGTTATGAACAAATATCATCCTGCTAAAACTTTTATTTTGGAAATTTGTATTTTGTAATAAGATAAAATTATTTAAAAAAAATACCATTTTGTCTTTGGACATTATATATTGATTATAATAACGAGTTGTCTTAGTTAAATATTCAGCATATCAACCACATATAATTACTTACAAACCAAACCAAATATTATCTTATCTAGTAAACTTGTCATCACTCAGCAAAAGTGGCTGTAAAAACCTAGTTTCATAAAAAGCGGCAATAGTTTCACTTCAGCAAATTAAAATATTATCATGAACTTTATTACTTGGATATAAAGTTGAGAATCGCGTCAACTACCGGTTCCTGGTTCTTAGTTCTAGCATGACTAGGAGGGGGCTTCATCCGGCTGAGAGCTCTCATTCGCCACTAATTAATTACTCAACTCGGTTTCAATTAAATTAACTCGAGATCGGGGCATCGACACGCGATTAACCGATGCCAGCCGCAATTCGATTAAAATCGTTAATGCCGATCAATTTTATTCGTTTACTATCGATGATGATGTTATTAACTTTTCACTTAAGCATAACGCATTTTTAATCATTTTGAAGAAAACTAGTAGAAAAAACTCTATTAGGGTGCCGTAGAACCCTTAGTATATTTCATACACGAATCAATTTTAAATAGGGCATCTAGAGAAATATCCAGATTTTCGATATACACATAACATGCAATATTACTTAATAAGAAAACAACTGAAAAAAAAATGGTCTGAAACCAGTAACTGAGTACCCTCACGACGCTACATTTCTTTAAGAATACGAGCGTCAAATAACAGTGGTCGTTCCTTAGAAGTCTAAGTAAGCATTCGTTTGTGTAGATGAGGGACTCCACTTGGACACTAAAACTAAATTGGCCACTCGAAACTAGTCGGCCCGAGTTTAAAACTGTCTCTAACATTTTAATTACTACGTTTAAGTAAAAGCGACTGCGTCTCTGCATTACACAGATTCACCAAAGAATAAATAATAGTTAGTACGTACTATGTACCAAAAGCCTCCACTTAGCTAATGAAACATGTTGGTGTATAGTGTTTAAGCGTCGTCAGAGGCGTATTGTGCGCGGGCGGAACTGAGCCGCAACCAGGGTTGTAGTCAGGCTTAAGACTCGAGGGGTGCTCGACTTTACAAATAAAATAAATCAAGCAAAAGTTTAACCTAAGCGTAACCACAGAATAGACCTAGGGTTAACCTTCAAATATAGTAGTTAAACCTAAAAACAGGTTGCAATCGTAGAATAAGATTTATTTATTTAAGCTGAAAATAGCACCAGTGTAAAACATGCTATAAAATCATAGTGGAAAAACTTACTTTACTAAGGTACTAACATTTTAATCAAGTACTTGTTGACTTTCTATAATTCAATTATATAAGTCTGTTAAAAAAAGTTAGGTACTAGGATCTACATCTAAGTGATTAAGATTAGCTATCTGCTCGCTCCCGGATATTTCCCTCTGACTCCGCCCCTGGCCACCAGCGAGCGGATTCGGCGGACCCGTCTCCGCAAATCCTCATTTACTTGCATTATTTTAATGGAGCTATTGTGGGTGGATGTCCTTTGTCGTGGACGGATCCGGTGGATGTGCCGGTGCATAAGTGCATCACTAGCCTACATCCTAGACCAAAGAGGACCGTTGGCCATGTTATAATGGTCATAAATTTATTTACGCTGACGTCACTGTAATCCGTAACATAGTTTTTTTTATTTTGTTTTTGCTTTGTGACTGGCTGGTCAGATTTCAATGAAGTTTTATTAAAAGTTTATTTTCAAAGATGAAAAAAAAGATCCAAGACTAGTAACTATTTATTTGTAATGGAATCTATTAACTACAACTTACCGAAATAATTTGAGTTTTTGATAAAGTTTATTTAGCTCTACACAAACATAAAAAAAACTATTAGTAAGTATTTTGTTTTGGAATCTGTAATAAACGAAATCTAACAGTAAAATTTTACTCCCTATCCACCAATTGCTTCTCTTAATAATGTCAGTTTAAGGGGCCGCTCTATGCATTGCTTTTCGGTTTGTGGTTTTGTTTCCCTGTTACCTGTGTATGTGTATGACGTCATTTCAACTGGATAGGTCATTTCAATATGGATTCTAAAAAAAATGTATACCTACTTGTAATTTTATAACAAAGTGCCATGTCAGCATAGCAAAAAGTCAAGACTACGAGCTGACAAAGCTTTACTCCACCAACTAATTATAATACTTTGGCTATACAAGGTTATCAAAGGCCGTCACAGATTACCAAACAGTTACTAAGCCACGTATCCATTTAACTAATTAAGTAGAGCAAGTCCACTGAGAAATCCCACGGAACTAATAACCTTCCCTTACAAGCCATAAGGTTGTCTTTGCTGTAAAAATGCAATCGTCGGAGCGGCCAGAGTCATTCAAACTTTTCAAATTTTCCACCGCCCTTAATAGAATTAATTTTAAATTAGAAAAGACAAAATTGTCACATGCGGGTGTTTAGTTAAAAGATGGCATTTATTGTATTAAGAAGATGTTCGTTGCGTTTTTTTAATACAAGTATAGATATAAAATTAAAAAAACCCTGAAAGTTTGTGTTTAGTGTATAGTTTCATTTGATACCCATTTTGACCAGACACTCTAAACTTATAACACCCCGTCGCTTTTACGTCAGGGGTTAAAAATTGGACCAAGGTTCCCTATTTGTCCTAGACCTTTTAAGAAATAGATTTTTGACTAAAGTTTAATTTGATTTATCTAAATATTCGTCATGTAAAGTGACATTAGAGCAAGATTCTAAACTTATTTAAAGTATAAATAAATTAAGGCATAAATAATAGTCGTTAATATAAATTGGTTTAAAACGACCTAGAGTTGATAATGTCTTAATTATATTAATTTATTTATATAAAATAGTTTCATATGATATTCATTTATTTATTAATATTATATTGTATCAGTAATCTGGTCCCAATAACTATTATTTTCAACTAGATGTTTTGTTATACTATTAGAACTAGAAAAAGCTTTGGATTAGAGTGTGATGATGATGATAACGTATTCAACTTTGTTGACTCGTCCTCAACACGTTTTTGGTCTAATCGGTCGCTACGGGTTTTGTTTCTGTTAAGATGTAATGAGCAGTTGCTGAGTCAATCTATTTTTTATACTACCCTCTTTTTTTTAATTTTCTGTTTTCTTAACTTGTTCTGTCTCGTAATTCTAAACTCTTAATGTACTTATATGTAAATGTCTTAATTGTACCATGTCTTCTGTGTTGTGCTCACTGCTATGTAATACAAGTACCATATGAAAACAATGATTCTCAGAAAATAATTAACTGTTAATTTTGTGACAAATAAATAATTTTCAACATTATGCGTGAAATGTCCGTGAATATTTATTTATTTTTAAGACAAGTATTATTAAACTTACTATCGTAGTAATAAAAACTAGACACGAACCCAGCCCAATGAATAAATTAAATACTAATTTCTTGACATACTTTGTTCGAAGTCGATTGCCTTGCGAGTAATTGCGCCTGTATTAGTTTCCGTGCTAAAGTGAAAGTCGTGCACTTAAGAGACGAATGCGGCTTATGATAACAAGATTTTTTTTTATTAACACAACTGTAAATGAGCTTGTTAAAGTTAACCGTATAATCACAGTTAGGAAAAACAGCATTATGCATCTTGTTTTCGAGGCATCAGTAGGTAAGGTACACACAAAACTATTTTATGATGTGTACCTACTGATGATCAAGCGGTAGCACTCCACACTAAGAGTGGTTTGAATTTCCGAATGATTGAAAGACTTTTCTGGACCACCATAACCACCTGGATACCTGAAAGTCAGCGGCGTCGGGGTCAGCCAAGAAAGCGTTGGAGGGATGACCTTGGCGTGTTTGATGTGGATTGGTGGAACACTGCAAAGGACCGGGATAAGTGGAGGGATTTGGGAGAGGCCTTTGCCCAGTGGGACGATTCAGGATAAAGAAGAAAAAAAAAAAGGTTTTCTATCAGGAGAGATTAATCCAATGCTCTTAAACAGTGAAGAAAAACATTGTGTAGAGACGCGTCAGGTCCGCACGTATTGACCTTGTCTTTCTTGTGAGTAGCTGAAAGCATGCTGTATAAATTCTAAGCAACTATTACTCGTGAACCGAGCAGCATAATAAAACAAATGGCTAAACAAACAAATGCTCATAAATAATTAATTTACGCAATTATTTAGCGCCATACTAATGATAAATTGCAGTTGTGTTACGACATTGCTAGTTGCACCCATAATTATGAGGAAATTACAATTGAAAAAACGAAATATGTCCTGTTTGGGAAACCACGGGTCAGTTTATTCTTTTCGAGTAAAAATTTATTATACACAGTCCAATATAAAATAGCTTTTCCCACTATATCAAAGGGAATATTGACCGAAACGGCCGTATCGCGAAGCCATCGCGGTCACAAACAACCCTTGCGTGCCGCAGATCAAGACCGATTGAATTAGATAGACACTAGATACCAGTCATCAATCAAAACGTCCAACAGCTCGATTGTACGCCCACTCATTGTACAGTTTCCACACCATTGTACTATCAGCAGTCGAGCTCAAAGAGCCGTCACCATCGACAAACAGCTGAGGAGCTGTCCACTGCAAGGATGGAAGCTGTGGGCAGCCCTTTGTGGAAGATTTCAGCGGCTACTTTGATCTCGACCCCGGAGGTTGTTCGGAAAAACGTTATTTAATTAACTTTCGACAAGGAGTAATCGCGTTACAAAGCCGGGTCAGACTTTGCCGGCGGCGCACTTCATTTTTACGCCAAACATAGCTCCCACTATAAAGGCGCTGTCATTTTCAGGTGTTTTCCAATTAAAATCGTGCCTTTGACCATGTCCGCCAAAGTAATACCAACTACCGCCCCTGTTATTAACTGTGTAGTTTATTAAAAGGGGTGATGGCTGTAATAGAGCTGTTTTGGAGTTTCGTTTTATTAGTTCCTGTGAATGCATTTTTAATTGACACAGCTGCATCTATCAAGCTTTTGGTTTTGAATTGACTCTTATAGCTTTACCAAGTTTATGTAGCATATATAATTAGGTAGATTTTACATGATTGGTAAGACATTAGCTAATCTTGTATTTTTTTTATAATACATATTACATATCTAAAACTTCCTACTAGTGGTATACTAGTGGTTACCTCGCCACTTAAAACGAGTTGTTTACTTCCTGTGAAACTGTTACCTTATTACTGTGTACAATAGTTTTATGAGTTACTGAAATAAGTTTGGTAGTGTTTAAACTTCGCAATTGGTTTTAGCCGTAAGCAGAACGCGGCGGCGGCGGCGGCGAGACTGGTCGGCGCCCGCGGCGACCGGACGCCTCTGCTCCACACGCCTTTACTGCATAATAATTAACTATCCTGTTGTCCAACTACTGCAATTACAAAACTCAAAGGCCCTTATAAACATTTACAGTCGAGTTTGGCGGCCATACGTCCCGCACTGCCCGAGGCAGATCTTATATCGAGTACATTATGCGGACACAGGTTAGCGTTTTCCGAACGAATGGCTCCCTCATATAAACAAAGCCGGTCTTTGTGCGGTGTTCAATGAACAGCTTAATTGCGTTTCTTCGCCACTTCTCTTTGCGGTATTCACACGTCTTTTAATCGAATTAATTCTTCGGAGTTATTTAGCGGATTGTTGGATGCTGAAGTTTCTCTTGTGCAGATTATGGATGTCAGAGAGAGAGTAGGTACAATTAGGTATTGCCGTTGTACGTTGCCCGCCATCAGCGGTGAGTGGCTTGTGTCGTGAGTGCAAATGGTTTGCGAGAGAGAAGCTTTCGCCTTCATCCCTGTGTTCCGCTTATGATTCGTGAATTTTTAACCTGCCTGAAAGGACCTGTAGTTCGCTTCTATTGTGCACGTATATTGTGACTTTACAATTGCAATAGAGTTGAATAAATTGCGAAAAATTTTTAATTTCATCATGATATCCAAAATTAAAAATGGGTAAAAGTATTATGTATGCGTCATTTTCGAATATTTTGCATTTCAATTCTAATGCAGTATTTGCTCTATTTCCAAGGTATCTTGTTCAACTTCTTATCGCTTTTACAATAGTAAACTACATAGACAATAAGCAACAGGTTTTTACGAAATGAGTGCGACTAATTAAACCATTTCCGACGTTTATCGAAGTGGTAGGTAATAAGTACACTTGTGTAATTGTAACGTCGGTGTCGCTTCTACGAATAGATAAAGGTCTTATTAGTGTTAAAACGAAACATAAGTAGGTACATGTTCGTAGTATTATTTTTGAATGCGGCGAACTTCATATAGAACGATATGCATTGTAATGACATGTATGGAACATGTGAAAACTCTCAAAATCTATTTGAGGCCGAGATAGTGACAGAGATAATTTTAGTAAAAAAAATAGTACGCAACAACTTAAATAGGTAAAGTTATTACACGAATGGTAGTTGTTCTATGTTGGAACTAGATGGCGTTGTGTGAAATGTCCATGAATATTTATTTATTTTTAATTATAATTATAATCATGCAACACGGAACGTACATTATACTAGCCGCTGGCGAGTCCATAATTAACGCAATTAATTAAGCTTAGGAAACTCCTTACGAGCGGAGTCACGACACAAGTGTTAATAACACCGATAAAGGTCACCCGTCACTAGGGAGGGGACAAACCGGACATTTAGTTGTTTCACCGGTTATTAACCGGACGTCCGTTACAGATCCAATAAGGCATTATATGGGCAAACTTTATTTTATAATAACTTATACACATCTAATATAACTTTACATAGTGCAAGCTTTGCTTAGTATTGAACTAAATGGCGTTGTATGATATGTATGTTTATATTTTATCGGTACTTGTCCAATTAAACAGTTATTATCTGTTCTATGAAACTGCTATTATTAAACTACAGAACACAATTATGTTTAGATTAAGATTTACAAGCGGACTAACCTTGGCAAGACAGCCTAGTCACTATTGTTTGTCGGTTGGTGCTAATTTTTGTTAATGTGTTTATACATGATACAACCATTTGCAAAAAGTTAGTCTATTTTTTTTTGTTCGTGGTATCCAAAAAAAAAAATTAAAATATATAGATATATCATGACTTTTGTGTTACTTTTCAGATAAATTAATGTTATTTTTCATATACAGGGTGTTTGGAAGGGAGCTGTACATACGCCTAGGGTAGAAACTAGGGATAGTCTGCTACCTACCCCCGCCCATTATATTGACCTTGGCCTCAAGGTTTTTTTTTAATTTATTATTATTTTTTATTTGACTTTTTTATGATTTTTTGACTAAAACTACCTGTAGCTCAAAATCTATCCATGGGACCGGTCGGCTAATGGTCTTGTTTTAATCGTTAGAGTCTTAGGGTCCTGCAAAAAATTATTTTACACCAGAAAATTGTGGAGAAGAAAAGTTATGGGGCCTGAAGTACCGTAGTAAGGTAAAGAAATAATTTTAAGGGCAACTTTCTATGGGGTTTAAAAAAAAACTAACAGGGTTGGAGTTCTTCTGATTTTTTTAAAACATCCTCAGTCCATGCCCTTTCTAACGATATGCTAAAAGTGTATTTATCACTTTTAGTTTTAAAGTTATTAATTAATTTCCGCAACTAGGGCACTTCAAGCAAAAATTTCAACTAATGAAAATTAAATGTGTTCGATCGTAAAAGGATGGCAAATGAAACAAAAAATTTGGTAATGACTAATGTCATTAAATTACAAATTTTAATTAATTACTAATTTTAATTAATTACAAATTTTGTTCAAATTGATGACCATTGACCTGTAAACATGCTCGGCACCTCTTCCTCATCTCCACGGTCACCGTTCTAAGCAGCAGTTCCTCGCGCATTGTATCGAATGCGGCGTGGATCCTGTTAATTAGAACCTCCCTTGTTGGTACTTCTTCTGCGTACACCAACTCTTTCGCCCTTCCCCAGACGTAGAAGTCGAGTGGGGTAAGGTCAGGCGACCTTGGGGGCCAAAAATTTTTAATTAATTAAAATTAGTAATTAATTAAAATTTGTAATTTAATGACATTAGTCATTACCAAATTTTTTGTTTCATTTGCCATCCTTTTACGATCGAACACATTTAATTTTCATTAGTTGAAATTTTTGCTTGAAGTGCCCTAGTTGCGGAAATTAATTAATAACTTTAAAACTAAAAGTGATAAATACACTTTTAGCATATCGTTAGAAAGGGCATGGACTGAGGATGTTTTAAAAAAATCAGAAGAACTCCAACCCTGTTAGTTTTTTTTTAAACCCCATAGAAAGTTGCCCTTAAAATTATTTCTTTACCTTACTACGGTACTTCAGGCCCCATAACTTTTCTTCTCCACAATTTTCTGGTGTAAAATAATTTTTTGCAGGACCCTAAGACTCTAACGATTAAAACAAGACCATTAGCCGACCGGTCCCATGGATAGATTTTGAGCTACAGGTAGTTTTAGTCAAAAAATCATAAAAAAGTCAAATAAAAAATAATAATAAATTAAAAAAAAACCTTGAGGCCAAGGTCAATATAATGGGCGGGGGTAGGTAGCAGACTATCCCTAGTTTCTACCCTAGGCGTATGTACAGCTCCCTTCCAAACACCCTGTATAATTTTTTTACGAGACGATCTTACAAGTCAATTAATTTCATTAAAAGTTCCTGATATTGTATGAACATTAATATCCGGCTTTTACCGGTAACAAAATAGGTTTTTTCTCTCCAATCGCCAACACTATCACGACCCGCCCACGGCATAAAAGCTTTTATTGGGCATTTATTGTGCTTTAACTTTTAATATAACGCCATTGATTAGTTATAAATTTAAATGTGGTATAATTGGTATAATTGATTTTAAAGCCTTGAACGCAATCGAACGCAAACATTGGTCACACGCTGGCCACTCCTACGTGGATCAGATATCGTGTGCTGTATGGCATTTAGGTAAAGATGAGTTGAATTCTAAAAGTAATTGAGTAGGTGTGTCCGAACTGGTATGCTGGTGGCACCTTTATGTTATATTATTATTAAAAAATATTATGGACAAAGTCTTAACTAGATACAATTTTTTTTAATACAATATTATAAATGACGCTTTACCCGGGCTGGTGAGTATCTAGCCCAGCGTACCAGCGTTGCTATTCAGCGCAGCCAATACTTTGGGTTCGCTTCCAATCGGTACTGATTTGGATGATTTGAGCTATCTTTAAATCGTTTGCAACGGTTTGAAGATAGCCAACGGTTTCTAATGTATTGTATAAACACCTGTGTATAGGCGACAAAGAAATTGGTTTACCACTCTAAGGCTGAATATCATTTGCACGTACAAAACGTCAAGGGCTATTTTCGCTTGACAGATTAATAACAGCTACGTCAGAATCTGTCAATCTGTAATCCTTAGCGAATAATTATGTTACTGGGAGATGTCATCAAAAGTGGTAAACCAATTTCTTTGTCGCCTATACATTTACAATTTAATTTAGACTTATTAAATAGATATCTATCAATTTAAACCATTAAGTTACATAAGTACATACCATTGGCATATCAAATATGTAACATTACTTATGCTAACTTAAGTAATGCTAGTTTGGTATTGTTTGCAAATACCTAAGCTAATGAATTCACTGATGTCATAAAATGGGTGATATTCAACATCTTGAGTTTACGTTTAAATTCATTCATAAGAAATGAAAGTTACTAGTTCTTACCTCCTCATAATCTCTTTGCGAGTGAGGGAGCGGCGCGGCCGGCGCTCATTCACGCGAGCGGCGCGGGCGGCCCACTTTGCCCTTCCGCACGGGAGCGCCGGGCGTCGCTGTATTCGCACTCTTCATTAGCTTCTGCCAGTCCTGCTCGCAGACTAGTGAACCCGCGAGCATGTAGTACCTGGGACAATCAGTTCTTAGCAATTTAGATACTCCAAAATATTCAGGCACGAACAAAATCAACCAAACAGTATGATAAGCAAAAGGAAGGAGTAGGTAAGTATCGGAAGAATTGAGAAACTAAAGTACTTCTTCTTCTTATCGTGTCGATGCTACAACTGTTTTATATAGGTTTACAGGTATATTTGGCCAACTCAACAGCACGACCTATGGCTGCATTCAAACCTGATAAACCCTTTTTTTTTTGTAAGCTTCTAGTCTGAATTTTTAAAAACTGAACTAGTAACGGTCTATCTTATAAAAAGTTAGCGCAGACTTGAAGTACTGATTACCATACGTAATGATGACTTAAAGTCAACGCAAACTTTTTATAAGATAGGGGGTAAGTCTATTTATACCACAAAAAGCTATATTCTTTGCAATACGATCGAACTTTAGTTTAGATGCGTATTGTAAATCGAGATAATTTTAAGTTGTTTATCTTACCTATCGCCCTGCATGAGGTGTGATCCACATTTTGAGCATGCAAAACATTTTATGTGAAAGACGTGTAGAGGTTGCTGTGGTGCGTTCGTCCTCATCACAAACTCGCTGGCAGGGATCGCTTGACCACACGCTGCGCACGCGCCTCCTGAACCGAACATTCTGGAACAACAGAACATACTTTTATTAAATAAGTAAATACTGTAATTATTATTAGAAGATATTGGTGATATGACCTTTATTCTCTGGGTGGTTTGCATGGAAGACAGCGTTTATTGAAACAGTTAGTATGAGATGAAACTAATCAAACCATTATATTTTCGGATTAACTAAGAGATTGCCCACAAATATATATTACGCAATTTAAATAAGAGTAATTAAAACAGTGTCTAGTCTGGCTAATCTTTCCAACACGATGCTACAACAAAATACAGTTGTAGCGTCGACACGATAAGAAGAATAAGAGTAACTAATAAACTGAATGATTTAATAAGTTCAGGTTTAGTAGAAATAATTATTGTAATTTTAAAAGATAGGAATCATGGAAAGTTTTTATTAATTTTTTTATTAAACAGTGTACTATGAGCTGATTTTAATCCTAAAACTAACCCTATTATATAATTGTTAATGCTAATTAAAACATAACTATTCGTGAACTTTATAGAAATAATTTTATGGCCCATTTTCTCAGACGAGGCACGTGCTAAAATCCACTTACCTAAGTCTAGTGGCACGCTGAACTGGCATATTAATTCAGAGATGTCAAGACGCTCAATTAAACGTGTTTTATATGTCACTGTCATTTAAACGGAATGTGCAAAATCATTATAACTGACGTTATGAGTCTAGATAGACTGATCCGAGGTAACAATTTTAACAAGCAAGTTTAAATCCGTTAAAACTTCACGATTATTGCTCGTTAAGCTTTGATTAATGGATAATAAAACAAAATAACGACACGGACTATAAATCTTGGTGTATCTATTTGTGTCCAACAGTGTCTACTGTCTAGTCAAATATACTAGTTTTCTTCTGTGCCTTTAGCACGACCTTTCGTATTGCCATATACTATATGGAATAGAATATTGATTTAAAATTTTATATTGATTAATTGTCGCATGTTTAGGGTATGAAAAATGAAATTTATTTAATAAATATTTTTATTTATGGCTGGTAATAATATTTACTTATGTGTTTTTTGAATTATGCATATATGTATATATTATAAACGCGTTTGACGTGTTTGTATGCAAAAGATTGTATGCATTTGTGGATGTATGTTCGTTACTTCTTTACGAAAAAACTACTGAATAGATTTTTATGAAACTTTACAATAATGTAGTTTTTACACATCAGAATAACACATAGGGTATAATTTATAAATATATTGTTGGAACTGTCTAATTATAACGATAGCAAGGTGAAGTCGGGCACCAGCTAGTTTATCAAAGCGAATTATATGCTAAATGTAAACTAGTGCTAAGTTTTTTATATCACATATTTATGACACCCAATGATCGTAAGCATGCTTGTAAGCACCAATTAATTTGGTTTGGATTATAATTGATTAACGATAAATGTTGTTTATTTATATTTTTTGAAAAGGTTAAGCTCGGTAAAGGTGAACTCACTCTTCTGACACACTGACTTAGTCGATTTTAAAACATCACAGTTTTTTTACAAAACTTTAAATAAAGTTAAATTGAAATACATAAAAAAAATATTTTTGATGTATTTTTGGAGTGTCCGACTCATCAATAGAATAATGAGTCTTGATTAACTCTCCCTAGCCTCAAAGGTTTGCTGGAAGAGAACTCTTCTTAGGGTTAAGCTCGCCTTTGTACATATCAACTAGTTCTGTCTTGTGTATGTCGTATTTTGTGTACAATAAAGAATAAAGGAATATTTCAAAAAATATTAAATTATGAAGTTTTTTTTGTATACTATATGATAACCCGATGGCCCACCTAATGTTAAATGGTAACCACTGCCCATCACTGCGAGACATAAATTGAAGTTGTTAACTTCAGCCGACGTGCCCATCAAAACTTGTTTAATGTTAAGTTATTAAAAAGGTTCGTTAAACTATACAAATTTAATTAATTATTATTTGGAATGGTCTATAAAAGTGTGAGTGATAAGATAGTGATGATGATGATGCTTTTAATGCGCGTTAATGCATTCCATAAACTATCTATAAAGTTAATAAAAATCAAATAAAAGTTGATGAAAAGTTCAAAATCATTTATTTATCAATATAACGATATTTTTATTACTTTTATTAGTGAGATTAAAAATTAAGAGGTTTAGTGATGATAACTAAGTATATGAATAAATATTTGTTTCTACATTTAAGTATTGCTATTTCATCATTATAAAAATAAGCAAATTTTAGTTATGTTTTTATTAGTTGATAAGTAAATAAATATTTTTTTTTTTTATTATTGTGTTTTGTTTTTTGTTTAGATCGAAAACAATAAGTAATGAGACTCGCACTAATTAAAAATATTCACATACATTCAGTAGTCTTAAACTAAGCGAAGCAATATAAGATTGGTGGTAGAACACTTATAATTAAAAAATCAACTTTTTTTTTAATCCTTAGACCCAGACACTGAAACATCAGTATTCACACAAACGTTTGTTCTCGGTGGGGATCGAACCTACGATCCACAGCATGGAAGCCACAGCCACGAACTGAGCTGTGACGCCTGTCAAGTCTATTATTATTATTTATTACGACGTCTTTTTATATGATAATTTAATATTAGTAATTTAATAGCTGCACTAAAATATATTAAAAGTTACGACTACGATTGCTGACGTCACCGGAAACCGGTAGATATTTGATTTACAATTTAGAGATTTACAACAAAAATCAACAATAGCTGTGCGATGTTGTTTTTGCGATGCGACGCCGCAACGCACTGTTGTGGCCTGGCCCTAATCTGTGGCTTACGATTTATCATATAAATATTAGCTAGAAGTCTAAAATTCAGCAATATTAAATGTATACTTAACTGTATACTTAACTGCATTTACCTGATGTTAGTTTGCCGTTTTTTTTTAATAAATAAAGACAACTGAGTGTGTACGTTTAAAAGTTGGAGGAGTGATAGATTCTGTGTCATTTTAATTGGGACGAATAGTTGCATTTTGCACTTTATTGTGAATTGAGCATTAGGTACACGCATTACTTTCTCAGTGTGCGATGTTAAATTGTTGTTTATTTTAAATGTAATAATATTTTAATCGAGTTCTATTTGCATGCGAAAACTCAGCAATAACTCTTAAAATTTTTAACAAGTCTCGAAAGATAAATTCGCTTTAATCACTCGAGGCAAATAGGATTTCATTTCATTGAGTTACTCCAATCTTCTCCATTGAGTCTGTCCCACTGGTGGAGAGGATAGGACAAATAAAGTATAGGTGATTTTTACACTACGTATTACTTGAGGATAGACGTAATAAAAATACTTTCACGAAGGTACTTTGTGTCCATACGATATGGCAAAAATAAACAAAAGGAAGAAAAATATATCAGGGACGCTTCTTTTATTTCTCATTTCAATCAGTTGAGATATATGTATATTTTAAATTACTCCATACTCAATTCATTTATTGCTCTCATATGTGAAGACTAGATTATTACAATAAGATTTGGTTACAACATATGAACCCTGTTTGAGGGCACTACAATATTACAGGATGGTAGGCAGATTTAAACAAAAAATAATAATGATATGATAAATGTTGTTAACGCAATACGAAGATTTTTAACCTAAAATCAACCCTCACAACCAGTGGAACAAATCTGGTGGGGAGAACGTGAATAATCCGTTTCATTTACTTCGGTAAGAGCGTTTTCAATTAAGGAGCCCGGCAAACAGTATCGACGTATGAAGGTAAAATTAATTAAACCAAACCAAGACAAACATGTACGGATCTATATTCAACGGTAATGGATCTCAGCAACTCTTATAAAAGTTATAAGACCGCTCATTGTAGTCAGCATAAACCGATTATTTTGCTCAAAGTTTCCACTTAGCAACTGCGTCGAAATTCCACAAGCAGTAAAACTTATAAATCATGGAAAATTTCCTATTTTTAGTAAGTAAAAGAATATGCTTATGATGCTTTTATTGAAGTCCTTTGTTGAACAAACAAAAAAGAAAACTCGAATACTTTGTCTTGTGAGCTTATAATATTTTCTTGCCATTCATAATGTTTCAAAACAAAATCTTGAATTATGTGACTGAAGTATGAGTTTGTTTAGTTCATTCGACCATATTACTTAATCACATTCGCAAAGGGTTAGAACCTTTTCACATTGTAATTTGAATCATGTAACAAGTTTGAAGTTCGTAATCGACAACTTTTAGGATTCCTTTCATACCGATATTAATTAACGAGTGTGTGTTTAACATGAGTTTATAAATGAAGAAGTTTGAGATACCTGCTGAACTTGCGTTCGTTGCTTGTAAAAGCTTCTACACTTTTCGTCAGTTCGAACTTCATAAATGCTTGAAACTCGATGGCAGTTTCAACCGTCTTTCAATATATCGTACGAATTTTTACTTTGTTTATTGATTTGATTTGATCTGTCAGTGTCAGACTAAGGCGAACGCTACACGTCAATAAATATTGTGATAATTATCATGATATTTACTTATGTATCTTGGGTTTTGAATGTAATGTATATTGTGATCCGTCAATACACTACCGTGTAGGGTAGTGTAGTCAATAAATATCGTAATCCAATAATATATATTGACGGATCACAATATCGATCTTGCGTGTAGCCGTGTAGTGTCAGACTGACAGTGTCAGACGTCACGTTTTACTCATGCCTTAACAGAGGAGACACAATGTAGTGCATGGAAAATGGTCTTTGATTGAGTAAGCTTGCCCAGCTTTTGTATCAGCCGTGGTTTTCTTCACCATTTGTTTTTATTTGCTCGAAAAGCATATAAAGTTCGTTAAATCCTCATTAATTTAAGATGAAGCAAGACATATCTTGACATGTTATTTTATTCATTAGGAAAGCATCTCAAGGTACGTGTCGAGTTTGGATTGTTGTGCTGGAACATAATTTGAAACCTCTCGAGGAGATCATTAGAGCTAGGGACAGGTGGAAGAGGATTTTATCCGGGAAATAATGAGCTTTCATACAGCATACTCCGTTGGAGAACAAACTTCCTTCTAATATGGCGCGACCGCGATTTTCAAATGTTTTGAACATTCTACTTAAAATTGAACATAGATTTGTAAAAACTTAATTTAACGACTGTGTTTTGTTTTTTTTTTTCAATTTTTGATGTGCCAGACACGAAAGCGTTTGAATTTATTTTCAGTCAATGAGCATCAAGTCAAATTCAATCTGCCAAAAAAGCCAGCGTATTTTTAAAAACCAAATTTTCAACAGCACAATCTTTAGAGGAGATATCGGTTCGATGCCAAAGACGAATAGCTCTTAATAAAGTCGAGATGCGTCCTCAAACGGGATGTCTTACTTGTTGCTCCGTTACGATTTCCTGAACAGGGTTTGGGGAATCTTCGAAAGGATCGAGATGGACTACTTTGTATCGCGATCCCAATTTCATTTATGGATCCGATTACATTACGAAGACGTTACTTGTAGGAGCAGCACTTTCGTAAGTCGTGCAATAAAAAGCGCTTTGTTTAAGAGCTCGTAGGGAGGTACTACCACCGTACTTATTTCTGCTTGGGAACGGGTGCAATTACAGAAACGTTTATGCAATGCATTACACATTTCATCATACAGTTGTATAAAACATGTTTTTTGTATTATAATTCTTTTAGATACTTTTATTTCTGATACTTAGAATTTCTAGTTTTAGTGTGTTTTGTATTTTAACGCTATTGAACGCTTAATGTTCTTAATTTCTTCAAACAGACCAAAAATACCACTTGGTCAGACTTTTAACCCTTCACTGCAGCAGTGTAATTGATTGCTGCGTCACAAGTCAACTGCTGTGACGTCACACTGAGCCTTGACAGATGCCAACGTCTAAACTACACAAAGCAAACGGTTTTGACGCTTTTAGCGTTTGACAGACTCATGTGCTGAAACTGAAAATTGGAAAAAACTGAATGTCATTTATTAGACCAATCTGTTTGCGGATTTTTGCAGATTATTGACGATATCATTTTTGAACTGCACTGGGTAAATATGATATGGGTATATGATGTATATACAGGAAGGACGGACTATACCTCATCCAATCTCACTTGAGGTGAAGAGTGGCATCAGTAAGTAAATATATGCTTTTTTCCCGCAAAAGTTATGGACTAATATTTTTTTAATTTATAAAATAATATTACTAAAACAATAATAAGTTATTTACATAAAAAAAGCATTTTGACATCTTACGTGCGATTGGGGGTCATAAATCTATATTACCGTAATGAATGGATGCCCTAAGCTAGTAGGAAAGAGTTATCAGTATTATAATCACAATGCATGTCCCGCACCGGCGCGGGACGTGGGATGCGGGACGGGACGGTATCGAGTTAGCACGTCGTTAGCAAGAAACTCGTTAGCGACGCGTGCCGCCGACAAGCCAAGAATTTGCTAATGACACATGCTGCTCGCGACATGGTAACCATGCTGGCGGGAAATCTTGACACCTTTTGTAATAAGACTTTTTAGAAGAAGTTAACTAGGGGTTAACCCTGTTGGAATATTTTAGAAGAGAGAACTAGAAGTGAAGCCCTTTTTAGATATGTACATATAAACATAATGATGAAATTACTTTTTAAAAGAAGAAGAGAGTACTAGGAGATAACCTTGTTATTTTCTATTATCAGAAATGCTAAAGAAATTACTATTTTATACATTGAACGCAATCTAGTTTATAAACTAAACAAAGCTTACTACCGGAACATTTATTCATGTCCTTCTGTATTTGTTTTTAAAATCATTATTAAATATTTTAATATCCTGTATTAGTTTACAAAAGCATGGTCACCCTTGCGAAAAGCGCCGCTCGCGAGAACCGGGCCCGTCTAGTGGGTCTCATTCGCGGACGGATCAAGTGGCTTGACAAATCAGATCGCTTTAATGAATACCTTGTTTTTCAACCTGACTGTACGTCGTTGTATGAAAGATAAGCAAATTATCTACCTACTTGGAATATCAGGATTAATTTGAAATCGTTTGTTCTAAGACTAAAACGATGTTTAATATTGTTCAGGATATAACACACGGCGTCATCTACCCCAAAACTAAATAAACGAATAAATAGATGACTTATGTAGTATTTTTATTAGTTAATTTAATTATTCTTGTTTAAGGTCCATTAATTTGAAAAGATTAAACTTGGCAATATATTTAAATGTGTATACGTTAAGGTCTTTTGTATGAATAAAAAAGTAAATATAAACATTACTTATTGTCTTGTGCAAAAATGACGAGTAAATAAATTGTGCGAATAAATCAAATTTCCGTAAATTGGATCCACATATTGCAAAGAAATAAGCGCATTGTAAAAAATGCACCGATTCATTCCACTTTACCCCGGCGCTGTATTCGTTAACAAGCGCCCGTGAGGCAAAATCGTATTCAAATTGACATAGTAAAACAACAGAGCCTCCGGACTAAGTTCCATAAACTTGTTTGAAACTCCCCTCTACACACTCTATCGGCGATTTTTAATTAAGTCCCTAGCGAGCGGCAAGCGGGCAAAGTAACACCATCAATTCATTATCCTAAACTCTGGCTCGATTGTTCCTCGCTACTTACGCAAACTTTCATTTTAATCAAGCGTTTAATTAAAAATTATCCGAGAAAAACAAAATAAGCCCGTTAGGGGCGGTCTGAACTAATTAAGGCGCATGCGATGAGCCCGACAACAGAGGCCCGTGAGGTGAGCGTCCTTTAATTAAACTCTTGTTCCACTCCGGCGGCGGTGCTTAGCGAAACTATTACCGCAGACCAACAATAGTGCTTTGCCTCACAACGGCCCAAATAAAATGTGCATGTCAAACGAAAATCAATCATAAAGTCAGCAGAGCATGACCACTATTCCAGAACGACAGCCCTGGATAATCTACGACACTATTTCGCTTGTTTTTCTTCAAGGCTTCACTTCGCGAACCCTTTAATTGAGTGCAAACATACACTGCAAAGATAAATATTGACACTAGCATACCACTCAATATTTCAACAGAACGCAAAATAGTTCTTTGTCTTACTCGGAATCCAAAATTTAGAGCGAGGACCAAAAACACAATTCCAATTAATACTTTCAAAATTAATTAACTCCCCCATAAATCCTTAAATTAGATGCAGTATTATAATTAAAATTGATAAAAAACAACAAAAAATAGAATAATAGTTAGAATTGACACCGAGTGTTTAGTTCACTCAATACTAAACTACGGTTACAAAAACTGGGTACGATAAGTCAGGGCGGCCCGCCCCGCTTGTCAGACAACCAGTCCAACACGTGCTAATGATGACGTTACTGGTCGCCAAGGCATGGCGTGTCCACTAAATTATTACTACAAGTACACCTTACCAGCTCGTTTTCTATATAATACTTTTACAATTTTAAAACAAAGTAGTTGGAGCAGCTAATTGTTTTGTCTAATGGTAAGTAAACTTAGAATAAAAATACAACAGAGTATACTTCGTCATACATTTCATGGTGTCTGCGACAACGATAAGTCTATTACAGTCACTGACATGTCGATATCGTGTAGTGGTCGTTATCGTGCCGTGTACAAAATCTCATCTAATACTAAAACTTCCTTCATTTATAAACGTAACCCTCTTTTAGGTAGTCGGGTAAAATTACTGACGAAGTCTAGACATAAAGATTAAACAATTAAAACATATTTAATTTCGTAAAGTAAAACTCATACTTTCCTAAATTAAAAATGTTTTAATTGTGTAGCGAACCGATGTGTAAATTACAATAAAATTAATATTAAAAATATATTTTTGATTCAACGCTGCAAAATTACAAAAAGTTGGAAACAGAGGCGAACTTTTCTAATTAATGTTAATACCAATATCAATTAAGTTGCGCTAAGAATTAATTATCTCGGTATTACGGACCCTCGTTTATTACTAAACTTTCACTAATCAATCTTCTTGTAGCCCACATTGTACTCTACCAACATAACACGATTTAGTAATGCAAGAACTTATTAATATCTTTATTTGATATAAAAAACGGTTAGTAAGTATATTGAGTAATAAGCAAAACTATACAAAGTATAGAAAATTACCTTATAATCAACACTAATAAGAAGAAAAGGGGGGAGACCTTTGCCCAGCAGTGGGAAAGCACAGGTTAAAAAAAATATCAGTTAACAAAGCTTTATTATTGATAGTTTTCGCATGCAACTTTGTGAACTTTTTTATCACCAAATTATATTTCGTGGCACAAGTTATATAAACGTTTATTTCTATCGAACTAGGTTAGGTTAGTAACGAACTTTTGGTTCACATCTAGGTAAGGTGTGAACCAAAAACGTCCCAACATCTACGCTTTTATATTTATAAAATACGTAACATAGTATACATTTCGTAATTATCCAACAATAGAACCTAAAATGAAATGGGAAAAAAATGAGCATCACATTTTTTTATTGTATCATATAGAGTAGTCAGAGGCCAAATTAAAAAGTGCACCCATGCATTTCAACCTACGTAATCCAATATGGGTTCGATCAATGTCATATTCAGAAATGATCTGTTAGAAGCAGAAAAAAAAAAAGTTTTCTGAGTCAACTAATATTATTGAATTTTCTTTAAAACGCTACCTGTCGTGGTAGTCACAGCTACCGCTGTGGGTTGTCAATTCAATCCTTAGCTTGAACTTTTTTTGTGTAATAAGTATTTACAAAAAAGTATGTCTTAATAAAATGTATCAGGAAAGTTTTCAAACGAAAGGTTTTCTTAGTTCGAGACTAGATGGCGTTGTGTAAAATGTTTATTAATTTATTTATAATTTCACCAACAATAGGTGCTCAAGTCCACACCGATGATTAATGACACGATTAATAATTAATTACAATGACTCACTTCTAATTACTAGTTATGTAGTCTTCATAGATCTGCTGACAAGCTATCATTATAATGTAGGTCTAGGCTGAAATTAGAATGTCGTAGACGAAATGTGCCCATTGCTAAAATTACAATTTGTCTACTCATGTCTACAGACGCTCCACTAAAAATAAACACGTAAAATGTGTGATATTTATCATTCAAAACCGCATTTGAATGATTTGGTTTAAAATGCACAATTTTGGCAGTTTTTTGGTGTCCTGTGGCATTTTTAAACTAAAAAGTCACAAAAAAGTTCATCGCCCAAGCTTTAATTGGTTATTTGACATATTTGTTTTATATTCAACTCAACGGATTGCACTGTTTTGATGAAAACATAAGAAGATAGATATAATTTCTTTAATTTTCTTTTAATATTTTTTTATTGAATGATGTCATGTGGTTAAAAGAGTTCTTAATATACGTTCTAGAGGTATAAAGAGGCCTTAAGTATTTATTTTTACTATACTAGTATGCGTAAAATTCTTATCTATGGTGTCCGTTTCGGCATACGTACTATAAATCAGTATTGAAATATTTCTTGGAGGTTTATTTGGGGTAGCAAGGTAATTGGCAGGCAGGCCGGATGCAGTCACAGGTGCTGGGTGCGTGCGCCCTCTAGCGGCCGGAAATGAGAGCCAATTTGAATCTCGTCTGTTACGAATCGATTAATTGGAAACTCGTTATAATATACACCTAAGAAAAAAAAACTACTTACTTAAATTCAATGACACTATTATAAGTTTGGTCATCAGCTGGAGACTACTGCTAGGTTTTTCCCTATAGGTTCTCAGGAAGAAAGATTTTTTATTTCTCGCGATCAGTTTTTTATACGTTGTCTTTCGGTTTTGTGGTTGATATAGTCGAATGATGTTCAGATTTAATCAAAAAATTAAATTAGTTCAACTAGTTATTTAAAATATCGATAGAAACATGCACACCTTTCAAAAAAATACTACTAACGGATCCTCTAAAGCCACCCGATTTTAAGCCTTACACGCGGCAAATAAGAATGCTCTTGAGTGTGGGAGGACTTAAATTCAACTACATAGCTTATATCTAGATAGCCGCACAATTTTATACCCTGACCCTTTCAAATAAGGTATGAAATAGATCGAAGAATAGCGAGTTGATCCTAGAGATTTCATACATCAATTTCGTCTTTACAGTTAAGCGGAGAAGGGCGATTTCGGTGCCTCACATCTCTAAATGTCACGTGATAAGATCTGCGCCTGAGTCTGGATCGCCACCTATTTATATTTATTTAATCAGCCTGAGCGACAGACAATGTGCCATTGTATGTCCTGATTTATTGCTTCAAGAGTATCTATAATGATCGTCTCTTGTTATAGTCAGGTCATTTCGTGTTATTAGGTTCCTTCTTGGTCACTCACTGAGTTAGAATTTTCACTACAGAACTTATAGGTTCTTAGGAACTGGCACCTCGAATCACCTAGTATACAAGACAATTCTTAATATTTGATTGTACAGAATTAATAAAAAATAATTTAAACGTTGACTTTGACTATGGCTTTAAGTAACTATTTGGATCTACCGATAACCTCAAAACTATACAGGAAACACGTAACAAAATAAAATAGGTCACAATCACAACAGTGGCATTAACACGAGCGATCTCTTTTAGGCATCCGCCTAATATAGCGTAGCATGACTGTAGTTCCAATATCAACTAAAGCAACTCAATTTGACATTATTAAGTCTTGCCGTCCCTTTCTCTTAAACTAAAACGACAAAGACGGGCATATTCTAAAGCTGTATAATTAGGTTGTTTAGTAAAATGCTACAGAATATACACCACTGTGCTGAGGCATTACCTTTAGTTGAACTAGTTTACACCGAACAAAACCAGTTTCACTTCCGAAAGTCATCATCATCAACCAACAAATTAGTCGATTACAGATTATAAAGTTTATAACTCATTCGTTCATAGTTTACTATTCAGTATTATAAAATTTAATTTGATATTATAAATCGACTACCATTTAATTATTCTTAATTTGTTATTTATTGTAATCATTAAATCAAGTTTATATATAGGTACTAAATAAATACTAAACTTAGTAAAAATGATATGTTTATGTAAGTATAGTATAGTATTTTATAGAATTATTTCTGTAAGTAGACGTTGTTATGAAAGCTTAGCGATTGCCGTCAAAGTGTTGTTAACAGTAGGTATATAGGATTGTGGGAATATAAATATAGTATAGGGAATGTATGTTTACCCTACGATAAGCGTCTTCTTAGACAAATTTTTCCTTAGTTAATTTTTTTTTTTTTTTAATTTTTCGGTTTTATTTCGCTTGTAAAATCTATAAGTAATTAAAACACTGGTTATATTTAGCTAGAACCTGCATGGAGCCGTACGTATTCACTCGTTTTGCATTTAAATTAAAACTATTCACGGTATTAGCATAGAAATGGGTTCGATAGCTAATCGTTGCGGTGTCAAAAATGTTTAATTAAAAAGATTGATGCTTACTGGCGGAGTGGGGCACCAGAAGTACAGTCGAGTTGCAAACTTATCTAATTAGTTCGGGGTGGCGATGGCGCGGGGGTAAGGGGGGAGCCTCCAGGCAGATGAGGGGGGGGGGACCAGACGAGGCCAATTAGCGGTGATAGTCGATTAGCTCATCGTGCGAGTGCGGCTTTTGACAAAATGTTACGACTAATAAATTATTATTATTTATACGTGTTGCGGATAATTGATTCAATTTGCGGGAATTTGGAACGACGCCTTCGATTTTCGGTGATACATTTACGTCATCAAACATTTTCAGTTTTAGTTACTGGTAAAATATAACGCAGTAAAAACAAAGAAAATGAAACTAATTAGTAATCCGGTGATTCAAATTCAATTAAATAGAGTTGTTTTCCACATTAACGTCAGCAGTAAACAAGTGGTTTTGGCACAAAATTCAAATTTGTATGTATTTCGGTATCGCATTGGTTTCATTTTATACTGCCAAGGTTAATAGATCACATTGTTTAAGATTTGTCCTTTCCACTTTGTCAGTTTAAAACGAAATCGCTATAAAATGTTAATGAGTGTGATTAAAAACAGCAGTTACACGGCGTTAATTATTATTTTTTAATATGTTTATGTAAAGTGCTAAGCGGGTGGTCTTGATTTCAAAGTTATTTTAATTAGGTACCACTAGTGACTTTACAGTATGTGTAAGTACCTACATTAAAATTGTTGTTAGTAATTGTACAAATTGAAACGAGTTATTTTTTTATACTATTTTTCCATACGATAAATAAGTAAGTCAAGACTTACGTGGGTTTGTTAAGCCGATTTCCGCCAGGAACAAAGGCAAAAGAACAGGTAAATATGCTTAGGAATATTATAGAATTCCTAGAAATAGAATATACTTACTTTGTACGAGTGTGTTATTAGAGAAAAATTGTGTAAAGGTATGATAGTTTTATAGTACAAGTACCTACAAGCTTTGCTTAGTTTGGGACTATTGTTGTGTGAAATGTCAATGAATTATTTATTTATATTTTTTCAATTAAAACAGTGTGAAAACTTCCACGCTAATAATAACTTCCTCACTCAAGAAGTACCAATTATAAAATGTTTCGTAGAAGGTCTTTTTTGAAATAAAAATAAATACCCCTGTAATGAAAGTTAATCAAGCTCGAAATTTAATTAGAAACAGCAAACAAAGCAAATAATTTTTAACGGTTTTCCTGGCGATTTGTAGAAATAAATGGGTAATTAAGAGTTTAACCTGGACGGAAATAAAGGTATTATTAGAAAACAATTCGGACACGTCGGCGGGTTGAGAGGACAGAGGGAGAGGGGGGGAGGGTCTAATTAGGGTGGGGCGGGAGTAATGAGCCGCGATCGCCGCCGCCGATATAGACGAACTTGTGGGACAATTTAGAGGCCACAGCTAGTCCACTTTACTCGTTGTGCCTGAGTGTACTTCAAAAAGCTTCGACATTTGTAAGTATATTAAATAAAAACTAGCTAGTGCCTACGACTTCGTCTTGCTATCGTTATATTTCTGATAATTCGGACAATATTTTTATAATTGTTATTCAAATGTGTTTTGCAAAGTTTCATTAAAATCCAAAAAACATGTGCGCGCGTACAACGTCGCGAGTAACAGCTAGTGTTAGGTCCAGATATATAATACACAGTGTGTAATACACATAATATGTAATACACAATGTTCTAAACACTATAGAGTAACTATAGTGTTTCGAACATTGTGTATTACATATTTAAAAAGAATTGGAGGAGCATGAAAAATAAAGCATTCGAAGTAAAACTATTCTAAAAAATCTTTGTGTTTTTACAGAATAAGGTATAATTTACTTTGACTTGAGGAAGACTTTCCTTGCAAGAAGTTAAGAGTGAACTAGCTCATTTCTAAATACCGAGAGGTTCGCCGCGGTCGCTCCCAAATTGGCCGGTTTTGTTTTAAATCGCGGTTACCGTTTGAGTTTTGCGATTAAGGAGTTTAATTAGACAGTGTTGTTTACAACCTCATTAGGAGCCGAGGAAAATAGCCTCAATATCGGCCGATAATTTATTATGTTGAAAAATGAGTTTCTACCCAGCAAGTAGATTGTACTGTAGATTACGAACAAAACAATCGTGGTCTAATAATGATGAACATTTTACTCGTACTAATTTAAACCGAGAGAATTCTATTCCTTTGTAATAAGAGCGGTTATTGCCTAACAACCAACCCCCTAACTGTTTATTACAAACTTGATGTTCAATTGTTTTGAAAAATATAACACAGGAGTAAAGCGACAGGCTGATATTTTAATTTGTAACTGGGTTTAATTCTAAAAATAATTACTTACGTTAATCAAGGTTAATTAATTTCATGCTTAAATGAACAAATACCTTTCTAGTTTATTAAGGATAAAAGGACAAACATGAGCTAATTGTATTTCTAAGACGTCCAAATGAGTCCACTGCTCGAAAAAAAAACAAATACGGGGATAGCTATAAAAAAAATTCTTATATCTAAAGTGTTTTATGCTGAAAATGGAAACTGAAACAGTAAAAAAAATCGTTTGGTCATTTTTTCCAGTAAGTCTGATTATAAGAGTAAATCCATTTTTTTTTTCAAAATCCCTCCGTTAAAAAGGACTTGTCGACCGACGTCTCGACATCATTAACGTATCGGCAAAGTCGGGCGCGCAGTTATTTGCTAATGTGACAACAACAGAGAAAGCCCGCCACAAATGAGGGACCATCTTTTTGGATTAGGACTGGGGCACAACGAGATAATTACAAAAATGCGTACAAGTGTACACAAGTGCGTTTTTTGAAGTGACGGGAAAAATCTTGAATTACTTACATTTATCTTACTTACATTTACTTACATGTATCAAGCAAAAGTATTTTTTTTATTTCAATTATGTTAGAAGATTTTCAGAATACAATTCAAAAGCTACTTAAACTACTACGACGACGGTTTAAACTTAGATAGCGTTAAGTTAAAAATCACAAACTTAAAAAAAACTTTGAAAAAGAACATCTTCAAGAAGTCCATAAGTAGGGAAATATAAGCTTACTCCATAAATTTTCAGGGCAAATGTTTCAACATCCATTGACTTGTTTTGCTACCTTTAGTGTCACTATAACTCAATAAGAATACAAGTCAAGTATACCTTGCAATTAGAGCAACGTCACAGCTTATAACCACGGTCTGTAAAATATTGAATCACAATTTTTACCAAACTGGGGCATCTTTTGAGCTCGGTGTGCCTCCAGAAAGCCAGGGGTGTATTCTAATCGCGTGTTAGCGTGGCCCGTTTTTGCGCTAACGAACAGGTTGCGTTAGGCGACGTCGAATCGGCGGGAATTTCGCCTCATTAAAAGTTGCGACCTGCAGGCAATTTGGGAGACTTCTTTGCACTATCACCAGTCAAATGGAAAGAAATAAGAGTTCTTCTTTTGGCGTTCTGTGCGATGAACGTTGGCTGAATTGACGAGTTCAAGCAAAAAATGTTGGAGATGGCTAATGATGTTAAATCGATGTTATCGCTGCGATACGATTAATGAGTATTGGATGAACTACTAGGGAAAAATTTATAAAAGTAATTCATATTTTGTTTAACACAAACATGTTTATTTACAAGCTCTAGTTGATATAAATATCTCACGTGTCTACACTACTGAAGATAAATAGATAGCAAACTTTACGAGAGTGGGGGGTTTCTTGGCCCTAAAGGTCTTCCTTGGATTCGTTTATCACAGCTGACTACACAGTTAGTAGAGTTGAGTACAGTACATTATTATTATTAGCAGCATCCCTCGGTGCGGTCCCCGCCCCACCTGCCCCACTCGAATTAGTAAACAAACGTCTTTACGAGCGGTTTTACGAGGCCCGCGATATTTCGGTCTCGCGCAAGCCGTTTTACGACATAATGAATTTGTTGATGAACTAGGCATTAGAAAGTTTCGAAATAGACGCGTGCTGACCACGGATCGGCGGTGCCAGTAACTGCGGTTTTATGAACTATTATTCTAATATTTCATGCCCTCAATGCTACTGGATAATGTTATGGCCCGCTCCTGCCAACAGAAGATTTATTTATGTGGGAGGAAGAATAGAAAAATCTCGTTTGTTTGAATGGCTTACATACTTTAAGACTTTAATAAGCTGTACTAAGCGGTATCTCTCAGTATAGCATAACAACGTAACAATCGTTGATAACCTTATATACATGCAAATTCACGTTACTTGAGAACAGCCACACCGCAATACGAGAAATATGAATTGGTCCGTCTAATGCGTCTGTCCTAGTGTAAAAGAGTCATAAGTAGCATTAGTACGTGCATTCTTGCACCTTCTCTTCCCTTTGGGTACATAATGTTTTCTACAAAAAAATTCAACGGCAGTCATTTGTTTTTGCATCGATGGGGCTATTGGATACGCCGCGGGATTTCTTACGATAGTATAAAAACTTCCATAAAGCTCTTTCTACCATAAAATACAAACTTCACATACATCCACGGCGCTCGGTTATCTATTAGTTAGTAATAAACCACTTAAGGTTGAATTATGGGTGCCGTATTATTATAATTAAGGCGTCTCCTATAAAGTTAAGCATAAATTTACATATTCCGTCACAGTATTAATAAGTAGGTAAGTTGCAGAGAGCACGCGTCTCGTACTCATAGTTATTGCGAGGTTAACACATGAGGTTAATTAAGATCAGGAGCGGGACCTATAACTAGCTAGCGTAGGAGCCGATGTAGGGTTGTCGGGATTACACGAACCAACATAAAAAAAGACACTCGGGGCACTCGGGGACTGCCGCGGTAAAGCTATTGCATAGCGTTTTTTGCTGTATTACGCATGCGCAGTGTTAGGTGATTTCGTTACGGAATTTCTGGATTCGGTCTCCACGCTCAAGGCCCGCGATAGAAGCTATGCAATAGCTTAAAAACTTCTTTCCGAGAAGTCAGTTCACTAATAATTATATACGGAATGAATATACAAAAAAATCACAACTTGGCAAAGCATATTGCAAGTATTTTTCAGGAGCGGGACCTATAACTAGCTAGCGTTGGAGCCGCTGTAGGGTTGGCGGGATTACAAGACACCACATAACTTAAAAAAAAAGCCTTCAGAATAAAATTTTCTCATTCGTGAAGTACACTAAAATTTAAAATACCCAATGAATATACAAAAGAAACAAAAATAGACAAAGCACTGCAAGTAAGCTTTACAAACAGTACCTACTAAAAGTATGTTTGAAGTAATTAAAATAAAAACAGGTTATTTTCGTCTAAAGCCATGCAAATTTTGGACTTGAGACGGTTATTTTTGGACATACTTTCATAAATAAAAGTTACCTGAAATTATATAAAATGATTTTATTCTCAATCACAGTGGACATATTTTTAAATCTTTTGTTATTTAGTACGTACTGATTAAAATAAATCGAAATGTATTAATTTAATCGCTTTGAAGGTACCTTTTTGCTAGTTTCGTTACTAAAAATATACAGTAGAAAGTTCGGCTAAAATCTCTCAAAAGCCGAATAAATGGAGGCACTACCACCGACATTCAAGTTTGCTGAGTACTCCTTAATTGATACGATTTGATCGTCATCGTAAGCACTCGCTTATTCCCGGCATATGATTTAATTAAAGTTTAGTAGGCGTGTAGGTAATCTTCGATTTCGGTTTAAGTAGGTACCTATACCACAAATTCTATTGCTTTCTCTTGTAAACTTTAGTTAAGTAATTAATTCGATTAATCATAATTAATTTTATTTTATAATTTAATTATCGTATCGGCACATATTTTACTCTTCGGCTTTCTTTTGGTGAATTGATCCCTTAATTTCTACTCCATTCATAATGACGTTAGGTACTTATTTTTATTCATTATAATTAACGATTCATCGTTTCGTAGATTTCCAACTATTCTTCCTAGTTTGTCAGTAACAACACGTAAATTCAGAACTATTTGATTTATTATTTTAGTACGTACCTATCTTAAGTGAACCGATTAACTACAAGCTAGAACTACCCTAATGTATGTAATTTATTGACACAGCGATTAAGAGGGAAATGCGGATATGGTGTCAATTTAAATCCTTCAATGAGACAACGAGAATGCTATGAATTTTTAATTGACATATGAAACAAACGTTGATACACAGAATAAACAAAAAGGCTCAAAACAAATCGTGACAGTAAAATTCAGTGTCAAAAAAATCAAAATAAACTGTTCTGAATGGCGACGTGCCATGCTGCGTGCGATGCGACGGTAACAAGTGGAATCCTCACTAAACCGAATCTCGGCCAGTAAACATTATTAAAAATTCCTTTGACAGCAGTGCCTATCGAATAATGATTTGTGTACGTCGCGCCGCGCCGCTTCGCGTCACTGTCATACTTGCATCGAATTTTCACGAACATTTTTTTACTGTTTTTTGACGGCCGGACGTCGGGCAGTGCGTTTATTTATTAAGGTGACGGGTATAGCCAAATGCGTGTTTTTCGGAGTGTTTTCTGAAGAAGTCATAGCATGTGGAGTTGTGAAACTTATTATTTCCTATAACACATATATTGAACTAGTCAGGTAGGGAACAAAATGTGTGCTTTTGGTTATAGTTTACTTTAAAATGTAAGTTTAGTACCAACACCTTTTGCAAAAGTGTGATTTTTGATCCCATTTTTTATGGGTTTGGCAGATTTGTTTGGTACCAAACTCAGCACAACTATTCTTATGGTTGATATCTATACATCCAAGGAAAAAAAATTCTACATTAAGGTGTTTAAAGAAGAAGAAGAGTAGCGCCTTAGGAACTATAAGTGTTCCATTGCTGTGTGCTCGCAAATATTCATAAGGCGCTGCTTAAGAGTTTGACAATTCAAACTGTGCGCGGCTCACTATGTGTTTTGCGTCGTTTTCAGCATTCTTACTGAAGTTGAAAATGCGACGTTGCCACGCTGACTATCTAGAGTTTAACCACTGCGGCAAAAACTATGCCGTGTTACAAGTTTAACGTGTGTGTAGATATAATAAATAAATAATAAAGTTGGAAGTTATGGTCATTTTTATTTATTATGAAAAATTTCACCCTACCCGTCGCCTTAACGAAATTCGTCCGTCTATGAAACAAGTCTAGTTGGAGAGAAGGGCTGTTCTAATGTGGACTCGAGTGGCGGGGAATAGGGTGCGGAGCCGAGCCGGCCGGCCCGGCCTGCGTTGGGTCGTTTGGCGGCGCGCGGCCGTCGTTTACGAGGCTGCAGGCGCGACGCCACGACGCAGCGCTGCGCTACACCCATATCAATTTCAAATAGGTTTCCTATTCGGCCGGAGAGATTGCGTTTTGATCGTTTTGTGTGTAAAACTGCTGCCCTAAATTAAACGTTTTAATAATAGAATAGAAATAAAACGGGCGGCCTGTTGACGCATGCATCGATGGCGCGGTCGTTTCATATTTCATTAGTTTTAGTGAGTCGTGAAGTAAAGGCAAACATTGATTGTTAGCGGTTCAGGTCGTGCGTGGACCACATCAATGATTGGAATGATCAATTACGTAGTACTTCCAATTAGTGATAGTGCAGTGGCAAATCAAATTTAACGGGTCCCGTTCGGGAGTCGTTCGCTAATTAGAGCTGCGGGCGAAGTGCCTCTCGGCGGGTCTGCGGCTCCTGCGAACTAATCAGGTGGCTAAATAATGTAGTCGTGACGGTCTCGTTAGCGTGAGCTGAGACAGACGTTATTAATTAACATCACATCGGGCACCTCGCCCCGCCCGCCCCCCGCCACTTTACAACTCAGGGGTTCCTACCATAGCGGGCTACCGACCGTCAAATGATAGACAGGTACACTTGACAATTCGTCCCGTTCCAAGTTCTACATTAGGAATCGCTGAAATCACCTTGTCTTGCACACTGAAAAAATTATTTAGTTGAATCAACATTTATTCAACCTATTTTTTGTGTTAATATAGAACCTACATAGAATATTTGTTAAATCAAACAAACCGAAATTGTTACTTTTAAAAGGTAAATTTAACCAAACCCAGTGAGGTTGTTTCAACACTGTTTTGAAATGGTAATATCAACTAGTTTATTATAGGTTATCAGAACATTCAACTTTTCAACTATTTTTTTTTGTTGATATAGAACCTACCTTTAATAAATAGTTGAATCAATTAACCTTAAATGTGTTGCTTGTAGGGTAAATTTAACCAAACCATGAGCTAAGTTAGTTTAACACCTACTTGTAACAGGTAAATTTAACCAAACCACCAGTTAGGTTGTTTTAACACTATTTTGAAATAGTTATTTTAACTATATTATTAAACCTGTATTTTTAAGTATATAGTGCCTAAGTTGTAACAACCTAATTTTCATGATAAACTTAACCTGTATTTTTAAGTTGAAACAACTTGTGGTGTTTTGTTAAATGAACCTCTGCTTTGTGGTAAAATCTACCTAGGTCATAATAGTATTTTTGACATAGGTGTAATGTAGATTCGACACGTAGCAATAGGTTAGAATAACTTAAATTAGGTGGTAAAATTAACCTGTGTATATTGGTATTCTTGACTGTTGTAAATGTAGTATTAACATGTGAAATTAAGTTGTAACAACCTAATTTTCATGATAAACTTAACCTGTATTTTTAAGTTGAAACAACTTGTGGTGTTTTGTTAAATGAACCTCTGCTTTGTGGTAAAATCTACCTAGGTCATAATAGTATTTTTGACATAGGTGTAATGTAGATTCGACACGTAGCAATAGGTTAGAATAACCTAAATTAGGTGGTAAAATTAACCTGTGTATATTGGTATTCTTGACTGTTGTAAATGTAGTATTAACATGTGAAATTAAGTTATAACAACCTAATTTTCATGATAAACTTAACCTGTATTTTTAAGTTGAAACAACTTGTGGTGTTTTGTTAAATGAACCTCTGCTTTGTGGTAAAATCTACCTAGATCATAATAGTATTTTTGACGAAAGTGTAATGTAGAATCTACATGTAACAATAGGTTAGAATAAACTAAATTTAGTGGTAAAATTAACCTTCGATATTGGCATTCTTGACTGTTGTAAAGGTAGTATTGACATGTGACATTTAGTTAAAATTACTTGTTATTGGTAAAATCAACCTGCATTTATTAGTAATATCTACCTACAATATAAAGTATTTTTGACAAAGGTGTAATGTTGAAACGATACGCCTCAATAGATTAGAATAACATACTATACAATACAAATCTCTTTATTGCATATACCACAGACATAGTAGGTACAAAAAAAAAGAAACTTAAACTAGAGTAATACAATTGGCGGTATTATCGCTTAAAGCAATCTCTTACTTTTGTACTTACCATGTAGGCTATGAAAAATGATCTGTCCGGTGATCATTATGGTTTGAAACTGGACTATGCCGGCATGATAAGTGCAAATGCTATTCTAACCTATCGCTACATTACATACATACACCTCTAGGTGTATGCATGTAATGTAGCTTTACAACAAAGCCTAATTCAACATTATACCGACTTCTTCCGTGCATGCAGATTGATTTTACAAACATAATATTAAAGTAAATTCTGTATAAACAAGTATTTTTACATTTCAGGTTAACTTATTACTTAGCTAATTACAAAATACTAATATAATATTGACACCACTCAATGCAGGCTTATTCTACAATACACTCTCATGAAAATACTTACCTACCTATAAAGGAAATCTAATTATAGACAATTAAATAAAAAAGTTATAGATCATTATTACACATTTATTTAACCATAAAAAAACATAATAAACACATAATACAACTTATATTATTCAAATGAAGTAACTAGCAAATCGTCCAATACGTATAGACATTTAGCGAGAGAATGTCAAAGTTTGCCAAACAAACTAACAATTATTAGTAGATTTAACAAATACGTTTAGTACCTATGTTTTCAAATGTAATTACCGTTTTCTGGATCGTAGCGTAATGGCCATTTGCCATTAGTTGTTAGGCCTAACAATCGAGTGAATATCACTTTTTTAGGCCTAACAACCAATAATCGTAATCGCTACGATCCAAAAAACGGTAGTAATTACATTTGCATGCCAGACTAGACCTACCGGTAGCGACACTTTTTTATATAAATAATAGAATTTAAGGGTAGTTACCTACAGGACATACTCTGCTATATTTAAAAAAAATGCCTAAGGCCAACAAACAGTATGTACCTGCATTAACGCCAGAATAAAACTTAACCATTACAGTTGACAGACTCACAAACTTAACTTAACTTATAGCTTGTTCATTATGAACACTAGCCTAAAACTAACCAGCTGCGGAACCTATGTTGCAAGGCCCGACTTTAAACGTCCTGTAGGTCTAGTCTGTCATGCAAATGTAATTACCGTTTTTTGGATCATAGCGTAAAGCCCATTCGCCATTAGTTGTTAGGCCTAACAATAGTTTAATCACCATAGTGATAAAACTTTGTTAGGCCTAACAACCAATAATCGTAATCGCTACGATCCAAAAAACGGTAGTAATTACATTTGCATGCCAGACTAGACCTACCGGTAGCGACATTTTTTTTTATATAAATAATAGAATTTAAGGGTAGTTACCTACAGGACATACTCTGCTATATTTAAAAAAAATGCCTAAGGCCAACAAACAGTATGTACCTGCATTAACACCAGAAAAACCTAACCATACCTAACAATGACAGACTCTATTTCTAAACAACACATCACTAGCACAAAAATCTGTGAGTAATAGATCTGAATGTAATTTACCAGTTTATATCCAAAGTTTTGTTTCAAAATAGGATATTTTGTAATATTTCTTGCAGTTGTTTCGTTTTATCATTATAGTCTTTCTCGACCCGGTACGCTCCTGTTGCCAGCCAGTTGCGCACCTCTTGGAACGGTTCTTTATGGTATTTTAGCCAGATGACCAGCTCATCATTTTCTGAAACCAAAAAGCAGAGGTATGATAAATAATTGCAAAGCGATGTGTAGGTATATTAAACAAACATAATACCTATTATACTAAAGTATTACCGATGATTATGTTCTCTTCGACCTCAGAATCTTGTTTTTCATCATCATTATATTTGCGTTTCCTTGATATGACCCCCTCTTTTTTTAGGACGCGTCTTTGATTGTTATACCTGTCCACTAGTTTTCCTCTGGCAGGAATCGTTTTTTTGTTTGTTACTATGGCCGGGATGTAGTAGGTTTCCTAGAAAAAAAAAATTATGCAAGGATAGTGAACATGAATAGTGGTATGAACTTGAATCAATTTTGTAAACACACTAGTATGTGTCCAATTATGACCATTTTTTTGAAAGGAATCATAACTATGCTTCTACTACTACTGTATGACTTTAAAGATGAAACATATAGGTATATAACATAACGGAGATACAGATACATATACATAGACAGGAACATGACGCTCACTATTGTCACTAACGTACGTCGCACTACGATAACTACGCTTTCTACGACTACGACGACTTTAAAGATGAAAAATATATAATAGGTAGGTATAAGTAATATAACGGAGATACACATCATAGATACCTACATATCGCTCACTATTGTCACTAACTAGGTACGTCGCACTACTATTATTTATTTATACTAGGTAGGTAGGGTACTTGGCAAAGAATGTACTATAGGTATCATAAATAGGCTGGTAGGTATATAAACCTTATGTTCTGTTGGAACAAAGCGAGTGATAGCCTCTGATAAAACAAGTCTTCTTTTTTTATGCACTGATATTTGTTAATATACCACTCCACAATGCTTTTTGTTAGATATGATCTGCTAGTCGCATCAAGCTTATAGCTTGATTTCAGACGGGCCAGAACCAGTTTTCCATAACTGTTCTCATTAAGAATGGTGGGTATATCTATACTCTAAAATAGAACAGTACAAAAAAAGTAAGAAACATGTGTACAAAAAAAAGTAAAAAAACATAAGGAAAACGTGTGTGTCATAATAAAATTATGAAGAATCCAAACTTACATTAAGTATTTGCTTTGGGTCAGCATCCGTTTTTACGCTACAGCATAAGCTACTATGACTAGAGCACGTTGTAGGGCTTGCAGGAGCAGAATTTGTGTCTTCCGATGCAGTTTCCTGTAAAATAATAAACCAAGTTAAAACTTTAGATTTTCTAGTTTTCTCTCCGTGCGACTTAACTAGAGACTTCACGCTGTGACGTCAAAAATAAAAACTCAACAGAAATATTATCGTATGATTCAAAACTAGGTAGGTACCAATAAAATACTAATTAAAAATCATTTTTTTAAACAAGCTTTTATTTAAATGCTCTAAAACGAACAAAATAAATTTTGAATGCAATCAAACCCACCATTATATTAAATTATAAAATTTATATTGATATAAATAAAAGCTTGTCGCGCATGAACTTTAGTGGCGTTGTAAGTAGGTTTAAATTCGCATTTTTTTTCTCTTAGAGTCGACTTTCTGTACTTGTACTATTACTTATTCTGTGGTAGTACGTACGTACCTTACTACGCGTAGGTATAAGTTAACATTATTTTTGTGTTAAAATAACATTTTGTGACGTATTTGATATACCCACTACATTTTGTTAGTGCTTCCATAACCTATGGTAAGTAGGTACCTACCTAAATAAATAGGTGATTAAAAAATTTATAATACTAATTACCTATAATTAGAGATTAAATTTAGTACCTATAATTAATTAACAAGTGAGATTAAAATACCTAATAAAAATAATAGAGATAGGTTTACTTACATGGGTTATTTTTTCCAGCTTCCTCACACCGACTCTGAATAATATTCTTTCTTTTATAAGCGGCACTAATTCTTTTTTATTTCGTTATCCTGTATTTCTGTGAGTAAATCTATAGTGATTTCATTATCTGAAAAACAAAACAAATATTATTACTTAGATACCTACGTAAGTTCCTTAGGTACCTACCAACCTACCACCTAACCTATCGTAGTTTCGGTACACGATCTCGGTAGTTTACTATAAAAAATAACTAGGTACCTTGGTACCTTACCTACTGGCTACTACTAGGTACCTATACTTGTAGTATTATGTGTAGGTATACCTACCTACCTACGTTGCAGTGCCGTCTTATGTCTACCGCCCTGGTTTTCTACTCACCGACACATACCTACCTACATACGCGACGCGCGCCGCACTGTAAATTCAAATGAACTTATACCTAATTGTAGTGTTATAGAGATCATTTTTCTTTAGGTGCGAGCGCCCGGACGGCTTTGTCAAAAGGCGGACGCACAGTTGCCGCGCCGCGCGCCCATTTTAAATGAACTTACACTTTATTGACTTTGACTTAGAGATCATTTTGCTTCAAGTGCGGGCGACCGGGCGGCAAAGTGTCAAAGGCTTAGAGAATTTGCCGCGCGCGTATTATTAAATAAAATTGTTATTTGTGTAGTAGGTAATAAGAGTCATTTTAACTTGCACATCATGAGCAGTATGACAAGCACCGAAAGCGTAATAAAAGTAAAACGAACAATGATTATTGTTGATGACAATTTTTTTTTATTTAATTTTGCGCATAGGTAGGTACGTGTTTGTCGTAACCTGTATATGAAACTGTGCAATGGCGTTAAGTTCAATGAAATATCTAAATATTCATTAATCAGCGCTCGGCAGGCGCCCACGGGCGCTCCGCACCCGGGTGCACCGCACCCCTTGCACCCCCGGGTAAAGACCCTGCTACTATTAACCTAGATTTTATGTAGATTGCACCTAAAATATGTGGTAGAAACAATACCACATATTCTAGGTGCAATCTACATAAAATCTAGGTTAATTTAACTTATTACTTCTTGTTCGTATTAGGTTACCTAGGTAGGTAACAGCACTGAGTAGGTACTCAGTGCTGTTTTATGTACTGAGTACATAAAACTACTACGAGCTACATAAAATCTATGTTATGTTACTTACCTACTTGTAGATAAATTACTTATTTAGCTACAATTAGTAATTTCATCATGATCAGACTGGCGTTTCATACATTATATTATGTAAGGTAAGTACTTACCACAAAAAATTTTAATTGTCTCTTCAGATAAACCCCAGTCTCGGAGATATACTGGCACCAGTGATTTCTCAAAATCTTCCATATTTACTTAAGGTACCACTGAATCAACGATACGTATCACTAAACTCACCTTTTATTTGGTTTGTTCTATTAAACCACTTTTAGCAGTGGCATTTATTAATTAAAATTAATAAAGTCTAACGTATAGTAGGTACGTCGCGGGCGCCGGCGCCGGCGGCGCCGGGCAGACTAAACAAACGCAACGAACGCGCACTTGCGGAGTTGCGGTTGGATTTGATTGAAGTCAACAGTGTTGCCAGGTCACATTTTTACAGTACCCTTGGCTTGGTTTCAATTTACCCTAGATTCTGTATAATTTTGAAAATAAACATTAAATGTAATGTATTGAGAAATACATCGATGTTCCTAAAACATCGATTGTTTTCGCAATGAATGTTTAGGCCTTAAAGAAAACTAAGTAAGAACAAGGAAAAATATGTATTAAAATTCACGATCACACAGCAAATAACCAGCTATATTTTATTAATTGCTCTAGTTGTCATTGTCATTATAGTGTCGCTTGGTCAATAAATTAAGTAGATTAGCTAAATTGGGTTATTTCAGGGCCAATACTTGTAAATAAAATTAATAAAAAAAAACCTAAAACTATACAGGGTCCGTAACTGTATAGTATAGTACTGTAGCCCATTCATTATAAGATCTTCACACGTTATGGAATGCAAATAAAGATATGAATATAAAGCCCCTTAAAAATCCCATTCCACTTATTTACCGCCTAAATTTGGGGGGTTATATATATTAATACCCTTTAGTTGGGAACCCTGTTTTGGTTTTAATTTTGCTATGCGGCTCCGCGGCAGCGGCAAAGGAAACCTAACCAATTCAACCGTATTTCTCACGAACTAGGTACTAATGCTATCAACTTGAAATTTGGAACAGTTTTTGTCTAAAAAATCGAAGTGGGGCTACTATGGTATGTGGGGTATCATATGAAAGAGCGCTATTTGCACATTCTCAAGCACTTATTTTTTTTACGCTGCATATAGCGTATAAAATATAAGTAGTTTTTGAGTTTTGACGAAAAATTAAAAAAAAAACCGTCCCTTATCTCCGAAGTTTGCATAGAAAAAAAACTGAAATTATTTCATGGCACATGGGGCGGCGATGAGAGGCTGATATTTAAAAAAATGAAAAAAAAAAATTGCCCGGTCCAGGATTTTAGCGTGTGAAGTGGTGAGGTTTTTACACCATGGCAGCTAGCTGGCCTCTTGTTGTATGTACAGGTCAAGTGGAGTTATTTATAGGGCTATCTCCATGGCTGCTGTTGGGGTGGTTTTCATGCAGCCAGTGATAGCTTAAAAGGCTTGTCGCTGGAACCATTGGAGTCCGGTGATGGTGGTCGAGAGTTCTGTCCTCGTTCACCAAACCAGAACGCCATAATATGCCAACCTTGGCCTGATCACCGCTTTGTATAGCCATATAGTAATCTTTGGAGAGAGCCCCCCGGTCTTTCCTAACATTTTTGTTTTACATTGGAAGAGTGCATTGTGCACTTGTTGAGATTATAGTCAAGATGATTTTCCAGAGCAATTTGCTATCAAGAATAAGTAGTTGACCTCTTCTTGAATATTATCAGTTTCGCTTTTCGGGATTAGCCGATAGCTAGTGCTTTGAACACCAAGCTCGCGCTTGTTTTTGATTTTCTCATGAGATCACTTAAGATGCCCTCGAATTTCCCCGAGGACCTTGCGAGTCTGTTTTTGCAATCAATTTTGTAAATTTAGCTACGTTCGCTTGTTGATACGACTTATGCAATATAGTTGAATTAAACATTATTTATTGTTTTTTTTTAATTTCTAGCAAAAGGTTAAAATATTTATGTTATTTTGACTAAATGTATCTGTTGATTCTACTATGTAATGAAATGTTAGGTGTTGACAACTACTCACAATAGTCATTTTAACCAATTTGCTTTGTTTATTAAAATATTTGCAAATAGTTGAATCAATTTTGTAAATTTAGCTACGTTCGCTTGTTGATACAACTTTTGCAATATGGTTGAATCAAACATTATTTATTGGTTGTATAAATTTCTAGCAAAAGGTTAAAATATTTTTGTTATTTTGACTAAATTTATCTGTTGATTCTACTATGTAATGAAATGTTAGGTGTTGACAACTATTCACAATAGTTATTTTAACCAATTTGCTTTGTTTATTAAAATATTTGCAAATAGTTGAATCAATTGCGTAAATTTAGCTACATTCGCTTGTTGATACAACTTTTGCAATATGGTTGAATCAAACATTATTTATTGGTTGTATAAATTTCTAGCAAAAGGTTAAAATATTTTTGTTATTTTGACTAAATTTATCTGTTGATTCTACTATGTAATGAAATGTTAGGTGTTGACAACTATTCACAATAGTTATTTTAACCAATTTGCTTTGTTTATTAAAATATTTGCAAATAGTTGAATCAATTGTGTAAATTTAGCTACATTCGCTTGTTGATACAACTTTTGCAATATGGTTGAATCAAACATTATTTATTGGTTGTATAAATTTCTAGCAAAAGGTTAAAATATTTTTGTTATTTTGACTAAATTTATCTGTTGATTCTACTATGTAATGAAATGTTAGGTGTTGACAACTATTCACAATAGTTATTTTAACCAATTTGCTTTGTTTATTAAAATATTTGCAAATAGTTGAATCAATTGTGTAAATTTAGCTACGTTCGCTTGTTGATACAACTTTTGCAATATGGTTGAATCAAACATTATTTATTGGTTGTATAAATTTCTAGCAAAAGGTTAAAATATTTTTGTTATTTTGACTAAATTTATCTGTTGATTCTTCTATGTAATGAAATGTTAGGTGTTGACAACTATTCACAATAGTCATTTTAACCAATTTGCTTTGTTGTTTAAAATATTTGCAAATAGTTGAATTAATTTTGTAACTTTGACTAAGTTCATTTGCTGATTCAACTTAACATTATGTTGACATTACCGAATTATTAGTTAAATTGACCGCTATGCGATTATACATGAAAAAATATGTTAGCTTAACCCATTTTTTTGGTTGTAACAACAATTAGATTTTAACTTTTTTTAATTTGTTCTATTAAATGTAGTACTACGGTTGTCACAACGTAATTTATTGTTGCCTCAACTGTTAAGGAATCAACATTCAGAAATTCAACTATTAGTTTTCTCAGTGCAACAAAGGAACTGTAATAAAGTCAAGTCAACCTATTTGATTACTTTCCTTGATTTTTAAGGTTTTTTATAGTCAAAGATTAACGCGTCTTGAGATCCGACGTCTTTTGTTTCTGATTTAGTCCAGAAATTTGATCTTTTACGGTCTTCATACTACGGTGGTAGCTTTATAGCAAACTAATATCACAATGTGCATTACTCCTTGTGCACGAGGTAAAGTAGCTCATGGCAATAGCTATTTTAGATGTAGCTCGTCTCTAATAATGAGGTAATAACGTTAATTAACTTGCTAATAATAGCATTATTAATTAGTTGGTTGAGTTTATTGATTGGGTTCGATTAACGATTATTTTACGTAAACGAATATTTATTTATAACCTCAAAGATTTCGCAAGCGCTACAGTTGTCCACGTTGCGGGCTCATAGTGATAAGGCCACCCATATTCACCGAAGATACCTGTCTACTGTAACTCCTTAATCTGAAGTATTTCTGTCGTATACAAAAAAAGTTTTAGATCTATCTAACATGAGATACTAACTAGTCAGTACTGTCAATAGTCACTCAATTCAAACGTTTGAGAAATAGCCGAAGCAAATTTTCGTATAGTAAGACTAGGTATAGGTTAGGTCTTCTTGTAAGCCGGGCCGTCCAATTAAGAAGCCAAACACAGAGTCAATTTATAGTAACAGTGACTTGGCTACGTGTACAAGATGGGTTCATCTCGTGAATTTCTCTGACACGACTTGTGGGGACGTCCGTGCAAACATGGCCGATCTTACGATGACGTTGCTATGCTGCATTTGATGACATTATATTTATATGGAACTACCGACCAGCTCCGGTTTCGTACGGTTAGTGGTTTATTATCCCTACTTTTTAAGACCATGTTGTAACACTTATTTTGGCAAAATAAATATCTTGTATCTTATACCTAAATAACTTATTTTGTTATTTTTATTTATTTATATAAAGTACTTTTATCTATAGACATGCCATCCCAGACTTTTCTTAATAGACTTAGCTGCTCGCCTATGCAGAGTTTTGTTGTTAACTAACTTAAAGATAACGCAGCGTTTTCGATAAAAGCTCCCAATCAATGTTTCAAAGTTTATAGGGTTTTTTTAGTTGATTTGTATATTATATTTTTTGATTTATTACAAAAATACAAAATTATTTATTTCTAAAAATAAATGTTCAAAAATAGGGTTACGCCGTGACTTCTGTTTTAGTTTAGGAAAAACTGTCTTACAGAAGAAATTAATATTTATTTTATAGAAATGGTTTAGTAGGTTCGTTTATGGGCCAACTGATATCAAGCGATCGTCTCTTCGTCCCATTAAGACTTGTGATGATGTTAAAACAGTAACGGCCGGTTTCTGGAAACCCAAATTACGATTGATCCGAGTTTGACACATAGTAATTATTTGATTATTTCGTTGATCATCGTTCGAGAAACCGGCCGTAAGTATGTTAAGTCATATATACCAAATACATGTCATATACGAGGACTAAGCTTTATGAAAAGCGAGCACAAATAGAAATTGGTATACCCACTGCAGCACTTTAGCAAACAAATAGTAGGACACGGTCTCTAAATGAGTTGAGTTATGCTACTACATGTAATCTTGGAGGTATGTTATTACAAGCTTTATTTAACTTTAGTTGCTATGTTTTTAATATACTCTATTTGAATATACATATTAGTAACTCTAGAAAATGTTGATTTTATAAAAATTGCATTATAAAATAAGCAATGTTTTTTTTTATATCCGTTTATTTCCAATATCGCCAAACATTTCACACTTTATATTTCTAGTAGTAACCTCGGTGAACCACATTATGGGTGTCGTGCAAAAAAAGCTTACTAAAAATCGCGTGAAAACGGTATTAAATTGTTTTGTTTATCAATTGTTTTTGTATATATTATCTTGTATGCCTCTCATAAACAACCTCAGAGCTTACTCAAGGACGTATTACTATGGAACACGTCGAAACCAAATTTTACCAGATGTTCAGTCGGGTTTCCGGAAAGGTAGAGGGACCACAACGGCCTTACTAGATGTTGTGGATAACATCCTGACGAATCAAGATCAGGGTCTGGGTTCAGTATTGGTATTGCTAGACTTCTCTCGGGCGTTTGACTCTATAAGTATTCCTTTACTTCTTTCTAAGTTGTCATACTATGGCGTTGATCAGTCAACCATTAGATGGTTTGATAGCTATTTAAGTAACCGATCTCAGTACGTGAAAATTACCCGAGAAAATGGCTCACATCTTGAATCAGCATCTAGAGGGATTGAACGTGGTGTGCCGCAAGGCTCTATTCTTGGGCCACTGCTTTTTATTATTTATAGTGCTGACATATGTTGGGGAATCAAACATTGTAAATATCATTTATATGCGGATGACGTTCAATTATTTCTGCCTATTGATCCTAACATTTTAAGCCACGACATATCTAAGATAAACGACGATTTAGGGACTATAGCTCTTTGGTCGCGGAACAATGCTTTGGTATTGAATCCATCAAAATCAAAGTTTATGGTGTTGGGTACAAAGCGACTTGTAGATGAAATTACAAAGCATAGTCTAGATATAAACATACTCGGCCAGGTCATTGAACAGGTTACCGAATCCAAGAATCTCGGAATAATATTCGATAGCACACTTCGATTCGAAAGCCACATACTAAGCCTAGTTAAGACTTGTTTTTATAGATTGAAGCTATTATACAAGATTAGAAACTTCATCAATACAGATATTCGTATAAAAATATGTGAATCTCTAATTTTGTCAAAACTCAATTATGGTGACTTAGTATACGGTCCACGTTTAACGGCGAAGTCATCGCGCCTTGTTCAAAGAATCCAAAATGCATGTTGTAGGTTTTGTTACGATATTCCGCCACGGACGCACATCACTCCTTATCTGAACAAATCAAGTACACTCAACATGGCATCACGGAGACTGTTACACATGGCAGTGTTAGTCCACTCCGTTGTTACCTCTGAAATGCCAGAATATCTCTTTTCGAAACTTAATCGTTCTCAGACCAAATATAGTTCTAGGCCGACAAGAGATTTGCTTCATTACAGCAAACACAAGACAGTAGCGTTTAGGGGCAGCTTTCGGTACCAGGCAACCAAGTGCTGGAATAACATTCCACCACCACTGCGTGTTTTAAAATCAAAAATAACTTTTAAAAAAAAATTTAGACTACTGTTGATAGCACAACAAAAAACTGGGTTGCCTGGTACAAATAGCTATAGCGCACCCTTTACCTGCTGAGAAAAAAGGTTTATAGGCAGTTGTTGATTAAATTCTTTAAATTCTATGAATATTTTTGTTACCCTTATATTATCATTTTTTAGCATACACTTTTTGACATTACAATTTGTTATACAATTTTCACTATTTTATATCATACTTGACATTTAATTTGACATACTTACAATTATAGTTTTATTTTTACTGACATTTTTTTTTTTTTTTTTTTTTTAACTGAATATTTATACTGAATAACTTGACATTTATTTTTTCCATAAGTTGCATATTTATGTTATTCTCACAAGGTTTAGGGACAGAATGATGGCTTCGGCAGAATACCAGCGTCTGCTGCTAAAACAGTAGACATAATGCTGAGTCGAAGCCATTTTGCTGCTGTAGCACACACATTCACTGTAGGTAGGTAATAAAGCTAAAATTGGTGTTTAGTATTTTTTATATATTTTAAATTTTCTTTGTTATTATTGTTTTTATTTTCTTTAAATGTAATTAGTTTAGTTAGCAATTTTTTATTTTTTTTATTTAATTTATATTATGCCTGCCTATTTTATATAATGTGTCTAAATTGTAATTATGTGTGTTGTGGTTGCAAATAAAAATATGTCTATGTCTATGTCTATATGTCTATGTCTACGTCATCAGCCGCATCGAGCGTATTCTGCAATTTTTATTTTTTTTGGGAAAACAGTACCTCTAACAGTACTTGGTTTGCAGCGTTTGAAGATGAACTGCCTAATTTCAAACTATGCTACGATTCCTTGTACACTTTTATGAATATTAGGTTCTTCTTCTTCTTATCGTGTCGATGCTACAACTATATTTTGTTGTAGCATCGTGTTGGAAAGATTAGCCAGACTAGACACTGCTTTACCGTGCCTAGCTGTTACCGGTGTGCGCCGCGAGGAGGCTCTTTCCGTGCACCCAAAATATTAGGTTGAAAGTAATTAATGCACCTAAGTGAAATTTGGCTTTAAAAAAAGGCGTATGTTATCTAACATACCACGGCTTCATTTTAGATTTCTGTGTATTTGTTGTCACATAAACCACACGATACTGAAAAGTCCGAAAACGATTTTATCAAGGTTAACATAGCTGATGAAATAATAGATGAGATATATTGTTTTTTTATTGGTTGGCCGGAATATGTCTCTCGTAGTGATAAGACCGACCATTGCACTGAATGCTAATTTTATTTTATCTTTTTGTATCATTTATATGTGTAAAGTTAAGAGTATATCTACCTTTCTATCTGTTTTGTTCCCAATGCATGAGTGACTTTGTGACCACTATCAAAGTTAACCAAGTCAAATTCACAGAAACTGGACGTCCATATATCCAATATGATCCAGTTTAGGATGTCAGTAATCAAATTTTGAACAAAGATTGAATATTTGGCAGGCCCCCGTACTCTAAGCTCACGTTTCTCACTCAAGATAAATTTTCCTCAAGTCGTATATTTTGTAATTATACAACTATACACTTTCATGAGATGATAAAACAAACTGAAGTCCTACTAAGGTAACGTATGGAGGCTTTAGTTTATAGAGGACGTGGCATATGATACAACACACTGTGTTAATCAAACTACAAAATAAATATTATGTTTAGAAAAACTTGGGGTGAGCAAAAAAATGTGACAATGTAAACGTATAAACAGTGACGTATTTGAGATACATTTCACTTCAACGTCAGCTTCACTGTCGAATGTTGCAGCGTTAGCGCGCAATGTATCCATTTACGATTATACTCTCTTAGGTTCATGAATAAAATACGAGCGAGTTTCATTCAGCTGCAAGGACTCAAGACAGAGTGGATGGACAAATAGACAAACGAAATTAATCGGGCCATGCGCCGAGTTAACCCAATCTTCGGACCGAAGTTCCAATTCTCTCGTCTTTCAGATTGACCGCCACAGAGTATACTAAATCCTTTGACGGTATAAACAGCTTCCGGTATATGCCGAACAAGTTTATAATTTTTACACTAGCAACAAAAAAAAAATAGAATAGAGTAGAAAACGTTTATTTACACATATAACATGCATTTGAAAACAAATAATACAAGAACATTATTTTGTAAAAAATAATGTTGCCATTTTTTGTCTTACGTTGAAATTAGTATGATATGTGAAATGGATTGTGATATTTTCAAATGTCTTTTGACTACAAATTGAGAATCATACATAACATTACAAAAAGAACACGTTAAAGTTATGGTCGGTCGTAGACTCTAGTTTTGCTACAGATATTGTAAGAGAAATCAGTGTAAATTCATTTGCGGCCGTTTTATGACGGCTGCTGCAATTTTGGAAATATAAACTTTGTGGATGCAGTACCGTCTGTTTCCATGCTAAATAATAGTTTTGCATCAAAATTGTATTGAAATATGTTTGCTAAATTTGTTTCGATAGAAAATCTAATAGGCGTAAATGTAGGTCACCCAACCAAATGTAGGCACTGAAATGTTATCGTTGCTAAGAATCTCATGCAAGTTACGCCAAAAGTGTCATGTTAGTCCAGAAAGTTGGTAAAAAAAACTGATTCAATTCCACACAATGATTTTCTTTGAAAACGCTTCTTTGAACCTTGCATCGGGTAAAAAGACATCAATTTACGTACAATGTCAATTTGGGAAACTGCGGACACAGGGCCTCATTAGGGCGAGCGGTTGCAATTAAGCCGTACGTCTTTTGCAACTTAACGAGCGCCCAAATTGGACCCCCTTACCGCCCTCCCTGGACACGCGTTTAAAATAAACATTTTGAATTTACACATTACACAAGTTGCTTTATTAAATTTATTTTATATTGAGATAACTTATGCATCTACCTGCTTAGACCAAGATAAGATTAACACAGTCAAAAACACATTTTTAACCTCATTGATTAAAAACTCCAGAATATTACATTAATCGAATTAACAGCTTGTAAAAAGTCGCATACAAGCATGCTATTGTATTCAAAATCAAATGCTTAAACACAGTTACAAATCAAAGAGCTGTAGGGTAGGGAAAAACAGGCAAAAGCATCTTTAAAAGGATATTAAAAAGATTCTAATGTATACCGCATTTAAAAAATCCAGTAACACAGCTTGCAAATCAAAAAGTTGGTTAGTTAGAAAGTGTTATCGGGAACGGGTAAGAAGTTATTTTCCAGGAGTCTCGTTAGGGCGGGCGCGGGGGCGGGCGGCGGCTGATTGCCGATTGAGCAGCAATTGCCTTGATTGACGGCGCCCGCACGCCCTAACGAACCTGCTTTCAGGATCCAGCGTGGACGTGGACGTGCCGCCAACGGTTCTCTACACTCTTCATTACAAACGTTTACGACAGTTTTTGCATTGCGATTCGGTAATTTTGGTTAACATACGGCTAGATAAGAATAATTAACAAAATTCAAATATGATGCACTTTTCATCTAATCAGAAACGACTCTAATCTAACTACATATAAAACGCTAATATCTAAATTCTTAACAGATCAACAAGGTCTTAAACAACACGCCATGTCTGTATTAGTCGAAGGTTAAAAATATGCCGTAGACGGTCTACGACGGTGCTACGTTGTTATTCAAAACGCAATGCGTGATTCTGATAAAACAAAAAATTAAAAATAAACAAGTTAACTGATTTATTTTGTACTCCTGTCGTTTAGCAAGAGAAGCAATAAATCATTATAAAATTCGTTATTAAACCATCTTAATGTTTATTTAATGCTTTCAACGCTACAGCAAACACGACGCGTACCTCCGACTAATTTCGTACACACATAGTAATCAGCACGAACATCATCAGCGTCTTTGTGAAGCGAGACCGCAATCCATCATATCGAGACAAAAGGAAAACGCCTGTATGCGTGAGAACGCGTTAATTTTGTCAAGGAGTCTCAATCAGGAAAGGCGTGCGGTGTGAAGTCGCGCCGCCGCCGCCGCCGCCGGTTGTACCTGAGGCGCGGGGGTCGACTCGTTAGTTGTTGTTTGCCGAGTGACGCGGGTCAATCAGCAGAGACATGCACGGAACCGCACTTCTTCATCCCCCCGGAGCCCGGCCCCAGAGCACGGGCACGGGCCCGCTCGTTAGGCCGCGCCGTCTCTGTCAACTGTGAGACGAGCTTTATCGAATCTACGACGCACGACCCGCGCCGCGGTCGGCCCACTCTTCGCTCTAGTTTGACTCACAACCGCCGGTAAACAAGGGAAATCAGTGTAAAACGAATTTATGTGAACGACAAATACAAGCTTCAATTCCAATGCTATTTATGAGTATTTGTAACGATAAATCAGCGTTTGAGCATCTTGAAAGGTAAAGTTGACTCTGCAAAAAGCGCATATTTGAGGGAGAGTAAGGCGGAGATAATTGGATGAGATTCCGTGCATTTGGCTAATTAACACAGGGACGGCAGCTGCGAACCGCCTGACGACCAACGACAGGCTACAAACTTGTTGCCCCTGGCGCCATCTAGGCATGACTACGAAACTATAACTATATCATTATTTGTTTGTTCGTGCATTGTTCGTGTTTTGCAATGTTTATTTTTTAAATCATAATTAAATAGAAATTAATATAAATGAGTTATGTTGTATATACATTAAAAAAATATTTTTATTTAAAAAAATAATGCATTACATGGCAAAGATATATCACAAGTTTTTAACGTCAATTAGCTTGATACATCCATGAAAGTGAGGAAAATAAATACGCGTAATTGGCAGAAAATTCCTCAAAGAGCTTTACAAGATTGCTTAGAAAAAACTGGTTCCTGTTTCCATTGAAATAGCTACACGCTTTATTACTCGCGACATATTTATCAATAACACTTATGGTTATTGTCCATGTAAGGGCGTTCATTAGACTGTATCAGCAATGGCACTGCTATGACTGTCTGCGCGGTAATAACTTAGCTTTCCTAATACGTATTTGCGATATAAAACATAGAAGGTTAATTGACAACGAAGCTGGTGCAAAAACTTTGTTACCTCCTCCCCAAATTAGTCTTTAGCGACCTATAACAAGAGCAATTTAGCTGGTTTGCGAGACGTCGCCGCCGATCGGCCGTTGTGTGCAAAACTGTGTACTTTTTGTACCTCTCCCAGGTAGAGAACCGCAACGGTTCAAAGCATTTTCATAACAATGCGCCTGCGGCTTTCTCGGTATACTTTTTTGGGCGCTCGATGCGTTTGACAGACACGCCATTGTCATCTTCAGATGACAAACTAAAAACTGATTAAATCGATGATCAATGGGAAAGATCGATGGGAGAGTGGAATCCAGTGCCATAAATGGTTCTAATTAGAGATCTATAAAAACGCTGCAAATCTACAAAATCTTGAGAGTTAGTGCGTCTTACCTCGTATAGTCGCTTTTGCATAATATCATCCCGCCTTTGAAGTAGAAGGAGCGTCCCATGTCCGCGAGCGCCTGGCCGCAGCAGGTGCATTTCAAGCAGCCGTGGTGCCAGTATCTGTCGAGTGCGTGGAGGAGAAATCGTTCTACGATTTTGCCACCGCAGCCGGCGCATTCTTTCAAAGCGGGGTTGTTGTTATTGTGGTACTGGGAGTCGTGTCCGTTGGCCGCGAAGGCCGCCTCAGGCGAGGGCGGGTGGGGCGAGCTCAGCTCACCGTACCCGTGGTAGTGCGGGTTCATACTCAGCGCGCTCGCTGCCAGCTTGACGGTTGGAGCGAGGACCGCTCGCACTCACTCCACGACTACACGCCCTGTAAACAAAGCAAACATTCGCTTAAGTAAATCGTACATTTTAGTTCAAGTACAAATGATCCGTACTGGAATGGAAAGAATGGATGCTTTGACCTTGGGGATTCTTCTTAAAGCTAATTTTTGTCGGCAATCCTCGAGCCAGCGGGTTCGGATGTAGGCCTGCGGGTGGCCGCGCTTATAAAATTTTCCAATTAGCAATTTCATACAATTAGGAGCGGGTGAAGGTGCGGGCAAGGAGCGGTGGTGGGGGCGAGCGGGGCGAGTGCGTCAACCCGATCCAATTAGCTCGTGGCCGGCGGAGCGACGGGACGCCCGCGTCTCCGCAGCCTTGTCGCGTCGCCATAAAACTTAATTAAACGTTTAAAAACAAGTATTCATTAAAGAATAATCAAGCTTATGTAGTCATAAATAACCGCATAGTCCCGCGCTGAACGGGCGCCGTAATTAAGACTGCACAGAGTTGATCAAACGCACTGATTTGAAACTACCCTTCATTAAGAGCGCGAGGCGGGCGCGGGAGCTTCCGCGGTGCAGAAACTAATTAAGAATAACGGACGCTTTAAAAGCGTAATTAATTTAGATTGTAATTCTATTTCTCTGAGAGTAAAGTAGACAATTATTTCAGTAGCCCTTTCTTTTGGAACGATTTGCTTTGCTGAATGTAATTTGCTTAATTTCTGTGTCGGACAGAATAAAGGGTTGTAGCAACGTTTGGATTAATATCTTACTGGTAGCGTCCCCAGCGAAGCGTAAACAAACAGACATCCATCCGTTTATTTCTTAGGCAAAATTTAGCAAAAAACATTAAATACAGTTGCATGAAATAACCGGTGGTGTGGTAGATTACGTCTCGGATATTGATGAGCGTTGTACATTTTCGTTAGAATATGAACTTAATTGAATAATGTTTTAGGTGTCTAATTGGCTGTTCAGTAGTAGGTACCTACATAATTAAATAGAAGCTTCTATGAATTGAAAATCTTTTTTGAATGTAGCAACAAATTCGGTGTGCTTTGGTTCATAGCCATTTCGAATACTAAGAAAGCCAATTTAAGGCTCAATTTTCATTGTGTTTTTCAGAAGTTGGTAGGGGCCAGTTATTGACGTACCGTGCACCGTGTTGCGTGCCCACTGATGAGCCTCGTCGCGTGCACTCCATAGATAGGACCCGGAATAGGCGCGAACTTAGAACAAGCTTTTAATGTCTCTGTTTGGTCAATTTTCTACAAGCGATTTTTCGCTTAATTAAAACATCAACACGCTCGTTATACTTGTATTTTTTTTATAATGTGAAGCTCGTATTCTTCAATGTCACTCAAGTCTAAGATTCAAGCAACAATTTTGAGTTGTTCATTGAAAACTAATCAAAATTCAGTATCTACCTACTTGAATCCCGTTTTAATGAGTATATTTTAAACATACGAGCCGAGGTACTCTCTTTCATACCATTAAAATAGTAACCGAAATGGATATTTAATTATAGCAGATTTATTCATCTGCTTTTCGTAATATGTGGGCTCCACAATGCTCTACATAAAGTTGATATGAGAGATAAAACTAACAATGCATAATACTTAAACAAAAATAGCTGAATTCGTTCATACTAGCAAAATATGCTTCTATACTTCTGAAAGATATTGTAATACATATGCAAAGTGAAGAGTGTTTGATTGTAAGGAGGAAAGTGAATAGGTAATTAAATATCACAATGATAGTAGGTAGAGAAAACTATTATTCAAATAAATAAATAATGCTGGACAATCCACACAACATCATCTAGCCCCAAGTTAAGCAGAGCTTGTGTTATGGGTACTAGAAGACTGACATACTTAATACAATGCAATACATAGATAGATTTTTTTTAAATGGTTTAGTATTGTAACGAAATCTGAATTCTGAACATACGCACACATATGCATGCCACTGTTGTAGTCATATTTTTGTTTCTTAGTAAAACTACCTAACACTGAGAAACTAGTTTGACAATAATGAACGTAGTACGCTCATAAATAAAAGAAAATTCATTCCGAACACAATATACAATGTGCATAATTACTTAAACTTATACGAATATACTAAAACAATTCGAATCTAAGCGAAAATGTGTTTTGTGCCTATCATATCAAGGTTGGGAATATTATTGTTTGGTTGTACGTAACTTGCGTGTTAGACGCGGGGGTGGTTTGAGAACCGACAGGTGCCATTTTCATTATTCAAGCCCCATTGATTGGATACTTTGTTGCCGTTTAAAAATCTTATTAGCAACCAACCGCCCGACAACAAAGCGATGAGCCCTCGCTATTTACAACTTAAGTGATTTTTTTCAATTACAACGATGAAATTTCGAATTTTACGGGCCGCGAAACCGTTCGTCATTCTTGTTAGTGGATGTTTGTTTCCGTATTCTTTGCTCAGTTAAGTGGTGGCACTAAATGAGGTGACAAAGCAAAATATAGAGTTATTCGAAATTAAATTTATTAACACGGCAGAATTTACGAGGACATGTGGGAATCTACGGCAAATAACGCTGTCACCCCAAAACGTTACAATACTATTGACATATTCCGATTTCATATAATTATTGCATTTGTTTCAAAGTTAGATAAAATTATTTTCAATCAAAATTAGTTCCTATCATGTTCTATCAAGTATGAACATTTTGTAAATGTAATAAACAAGTATAGCGCCCTTTACTGATATACTTACCATCTAAATTTAAAAGTACCCAAAGATACCACTAAATCTATTTAGTTCTATGACTTTTGTTTCATTTGGTTAATAAGAGCTGAGCACGAATAAATGTGACAATCGTAAATGTAACGCGCAGTGTATCTCAAATCCGTCACTGTTTCGATAAGTTTACGATCGTCACATTTATTCGTGCTCACTTTCCTATTCGGCCACTTGCACGACCTCTCAGTAGTACAAAAGCCACGGGTAACGTAATTAAGATGCAACCGTGGAATGAAACTCAAAACGGAATGAAAATGTGAGCCTAATTAGAGTCACGAGAAAGAGGGTGGGGCGGTTGCAACAGACCCCCCCTTCTTGTTCTGACTGTTGCATCAGAAATGTCACTGACTGCGTCTAGCAAATCTAATTGTAGGTCAAATTACAAAGAGAGAGAAAGATAACTCTTAGTTTGGGACTTTAGAGCGTGATATGCGAAGCGTCCGATATATATTTATGGAATTTCAATACATGACATTGTAATACCTTTAATTTAAAACAAGTACTGCCACAAGTACTCGGTCATAAAAATATGTATTACCGAAGCTTTATTAGTAGGTAAGTGACAGCTCATATTAAAATGACTCATGGCTATATATCCTGGGCTTGTCCCAGCTTATAATTGTCATAGAAAATTAATCAAACTCATTATTATTTGCTATAATTGGTTGCAATACTCAATAGAATCCAATTATATCCTATTTGTTGGAATTGAGACAAAGAGAGGACATTTCGAGATGTGAGTAATACGAAACAAGGTCTTGCTTGACGCGTAGTTAATTGCCACTGCTTGCTATCCACACAAAGGTTTGTGTTAGTTGTGGTAGAGATTAGAAACCTAATCTTGTTCGCTACTAACTGAGAACTAGCGATAAACGAGCGACAGTTGAAAACCAAGAATAAAACCGTCTAAGTGCGAGTCTGTCTCGCACACGATGGGTTCAAAATATCACGATTTTGTACTAACTGAGCTTACTTAATCAGCTTAGCTATAGGTTCGTATTCCAGGAAAAATGGTCTAAACTTAAACCACTTTAAGATAATACTCTTAAAAGTTAGAAATGTCACCATTACGTATAGAATCATTACATTATGACCACATTGTCCATGTTAAGATAGAGCGCACACCCGACGATAAAATGTCCTAGAGTAACGTGACGTGACGTTTAACTATAGATAGTGACGTAAACAAAGTTACTGCAGACTTTTCGGTCAGTGTAACTCTTAATAAGATACACTAAATGTTTCTAGTTCTATTTGCATGCGTGTTCTCGTTAAACCGCTCTCATGATTTCTACAAAATTATCATAAACGGCGCTCATTATCCGTCATTATTATGAAAAATAATGATTGTAAAATTGTATAAACTGGAAATGGTAAGTACATTGATCAAACGGTTTTTTTTCTTGGAGGCGTAACGTGAATACTTTAGGTTGTGTGGGAGAGCTTCTTTTGAAAGAGCTTATTCGGGTAAGTACTACCCCGTACTTAGATTTGCCGCTACGCAGTGTTCTTGAAAGGTGCGTTAATATTATGACAGATATTTCGCAGTGTGTCTAAAGTCCTGCTTCTAAAGCGTCAACGACAAATCAACCTAAATCATTAATAAGCACATCCTAGCTTTAAAGAAATGGTATATTACGTACCATACTATACCCTTTAGTTCAACCTGTGGCATGAAACTATGTCGAAATAAAAGAAAAACATCAAACACAATGTATTCTACTGTTCATAATTATGTTAAATTATGTTATGTTTTTTTTTAACATAATTATGAACAGTTTTGTTAAAAACGAGATGGTTTACATTATAATGTTGTTCTATTCATAATATTGTTGCTCCACGGATCTTGCGGCCGGTTTGAGGTCACGCCGGATGAATGCCGGGCCCCATTAACGGTCATTATATGCAAATAATATTACACATTAGCCTGTACCGCGGTAATGCGAATACTGTAGTTGTATCGATTTTTGAATTAACTTTAAAGCTTCGGCGACCTTTGGTGCTTTGACCTTTGACAAGTTTAAACGAGCCTAAAAGGTCAGTTTTGTAGAAATAAAGCTTCTTGTAAAATACCTAGACCCGTACACTGGCTCCCGAAACACAGTTAACACTAGTTCGGGAGCCTATGGATTCAATAACCTTGTAAACACAACATTATGCCAATAAATGATTTTCGTATTTTGTATTTGTATTTATTTCTACCGCCAAACCAATCGATTGCATTATCTCTACAAATAAACCATTTTTAAAATAAACACACGTTCGACTCTTTAATTCTTTAGTTGACCAACAGATCCAATATCTTTATTAATGGTAACGTGTAGAGATGGTAACGAAAACGAATTTAATTTGTATTGTATCAGTAAATTATTTTGCATTTGTGTTACCGCGGTGAAAGCGCATGCTTTTTCAGAATAGCTTTTAACTTTAATACAGTTTGAAGGGTATGGGTAGACGATCTACGGAGTGTAGCTGGCAAAAACTGGATGAGAAGAGCCGAAGACCGGGCTCAGTGGCGCGTCTTGGGAGAGACCTACGTCCAGCAGTGGACTGATATAGGTTGATGATGATGATGGGTACTGCCAGCGCAGTATGCATTCTGTAGCATTACTACATTACCAACAGCAAAGAATATAAGTACGCAAGACGCACGCTGTGTGGCAAACTAAATGTTCATTTTGATTATAAACGAAGTCACCACGTTGCCATTACCAAGCTATTTGGATGATTTGATCCCAAAATCGTTGTAGCAGAGCCTTAAAGAGCGATCGAACGCAAAGTTACTCACCTAATGAAGCATGACAATTAACTCAAAAACTTGGAATCGCGTCCGATTGGATAAAATTAATCAATGGCGAGCCGGTCCCGATCTGTCCGAACTCTGGCTTATTTTCAACCGAACCCAATACTGCTGGTTGCAATAAACTTGTCATTTTTTTTGTTAATATTATCTCTTGTGATAGATGAGGGTTGATTTACCAAAAATAAGTTTGTCAGTCACGTAACAGTTTTGTTTGAGAGTCGTATAAGTTAAGGTTATACACATAGAAGTCGAACTGTTTAAAATAAACTAGGTAAAACAGTGTGTCAAATAGTTGTCATAATAAACACGATGGATTATATTATTTAACGCTTTTCGCGTCGTAGTTTTTTATTAGACACAATCTAAACGGTAACAGCTAGGCACGGCAAAGCAGTCTCTAGTCTGACTAATCTTTCCAACACGATGCTACAACAAAGTGTTGTAGCATCGACACGATAAGAAGAAGAAGATTACACACAATGAAATAATATCGATGCTTCTGAACACGAAAGTCATACCTAATTTGTAATTAAGTTTTCAACACAATTTCAACCGAAAAGTGACAGATGCAAAAAACTCGGGGGACATTAGCAAAATACATTGGGAATGCACCTAGTCCGGCCCGTCAATGGAATGGATATTTTATGTTCCCGTGGGCGAAGTGGGCTCCAATTTGTCCGCAGTTTTTTAATTAGTATGGATGCGAGAGAAAACGAATAGGATTTATGCATTTATACTGTGCAATCAGGAAAAATAAACTGATAGGTTTCAAATGTGAGTTCATAATTGGTTTTGAATATACTTATATTTTTATTAAATTTTTCCATTATTTCTTTCAATAGGATATCAGCGTAAAAAATGGTTGTCTGTAAAGTCGGTTTACCTACTGACGATAGTTGAACGTGACAACGTCACTTCATGGAACGCCTCAGAACGCCTCAGAACGCCTTAGAACGCCTCATGAGTCATGTTTTTTCGTGCGTGCAGCCGGCTCTATCGAATTATAAGACGTTGTCACGTCAAAAATATCTTATTTATCTTATTTAAAAATACATGTAGAATGCAATATGTTAAAACAGTATGAGAAGTACTTGTACGTACCACGTTAGAACAACACGAAAGACATATTGAATCGACAGAGTTGCAACGTTTCGACCAGCTGAATAGAACCACACAAAAACCTATATAACCTATATATCTATCTAACCTATATACCTATGTAATTACAATTTATTATCACCTTATAACAAGATCATTCAGCGTGTAATATCTACATTCTGTCATCTGTCACGCTAGAATGTCAAATGAACGATTGCGATCTCCCTGCGACAATTTCGCTTCATTTTTATGCTGTTTTGTGTTTTGTCGAGTGAAACAGGTGTCGAGAAAAACGTGTAATATGCATCAGAGCCCTTAGTCCGAAGGTGCATTTTACAACTCCCTACTCTCGAGCCGATAGTCGTCTCTCGGATAGCCATACAAAAATGTATGGACATCCGAGAGACGACTGTCGGCTCGAGAGTAGGAAGTTTTAAAATGCGTCTTCGGACTAAGCCCTCAGTTCTGCAGACCAACACTTGAAGAGTATTTTATAATACACCTATAAAATACTTCTTGGTCCCTATCGATTTTTTTTTTCAGGCTCTCACCTGGCGAATTTTATAGCTTGTTCGAAATTCAAAAGACACGTCACGGTTTATAAACTTGTTTTTTTTTTCAAATCAGCTAATCCTAATTCAAATTTATCCGATTGTCACAAATACATTCGAAATTAAAAAGTCAATAAAACTCCTTGATAAATAATAAAATGAAAAAGATGGTTGGATAAAAAAAGTTTTTGCATCTCAAATCTTTTAAAAACTATTAAATGATTTTCACAATGATTAACTTTTTCTAGTATGCTGCCTTAATTTATGTATTTGGCTCTTATTCAGAATAAAGTTTTATTTTCGAGCATTCTGACAATTTGTGTCATTACTAATGTCAGTTTGACTATAAGAACGTTTCCGCAAATATCCTCAAAGTGTCATAGACCCAGCATGTAGTGCTAAAACAAACACTAGAAATGCATTACCTAGTACTAGAAATACTATCTACTGAGTATAGGTATCGTTTCTTATCTAATTTGCTAACACAGATAAAACCTAGTGCGTTCATCAGTCATTGCACTTTAGATAGTGGTATTGTGTAAGAATATTAGTTTATGCAATAAATATGTATTGTTTAAATATTACCAAACAAAAACTTTGATAAAAAAATTAGCAATTTTATTTAAAAATACTTTAAGTATCCTCTTAAATCCTAATTTGAGTGACTGATTGTTGATAGACACAATTTGACATAGCATTGCATTTACACATAAAAGAAGAAGAAAATGGCAGCCGACTTGACCAATGACTGACTTGACTGAGATATATTTAGACAGGCGTCACAGCTCAGTTGTTAGTAGCTCGGCCTTCCATGCTGTGGGTCGTGGGTTCGATTCCCAACCAGAGCAAATGTTTGTGTGACGAATATAAATATTTGTTCTGTGTCTGGGTGTTACTATGTATTATAATGTATATTATGTATTTACAAAAAAAGAAGTACTTAATGTATTCTATCAGCAATCTTGTTCCCATAGTGCAAGCTCTGCTTAGTTTGGGACTAGAGTGTGATGTGTGAAATGTCCCAGAATAATTATTTATTTATTTCAAAAAAGCACTTGACACTGGCAGTATTGCTTGTCGTATTGACATTCAGAAGCCATATGTATAAGAAGAAGGGTTTACATTCTTAATCTCATGAACTTGAGTCAAATATATTTATCGACGACAAACTTTCACATTGGAATAATCGCGTTAGTTTTTATACATTCAGAGATAACCACGGTATTTCGTAATTTGGGTTTGTGCTCTTAAACAGTTACCGCTGAGCGGTTATTTTTTACCGTTATCTGCATGCGTTGTCAACCGCAACATTACAATTGTGTAGATTATTCATTTTCCGTTCGTTTTTTTACCTAACAAATTATTAATTTTATTATTAATTCGCCATGGCTGTCCCACTGCAGGGCAAAGGCCTCCCAATAACAAATACTGACTATAAATAATAATTAACTTTAATTTAGAGAGATGTGATTGCGAAGCGTTTGCCTATAATGCATAAAAAAATGAGAGTAAAAATGATTGGCGCGTGTGGAACGACGTAGGTACTAAATATGTATAAGTAATTATTTATCTCTCACGTAAAGACTGTCCTTTGAACTCAATACTAGTAAATTTTTCTCTTTGTGTCAAGTATTTGTGTTTAATTAAGAGTTTGTGTATCGATTCTATCATAAAATATACATCACACGAAACAACGTCTTCCAATTGTTTCATGTTTACGTTTGCTTAATAGTCACCATTCTATGTAAGTGTGCTTAATAATGCACAAGATGTGCGAGCCAAAAAAAAAATGTGTGCTTAAGAATCACGTACCAGTGTAAGGTACACTACGCGGTAACGCTGCAATATACTCGTATGCAGGCTAGCTGGTGTTAACGCGCAGTGTATCTGGAATATTTTTGTGTACATATTGCGCCAGATTCGCTCGTAGCCTCCTTGAGTTAAAAGTTGAATGTAGGTAAGTATATGAAAAATGAACAAACAAACGAGTTTTGCATAAGTTCCACGATTTCCTTTTAACCGTATACATCGGCCATGTCAGATTTACAGGCTTTATTAATATCGGACGATTAATAATCTTTGATCATTCTCATCGCTCGAAGCCATTTGTATTATAAAAGGTCCAATTACGACGAATGTAGCTAATTTCAATCAAATACCTCTAATTAGCTGACATGGAGCGTTTCTTTGTGATGCCGCTTAACAAATTGTTCAATTGATGTTGTTAATGGTCTGCCTGTTACAGATTAGTTAGTACTTATTATTGACAAAATGTTCACTAGATGACACTAAAAAATCTCCCTAAAATTTGAAAGTACATACTTTTTTTACAATTGTGTGATATTTTTTAACCGACTATGCGGAGCAAAAGGATTGTTATGTTACATTGGGACTGGTTGGGAAAAGGTGTTACCCGTTCGGAATTCAAAAAGTTGCAATGAATTACAGTACCTATGTATTTGGGTTGGTTAGTAGTTACTAGCCGAAATCAAAAACAAGTCAAGTTATTATAATAAAACTATGGGTAAAAATTAAATATTACCATTTTTCAGTCAAGGTCAAATTGAATCATTGTGTGTCGATAATAACTAACCAAGGATCTGTAATTTAATAATGAGAATCGTTTAGTTTTACAGGCAGTCACGACATCTTCATGGCCGGTACAAGATCAGAAAAGCTGAAATACTATTGAAAAGTATTTTTTTTATAAATAGCACTTAACAGACTCTTACCAAATATTATATTGGAAAGCCTATTTTGTGGTCTTTTATACTTAATGTCTTTGCAAGTATACTTATAAAAACACTTCCGCAGTTGAATATAAAATAAACCTTACATTGAAAAATAAACGTTTTTTATTTTTTTATGTGATAAACAGGCTCATTAAAATATACCTTCTCTGATCTATACCACAATGCCCCCACGATTCGTATAAAATCAATTTATCAGCGCCAAGCGGGGCATTAAAATCACAATTATAGACTTCGTGTCTTTGATATTATTATAATGACTTAAACATTGAAAAATTGCCGCAGCTTCATAACAAATGACCAGACAGTGATTGTAATCGTGATTCTGGTTCATTACTAGCTCATTAGAATCAAGTCGCCGGCCGCTCGAGGCCACGGCAGATGTCAATCTACTTAATACAATTTTGTTTCCAAACTAATTAAAGTAACCGCTTGTTTTTGTTTCAAACAACATTTAATGTATATTTTCCTCAATTAATTACGCTTATAACATTTTTGGTATTAAGGTACGCGTGTAACATTTTTGGTAAAATTATTTACCTGTAAGTTTCAGACTCATAAAATGGGAGGAAGGAAAAGACCTTTTAGCCTGGTTTTAATATAACAATTGACTTTTGGTAAATAAATATATTTACGGCCGGTTTCTGGAAACCCAAATCACGATTGATCCGAGTTTGATACATAGTAATTATTTGATTTTTTCGTTGATCAACGTTCGAGAAACCGGCCGTTAGTCAAATACAGTATAATTTAAACATTAATTGCTGTACATTTTTACGTGATTCCATAGTAAATTAGTTTTTGAATTAGTACTTATACTACTTACTACAGATGATTTAGAGACTTACCCGTGGGAAAGTAAAAGTGTACAGTTTTACTTAAGGAATCATTATTATGTTTAAAACCCCTACATATTGATTAAATTGTAATTTCTACGTAAGTAAGTAACTCCACTTATTCAATAAATTGTAATTTCTACGTAAGTAAACATAACGTACATAATTGATCGTTTCAAATTAATATTAAAAAAATTGGAATGCATACTGGAAAATAATTGGTTCAAAACTGTACTATTGATACGTAAAATCCTGTCTGTATGTGTACGCTTCAACGCCGTTTGACGAAGGTATTAAAAGTTTTATTGTAGTAGTATAATAAGTCCGTTTTAACATTCTATTTGATGGACATTTTGATTCAATGTCTGACAGCCGCCAGGTGGTCCATGGCATAGTACAGCGAGATAAACAGCACGTCATCATAGAAATAGAAAAATGTTTGTTGTCACTTATTATGTAGCAGTTAAATGTGATCATGAATAATATGTACTTGTAGCTTTATGAATTGATTGCGAGCTGAACGACGACTTATAGATAAGTATTAATAGGTTTGATAAGTAAATGATACATCTAAATTTCTATATCCATTTGTAATAAAATGTTATTGGACCAACATACATAATACATTCATGGAATAATAATACATAGTAATTATCATAATATAAACAATATTGTATCTCTGTGGAAATTGATTCCGATTGGAATACATATTACATCATCAGAAAAATTTATTTTATTTATTTCTCGTCCTCAATGGGTCAGGCTTTATACTACTTTGAGAAGGAAATCTGTCTGATCTACAAAGTGCTTTTTATCTACATTTGTCAAAACATCTTAGAAAAGTCGTAGAACAACCGCTGTAAGTGATGGTGCAATAGTTCTATGAGAGAAGTAGGTATAACTACCGTATTTCAGTTTACTATGTTCTTTGCCCCTGACATTACAATGCTGCGCAGTGACACAAAGAATTTAAATTATTTTTGGATGTTTAAAAATTCTCGGTTAGTAGAACGTTTTATTTGTTACGTATCTCATTCCAATATTCAGAAAAAAATCTTTTACAATTCACTTACATAATACATATATAAATAAAAAATCATATTTATAATTATATAATTTAATTTTATTACACACACACTTAAGTCAAAAAATACTGATGGGTCTAATATTGAGTTATATGGTGTAGTTTAAAATGTAGTTTATACTTACCATCAAAGATTGTATTAAAACAGTAATAATGTATTTTCGTTTTATACCTCGTAACGAACGACAACTATAACTCTACTCCTAGGCAACGTTCCAAAACGTAAAGGTGTTCCAAAAAAAATGAGTGTAAAGCAAACAACTGGTATAAATCTAGAGCAGTAATGAAGCGTTATTGGTATGATAATAAAAGCTAAATTGATTAGCGGTGGTCCCGGTGTCCCGGTGTCCCGGGATCCCGGAGCAGGTAGGCCGCATTCCAACCCTTCCCCCCCACCCCTCTCAAGACGAGACGAGTCGTACCTACTGCTACCTTATCTGCGACATCGGCTCGGGACGAGAATGTTTGTCATAATCTAATGCCGAAGAATTAGTATTATACAAAACGAGGCAGTTGTCTTGGAGATAAATGATTTATTGATTCTAGTTTTTTTTCTTTCGTATTTTAAATATGTGATCTATTTTATTGATAGTAAAAATGAAAATAGAATAGAGCAAGGTTTTTTACTAGGTAACACACTTTCTTGAACTACTTTAAGGCCGTGATCAGACCTAAACCAGACACAAGCAAAACAAACACAGTTAACAATAACATTGACGTGTGAAGAACGTCCGAGAAAACGTTATAAAAACGCTTTTAAAAACAAATTTTACTTTGTATTTGTGATTAAACTGATATCTACGTCGAAGATGTTGATTGATTTAACTAGGTACTATCTTTACTTGTAGGTTTCAAAGGAATTGAGGTTAAAATCGTTATAAAAATAATCAGATTTTTATAAATATACAAGCTGATACCCGCGACTTAGTCTTGCTAGCGTTATATTTTCCACAATTCACACAATATGTGTATAAATATACTACATATGTATTATTATGATGTATAAACTACATTATTGAGAAGTTTCATTAAAATCCATTCAGTAGTTTTTGCGTAAAAGAGTAACAAACATACATCCTCACATCCATCCATTCTTCTTCTTCGTGTCGATGTTCCCCGTTGTTAGATATGTTTGGCCCAAAAACGGGCCACGTCAATGGCACTCTCCGTGCCTTCGCAGAGCTCTTTTAAAGTGCAGGTGTTGCAATCATTCATCCATCCATTTATACAAACTTTCGCTTCAATAATATTATATTTTTTAGGATAGGAAGTAGGATTTGTTTATTTTCAGAGATATTCTGTTATATTTTATTAATATGCTATGATCAAACGATATCCAACATAGAGTGAGTTTATTAGTCCGCTAAACACAAAATAACAATATCCTGTCGATACAGCGACTCTGATATCTTGCTCAGAATGTTCCAAGTGAATTATGTGTCTCTGATCCTATTTATTTTATTGTCCAACTGTGACTATTTCATCGAGAGACTGTGTAGGCGTATTTACATATCTAAGAACTAGTATTTGAGGTGCAATATGTAGCTATATTTTCTTCTGAAACCAAAAGTAACAGTTTTGGCCCAAACTTCTTCTTACACAATGTAAGAACATTTAAAAACAATTAAACAATTTAAACCTTTTTAATTTTAAAATTTTGAAATGATATTGGCCGAATCTACTGCAGAAGATAGTTTCGGTCAAATATGAAGCCGAATATTTTATATTTTGCTCACTACTAAAAACTATAAATTTAAGGCCGATCATAAAAATACTACTAACACATTTCCTACACTTTGATTCGACCTGTTTATATACAGATCAAAGCCGAAGGAAATAAAGTTTATCTAATCTTCCATCATAACTACGTAAATTTCTTAGAATTAATGACTCAGATCACGTCTGCAGCAGTGTTTATTTTCACGCAGAACATTCATTAGACATTGATTTCTAAAATTACAAGATTTCATTGCCGTGCTACTTTTGCTATTATGACAACTTCAAGTAACTAATATAGACGAAGCCAACGCCACTTCACCAGTTTTTGACTGATTTTCTCTTCAAAAATGAGTGCCATCAAATGACGAAACCATTATGTACTTTTATTTAAACTATTTACGCTAATATTTGAGGTCGTAACCTCAAGTATCGTTGTTTAAAATTCCACAAAAATCAAACTCAACATAACATTATAAAAAATAAAAATCCTATTATTTATTAGAAAAAACTCAAATCAACAGTTGCATCAATAATCTTGCAAACATATTTATGCAAAGCCGACATATCACGTCAAATGTCACAAGAAGAGATGAAGGAGTGTGAACAGCTGTTAATTATCGTGCCACGCGGTCGATAATTACTGTGCATGATTAGTGTCAGTGTAATGAGTGGGCACTATCGCGTCTTCTGTGTTTATCGGAATGGTGTCACATTGCAGAGCGCGCGAGATTCGCGCACATCTTATCACCTCATACTTGACACTTGGATGGTTTTTATATCCAGTGAGTCATGTTATAAAAATAAAACATTTTGTACAAGCTTTTACGTAATTTCGCCATTAGATTGCTTAAGCAAAGCGTCCGAATAAAAGCTTTGAATAATTTTTGTCCCACGGTTTTATTGAAATTTGAAATCTAAATGCGTTAAGATTGCTCGTTTTAAAATAAACGACTGTTCAATTAAAGTAGGTTGTGTTTGATCTAGAGTAACTTTTTTATGTTAAGATTTATTTAATTGAGACACGTTAATATTTAGAAACGTCACGATGGTTAAATAACTTTAAGTTCTGCTTTCACGTGTTCTACGAGAATTATAAATACTACTCATCTCTTTCTTAAAAATTTCCTCGTAGTAAATCTATGCAAAATCTATTTCATACTTCAATTACGCAGTGATTCACAATGTTATGGATCCCGCCAACACCTAAAAAGGTTTAACTAGAAGAGTTCATAAATAAGTATACTTTATACAGAAAACACATGGATCTTTAAGCATCGTCCTATACTATGTGATTCTAAGTGCTAGTTGTGTGTCAAGGTCACAACACTGCGGTACTGCTAATTTCATATACATTGTTTACGGAATAACGTTCGCGTGATGGCATCTCAGCCTCATGAATGAAGAGACTCCATTCAAGCAGGTTGGTCGCGCACTGATTACCGTCCGGCTACTTTTAATCTTATCTACTACACTTGGAAACTCCACGTGAACTTGAATCGGAAACCCATCACGCTAGGGTTGCCGGGTGTTGCAACTTTCTAAAAACCGGTATTATTCCGAAAGGTGTTGGTGGTATGATTTTAATAACGCGTTTGATTTAGTGTTGTACTGAACGTGTGGTCTAATGCGCTAATCTGTAGTATCTAATAATTTTGAGTCGTTTGGTAATTGTCAACAAACTAAGTGTATCGGAATTTATGAAGCTATGCTTAAAGTTATCATCGTCACAGCATGAAATGTTCCTGTTTTTTTCTAACATTTTATTATTTTCCATGATCTTTATACTACGTATGTACCTATAAATTCATATTCACGGACAATTCACACATCACACTCTAGTCCCAAACAAAGCAATGTTTGTACTAGTTTGCTGATGTATGCAAGAAAGTTGTGGATGTATCAGGATGCTTTCGAAATCACAAACTATACCGTAATCCGTCGGTTTGGCAACCCTATCCGACTAAAAAACTGACCGTTGCCATCCTCTTCCATTCACACCTTTTTACGATGTTTTTGTGAATGAAGTCGTGTTCGGGATAATTATTGAATTTCGACGATTCGTTACGAATATCGATGAGCCGGAAGCTCATCGGCGCGGCTGATTGCGTTGGTGATCAAATTCCGACATTACGAAAGTAATTTTATGGTTTTTAAACCGAATCTCAATGATATGAAAAACATTTTGCTTTTAAATTTTTTTTTGGATGGTTTAAATTGACAATCTGTAGCGTAGAGGAATGTTACGTGTAATTGAAAAGTATTTGTCATTAATTTGATTTCTAGTTTTCGCCTGCGACTTTCATTCGAACCCGTAAATTCTTGATTGTGCCGTTTACAAAGTAGCCAATTTGTTAATCCAGATTACGATTTATTATTTAAAATTGAATCTAACTCAGAACTAAACCTTTACTTCACTTAGTAGATGTAATCACAGGGTTCCTCTTGTGGAGATAGAAATGACGAAGACCTGAATTCTTAAATGGTTAAAAATCCAATCCTAGAAGAAATTTACACTGACGCTATTGTGAGAGGGAAAAACAGGACCTTATTTCTTATGTATTTTGTTTTGTACATAATGTAAATATTAATAGCTGTAAGTGTGTGGGAGGAAAAAGAAAACAATAAGCAATTTATTATAGAATGTTCTTTTAATTAATACTTGAAATATCGAGTTTTCTATAGTGCAGTTGGATGTTGGGTGGGTATTAGAAGGGCATTATAAAGCGAATCAGTGGTAATAACGACGGGATCTAATTAAATTGCCGCCAATAATAATGGCGGTCCCCCTGGCGGACCCCTCGACATTTATTATTCCTGCTACACAACGTGGGGACAAGGTGTAGTGCGACACAACGGAATGGTTCTACTGTCTGTGATTTAACAAATAATATCACACTAGTGTGGTGTTCAGTGATAAAAAAAAACATGTAGATTCCTAGGCCTGAAAGTAGATTGACCTTAGCGATAAGGCCAGCCATACTACTTTACTTAAGAAATACTAAAATAACAAACACTTTTGTATAATTCTGAAATAACTTTGTGGTGTACAATAAGAGTTTTCTAACTTTAACTTAATGACATTTTAAGTTCTATTTTTAGTTCGGATATCACAGAAGTTTTCCACTTCTTAAGAAATGCTGTGATTATTAGAAAAGATACGATACAGCTGAAATAAAATAGTAGGTATAGTGCTTCTTTCATTATTCCTGTGAGAGCGATGCTAGTGAATTTATAGAGACATCTTGAGCAAATCGGCGTTGTATGGTCATTAAAGCATGACTTTTATTTAACTTTTTTTTTTACGAACACTGCGATATTAGTTCGAGGCGAACTACTTGTCGAAATGATTGTGAATTCAACTCAAGGCACCTCTGAGTTATGTTGCACTACATCTGGCATATTACGGAACAAAATAAAAATGTTTTGAAACTCTTTCCGAAGTGCCAGACCGATTTAGACGTGTGTATTTTTAGAAACAAGTCTGATTAGTGGGTCGTGGGTCGTGGGTCGAGAGTGGGGAGTCGAGGCCAATTAAAGGGCATCTGCTACAAATCTTAACGTGGCTCATGGATGAAATTGAAACCATTATGGAACATAAAATCTTTTTAGGATTAAGCTCGCATCTGTACTTCTACTTAATTAATTGTAGTTTTACTTTTTGTGTTTCCGATGGATACAATTAAGAATAAATTAATAGGAATCAAATATACCACTTTTTGTAATGTTTTTTACTCTGTAAATCATCTCGGTTGTTCTGGATATAAAGTAGCTTACATTACATACCTAACTTAATTAACTCTTACACATGTTAAAATCAGTTCACAGGTTACGATATGTTTGATACATTAACACACACAGTGATCTTTCACACTTATGAAATTAGGAAAAGGTATGATTAGCAGCTGATGAATAAAATTGGTTAGTAGGTATATACAAAAGTACCCACAAATATTTGCACACCAATATACCACGAGAATCGAATCCGCACTTCAGCGTTCCAGCTGGCTAGTCGTCTCATAAGTTATCACAAGTTTGGGAAAGAAAAAAAACTTAACCCTTCATTGACAGCGTATTATGTAAGAGCCACTTTCGTCTCACGCACCTTCATATTGTTATATCCCCGTTTCATTGCTCGCTCGGGAGTACATCTGCCACTCTCCTCCCTACCCCCCTCCCGCCGCGTCCATTAGTGTTTTGTGAATGATTTAAAAGCTCTTTCGGATAACTACTGTGTAAGTGAGTAATTTAAGACTAGCTTCCCATTTTATCAGTGCTCCCCAAATTTGAGTGCGCATTAAAACATTAGTGTTTCTGTGAAGGGCTTTATGAGTAAATGGATTGCAATCTCTAATTCGCTTCTCGTTTGGATAAAGCTTGAGAGTCGGATGCTTTTAATAAATTTAAATTTGTTTTAGAGGAAGTAGACATTTATACATCTGTTTTCTTGTTTTAACAAGTTATTTATTTACTACGTCTTAAAATACTTACTAAAGATATTACATTTAGTAGTTACAGTTTATCAGGTATTTCTATGTAAGTTCAAGTAATACTTATGCAGCCGTACCACATATTATTATGCTTAACATACAAAAAAATTAGTGATTCATTTTTCTATCGCAATGAAAAACTTATTAATTATTAAATTAAAATCTTATTAATTGATTATATGTAGCAGCTGAATAGATTGTCATTTGATTTTATATTTGTTTTGTATTTATAACGCCAAAACTATGTTTTGATGTCCGTCTTGATGTTCAATTGTTATACGCTGAACTTTAAAATACCATGGACTATATAAAACAGTTGAGTTTACGATACGGGGTAGTAACCGGTAATTTAACGAGGCAGTTTTAACTAGGAAATAGTCAGTAAATCTGTGCTTACTTTGCGAAACAAACGATCATAATTCGGAATTTCCCGGCGAGTGCGGGGAAAACGGAAGAAAATCCGTCATCTCCGGCTCGTAAACAACGCATACGAATACGCGACTGTTTAAGATCAGCTAGGTCACTGTTGTGATATATATTGCTTTTTTACTTATATTCTACACACACATTGACACTGCGTTGTAGAGATACAGTGAGATCTAAAAATAGATTTACTTACTTAAATTAATTAGAATTCATCATCATCAACCTATATCAGTCCACTGCTGGACGTAGGAATTAGAACTGTGGTAAAAAAAAATATGGCTAGAATAGAAGATTTCAATTCGTATGTTGTAAAATAACATTGTAGTGTAGTGTTACGTTAATCAAAAAACATTTATTGTGACAAATCATAATATGTTATAAGAAAGTGAAATGACGACAATGAAGAGTATGCAGTTTTTATAAAGTGAGCGAACTGTTTAGAATCTTTCATGTAGGTGCATGTAAATGAGAGTTATGGTAATTCATTGGTGGGGGATGCGAGATAAGATAACGCTTTGTTTGCGCCCGCCGGAGTCACGGCCCATGGACCGCGCCTAATCACTTTAGGGTTAAAACTTTTTGGACTTGGCACTCATTAGCAATGATATCCAACCGCGATAAAAACACGTTTTTTTGTAATTAATTATGAATGCTAAGAGGAAGCAAACCAAATTTGGTTTCTCTTAATTAGGCGACTGAATCGATCAATTTAGATTAGTGACTTTTATAAGAATGATATTATCAACGTACATACTTGACCTACGGTCAGTGTTATTTGTGATCTGAAATCTAAGGTTTCAGTCCAGTAGGTTCTAGAAAGTTAGGTAATTAATGATTATTCTAATACCTAGAATACCTACTGGGTTAGTAACAGTTCATGCATGAAATGCATCACTTAAGATAACGATATCAGTATTAAAGTTATTTATCATTATTCGAACTAGCTAATCATTTGATAGTAAAATACTAATTACTGAAACTAGGTACTTCGGTGTTGGATTGAAAGATAAGATAATACTTTGTTTGCTTCCGCACCGCACATCGAGTAGATACCCAGTGGAGACGAAATGTTATATTCTTTGTGTTGACGAAAATTCAGCCAAATCACGGCAGCGACCGCTGCGCTATGATTGGCCGACTAAAGATCAAGCGAAAGCAACAGTTCATAATTAAATGACACAAATGACAGATCGGTTTCGTAATTTGGAAGACCTTATTACGCCTCCACTGAATATGTACTCGATGGCACCTCACTATAGGAGTCATTTAAATTATCTATCTGGTTCGTTCAACCACTTTCAGTTAAATAGATATTTGTAGATACAGATTATACTTTTGTTTAATAAAACGGCGTATTTTCAATTATAAAAAAATGGAAAGTAAAAATCTTTGGAACTACAACTAATTATAGATATTAACGTTGACTATAAATACCATAAAAGTGTTGTACATTTTGGTCTGTGCATACATAATCTCAATATTTATTGACATTAAACTAACTAAATTCGGAAGTTGCGGTAAAAGATTTGTAGTCCTGTGTGTGATATTAATCTATCACACCTGACAGTTTGAAACACTTGCAGTAAGTACGACGGAATGATACATAAGATAAGGGACATACCGGCCACCCGCGGTCGGTGTGTTTGACCCTTTATCATTTTAGGGTTAAATTGCATAGGGTCGTATGGAGTTATCAACTAACCAATTTTAAATTGTTAACTCTTAATTTTCTCTGTAGTTTTGCATTGTATTCCTTTAAACACCTGTGCTATGTACTTTTCTGATGTTGACAATCTCCTAGTGGCAATAAATAACCTAATTTCAAACAAAGTTTTCTATTACAATTAAATAATTTCAGCATCAAATGAAAAACTTCTATTTATACACCGTTTGATAAGTATAATTCTATAAGTATTTTTGTTCGGGTAATGACGTGATGTTGGCAGATAAGTGGTATATCGACGTGGGATTCGTATCTTTTATACACAAAATATAATCTAAGAGCTAAAATTTTAACGTGGGCATCAAACTGAGTCGTAAACACATACCCCCCTATCTTATAAAAGTTAGCGTTAACTTTATGTCATCATTACGTATGGTAATCAAGACATCAAGTCTGCGCTAACTTTTTATAAGACCGTTACTATATTATAGGTAGCTGTATCGAAGTCAGTTATATTAATGTGTAGTAGACCACTGATAAGTGATAAAAAATATATAACTTCGTAATTAAGATCGATATACATACTAGTAAAACAAATATTGACTTTGATATCTTAGTTAAAAAATCAATATGTATTTTTTCTAAATAAACCTAATTTGTTACTGTACTTTTCACCAAAGCTAAAATGAACGAGACAAGGCTATATATTTTGCAGTTTTAAGTTACCTATTTTACAATATAAACAAATATATAGGACTAAGAGTAAACTTCTTCGTCTTATTGTATGAGGATAATACCGAGTTTAGTCTGCTTCTTATTACTCTAATATCAAAGCACTCATTTACTTTTTTCTCACGATTATTATATAGGCAATTGAAGCTTTAAGTGTACTCAGTAAAAATACGAAATTAGGTATGATCAATGTTTACTGCAAGATAAATAGTATTATTCAAACATCTAGAAAAACCTAACTCAAGTACCTGGCTTGCGTCATAACATTTTAGACAAATTATTATGTGCGGACTAATAGGCAATTTGCATAAATAATATAGGTATTCTACGTACCTACGTGTGCAGGTTATCACCAACCAACCTACAAGTTATATTTTTGGATATTCTGTACAAACACAGACTGACCCAATCGGGGACGATGGGGTAAACATTCTTTTACTTACTGTGAACGAAAAAACATTATCAAAAACTTAACATCTAAGTATTGCATAAATACAGAAGCTAAACGATACGATCTAATCTAGGGATTAGAATTGTTAAAATCACGCACCATTTTTCATACCATTGAGCTCAATACGTGTTTTGTCACTAAACGATAGCTGTCATCGTATCGACAATAGAGGAGATTGGGGTAAATTGGGAGATAAAAATAATTCATCCCTCGATGTGTAGTTAACGAGCAGCGCAGCGGGGCCTCCCTTCCCCTATCTGCTTCCCTTGCAGACACTGCGACGCCGCGACGAGATATTATTATAATTATTATTGTCAGATAATCTGATATTTGAATTACTTACTTATCATTACTAAGCATAAATAAATAAAATAAAATAAAAAAGAAAGTTATTACCTATATTTAAGTTTTGTTACCTATATTTATAATTACTAATTCAGATTGTTAATCTATTTATTGTAAGGATCGCCTAGGGCGGTCAAAGCCTCCTCCATCTGTTTCCACTTTTGTCTGTCTTTTGCTTTTCGTGGCCACAATTTTCCCGCTATCGCTTTATCGCTTTTACTAAGCATAAGTATTACAAACGTTTTAATATCAATGTTTATTATAAGTAAACAGTAGGTCAAGGTTGAGATCAGCATGTTGTTATGCGGAATAAGTAAGTATGCAGCTGATAAATCTAGGAAGTACTTGGTAAGACTCAAATCAGCTCGTTAGCTGAGGATTGTGTCTTAGAAAAAAATCTTTAAGAAAAAAACCCGTCTCAACGCTTCCTCGCAATTGAAACGTTTTGGCTAAGGCTGTAAGTTTCATATGCTTTTGTTAAAATAAATAAATAAAAAACAGATGTTTCTAAAAGTTAAAATTCCAAAACAGGTAGTGGCAGTGCGCGAACGCAGGTCATTTATTGTTCACGCTGATGAGCAGCACGGAACAAAGGGGCGCAAGTCATGACGAACAATACTAATATGCCTTTTAAAGGCAAACAGGTTTTTAAAATCTATACCTAGATTCTAAATTATTCAGTCAGTTACAGAATATGTACTTACTTATTTTAAAATTAAGCGAATGTCTACCAGGTGGTTTTATTTCTAGCATGAAACAGGTTTTTCGTTGCATCAAAGCTGTTATTAATAGGCCTTTGTTAAACAATTTAGTTGCCTGAAATAAAATTTGATTTGATTTGGATAGTAACATTTTACTCTCCCAAGAATATCGTTATATCATTTTAGTGACTAGAATATCATTATAATGGGTTTGTAGTAACCTACCATCCCAACAGAATACCTAAACTAATAAGTACTGCAGTCCCTATATCAACCTCGTTAAAACTTCATACGTCGCGGAATACTTTAACAAGTTCCTTTCCTTTACGATTTTAAACGATAGACGCCTTCAATTCACACGTGTTGAAAGTGATGTAGTGATGCCAATTACGATTCATTGAAGACTCTGTGGGCCGAAGCTTTTTGTAAGTTTGTTGCAGAACCACAAAAAGCTTTAAGAAGCTTTGTAAGAAGGATCATATAAAAAAACGGTAGGAACCAGGCCGTAAGTTACTTGCCCGTTCTTCTAGGCTCTGGTCGCGTGGAACTGGCACCTAGAATCACCTACCTAGTATGTAAGAGGATTCTAAATGATCCTTGTGATTTTACTGAATAAAGTAATTTTTGACTTTTTTTTTTTACTTTCCGTGCCTTTTCTAAATTATATAAACGCAACAGATGACATTTGGTAATCGGTAGGCTTTTTTCTTTTTTCTGATTTGCTTCTCATATGTCTAAAGTCTGAATCTTCCTTCTACTATAATACCTATATGTATATGCGAAAGTTTGTTTGATATATGTATGTATATGTATGTTTGTTACTCTTTCACACAAAAACTATAGGATGGATTTTAATGAAACTTCACAACAATGTATCTAAATTATACATCAGAATAACAAGTTTATACAGAGTAACACAGCTAGTTATATTAATATGTATTGTCTAAATTATAGTTTAATTATTAAATAACATTTATAAAAGTTAAATTTTTGATATAACGTATTAAAATGTAAATTTTTCAAAGCTTTTGTAGCATGAAATCACGACGGATACATATCACTTTAAATTCCTGTAGGCTAACGATACCAAAGCGATAAAATAATACAATGAGACGAGTGCTTGTGTTTGATAAGATTCGCACGAAATCGTATTTTACGGTAGTATAACACACCTAACAAGTGATTTGTATGCGTTATTAAAGTTTTTAAATGATGAATTATATTATACACTCAGGAATTAAATCGGCTTCAGGCATTCTGATAAAAAAGTATAACTTGATGTTTTACTTTATAGACTGCTAAATCAGTTATGTTCAAAGCAATAGAATGTCTGGCAAATATTGGACTATAAGTAGGTTTGCTTAGTTTGGGACAAGAGCGCGATGTGTGAAATGTCCATGAATATTTTTATTTATTCCAATATTTACCAGATATTTGTCGAATTTTTGAACTTAGTACAAATATTAAGTTCCCGAATTCGATGACCCACTGAACTCCGCGCACCCCAAGCAAAAATGTGAGTAATTGATTGCATCGACGCGAGCTTATACCACTGAATGTACAGAGCTTCAAATTGCATAATTAACGTATGGGAAGGACCCTTGTGAACCATCGCCAATTTGGACAGGCACCCCAGTGGCTGGTACAATCCTTGTTTGTATTACATTCATATTTTCAAGTATTATTATAGATCAGTTGTAATGTGTCGGGTATTTTAATTCGATGATATAACTCAGGATCGTCTGCAAGTAGAACGTATGTGTCATTTAGCTTGCGCTTCAAAGTGGAGCGACGTCGCCAAAGGGCCGTTGGCGTGTCACTATCAGTGTGCAAATATCTCGCCCTCCGGAGATAAGATACAGAAAGCGCGACGGGTATCGTGTCGTGGGAAGAACCCAACAATTATGATGTAGCCATTTTAATTACAAAACGTTCTGACAAATTATTATACGCCATTAATCTCACAAGAACAACGTCTGCGGCATCATAAATAACATTTTTGCACATTGAAGGTCGTTCAATGTGACTTGTTTGTTTTATTTGAGTCGTGTAACTATGAGTTTGGTGTGCGGAATTAATGTCATCATGTGTAAATGAATGCGCATAATTTGGACAAACCGTCGGATTTGCAGGAAACGCGAACGACCGAATCCCCGATCGTTCGGTATCTATGCAGATCTAAATTCAGAGAGTAATCGCTTGTTTAATAATATAGGTTTGGTTTAAACGTTAACACTATTGAATAGAACGTACTTACCTATGTATTTACTATTATTATGATAGATTTGCTATTTGGTTCGTTGAACACTGAATGTTCCTTCGAGTTTATTTATCAGTGTAATAAACGTAACGTTATTTCGTCTCACATTTTGATTCTGAAATAGAAACAGCAGACGAGAAACAATTGTCTCTAACTCACTTTTTATCAAAATAGTAGCTTTAAAAATATCGGAAGCTAATGTTGAGCCATGTGGGAGTGGGTCACGGATATCGTCATTCATCAACACGGCATGAGATGCCTCATTGTGTCGAGAAAGGAGATAAGACATGGTAAAGTAATAGTTAAAGCAGCGGCAGTTTTAATATAGATATATCGTTTTATAAATAAATATAGTGTTTGTGTGTGAACTATAGAATAATAGCAAAGTATGGTTACATTCATCAAGGATAATTTCAACAATAAGCCTACTAACATGATATTATAAAACATATTTATTTAGAATAGTGCAACAAACTGCACTATATGATAAAGATTTGCCGCGCAATTATGCCTTATAAAATAAATTAGGATCCAACAATGAGTCAGCCCCAGATGAACACGAAGTATAGGCATTGTCTTCGCATTATAAAATTAATAATAACAGTGACTCAGTCAGAATAAATCAAATTACATCGCCTACATTACATCGCGGGGAACAATGAAAACAAAATATCGTTTAGTAAAGAGTAAAACACAAGACAATGAAAAGAGCTAAAGTACAGATCACCATCAATCAGGCATCTGACTTTGCTAAGTTAATAATTAATCATTAAATATAATTAAACGATGACATCGCACTACATTATTTGAAATAATTAATTGTGATAATCTTGTAAAAAAATATTTAGCTATGTATGGTGTTCTAACTATACCTACGTATAAAATATAGGTAATACATAATAATACATACCTAGTAGGTATTAATAGGTATTTATATTTAAATACAACATGACAAAAAGGAAACATGATAAAAAATCAAGAAACTAAAGAGAAAAAACTAAGAAAATTGTATAGGTAACCACAAAATCTAAGATGCGATTCTACACGTTCGATAAACTTACTGAGAGGTTTTATTACCCAAAAAATACTATTTCATCAATTTTGGATACAAACGACTAGAACGTTCAAGAAGCAGAAAGAATCAAGATAATGTTTGATTTGAAGCGCCTCTGTAGCGGCAACGTCTGCCGTCGTGTAATTACCTAGTGACTCAGCACAGCTTAGTACCCTGCATAGGATCCGCGAACAAACTTGTTTTAATTAATTTCGTGTCTCGAACAAGCCTTCAGCTGATTGTTATCTACTTAGTTGCTGTTAGCGCTCCGGACGCCGCGCCGCCACCATAATGAAGCAACAAATTGTTCCAAATTTCTAAACGATTGTGATACTACCACACACAGATATGGATACAATCATTGTTTTGACTCGATATCTCTTGTTTCTCAACATTGGGAGTTTTGACAAGAAGATCATCATCATCACCATAGGAAACTTGAATTTAGGCCCAGCTGTGGGCCTAAGCTTCATTCCGCAAACGTCAATATTGTCTGCTTAGTGCCAACAAGAGGACTTAGGTACTAACTAATGGATTATACATTTTAATGAAATTTTACCCAATGAACATATAAAAGCTATTAAAAGCTTCTAATAGAAACGAGAAATTGAATGCGATCATACTAGACCATGATAAATTAGCCAAGGGTTAGTATCGGCGCTATTCACCGCGGTTGTTTGGCACGCGTCGCCATAGCAACCGGTGAAATATGGCCCCGTCTTTACCACGCTTATTGCGGTTATTAGCCAAGGATACCTATTAATTTGAACTCGTATTACAATACGTATGCTATACCATTATTTTATCAGTTCAGTTCACGGAACTGACTTCAGATAACACACCGTCAAACTTACTACTTAGAAAATATTCTTTATTTTGCTTGAGGTATGCACGGCACAGGCTCACGTCAGGGCACGTCCCGAGTGGACGTGTTGAATGAGGCAAGCATCGCTAACTACGTAACATCTGATAGATCTACGGCTTCTTCCAGTACTTAGTACCTACTATAAAAAAAATATATATTGATTTAATTCTTAATTCTTCAAGGTTATGTATGCTTGGATGTAGATTCTTCTACGAAATTGTTTAACATGTAAAAGTCACGTTTGGCCCAAATTATTTGCACGTATACGCCTGTTGTTTGTGTTATATTTGTACTATTACATAAAACCAGGCGCATTCTAAAAACATCATAGATAACTCACCAATTATCGGCCTCATGTTTTGTTCACATTAATTAGTTATTGACAAATTTATTGCAAACCGTTGACTCAGAACAATAAACGTAATAACATGATACCCAATTAATTCTAAAGATAGCCATATAAACAGTAATTAGTACTAATTACACCGCAATACTCCCTCGACAATCAAATAAGATGACTGGCAAGATGAGCGGCCGCACGCAGAGAGAAATAAAGATGCTCTTTCTCCTTCTTTACGTGTAAAACTGAATCTGTCTTTTACTTTCACGTTTTGTGGTCAAGTTTTTCAATAACTGACATCAAGACGTCTATAATAAACCTGCCAAAACAAGCATACGTCAAGATTAAGGAAGATAAAAACATTGTTGAAAAGTCATTCAAAATAAACACTCTTTAGTTAGCACATGCAGCAAGCAGCGTTTCAGACATTAAAATCTTCTTTATTATAATAGCTTTCAACCTTTATGGACTGTAAACCGTCAAATTATAAGTGTTCATAATAAGGCAATAAACGTGATGGCTCGCTTGTAGCCTTTGTTATTACAGCAAAGCTGGATTTCCCCCGCCTTCAGCTTCTCTATATTAAAATTCTTTTTCGATTTTAAGAATGCAAGTCTTGTAATAACAAAAATAGACGCTAAATGTTTGTTCCTAAATTCTTCAAACATCATTATTCTGAGAGACCCTCCTTACCTACAAAACAAATACTACGATTGACTTTGTTTATTTTTAGATGGTAGTTGAATTGCCTCTTCCTGGAACGCCGGTTACACCCATAATCACTCTGTAAATAACGTTGGAGAAGTTCTAATAACTATGGTCACATACAATACCTATGGATTCAATTGAGCACAACGAAGAAAGAACAACATACAATATTGAAGTAAGACACACACTATAGGTAATTAAGAAGTTTACTTGTGGTGAACAAATTAATTGTCATTGACTTGTAAGTTGTATGCACAACAATCTTAAGACTGGTTTTTGGAATTTAGTAATTGAGAGAGTAGCAAGCCATGAACCGTTATCCGAACTGAGGACTCCTTGAAATAGGTGCTTGAACTTGTCTCACACAATCGTATTGTCCGAGTTCTCGGTCTCAACAATCTTGATTTAATTATGAATATGCAAAACGCTCAATGCGAGGTTCGTTTCCGCCAAACGAAAAAGTAGGCAGCTATAACCTGTAATCGGAACCGGTTTCGTCAATGTGGACTTACGTACCAGAGAGAGGGCATGCGCGATATCAAAGCAGGTGTTCCATGAGCCTACTGCCTCAATGAGAATTCCAATTCAAGCCTTAAATAGCTTGTCTCAGATTTACTTAGTCTTTGAGGCTCGAAACATATATAATTCTCCAGGAATAGCAACAGCATTGCTAAAAACAACTTAATGATGAAACTGTAGAGATATTTGACCAGAATGGAGTTTGAAATGTTTTATTTATCGATTCGAGCACAACCTTAACCGAAAATAAGGTTACTTTACCCTTCTTTATAAACGAACATCATGATAATGAGATTCGTCATTGAAAGTCCGATTTTGCCCAAAAGTTTAGGGACATCGGGGAGTTCTGGACCAAATTATTTTTCCGTCAAGATGCCGTATGGGCATTTGAAGATGAGCTTAGGGTGGTGTGTTTATAACGCGTGTTTAATAATTTAGGAGCATACCAGCGTCTCCCTCCCGTCCTGTTCTTTGAATAATGGATGCAACAAAATTTGTGACTACGTATGCCGTCTATGTTTGTTCAATACTTCTAAACAAGCTAGGTACTGTGTATAACATTTTAGATTTCTTCGCTGGCTTAGTATTATTTGCTCATAAATTGAACGAATGTAAGTACTGAAGTAGTAAACCAGCTAACAGGATCCTAGCAACTCTGTTCAAGTTCAGATAAGTATAAATAATAACCATTTACGAACAAAATATTTTGAAAGTAAGTTTAGATTCTTGAAAAATATGTACAGTTCTAAGAAAAGCTTCTTCCACTTAGTAGGTATACTTTTTATATCGTTTCTTGTGAATAAATGCTTGTATAACCGAAACATGGGAACGTACACCTGTCGCGCATTAGAGAGCATCGTCTAGCTCGAATTGAAATACAGTAAGTAGCAGAAAGTAAGTATGTATTATTATTTAGTAATATTTTATTTTATTGAAATGTTCCAATATTTCTTTGTGTCACAGATGCATAGTAGCCATTCTAACGGGTGATCTGCTAAATATCTCTTGAAAGTTCGAAATCTAGGTAGATCTTTATCTGGGACAATATCCTGATTATGAGCGTTTTATTTGCTTACTCGCTCTTTAAATGAAAACTAATGCGTTGGTGGAGAGAGTCAACCAACTGGAACTGGTCGAGCCAAGTAAAATGATGGCCGTTTCAAATCTTTATAACTTCTTGGTAATTTTATGTACACTCAGCCAGACCATAATCATTACTAACATTTGTGGTTGTTGACCTGTTTTATTTCTCGGTGTTAAACCTTTTACGGTTATTTAAATAACTTTGCTACTTTTGTAATTTACATTTTAATACTTACATTATTTTGTTAAGTTACTTTTTGTTAGGTACATTGTGCAAGATCTTGTTTTAATGAACATCCTATTAAATTATATGAATTTGAATTGATAATATAATTCGTATATAACTTTCGTATTTCAATTCCAGCATTTAGTAAATTTGCTTACGCGACTAGATGTAGGTTTAATTACCAAAATACGACGGGAAGGGAAGGATTATTTTCAAATCAAAGTCTTTTCCATCCAATTTTGGTTCTAATATTAAAACATATACAGCGTGTAATTTGCATGAGGGTGCAGCAGAATGCGTTTAATTCGTTAATAAATCAGGCTGCGGGGGTGGGGCGAGTTCATTAGACTGATCGCCCGCGGCCTTCCGGGGAGCCCGGCCCGCCATCCACCGCATTTCTGTTGCTTGATGTATTCCATTTGGCGGTACCATACGATGATGGATGCTTCGCTAATTTGATTATGCCTCTTCCAGGTTGCACGCGTTTACCCACGCTTGCGCTTTCATTATCTTCTGCATTCATAATTGATCGATGTCTCTACAAACAACGCTGCAGCGCAAACACCGCGTTACATCTAAATGGGAATCTTACTTAAATAAGTAATTAATTGGCTCTCATAACTCGGTCTTATCGTTGGCATAAATTAAGGTGGATTCGCGGCGCGGCGCCTCGTCCACGCACGTAGTGAAACTTTTAATTGCATTGAGCTCTATCACTGTCGTCACCGGGAGCTGTGAACGAACACCCAGAGATTGTGCTCTTCTAAGCAGAGTTTCTAGGGTATAAGCTTTTAATATTATAATCTTCTTTATTAACAAGTTTAAAACTCAACGAGGATGTTTCTATTGTAGCATTAAAAATGATGCCTTCCGTAATTTAAAAGATAATAAAGAAATTTCCATAACAAAAAATTTCGTATTTGGCCTGGCTAAAATTAATTAAATTTTCAAATTAAAATTGTCACTGTGTAGTGTGTATCCGGCCGGCCAGCGTAAATATAATACAATAGAGGCCAGCACCGGACGAGAGGACTCATTAATTTAGATGATTGTACAATTATCTAAATATAAGCGGAGCGAGACGACGGTACTGAGGGGGCACTCCAACCCGAAAACGAGGGAGGGGAGCGGGCACTCATTTTTAATTAAACCGACGATGAAATGAACTGGTCCGTATAATATTGCTTAGACATGTTTTAAATTAATTTCAACCCGTCTTATTGCGAATGATTTGATGAAATAATTTTGAGTGTGTGATCAGGTTTCTATTCAGTCTCTTTAATCTTCTGGTGGGGCTTCCGGGAATTCATAATGTTAAAATGATTTGTGTTTTTAATTATTTTAGTACTGTTCTTTAATTATACCTTCTAATTAACAGCAGAGTTAATTACATATTTAAACAAAATTACTTACTTATTTATAATTTTTCTTTTTAATATTTAGGTAGGTACAATAACTACATGGTAGAAGTGATTTTGAAAAAGGTAAACACCGTTACTGAAAATTCTAACTTACTCAATTTATTTTGTTTGTTTGACTTCTTTGACACATATTATGGTGTCCAAAGAAGAATTTTGGCAATAATTGAACTGAGTCCTCGATAACAATTAGGGCCCCAGCGTGACGCAGCGTGCGAGCAAGGGTTTTTCGCTTCTCTATTTGTTTTTCGTTAAAGCTTTTATTAAAAGTAGGTTTATTTTAAAGAAAATTGATGTTCAAAGTAAATAAATCCTTAATGGTTTAATTATCTCTTCGTAATTGAGTTTCACCTGACGGAGAAATAATTAGTGTTGTGCTCACGAGTTACTTGCTGCTTATTAATTAAAGATTTGAAGATACCAGGCTGTTGGGTGTTCGGTTCTGTTGACATCTTCTTTGCAGATAAGTTTTAATTAAGTCCAAAAGTTTGGACCGCTTTAGTTCTATTGAAGTAGGAAACAATTCTTGGGGAATTTCATTTCGCTAAAACTCATCTGCGAGCTTAGCGCCATCGTGTGATAGTTTTTAATTTCCTGTTTCTAATTGTGGACTGATAACGAGTAGGTATAATATTATATGTTACTTTTATAATCATATTTTTACTTTCTTTTGTTTGACCGGTGCATTTTTGCTTTGCAAAATGCAGTCCCGCTATCTCTACCGCCGATGCGGGTTTATTCTCATATCACCACCATTTAGTGTCACTAGCAATACCTAGGTTAGAGTTGAGAACCGACTCATATTAATTATGTATTTCAAAGTCTAGTATTTTAACCACATAAGTATATTTAATTACGTAATTCTTAAGAATTAAAATTATATTTATCTAGGTCAATATCACTATATCAATTATAATGTTAAATAATATTGAATACTAGGTTTATACATTCCTATCGAAATAATTAATTACATCATCTATTTAAACTAGGTTTACATTTTCCTGTTGCCAACATAAAACACTACTATTCCTGGTAATTGCAGTATTTAGTATGTATTTAAAAACATGCTGCAGATCACTGACATTTCATAGATAAGACATCAAACAATGTTAGCATGACAGCTGTCTACAATGTCCACGTGGTCTTCGATTGTATTGTTTGTATCCTCCTGTTTACCTTTCACTGAGGCTGTAGTATCAGTAAGTATGGCATCAAACTAAGCTTAGATGTCAAGAAACAAATGGTTCTAAAATTTGTATGTAGCAGTAAAGCTACTAATGTAGGTATGTCGGCGTCAACGTACAGATTGGCGCTAAAACCGTTCGGGCTCTTAGCAACCAGTCCTTGAATACTTACCTAAAGGCTTTGTCCTCTGGGGTCTGACAGCCGCGCGTCCAGGCTCGGTGCCTCGAAGGGACCGCGCCGGTCTCCGGACCGGCAAGATGCACCAAACAAAAAAACTTAACAATAACAAAAAAAACACAACCAACGTATTAACTCCGAAACTGCACCACCAAATGCAGTCTGTCAACCTTTAAGTCCGGCAGTTTAAAAATGAGCACTTAGGAACTTCCTGGTGGAACTTTAAAACAAAACTGCGTTGAGAACTTCGGAAAAAGTATACGTGTGAATGGGGATCGACGACACTTCCCCGTGCGGCGCTTCGGTCGCGACTGAGCACGCGGCCGCGCGGGGCCGGCGCCCCTGCCCCCGCCCCGCCCGCCTCGCCCCGCGCCGAGCACCTCCGCGGTATTATTTGATTAATTCGCCTCCCCCTTGTATACTCGGTGAGTCGTTACGACGAAGGCGACGTTAAGTTTTTAAATTTCAGTGAGAGGGCCGCGACGCCCGCAACCTTCACCTACTCCATAATGCTTTAATTGAATTAATTAAGATCGACGGGCTCGACCGAAGATTAGACGTTAATAAGCAAGCCCGGAAGCGCCGCCCGTCCCGTTCCGACTCCGGGGTAATTACTGCGGGTTGCTTGGAAAAATCTCGACTTGAAATAATGAGTACTTATTACCTACTACGGTACTGAGAAACGCAAGACCCGCTAATTGGAGTGCATTTGCATACCGAAGTAAAATAAAGCCTGAGTGAATTATTTTGACGATGTCAGACGTTAACAAACAACCTGCTCCTGATGAATGACGTTATTAGTGAGCAAAATGTTTACTTAATTAAGCTTATTTATTTCTTTATGATGAAAAAAGACAAAGACGGAAGTCATCGCAGAAAAGAAATCTTAAATGATTATATCTGTCGTCTTTCTATTAAAATATATTTTAAAAATCATATTATTATCTCCTAACATAACATAACGTGGAGCATATGACTGACTCTCATAGTAGAACTCAGTAGAAGGTCTCCTAAAGTCTTACAGTACTAAGAGGTGGACTAAGCAACTTGTTTGAGAGTAAGTTCTCAAATACGATTTCACTCACTGCCTCTTCTCCTCTTTCCTACATCATTAGGTGCCAACGTTTCTTAGAAAACAAAGGCTTTGAACTTTTAAAAGCTTCCACATCCGATTGCAATGTGTGAGCCAAAATGACCCGTTTATAAATTCACAATTTATTCAACAGGAAACTCGTTACAGCGTCGGGTACAAGAAAAAGGTCGGTCCATTCGGTCCACTCGGCCACTTTCGGGTTAATTCAATAATTCGGTATCGGCTAATTCGGCTCGGGCTCGATCGATCATCTTGCGCGGGCGCAGCGCAGGTGAGCTTTTAGTGCACGCACAATGACCCTACTAAGGAGACCTTTTACTATTCTTGTACAGATTTTTATGGTACACTTTGGTTTATTTTTAGAGGTGTTTGCTAGAAGTTTTTACCTAATCACTATTAAACATTATCGGTTTGACAGTAAGTAGTAAGTAATGAATGATACTCATTAAATATTATTAATTGTATTGTACAAAGTAGCAGTCAAGGCTATTTAATAAGAATAGCTAATAATATTTAAGTAAATATGTTTTTGTTTATTTAACAAAGGATATATTTTGCAACCTTCTCATAATTATCTGATCATTTAAGTACATATAAAAATCATTTGATACATATGTTATTTTATTCATTAGAAAACTTTGTAGAAAAAAAACAAACTTCTAAATATAAATAATAAAAAATGTTTTAACTTGTAGTAGGTACCTATGTAAAATGCACAGTTTCTGTGATGTGATATTGGTTTTAGAGATTGATGTTAAACTAGTCACAAACTTCATAGTAGGGGCCAGTCCTCTTTAGATTAATCTTTGTTTAAAGTTAATGGGCATTATTAATCATGGCTATTACGTCTAGATGAATCTAACGGTTAAATTGTGACTCACTTCACCATAGACTATAGATATCGAAGCTTTTATTACGAAAACAAAATGCACTTACACCACCTACTCGATACTCTAATTATAATCACAAACAATCTACAATAAACCGTATGTATATTCAAATAAAGTTGAGTTTCGATTGATGTTCAGCAACAGATTAGGGAGGGCAGGTGATTGTAATAATGATACTAACTATTGCTTTATCTATGGCACTGCTTGGTTAATTAGCATATCGAATGCACCTTTTGATAAAATCGGTGTGTCTAGTAATGGTGTTTTTGTACGACCTGCACTAACCTTTATAATAGTTTTAACAGAATGGGTAGGAACAGGTAAAGTTAACCTAAAAATAAATAAAAGATGACACTGTTTTAGCTTCTTTGTTGTATTCAGTATCATATGAATGTAGTTTTAAAAAAGTTGTTTGATCACACATAAAAAAAAAACTCGTTGAGAACCTCCTCCGTTTTTTTTCGTCGATTAAAAAACTGACTATCCAAAAGAATATTCAATTTGTTTAAATGTACGTTTTTGCAGATGTTTCACTAGTAGGTTATTTTAGTAGTGTTTTTCATTCTACAAAGGCATGCTAGTCTTAGTCATGCTTAGTCTTTCAAATGCAGACGGATTAATAAGTTATAAGTTCAATGCATTAAAGGTGATGTCTAAGGCCTAATACGCCAATAAAAATCTGTTGCTTCTTACCTAAATAGGATTCTATTAGCTTCCATTGGCTCAACAGAAGCACACAAATGCATGTACATTGCACAGTAGAACAAGGGTAACAATTAAGGGTGCAGGGATGCAAAGGCGGGTGTCCGCTGTGCCCGTCACAATGCGCCAAATGACGGCCGGTACGCAAATGAAGAATATTGTCGGACGCCCTGAATGCTCCTTAATGACCCGCCGTATGCTAGACTTCTCATCTCACCCATACCCGTGCAGCTGATAAGCCAAAAGTAGCTGAACATCTCATATGTAACCAACGATAAGTCAAAGTCAAAGTCAAAATTTATTCAGTAAAATCAGAAGGATCATTTAATCGTCGTAGAGCAACTTTATAAAAAGTGGTTATATAGACAGGCGTCACAGCTAAGTTGGTAGTAGCTCTGCATCCTTGCTGTGGGTCGTGGGTTCGATTGCCAACCAGAGTAAATGTTTGTGTGATGAACATAAATAATTTGTTCTGTGTCTGGTTGTTACTATATTTATTATTTATTATAAGCTAAAAGAAGCTAAATAACTCTAACTTAACTTAACACAGGATGAAGAGAAGGTGCAGTTTTGGGAGAGACTTACGTTCAGCAGTGAACCAATGTTGGTGATGTTGATAATAAATATGGTGCTTCAATGGTGTTCCTACTACAAAACACTAACTTAACTTTACTGTATTTCAAAAGTTTTCAAAAATAGACGCGATCACAATTTTAAATAAAATCTTATTTTATTTGATTTAAAAATCTTCTAGATGCTGAATCGAGGCTAAATTACTTAGAAGTTTTACTTTTAGACATATTTAAGACTTTATATTCACTTACGGTCTATCTTATAAAAAGTTAGCGCAGACCTGACGTATTGATTACCATACGTAATGATGACATAAAGTCAACGCTAACTTTCTATAAGATAGGGGGCTAATCTGTATATCCTTAAATCTTACAAAGTGAATGAATGAATGAATGAATAACGCTTTATTGTACACACAAAGTGCGTAGGTTTAACCAATTTTTAATATACAAGATGCTCAGCTATTTAAGACAGATATCAACCATCCACAACCTGCTCCCACACAGAATTTGCGCAATTGTCAACTCAGTTAATTATCGAATCATTGTTAAAGCCTCTCTACCTGTGTCACAGATCAAAATACACTATTTCATGCAATTTTCACTTTGACTGTAAGTAACACTACGATAAGTTGTGTACGAAAATGACTGTTTTTACGCTTTTAATGGTACATCAACACTAAACACACGATTTTAAGGAGATCTGGACGATTTTACACCGAAATTATATTTTTGCACTACAGAACAAATACTTATAGAGCCAGAAAAACGTACAAAGAAATTTTTCCTTTCGCATATACAATTTTGAATCCAAAAGCTCTTATTTTAGAGCTCATTTTACATTGCAAGTTTTAGTAACACGAATATACCTGAGTATTAACAGTAAATTAATTGTCTACCCTTTAATTGGAGATTGAGGGTGTTTAGTGGTATGAAAATCAAATAGATTTCACTATAGCTGGGAAATGGGCCAAGTAATGGCTTTGTATTGCATAACTTATGTACCTATTGTTTCAAAACATGGACAACTAAATATCACGGTCTACATCAGAAACAGTGAACATGAACATTGACATTGTATTGACTTAATTTTTTTTATAGACATTTTAATTTTCTAGGAATTATTTATAAAATGAATATTTGAATATATTGGTTAACATAGATGGACCTTATCATAAAATTAACAACTATTAACCTATTTTACACAATAAAATTATTTGATTGATTGATTGAATGAAAGTTTTAATCTGATTAAGACACTTGCGGCCGGTTTCTCGAACGATGATCAACGAAAAAATCAAATAATTACTATGTGTCAAACTCGGATCAATCGTGATTTGGGTTTCCAGAAACCGGCCGTTAATTTTTCTATCTTGCTAAAAATGCTGTTCCAAATCAAATGTATAAGAGAGGTCGAGGGGTAAATCAAAGAACTTGTTTATTCTATCAATTATTATAATATTGTATTTTTAATGAAGAAATAACTTCGATTGTTTATTAATACAAAGCTCAGTCTTCGTAGCACATGCGTAGGCGCACACGAGCGCGTTCAAGTCTTTTTTTTGATGGTGCAAATTAAATACTTAATTCTTTTATATTAACTAAATATTATACTGCATGTTTAATGAATGTTAACAATTCGAGTAAAAATATAATATTATAAACATTTATGTACTTTGTGTAATGAATAAAAAGTGATAATGTCAACTTGAACTAATAAAACATTTCTAAACACCCACATACAACTTTTCACTACCAATCTTTATCTATTTTATTTATCATCGTTAATAAAAAATTCTCAAAATGATCAACAGAATGAAAGATAGTAGTTACGTTACCCACTACTTTTATGCTAGGGTCAAGCACCACACTTTAAAAATAATATATCCATACCAACGTACCTACTATAACACACGATTTATTAAAAACACTTATTGATAAGTTACAAGATTTATGTATGCATTTAACCTAGACCTCTGACACTGCTTCACAAAGAAAGCGATGACGGGGTGCCAGACGGAGTTGACCCTGCGTCCTTGAGCTTATAAGGGGAATTTATTGCTGTCGACGATTGAGATACGACATTATACGAGTAATTTGAAAGCAAAAAATTAATGAAAATATAGCAATTTGTCGTACTGCTGAATATAATTATTCTGTTAAGAATATCAAACTATGATGCTTGTGAAACTTCCAAAACTATTGTTACAAGATCCATTATGCCATTCTATTCAACACGCTATTGTTTTACAAGTTAACAGTTAAAGACTCATGTTTACCTTCCTAATTTCCAAGAAGTTATGAAACCTTTTTTTATTAGGACAAAATAACAAAAGTATATTCAGGTCCAGACAAGAAGCCGGTATGAAGAGGCCAGGATGAAGGAGCAGCGCCGGGCATCATCGAACGAGCGCGCATTACGTTCGATTGTAGGGCCATGCGGCCTAATTGCCAGCATTGTGTCGGCATGCAGATGTGAATGGGCTTTGATTTGGGCCCGGGCGGGGGCCGGGGCTAGGGGACAAATCGCTCGTTACGGCTGCAGGTAAACTTTCATTGAGCGTCGGAAGGCGTCGGACGTGAGAGGCGGCCGACAAAATGCCCTCGTTATTCGCCGCCAAATCACTCGCTCATTGTACTCCGGGAAACGGTAGACGCGGTCGCCGAAACGAAAAAGACTTTAATGAGGCGTGAGAAAGCACCAAATGAACGATTGTGCAGCTCCGTTTAATGAACGATTGATACTAAAGTGGCATTCATTAGCGCGAAACATGACATATTGTTTCGAGTTGATCGGATAACGGGTCATAGAAACATGTGCTTTGGAGTTGATGGTTATTTCGGGAATTTGGCAGTTCATCGAACCACTTGTTGCTTTATAGAGGGTGAGAGAAAAACTGTGTGTCGAGAGGCATCCCGCGCCCGCTGTCCTTTGCCAAAGTCGACACCACGCCAATTAAAATGTGACTCCTGGCGTTTTGTCATGCAGGAACTGCACGCGGCATAGTTGCGTTACATTTAGCTATCTGTGTTGAATTTTAATTGAATCAATGCTTTGGAAATTTCTTAATTGGGAAATACTTCAGGTATCGTGTGAAACATAAAACTCATGTATTTAGTTAGTAAATCTGCGTTTAATATGCAGATTACGAGTCCTAACCTAACCCATTATGCAAAGCAAAAGGATAATTAGGTAGGTAAATAAGCAACCGCTGCGTATACCGTGTGCATTTATACATGCTTTGAAAATAATTAAAATGTATAATTGGGTTATAAAAACGGCTATTTTAGTGACACTTCAGCATCATTAGTAACTTACCTCTAGCGGTAGATATTATATCTATGAAATGGTTTGAATTAGTAAAGTAATCATGGGATGTTAGAAAAGTCTTTTCATTCGAGTTATAATAATATTCAAACAGGCTTTTGTATATAATCCAAATAATCTCATATATGTACTGCACCCTGTCTCGAAGCACGAGTCGTAGTAATGGACAATCCTACTTCTTACTTATACATAATTTTATAAATTTTCTGATGTTATTTTCCATTCCACCTCCACCGTGAATAAATATCCAAACTACTTAGTTAGGTTTTCTTTATTTTTTCAATTAATACTTAGAAGACATAGTAACACCCAGACAGAATAAACCATAAAACCAGAACTGCTAAGTAGAACATGTGTGATGTGTACATTTGCCTCTTACCACAGAGTAATTAACAGTTAGTAAGTATACCTACCTCAGGACAGGTGGTGAGGCCCGAGGCACAACAGCAGACTTTGTTGCCACACCATGGTATCCATGTATAATATTAAAAAATAAATTAACGGCTGTGAATATGTACATTTTTGTACTTCAGAAACTAGTGGTAGATAACTTATATCATACAACGTAGGGTCTGAGTGAGAGCGTCAAATACATTTATTTAACATGTCAATTAACTGCTTAATGTTCTGCTTACTTTTGCATCTAAAGAAGAATCCTACAATTGGTCATACTCTAAGCCTACATTTTTATATTAAATTTAGTTTATATCGCTGTTGGATTCGCAATATATAAATAAATAATTTTAGTTTATTTCATAAACTGATGTTTATTGAATAAAGAACTTTGTTTTTCTTTTAACTCTTTAAGACAACTTTTCACTAAGCCATGACATGTTCATCATTAGAAAGCCATTCTTACCATTCTTCATCTTTTTCCCCTTTGGTACTGTAACGTAGCTGAGTGCTAGAAAAATAACAATAAGGTACGGAAAAAAAAGTGATTGGTATTTTTTTAAATAATTGAATTTTTCTTAGTTCCTAGTTTTAAAAATACTACAGTTAAACTTTTTAGCTATTTATATCTACTATTGATAAGTCAAGAGTCCTGACTCAAGATGGCGTGGCGATCGCGAGTATGACGTAAGAATATTACACTTGTCTTTTAAACTATCAAGTTCCGCGTCAGCTGCGTATAAAGTGGATTAATAATATTGTGGTCTTGCACTGAGACTGTACTTAATTAGTTATATTCATTTGATACCTTTCACTTTGAGCCTGAGCTCAGAGGTATTTACTCAATGCGAAACGGATATAGAACCTGTTTAGGGAAGTTTTACGGGAACATTTTTTAGGGTTAAGCTCAACTTTCAATTAATTTAAGTTTACTTTTTTTTTATGAAGTGTCATCATCATCATCAACCTATATCAGTCCACTGCTGGACGTAAGTCTCTCCCAAGACGCGCCACTGAGCCTGGTATTCGGCTCTTATGAAGAGTACATTAAAAACAGTGTGAACTTTAATAAAAAAATAAGTATAATTATAAATAAAATTTTATTACGGTGTATTTTGTAGTTTAAAAACTATTTACCTTTTTAATGTTCTTAATTAGACTTGACTAGAATGTTAAGTGTGAAAAATGTCCTCAAATATTTATTTATTTTACTAACTTATATATTATTTTATATGCGTACAGCATCAAATACTTTTTATACATAAATATATTTATACATATATATATATATATAAATATTATTATGGCATTCAGAATTTGATACTATTCATACAATCACATTTTCGGCTAAATTACCGACCGTGAAACAGTGGTGTCGAATTATACATTCATTTGTTCTTGTTACTATGACACTGTATAACAAGGCCAATGATTAGGGTTACCTCTCCTAGAACAATAATGGTGATCAAGGAACATAGTACCTAGGATGTTTGTTCTTTAATTTTAGAAACTTATCTTTTTTGACACTAACGATGCCATGCTTAAGTTTTTAAAAATATCACCATAAATGTTTGCAAATTAATTCACGAAAAGAAAATTTATAACTATAGTTTATGTTTTGGTAAGGGCGTAGAACTTAGTCGTAGGTACCCTTAAAAAGCCAAAATTCTTGAAACTAAAAAAATCTAAGAATTCCATTTTGTATGGAGTTTTCTCTAGAACAAGTGGTCGAATTATGAAATCAATTTTTGGTCGCATATAATACAACTGTAGGTTCTTTTGATATTACTCTTCCCTAGTGTTTATAATCTTTATAACCTAAGAAGGACCCTAATTAAATCTTTACATCTGAACAATTCCAAAAATCATTGAAGAGTCCGAAGTACTCCACAAGCCCAGCCAAAATATTCCATGGGACTCAATCATAGGACATGAAGACAGATTCGCACGTGATTTCAATATTTCATCTCAAAGGCATTCACGGCGCGATCTCGGCCCTCACGCGTTCCACTCCTGCAATTACGCGCTTGTGTCATATTTACAGCCCAGGTAATTGCCATTCAATTACGAGACCGGCCCGGTGTGCTTCCCTGAGTCACTCCTACCACACTGCAGTCGATAACCAACTCTATTATAATGATCTTAAGATTCAATTCAACAGTAACATCATGCATTCGAGTGTTCAAAATTTTAATGCAAATAGAACTGAAACGATGAACTGAGATTGAGAGTGCAACTGATTGATACAATAATCTAAGTCGGTTTTGTCGAAGAGAAAAACCTACATGCAAGTGTTACATTATAATCTGTGTCAATGTGCACCAGACAAAGAGGTCCGATATACCCATCTCTCTCACACATACCGTGCACCCGGCCAGCCATCAATCATCGAACACCCCCCGTCGGGCGACTGTAGGGTTGGGACACCTCACAAAGCGTGTATCTCAGTCAGACAATACTCGATAAGTGGGCAAACGCCACGGTAAATTGATTCTGAACCGATTCGAATCCTGATATTTAGCCGAATTAATCCATCTTGTTTGATAAGCAATATTGATTTTGAACTTACTTTCTACTACTGCTATTGTAATGTATCAAGAAATTGTCTAATAGCTAATAAGGGACCTAGGTTTAAATAGTGGTTTTAAAACTTTGTAGAGACAGAAATAAAAAAAAACCATTAGACTCAGATTAAAAAATCAGTTCAGTTACAGTACACAGTAGTAAGTACACGTATGATGTTTATTGTTCATTTATTTCATTAATATATATAATTTATAATTTACTATGAATTAAAAACAGCTATAATAAAATATACACGTGCTTTTTTATTGTCACGTTAATTTATTTTATTATGAAAAAACAGCTATTATAAAAAATACGATGATTTGTATAATAATGATTTATTTAATGTAATAATATCGATAAAGTTAATTATTTGCATGAGCAACCCTAGGCGAGGAATTACGAACTGGCACAGGTAGGTACGCTCAAGCTTTTGTACCTTCACCCGGTAACACTCGATCCTCTGACCAATCTCGAAATTGAATGAAGTATTCCAAGGATTTACATTTTGCTTTAGATCCGTTTAAATTATTTATCAGTCTAAGATTCTGAGCAATGGGTAGTAATTTTTTACTACGGTCTTACTACATAAATACAGTTACTTTGCTTTCAAAAGTACTGTCCTGTTTTTAAGCTATTGCATAGCTTCTATCGCGGGCCTTGAACGTGGAGACCGAATTCAGAAATTCCATAACGAAAATACCAAACGAAAATAACCTAACACTGCGCATGCTTAATCCAGAAAAAATGCTATGCAATAGCTTTACCGCGGTAGTCCCCGAGTGCCACACGTCTTTTTTTTCTTTTTTTTATGGCTTCTGTCAATTTGACAGGCAATTCTGCCAGTATCGAGTGTATATTTCTCTAATCCTAATTTATCGATGTCAAATCCAAAGACACAACTTTTTTTTCCTCTTCTCCAAGGAGGTTAGTTACTATTTCTTTGGGTCTCTTTTGTACTGCAAGGACGCATGTATTTAAAGAGGTTATAAAAATCCAAAAAGGTTTCAACCTCAGATCACCAGCCTTCATGTCTCTTTCATTAATCGCGAAACAAAAGACTTACGAATAATAAGTTCATTGCCAAAAGTGGTATTAGATTTGTTTGTGACGGTCGAACTGGCTCTGGGAACGGATTCAACATCAAATTAAAAATACATTAATATCTACTTACATGTAGGTACGTAGGTACCTATGATGTAATAGCACTGTGGTTTTGTGTGGTGGTAGGTAACTAAATATATTTCTGTGTGGGCTATTATTATTATTTTACAGTCATCATCATCATATTACTATAGAATGAAGTCTTTTCTATCCGCTAGTTTCCTGCAATCAAAGTAATGTATGGAGTCCATCGGAATTAGTATTTGTTTAACGTTTGCGTCAATAAAAGTTAAATAAATGAAGTTTATTTCTTACAGACTTTTATTTTGTTTTTTTTTTAATTAATTTATTTTAATATTATTCTAGACAAATACAAGTAATTTATACAACAGAATAATAGACAGAATTAACCAGATATTTTGTTGTAAAAATCCCCGGCTTGCTTCAATTACGCTTACTAATGAGTTGACTCCGCGCTAATTAGCCGCTAATTACTCACGGGCTCACCTTGTACTTGCGAAAGTTCGTTTTACACGAATTTCTTGTTTACTCCCTAATTATATCTCTAATTAATGGATATAGAGTATGTTTTTACATTGCGGATCGCGTTTCTGGAATTGTTATGATTTTATCGAAGAACCATTTGTTTTTCTTATTATTTCTTAAAAAAACAAGAAATATAATTAAAAGAAGTTTTGCCCGTCTAAATGCGTCGTACACACTACGTCTTAACTTTGCTAAGGATTAACTTACCCAAAGTTTGATTCACTTTTTGTCCAAGAGGCACCTAGAATTAGCTATTGTAAGTATAAGACTAATTAAATTAAATGAAACTTTCTCTTATTTTACTGATTCAATAATTTATATACAAGCGCAAATATAAAAAACCAATTACACTTATCATTATAGAAAATACAAAAACACATTATAATTCCACATTACATTATAGTCAAAACGTATAATTGTAACAAAATATCAAAGACGCAGAATCAGGACTCAGGATATCAAATGAGGAGAAATCAAATAATTTAGCCCAAACTATATTAATAATTCATTCGATAGTAGACTATGACTAAAACTAGTGCACAAATAAATACTAGAATCTAAAATAAGGAATAGTCCGCAATAGATAGGCTCTGTCGGCCCCAGCCTCCGCGGCCATACGTCACAGCGGTATGGAGATAGCTTATCGGTCACTTATTATTTTATCACGTATGATTTACTGCACAAACGCGCAGTAATGATGCTTACAAGTATTTCCTATTTTCTATCGACAGTATCAAATTATTTTCCACTTTTTCTCCCAACTCTACCTGTTTTCTTATTATGTAAATTGTCAATTTTTTATTTTAAATCTTTACCAAGTCCTATTTTTTGTGTGATGGTAAACATTGAGCTTTGTCTTGTGTCTAGATGTTAGTAATGATGGTTCATATGAATTAACAAAAAATAATCATAAATGTTATACATTAGGTACATAGTTCCTCAAGTACAATTTTTTAAAAGCGCTTGTGTTTTGTTACATTGCTGACTACTGATTGTAATAAGGAAGAGAAAAAGCTGCATAAACTAGGTTTTTCTCTTTTTATTACAATTTACTTGTTTGGAAGCTAAGTAGGTAAGTACATATTATAGTTTTCATGTACAGCTACAAATAAAATTAGCAACCCAAACTGTGCTTTTTACATTTCACTCAACCAAGTCGACCGCGGACAATAACTCACACGGAACAGCCAATTACTTCGACTATAAGAAAAAGCTTTCAAGACCATGTAAGCATATCTCTCTTCGACGTATCTCTGATGGAACGCGTGTAACAACACTTTCAATTAAAAGCATTACTCTTATCGAAGCCTTCATTATATCAATAGCACTGTAAGTGTTTGTAAGTGAGGCTACATTATTTGCCGTCACAGATTGGGACTCCACTCGCCCATCACTTGGCGACACTTGAAACTGGTTCTCAACGCTGGTTCAATTTTGAACCTTATACTTGGTATGTAAAATTAATTTTACAAAATCATTTGTCGCGAACATGATGCTTAAAAAGTTTTGGACCGTTATAGAGGCTGTGAAGGAATGGTAATTTCTGAAGTGTGACTCAATGTACGGTTGTTACGGCTTGTAACATTTTGTCAATGATGGGAGGCTTTCCTCAGATCATTGAGGAGTTTTGAAAGACCTGATCAAAAAATTGAAATCTTATAATAATGAGATATCCGATTGAACTGCTTATTTTGTTTTTTATTAGGTGTTGCTATTTTGACTGTAGGATCTCAAAGGTATATAAGTAGTTGACAAAATAACATATTTATATTATATGTATTCATTGATAAACGAAACATAAAACTATACTCATCCACGATTGAGTTCTTTATCAACTGATGGTTGTTAATAGGTTTTAAATAATCGTAAAAGAAGATTACGAAGTAAGTTGTACACAAACCATACACTGACAATGTTTTTAACGATAAAACAAAAAAAAATATTTTGATAAGACTACTTCAATAACTTTTAATTGTATTTAAGGTCAGTGACCTACAGGACAATTAAATCGTATAGGTACAACCTCAGAAATACTTGTCCTTCGGTCTTTATAAAATACGATCTTGGTTCGATAGTTGCATTGCAGTCGATGAAGTTGTACAGAGTGCGCGTGCACACTGAAACTCAATGCGGTAGTGTGAGCTCCCGTCATTTTTTGCTTACAACACAGAGATACAATAAAGCTAATGATAAAAAATTAAATAAAAGACGTGTGGCACTCGGGGACTGCCGTGGTTAAACTATTGCATAGCATTTTTTTTTAACTTATCTTTTGTTATTTTTATAACATTCACATTTAATTTATTTACTCTGTTTATGCAACGTGATCGAGCATTTCACGGTGTATATCACTGAAATGTTATTATCAGCTGGAAATAAACTTCTATTTCAGTTAATATTCAGTGCGTAAATAAGGTAAAGGATGAGCGCTCCTACTACATGTGAGATGGTATCGGCGCAGGCGGCGATACACCGACCACTATCGCAATCTCATTATTCCACACAATCCGATTAGTCTTGTCGTGTTGCCTTTAGACGTGTAATATCTGAGTATAAGCTTTGTGATTCTATTTAGATTATTTTTTAAGCTGACGTTTTCTAACTAGATCTACAGCATCATCATCAACCTATATCGATCCACAGCTGGAATTTTTTGATACTTGTTAATTGCTGAAAAAATGTTGTTGATACTTTGACATTGGAAGGTTCATGTCCAAACATATGTCTTATCACCTGTTATTGCAGATCAGAAGCTCTTTTAAAGCTGGTCATTAGTATATTTAATTAATTTAAATACTTTGCGCAGTGAGAAATCTAATTACTGTTATGTGGTAGTCATTTACAATTTAAATGAGTATGGGTATTTTAAATGTTTAGTTAAAGCAGCAGAGCTTTCGTTATGGTAGACAAGCTTAATTAAAAATAGGCTGTGGCACGTAACTTTACATATAAATATATCATTAAAACAAAAGAGTTCTTATTAAAATCTCGTATACATTTTAATTACATGTATACTTTACAGATACAAATGAAACTTGTCAGTTGCGCTGTTTTAAATTGAAACACCGCAACTGACAAGTTTCATAAAAAAGTGATACAAATTGAAAGTTTCAATTAGCATCACTTTTTGTTACCATAGTAAAAAGTAAAAAAAACTGATAAAACATCGCCAATAACACGAAAAAGCTTTTTCATCGAAGAGTCAAAGGTATATCAGATCGATGGCACCCTCAACCTGCTACATCAAAACTCGAGCTCATTACTCAAAATCAATTAACGTTATTAGTGCGGCGCGTCTTCGTTAGGCCGTGATGGAGGGTAATTTATTGGCATCTCTTAATTAGGGATAAGTCTAATTGGAGGCTTAGTCGTAACGAGGCCCTCGAAATCTGACGTCCCGGGGAATAAATTGGTCGGTCGGGCCAGTGCGGCACGCACTCCACTCTCTATTACCACTGTGCCGCGAGCACGGAACTAGAGGGCTATGCTTTATTGTTCTTGTAGTTTGTATCCAGGTATTATGTAGGTACGTCATAACAGCATTAGTATAACCTGGTAAACACTAAGTTGCCAGTACATTGATATCAGGAAATGATCTTAGGCTTAATCTTAAATAAATAAATTAAGGTCAAGGTGAACTAATGTTAGTAAACTAATCTTAAATTGCACTATTTATTTATATAACATTTATTGCACAAAAAAAAATTGCACAAAAGGAGAGCTAAAAGCATTTTTTACCAACCATCCTTGTAAGGTGAAGATAAATAAGACCATGTACTTACATTTTGGATAACCTTCTTAGGCCTCAACGGAAGACCAGTGCAAGTTTTACAACTTGCATACCTATTATTATGCTGAGTTGAGGCCATTTTAAAACTCTTTATATATATGTTTTTATTTTATATTCTAATCATGTTAATTTTAAGTTTTCTTTTATTACTTTAGGTTAATGTAAGAGTTTTAGATAAACAATTTGATTTGATTTGATTTAATCTAATTAATGTCCTAGTCGCTAAGTTGTAACCTAAGCGAGGTTGATCGCTAGTATTTTTTTGTTAATACTTTCGTCTGAAATGAAATAATATTCTGTCAATGAAATGTAAGTAAACATATAGATTAAAATAGTAGTAGGTATAGGATACTATAGCAGTGATTCGCTGTAAGCTGAACTAATTATATGTATTAGTAAGTTTATGATAGACTTCCGTGCAACTCGATTGCGTGAGTTTCTCGTGCTGCGGATACTGATATTTTGACGTGCCAACTCGATTTATGCCCCAACTCTACTCAGTTTAACGACTGCTCTAATAAATTTCAAACATCGACGAACCTAGCTTAAAAGGGTATATTAGCAAGCGAAAAGATTTACCAACAAAGCCATTAGATCTTATAAAAAGTTAGCGTTGACTTTATGTCATCATTAGGTACATATGGTAATCAAGACATCAAGTCTGCGCTAACTTTTTATAAGATAGACCGTTAGACGCTTTAGAAAGTAGCAAACTTTTTAAAACATCCTTATTTTCTTTATTACTTTGCATATTTTTCTGTCATATTCACGGAAATTCTTGCAAGTGTTAAGTAAATAAAACAAAAAAATGCCTGTTAAGTAAAGTCGGCTAAAAAGTTACTTTCATTATTATTAAGAAAAGTAATACGTTAAACGGGTCTATTAGCAAAACGACTGGTTTTATGTAGACTTTTTTCTAGAACACAGTTGCTGCTATATCACGTCCGCTAATGAGACTATTAACAACGCCATCTGTGATAATTGTTTACACATTATTAGAACAACCAAATATCAGTCAAATCAGATTAACGGTTCAAAAGTTTATTTTGTTCTAATAAACAAACAAAGCCGTTAGGTAGTACCGTTGAAATTAGTACTTGTTGTCACTAAGATCAAGGCTCGCTTCGCTCTTTTGATCAATAGCTTTTGCGTGTTCTGTGGCTATTCGCCTTTTGCTTCGCCGTTGGCGGATACGCCAAGGAGGACATCATATATTCGGTTGCCTTGAAGAGATCATTTTAGCGATAAGGCCACACATCGTGTAACCACTGTTCATGCTTTTTTGTTCTCTGTAATTTTTATGTGTGGTGCACCAGTAGGAGTTATCTATAATATTTTGTTACGGACATCTTTTAGCGGCAGCTGTTTATAGAACACATCAAGCGTCATGTAGGCATCTTAAAAGCTATGGAAATACCACAAACCGTTTAAGGTAAATGAATATTGATTCTACAGTTTTTACACGAGTTGTTATGAAAGTTTATGATCAAAGGCAATAATATGAGGCTAATTTTATTGAAATTGCACAGGATGTATGTAGGTAGGTGTTAAGTATATTTTTCAAATCAAGCATATAATAAAAGATTCCGTTACGTAGTAAAACTTCTAAATGTAAAAATATTCAAGGATATTCAAACGTCCTCAAAAAATTTTTGAATAACATTTTTAAGTTGATGTCTAAACATTTTTACGTTTCAAAGTGATTGACGCAATGTGATGCCACGCTGGGCACGTCCTTAACAAGCTTAGTGAGGCAATGATTTCTTAAAAGCATGGCCCATTGATATTTGCTTGTTTTATTACATCACTGCAATTGATGTTAAATAAAAAACGGTATTATTCTATAAAACAGCCACGTCTTGTAAGGTTTATTCTATAGGTTATTATTTTATGTTAGTTCGGTTGTGGCGAGCGCTAAGCGGTGCGGTCGGCGCGGTCGCTCAAAGTGGCTCCAATAAAAATAAAGGGCACAAAGCAAAGCACACAAATAAAAGAGCTGAGACAACGGTATGATCAAGTGCACCGAAAGATGTAATATGATACTCTGGAGCGTGCTTTATGAGCAGTCTACACATGACGAAAACTTTTCCCAAATCAAAAAGTTATAATTTCCGTGATTGTCTTTTCTTAAAAGACCGGCTGATGATAACCTTTTTGAGATAAAACTCTCGACGACGGTCAGCACTTGAACTTTTGACTTTTTAGGGATTTGGCTTGATAAAAGCTAGAGCGTTTTATAAAATCATGCCAATTGTGCTATACAACGCTATATCAGTAGTATCTTGTTCATTTTGTTACGTTTGTTGGAGTGAACATTCAAATACTCAAGCAGACAAACCATTTCAAAAATGCACGACCGCTGATAAACTGGCAATACAAATACAATTTATTTGTGATTTGAGTGTAACCGCGTTTTGTCATTGGTTATCAGTTACCGCCTTAAAACTTGAATATTAATAAAGTATTTCTAGATGTGCCAAGTAAGGAATAAATGAAACGAACGCATGTGCATTTTTAAAATATTTTTTAATATATTCAATTTATATTATATGTATCTCTATTCTTATATCTAAACCGTATACAATATTAATATAGTTAGTAGGTATATTTAATTCGATATATGTGATGAGGCTGTCAACAAGTGTGGAAGCTCTTATATTGTGAAGATAGTTGGCGATCCGGCCGCCAGGACCGGTAAATCTCTATAATTAGATAAGTTGTTGATGACATGGTATGTGAAAATTATGTGTGTTCGCAATAATAGGATGATTTTCTGCGTATAATAAATAAAAAGTCGTATAATATAATCACCGTTTTAGTAAATTCACAAGTAACATTTAGAATCGTCTTGTACAAAATTCTAAGTGCTGGCACTGTTCTCGCGTTAAAAAGCCTAGAAAAGGCTAGAAGTTCGGGCCAGAAACTTACGGCCTAAACTTCCTGAAGTTTTTTGTATAATCGATGATTTCACAAAGAATTAAAATTAAATACGGAAGTTCAAGTACAAGAGTGATGAAAGTACACGAATGATATTGGACACTTTTATTTTTTATGGGGTAAAAGTTAAAAGTTACTTTAGTGAACCCTTTATTTTATATATATAAATCTTCTATAAACTCAGGACCAATCATCGACGTGGTTTTACCGCATCAGAGAAAAGAAGCGCTTAGTTACGCAAAAATTCTTAAAAACTATAAACTTTTATACCTCATTCAAGATTTTCTCTACGCTTTAGTCGCGCAAAATTTCATACGTGATTTACACAATGCACTCATACAACCTTATACCGAGAAACTTACATACATACATCCACACAAAGATTAAAAGTAAAATCGCCACAAAACAATCCGTCGTTCAAAGAACCATAAACGCTAATCCTTGGTAAAATAAACTAAATAAAATACTTAAAGTTTGCTTAGAAAGCGTTTGCCGCCATAATCAGGCACACGGTTATAAATATAAGTATTTTTAGTTTGTATGCAACATTTGAAGCATAGATTTATTTGCTTTGAGAATAAGCGTTGTCTTGTTGCATCGTCTTCTTCAAGATAGTCAGATTCGCTCGTTACATTCCATGGTACAGCTGTCTAGAAGATATCGCTATCAGTGATAACGCCGTCTATTGTAAGTAGATACTTAAGTATGTTAGTTCTAATATTTGTTCCTTTGAACAATAAAGTATAATTAAATAAATAAATAATGCTGGACAATCCAATTTAAATTAAATATAAATCAAATTAGCTATGCTATGTCAATCACTGTCTACTTCAAGACAATTTCGTATCTATGTTTTAACTAGGTAGAAAGAAACTAAAAATTAAGCTCCAAACTTTTCAGAAACCTTCACTTACCCCCAGGACGTCTCAACCGACTAATGCGTACAATGTGTATAATAGCATTTATTATAATAATAACGTAATGAAACGTCTCGAGGGTCCGGGGAGTGCGGGCTGGAGCCGCGGGAACCGGTCTGCAGAGGTCATCGGCTGCGAGCCTTCCGCGACCAGTGCTGCCAGCTCAAGGACCTATGTTACCCACTTTTGAAAATCATTTAACAGGGTCACGACTGTGATCGCCATGATAGAAATATCAATGTTCTTAGATAAAATAATTAGCTTTAATTTAAGAAACCCAAAAAAAAAATGATTGACCTGTACGGTAGAATAACAATTTTCTTGCGTAGATAAAATAATTATAGCTGTAAGAAACCCAAACATGTATTTGTAAATTTTTGTTTTGTCTAGATTGGTTTCACTATCACTGTAGTATTTTATTGTTGCCATACCAAAAAGGCTTAGATGTGGATATAACTATAACATTTTGTAGTGAATTAAATCTTCATACTTTTCATATTGTGATTAAGCATACCAAAGTTCTTTAAAATATAATAATGTATTTTGATATGACAAACTATAATAAACCTACGTTTTAGTTATTATTAGTCATTTGTTTATGATAATTTAAGATATAAAATCCTCTTATAAATTGGATAAAATGTCTTAATTTTAGAGATCATGATGACGTAAGTTTACGCTTAACAAGAATCAATGCCCCCATTGTTATGCCAATTAATATTCATGAAGTCTGCTAAAACAAAAGGAACTTTTTGAAGGTTATGCTTAATTGTGGAGTGTATAATGCACGAATAAAAAACAAAAATTATTAGTTTTTTATGTCTTAGTTCATTTACAGAACAACAATTTTGAGGCAATTTTGGGGAATTTTAATTGGGCAATGCAACAAATTCATAAGAGCAAAGACAAAACTAAAGTTCGATAATACATTAAAAATTTAGTTTCAAACTTTTACTATTATTGTTGAATAGGCACTCCGCTAAACAAACCCTATGTTTTATAAAAAAAAACATGTAACCGAACATCATCTAGTCCCAAACTACAAGTATAAAAGTTGTAAGTTTAGATATATTATGGGAACTAGATCACTGACAGAACACAAAAATTTTGTAGCAATGTTTTTGGTAACAGTAGTAAAACAGATTCGCACACTTACTATAAAAAATAACTCGAATACTCAAAAGAAGTAATATTACGAAAGTCACGCGCTGGCAACACCGCGGCTGTAATGGTCCGACGCGTCGCTCGCACGTATGTTAATGCTCCATTAAGATTATACTAATTGAAAGCCAATAAATACAACGGCTATGAATATTAATTTTATTTGACTTCGGCATTATTGGGTTTTGGATTGATGGACCGGTTTACCCAACTTGTTGACTTCAAGACGCGAATTATTAAATTACGTATTGAAAGATCTAGGTACATCCATTTGTATTTGACGACCGATGCGATGTGGCTGGCGAAGGTCCGCCTGCGACGCGGAGGTTGCGGGTTCGATTTCCGCCTTGGGACAAATGTTTGTACGATCTGCAAATATTTATTCTGGGTGTTCTGGGTATTTTATATGTATAATAAAAAATATGTTATGTATTGTATGTCAGTCTTCTACCCATAACACAAGCTCTGCTTAGCTTGGGGCTAGATGATGTTGTGTGGATTGTCCAGCATTATTATTTATTTATTTATGTCTGTTGATATGATGATAACGTTGAAAAATGAATTAACTTCTCACTCTATTCCAAAATGCGGTTTGTGCATCTGTCTCAACAATCAGTCGAAGTCGGGGAGCATGACATTTCGATATTCCTGTCAATCCGGCCGTCGATTACACAGGACAAATCAATTACCACTCGCATTCCACCGGCAGTCGACCGACGAATTCTCTGTCACGATCCTATCGGCCGATGACGAGGCCTCTCGGAGCATCGGATATGCCACGTCGGAATGCCAAGACTCCACCTCCGACTAGATTAGCACACAGCTCGATGACGCGCTTCCATCAATTGTCTGTAAATTCCACGCATTTGAACATACGTCTAGATCGAATCGTGCCTCAAGCACGGCTCAGCTCTGAGCGCGCTACGAATTTCGTGTTCGATACCTTGAACCGGAATGTTATCGGCGCATGTCAGTCGGTATCGTACCACATTGTAAACCACCTTTTAAATTGAGTAGGTACGTAAATTAATTGAAACACATCTGTGGATGTGGATAACGCCGCTGCAATCTATACAATACGTTCTGCGGTAATTGGCTAATTGGATATGAATTATTGATCCCGTAAGTGGTAATGATTGGTTTGTGTTCGTTCTGATACACATGTACGAATTCGAGTTCGGGTTCAATATCTTAAAATAAAATTGTCACTACAAAAAAACACAGATATTTAAGATGTTTGTTTGGATGTCATCATCGTTTTTAAACTTCAGCCTAAGTATTCTTAATTGTTATTTATTTTCTTGTCATATGTCTAAGAATAATACTTATTTCTTTTTGAGATAGTGTGAGTGGAGTGGTCGCAGTCGCAGGTCAATGTCGCTCTCGTCTCGTGCGGTTTCGCCTTCGAGCCAGGGCCGCGAGGTCGACTAACTGCTAATTATTTTTCGACTACCATCATTGCGACATTGCTGGTTTACGATGAATAACTAAGCGCGGTTTAGTGGTCACGGAATGCTTTAGTAATTATGGCGCAGTAATACTGTGGTTTTTCATACTGTAGGTAAAATTAGTAAGGTCCACAGTACAGGCAGATGGACCGGGACGCCCACGCAGGATGTCTTGTCTCCATTTTATGTTAATCGAAGAGCCATGTCCTCGGACGGCGTATAACGTGCGACACGGTTAGGCAACAGCCCACAACACATTAAACACACCATTATCCACAACAGAGAACAATTTAACATTTACGACTTTACTCTGACAGATCGTAAATACTGTTTATATACCATTTTCTATTGCATCCTTATTTGCAGGTGAGGTGACTGCAACAAGTCTCGGATGAACTTGGAGATAAAGTGAGGTGCGTCGTTTGTACCATGCGTTTTTCAATTTAGTTCTATTACTCGAGGAATAAATATTTTCAATGATGATAGACACGAATCTTTCAATGATTTATGCAAAACATTGCAAGTTATTATGATAATAATATCTGAAATAAAATAAACAAAAGAACATCAGAAATGATATCAAACGTTGAAAATATAAGTAATTCGTTTAAAAATTATTGTCTTGTTATTACTAACAGAAATGTTAAAACTTGTTTGCTCCAAGTAGCCGCATTTAAAACCACAAGGCTACATTCAAATGAGACCAAGAATAAAGTCATTTAAAAGCATATTCTTGGGCAAATATATATCATATTGTTTACTCAATTCTGTCGTTTTCACCTACGCGCACTCCTACTTCTTCGTTCTATAAGATATCTTTATTTACATTTTGACATTTACTATATTATATCCATGTATGGAATTAGTTTTAAACTCGTATTAACTATTGAATTTGTATTAATTTAAAAACTATAAGTAAAAAGCAGTGATTCTCGCAGATGAAGCGAGGTCAAGTCTTGGAATCTAAAGATTTAGTGTAATTACTGGTACAATACATGTTTAAGTGTCATGAATAGATAGTGGGATGTCTAACAGGTCACGTCCTCAGTGAACATGCTTTATAAATCTAAACATAATTGTATAAAATAAAATGCGTGGGAACTTGCACAAAAGTTAATTAAAAATTATCTATATTATTAATTTTCTTCTTTTTTTAACGTATAATATTTATTCACAAACAACGACTTACTAGTCATAGGACTTTACAATATTTACAAAATGTACTTATCTATGTACATTTTGAAACAGTATTATAACATAATCAAGTTGAGTTATGTATAGATCGTTTACAACGGTCTGCAGATAGCTCAACTATTTCTTATGTATTATAAGTAGTACATTTTGTATAATTAGTTTATAAGTTTGTTTGTGAATAAAGATAATTATTACTTAATCAATAAACATCGAGGATTATCTTTAAAATAAGTCTTAATTTACTGGTTTACTGACTGTAGTAATATAAAATAGTCTTAAAATAGGAGTGTGTAAAGTACATCGTAATATTAGATACACGTTACGAAACTGCGGACCAAGAGAACATTTTAATTAAAACAAAATTCAGATGAGCTTTTTTAGAATTTAATTATAATGTTAACACAATACCGACTCATGTTTTATCACGAATTAACAATCCAAACAACACAGTGGATGCAGCTTAGAAAATGTAGAGCTACTACTCTACGTACCAACCAGTGTCTCCATGTACACGGTAATTACCGTAGATCCACCGTAATGTACTCTTGTACTCTTATTCCACCGTCAAGGTAAAAATGTATTACCTTGACCGTGTCATGAATCACCATATTATATTTTTTTTTTTTGTGAATATTTCATCATGTACGTAAAACGAATCTCAGTCAGTCAACTCAATAAATTTTGTACCTGGCATTCATTATAATTTAAAAACAAATACAAATATTCAGTTTTGAATTGGTTCCCGATGTTGTTTTCCTTCGAAAAATTGCACGGTAATTTGCACGGTACACTTTAAGCGGATTCACCGTAATTTGTCTAGAAACACCGTATTTTACCCTTGCAACACGGTAATTCTCGATTTACACATGGAGGCACTGGTACCAACACACATACTGAGGGATGATAGACATATACATAGACAATTATTTATTTACTACATATATGATCACGAATAAATGTGAGAATCGCAAATATATTTGAGATACACCGCGCGGTTACGCTGCAGCTGTAACTTTGAGAAATGGAGCTGACGTTGACGCGCAATGTAATTAAAATACGTCAACGTTTCGATACATTTACGATTGTCATATTTGTTTTTGAACGGCCTCAGTAGCTCTACCATGACTTTTTACTATACTATATTTACTATACTCGCTAGCGTCTGTAGTTAAAAAAATGTATGAAGATTTGTACAGCGCCTCTACCGGATAGTTGGGTACTAAAATTCGTAATACTAATATTTACGTAACTACTATAGTAAAGTCAGGCGATTTTACTGTGACAACTCATGGTAGAGGTACAGTTGTACAGGCTCACATTGATTATACTAAACTCCTTATTATTTATAGTTATATCAAACCTAAATAACAAACACTAAAATAAGCAAATCATTTACCTACGAAATTCAAGTAGTAGGTATGCATAATATTTGACAATTTCTATCATGGATCCGATATAGCGTGTGTGAGTGTGTCATATTAAACAAGCAAACATCAAGCCAAGAGCTTTTGACTACCAAACGTGAAATTATAACGAAAAACTTTAGCAAAACAATTGACAGCGAAGAGTCTTTTTAGTTTACTTGGAAAGTGAAAGATGAAAGTGGTGATTTTTTCTTTGTTCTACAGAGGAGGGTAGCTTTTCTCTCTAAGCTGTGGCAGAGGTAAGCATGAGGGCCTTCTAGGCACAAGTATTAATTAAGAGGGTTGAACCACTCTGTCTCTAATTAACCGAAGACCCGAGCCACATTCGGCGTAATTAGTTTCCTCTAAAGGCTGGTTCTCACGCCCTCGGACCTTAGTACGTCCTCTTTAATCATGCAAACACCATAATAATTATTAATTATAATCTTAATTATAGTAATTAAATATCAGATTGCGAGGTGTATCAATATTGGACTCAAAGTTTAATCAATGGAGAATAATAATATATTTGTAAAATGTAATAAATAATATTCTCAATATTTAATAGACTTTCATTTAACGTCATGAAAATTTAAATTCATCATCGTTTACTAAAAAATGTAACACTGACCCATAGATAAATACAGTTAAGCCATAGTATTCTAGAATGAGGATAAAAAGAAAAAAAAATTAACAAAATACGAATCGAACGAAAAGTCGTGATGGGGGATACCCATCACGACTTTTCGTTCCCTAGCCTCATTGGCAGCTTGCAATTTGTCCAGCACTACGTGAATCGGATATTAATCTGTTGGTACAGTTACATCGACCATTGCCTTCATAATTGTACCCCTTATTTGGTGAATACCAACTCGCCGAGTCGACTTATCGAGATGTTAACCTCATAGCTGTCAAGAAACACCCATTGCGACATTTTTATAATCGCAAAAAGTGACGAATACCATCTCGCTTTCGCTTGATGCCGAACAACTGCACAAAAAAAACAATCGCCCACTTCACTCAAAACGCATTTACGGCGTTCGATCGAAAAGCCGTCGACAGTGAAATTAATCGCTCGCAACGACCGCAATAAAATTTTCATAACACGATTTTTTAAACAATAATACGCGACCGAGGGTGGTCGAGAATCTTTATTAAAATCTCGAGAGAGTAATAAAAGCACAGTTAAATGCGGAGAACTCTGATGAAAATATTAATTAATGTTTCGGAATGGGAAACATGTTGCTAATTAAATGGCGATATCGCATAAAACGTAATTAGAGGTCGGGAACATTCGTTTCTCACGGGGCGGGTTAGTGCTGGCCGTGCGATACCGCGCGCCATCTCTCGTGCTTTATCAAAGGAATGCACGCGCGCCGTCCCTCTGTACCATACTACACTACACCTCGCAAACAGGTTACTCGGTGAACTCATACCGCATTGCGTTCAACATTCGTCCGAAACAAGGCTCTAATGCTGTAAACATTTTATCAGTTTAATGCTAAATCCAAGCTTTACTTAATGATAATTCCATTGGATTCCTTCGTCTTATATGAGTTTTACAGTAAAAATAGATTAAAACTGACTTTATTAATATAAATTCCGCGAGAGCAAACTATGAACATTCCGAAAGCGAAGAAGGGAACGGGCGAGACGTTATTAAATGCACTGACTGGCAACTATTGGAGGCGATGATGGACGCCTCAATGAGCGTGGTAATTAAAAAAGTCAATGATCACTTATTGTAATTAGCGGAGTATCGGTTCGCCGACAAAAAGGTAATTGTTTTCTGACAGCTATCAACTCCGGAGAATGGGAGATTGAACACGTGCGAGAGAGAGGTGCGACTCATGCTTTTATGCATTATAATGAATGACGACTTCATCTAACACTTTACAGATGTAAAAAGAAAGCGAGGTACAAATTACAAAAGATATTCTCTACAAGAATTTTAATAGAAATTTACCTACAGGGTTGCATCACTTGCATCCGGGTATAAAAGTACGAGTAATTATAGCTATTTTTTTCATCACACACTAACTTGCGAAATCCACAACCTTACTTCGTACTTGTAATGTAAGATAGTAAACTAGCAATAAGGAGCATTATCGTTGGCATAGACCAAAATCAGATGCTGTAACCATGAAATATAATCGCGATGTAAAATAAAATAAAACAAATAGTACAAGTATCCTAGAATAGTACAAACTGCAGAGGTCCTTATATCTTATAATGAGGTTATTACCGAGCATTCTAGTTGGCTTATCTACGGCTATTCTGAAGCGGGGACTAGCGCCAAATTGGCGTGGCGGAGTGCGCAGGCGCAGCCGATCGGTCGCCCCGATATAGCTAATTAAGGGCCGCGCGCACCGATCTATTTGGAAAGATCTAGCCGTTGACGTGTGAAAATACCCAATTAATTAACGCGAACCGTTCACCCGATCGGGGGCCATCGCTCCTCGCGTGCTCAGACCAGACTATCGCTACCAGTTTCCATTACTTGTTAATTCGAACTACAGTCGCTCATCGATGTCCTAATCTGTTTAAACCACTAAAAACCTAGTTTAAATACTTAAATGTTAAGTCTAGTAAATATTTTTATTTATTTCCATTAAGTTGTTTTGGTTCCTAAATCATGGTTCTCCAAAAGTTTAAATAAGTATGGAATAGTTTAATTAAATAAATTGGTTGGATAAAGTTTGCGATGAGCCACTGTGATCCCACATTACAGATCTAATGTAAGCAAAGTCAGTAAACGATAGATACCTACTATTTATTCACTGTGTCTTTGTTATGTCTAAACTTTTATTTTGAACTTACGTACCATCAATAGCTATCGACAACACCTACATGTTAATGAATGAAGCTTCCAAAAAACTTTTGCCAAACTTTGCATCGAAACAATGCCCAAACTCAGCTTATATTTGAAATTATTTTCATTATCTTTTACGTTTTTTACACGAATCATATTATGATTATTAAATTAAAAGCAATCCATCACTAACATCTCAAACACATAGCTTTATATATGTACTTGTTAGGCAGAAGATGCATCAGACTAGCCGACGGCAACGGGCCGATTATTTTCCATAAAACATCATATAATTTGTGATATTATGTTGTATCTGCCACTCATACATTGCAGTTGGAACCTCAAAGGCCACCGTCATCCGGAACACGACAGAGTCATAAATTTGCGATATATATGCCATAAATAAGTTCGATTGCACATTAGCAAAGCCCGCTATATAATGGAGCGTCAGATATTTATTATGAACGTGTCGGATTCTTGTAAGTTGAACTGTTTTACATTTTGATTGCTGGCAGCTGAACAAGTGGTCTTGCAGTATTAGTAATAGACCGCGTTTTGGTAAGTCTAGTGTACCTATGCCACACGGAAGGAACGACGATCTGCGGAATGTAGCTGGCTAACACTGGATGTGAGGAGTCGAAGACCGGCTGGTGACGCGAGAGGAGAGACGGGAGAGATCTACTTTTAGCAGAGAGATCTGCTTTCACCGAATGACTTACTCCATGCATTGCACTTCATACATACTTTCTGAGATATAAAGATCACGTGTGCTTGTAGTTTACAGCAAAACGATGCTCATTGGCGGGTAAAACAGTACGGTAGTAGTACTCCCACAGACGAGCTCTTTCACTTCTCTTCTACTAGTGTGGTCTCTTGTATAAGGTCACTTTAGATTGATAAGTAGTTATAGACAGTTTTGTTCAGTTAGTCGTAACTTTTCATGATCGAAGTGTCTTCTAAAGGTTGAATAGTGTGGAATCCATTCATGAGGTTTTCTATAAAAGATATCATTTTAGTAAAAGGTATGTTATTACATGAAAACAATGCGACATCAGCCATTTACGACTTCGCAATTAGTCACGCAGTGAGACCAATAATAAACGTTATTTTTATACTTTAAACGACTATATTAGGTACCTAAGTCTTATACAGCCCTGACTAGGTTACTCTAATCTGTGCTGTTCTCTGTTAAGCAGATATTTTGGGAGATATTTAATGGCATACGTTTGATTATTTAGTAGTTACTGCCTTTTATGTGCTTCTATAGCTTTTAAGCGGATTGGGTTTGACAGTCTGATTTTGTACGACTTTTTTTAAACCTTCGTTTGTTTCTTTTATATGACACATTTTATAAGTTTAAGCTTCATTATAAGCAAAGCGAATGCAGTTGTCGTGCGTGGTATCTCAGATCTCGCGGCGTGCAGTCCGTGCGCCAATTACCGCGAGCGCGCCGACTAATGGGCTATTAACACTAGTTACACGCCGCCTATCGCTCAACCTTTGTTCGAAACCTTATTGTACTGGCCGTTGTGATTGTGAGCTGTGTCATAGGTTGAACGCGACTATCCTTGATGATGAGAACCAACTAAGATCGTTGAAACCTAAAAAAATATTGTGTAACGTGGGCTCTGCCTTCCATGATGAGGGCATGGAAGGCAGAGCTACTACCAGCTAAGCTGTGACGCTTGTCAAATGTGAATAATTTTGTTTGTTTTGGTCTATTCTACTGCCCGCATAAATTGCTTAGTTCTTTATTTAAGCATGATTATCCTAAGAAAAAAGAGCTTCAAATATTAAAACAAATAACTATTACGTGCCTACCCGCCTTCATGAAGCCTCAAAGGCTGTTAGGCCAGTTCTTGCAGCACAATCACACGGCTCTGCAGGAAATTAACCGATCTGCAGCCGTCACGTCATTCAACTGGCGATTTACTCTGTGGCGAGTGTGGTCGCGAGTATGCAGAATGAGTTGTGATTCTTTTGATCCAGTTTCATAGATCTCATGATTATTAAGAATGACGTTCAAAAAATGTCTACGGATCCCTTGAAGCATGTATCCAAAAAAGCCTTTAAATTATTCATTTGCCTGTCATTTGTGAATAAGCTTAGCAATGCAATGGTAGCAATCTTAATATTTTTTTTCTTAACTTACATTGTCCCACTTCTTGGCAAAGGTCTCCCCCAAAGCCTTCCAATCATAATAATAAAATTTATAAAACTAATGTATTGTTCATTGCTCTATTGGACACTGAATTCTCAAACCAAAATATTTGTAGCTAGAAAAGAAAATCAAAGGTGTTTTTATATAAAAAATAATCACATATATTTGAATATGGTCTTTAGTTTATTATGTTTTACCATGACCTTTAAAATATGGGTATTTCATCATTCTTTGAAGACATGCAAGTTTACCAAAAATGAAAAATTTTCTTTTTTCGCTGACTGTACGAGACATCTAGGTATTCATCCGCTTCAGCTTCTCAGAAACAAAGCTAAGACAAGACTATACCGTGTTAATTGAATTTGTATCAGATTATGAGCAGGTTACAGCTAGCGAGAGAGCTCGAAGGAAATTAAACGTCGTGCGGTCACTTTCTTCATGACAATGCACACTACCTGCCTGTAAATTAGCTAGTTTAAACCTTAGCGTAATGGTAATAGAGTTCAATGACTTGGGTCTTTGAAACCTTAGGAGTTATCTAATTTATTTGAAACTTAGATGTTTTTCTGAAAGTAAGAAGTGAAGTACTTATATTTTTGCCTCATAATAATGATGGTTTGAAGGGTATGTGTGCCAGTGCAATTACTTATATGACTGGTCTATAGTATAATTTAATTATTGGTATTGCATCCACTTTAAGAAAACACGGTATTTTTGTACTTTTATTGAAGACCTTCCATAAGTATATGTACCTAAGTAGTAATAAAGTAGGTGTATCCTATAGTTTTTTATTTTGTCATTATAATATATGAGACCTCAACTTTATTTGAGATTAGATCTAGATTTTGACTTTAAACGATATTTTCTTTATTGTAAATCTAGAATCATCAAGCAACAAAACTCTTCAAGAAGATCGATATCAAATCGATCATCAGCTCTACTGAATTACGTAAACAATATCGCCTTAATTTGGTTTCACTGCACATGACGTAGCATCGGAACGCACTCCGAGCTTCAGGAAATTAAACCCCCACGCCCCGCCGGGCTGTCTATGCCACTCAATTACGTTGCTTACATAGACTTGCTATTAGTTTGGAACCCTCAAATTTGGTTAATATCTCATCGGTAACGAACGAGAAAATATGGCAAAAAAGCTGTCGGTTTCATAAATGTTACCTATCTAAGTTTTAATTTGTCTGCTTGCAATGTTTAGTAAGGTACTTGATACAAATAAGGCCTATGCTCAAATAAGGCCTATAGTGCGAAAAAGTCGTTTAGTGTATTTAAATCAAATATTATATTGCACGAACGTATAGACTACACCTCCACAACTCGGCAAATAGTGCGCGAGAGGCCCGCTCACGATCACAACGCCTGTGCTCGTCGGTTGTTGTGGACGACGGCCGTTTTCATTGCGTGTTATTAATTTGTCGTAATTTCTATCGTATTTTATAACGGTATTTTTAGAGTTTTATTTCAAGTTATTACACGGTTTACATTATGACTCATCGAAAAGGTTATTTTTTCGATAACCTCGAGGTTATTTTTTCTTTATTTTGTATTATTTATGATATGTGAATTAATTATTGCCTATACATGTATGAGGTATATAGTACGAAATAAGGCCTTTTTTTTTAATAGGCTTAATATTTTTTTTAATTATTATTAAATGTTTCAAAATAATTCATATTTAAATATTTAATAATAATATTTTTGAGAAAATATGTTCATTTTCTAATATTTGTTTGAATAGATTATAGTATTCTTTATTTCTTGTTAATATACGACTTCAAATCTGACAAGCAATTTAAGTATAATATTTAGTCACATAGTTAAAAAGTTGTACGTCAAAGTCTCATGAAAACGTGATAAAAAACTCAGAAATACATAATTTTATAATGATTGATAGTTTAAAAACAATATTCCTATACTTTAAATATGTAGGCTTAATTAAGTCGCTAGTATTTAAAAAGGCCTAAAGCTATGGTTTTACAATTATCTCATTTTAGTTGATTTTTTATTGAAGATTATATAATGTTTATTTAATTCATAATAAAATAATAACCAAAAAAGAAGTCCACGCTTTTATTTATCACCTTCTTCGAATAATTTATCAAATTTTGAGTGTTTGAAATTAGGTAGGCCTTATTTGTATCACTTACCTTACATTTGAATTAGTTGAAGATTACCTAGCAAGAAACGAACCAAGACCTTCCTATTTCTTCTTAGGCTGTACGAGTGAACCAAGGAACATAATATTCTAACGAAAGAGCAAATCAAATTAGTGTAAATGGACCACGTCAAAACCCCAATGTAATACAAAAAAAGCCAAAAACTTCCGACGCCAATATGAATCAAAAGCACGAAATAAAACCTTGCACACGCCGGCACCACCACCGGCGAGTGCGAGACAATGCCTCGGCCGCTCGTCCGAGGCAACAACAGCGACGAAGTAATTTTCCCGTGCAGGTTTCAGAGCGCTCGTCGCGTGTTTGCTAGTTAGAATTCGGGTGTAGTTCCGAAATTAATCAGGGCCCATTGTGGGTGCTTTGTCGCGGGCCCTGGTGCCAATTATTGGCTGCACGGCGCAGCCCCGTAATTGAACCTGCCTCCAGGCAGTTGCAAACTCCGGCAGAGTGCCACAGTGAAAAGGTACCGGGCTATTCTGCCTAAACGTTTACCCCCTAATAGCAAGGCTAATTCGAAAAAACCAATAAATACAACAACCAATTTTGAGAACAATACGCTGATTGATAATCTTGTCCATTTAAAAACATTGAGTTCATAACTCGGTTAACAATCACATTGGTCTGAATGAAATAAATTGCACGTTCCCGCTTACAAAGCGAATGTTGATAAAAAATGGAATAACAGTTTGGTTCATTAAGAAGTCACAATTTGACTGATTTGTATCGAGCACTTTGATTTGCAGACTGCATTACTTTTATTGTTGCTAACAAAGAAATTTAGTAAAGAGTAGTAAATATCTTCATTACATCGTACAATAAATGATTCTTATTTATTCTTATTAGTTAGTTATAGTGTATGTATGAGTAGCTCAAAAAGTTTATCCTATGGAATAGGAATATAAAGATATTCATATTAGGTATGCATGGACAATGCACACATCACACTCTAGTCCCAAACTATGCAAAGCTTGTACTATTGGAACTAGATTGCTGATACAATACAATGATTAATATTTTTTCTTGTAAATAGGTACCTACAGAATACGTAGTAACACCCAGACACAGAACAAATATTTATGTTCATCACACAAATATTTGTTCTGGGTGGGAATCGAACCCACGACCTACAGCATGGATGGCAGAGCTACAGCCAACTGAGCTGTGACGCCTGACAATAGCTTTGTTCCTAAAATATAATAAATACATAAGTAGACATTCTATTTAAAATGAAGTCCATAACAGAAAGTAACTCATTATAAAATATTATGACAGTCCCATGTGTATACACTCGTTATTAAAAACATTAAAATAAACATAACAATAGTCAAGTCCTAAAGGTTTTATAGTCAGATAAAAGGTATAAAGTCCACGGGTATTAACCGGCAGGGTAGCGAAACCCAAAATTTGCATTGCTCATTGCTAGAAAGCACATAAAAATGCTCTCATTAACCTGGGCGGTCAAAAACAAGCACCCTGTTAACTGCTCGTACTAGGAATGCGAGAGAACCGAGCGCTCAGGGGTGTGCAACATTTTTGGGTAGAATGTCTTTGACAGAAACTTGAATTGCAGAATAAGAATAATACACTAATTCTGATTCTGCAATTCACACTACTACTAATCTTTGGAAATAAAGCTCGGGAAATATCGCCGTACTTTTTTCGTAAGTGTCGATGTTACTCGATCGATATAAACAATTATCAGATCTTATTTGTTAGAGATACACAATCTTTGACAAATAAACATTTATCTTATCTTATCTTTATCCATTCGAAGAGTGCAATAACAGGTCGATGAAATTAAACATCATGTCTTAGATGGACGCAGTGCAATTCACATCCATCGAGGACGTGCATTGGCAATGGTTATCATTAACGTAGGGTGACAAGTATCATAAAATTTAATCGTTAATCATTTTAATTATATTGCAAACGATAAACTTTTGTGCGATTAGAATATTTTTAATTTGATTGCTAGAAATGCTTCCTAAACACAGCATATCCTACGACATACGACGCGAGGATATGGTAGGTAATGGTGAGTCTCCGCAACTTTCATTGCCGGCTGCTCAACATACCGGCCAGCAGGAGGCATTCCTGGCCACATGTCCACTTTTTACAATGTCCAAGTGTCCACTCCACCTAATGTTTATTGCTCAAATACGCTTTTAATTTCGCTAAAAGGCAACACCGTTCTTTGGACAGAAATTTAAGGGCGTAGTTTTTAATTACTGAGAAAATAAAAATAAATGGGGTGGGCAGACGCATTGCTTAAATGTTCCAGATTAAAATTCTTTGCGGCCTACCTACCTATCCACAAATATCCGGAGTTTACCAAGGAAACTAACCTACTTAATGAAGCATACGAAAATGTTTAAGAAGCTAACCCAGTTGTTGCGCAAAATGATAATAAGTATTACTTTAGAGCACTCGGCGCTTTGTACTTTAAGCCGATGCTCATAATCTCCGCGTTCAAGGGCTGAATTTCAGTCCACAGTGCCGGCATTGTTCCATTAACACAATTTTATAACCGACATATTAAAATAATAAAAACTTATGCCTCTCTTAATTAAATAATTTAGCGGCGGGCTGAGCCGAGATATGTAAATTGTTTTAGGGGATAGATCAAACAACCCTTTTTTATGACTTTAATATGCGGTCGTGGGAGGTGCTGCGGTGGGGGGAAGATCGAGGTAAGTTATGAAATATTTAATAACGGTGCACACGATTCCATTTGAATTACTTTCGAGGAAATGACGACGTGCAAAGCAGCGAGCGGCATCGCTGCCCTTGCGGGCCGCGCCGCCCGCCATCCCCGGCTTCAGCCGAGAAACAAATATTACTACATACAAACTTTTCGCTTTATTAAAAATTGTAGAACACAAAACCTTAGCGTTTTCATTTGACACGATTCGTCGTACGTTTCTCTTCAACTTCGCTGTGAAATTGAAATATTGCATCCGAGAATGTTACTTGTAGCCTGCAATTTATAGTGCTTGATATGCAAGACTTTTACGAAAAACATTTAAGATTTCTTGTAAACTGAGTAAATTTGTTAAAACTAACAAATAAGTTAATCAAGATTTGATTTTATAGGTAAAATGTATATATAAATACGTTTTCAAAAATAACTTGGTAACCAGGTAGCTTAACGGTAGCGAATTCTAGAAAACAAACAATTTGCATTTCAATGCATTTCTAAATTAATTTTACTATTGAAACGACTTCGTTCAGTGCCGTCTCAAATACAGGGGGAATGTTTTAATTAATTTACCCTAACAAATTGCAAAAAGAGCACATACTTGGATATATATCTATATTAACCCGGTATTGTAAGGTCAGTAAACGTAACAAATATTTGTTCTGTAAATATTTGTATTCATCATACAAACATTTGCTCTCGATGGGGATTGAACCCACGACCCACAGCATGGAAGGTAGAGCTACTGCTGAGCTGTGACGCCTGTCAAGTAAATGCGTGATGTTTATGAAATTACACGTATTACTGTAATGGAGAGACATCAGGGTGTCTTTAATACGATGACGGTCGAAGTACAGAAGCTTGTAAAGAAAAAGTGTGACAATAATGATGTTATTTTTCGATATCTTTAAAAAAAAGTAAAGATTATTTTTATTGCAACATAATTATATTAAAATACTTACAGTAAAATACATATATTATTTTTAAGTCTTATGTCTTTTTAAATCTGATCTAATAGCATCTGAAACTATAAGAAACACAATCCCAAATTAAAAACATAAAAAAATACTGCACTTTTTCAAATGCCCTTACTGGCTTTTTTCAAAAATTTTGAATGCCACTTATAATGCAAGTTTTATACATTAATGGATCATGCCCAAAACCTGTACCCGATTGGCATGTAGGTATTACGATTTTTGAACTGCTTACAAAGTCACTCAAAATAGCTGAGTAAAAGAAGACGCAGTGCCTTTTTGTTTTGCCCTGAGAAATGATAGATGTGGCCTTCTCACGCCGAGATGTATCATCAAGGCCCATAGCTCACCGACTCGTGGCTCGTGTGTACACGCTCTTAGCCACGTTTGGTAAATTACTTGATTTTTATTTGTTTGTAATTTGACCACTTTTTTTAACATAAGAATGTATTACGTCATAAAATATTTTTTCTGAAACTACTTATTTCAAAAATTCACTTCGAAAAACTTTTTTACGGAATGTTTATTAAACGTACAAGATGCAAAAAATATTCATATCACTATGAAAAACTTTTTTACGGAATTCTTTTCTTATTAAATGTACAAGATGCAAAAAATAACTGTCAACTGAAATACTTTTTTCGTGCTTATTATAAGCACCTTGAAAGCTAATTACATATCAAATTATTACTGATTAAAGAAATAATGTAGGTAAATTAAATTTTGAATGGTCATTTCACAACAATTCATCAATTTCTAAATTAAACAAAGCTTGCACTAAACTTGTAGCTTATATGGATAAAATATATTATTTTTATTTTGTGAACATATAACTAGCTTCATAAACACAGATTATATATATCGATGTTACCCATCGCACAAATATTTGTATATAGCGGGAATCGAACACACCACTCAGAAGTAAAATCATCGTGGTTGTCTCTGGGCGGGCCGCGTCGTGAAAACTATTCATAGATAAATCGATAGCTAATTCGAAATGGCTCATTGTTGTCTGCTTATACAAAGGAACACAACTTTCTCGATAGCCGCTGCACAATACTGCCAGCAGTAAAACACCAAAGGTTAGAAGCAATATCTTTAAAAACAAAAAAGGTTGGTATGCGTTCTTTGATGACACACAAATAACGTTGCATGTGAAGGTTAGACAAACGTAGCCTTCAGCATTTAATTAATCTTAGATAAGTTGGCCTAAGCCAGAGGTAAGTTAGTTTTCATTATAAACGGGATATTTACCATGATTTGTGAGTTTGATTATTTCTCGATATTATAATAAAAAAAGGTTGTTAATCAAACTCACAAATCATGGTAAATATCCCGTTTATAATGAAAACTATGTTCAAAACCATGATAGTTTCAAATATTATACAGAGGTAAGTTTATTTGAAAATCATGGTATACTATCAAAATCAATAAAAGTTGATTCAGTAAAATCACAAGGATCTTTTAGAATCGTCTTATATACTAGGTGATTCTAGATGCCAGTTCCACGCTACCACTATGATGGTTCCATGTATTCTACGTTCATATAATTGTGCATTGGCAATCTATGCTCTTGAGTGACATGGCGTTATTGTATAGGTGGTTATTGTTCAAATAAATACAATTTAATACAAAAATACAAAAGTTTATAAATAAACGCCAGTACGGTCAATGATACGGCTTAAAATTATTTTAAATTGCTCAGCACAAAAATGTTCGTATTATTTGCTGTGTGTAATTTGAATAAATGTACAGCGACATAATTCGTAAAAAACTTATTATTCCATAGACATTATTATAAATGACGAGTTAATTTAAATGCAAATACCTATTATGAAGAAAAAATACGAATTAAGGTCTATATAACATGCACATAAATATCTTAAAGTAATTATATGGTGTGATGGGCAATGAAAATTAATGGTTAAAATAGGTTTTGCTGTCACAAGTTAACATATTAATCGACTTCTCACTAAGGAAATTGAATTACCAAGTTAACATTGCATATATCGACAAAACGAATTTATAAAGAATCACCTGTTGAATTACTATAATGTATTCTGTTTTCGTAGGCACGAGGAATGGAGAAAACATCGTTTTAGTTATAATATACGTATAAAAAATACATCTTAAATAACCGAAAACATCGTCTTATTCTAGTTATATTTTGGACAGTTCACTCGATATTTTTATAAATTATAGCATATGTATAAGTTATTAGTTTCCATAAAATCCATTCAGTAGTTTTTGCGTGGAATAGTAACAAACATACATTCATAGATCAATCCATACTAACTTTCACTTTTATAATATTAGTAGGATTCTGTTTTCGTAGGCACGAGGGAAGAAAAACATGTTTTTTTTTATATAAGTACATATAAAAAAATATTTAAGGCAATTATAAAAAAACTAAGTATTTCTGGCAAAGACTATAATGGATTCTGGATAAAATTTTCATATAAATGTTTAAAAATTAATCAACAGCACGGTTCCAAAAGCTTTGCTTATACTGATGACGTTGTATGAAGTTCAATATTATTTATTAAACCTGTATTCCTATATTAGGTAGGTATATCAGTTACCAAATCGCCCTTAGTTACACTCAGGCAATTTGTCTATTTTGTCTACTAGAACTGGTAACAGCGTGCATTCCAGTGCAAATATAAGGGCGTGGACACACTGCGCGTGGGCCTCGGACATGGGCCATAACAACTTAATAAGCGGTTGTTCGTGATTTACGCGCGCCCGCGGCGCCGGCGCATTCAACCAACCTTATTTTATACTAATACACAGATAAACATCGATTTGAGTTAGCTAGAGAGGTTTTATTGTAATATTTTACACGGTTGATTACACCTTAAACTGTTTGAACTAAAATATATATTCGTAGATATTAAACCAGTTTCAATTTAATGGATAAAATGCTAATAAAGAACACCTCAATTGAATTGCCCCATAATATGGCCCTAGGTTAAACGCATTGTAAATCTTGAGTCTTGCTAATTACGCCACACCTTATAAATCTCTCGCATTATATAAGCCGTAAATACAACACGAAAGCTCCATAAATATAGTATAGTTGTAGGCCGTGGACCTCACCCGACGCGGGCAAGCACAGGGCCATAGGAAGGATTAACAAAAATGGGGCAAAGACTTTGTCTCAATTTGTTGCTGATTTGTAAAACCAAACTTATGAGAATAAATCTATGTTGTAGTTACTAGCATTTTGTACATATTTCTTAATAGCATTAGTTACATCTTTGTAAACTTTTGATTGTCTGAAAAGTTATATCACAGTTCAAAAGGCTGTTTTGGAACAATTTTGGCGTTTTATTTCCTTTTGTTTTTATTTGGAAATTATGTCTAAAATAAGTGGTTCCTGGAAAAAACTAATACTTTCTACTAATTTGTTCTACTAATCTGGTTAATCAAAGCAAGAGCTTCTAAACCTGTCAAATGTCTTCAAATGAATTGTAAAGCGCTTGAAAATCCCTAACTACGGCCCTGTCCCTGGGTCAAGTTATAGCCCTTCGAATGGCCGACTCGACTCCATGCAACAATCGGTGTAAATCGGAAATAACCGGAAAATTTCCACAACTTGTCTAATGGCTTATTGTTGTACAATACTTGTGTTATTGTCAATCCAGAAATTGACTCTCAAAAAAAAAATTAAACAAAGAAAAAAATGCTGCACTTTGGCATTTGTTTTAAAAGGGAGTAGTTAGAGTAAAGTACCAATTATCAGAAAGTTTTGTTAATAATACAAACTAAAATTATTTACCAAAAATGCACTTCGAATAAAGAAATATAGTATAAAACGCACCTTTACGTGTGTGTTGTGCAATTTTACACAGAAGAAAATCAATAGGTCTAATAATAGAAAAACAACAAACATGAGTATCATCATCAACCTATTTCAGTCCACTGCTGGACGTAGGTCCAATGAGTATCAAGTTTCTTACAAAACGATTGTGAGAAATTAAATTAGGGTGCTAACGCACTTAGCCATCGTTCTAGCCGCAAAACCATGGTAATTGAATCTTTGAAAATGAGAGAGAGACAATAAATAAAAATATATATACATATAAGGTCGTACGATCTGCGACTGTCTTGATTTCTCTACATTCTAGTGTTTCCTGCAAGAAATTACTATCAGCAATTAATTAAGTTAGTTTTAACATTTTTTGTATAATACCGTTGTGCAATATTATCTATTTGACAAGATCATAGACCTCTGCCCGCCGCGAATTGGCTACAAAAAGCGTTTGCAGCCTCAAGCTCATTACAGAATCGCCGACACAAGCCGAGCAGAATATGAGTATGCTAACAAGATGGAAAGAAAAGCAATCAACTTCGAGGCTCGATCATTGAGTGCATAAATTAGTGCAGTTTGTTAGTTAGCGGTCTTTGACACAGCTCAGGTAGAATAGTTAATACACTTACCATTAGCGTCCTACATATTCCTTACGAGAGAAGAGATACAAACTTAGCGTTCTCGTTCACTCAACTCGGAGTCGAACCTAAACATATTTCACTGCGTTAATTCGCGAAGAGTGGAAGGAGGAAAGGGGCCTTTGCACGTGGCTTAAAATGTATTTAATGAACCAGCTATTTTCTATGTCCTATGACAGCTCCACTAGACTCGTGCAAACATTACATTATGAAAATACTTAATTAATAATTCATTAGTGCTTTATATGGAGAGATACTTTGGTTGAGATAATAACGTTTATAATAATTTTACCCATACCAAGTTACTAACCTATTTTTAATGATTCTTGTGATTAACTGAATAATTGATGTTGATTCTAGTAAATCAATGTTTACAAAGACTGGTTTACGGCATTAGCACAAACGATTATTACAGTATTTACAAAATGTACATAGGTATATATAAAATACATAAGAAAAAGTTGAGCTATCTACAGACCGTTGCAAACGATCTATTGATAGCTCAACTGATCCAAATCAGTACATATCGGAGAAGCGTTTACTGGCTGCATTGCCGCGCTGAATAGCAATGCTGATACGCGCTGGGCCAGATACTCACCAGCCCTCGGGTCACGCGTCGCTTCGACGCCCAGAAATAATTTTGAATACCCGTAGGGGCCACGGATCTAGAGTCTCGACTCCAAGAGGAGCAAATGTGTAGGCCCTGTAAATACCTGCATATTTGCGTCTTTTGAGATCCTCGGCAAGGTTGTAAGTACTTATACAAGATAATCACATAAATAGAATAGATCCTTTGCAACGGTCTGTAGATAGCTCAGCCGATTCTTATGTATTTTATATACCAACGTACATTTTTTAAATACTGTATAGTCGTTAGTTTTGTTAGTAAATAAACATTAACATTATAAATAATAATATATCATCATGCCATTTTTCATAAGCACGGTATACTCAGGTTTTTAGGTTATATAAAACCAAGATATTAAAATGATATTTTCTTGTTCGACTTCCAGTTACAAGATGCTGAAGTGACCGCTAATGACCTCGTTAGCGGAGACCATTGTCGCTAAAGAGTTCTCGATTCACAAGATAACACTTGGCGACCTGCGACACGGTTGCTTATAATTGTATATGTATAGGCGACAATGAAATTGGTTTACCACTCTAAGACTGAATATCATTTGCACGTACAAAACATCAAGGGCTATTTTCGCTTGACAGATTAATAACTGCTACCTCAGAATCTGTTAATCTGTAATCCTTAGCGAATAATTATGTTACTGGGAGATGTCATCAAAAGTGGTAAACCACTTTCCTTGTCGCCTATACTACCAAAGTGATGAATTATAAAAATAAATCTGACTCTTGTTTACCTATAGATAAACCATTGTAAAAATAAACGTGTGTTTGTCTTTTAAATACACTAGTTCGTCGACAGATCGCAATTCTTTATCCAGCTTTTGACGAACGATGTGGCGCGGCGGCAGGTCCGCCTGCGACGCGGAGGTTGCAGATTCGATTCCCGCCTTTGGATAAATGTTTGTACGATCTGCAAATATTTATTCCAGGTGTTCTGGGTATTTTATATGTATAATAAAAATATTTATCTGTGTAATGTATTTTATTAAGTATGTCAGTCTTCTAGTCCCTATAACACAAGCTCTGCTTAGCTCGGGGCTAAATGATGTTGTGTGGATTGTCCAGCAATATTTATTTTATTTATATTGGAATAAGGTAAAATTTCAGAAATTATTTTTGTTGATAGATAAGCAATCAACACCTCAGCAATTCGAACGGAATGTATCCGAATTAGAGGGTTGGCGCAGCTTTCTTGTAAGTATCGCTTACAATTTGATAGGAGACGGTAACACCTATTCAGTATGTGCACCCAAGAGTCTCCACGCAAACCGAGGTGCTACTGCAAAACACTGTCGATATCATATCGTTTCAAATAAACCCTTAATGTGTGATATGGCATAATGCTGAGACAGGAACCAGTTTGCTCCTATAACCCGGTGGACAGTTAGGTTTGCAGGTGGATGTGTTAGGTTACATTATTTAATTTATGGTTTTGTCTTCTTCTTTTATTATTCTGTATCAGCCTTGCATGTGCACTATATTAAACCAACTTATTTTGTATTACCGAGTTTTTTTCAGTACTATTTTCGCCAACTTAAGCTATACAAGATGGTTTTTTGAAGGCTGGCGATGGCCAAGTCTGAAACCACTAGAGTTAGAGGAATTGTACTTCGTTATTTTATAAATCTTGTAGTTTTGGAAAAAAACGACACGAATTAGGTAAGTATTTAAAAAATAGTCTGACGTCCATATAGAAATCATTGAGTTTGTTTGCATCATCATTTAACATCAGATGAGATTGCGGTCAAGAGTTATCCTATAATGTATAAGAAAAAACTTTACTGGTTTTCCATAGCGGAAGGTTCGATAAATGAAGTTGAACCAAAGTTTCTTGGTAGAGCCCAAAAGCTTTCATGGTATCAAAGGCTGTTTTTATTTCGACAGAGCTCAACCGTAGTCAAGCGGAAAAATAAATCTCAATTCAGAGTTATGTCATGTGAAAACATGTTTTAAATATCCAACAAAATATTGATGCAATCTCATAAAAAATATATTTACAACATTTAACAACATAAAAACAAAAAACACTGGTATGTTTTTTTATTCTAATTCTAAAGACATTACCAACCCCATTATTTTGTTGCAATCCTAATAAAAATCGATAATCTTAAAGTTATTAATTAATTCATAAGAGATTTAAAAAAACTAACTAAATTACAAAGTTGACGTTAAAGTTGTTGTTTATACTTTTAAATTGATAACCACAGTTGATTCGGCAAACACATCAAGCAACATTATTGATAACATTTTTATCAGTATTTTTTTTAATGTTTGTGTGTCCCACTTGAATATCATATGAGTTTTTACAATTAATTGCATTAAAAGTTAAAAAAATCTTTTTTGAAAAATATATAATGGGAAATGTGTGTTTGAATAAATCACCAATATCGCAGTAATGATCAAAATATAGTCACAAATAAACCTAATTAACACGTAAATATGACTAATAAAATATAATTCGTTCAACAAAGATATCTGATACAAGCTGGCAACACTTATTATTGACTGAATTTATATAGAAAGCTGATTTTTATTCCTTAAGTTAATGTTTATTACTATTATCTTAGCACGCCAACCATTTTGGAAATAAAGTGTTAAATAAATAAATATTTACTAGAACAAGTTGGTATCCGTTGTAAGTTTCCGCAAAGATGGACTATGTGAATGATGATAATGAGTAAGAAAAGAGTGATCAATGAAACGACGACTGATAGAGTCTTGCGCGTCTTGCGAAGACCTACGTCCAGCAGTGGACTGATATAGGTTGATGAATATGGTTGAATAGACAATTCTCTATGGAGCGTGGGCCACGACTAAAAAAATTGTCCAGATGTCGAGATGTTTTGAAAAAACTTTTTTTTATTTATCGTCGTAGTACTCCGAATTTTGAAGGCCCACAAAAATGCCTGTGATTGCGTTTAAATTAATTCAAATTCCATCTGTATAAGTTTAGTTATTCCTGAAAACTAGGTATGTAGTATTGTAAAAAAAAAACAGTTTTTCAGAAATATCTCGATTCCCACAGGTTGGATTTTTAAACAATCTAAGAATGAAGCTCAGTAAAGGAAGTTGCGAAGCAGTAAACGCAACCAAATCCATTTTTGTGGGCCTTCAGAAGAAATAAGATGTTAAATTTTTTTTTTCAGAATGTCTGGTTTTCTTCGGGACGGATTTTTTCGTAATTATAGTAAAATGTAAGCCCTTTTAAGCGTACTAAACAGCATCCATGAGGGACTATTTTTGTTGGGGGCCATTTTCCTTTGTATTTTAGGGAATTTTATACTTGACCACGTGAGTTTCGGTTTCGGTTTCGGTTTCGGCCGAAAGTGAAGCCATGGCCGAAATTTCGGTTTCGGTTTCGGTTTCGGCCGGAAAACCAGTTTCGGTCGGACTCTAACAGAAAGCTATTCATTATATGTTGGGTTTCTTCGGCACAGCAACGTGTAATTAGGCGTATTGGAGCGGGTCATTTTCGATAATTCTAAGTCTTGCGAAGACCTACGTCCAGCAGTGGACTGATATAGGTTGATGATGATGATGAAACTAAATTGCAAATATACAATAAACATTATTATAGCCTCATTTTTTATTTAGATTGTTTTTAATATAATCCTGCTTTCTATGTAGATGCGGTCTGTACAGAAAGCTATTCATTATATGTTGGGTTTCTTCGGCACAGCAACGTGTAATTAGGCGTATTGGAGCGGGTCATTTTCGATAATTCATAATGTATGTTAATTATGGAGGCCCCTGGCCCCGGGATAAAACGTGGGCAACGTAGTGCGAGAGCTCGGGGTGAAAATCTTATCGTTTAAGAAATGAAATGTATTGTACCAACATACATCATACATTCATGGGATAGTAATATAAACTTTTTATTATATGTATATATTTAATGGGTATTATTTTTATTCGAAAAATAATAACAATAAAAACTAGAAAGTTTTGACTAGGTACTGTCACTACTTTGTCGGATACCGCACCCTATAATTGAAGGAACGCATAGCTGCTATAAGCCCACTTACTGTTATGTTAACTTTTTAGTGATTTATTTGTTGGTATTCCTAAAAAATAAATATATGTGAAAATGTGTGCAAAATTATAAGAATATTGTCACCTTGGTCTCTCTGACTATCACCCTTCGGCCAGTGCTCATACTTTGTTACCTATAAATAAATAATAATTGGTAACAGAGTGAATTTCAAACAAATAAGTGATAGTTATGTGTTGTTATGATGAATTGAAAAATTGGGGTTGTAATAATAGTGCACAATGATTTTATTGAAGTAATTATAGTGTGTGATTTTATATCCACTAAGCACATGCTTATTTTGATCAAATTTTTATGTTCCCACGACATTTTTTGGTACTAACCAGAGTCGCCATGGATATGATAGACGGACAAACGAACAAATTCTTACCATAAGGATTACATGCATCATATCATTGCAACCCTAAAAAAATTAAAATATAAAGGTTTCTACATTCTATAAAGTAAGGATATTTCATAGCATCATCTTGTCCTTATCTAAACTAAACTACGGGAACTCAATAACTGATACAATACTTATAAGTATCTATTTTTGTTGAATAAAAACACGGAACAAACATCAATAGTTAAAATACGTTATAAAAGAAAAGAGTATAAAAACCACCTTTGAAATAAATTCATCCTCAGCCGAGCTCAACAGCATCTGCCAACTATCAAGTAACCCAACACACGCAATTAGCTGGATATTTTGATGCACAGTGCAGACTCGCACAGCACTTTTGTGTGTTTTTCACGGCACCAACGAGTCTCACTGAAAGCCCCAGGCTCCTAATTAGGCTGAAGTCGGACGTGCCAATTAATTCAAGTTTCACTCGGAAACTTTGCCGCGTCAATTAATTTCATAGTTAATTAGCAAGCGGCACAAAACCGCGTCTACGAAAGAAAGGCTAACGATGCCTGCCCGCGGCCGCCGACAATGCACCAATTATTACGCTTTTGTCAGCGCCCAGCGCATTCGACGGTATCATACGTGATGCTCCCTTGTATGAACTCATTTACGACAAACTATTTTTTTTTTCATCTGAGATAACCGGAAAACAGAATAAAAGTTAAGCAATCATAATTTCACTGGGTAGATCCTGTTGCAATAAAATTAAATAGAAGTAAGTATTATGTAGGCTTTGTCTTACATCTAGCAGTAATGGCCGGCATTGAGAAAAGGTTACAACACCCAAGAAGTATCGAGCTATAACTCTTCGCTAATAAAATTTAACCTCTGCTTAATATCTGGCGGTGCGATTCGTTGAAGAACCGAGCAAATTGACAGACAGTAAAATATTTTATTCGCGCAATAATTTCATTTGGATGAAAAACAAGACGCAGCGCTCCACAAATATATTTCACGTGAATTAACCTATTAAACTGCTTTGAGAGTAAACTTCGGTTCTGTTCTGGCTCGTAAAATCGTGCCGTTTTGGTGTCGTTAAAATCGTATCTCGTCTCGAATAAAACAAAGTCAGGGAATCGCACCTAAGTCCTCTAATGACCTGAAGTTGCCGACGGAAATTACTGCCGTTTTGAACAATCCTATAACAGTAAATTAAAAGTTATTTTATAATACATTTCATTAAAAGTAAATGTAAAATGGTGAAACTCAGAAATCCACTCTCAGTTGAGCACTAGGGTTCTTCTAGACGACGACTCGCGATCAATCATCTCGAGTCGCGGAACTCCTTGGTGTAGTCTTGAGTGCGAGCTCATGCTTGGGCCATAAACCGTTGGTCGTCTTGAGCTTAAATCAAGCGATCAGTACTAAGCATGCACTTGTCCAACATTCGTCGCGAGCTCTACCTCTCGCTTTGTTTTCCCGCGCCATGTCATTAGTGGAAAGCCGAAGTCAGGTCAAAGCCCAGCGAACCCAGACCCTCGATATTTTCGCGAGCATCGATTATTTTTAATGGCCCGCGACGGAGACACGCTCGTCCTAGTGCGCCTAGAAGTAATTTGATCGTAATGCCTGTCTGGGAGGTTTGAGAGCAAAAATAGATGTTAACTGAATTATGGAACACATAGAGTGACTTTATTGGAGGTTTGATGGAAAATTTAACATGTTTAAGGTACACAGAAATATTCTATATTTACAACATCACAGTACTGCGTCATTATAAACTTCTTCTTCTTCTTGCATGTCAATGGGCCAACAACCCTACATCAAGTTCGAGTAGAATTCCGCCACTTTAATTCCCTCTGTGGCGTTAATCATGCAATCTACAGTAAATCCTTATTTGAGTTCAAAAATGTTCCACTTTTCATTTCATTTCATTTATTTTTCTCTTTACACATGTACCCATGCTCTTAGTTATGTCAATATATACAATACGTAAACAAAATTTTATACAAGTAGGTATTTTTTGAATTTATTTTGAAATGATATAAAAACGTTATAAACTCTGTATACTATATACAGGGAGTTATTTATCGGAGCGGGAACGCATGGTGTCGCCACTTGCCCCGGGCTCAATCATTAAGGGATCATTAAAAGTCTGCAGTCAACCTGTTGGGCGTTCAACCGATGCCCTTTCTCCACTTTTATGCTATTCCTTTATAACGCATAGATGATATTTGCATTCGATTTAAATGAGAGTGCTGTGTGGATGACAAAGGATGATTTTAAATATTTTTTCTTAATATTTGCCTGTATTATGTCACGTATATTCAGTAGGTAACATGCAATCACAGAACTTAAATACAGAAAATCTTTATTTGTAAAATCTGCTAATGATAGAAATAGTAGTTCTTATAAATAAATAATGTTCATGGACATTTCACACATCACACTCTAGCCCCAAACTAAGCAGAGGAACTATGGGAACTAGATTGCTGATAGAATATTTACTACTTTTTTATAGCTTTCATTCAATTTTCAAAATATACTGAGCTTTTTTTTAAGAAAGCTTTTTTAAACGGTTTTATTTAGTTTTGTTTTATTTTTATTATTTATTTTTAACGTTTGATTTTGTTTGCATTCATCAACATCTGACTGAAATCATGCAAAGTTACGAGTATCAGTAGTGAAACTATAAGATTTCCATTGTAAAGCGATAAATGTACCGATCGGTTTCTACTGATAGTTAGTGCCGGGGCCGTGTCAGTGTGAAAAGAGTGGTGACAGCAGTTGCGGCGCGCCGACTCGACGCGGGCGGCAAGTAAATGAGGCGCAACGCTCACTGCTAACTAAACCAATCGCCCGTGCGGGCTGGCCAGACGGGCGGGTATTGATAGGAACGTGTAAATCAATTTACAAAATCAGTGTTGAAAAATTTGTGCGATATTGAATAACATTTGATAACAAATTGTATAGCAATAATAATTGAGAACCTTTTATTCCTCATTTGAAGTTTTAAGTTGGTACATTTAATTTTAATTTAACGAAGATGTTGGTTTGGTTCGTTTAGTCCTCAATTAAAGTTTTGTTAGGTGTTGGTACAATATGTTTTAATTTTACGAAGACGTAGGTACTTGGTTTAATGAGTAGGTATTTATTTTTATTTCTATCCAATGAAAGTTTATTTTTTTTATCTTTGTGACATAACACGACGCACTGATCTATAGCTAGATTGAGTTTAATAAACGCTTTGGAATAAAAGTTTTTTTTGTTTTTTTGTCACGTGTTTTAAAAAAATATATACGTTGACTTGTGAACCTGCTCCGTTTTTTTCGTCGGTTAAAAAGGATTATATTTGTGTAAGCGCTTTCATATTGAAAAGAGGTGTTTGTAACGCCCGTCTGTCGTGTCCATTTAGCATCATTTGCGGGAACTGCTTTTTAAACTTCATCTGTATTTAATGCGCCTTCAGAATCCTTTCGTCTGCTTGTTACTCGGAAACAATGCTTCGTGATTTTACGTGTCTTTGTTACAAAAAAATAACTATAGACATAATCAAAAAAATAAAAAACTGAAATTATTTCATACTAAAGCAGTCATTCGTTTTAAAATACTTATTACTTATTTTGGGACTAGAGTGTGATGTGGGAAATGTCGGTGAATATTTATATAATTTATTTATTTATACTAAACAACAAAAATATAAACAGGATTTGAAGTGTCTTAAAATTATGGGATTAAAAAGTGTTAAAAAGGTGTATAATGTGATTTTGCTTGTTATTTATTTTATGTGTAATTAAGCTTTTTTCATACATATTATTTTCAAACAAATTATTTGCCTTTCTTACTTTTTGACTTGTATGATAAGTAAATATTTGTTTATTCCTTTCAAATAATATTGAAGTGAAAACTTCTTTAGCGGCGCTTGGTGGGTAAAAACTTTCAAACTCGCGTCAGGGTCACGTGACGTTGATCGAAGCGTAAGATCGAGGGAAAGGGAGAGGAACTAGTATCTCCCACTCTTTCTACCGTGTCTGAGTGTGCTGACTCTGTTTAGGCGGCACAGGGCGCTTGCGCGAATGTGTCTGTGTCATTGTGATTGTCATTGTCATTATGACGTCTGTGGTTATATTTTTATGTGAAAACTTAGAAGTGAAAACACAACGTTAATATTGAAGTTTTCACTTCTGCCGGCACTCCCGGAGTGCTACCTTTTTTTTTTTATTTTAAAATACCTTTGGTACCTATACCTATTCGCATTTACAATACAAACACTGCCAATAAAGAATAAATACATGCAATTATTCAACTGCTCGGTTCTCCCGCAATTTACTTTCAAGAACAGCACAAGACATGTCGTGGTCAGTTTATCTATTCTGTAATTAATGGCTGCAATATCGAGCTGGTGGAAACAGGAAACCTGTTCCTCAGACATGCAACTGTTACACTTTCAACTAGGGTTAACGCGGTCTAGATAGCTTTAGGTGTTTGATACACCATCAATATTTTTTATTGACCTCTTCTCACGCTATACCTACTCTTTAGATACTATTTTTTTATCACAATAATAAAAACTTTATTGACAGGCGTCACAGCTCAGTTGGTAGCTCTGCCTTCCATGCTGAGGGTCGTGGGCTCGATCCCCACCTTTTTTTTTTTTTTTTTTTAGATAATTTATTTATTTATTTAATAAAAAGTATGATTTTAAATTAATTTATATCATATTATTTTATATTTATATTTTATTATTAAATTTAATATCATTTTAATTATTTATTTATTAAAACTTTAATATAAAAAAAATACAAAAAAATACAGTCAATCAAGCCTTTCAAGCTAATTACATCAACCTTCTATTACACTTACTTACATATAAATGACAGTGTATGCATATAATTATAAAATAACCGCTTCGGCATATAATTATAGCATCTGAAGCACCAATATTTTAATAACTGAATTTATATAAAAGAAACTGCTATCATATAATAACAATTCTATTTAATATACAGTCTTTCGCTTTATTTTAACCCAGAAACTTCAATATTCGTATATCGTACTCTCAGGGACGCACAACGAGGTGCGTCGTCGCCCTAATCCGTAACGGCTCCGTAACGAGTTCGTAACGAGTAGGTAACGAGTGGGTAACGTCGCCGGCTCGTTATCGCTAACGCTGCGGCCGCCTCATTACGCGATGCGACGCGATACAGCCACGATATATAACGTTTGTTCGTTATTCAGTTCCATCAGTTTAGGTTTTCAGAATATTATAACAATACTTAATAAATAATAATAGAAAACTTTATTCATGTACAAACTTACGACTTTTACAGTATTTAAAATATGTACATAGGTAGATATATATTAAATACCTAAGAAACCAAATTAGCAATAACGATCTATTTGAATGTACACATTTAAATGAAGTTAAAAAAAAATAGGAAAAAGAAAGCGAGTTATTCAAAAGCTTTACCAATAAAATTTAAATGTAAAAACAATAAAGCTAGTCTCAAATCTCTTCTCATCGGAATTCACTATTCACGAACGTAACAAAAAGAAACCTGGATGGAGCACACTTCAAACCAAAGAACCCTAATCGAAACGGAAAAACGATCGCGGATTGCCGTAAAAAGATCACCGCTAGGGTTGGCACCTTCCGGCTTTTTCAAAAAATTATTTAGCCGGAGAAGTCAAAGTCAAAAATGTCTTTATTTAATAAAATCACAGGATCATTTAAAATCGTTTTACATACTAGGTGAAAATCTTTAAAATTTCTTTTTTTTTTTAATTCTGTTTTTAGGTATATGTAGATATTTATTGAATTATATTATTATAGGTAAGTTGTAGGTCGTAACAGACTGATTATTTAAAAATATTTATATTAAGTAAAAACAAATTTATTTATTTTTTAAATATTGTGTTTTACTAGTTCAAATTACTTCAACTTCTAAATAAATATTGACGATAAAAATGAATTACTTAGTAATTTATTTACGTAAGAACATTTTTTTTTTATTATTAATATAAAAAAAAATTAAGGTGTTTAGTAACTGATTTTTGTTCCTGGATTCTAAACTTTTAAATTATACAAAGCAAAATATACAAAGTATATATACAAATTATACAAAGTACTTTAAGTAACTTTGTCAAAAATGATAAATCTAGATTCTGAAATTAAAATAAAAACATTATATTCCTGTCTTGACTTTTTCCGTATAAAAACCGCAGTCTATTTCTGTCAATACCCTGCTTTTTGCTGTCGCCTTTCCAGATGGTTAGATAACCCTAATCTTGAGCAATAAAAATGAGCCAACATTGTCAGCAATGATTCTAGAGGGGTAGAAGGGAGGGGGTGAACACGGTAAGGGCGGGCGGCATTTTTATACGCAATCGAGAAATACTCGAACGATCGAGACTCGATGACGATTGATTTGTTGGATTGAATTGAATCGGGGTGTTTTAAACCGACTTTATACAAAGAAGGTTTTCAATATAAGATAATTTTTGGTTGCGTTGTTTTTAAAACAAAAGACGGAGGTCAATTAAACTATTTTTTACGAGTAATCTCATAACATTTTTCTAGGTTTAGATCTCTCTTTATTAGTTTTTTTTTCATATCACATTTTTTTTCAAGATTTGACAAGTGGTTTTTGTGTTTATTCTTAATGATGTGTTTACAAGTTTTGCTTGGTTTAGGACTAGAACTTTTATTTCAAATGTTTTATGCCCAAAATAGAAAGTGTTCTAATTTATTAGAATAGTAAAAGCAATAGAAATACAAAATAATTTCTAAAGTTATTTTAATACATAGTCTAGATCTTAAAATTATATTATCTACTACAGATACTTGTAGATTTATTTACAATAAAAAAATTGTCGATGATGCAAATACATGTTAAATGAAAACCTTTAATTATTTTAACCCATTCTGAAATTTTAGAAGTTGAAACAAGTCAAATGAAAAAACGATCACCTTTTCTACCATATTTCAAAAATATTGAGAACTTTCAATGTCAAATGTGTAAGTACCAACTCGAGTTAAGATTTTCACGCCTCGGCCCACAGCCTGGAGTGACTGCTACAATATTCTGTGGTCGAGTCGAGACCGCAGAATATTATAGCAGTAACAAGCACTGACTCAGAACACAATCAACATGGTTTCACCATCATCATCATTATTCGGTATGTTCAATCTGTTACTTTTACAAACTGTATAAAGGTAAACTTAGTTTACCTATAGTAACCCTAGAATCGTCTAGTATATAAGACTAAGTAATGTATGTGATTTTACAGAATAAAGTTTAATTGATTCGATTTGAATGAGCAAAGCTTTTTTTCTTACTCTGTTTTTTATTTTGTGATGGATCTACATGATGTTTATCTAGCTCAACATATTTAAAAAACTAAACATTATTTAGTCTAGCTTTATTATAATATCAAGAAAGTGCGCGAAAAGTTTGTTACTTTTTCAGTAGTCTGCTACATTGCAATAAAATGTTGAAGTTTTTTCTAAGTCTAAGGACTTAATATTAAAAAATAATGTTTAGCATATAATAATAAGTTACTGTACATTTTTTTGTTAAATAAAACTTATTGTTGATGTTTTACGAGTTCCCATTACATTCGTGTGTACCTGTAAAATCTGATTTATGACAGATTGAGACATCAATAATGTCTCAAAAAAGTTTACTACGAACTTACTTGACGTGTGTGTGGGGTGGTGCAGCACCGAGCGTGTGCAGCGATAGCCTCTGAGCTCACTACCCACGACAACCACCGTGCAAGTGTCGACTACAAACTTTGTTCATCAATATCGTAACTGGGAAAGTTGGATGGTACTTTCGCGCGAATAGTTGAGTCAGACGTCGCGGCGTCGCGTCAGCAAGCCGACTGAACGAGGTCGGCTGTGGATGCGACGAGCGGCCTGCGCGACTGGGCGGCCTCTCCCTCCGCCCCGCCTCTGGCCCCGCCCACCCGCCACCACGCCCACCTGAATTAATAAAGGCGGCAAACACCGCCGGACACGCGGACAATGTCGCATTGTCCTGCGTCCAAAATAGTTTCAATTAGAATCGAGGCAAGGCACAAAAGCGCCCGCCGGCGGATCGTTCACGACGAAATTGACCGATGCGTCGGCGATTAGCGAAAACCCCACACAAATCAATGGTTAGCCGATCTGTTGTAAGTCGCAACATTGATTGCAAGAACATCTGTCAAATCAAAAGTTTTAATATCAGATCCTAGAACAGAAACTTTATGCTCATTAAGACTTTTTAGCGAAAACAAAGACTGTTAAAGCTTGTTAAAAACATCTTGTGTCAAATATTAGATCCCTATATTTATAAAACAAAATACATTTCTTTCTAACAAAAGTCACTTTTTCTTTATCTTCAACCTATTCCACGTAATTGCTGAATAAAAACCTAATCCAACGCAAACAACCCAACCTTCCGGATCCAATGAAAATAAAAATCATAGCAAAATAAAACATGTGTCCATTCCACAAATTCAGCTCAAGTGTGATTCTTGGCGCGTAATGTAAACTGTAATATTTCCTCAGCACCACCGGAGCGCATCTAACAGATTTACTGGAGTCTGAAGATGTCCACTTACGGATCACGGATCGGCGTCAGTCCATCGATGCGGACACCAATAATACGTTTAGATCCGTTTGCTTACAAGCCGAGGGGACTGAGTAAATACAATTTTAGAATATCGAGGTGGTGAAGCAAAGAACAAACGTTTCCTGCGCTTCTGTCTCAATAGTTTTGGGAAAGCGTGCCACTAGCTCTGCAAGCAATTTACTTTTAGATAGTAATTCTAGTAAAAGATTGTGATTTTATCTACAAATATGTGGTATATCTGCAGATACGTTACGTGCGGGTTGTTGTTTAGTTTATATGTTTAGTTTAGTGGTTGTCAGCCATTACACGAGTTCATGTGATTTGTGGTGTTTCCTTTATTATCCTTATAAATACAGAACAAAATAACAATCTTTTTGTGGAATTACTATTCAAAAAAAGAGAGCAAAAGAATTTACCAACGTGTTATACCAACGTATTTCTTTATGTAGATATCATCAAGCGAGACTACCGCTTTTCCAACATAAGTATTATCAAATACCTAAGCTCATCTAAGCTTTTGTAATAATTTTGTTGATTTATTTAAACTACGGAATCGCCACCAGCAATCGTTTATTTTATAACACAATAATTAGGACACAATAATTTTCGATAAAATGTACACTAATAACAATTGTTAAAAACGACATACGGTTTCTAAAGTTTTCAATAGATCTAAGCTACGTTTAGATAAATCATCTTGTTAATAAACCAAATCAAATATTAGGTTAACCAATAGTCTTCAGCTAGAGGCAAATCTACAGAAGATATTTTGGAATGATGGAAGCTTGTATAACATTCCAGAATACCAAGCATTACCGACTGGGTACCTATTGGTTACTTATCTACTGGCAAACATAGTTACTAGTAGTTAGGTAGTCAATACTGAAGCTCGCGAGTTTTTTTTTTAAATTATTTATTTACTGTTTACGACAATAAAGGTCTTTATAATAAAGATAATACACATACAAATCAAAGTAAGTGTACCTATCTCACAAAGATGACTTTACATGGCCTAGTGATATGTATCGTAGCTTCGATTCTCAGAGCAAATATTTGTGTGATGTGTGAATATTTATTTATAATTACATAAATATTTACTTGTATAACTTTACTCGATACCTTCATTATAGAAACTCCAAAAGTTGCAACTAAGTTTTTAACGCTTGATGATTAATTGATTTGTAGGTTTTACTCATTTTAACTGTCAATTTATATAATTATATCAATTAATATATACTATATATTAAATTGATACAAGTAATTATAATATATAAATATAATATATACGTGATTTTTAAAATTTAAATTATTTTACAGATGAGGATTAAATTAGAGACCGCTATCTGAAACTTCAATGAGTCCGACGAAACAATAATTTTCCGCTATTTGTAAAAAATGTAAGCTTAAAATACCGCAGTAGGTTTTATCCTGTACCTCTACCATGAGTTGTCACAGTAAAATCGCCTGACTTAACTACAGTAGTTACGTAAATATTAGTACATATTACGAATTTTAGTACCCAACTATCCGCTAGAGGCGCTGTACAAATCTTCATACATTTTTTTAACTACAGACGCTAGCGAGTATAGTATATATAGTATAGTAAAAACTCATGGTAGAGCTACTGATAACATTAAAGTCCCAGCAATTGAATGCTTGAGTAGTCACGTCGACTCGTAATTCCGATGAATTGTCTGAAATGCTAACACCGGTTGAGGTGGAGAGACGGTCACGTGCTCCAATATTTATTCTATCAATATTCAAACGTTTCAAATTGCCACGTTTTGTGCTGGTTAGGGTTGTATTTAGTTATTTGAAAATGAACACGTTTTAAACTGACATTATTAAATTCCTAATGTTTTTGCTAGTTTACATCATCGAGTCATATTTAATTCTTCATACAGAAGAATAAAGAGACTAAAAGTAAAAGATAAATTGGTACTTTATTCACAAAAAAACTTACGACTATACAGTATTTACAAAATGTACATTGTCATATAAAATACATAAGATAAAAAAATAAATTGTTTATTAAAACTAAAAATTTTAGAAAATTGATTATTTCGTCGTATTTAAAACAGTTTATCTTCGTAAACTTGAAAAAACTCAATATACGATTTATCAAGAATAAACACGACTAAACTATTGTTATTGAAATGTTTTTTTTAACCTTCTTCTTCGTGTCGATACTTTGAAACTCAAACAGTTTGTTTGCAATTAAGTACATAATAACAAATCAAACAAATAAACAAAACTACTAATATAATATTTGAAACTATCACGGTTTTGAACATAGTTTTCATTGTAAACGGGATATTTACCATGATTTGTGAGTTTGATTATTTCCCGATATTTCGGCACAGTTGCATGCGCCATGATCACGGGTCTTTGCAAGTAGATATTAAAGAAATATCGGGAAATAATCAAACTCACAAATCATGGTAAATATCCCGTTTACAATGAAAACTAAAACTACTAATGGTTGCAAAAAGGTCCCAATTCAGCATTTTTTCAAACATTATGTTCCCAAAACTTGGCCACTTTGGCCATTTCAGAAATGAAATATATTTAACCCAAAAATAAATCAATGAGAACCAAAAGTAGGAGTGAGATATCCCACGAAAGGTAAATAAATGTGACTTCAATTGCGGACATAAAGCCATCCTTACCTGAAAAAGAAAAGCCATCCCAAAGTGCGATCGTGTCAAACACGTTAATGCTTTAACGAGAGCGCTCAGTGGGTTTATTTTCTTCCATCACTGCTCACCGGAATGCTAACCATTCAAGCCTCGAAGTTACTACGAACCATCCAATTTAGCCAAGTGACTGCATTGTTTTTTAGTATTTCAGTATTCAGTATTTTATTGTTATCATTATGTACACAAGGTCCTAATAGTAAATACATAATGTACCCAAGTTTGGGTGTAGCAATTATTTATTTCACTGCAGAGGACAAATTTAGTAAATTAAGATTATGTGGAAAAGTTTTGGGGAAGACTTTTGCCTTGCAGTGGGACACAATAAAAAAGCAAAGCAAAGATCATACGAATATCAAAAAGAACCAAACCGCATGGTTTGGTTCATATATAAATAACGTTTAAAACACCCAGATTTATCTATCTTGTGTTCCTTATTGTTTTACTTCACAAAACTCTAACAAAGTTTTAGCAACCCAATTTTTGTTACAACTCCTTCGAATTGTAACAAAAATTGGGTCGTTCTAAATGGCCCGGAGCGATTGGTATTCAGCGACTATGCGATCGAACGGAAAATACACTTGTCATACATTTAACGTGGGCTTTTTAATATTTTTCCTGCGAAGGGGATGTCGCGATGTTTGAGCAAAGGTGGCTGATTGACTGATGCTCTAAATGTGTCGATTTTGGTGAAGACGAACGCAACTGAATACGTTTAAGTACGGGTGAAGGATATATACTTATTAGGTTTAGAAATAATTTATAAATTGCCGTCAAATTGTGGAATGCCTTACCTCATAATGTTCGGGCCAGTCCATCGCTAAACATCTTTAAGAGCAAAGTTAAAGAGCACTATTTGTCCCTTTGCTAACTGTTATTATGTATTTATATATATATATATATTTATTATGTGTATTATATAAAGTATTTGTGTATTTTATTGTATTGTATTTAGTATCTTAGTTAAGTATTATCTTCATTCTATTTTATGTTTATGTATGTACACAATCCTACCTCTATAGTCACCTCTCCCTAGCCTCAAAGGTTTGCTGGAAGAGAACTCTTCTTAGGGTTAAGCTCGCCTTTGTACATGTCATCTATTTCTGTCTTGTGTTTGTCTTATTTTGTGTGCAATAAAGAATAAAGAATAAAGAATAAATTGAGAGAATTAGGAACAGATAAATACAATAATGGATATAGGTTTGACTGTTATCACTTATCACACTATTATGTTGGAAATATTTTAAACATTTTATCGCCCAAGCTAAAGGTACACTTATTCTCTTTTCTTTTTAAAAATTAACAATTTATTTTCTATCTCCGTAGTACACTCAACATGAAAAACTAAATAAATAATATATTAAAATTGTAATTTTTTTATTAAAATATAAGTCAAAGTCAAAGTAAAAGTTCCGGGTTAGCCCACTGCTGGGTTGCTGCTGGCCTTTCTCTGCTCTTGCCATTCTATGGTCTTGGTCTATCCTCATCCATCTCACTGTACTGTACTCAATATACCCAAAATGTTTATCATATCCCAGAGGATCTCTTTACCTACAAGTCGGATGTCACGTCAGACGTCCAAAGATCGTTGCTTTCATAAAAATACACAACAAATGTATTCGAAACCTAATTCGTGGCGCTGCACGTCGCTCTTCGCCCGTCAAATTTACGTTCAGGGCTACCACTGACTAAACCATCAATATTATCAGGTACATATTTTGTTGTATCTAGAACGAATGAAAATGTACAGAAACATAATTATCTAATTACAAATAAAAAATAGTGTGGTACTCGGAGACTGCCGCGGTAAAGCTATTGCATAGCTTTTTTGCTGGATTACGCATGCGCAGTGTTAGGTTATTTTCGTTCGGTTTTTTCGTTACGGAATTTCTGGATTCGGTCTTCACGCTCAAGGCCCGCGGTAGAAGCTATGCAATAGCTTAAAAATAATAAGATATCTACGTATATAATGTACAATGAACGGCCTTATCGCTATATTTCTTCTTCAGATTAACAGCTTTAACAAAAGATACACAATTTAAGAGCACATTTTTTGTATAAAACATAGCCTATGGAGGAGAGTAAGGTGGAAAGTACGGTGACAAATATTTTGGTCTGTATAAAATCCTATAGAAGTTTTTCACGGACTTTTCACGCGCAATGCGTACGAAGTCGCGGCTAACAGCTTGTTCCGTATTCAATGATTTAAAATCTGCTTCCATCACCCCTGGCCAAAAGTCGGTTGCTCAGACAACGTCTTCGTTCGAGTGACAGTCGGCGACATATTTTATTCACGGCGCACCGCCGTAATTCCGTCGATGCAGATAAATTGTTTTACCGCGGGAGCCATGTTTCATGAATGGTAACAAAATACTCAGATAGAAGTGATACTCGTTAGATGCTTTGGTACAAAAAATATTACTTTTTAGGATTTTTTTATCAAAAACTTTCACAACATTCAATGCCTAGTACCTACTCTGAAATGTTTTAAAGTCGAGTATGTTTAAAACAAGAAAAGTAAGCTCAGCTCAATATTTTTTGATACTAATTCAAATATCTTAAGTTTTAGCGTTTTGGAAGCACGCTTCCTTCTTGTCTCATAAATATCTCATATAAATGATTGCTCTCAGCGATAAGGACGCCCATTGTGATGCCTATTACTAAGTACGTATTTAAGTTCTTTGTTTTATTTGTGTGTGGTAAACTATAAAGAGTTATCTGTCTATGTATAAATCGACTTTCAGATATTATTTTCAGTTTAGTTATTTTAGTGTTACCCAAATCCAAAAATAGATAAGTAGGTACCTACTGTAGTTAATTAACAGCTGAAATATAGTGATTGCATACTTGATGATTCTCTAACTTGAGTATTGAAACTTAGAGCTCAAGTTTATTTTCTAAGTAGGTACTTCTTAGTACAGTCAAGTCTTATGTTTTTACAAAGTTTTCAAATACTCTAAAATGAGTTTCCGTTCTATATCATGTATTGTCCGGTCTATGAATTTGGCGTTTGCATGATGAGCTCGTTTTTTATGCCCGAATAAAATTGTGTTAGCCACCGCCAGAGCGACGTGTGAACGCTGCCCGTGGATCCCAAGAAATTGTTTTTGGCTGCTCTGATATTTATGAAAGCTGGCATGTGAGTTTGAGTGAAGGGTACACGGTGGATTTAAGAATCCCCGGACGATCCAGGCATAATTCTTTGGTAATTTTTACTCTATTTTATTTTTTTATTAGATAAAAAGAAAAAAAAAGAAGAACAAGAAAGATTTTTTTTTTATTTGCCACATCTAACAATTTATACAACATAAGAAAAATGAAAAAAAACTATACAATAGATAGTACTAATACAATAAATTATGTAGAGTAAATACATAATCTCTGCCTCAGGATATGTTAGTCGATTAGCGACTGGCGCTGGTCTTCCGTGCTAGCCGTTCGGCCTAGAAAGCTCTTCGTAGTTTTTAAAAGCTACATTTAAAATTAAATTATGTTTACAATATCTTTATAAAACACTTATCAAATAAGCGAAGCCATTTAAAGATGTAGATTTTATTTTTATGTCCGAGAATAAATATTCACGGACGTTTCACACATCACACTCTAGTCCCAAAATAAAGGAACACAAGCAGAAGAATCAGACATTTCTTTATACTTACAGATCATCAGTAAATTGAATAGATAATTTCAAATTCACAAGGTGACAAGACAAGTGCTTGATTTCAATTAAAGGGTTATTTGAAGGGTTGCCAGACTGTATGCGGTACCGAAGTCGTCAATTCGTTGACATAGTTGTACCAACATGCTGCGCAGACTGCTATCAATATTTAATCAATATTTAATCTAATAGCCCAGTCATATTAGGTAAAAAAAGGGGTCAACCTCGGAATGAAAGATAATAAGCTGCAAATTGGTATGAACCTTTGTTTTGTCATTCTAAATGTTGTCTCAAAAGTCACAATCGTTATCGTGTCCGCGTCTCAAGATATTCAAGGTCAAAGGTCACAAAAATCGGTTTTTCGCGAATATCTGGCTTCCTATCGGTTAAATGAGATTTGCATTTATTATAAAAGTTGTAGGCTATAAAATTCCCTACAACTTTTGTTTAAACTTTTTTTTCATACGACCAACCGTTTTGAAGGTAGACCGCGAAGTGCACATCGTACAGTCATATACGGCCTAATGCAAGGTCAAGCGTGAGTTATGGTTATCAGTACGTTATAAAGTCAATTATTTACTTGGAAATTATAATTATTAAACAATGCCTATTATTTATGTACTAACTATTAATTATTTATATTTAATTAAAGTAAGTAACTTGATTATTTATATATAATTATTCATATTTAACTATTTAAGTATAAAATATTATTAATTCTGGATTATATATTTTAGTTTTATTTTAAGTTAACACGACATTATATATCTTTTCTTTAAAACGCGTAAATTTCTCAATACTTATATTCCTGGAAATACTTGTCCCTACCCTATGCCCTTTTCTATTCATTGCCGGGACAGATGTTCTATAGTATCCTAGTAAAAACCTTGTCTTCTAGTAAAAACAGAAAAATTAATTCAACGTGTCCAGAATGCTTGCGCAAGGTTCTGTTTTTATATTCCTGCACGCACACACATTACTCCCTACCTTAATAGCAAAAGTCTGTTAAAGATGAAAGCTCGTAGAAACCTTCACCTAGCGACCCTGCTTTTCGGTGTGGTGAATTACGAGAAGCCTTCTTATCTTTTTCATAAGTTGAAATGGGCGAAGGAGTATTCTCGCTTCGGGAAGAGAGAGTGTACTCATGTGTTTGTATCACCGAGACACAAGACTGCAGCGTTCCGTGGTTCTTTCAGGTTTGCGGCGTCTCGGTGTTGGAACGACTTGCCACCACCAATTCGTACTTTAAGAATAGTTGGCACTTTCAAACGCAAACTCAAGAAGCTACTATTGGCGTGCCAAATATCTACCTAACTTAGCTTACTTCTATAGGATCAGTGTGGACTGCACTGGTCCAACACGCCTACATGAATGTATTAAAGCCTGAAGCAGTCTTACCTTGTTCTTGCGTATTTTCTGCATACTTCTTGATCTTCCATTACTTGCTTGGCGCTTTTCCCCACGTTCTTCATTTTAGTAGGCATCCAACCATCCGTTTTTTATCTTCTCCACCTTCGTAGTAGTTTCACAGTCACGGTAAACAGGCTCCCACAGTTTGATTTGTAGTACATAGGTATCTGTTTCAATTAATCGCGCGTAACACCACCATAAACACAGTACAACCACACAGAAACACTTCCAGAGACGCGATGTGCACTTCGCGCTCTACCTTCAAAACGGTTGGTCGTATGAAAAAAAAGTTTAAACAAAAGTTGTAGGTAATTTTATAGCCTACAACTTTTATAATAAATGCAAATCTCATTTAACCGATAGGAAGCCAGATATTCGCGAAAAACCGATTTTTGTGACCTTTGACCTTGAATATCTTGAGACGCGGACACGATAACGATTGTGACTTTTGAGACAACATTTAGAATGACAAAATGAAGGTTCATACCAATTTGCAGCTTATTATCTTTCATTCCGAGGTGAAAGCCCTAATATGACTGGGCTATAAATGCAGCATTTCTAAGAATATAAACATATATAATAAATATTATTGTGAACATATATTATTTGTTCAAACTATGTGTCTAATTCATTGAATTTCACTAATTCAATTAAGTCTTTATAACCAATCTTAATCTAGTTTTACAATATTATTGTAGAGACACCAGTATCTAAGGATTGTTTTGTTTTTTAAGCATATATGGCTCATTAGCCAGAAAACTTTCATTATTATAATTAACAGCAAAACAAGTATGTCGATACTTATTATGCAAAATATTTTACTAATATAGTTTTGTTTTATTGATTTTTACTGTATTTAAACTGTATTTAACGAACAAGCAATTTAATAACGACTGATTTATTTTCAAGCAAAACAGCTCAAAACTCGAAAGCAAAATCACATCTAAAAAGCTCAAAACTCGAAAGCAAATCACCTTTGACCCGTCTCTGAGTTTCGCGGACGGATTATGATGTTTATACAGAAAATAATGCGCGGTTGTGGTATTCGGTGCAAATATTTGAAGACGTGTTCAAAGGGTGGCTTTTTGCGAAGGACCTTTGAGTCCGTGGTCTGCGGTCAGGTAACCCGATTACCGGCCCGGGCCCGTAGCTGGCTCTAATGTAGTTTCAGCTACAAACTTGGACTCCGCAACCAATGTTCAAAAAACAATACAGTAATATTAAATAAATTTCAAATAAACTGTATCTGTAAGGACTTTTAGGTATTTCGCATTTTTTTAATATTTAAAAATTATAGTAAAATCACGTAGGTACCTATTTTAAAATACCTTTTTCAAGAACAGTATAAAAATACAGCTACAGCATTATAAAAGCAAGAATATTCCTATTTTTATTTTTATAAAACGACCACTATTTCAAAATAAAATAAAGTTGATGGCATACAAAGTTAACATCTACTTTTACGGCTGACTGACAGTAAAATGTATCAAATAAAATTGTTATCCGTCAAAACATCCCATGCTGCTTTAACATGCGGAATGCAGGAATGCCTACACTTGCGTTGTCTACAGCGAGTTGCATTTACTGGAATAGACAAGAAATCATTTAAAAAAATAAATAACATAATCACCAACTTACTACCAGTTCTTATATATTAAAAATGTTAAAGAGATATATTATACGGGATTTTAACGCGTACCATATTATTATTATTCCCGAAGTTTCGGCTAAGTTGCAGTAGCCTCTTTACGAGTTCTGAGGGCTTAGTCCGAGCCTGCATTTTAAAACTCCCTACTCTCGAGCCGAGAGTCGTCTCTCGGATGTCCTTATATTTTTGTAAGAAGTAGAGAGAGATCCGAGAGCCGACTCTCGGCTCGAGAGTAGGGAGTTTTAAAATGCAAGCTCGGACTAAGCCCTCAGGTCGCAAGGGTTGAAAAAAATCTAAATTTTTTTATGTGTAGAGATTTTTTATGTGTTCTGAAAAATCAAACAAACAAACGGAACGCAAACAAGGTCGCGAGCATATTATATTTGTGTAATTATTTGTGTATCCTCTCTCTTTTATGAAATTTTATTTCTTTAACCTTGAAGTAGAAAATAAATGCCTTAAGCGTTGTTTTATGCACTACGTACTTATTGTTCATTAAAGTTTTCTTGTTCCCAATAAAATTTGATTTTTGGTTTTAATTGATATCTCAAACAGAGCCGCATCTAGTTAAAGAAATGATGTGTGTGCTGCTGACTTATTCAGGGACTAGCAAAGGCTTCACTCTACCTGCGGTTAGGTGTAACTTAACGAACCCTCACTGAATCTTTAATATAGTTTCATTTAATGTAAACTAGTTGCCAACTTTCGAGGGTTCATGTTTATTTTGAAAGGCTCAAACTTTTCCCCATAATACCGGTATAACCACACATCCATTAATATTTATACAACTAACAAGCATTTCTGATGGCACGTGACGTATGTATAAACCTAACAATAATTAATGAATTATTATAAGAAGCTTTACCTCTGTTTTGCTCATGTCTAATACGTTGACGTTATTTCAGTGGACCCTCGAACTGAAATCAACATTAAGATTAGATTGTGAATTCGAAATTTGTCAGTATACTGTAGAATTAGGATAGAGAGTGTCAATACACCATTAGAATCTCAACAGAACGAGTCGCCAAATAATAAGCAAGAGGCAGGTAATTCAAAGCGGAATTAATTCCATTACCAATACAAACATCTACCTCCAGGCCGCGCCGAGGCACCCTTCTTCGCAAATTAGATTTTGCATAAAGCCTATTTTAATTTGCGCCGTCTCTAAACATTGCCGCTCTTTAATGTTTGAGCGCAAACTGGAGGGCACCGGCGGCGGCGTCGGCCGGTTGACATTCGGCAACGCAAATATGTTCTTGCTGAGGTCGAGATAATAAGCTTAGCTCAAGCGCTGACCGAGGGCGGGTCCGCCCTGGCCCGCCTCGCTCTGTTATTAAATTCTTTTGTCGGCCACCACTGGTGAAATGCCCAGTTATTTACGTGCGGTCCGCGGGATCAACGTAGATATCTCGCTGTGTCTTTTGAACTCGCGTAATATGCAGGATAAAAGAGGATTGCTCAAATGTCTTTGTTTTCAAAAATGTTTTCAAAAATGTGAAGCTTGGGTCGACGATCCCTACATATTCTGAAACAATGCTCGTCTTACTCCTATGTTATAATTTTAATAATAATAAAATGGAGCAGAATTTATACAATGTAGCAGGTGTTTCAAATCCCATCACTCACCCGTCTCTATCACGATCCCGACAAGTACAATATTGCATGAAAACGCAACATAAAATAAGCTGCAAGCCGAACGCGTGGAAAAGCTCCCGCGCGGTTAGATATCTAAGCCCAGCTTCGTTGCGAGAACATTACTCTCCGTACAACAATAAAACTCATTAATTCGCTGGCGCGGTCGCGTTTCATAAATGTTTCACGTATTAATAAAATTAACAAAGCGGTAGTACGCGAGAGGGCTATTTCCCGACAAAGCGTTGGAGTGGAGTACAATGGAATCTAAAATAAATACGAGGACTTTAGCAAACAGAAACTCACAAAGCGTTCACCTGCGAGCCGCTGCTGGGTGCTATTGAAAATTAAGTGGGTGCAGAGTTCAATTAATGCCCGCAAGGCGTTCCAGTGTCGCAAAGTCTCGTATGTCCAGATCTGGCCCCCCTTTGTGAGCCAAAGGAGCACTGGACAGGACGTTCTAAACTTTTATTTCGTTTCTATCGCTTTGTACATCACGGCTACTTACCATCCTGTCGTGCGGATGGTTCGCTTTCAAGTACTTTCAAAGGAAGCTCAAATGTCATACAAAATGTAGAAGTAGGTACTTATTCTAAAAAATCCACAAACTCATTTTCCCTCTAATCCCTTCCTATCTAAAAACGTTTGTAGGGAACACCATCGGCGGCACCCTCTTGTTGGTAGATCTCTATCACAAAGATCGCGTTAAGTATGGTTCAGTCCGGTTCGTGTAAAACAGTCGCTTATCTCAAATTACTGTTTTACTGGATCTTTGCAAAACTGCTAAAAGTGGACCTTTTGTCCAGCTTAGTCGAGACTTTACCATTGGTTCTGATGCCCTAAAAATATAATATTTGTAAGATATACTTACATAAACTTTTTTGCATTCATTACTTTGCTGAAATTATGAAGATTTTTTACTTTATAACTAATAGTATGCTCCTACTTAGTTCGTAATAACATGACAATCTAATCTAATGATCATAAGACAACAATCAAAACCCATGCTTCAAATCAGCGGCTCAGATGAATGGGCACTTTCTATCGCAAACAAAGTTAGTAACTCAAGTGCGATTGTCACATTATCCAATAGTAGGGGGCGGAGAGCTTACCGATTGCTGGTAACCCTCAGCGGATTTTATTGCCATTCGTATTGTCGGCCAGAGATTTACTTTGACGTGTCGGAAATTCGTTTGACTCTTCGCTGCCATTTTCAAATGTCTATTTCGAATCTCGACTCTCGACCGCAGTGCTTTTTTTTCTTTTGTAAGGATTAGCGTCGAGCTGCTGTATGGGTGATTGGAACAGTAGCACTTGTTTACTTTTTATGCATAAGTCTGAGGAGAGAATAGACCTCTCAATTTCGGTAGTTCTTTCATAAAATATGACGCCAACATTGAATAAATATTTTAACGATTTTCATTTTTTTTTATTATACAAAGGTATTTGAAAACTTTAACCTTATGTATTAAGCTAGTTTTTTTACGGTCTATCTTATAAAAAGTTAGCGTTGACTTTACGTTATCATTACGTATGGTCTGCGCTAACTTTTTATAAGATAGACCGTAAAAATCTAGCTTCACACATAAACAAGCAATTCAAAAACTACAGAAAACTTAACACCTGCTACATCAAGTCTTTGTCTGCTACGAATTATGAGGAAAGGCGAAAATTTAAATACCAGTCGCTGTTTTACATGTAAGAGATGCACTTTGCATGTTATGTGGCGATAACGAGACAATGTGCGGTGTACCAACCGATAAACAAAAATGTTTAGCGTCGGCAACTAATTTAATTTAGCCAAGTTATTTGCAAATGATGCAGGTGAGTTTAGGTAATATTCTATGTAATATATACTCACGTTAAACGCATAACTTTGTATTTTTAGTAGCGGTTGTAAACTACTAATATATTCAGTTAGTAAACCTTTGCTATTTATACCTTATTACAAAATGGGAATTCCTCATTGTACATTAAATTATTATTTTTTTCTATTTCACTATCAAAAAACAAATTGAAAACTTGAAAAGGATCGTTTCTGTCGAAAACAAATTCAACATTATTAAAACAACAATCAATGGATTAATATAATAAACAGCAAACTGAAAAGACTCGCATTCGATTGATTGCCCCCGTCTAATTCACCCTTTATAAAAGGACCCATCAATTTAATGAAAATCCTTACAAAAAGGTGACACCTCCATACTATCTTCCATTTTTCTCACCGTGTGCCTGTTAGGGCGACACGTCGCCACAAAGGTGCAAAGGGAAAACTCAATTAAAACAAGCTCCGCCGCTCCACTCGACCGAATCACATTACCCGACGATTAAGCTCCATGCAGACTCTTTAGACGCATGCAAGTCAAATAGAGCATAAATTAGTTTCAAATGGGTTTGGCAATGTTTTTGTTTGAAATTGGACTTTCGGGTGCTTTTGTGCTGGAAAATCTAGTTCTGTGAGTTGCGTATTTATTGAGAGCTGCTCTATGCTATGGATGACCAGCATGTTGGAAGAGGCAAGTAAATACAATTTACTGTTTTTACACACGACTTCGTACGCGTTACAAGTTACGGCACGGCAGCGTTTACTTTATAAAATAAATTAATAAAAATATAAACTTAAATAAACCTTCAAAGTCGTTTTTAGAAACCTACATGTTTCTAAAAACTAAAGAATTTCCAAAATCGATCGAGTAATTTTTAAGTTAAATCGTAAGAAACAAAAGTTAGACAAGTATCCGCCTGCGCCTGTATGTTTTGTAGATAAGATTATTTTATGTGATTGGCTGGTCAAGAAGCTGGTAGAACTTTTTTTCTTTTATCAACCCGCAATATCTTGCCCTGCAAAAAAACCTTATCTAGAACAAGATAATAAAAAGCGTCACATCTCACAAAGCTTTCATTATGTCCACTTGACGGCCGAGGGGCGTAAATGACAACGTCGTGATCGTGACCAATGGCCGGCGCTGTGGGGAGGATACTTTGCTGATAAGAAGTCATGATAGCCACGACTCTCTTAAATTCTTGTAAGTTCGCTGGTGGAAACCCAGTAATGACCATTTACATGTTTTTGGATTTTGAGTACCCACAGAATTTTTGGTTCATAAAATCAAAACAAAAAAATATGCACCTGAAGATTACAGTATCAATAAAAATGTCATGACAACTACTCTAGACTCTAGAGTAGTCAGCATTTAGTATCTGTGAACTAATGGACAGTAGTAAAACATTTTTTTCACTAGAATCACATACCAAACCAGATTTGGCGAGTACCTAGCTAACGATATTGAGTGGACAAAAAAGTGCCAAAAAATTATATACAAAAAATGTGCCATGAACCTAGTTAGAAGGACATGATAATATATTTTTGTGAAGAGAGTGCGTACCAAACTGAGTTTTAGGTTAAATTTCAAAATGCAAAGGAAATTATTCGGGCAGCAGCGCCTCGATGGGTAATTCGTTTTTAAGTTGGCTCATTATTTAATTGGGCGTCTACGGCGATGGGCCGCGTGCTTTTTACGATAATAATAAAGACTTTATACAAGTTTTGTTGGTTTTGTCACTGCGGGTAGCTTCATTATCTAGCACAACCTCAACTGTTTACGTCTCAATTATTTAAATGTTTTATTTTCATAGCTGATAGGAATGTGAACGGTGCTATCATGCACGCACATAATATGTCACATGCTGTGATATTATTCAATATCAAACCAAATTGTTATAATACTAATAATGTGAATATCTACTGTTTTTCTGGTGACTTAATTCTGTTCGTTTTCTGAAACAATTTACTGCTACATTTCTTTTAAATCGCTATTTAAATGTATTGACATTTAAGAAGCTATGTAAGTGAAATGAATTTTAAAATGACATAAAAACGTAACGGTAGAATATGCCTACCTTTTTGAGTTAATTTATGTATAAGTTGAAAGCTCTTAAAGCTGCTGTTCTTACCTACAAAACAAATAAAACAGCAAGTACCTCACTTCAAACTCGAGATGTATCGCGCACTCGCTTTACGCATATTTAATTACAAGACTGTAGGCAATTAAACAGTTTCTAGGCCGATTCAGTTTACGACTTACCAGGCAGAAGGTTTTGAAGGCTTTTCAGAGCCGCAATCAGTTTTACGACGCTTTTTGACAGAAACTTATTGAAGTCAGAATCGTGCGCAAATTCAAAGTAGGCGCATAAAATTCTGCTAAGAAAACATAAGCTAAGAAACACAAGATATCAAATTAAACAGACTACTAAATTACCACAAATTAAGTATTTGAGCTTTACTATCGTCTGCGCTACTAATCTTTATTTATTTTTATTACCAAGCTACATACATTGTTACGAAAAAATGTGATACATAGTTTACGCAATCGGCTTTCAACTAGGTGTCTGAGTATATTCGAGTCTTTAATATTTCGACACATTAATTTTTTTCAAGTCCGCTCTTGACAGTAAAAGATAAATAATAGTAATCGCTCACCACCAGTCCCATCAGTCTCGTCAACAGCCTCGTTCACATAAATAAATATAGCTCAAAGCTAAACACACCCCTCTAAAGACATTATTCACCACCAACATCCCTCAAGACTCCACAACCTTGTTCTGTGCCACTTTTAATAGCGCACCGTGCACCGAATGTAAATCTCCTGCCACATTCTCGCCAACAGTTGCGAACAGGGAATATAAAACAAGTGGTAGCTCCTATTACAAATCAAATCAAATATTTCTTTATTCAATAAAATCACAAGGATCATTGAGAATTGTCTTACATACTAGGTGATTCTAGGTGCCAGTTCCACGTGACCAGATCCTAGAGGAACGGGCAAGAAACTTACGGCCTGGTTCCTAGTTTTTTTATGATCCTTCTTACAAATAATTACCATTAAACTAAATTAAGTACTGAAGTTCCAGTGCGGTGTCAATTTAACTTAGTAATAATATACAGTCATGTCAGGGTCATACTGAGTTACGTACTGAGTTACTACTTGTACATATCTTACTAGAAGATTCCACTTAGGTACTTCGTAACTTTACTTAAGTTAGTTAAAGTGTACCTATTTGCCGCATCCATGGTAGAACAAAAAACGTGTTAAATCCTCCATGGCTGGCAACACCTGACTATTTACGTAACTGCGTCTCCACAATTCCCCGCAATTTTATAACTTTCCAAACTTTACGCAAAATTGCCGCAGTTGGTAAAATAATTTCTCTAAATACCACCTAACTCTTGAATTCAAAGTAAAACACGTTCATCGGTAAAATACATTTATTTTACAACAAAATAATAAATTGTTTTTACATCATTACCTATATAAAATACTTATATCTAGCTTAATTCACACATATAACTCTCGTACCGTCCATATTATCAAATTATTTTTTTAAAGTTTCTTTGACACTAGAATTAACAGCAATAATTTCAACATCACATTATCATAGCACCATTTATTTACCATTTATACCCGTGCTTATTTTATATAAATACAAGTACAAGCTAAATTAATCCATTACATACAAGTTTAGTCATTTTTAGTTGCACCTTCCTTGAAAGAAATAACATCTAATAAATTATTATAAATTAGGTACAGTCACGAGTTTTAATTTGGGACCCACCTAAGGTTGAATATCGTGTGGCAAACTGACGTTATTTAGTGCTAATATTCTAACGTATGTCATACGTCATACTGAAGTTTCGACCTTATTGCATTATGAATGTTCTAACAACATTTAATGGAAAAGGGTCCCAAATTAATGCTCGTGACTGTACCTATAATTGTATATTTTACCAACATTTCTAACTTATACACATTTTTTGTTTGAAAAAAACGTACAAGTACAAGTATGCTAGTTACAAAATACAATAAAAACGGTAAGAACTAGGCCTGTGTCTTGACCGTTCTTCTCGGCTTTGTATAAGAAGAAGTGGCACTTTGAATCAGCTAGTAGATAACTAGATTTTAATTTTAATTATTTTACTGTATAAAGAATACTGACATAAACTTTAAAATATTAAAAAAGCTATTGTATATATTCGAGAGTTATAACAAGTAACAATAGATTCAAATAACTAAAAAGTCTAGATTACATTTTAGGTACTTACAGTAATTTGTTAAGTAAAATACTGTTATGTTAAATAAGTGCTGCCTACAACAAAAATATGGGAACTATTCTAATACACAAAATAAAACTTAAAAGAATCCCAAATAAATTTCTTACAACTTGTTACCGATAAAAACTATTGATTTTCCTATATTTGTGAATAAGTTTAATATTTTTGCAAAACATTTATTATAATTACAGACATCGACGTGCATATTAAAAAAAAATAAAGAGTTGGTCCCTTTTAAGAATAAAATACTGTGTCAAAAAATATACTTTACACTTTTAATTTATATTTACACCAAAACAAATTTAAAAATCACAGTTCATTTCCAAGACCTCATTTAGGAATGATCTACGGAAGATTTCATTATTTTATCAATTATTTTCATAATACTTATTTTTTTACCAAATAAATATAATAATACACACAATAAGTACTTACATTATTTACATAACATTTTGTAATTATATTATCTAATCATTTATCTTGTATTAGAAGATTATCTAAGTCAGTTTAAGTATATAATCACATAATAACACTAAAACATCACGATTGTTATTTCAATCACAAAATATTGGTCCTAACTCTAGTACCTACCATAACTCACTTTATTTTATTTCTGAAGAAGCTGCAACCGTTTCAACCTGGAAGAAACCGATACAAATAAGTAAATGCATATTTTCTCATAATATATAATATAATTTAAAATACTTATTATTTATATTATTTATTATTATTCTTATTTATTATATTATTAAAACTGTTTTTGATAAATGAACGCAACCTCGCCGATAGCCTAACATTTAAATAAAAGCAAATAAACAATGCGAGCATGTGACGGTTGCTAAGAGTTAATATTAGGCGTTCATCTATTTTATAAAAATCAGGTAGTTTTTGCGTTAAATAGTAACAAAGATACATACATCCACACAGTCATTCAAACGTTCGCCCAAATAGGAAGTAGGATTTTAACCTTTTTATGAAAAGAATCAAACATAATAATAATAATAATAATAAATAATAAACATCTTTATGTTACCATCAAGTTTTCGCGTGAAAGAGTAACATCTACAAATCGTACTTACTTAGATAGGATAGAAGGAAAATAAGTTTTTATTTCCATAATAAAATTAAACATCTGTCTTATTACCACATTATCATCATTAATCTATATCAGTCCACCGCTGGACGTAGGTCTCTCCCAAGACGCGCCACTGAGCCCGGTCTTAGACTCTTCTCATCCAGTTTCTGCCTTACCTTATCAACGCTGCCCAACATAAGTGGTGCAGCAGTGTGTCGAGATTCATTTCTGGTTCTCCCGCGTCTCGCCGCGCCGCTGTTCTCGTGAGCCTCGCTCGGTAACCATTTATGGACGCACGGTGTAAATAACTCTGCGTCCAACAAAATAGAGGACTTTTTGTCGAAACACCATCCCACTAGAGCACCCACAGTCAATGTGGCTAGTAATCCCATTGGAGCTATCCAATGGTAAGATATGCGGAAGAGTGGAAAAATCGTTTCTGGGTCCTGTTGAAATAATGTTTGACTATGACTACCGAATAAGTATGCATTATTTTTCGGCGATCTTGCCAACTTGTTACTGAACAATGTAAGGTTTGCTATCTTATAAAAAGTTAGCGTTGACTTTATGTCATCATTACGTATGGTAATCAGTACTTCAAGTCTGCGCTAACTTTTTATAAGATAGACCGTTGGTGTATTTCTTACAATTTACTTATTATACAGAGAGCTACCAGTATGCAAGGTAACACTTACCTCATCATCATCATCAACCTATATCAGTCTACTGCTGGACGAAGATCTTTTCAGACCTAGTTGCCTCATGAAATGTAATCATGTAACAGACTAAAAGGTTACAATCATATCATTGACTCTTTAGAACTTTGATGACTCAGTTCAGGACCTTTGACAAAGACATACCTACTTAGAATATTTATTTCGCTTTGTTAACCTTTTTTCAAAATTTGATAAAATTCAAGTTTTTAGTGTAGACCGGTAAAATTTATTTTATTTATTTATTGAAGCAACCAACAGCTACAATAATATAGCTAAGTTAGCATAAGCATTTGTATAGAACAGCCAATAACAGGTCTCTCTAAATATATGTATATATTTCTATATCTAAACAGGTTTTGAAAAAAGATTAATAGAAAGAAAATTACTCACCAAATCCAGATTAACATAAGTGGCATTAGCAGCGCACTCCATAGTGATATTCAGTGGGGCTGATCTCAGTCCCTTGGCCGCAGCAGCTTGAAAAAAGATTAATAGAAAGAAAATTACTCACCAAATCCAGATTAACATAAGTAGCATTAGCAGCGCACTCCATAGTGATGTTCAGTGGGGCTGATCTCAGTCCCTTGGCTGCTGCAGCTTGTGTCCCTAGCGACAAGCTCCCCGCGATGATGGCCCCCGCGACGCCCCCCGCGATGGCTCCCCGCGGCCCCACCCACCAGCACGCCATGCCCAGAGTGAAGATCCCACAGGTGGCACTCGCTGCTATAGCTGATAGTGCTGTTGCTACACCTGGAAAATATATATTGATTGATAAGAAATGATATGGTTGTGGTATGCTGGATTCTTAAAAAATGGAATTGTAGCTGGAACTCAAAATTAGAACTACCTAATATGTCCTATCTTGTTTTATATCTAGCTACTTACTAATTTTGATATTGAAAAATTGGCGTTCCTAAATGTATTAAGTGCTTATTTAGATATTTTGGTGAATACTTAGAACAGAATAAGATAAAGAGATATTTCAGTTATTACATTACACAAAAACTATTTCGAAAAAGTTTTACTCGAACGAGTCTCAAAAAGTAAAACGCAAAACGATATTTTGACCCAAAAATTTAGATTTCAAATTATTGATCAAATTTAGACCATAGAAAGCTTGCCTGTTAATTATCGAGACTCGTTCGAGTAAACTCAGACTACGAGCTCTAATACCCAATATTAATTAATATGATTTCTTATTTAATTTATTTACCAAGTACACCTCCCAGTTTCTGAACAACGATGAGCATGACAAGTGAAATGACAGCTAGTAACGCAGTCATGGACCTCGCGAGGATGCCTTCCGTCATCGGCTTCAGATGGATCTTCAGCCAGCCGTGAAGCAGATCCTCCACCACCACCAACGCACACGCGTTCAGTACTGCTGATAGCGAACTGTTGGACAAAACATTAGAAGTTAGAAAAATAACATATACCTACCTACCTAACAAAAGTTTTTTTAATTGCTACATCACATGTTAGTTGAGTATTAAGAATGTAGAATTGCTGTAGATACGAAAAAAACTTAAGTTGTTTTTTTGATGGAAGTAGCCTTAATAGAATAAGAAAAAGACAAAAACACGTGTCTATTACTAAATCAATATGCTCAGCAAAAGTAATCTAAAAATACGTTATTACATACAGTCTTAGGAGACCCAGATTTAATTTATAAAAAGTACTAAAACGGAAGCTCTTCTTGATTATCATCATTTGTTATAATAATTTAAATAGAAGGGAGATCTTTGCACAGTGGAAAAGCATAATTACAAATTACAGTATTACCTAAGACCAGCTCCAAAAACTCCAGCTAGAAAGACCCCAGCCAGTCCCGGGAGGTGCTGAACTCTGGACACGTAGGTGACGAAGGCGGGCAGCAGACGGTCGTCGACCAGTGGCTTGCCCCCCGGGTGGCAGCCCCCCGTTACCCAGGCGGCCCACGCGCCCAGCCCGCACCACACGCACAGAGATATCGCGAGGATAGCCCCGATGCAGAATATACCCAGGGCACTGGAAATTATGTTTTTTCATATAATATTTGAAACTATCACGGTTTTGAACATAGTTTTCATTATAAACGGGATATTTTCCAGTTCGACAGTCCGTGATCATGGCGCATGCAACTGTGTCGAAATATCGGGAAATAATCAAACTCACAAATCATGGTAAATATCCCGTTTATAATGAAAACTATGTTTTTTCATTTTTTTTAAGTTTGGAAAAGACCTTTACCTGGCAGTGGGACATGATATAGGACACGATGTAACTGAGTACTGAGCGCTGATATAATAATATATATTTTTTTGTTAATCTATCCCAGACAAAAAAAATATCAGTGTTCATTACATGTTTCTTCTTTGTGGCGATCGAATGCACAACCCACAGAGCTACTACAAACTAAGTTACTGCCTGAAAATTTAATAAACTATTACTTACATACATATTTTTTTTTGGAAATAAATACATATAATACATAGAAACACCCAGACACAGAACAAATATTTAAATTCAACACAAACAAAAAAACATTATTTTTTTATTGCTATTCAGCGCGGCAATGCAGTATCATGGGAATGATTCCGATTGATACTGATTTGTAACAGTTGAGCTATCGATAGATCTTTGCAACGGTCTGTAGTTAGCTCAACTTTTTCTTATGTATTTTATTTATACCTATGTACATTTTGTAAATACTGTAATAGTCGTAAGTTTGTTTGTGAATAAATAATTAAATTCTACCCAGACAGTTATCTGAGTATCTTTAGCAAATAATCTCAAGAACATCATAAAAGTATATCAAAATATTTATAATGCTGCTTTATATTATATTTTCTTAAGATTATATATATGTATAAGTATGTAAATAAGTTATTACAAGATCAGTACATACCAAATAGCCTTTTTCTTAGTAGGAAGTGATATATATCGTTGCACCATGGTTTGGTTGACTGAGTTGAAACACGTCCAGTAAAGAAATCCTCCAACAACAGCCCCCCAGCCAGTTTGTCTCTCGTAGGGGGAAAAATCCCAACTATGAAAATCGGAACAAAACAACAGAAATTTTAATAGAAAGAAAGAAAGAAAGAAAAATCATTTATGGTAGGTTCTTATACAATAGAGCAGGGGTCACCAAAGGGCGGACCGCGGTCCGCATGCGGACCGCCGACCCGTTGTATACGGACCGAAAAATATATCCCACACAGTATATTTGTTGACGTTAATTCGAAAAATTCCGGGCGAAGTAACGAGTAATGTCAATAGTTTGCACAAATTCCACTCCAAACATCAAACAGATAATCAACAATAAAAAATGACTCTTTTCTCATAGATATGTTAATAATAATACTTTTTGTTCAATAAATATTTTTTTTTATAAAATGTGCGGACCGCGAAGGTCATTTTATTTCTTAAAATGGACCCCGAGCGAAATTAATTGGTGACCCCTGCAATAGAGTATTATTTAACTAAAGTACATTTAAAATATACATAATATTATAAGGACGTGTGATGGGTATTTTCTTTGTCCAATTCCCAACCGTAGTATACTGAGGCAATGGGGGTATGCTCAGCTATACTTATCCTATTAATCCTGCTATACTTCCTACTAATATTATAAATGCGAAAGTTTTTATAGATGGATGTGTGGATGTATGTATGTATAGATGTATGTTTGAAACTCACAGCAAAAACTCTGATATACAATGGGCGGCCTTATCACTAAAAAGTGAACTCCAGACAACGTTCAACGAAAAGATATTAAAATTTAAATGGGGCATTGCTGATCGTGTGCTAAATGAATGCGATACTTCTACATACTAAAACATAAAAAATATTGTATAGGCGACAAGGAAAGTGGTTTACCACTTTTGATGACATCTCCCAGTAACATAATTATTCGCTAAGGATTACAGATTGACAGATTCTGAGGTAGCAGTTATTATCTGTCAAGCGAAAATAGCCCTTGATGTTTTGTACGTGCAAATGATATTCAGTCTTAGAGTGGTAAACCAATTTCATTGTCGCCTATACATACTAAATAATTAAAACTAAAAAACTATTATAGTTCATTAAACTACTATTAAACTATTAAAAAATACAGGTATAGGTATTTTTTGATTTTTTTAATAGTTTATAATGATATAACTAACTTTGAAAGTTCTAATCTCCCAGATTCGTTGGCAATGTTTAATACATTTTTGACGCCTCCAACAGCCAAGGTACCCGCGATGGAAACCAGTAAAACTCCAATAAACATGACTCCAGTCTGCACAGAGTCTGTCCACACCACTGCTCGTAAACCACCCTGGAAATATGATTAAATACGATAAAAAAAACCGGCCAAGTGCGAGTCGGACCCACGCACATAGGGTTTCAAACAAGAACGTTTTTGATTTAATAATTTTTTTAGTAGTTTTGTTGAATTAGTAACACTACAACATACATAGATTACTAAGACAAAAAAGGCACACAGCTCAGTTCGCTTTTTGGGCTCTGCCTTTCGTACTGTGGGTCATGAATTCGATTCTCATCCGACTAACATTTAATTTTGTGTAAACAGTGATGTTGTTCTGAGTCTGGATGTTACTTAGTAGGTTATATTATTATAACTTGTTACGATCTCATGGATCTGCCTCCTAAAACACTAGACTGGCTTGGGAACCTGAACATTGACTTATAACTATACTTAGATTTAGAGTAGTTTTAGTAATCAATAAATATTTTAAATAATTAGATCAACAACGCCTGTCATACGATTAAATAAATACTTAGTAGGTGTTTACAAAATAAAATATATTATGTCTTTGCTACCAATATAGTACCCACAGTACAAGCTATTCTTAATAACAAAAATAAAAAAAAAATACTCACTAATACTGTATAGAGACCGCATATTGATACCATGACACCACCAACACCGAATACATTGAAACCAGTCACTAGAAAAAAAAACAAAAACAAACATGAAACCTTTTTTTTTTTAAATATTGATATAATTGTGCATTAAGCTCGCCTAAGTACAATATATTTTATGTGCAATAAAGAATTAAGTAAAGTTAAGTTTAAGTTTTTTAGTATTGTATTCTATAATGGATAAGTATTTACGATTGTCATTATTTTGTCATTACAAATAAAATATTACTTACTGGATATAATGATGGTAGTCGTACCGATACTTACATTGATTAAATGCTAATGCTGGAACGTAGACCACCATCGGTAAAAACAACACCTGGAAAAGAAGAAATGTAACTGACAAACAAGAGTCGAAACTATGAGAAGAGTCGAAAACCGGGCTCTGTGGTGCGTCTTGGGAGAGACCTACGTCCAGCTGTGGACTGATATTGGTCGATAATAATAATAAATAAGGCGTTGTTACTAGATCTAAGATTTGACCCCTAGTACTCAATAATGTTGTGGATATCTAAGGTATTGGACGAGCATTCATTAGTAACATGTATCTCTATCGAAATTCGTCTCGACATAGCCTTTTTTCATCATGGATATCTACTGCATGTCATAACAGTAGATTATGACTGACTTAAACTGACTAAAACCTCACAATTGTCGGCCACTTTAGCCAGGTGCCTACTAGGTGTACTATAGCAGGTTTGCATTCGTTATCTCTATATTTTTTAATTCTTAAGAGTAAATAATTACTTACTTTAAACAATGTCTTGCTATAGCCTAAGCTGAAGCTAACGCTGGATTTATATCATTAAAAGACGACTACCACTTGATCGCAATAAGGCCGGCGCAGATCAGGACGGCATGGCAAGGGATTTTAATTTTTACTAATGGACATTCAACCGTACTGTTACAAAAATACGACATAAATTGCTATGCTTTAAAATGATGCCGTGGCATTGAACGTGAACCCGAACGGCATCATTTTAAAGCATAGCAATTTATGTCGTATTTCTGTAACAGTATGGTTGAATGTCCATTAGTAAAACTTTAAAATCCCTTGCCATGCCGTCCCGGTCTGCGCCGGCCATTAATGTTCATCTTATACCTAAACTTATAACGGTCAAGGAAGTCAAAGTCCAGTAGGTAAACAATTCTATGATGTTCAATTGACCAATTCAATAAAGACAATGTTTACATTCATGACAGGCGTCACAGCTCAGTTGGTAGCTCTGCCTTCCATACTGTGGGAAGTGGGTTCGATTCCAACCCAGATCAAATGTTTGTGTGATGAATATAAATATTTGTTGTGTCTGGGTGTTCTTTGTATTCTATGTATGTATTTAGAAAAAAATGTTACAAGTATTCTATCAGCAATCTGGTTCCCATAGTACAAGCTTTGCTTAGTTTGGGACTAGATTGTGATGTGTGATTATTTACTTATTCATAACATGCTTATAGTTATTTTAACGTTCAAACTATTCATTAGCAGTACAAATTATTTATTTATGATGTAGAAAGATATGAACTACTAATTTGTTTTTTTTACGCCGCGCGTAACCATGTCGCAATGATTAGAACCAGCATCTAATTATTACATACATATTTGAAATGCCCCAACAAGTTAAAAAATACAACGCAATTATTCAACACTAGTAGTACGCCCCGGCTTCGCACGGGTAGCCTATATAAAAAATATCATTATAATCGGTCCAGTAGTTTCGGAGCCTATTCGATGCCAACAAACAATCAAATCTTTCCTCTTTATAATATTAGTTTAGATATATATAATTAATATATATATAATATATATAATAATATTACATATATATATAATATAGTTTAGAAAAACAAATCGAAAAGCCAATCTCTAAATTTTTTCGACGTGACTCATAAATGTACCTACTTAAAAATACATAGTCTTGTATAATAGAAGTTTATCTACGGAAATAAATAATTTACGTAAATTTATCAAAAACGGACGGAACGGAATAATAATAATCGGACAATAATCAAACTCACAAATCAATAGGTATCTCATATAAAAAACAGTGATAAACTTGTACTTCATATTTCCAACACAAAACTTAGGTACACATAACTTTTATTATGTCTTAGATATGAAGATTCCCATAACACTCATTAAAACATAATAATCTAGTTACCAAGACGCATGCTATCATAATTTTCCTGCTAACTGTATTTGAATCGCTTACGTCAATTGATGTTGATTTTCTCTATAAATGAACGAACAATGTGATCAAAGTCCACCTTTGTACAGTCTACATAGAAAATGCTAAAGCAATTTGTACTCTACCCTAAGATAATACGACTTAGAAATGAAAAAATGATTTGTTGAAGCGAATGACCGCTAGTGGAACTGATTGAAATTGCTGATTTTACACTACTATGCACCTTATGATATGACGTAGTCACAAGAGCCGTTTCATTTTTACTGACATTAAAAAATAAACTTTCGGATAAAACCCATCAAGATAGTTACAATGTTTTTAGTATGGGGTTCCGTCTATTTGATGCATATAAATTAAACAAACTTATAGTTTTTTTTTCTCAAGGTTTGGGGTTTTTAAAGGGGCAGTCGTGGCTAAATCCAAAACCACGAGAGTTAAAGAAAAATATATCAGAAGTTATGCCGTCGATTTATAAAAAACATTATCTGCTTATTTAGTTTGTTCTTAATGTTTTATTTTTGGCGGAACGATGCTGATTGATGAATGATTAAAATAAGACACCCTGTATACATAGTATTATATCAAACAAATCTAGAAAGGTTGATAAGAGACTTACAAATCTAAAATTGTCATTTTTACAACCCGATGACTGGTAGTTTAGGATATAACACCTATCTTGTAGCTAACATCAACTTTATCAAAGGCCAGTAAGCCGCTTTATCTGAACCTAATCAAATGTCAAGATTGCAATGATTATTGATTTGGCAAATGGAGGTACAGTCAGCATCTAAAGTAACTGCTACAAAAGTACTACAAAAACTATAGATTTTGATAGCATACTTTTTTTATAAGGAGTTTCTACCTACCTTCCTACATCACAAATAATCACACACAATACAAATGATTTAAGCAAAACAATAGGTATGTAATAAATGATCTTACCTCATCAAGCAAAAACAGGATTGACGCCACGGCCCGAACATGTCGGTTAAACCGTAACTCTAGATACTGAAACAAAAACAAGATTTATTCAACTAGGATAATATTACTTAGCCAATGTTTGAATTTACATTATTTAGATTAGATGATTAGTTTTTTTATTTTTCATATTAAAATGTTTAAATGTGTAATTTCATAGTAAAATGCACGTAGCAAAATCACGAAGATGGGTGAAGAGAGAGTGATTGAGTGGGTTCGAATCCTATTTGACTCAACTTTTGCGATATTATTATCATTATAGATGTTCGAATCTCGAGATAAAAGTACCTACCCCAAAAGATATTTTATCCAAATCGAACTTCACGTTGTAATTACTAGTTCGATTTCGATTACATTTTTGGGATATTTTTAAGGGTTTTTTTTTATTTTTTTGAATAGTCGGGATATTTGATTTCCAACCACGTTGCAACCATTAGTTAATCTGAACGAAAATAGAACACGAAGAGACTTCAAATCCATAAATTTCCAAGATAAACAATTAATATTTACCTAATGAGTTTCATACAAAGCGGTAATAAAGATTGAGCAAAGGCAAGCGCATCTATTTTCATATGTCCTCATTTCATCAGTGGAAACGTATTACAAGTATTACAACCAAAAATAAACTCAAAGTACTTATTATATTCAGTATCTACTCTATAATAATAAATCAAAATAGTTTTTTTTATATTTTTTTGAAAAAGAAAGAATATACTTTTATTTAATCTTAACAGACACAAATTAATTAATAAAAGTAGGAAAGACAAAAATCAAAACACATATAAAAACAGAGGGTCAAACTACTACTAAATAATTTTAGGGTATTTTTTCGGTTTTGGCAATTATTTATCGTCAGCCAAGAAGCTATTTATATTTTTATACAAATTAATAAAACTCGTATGTTTTTTGATAACAAGACTGTTATATAAATGATATGGGTTCTTAAAAAAAACAAAATTGTCTGCTACTTTGAAAAATTATTTAGACGTTAAATCTACTATGTAGTACATTACTAAAATGTACATAGATTAACAGGCGTCACAGCTCAGTCGGTAGCAGCTCTGCCTTCCATGCTGTGGGTCGTGGGTTCGATTCCCACCCAGAATATTTATTTAAATCTGCTCTTAAGTATTTGTATTTATCTATTGACAACATGTGGAATACATAGTTAAATCCACGTGCTTTTAAACCAATTTCACGATACAATACAAACCGATTTTGTTATCAGTTAATAGAATTTCACTCGCTTTTGCTTGTTTATTTACCGGAAAAAATATTTATAATAAAAATTATTTTACAAATTATTAGGCTATTTTATCTAAATAATCAATAAATGAGATTATACTTTTTTATAACATCATAAAAGCAATGAGACAAGTAGGATTCGAATCTGCGACCTGCCCTTTAGCGTTACCAACTCGCAATTCTACTCAACGAATAACTCTTATAGATTAATTTTACGTGATTTGAGCGACATGAAAGTTCTCTTTGTCAATAGGTTGCACTATGGGACTATGGGACTTCTTTTTCATGTCGCTCAAATCAATAGAGAGATACAAAATTTTATTATTCCTTCTAGTTATGTAAAAATATAAGTACCTCATATGAAGATGACAGTCGCAGCGTACAGAAGACTGGAAGGTAGACGGTAGACACTATCAAGCAGCTCATGCTGACTCCAATGATGACCAGCCAGTACTGCGTGCCATAGTTGTATATCTCCGCGGGTGTGCCCAGTATAGTCACTCCTGATACGTAGCTACGATTGAAATGTTTGTCAACAAGGGATGGAGGAAGGAGATTGCCAATAGGTTTCACTATGGGACTTAATAGGTTGCACTATGGAACTTAAAGTGCGTAGCATGGGATTGCCAATAGGTTTCACTATGGAACTTAGGTTTCACTATGGGACTTAAATTGCATATCATTAGATTACCAATAAGTTTCACTATGGGACCTAAAGTGCGTAGCATGAGATTGCCAATAGGTTGCACTATGAGACTTAAAGTATGTAGCATACGCAACGTACAATGTAAATATAGGTGTCAATAATTGCAGGAGGTTTGAACTGTATTTTTCTTTAAACTGAATCGGCTTTTAAACATATTTGTAATTTACGGGTTCAGGTAAGGTTCTATGTATGTGTAAAGTTGAAATATATAAAAATATTATGTTAAAAAATTAGTGATTTCAGAGATAATCTAATGACTCTAATGAGGATTGAATAATATTCTGAAAAAGTTAGAAGATATTCCTACAAGATAAAATTAATTTATTTTCATAAATCCATCTATGACACGTTTGGCATTGTAGTAATGAATATGAATAAATTATGCTGAAACTAAGTTCAAAGTCACGATCACAACCATTTATTATAAAATAAAAAAAGCGATTAATTAGTTAATAAAATATATTTACCTGGCGATAAGTGACATGGCCACAGGGAAGGTAGACATGGCTTTTCCACCGAGTAAATAGTCTTTAAGGTCCACTACTGCTTTAGATCGAGTGCCGACGGCGCTATACCATAGTCCACCAGCACAGGATGAGACAGAGAGAATTCCAAACACCACATAATCGCTCACGCCGAAGCCTCCTTCACGCATTGTGAAACCCATTTTGAGTTATTTTCGTCTGCGAGAAAATCAAAAGTATTTTACTATTTTATCATTACTTAATAAAAATAAAGTACCTAATTTAAACATACGTTCGTATTGGGAGCAAATTCATGAAAACAATATTATAATATTTTTTTTAATTGGTCTTACATGTTTGCTTGGTATATTTTTGGTATTAAATTTGGTAGGTATATTGTATACTAGCGTTAAAATGCCATCTTCCTTAACGATAATTATTATTTTATACGGACTACGAAGGTCAGTTTATAAAAGTGTCTCGGATGCAAAATCTCCGGGTGATAGCTACAGTGAATGGAAACTAGTTTTGTGGTGTATCTCGAAAATAAAATACAAAACAGCAAATAAGTCTTGAATTACATTAGTTTTATTATCTTTATATTCGTTATACACACATTCACTAGATAAATAGAGTACGGCATTATGCAGTTTTACACAATACGACATTTTCCAGCGTAGGATTTTCCTATAAAGTACTGCATTTTTTCTAAACGAATCTTATAAGATCAAAGCTATCTTTGTTGCTGCCTTTGTCTTTTTAATTCATTAGATAAAGACGGAAACAAGTTAAGTAGTTTAGTAAAATAAATAGCAATACTGTCACTTACCAGTAGCAATTTCATGATGTTAATTAAGTAGACGTTTAGTAGGACGTTTCAAGAACGCGATTAACTATAATTTTGTGTTTATTTTTTTGAAATTTCAGAAAACTATAATACTTGAAACTATCACGGTTTTTAACATAAAAAATCTCACAAATTGTAGTAAATATCCCGTTTATAAATAAAACTACAGAAAACTAGTTTTAAGTCCCAGTCACGTAAATATTCGATATCTCAATGCGTATTCCTAAAATACAGAATAAACATGAAAATCAAAATATTGCTTTATTTAGCAATTAAGAATTTTTTAGGTATTATTTTACACCTTGGGTTACATAATTGAAGTTTTAGTAAGGATCCCTATTTTTTTTTTTAAATATAATATAACCTATGTTCATCGCAGATAGTGTAGCTTCACAACGGTGAAATATTTTTTTAAATCGGTCCAGTGGTTTCGGAGCCTATTCGATGCAAACAAACAAGCAGGAACATTGTTCTCATTACGATGACGTCAAAAATTGCTTTATAAGCTATAAAATCTGTGCATAAAGGTAAGCACCTATATTGTAGGTATACGCGTATTTGTAGGTACAAAGTTCAGTAGCGAAATTCGCGTAATCTTATCTAAATACATATCTGAACGAGTAAGATCAGTCTGTTGGTAGTTATGTCATTCCGTTTTATACAAGTAGGTACTTATAGTCCAGTCAAAATAGACTAAAATTATGACTTCAGTTTGCATTAATTCCCAACAAGCTGGATTTTTGTGCAGGCCTTGAATACGTCATTACAAATGATATGTCAAAAGTCCCCATCGATCCCGCTTGTGCGTTGTTTTTTATTCGAGGTCAAAGGTCATAAATTTGCATTTTTTGCGTATATCTCTGAAACAACGAAAGCTATTGAAAAGTGGTTCAGGCAAAGTTTGTACATCATAAAATTGTCTACAAAAATACCTCAACACTTTTCTTCTACAAAGCATCGTTTTCGAGATATAGTGACTTTAGACCGCAGGAAAATCGTCGAAGATGCTGCGTTTTTTTCATTTCAGCCGTTTTATCTGCTTCATTGCCACAGAACAAACAGTATTTCTTGAAATTTACTGAAAGGGGTGATGGGTTCGATGGGTTAGTCCTCCTCCGAGGTAATGAATCGTCTTTTTGTTTCAAGAAATACTGTTCATTCTATGGCAATGAAGCAGATAAAACGGCTGAAATGAAAAAAACGCAGCATTTTAGTAGATTTTCCTGCGGTTTAAAGTCACTATATCTCAAAAGCGATGCTTTGTAGAAGAAAAGTGTTGAGATATTTTTGTAGAAAATTTTACGATCTACAAACTTTGCCTGAATCATTTTTCGATAGCTCTCGTTGTTTCAGAGATACACGCGAAAAACGCAAATACCCAGGTTAAAGTCATAAATTTGCGTTTAAAAGTCATAAACGAGAGCTATCGAAAAACAGTTCCGACAAAGTTTGTAGATCGTAAAATTGTCCACAAAAATATTTCAACACTTTTCTTTTACAAAGCATCACTTTCGAGATATAGTGACTTTAGACCGCAGGAAAATCTACTAAAATGCTGCGTTTTTTTCATTTCAGCCGTTTTATCTGCTTCATTGCCATAGAACGAACAGTATTTCTTGAAACAAAAAGACGATTCATTACCTCGGAGGAGGACTAACCCATCGAACCCATCACCCCTTTCAGTAAATTTCAAGAAATACTGTTTGTTCTGTGGCAATGAAGCAGATAAAACGGCTGAAATGAAAAAAACGCAGCATCTTCGACGATTTTCCTGCGGTCTAAAGTCACTATATCTCGAAAACGATGCTTTGTAGAAGAAAAGTGTTGAGGTATTTTTGTAGACAATTTTATGATGTACAAACTTTGCCTGAACCACTTTTCAATAGCTTTCGTTGTTTCAGAGATATACGCAAAAAATGCAAATTTATGACCTTTGACCTCGAATAAAAAACAACGCACAAGCGGGATCGATGGGGACTTTTGACATATCATTTGTAATGACGTATTCAAGGCCTGTACAAAAATCCAGCTTATTGGGAATTAATGCAAACTGGAATGTCTATTTTGACTGGACTATTAGGTAGTTGATTCTTTTTTAGGATATATAACGTACCTAATGTATATGTACTACTTAGTATCATCATCATCAACCTATACCACTGCTGACCTACGTCCAGCACTGGACTGATATATAATTGACTACTTAGTATAAAGAGTAGTAATATAATAATGAGGTAAAGTTCGTGAGGTTGATGGGGATATTCTCTGGATCTACTGAACCGATTTTGAAAATTATGTCACCAATAGAAAGTCACGTTATTTGAGAGTGGCATAAGAAAAATGACGACCCGTGAGAAGCCGGGAGGATCCATAAATAAATAAATATTCAGGAACACTTCAAACATCGCGCTCTTAGACTATTTATTTTTTAATATAAAAATACGAATTGGTGTTAATTTAAACTATCTTGCCGATATCACCAAATAGTAGTAGCATAAAAAACCTAAGTACATAATCTTACAATGTATGCACAGAATTCAATTTGGTGTCACATTATAGGTGAGTCTCTAGGTCACATACCCGAAACAACGTGACTTTCCTTGACCGGTTATAGATCCATCAACGTCGACCACAGTGATAGGTACAATACTTTGTCAAATAGTTAAAAATATTTACTTTCAGAAACGTGTTTCTAAAATCAGTAGGTACATAGACTTACCTACCTACCTTTTAGTTATTTATATATTTTACGAATTCATATTGCTTTTATTATGTAGGTTGAAACATTACCTAATGTTAAGTTTTGCTATCGTATTTTTTTATACTTCCTTATAACAGATTGTATTGTATTAAAAGTATTATATATTTAACAATAAATTTTGCTTGAATGATCTACCTATCGATATTCCCAGTCGACCTACATAATTTTATTTTAACTTTGCATAAATTATGCATTTGTTTGGACACAAAAAATAGTAATTATTCACTGAACTGAATAATAAAGAATAATTATAAAGTTGTGTTTTTACCTTCGTTTTAATAAGAGGTTGTTTGCCGCTAACTTGGTTAGGTACAACCAACTATGTTGAATGTATGGGATCTTGCCAATCGCGCAAGGGCACGGACATGCGCTAGACTATTGGCAATGACGACGTCACCAAACCAGCATAACCACATCGCAAAGTTTACTTTCACTCCACATGCCGGACCCCATCACAACACACCAGATTGATTTATCCATGAGCACTGCAAATTTCACTCAAAAACTCCCGCGCACGCACTACATGTCAAACTCGATCAAAATATCGTGACACCCGGAAAATATTCTGGAAATACAACACGTGTACAACAATATACAAACGCCTATTTTTATGGAGAGCGTTCCCAAAGTTACTGTTTCAAGGCTAGTTTCATTGAGATTATATTATGTTGCGAGCTTGCGAGGTATTCATTTGGATTTCTTTCAGCGATTTGCACATTGGCAGCTGTCATGCAGCTGTCTGTCGCGAAACCGCGCCACAGATATACTACACAATATTTGTGTTGGAAACTTTTTGTAATCATAGTTTGTCGACGTCGACGTGACATCTAGCGGACGTACGTGGTACTAACAATTTTCTACATTATTTATAACGGTCTGTAGATAGCTCAGCTGTTTCTTGTGTATTTTATATGTCTATGTACATTTTGTAAATACTGTATAGTCGTAAGTTTGTTTGTGAATAAAGTTTTTACTATTAAAAAAAAAAAAAAAAAAAATTCTACATTACTGTTTTCATACTCATCATGAAACATGCTTGAAACCCTTTAATTACGTTTCAAATTAAGTATATAGTTCCTGATGCATTGAATGTTAATACTAGGTTTTGTTTATGGGGATTCCGTGATATCTGATACGTTGGTGCCATAAGACCTCTTTAAGGTGACGGGTATAGCCAAATGCGTGTTTTTGGGGAAACCGAAAACTGTTTTCAGAAAAAGTGATAGCATGTGGAGTTGTGAAACTTATTATTTCCTATAACACATATATTGAACTAGTGTATTGTTACTCAAAATTTGTGCTCTTGGATATAGTTTACTTTTAAATGTAAGTTTAGTACCAACACCTTTTGCAAAAGTGTGGTTTAAGATCCCATTTTTTATGGGTTTGGCAGGTTTGTTTGGTACCAAACTCAGCACAGCTATTCTTGTGGTTCGTATCTTGTGACTCTAAAGAAAACATTTCTACATTAAGGTGTTTAAAGAAGAAGAAGAGTAGCGCCTTAGGAATTATAAGTGTTTGATTGCTGTGTGCTCGCAAATATACATAAGGCACTGCTTTAGAGTTTGACTATCCGAACTGTGCGCGGCTCATTATGTGTTTTGCGCCGTTGTCAGCATTTTTGTTGAAATTGAAATTGTGACGTTGCCACGCTGACTGTCTAGAGTTTAACCACCACGGCAAAAACTATGCCGTGTTACAAGTTTAACGTGTGTATAGATATAATAAATAAATAATAAACTTGGAAGTTATTGACATTTTTATTTATTATGAAAAATTTCACCCTACCCGTCGCCTTAAATAAACATGTATGTTTTCATATTTTGGATTAAACCTTTTTTAAAACCTCTTCCATTATTTTATTTCTGTGGTAAAATATTTTTTGTTTACGTGGGTTATTTTAATATTGGTATAAATAGATTTTTACAAGAATGCCCCCAAAACCTAAAGAAACTGTCAAGAAACCTGCCCCACAAATAGCTAGACCTCCAATAAGCGATTCGAGCCTTCTTTTTATCCCCGAAGATGTTATTGAAGGTACCAATTATGTTTTTATACGCAACTCTACAGCATTCGGCAACTTTATATACAAAACATTTGCATATTCCTAAAACCGTTGCTTCTAGGTTTTCAAGAACGAATAGAAACGGGCATCGACTGGACTTTAATAGACCAAGCAGCACGGCACCACAAGCAGCTTTGTCTCAAAGAAGAAATACCAGTCGTAACCTTTTCAGAGGCTCTACAAAATAAAATAGACGACAGCATATTCGGTAGTTTCCTCAACGAGAATTCCGGGCTTACCCTCGACCAACAATGGGAGTTACTCTTGCCTATAACTTTGTGGGACAATGAGAAGTTTGCCAGCGAAGAGGGTAAGATATGCTTTCACAGCGCGAACTGCATCACTGATGATATGGTGAAGCTTATCAAGAAAGCCGTGATGCTGAATGACCGCGAAGTTCTGAGAAAGAGTATCAAAATGGTCAGCGTTTTACGAGTGAATGGCGCTCAGGTAGTCTCATTCACTCACTCATTGATACTTACATATTTTTATCTAAAATTATAATGCTTCTGATATAAAAAAAACACTGAGTTATTTTCTTTTGTAGATGACGGACCTGGACGAAGGCTTATCAGAATTTCAAAAACTGGTTACTCTTAATTTTTGTGGCAACTTTATAGAAAGTCTGGACACGAGATTTATACCACCTAGTGTTCGGTTTATTGAACTGCAAGCCAACCGACTGAGAAGTGTTGAGGGTTTCGTTGAAGATTTATCATCAGATTTGCTATACTTGGGACTTGCCAGAAATTTGTTGAAAGATGGTAAACACTCATTTACATATCAAGATTATAAAATTATTTTAATGTATTGTATTGCATTTTTTTTTTTAATTTGCAGACTGCGTAGAAGGTTTAGCACGCCTGCCACATCATATTTCAGTTTTAGACCTTTCCGATAACGACATCTATGAATTGGACCCTCTACTTGATGCTTTGGTCAGACTACCAAACCTTACTTCTCTTCAACTAGCGGGGAACCCTTGCTCAGTAAGCTCGCTGCTTATTTAGTTCGCACTGTTGCGGATAGATGGCGTTAGTATCATGCACAGAGTTTATTGTACTTTGACCTTTATTTTATGCCTTATCCTAGATATGTGCAGGATATTCCCGTACAACATTGATGAGATTGCCGCGCTTAAAATGGCTGGACTCTCGAGAGATTCTTTCCACGGACAGGTCAATAGAGCCATTTGAACCACATCCGGATGATTTACGATCTGCGTACTTCAATTTCACAGTGTTTAGAGTGATGTCTGCTGCACAACCTCCAAAGCCAGAGAAGGTTAGAAAACTATAGAATGAGGAGTGATCACGAATAAATGTATACAACGATTTCGTAACACACTACGCGATGACGTTGCAACTGTTCGACAGTCAATTTGGCTTTGACGCGCAGTGTAAATCGAGTCCTGCTGTTTTAAAACGTTTATAACTATCACATATTTGTGAACTTATTCAGATGTAGGTACTCTTCTTCTTATCGTGGCGATGCTACAACTGTAGGTATTCTGTTGTAGCATAGTGTTGGAAAGATTAGCCAGACTAGACACTGCTTTACCGTGCCTAGCTGTTACCGGTGTGCGCCACGAGGAGGCTCTTTCCATGCACCCTGAAAACTACTCTGAAAACTGCCTTTGACGCGCAGTGTAAATCGAGTACTGCCTGTTTTGAAACCTTTTACCTATCACATTTATTTGTAAACTCATACCTACTCTGAATACTAAAGTTAGGTAACTTACACTTATGATTTCTAGGGAGCTGTAACAACTTTTCATATAGAACTCCAAATCCCCTTGATCGACTCTACCAGAAGAAGGTTCTTGATGTTTCGTCGATACGAATCGCTGATAGAAATGCTTCCACCACCAGAAGACGAAGAATGGCCTGCAGAAAAGATACCATCAACTTACATTGACAGCAAAACTCTTGTGGGTGAGCACAATTCATTCTCAATCTCGTCAAGAACTTTCAGTCTAAAACTAGAAAAAAAAAAATGGTTGTCTGTAAAGTCGGTTTACTGACGATAGTTGAACGTGACAACGAACGCAAAGGCCGATTGTGCTTCTTTGTCGCTCGTTCCGCGCTCTCGCTTGCACTTCATGGAACGCCTCAGAACGCCTCAGAACGCCTCATGAGTCATGTTTTTTCGTGCGTGCAGCCGGCTCTATCGAATTATAAGACGTTGTCACGTCAAAAAAACTTGGATTGACAAAATTAAATTTATCAATTCAGTAAATACTGTTAATTAACCTTTGTATACAATATTATCTACCACTATTCGTGAAAGCTTGAGTTATTTTGCGATTATTTAATTAGTTTTTTACGATTTTCCCAACTTTTTGTATCCATACAGGTGATGAGGCATCGTCCCACGAATCTGACATATACAAGGTTCTTACAACAAAGAATTCCCGAGAGATCTGTAACTTTACCACCTTCGAAAGCAACAGGGTGCAATGGAACAAAGTCATGAACTTTCAAGAGCCAGCTATCAGGATATTTTGTCCGGACCTCGTCGCGCTGAGAGATACCTTCAGAACAGTCATCACTGTTAGACTGATTTACTCTCTGGTAAGGCTACTTCTGATTTCAGGAACACGTTCAATCACGATTCGAATTCAATTCGAACACAATCAATTCAAAATTCGACATTTCGAGTTCAATTCGAATACAATCTTTGATTGTAGTACATAAACTGTAAAAGTGATAATTTTTGCTTAGAAGAAATCACTATCAACGATAAGGTCGCCCATTGTACTAAATTAAGTTAGTTCTGATTTTTGTATTTTCCGTTTCATCACGCCTAAACTACAGAATCAGTTATAATTAAATTTGAAAAAAAAATCTGGATAAACATGAGCTATATTTTATCGCGATCAAACATTCGGAGGGCTTAGTCCGAGCCTGCATTTTAAAACTCCCTACTCTCGAGCCGAGAGTCGTCTCTTGGATGTCCTTATATTTTTGTAAGAAGTAGAGAGAGATCCGAGAGACGACTCTCGGCTCGAGAGTAGGGAGTTTTCAAATACAAGCTCGGACTAAGGGCTCAGATTCTGAGACAGCTTGACCTTTCATAGCCAAAAGCAGCCACAAAAGCGGTAACGGCTAGTTTAAAAATATTTTACCGGCTTTAACATGATTTCAGACCGTGTCATCAAAACCCACCAAAGATAAGAAAAGCGCTCACGCCTTCAAGCCCCCAGGTGAACAAAGAGTCGTTCTTGCGACCATGAAATGTGCACTTCGGAAACCAGATTGGAGTCAGACCTCGCAGCATTTCCACTGGGACGACTCTCTGGGGACAGATGAAGCTATTCATTGGGGAGATGGTGATTTATCTGTAAGACATTTTAACGTCACAATTTCTTGCTCGTTCTTCTAGGCTCTGGTCGCGTGGAACTGGCTCCTAGAATCACATACCCCTATCTTATAAAAAGTTAGCGTTGACTTCTTCAAACTTCAATTTCTATTATTCAATAAAATCACAAGGATCACTTTGAAACGTCTTGACTTTATGTCATCATTACGTATGGTAATCAATACATCAAGTCCGCGCTAACTTTTTATAAGATATACCGCTAATATGTAAGACGATTCTGAATGATCCTTGTTGATATTGAATAAAGTAATTTTTGACTTTGACTTTGAAGATTTATTAATCGGGATCCAGTCTACCCGTGGCCACGGCTATTGCAACTTAGCCGAAACGTCGGGAAAATAACAAGGTACGCGATAAAATCCCGTATAATATACATATGTGGAAACTAAATTCGGATAAGGAGAAGGTCGCGTAAAGAACCCGCAACTTTTGGGATATTTTTGTAATTTTTTAAAAAAGCACTTTAATATAAAATTTGGAAGGGGCTTCTTTGCACTATTGTGCAAAGAAAGTTGGAAGTGTTGTCAGACGATCACCAGCTTTTAGTGAATCCGATAAATTCCGCATTCCGTGATTTATTATTTCTCATTCATCGCTTTTACATAAACATGAGTGATGATTCTAAAACAGTTTATTATTCAGATCAGAAGGAGTTTTTTCTCATTGTCCGGATATTTGTTTTTAGAATCTTAGCTATGGAAATTACCTAACATCAAATCCAACGTTCTCATAACATCTCGCAGTATTAAACATACAGAATAAATCAACTTGTCTCGATTGTTAAACAACTACAGTAGGCCTATTCTAACCTCTCAGAAACCTGTGACCTGAGTCTCAAAAACTGTGACGGTAGATATTATTGACAGGATTTAATAGGTACAACTCAATTACATCAGTCCATAAGAATTGCCACAGAATACAGATGAGTTACTTTAGGAAATGAACGTAATTTAAAACCTGACAAGTTTTGAGGATAGAACGGCGGCAGTTGTTTTTTTTAATTATTTTATACTCAGTATTTTAAAACGTTCAAGTTATATGAAAGGGCATTATGTATTATGTTTCCAGGTCCTTCAATACAGTCAAGCACCTGTTAAACCAGTCAAAGGAAAACCAGACACCGATATAGGATCTTCAAGACAAATGCCTCCAGAGAATCTTACTTGCCATTTTGGTTTTGGTATTGATACGCTACGAGCCTAAAATATATATTTACAACAAACTATTATGCTGACTTTACAGTGCATCTGCAAAAGCAGAAGTTCATCATGCAGTTAGTATCATCAGCATGTTTTAGTGTCTTGCCCAAATTGCTTAAATTAATCATGGAGACATACTTGGAGCATTTCTGTAGGTATTATTTGTCATCCGACTTTTTTCATAAAATCTCATATATTGCACGTATTTTAAGTTACACCTACGATAATTAGGTTTGAGTCAGCCATTCCTACAACTCCAGCTGCATAAGTGAGTTACATTAGATTTAGTACATTACACACCTCAGAATCAACCGACGACGCATTATAATTCGTTACAAAATTAAAAAAATATATGGTCATTTCACACATCACTCTCTAGTCCCAAACTAAGCAAAGCTATGGGAACTTGATTACTAATACAATACCTAGATACCTATTTCTTTTTTTTTCGAAAGCGAACGACGTTTTCATAATATAACTAAGAGCTACAACTACAAATAAAATCTACTCGATTATCAAACGGGGAACAGATAAAGTTTTGGTGAATGCCGGCTAAGGTCTGACTTTGTATCCATGACTAATCAGGTAATGGATACAGATATAGCAGTTTAAGTGTCCACATCCTCGATTGGGCCAGTTCAAGATCGGTTATTGTAATAGACGGGTGGACTAAGTGAATGGCCGGAGAGACTCAGGAACGGTGGGCCAGCCAGACGGAGTACCTTCTATCATGTCTTGGATATGCAGTAGGTATCGGGAATATATGGAGATTCCCTTACTTGTGCTATCGGAACGGTGGAGGTAAAATTTACTCATATATTTGCTTCTCGGTATCTCTTCTGTTAAAAATATATAGACCAAAACAGAAGACTCCCAAGTTCTTAAATAAACAATTGTTATAAGGATTATATAAAAGCCTGCTAGGATCCAAGTCAAGTATCTTGCCTGTTCTTCTAAACTCTCTTCGCCACGAACTAGCACCTAGAATCACCTAAGTAGTATGGAAGACGTTTTAAAGTGATCCTTGAGTGAACTTTTATTTGAGTTTGATTTTGAGAAGAGCAAAGCAGTTTTATTTTAAATTGTTTTTTTTATTTTTAGGAGCATTTCTGATTCCCTATTTTCTAACGCTATTCATTTGCGGCATACCACTAGTTTTTTTGGAGACCACGTTGGGTCAGTTTGCTAGTGCAGGATGTATATCCGTTTTCAACATCAACCCTCTGTTCAAAGGTAAGTCACGTCATCTTGTAATTACGTTCTTACTCAGTAAATTTGACTCTAAAATAGAACCGTTTTCCCCCCGAAGGGTAGAAAACGGATATTTAGGTTTAAGCCGAAGCTTGAACCACCTTGAGATTACGCTTATGTCAAAGTCACTCACTTACTCGAAATTCGTGTAAGAAGGAAAGAGATGCACTATACTTCCCTCTCTTTCTACAATCTCAGCAGCGCGGCGGTATGGCGCTAGCGCCACTTCTTCAGTACCGTCGAAAGAACCGGCAAGGTCTTAAAATGTGGTGGTTCAAGCTTCGGCTTAAACCTAAATATCCGTTTTCTACCCTTCGGGGGGAAAACGGTTCTATTTAGGTGTTGAAGCCTTCGCTTGAACCACCTTGAGACGTGTTTATATTCTGCCGGTGCTGCTGGTTATGCGTACTGTGATTAATATATATAAATGAAACTAGTTAAGGTAAGTAACTGGATCATAAAGTATTCTTATTTATATTTAGATGTGTACTTTACTTACGTACAATGAGATCAAGTCAAATAATTAACAACAATAGAATAAATAACAAAAATAGTTATGTAAGTACCTACGTACTTTCCTTCAAATTAATTAAGACAAATGATTATGGGTTGAGAGATCATCGCTTGATGATTTTTACATTTATATTATCATTTTCGCTGCTCCTGATAAAGGGGGTTTTCCTGAAGTAATGGTTGAAGAAAGTGATTTTGGACCGCCCATTTCCTTTCTTTAATACCTACTTCGTCAATGTTGTATGTATTGTTTGACCAAGACAAGCTTTATCTGAAGTTTCAACCTGAAGCATTAATTCCTGCTTCATTAAAAGTAGTTCTAATCCAGCCTGTAATAACTTTTACTACGCCTTGAGTAGGTAGTAATGAACAAATTAAATATAGTTTTTGTCTTGCGTCAAATTTTTAGATACTGATAAAAACTTACAGAAGATGAAAAAGATGTAAAGTTTTAGCATTTTATTATTTTTAATATCCAACCTGATTATCTGTAAACGTAAGAGTCACTTTTAGACCTTAAAATTAGGCCACAGGATAATTTCTTCTTTTTTAACAACAAGTGCTTTGTTATTAATGCTTTGTAACGTGAAGTCGTGTGCTCCTGTACACCTGGAAAATGACTTTTCGTCTGTGACGTTGGCAATGGGTTTTTAACAAAATAGCTTAGAGTACAAGTTTTATCACGGAATGAGAACTTAGTTATTCTGAGCGTAAAGGGTTAGCTAAAGTGCTAATTACAGATTTATGTAATTATTGTGCGAGGCGCTAGTTATACTGTATTGTGGAGACAGCGGAAGTATTTTGTTAACTTCGTTGATTCTGAATTATCCGGCACTAGGCGAACAGGCCCATTTATGCCTAAGTACCCAAACGGGTTTGTATGTTTGAGTTGTGGTTTTCTCCAAGACGATTTATTCACAATCTGTCCAGTTTTTTAGGTGCTTCGTTCAGCCTGCAGCTTCCAGACAAGATGGAAGATTTGTGCGATAATTTATTAGGTTTGATACCAAGTTTGGTATTGGTAATGGCGGGCACGTTGCCCGCTTCTTCAGATCGAGCTCCTAAAACGCCTTGTTCCAGCTTCCAGGGGTTACGATTCAGTAAGAAGTTTGAAGTTTCCAGATGGTGAAGTGTTAAGGGTAATATTATTATTATATAAATAATAAAATAAATAAATAAATTTCGCTCACATACAACGGCCGAGCCAACTGTGTGCCCAATTTCTGATATATCGTTGAAGTAGCTTAGTGCTTGAAGTGCTATTCGGGAAGGGTGCCTTCACCCGAGAGAGGCTGTCGGCTATACAATTGTATATGCTGTATATAACGCGCGATGGCAAAACTCTAGTATTTTAACTGTTGTATCTAACAATCTTAATGATCTCGTTCCTTCCTGCTTTATGATGTATGCTACCGTCGTCCGATTGTCCGGCTGAACCATAACTGTTCAGTGCTCTAGGACCGAATCCATTCGTACTAGGACTTCGTACAACGTGAGCAACTCTTTTTGCATGTTGTGCCCCTTTAGCTGTTTCTCTGTCCCAACGCACCAACTTTGAATCTGTGTTTATACAAAAAAATGACGGTTTCGGCACAGGAGGAAGTGAGCTTAGTCGAGCATTGTTTTGTCACTAAGTTAGCTCTTAGCGTAGAGCATAGTGAATAATTGCAACCTTGGTGAGGTAATATGGTTTGATTTCGGCTAAGCGATTGGACTCCCGCTGTAGAAGTCTGTTGTGTAGACGTTCTAAGGGTGATTCCCTAAGATCCCAAGGGATGCGAAGTTCAGTTTCCCCAGAATTATTTTAGTAACGTGCCAAATCCAACGTATTTTTACGAAGAGTGTTTCTTCTGTTGTATTAAGTGATCTTGTTTTTCTTTAGACAGTGGCTTTCGATTGGTCTAGATGTCCCTTGGTTTGAATGGTTTGATCATTTCAAGGGAATTCGGTATTATTAAATAAAACTTTGATTAATTTATGGTTTTGGTCTCCGTAAATCTTTTCTTAGAATGTTGCTGTTGCTGGCCACCTCCATATTGTCCATAACAGGGTTGTTTATTTGGCGTTGAGTGTGTATCGGTTAAGGATTAATAATAGATTCCCTTTCTCCCATTATAGTTTGAAGAATACTTTGCCAATGCTCGAGTACGATCTTCACGAGCTCTTGTTCTGTCTTCTTCGCAGAATCTTGGAAAGGCTTTTCGCGTGTGGGTTCAGGAATACTTCCAAATGTCATCGTTAGAGCAGTCTATAACTGCTTTGGATAAGGCCTCTTTAGCAAAAAGGTGAGTTTTTCATAGAGGAATGTTGTGAAAAATTTCATTGAGTTTTATTTGGTACTCGAAAAACATATTTTCTTTGCTCAATCGCCTTTGCCCGTCGGCCCCGAACATACTGCTCTTCTCCAATTTTCTCTCTTCCGTCAGATGGTAGCTGTTCTAAGAGATCGTGAAAAACTCTCCACTGTTGCATAAGGCCATGGGTGCTGGCACCCAGTGCCAGGTCAAACTTTTCAAGTACTGCAGCCGATTTCCAGTTTGGTGATACGCTGGCGAGAATATTATTGACTTTCAGCGCACAAAATCCCGAAGATGCCAAGAATTGTTCTTGTGTTTCTGCGTATCTAAGATTGCGCCACCCTGATTGGCCAAAACGATGGCAGTGTTTGACTTATTTGCGAAAAAATGGATCAGCATTTGACACCTTGGGTTCGGCTCCCACTGTTTCGGGTAGCCAATTTCTCGGATTGTAGAGATTTTGGCGAGATAGAAATCACGTCAACGCTTGAATGTCTACGCAAAATGTCAGGACATTGTCTAGCGATTCAAGAAAACGTATTCTCACTAGAATTCGACAAATGGTGGCATGACATTTCTGTAGAGATCCCAATTTTACGTTCCGTTTCAGCTATTATTTTAACGAGATCTCGTTCAATCGGTATCTATATCTATTTGTGGTTTTAAGTATTCACACAACATAGATTATGAAATGATTATAATATTTGAATATCAAATTATAGTAAATAATACAGAAAGAAAATAGTTTTTGAACCAAAAATTTTTATATCCAACATCTGAATATGAAACTTTGAGTAGGTAGGTATTTAACTCTAGACTGCCAGTTCAGTCTTACAGGCTATCAAGCGTCAAGTCAGAAAACAACGGCATGTTTTAACTTTTTACATCATATTATTAAAAAGAGATACCGGCCATATTCTTAGACACTATCTCCATTCTACGGTTTATCAAACTAGCGTGACTAAGGCCGATACATTCTACAATACGATATATTCTACGATAAATTCATCAACCATCGTAAAATCTTTATGTGTGGTAAACATCCACCACAACAAAAAACCACAAATCCAACAGAAACTGAATCACACAGAGAGTAATAGTACTTAGGTACCACTTTTCCAAAACAGGAAGAGTTGCCTTTGGACATTCGATCTCTAACGCTCGGAACTACTCGTTGCTTGTCAAACGATTTTTTACGATTTTTTCGACATACTCCGTCATTTTTCGATCTATGTCGACTTCGACTTAATCTCTAAAGAACGAGAATCGGCCCCCAGGGCTAAAATCATACTTTTAGAAGGATTCAGTGTTAAGCTTCGCTAGTTTTCTTTGTGCTGAGCATATGGTATTTATTCATTAAACTTTACGCTGGTTTTCTGCACGCAGCTGGTCAGCACGTTCTCACCAGAAAGATGCATGCTAGGGCAAGATAGCTTATCACCACTTGCTGTTTAAGTATTGTCAGGTTGAGACTCGAACGATTCATTTAGGTCAGGGACGTTTTTCGAAACGATTTTGTCAATTTTTCCACTTAGATCTTATTGAGATGTTAGGAACCGTTAAACATTAATGCTGTATTAAACCAGCAATTAGGATTTGATAAGTGTTTCCTTTTTTTAAAACGTACCGTATCAGCATCGTTTATCGTATTTTCAGATATTTTTCTCTCATTGACAGACCGCTCATAAGCGGAAGAGCTGGGTATTGGTTGTTCTCCTAGAAGTTTAGCAGAGGCGCTCTTGCGGTTTACTAGTTATTTTTTAAAGAATGCACAGCATCCATAAAATTTTAATAACTTTTGCTCGAACCGTGGATAGTATCCACTCTCCATAATGCTATGTGGAGCATAAATCAATGCTCTACCCAAAGGCTATTTTAAAAGCTTCGTACTAATCATTCCATATCGCTTTTCGGATGATGCTTTACAGTTTGGCATAAAAGCCAATGTTAGTTCAGTGGTTGGAACGGTAAACCTTAATTTATTGTCTATAGACAGCAATAACTCTGCGCAAAATAATTCCCCAAAAGATGGTGCTCTAACTTCGCAATTTCGCCAATCGAGCGGATAGCTTGCGCGTTGCGATCACTGTAGCTAATGCAGACGTGTCGTCTCGGTGACAAGGTCGTGTAGCCAAGACGCCCATTGTGGTTACACCCTCCATGATCTGTGAGTGGAGGTCGCCTATGTAGGTGATTGTATATGGCGTAACGAGCGAGACGACATTTGCATCATCGGTCTATGCAGTGAAACGACACGACACTGAGTCGTCATGTAGAGGGCGCCATAGTATAGCGGGTAGTCGCAAGTTTGTCGTACAATGTCAGGCGACGGTTGGTCGACTTGCGTTGTCAGGCGGTCACCTCATGTTTGTAGTTGTAGTGCGCTACGCACGCGCTAGCGTCGCATGGTCGTCAACACATGTAAGAGTCACAACATGTCTAAACAAGTTACACGACTCACGGTCGTCAACACATGTAAGAGTCACAACATGTCTAAACAAGTTACACGACGCACGGTTGTCAACACATGTAAGGGTCACAACATGTCTGTCAAACAAGTTACACGACGCACGGTCGTCAAGACATGTAAGGGTCACAACATGTCTGTCAAACAAGTTACACGACGACGTCGTACCGTCTCGATCCGGCAGAAAGGATATATGATCCCCGAGTCGTCGCTGGGCCTAGGGCGCCGAGCGGTACAAATTTCTGAGACTACTTAGATTTCGTCCTACTTATAGTACGGTGTTAACTAGGTACTTTCAGAAAATATTTTTCTAAAATGAACCAGATATTCACCACACTGAGCACTGCACAAGTGACTTATTCGAAATTCAAAAGCGTACTGAAGAAGTGGCGCTAGCGCCATACCGCCGCGCTGCTGAGATTGTAGAAAGAGAGGGAAGTATAGTGCATCTCTTTCCTTCTTACACGAATTTCGAGTAAGTGAGTGACTTTGACATAAGCGTAATCTCAAGGTGGTTCAAGCGAAGGCTTCAACACCTAAATAGTAGGTATAACTTTCAAATTGGTTTGGCCGCTTTGTTTGCCCCTGTTTAATAATTTGGGTCAATATGTGTTCCAACTTTTTAATTCGTTTTTTAATCTTAGTGATCACTACCTAAAGAACTCTCATGTCATCTTCTGCAATCTATTGTGTACGTCTAAGTAAAGTATAGTCTAAGTAGGAGTAAAATCATAAATATTTTCAGGAGCTGGATATGCCACCGTAATCCTAAATGTGATAGCTATAATATATTTTTCATCTATCATGTCGTATCCACTACTTTACATCTACCACTCATTGGAGTCGCCGCTTCCTTGGCAGAGTTGTGGCAATTCCTGGAACACCAACAAATGCATTGAGGTAAATTATTTTAGTGATTTATTGAACAAAACAAAATTGACGCATACATGCTTGATGATGATTCAAAATGATATTTTAGTCGATTTGACCCATGTGATTTCAAGACAAATTTGTATCTATATTTTTCAGATAACTCAAAATTCAAGCGTGTTTGCCTCTAACGGATCAATAACAACCCCAGAAGATGAGTTCTTTCAGTATGTATCTAAATATTCAAATTCCCCTTCGCTAATATCATGATAATCCTAAAAATACATTTTGCAATGCCTACTACTATTAGTAATTTTTTTTTAAATATCTTTAGGGAGAAAGGTCTATACATTGTTGAATTATACTGTATTTTGCCAGCTAGTATCGTAGTATCTTAAATACTCAAAAAAGTATAGGTAATGTAGCCCGAATAAAAAAATATTTCATTTGAATGAATTGTGGCATCGTCAAGTGTCTGTTATTCCCACAAATAGAGTGAGTGGTACAAAAACTTAAATTTAAATTGTTTTCAGTATTCGTTTGTTACACATGTCTTCGGGCATTCATCAGATAGGGAGTATAGTGTGGCCAGTGTTCTGTGCGAATGGTATTTGTTGGATTATCGTGTACCTCTGCATATGCAATGGGGTCAAGAGCGTCGGAAAGGTAAGCTTTAAGTTTATTTTTTGATTCCGCACCACTTGGCACTTTGCCGTCGTGTCAATCACTTTGAATTTACAAATTTTTTGATACGAATTTTATATATTTAAAAGTTTTGAAGGAAAATGAACCATTAAATAAGATTATTTACTTAAATAATTTTCATTATTCATTTATTTGATTTATCTAGATACCCTAGTAGTGTAAGTAATGTTTTTATAATCAGGTTGACAACTTTTGAAGTACATTACTATTTTCAGAAATATAAATAGTTTTTAGCATTGATAAATTTCTCATTATTTTACTAGCTTTCCGGCAGTTGAATGTTTACTTCTTAGTCATAGAATAATATTTTCGAAACCTCGTCTCATTATCATTAAATATAACGATGTTGTCTGTTGACTGTAAGATTCTTAGTATCTTTACATCATATTTCAAAATAAATTATTCATTATGTACCTACTCGTAACTTACGGGATATTTCATCAGTCTGTTTAACATTATTTGTAGTACACATATACTTATAGGATACATTATAACAAGTTGTCTGATATGAAGATTCCTGCATTCCTGTATGATAATAATAAAATCCCTTTATTTTTCTATTCACACAGGTAATTTATAGGGTGTTCTCGGTATTATATGTATTATAAAAAATATCTATGTATGTAATTGTATTGTATTAAGTATGTCAGTCTTCTAGTATACCCAAAACACAAGCTCTGCTTAGCTTGGGGCTAGATGATGTTGTGTGGATTGTCCAGAATTGTCCAGAATTTACAAGTAGGTAATGATTGTACTTAATGCAGTTTTATAATAATAATAGTGCTGAGAGGATACAGTACTAGACAAAACCATAATATTTATTTATTTATTTATTTCTTGGAAAACATACAGTACTACAATCACAATAAAACTTAAAAATAGACACATAAGACCAATTACAAGTTTTCATTTATAATAACTTTATTCAGTAAAGTCTTACAAAACGTGTATCATCTTAAATGTAACAAAATTGTGTTTGGACTTATAAGCTTATGCAGTATGTTTTCAGATCGTATACTTCACGGTACTATTTCCGTATGTGGTGCTGGCAATATTATTCTTCCGTGGCGTGACTTTACCCGGAGCTTGGAAAGGCATATTATTCTACATTCTCCCTGATTGGGGTCAGTTGGCCAAACCAAAGGTACCTGTTACTTTTGAATCTTTTTAAGCTATTGCATAGCTTCTATCGCGGTCCTTGAGCTCGGAGACCGAGTCCAGAAATTCCGTAATGAAAATAACCAAACACTGCGCATGCGTAATCCAGCAAAAAATGCTATGCAATAGCTTTACCGCGGCAGTCCCCGAGTGCCACACGTCTTTTTTTTTATAACTAGTGCATATTCATGCATTCCTAATTACGTACCCTGACTTACGGGATAAGTAATTAGGCGTTGAAACTGTTTTCAAGAATCAAATAGAATGTACGCTCTACTAAAACAAGTAAGATATAACTTAGAGAAAAAAATGCATGTGGCTGTAACCTTTTCAAAAGATATTATTACAAACGTAAGCTATTGCTGTTTTTTCAAGTCAGATATTCACGTTTCAAACCAGCGAAATTAAATTAAAAAAAAAATAATTAAAAATACTGTACCTACTGCATGAATTCTGCATATAATGAGTGTATTTTGACAGGTGTGGGTCGATGCTGCAACTCAACTATTTTATTCCCTTGGACCAGGCTGGGGTGGTTTGGTGGGCATGGCCAGTTTCAACAAATTTAACTACAAAAACTTACGGTAGGTCTAATGACAAAACTAATTAACTTGTGTACCTACTTATTTTTATATCCCCTGATCTTTTAATATTTCAAGAAAGCTATATTTTTTCTGCTTTAAATACATTCTTCAGAATCCAAGTACATAAATGTCTTTAACTCAGACTTATGAGCTCACCTATGGATATTTAGACGGTGACCTAAGTACTTATTCGGCAAATTAACTGTGGAACAATATTTTGTACTCTACTACACAAATTTAACTCTTTCTAGGTCCTCCATAATCATACCGCTAGTGAACAGCGGTACCAGCATTTGGGCTGGTTTTGTTGTTTTCTCTGTTCTCGGCTTCGCAGCAGAGAAAGCCAACGTTCCTGTCGCTGAGGTCGCCACTGCTGGACCTGGACTGGCTTTCATCACCTATCCAGCTGCTGTGTCTATGATGCCGGCACCCAATCTTTGGGCAGTCACCTTCTTTATCATGCTGTTTTTCTTAGGTATTGATACTATGGTGAGTGTTAATTAACCATTGATTTCAGTACCTCTACCATGAGTTGTCACAGTAAAATCGCCTGACTTTACTACAGTACTTACGTCAATATTAGTATGACGAATTTCAGTACCCAACTATCCGCTAGAGGCGCTGTACAAAACTTCATACATTTTTTTAACTACAGACGCTAGCGAGTATAGTAAATATAGTATAGTAAAAACTCATGGTAGAGCTACTGTACACTTTTGAATAAATTAAAATACACCTGTTACATATTGTGCTTTATCATATTTCCTTATCCATGGAATGTTTAATACGGTTTAATTTTAGTCAACAATTGCCTACCATAATCTTGCCTGCATATTACAGTAATTACTAACTCCCTATCTTATAAAAAGTTAACGTTGAATTTATGTCATCATTACGTATGGTAATCAATACATCAAGTCAGCGCTAACTTTTTATAAGATAGACCGTTAGTATATAAATCAGAATTACTTACTGGTTAGGTTAGTAGTAGAGATTGTAAATAAAACTTGAAAACTTTTTGTTTTTCAGTTTGTAACAATCGAAGCAGTGATCACTGGGTTGATGGACGAATTTCCTAGATTTCACGATCGGAAACGTTTGATAACGTTTTTAACATGCTTGGTACTTTTTTTGTTATCCATCATCTGCAACACTGAGGTAAAAATGCATCATATAATTTATTTTTAGATGGATTAAACCGCACCTATACTTTTATCTTAGCCTAAAGAGTCTAGTCCATAGGAACGGACAATATGTGTGAATAGGTTCTATCTAGCATTTTTTGCTGGATAAGCATGCGCAGTAACGCCGATACAACCAATGCCACCTAGAGGCGAGTTGCTGAACTAAAGAGACAAGCGTGATATTTCAAAAAGTCATTAAAAGTTCTGCTATTCATCGATAGATGGCAAAACTAAAAAGTATCACCGCTGTTTCGGTCGCAGTGTTAAGTTATTTTCGTTAGGTTATTTCGTTACGGAACTTCTGGATTCGGTCTCCACGCTCAAGGCCCGCGATAAAAGCTATGCTATAGCTTAATAATATGTCAATATATTGATGTCTAAATCGCGGGTCTTTACGATTTTTACCTTCATAATTCAAAAGCATTAGCATTTCATTCGAACCGAAAGTGTTGGACGCTGTTGAACCGTTTTAATGCTGCTGGCTTAGAACCTACGGGCTTAAGCTACGACATTAGAACTGAAGACAGAATACAACTTTAAATAAAATAAAATAAAAAAAATCCTGGACAATCCACACAACATCATCTAGCCCCAAGCTAGCAGAGCTTGTGTTATGGATACAAGAAGACTGACATACTTAATACAATACATTACATAGATAGATATTCTTTATGATACATATTAAATACCCAGAACAACCGGAATATAAATTTGCAGATCGTACAAACAGTTATCCCAAGGCGGCAATCGAACCCGCAACCTCCGCGTCGCTGGCGGTCCTTTGCCCGCCGCGCCACATCGATCGTCTTAACTTTAGATTTATATTTTTTAGGTTGGCAGTACAGACAGATAAATAAAGAAGTTATCCACTTTAACGTTGCCCGGATTGGCACTATGTTAGTTTCGATTGAATAGCGCTTGCGTGACTAAAGCTCTTGAAACTTCTGCATGCATGACTATAAGCTCTTAGGCACATAATTGAAGGAGATTTGTTTTTACATAAATTGCTTGCCACAGTTTACAAGCAGCTTTTGCTATAACAGCTTGTATTTTACGAACTGAAATAATAAAGAGCTAACACTTTTGTATTCATAATCTTTATTAAAACCTTAATAATTTACTTGTTGAACTGTTGCATATTTTACTTCATTATTATCCTTTTATCATACTTTTATTTGAACAAATTTCTTCAGTAGGTATATAAAAAAATAAATAAATAAATAAGCTTATATTTGCTGACCTTTTTCTATCAACATATTTAATAACAGTATTTTAGGAAACACTGGTGTTCTAGGTTGTCATGTTGACCCTAGATATTATATACATAATATTATATACTTATAGTCAAGTATTAAGTTCTTATAAATTACAAGTACCTATCTAAACGAAGGCGTATGTATCTGAACAATAATCTTGCCACGGTACATGTAAGAGCTAAAATTAATAAAAAAATCTGTGTATACTTATACAAAAAGTCTACCATGAATTTCGAATTTCCCAATCTTTGGCAGGGAGGACTCCACGTCGTTGGATTGCTAGACGCCCACGTAGCTATCGCGTGCGTGCCTATAGTTTGCGCGCTGGAGATCATAGCAGCAGTCTACACGTATGGACCTAAAAAGCTAAGCAGCGATGTACTCTTCATGACTGGCGAGCCGCTATCGAAAGTTTTCCTGATTCTTTGGCGATATATTCTACCTGTTATACTTTTGGTTAGTAGCTTTTAGCTGTAAACTTCCTGGTTGGGATAGCACAAGATAATAAGCTATAGTCCGGAACTAGTCTGATATAATGATTTTATTATAAGAAAACTGACAACGAACATAAAAGTCCTAGAAACGGAGAGACATTCATTTCACTGCCGTTATTCTAGTCTTGAAGTAAGGTTCTTCACAACTCTGCTCAAATATTCAGAAATAGTTGTATTTGTATAGTTGATTAATATAAATAAAATATACATCAGATGAGATTGCGGTCAAGCGTTTGCCTATAATGCATAAAAAAACAGAATAAGAAAATAGAACCAGGAGATGTTATGGCATCAAAAGAACTGTAATTATAAAATGATCTGAGAAACTTAACTTATTAATTTGCTTATTTTCAGATTATAACAATCTACTCGCTTAGAGAAGCTACAAATCTGGGATGGGTAGTAGCACTAGTTTCAGTCGTGTGCATCCCAATCCATGCAGTCAAAGTGCTGTACCAATCAAGAGGATCTTCTTTTATAGAGGCAAGACAGACTTCTAATTAAAAAGTATATATAAACCAACCTAAAAATGCACGCGTTTCCACACAGGTTACACATTGGGTTTTTCTTTGGTCGTTCATCGGTCGTCATAGTCTTGACCACAGAACATAAAAATAACACATAACGGCTGGATCTGTCGACCAGCTAGGCTAGAATATTAAATAACCGAATTTTTAAAATGGTTTATTTATACACCACCTACTTATATGTATAGGTATAGGTGCATGGAAAGAGCCTCCTCGTGGCGCACACCGGTAACAGCTAGGCACGGCACAGCAGTGTCTAGTCTGGCCAATCTTTCCAACACGATGCTACAACAATATACAGTTGTAGCATCGACACGATAAGAAGAACAAGAAGCGATCAAAGTCAAAGTTTATTTATTTACCGAATTACCGGAAATATTGCGATTGCATAATAAATACTGTTAAAATAATTATGTAGATGTAACAACATTTATGCTTATTATTAAAGTAGTGAGTAACATGTTCCTATATATTCTTTTCAGAGAGTCATAGAAACCTGTCAGCCCAACGAACAGTGGGGGCCATCAGAACCTTACATTCGTCACCGCTGGACCTCAGACAGGCAGAAGAAAGAAACTCAAGTTTACGATTTGGATAAATACTAACTTTAAATACAATCTGAATGTTGAAAGGAATCTGAGATCACAATAAACTTTTTGAAATAAAATTGATTTTGTTTTTTTTAATAGTTTATTTTAAATCTTGGAAGATTTTGAAACCAACATTTTTCGTAGCTGTTCGATTTTATTTCATAATCATTAAAAATCTCGTAAATAAACGATAACAGTTTAGTAAAAGTGTAGCAAATTACTGTAGAACAGGCATTCATATATTTTCATTTCAATTTATTTAGACGAAAGGAGGTAAAAGATCTCCTTTCGTCTAAATAAATTGAAAAACCAAACCTTTTTGGTAAATGCTTACCTCCCAAAAAGGTTTTTTTTTTGTCTATTTATTACCAATAATATGTCAATATGTCTTTCATAACATTGTTTTGGATTTTGAAGCCGATCGTGCGGCCATCTAAATTTTAGGTTTTTTAATTTTTTAACCTTTTATCAAAATTTCAGTAATGGTAAATTATTGTTAGGTCTTCAAAATAATTTTCCAAATTCGCAGCAGTTAGTTTCAAAATTGTTAAGTAATAACAAAACTTAAAATGGGGGATTCACCACCTGCAACCGCTGATAAGGACAAAAAAGTTAAAATTCAGGTAAGCTTTTATAATTGTGTGAAAATGCTGTATAAATCTCAAACATGGTATTAGACGGTAATCTTTTATATATGAATGAAAATGAAAATGCAAAATGCAATGAAAATGAATGTAAACATAAACTTAAAAACATTATATTAGACGGTAAAATATGTTATAATGAACGGCCTTATCGCTATAAGCGATCTCTTCCAAGCAACCTTTAGAAAAAGAGGATCGCAAAAGTACCTACGAAACTAATATTTTTATTTTTAACCAATCCAGGAAGTAGTTAATATACAGGATAACTAAACCAATACTTCATGACATCATGACATCATGTCCTTAGGTGGAAGGTGAAGATGAAGCACAGGAAGGTGAGATGGGGCGCAAGAAGATGAAGCGGTTCCAGCTTCCACCCCATCTGCCGCGCTGGTGGCAAGCCAAGATCATACAATATGCGTGAGTGTGTCTGTTTATACTTGCTTACTTTCTTCATATCATCATCATTTCAAATACGATTTGAGTGTCGAATCCTTTCTTACTAATATTAGTCATATATAGTTATATTTATTATTTATATTTTTTATTTTACGATCAGAAAACATATTAAAGAGATAAGTTACTCTTAAAAAAAAATCATCCTTCGGAGTCATATTTTTCATTTAGTAAAGTCAGAATTTTATATGTGCAAATTTAGATTTTTGGTCGTCGATTACTCACGTCCAAAACGATTAGTCCGATTTCGATGAAACTTGAAATATGTAGTAATTTTTTTTTCTCATACATTTTGTCTTGTCCTAAATTCGCGTTAGGTCAGATAGATTGTTTTTTAATGTTTACGCAACATTTAATTAAACGTTCACTTTTGTAACTATAAGTAAAGTAACTAAAAATATAGACTACGAAATCATAATAGAGTTAGGCGACAAAATAAATGATCCTATTTGTCTCCTACTTACAAAATAGGATCATTTATTTTGTCGCCTGAAATGAGGTCGCAAACATTGTTATTCTACTCGTATAAGATCTAATATTGATTCGACTTCATCTCGATGATGTTACGTACGGGACTTATTGAGGAAAGTGCAAAACGCTGCAAACAAATAACTCTACTTATCAAAATAACCTGAACGTCATAATTATCAAATGAATCATTTCCATACTAAATAACAATTATATGCAAAATCCAATAACAAAAGATTAAAAAATAAATCTAAGAATCGTATGTAACTATGTAATCTAAACTTGCTCCGGATTGACGTCATCGTCTAGTCACATGATTGTTTTGACCAAAATCACAAATCACCACTAACATATTATGTAAACATATCTCCGGCACGTGCTGTCGTGACCCCTCGCAGTTATCATTACAGATATATTATTACTCTGATTCCGAGAAGTAAGAAATGACAGCATTATTTGAGAATTACATTCCAACCACACATATTGCGATTTCCCAACAACACCATGCATGGTATGTCTGCAAACTTTCCAAACTTTATCAATTTCCACCATGGTGTACCACCCAACAAACCATGTAACGAGACAATATACAGCATACGAAAATATGCAATCAACAGTCACGAAACTTCCATGAAAGCAATCTTCAAAATACGAGGAATTCAATGAGTTGCAATTTTCCCCCGAAGGTTTCCGTAACTCGGTCAATGCAATGATGAAAATAAAGCAGTTACTCACAGGCCGTCATAAAAGTTTCAATGTCTAATTATTCGCTTTTTGCGAAGGACGGCCATGGCAGGCTGACCCGGTCGCGCGGCGATGTTGGAGCTATCCGGGTCACCGCCCCATGATCCAGGTAAAATGATTGCGCCGCCGTTTAGGCCGTTAGTCCACTACGCGCGACCTAAAAGCACATCGCACTTTTTGTTGAAAACCTGTAAAACACTGACTGATTCAATGTTGCCTTAAATACATAAAAGAGTGAATTATATTAATGATCAATAAAGCAATTTATTTTTCGCTTATCATGATCTTTTCGTATTAACTACTATCCGTATTTCAAAGTGTACACTTTGCACACTTTAGTCGATAGTCGAACAGTTCACGTCAATTAGAACCGCAATTCAGTGTCGATAGGCAAAAGCGCGGGGAGTCTACGAAAGGTGTCAGGTCGTTAGATTAATGGTCGCGTGTGTGCCAGCGGCAACTAGCACGTGGGGTGTTGGCGGCGCCAGGTGCCTCTGAATCCCGGCAGTCATTGCACCTTTCGCCGCTCGACTGGCTACATTCGCAGTTCAACAAAATGCAACGAACAGAGTCCAGTGCTTCTGAAGGTTCCTTTTGGACGACGATAGAACTGCTTGCTGGGAGAGATCGTGGGAGAAGACGATCTACGACAGATCTCGAGGACTATAACGTTGAAGTTCCGGCGAGGGGTGCCTCGTCTCTCAGGTGCCTGTTGCTATTTGTATGCTCTATCTTCTTAAATTTAAGCAGAGATGTGAGATAGTGGAAGTAAGATAGCGAAGCTTTTAGTTTCTAGATGATATTTCAAGATCATTTGTGTTTACACAAGTCAATTATAAACTCAAACTTCCTGAAAACTAATTGAAACCTCATGCAGTAAGGAAACCTTCAAATAATGTATGCTTCAGTGCATATTTAATATATCACAAAGTAAAATTTGTAACGCAACATACCTATGTTTTTTATAATCTACTCGTTATCACATTTTCATTCAATTCTTCTTAATCTACAAAAAAGTACAGCTGACGAAATTTTTGCAAGAAACTGTATATCCTTATTGACTGAATTTCCTCGTGTCAACTACTTTAGTCTTGGTTCAAAGTGCTCGCGATAATGTTCATATTTACTGCCATTTTGCGTCATTCACACTTACATTTATTCGGTAACGTAAATATTTTGCTGGATTCGCGTGCCAGGGCCGTTATCACTTATCGGTGTTGTTTTATAGATTTACGATAAAATACTTCTTTAGATCATCTTTTCCTCGTAAGCTGGCATCTTGTTTTGATGTTGGTAGGTATTGGTATGATTTATCAAATTTATACTTTTATTTTGCCTTTGTATTTGACCTTTGCCAGTACGCGAATTTTGTGCATTCATGTTCATTATTTTAAAACTAAGATTTTTAATTTTATCAAACTGGTCTAAGTGGTCAGAAAGTAATTGAATTTTTCGTATTGTTATTGTGATACGGCAAATAACTTATAAATAATAAATGTTTTTTAAAGTAAATCATTTAAAAACTCATATGGTATAATATCATGAAAGAATACGTCGGCAACGCGTACTATTGATAGTTTTTTATAATAATAAATAGTGCTGGACAATCCACACATCATCATCCAGCCCCAAGCTAAGCAGAGCTTGTGTTATGGGTACTAGAAGACTGACATGCTTATAATACAATACATTACATAGATATACTTATATATATTTTATTATACTTATCTACATATAAAATACCCAGAACACTCGGAACAAATATTTGCAGAGTTTTTTATAGTAAGCAGTTTATACATATATTTTTATTCAAAAATGTACTAGAGTGCACTGCACAAATATACCGTTTTACGACCTACATTTTGCGAACATCTGATACTGTAATATTTTTTCAGCTTGTTTATCGACGCGTTCGTTTTATAACTCTGGCCTGAGAAAAATATGGCTGAATGGCTTAAGCTGCTCACGTTATTTATAACGTGATTTTTTATCATTATTATTTAAGTTTTATTTTATCTATTGCGGTTCAATTTTTTAAGAAATATGTCGAGTTGATATCGGAACCTAGCTTGCATAGAAACAAGATAATGTTGTGTTAAGTAGTAAAGTTGTATGTATGTTAAGTACCCAATATTTATCTCCCGTTCGCGAATGAGGAAACAGGGTCAATTAGACGAGCATTTACACTTAGGTAAATACTTTATCTATTTTTCGATTGGATCGGTCAACGTACTTCGATAACGAACGCTTCCAAACAGGCCCGGATCTACCTAGGGGCTGATTGGGCCCCTTGTACCCACAAGAGGCCCCCAGACCCCGCTAAAAACAGAAGCCGATAATTTGAATTTGCAAAATGGTTGTCTGTAAAATCGGTTTACGGAGGATATTTTTACGGGATAACGTCATAAGAAAATGTGATGAAAAATTGCATACTTAGGTACTTATATTATTATAGAAACCGTTTTTTGACATGGCTATTAGTTACTTAGGCCCCAAGTATTTTCAGCCCAGGGCCCTACAAATTCACGATCCGCCCCTGCTTCCAAACTAAGGATGAGAAAGTTAAAAATAGACCAAAAATATTACGTTCCGGAATCTTGACACATGATTTTTCACACATTACCCGGTTAGTCACTTCTAAAGTCGTTGCCTTGTTTATTTATAAATGTGTTGAATCATAAATTTGGCAAATAAAGTACAATTATAGTTGTTTTTGTGCCACATTCTTGGCTTCCGGGTTTTTTTCAAGAAGAGCCAAGGACCATTTAATTTGAAACCCGTCGATGGCATTCTAATTAATGAACATTGCATTGGCGCTCTCAGAACGGTACAATTGTGCTCAAACTAGATATGAGCACATTTTTCTGACAAGCGTTAAATCTGACATTTTGAAAGAGCGAAAGTTGGTTTGTTTGTTGGTTGTTGGTTCTTAACAACGATAGTTATATAAGTATAGTTTTGTTTATATCTTATTTTTTATGCAACTCTAATAGATTGAATAATAATTACAATCCCAGCGTATCTATCTTATTCCATAATACCATAGGTCTGGATCTGTTAGACAAATGCGTGATACGGTCCGCATATTATACTATTTATTATTCTATGCCAACTAATCTGCGTAGAAGAACCTACGCTCATGTAATATAGCTCGTAGGATATCAATTTGTGTACTTATATCCTAGTAGCTATGTATGTGTATTCGTGAAAACGAACACACACACACACACACGAAGAAGAAGAAGAAGTGAATTCGTGTATAGATGATAGGAACCGTGAGTACACCAATCGATACCCTCTCGGCACCCTCTGTGACGCATGATTGTTTTATCTTCACTCGCCTCTGTGTAAACATCACTAGATAATTAAGTAGTTTATCCTCAAATTTCAAGGATTTGTTTAACAAAATAATTAGATACTATGTACTTAAACCCCAATTACATAATCACGTTCTTTAACAATACTGTCTGTCCGGTTCAACCGTTTTTATGTATGGAAAAGTGTTACTAGGAAATCATCTAAAAGTTTATCTATAGGAGATTCTCATATTCTGGGCAAAAACAGCCAGCGTATTATATTAGTTTATTCTCTAAAATAAAACTAAATATTAATGGACATTTCACACATCACACTCTAGTCTCAAACTAACCTAAAGAAAAAATTGTTATAAAGAAATAGATGCGGAATGGCGAATACTTTATCTTAACGAGTTTTTAACATTTAAATCTGTACTTGATTTGTTTACTACACAGATAATGCCAGATACACCTTCCATATCTGTTTACGACAGCGGCGCTATTTACGGTACTTCAAAAGAACAATACAGTTTTATCAGTTATTGTCTGGCCTCTGACAATAATATGGAGGTTAAAGTAACGGTAGTCCAATCGATAGTTTTAATGATTGACAAGTGATTAAAATACACATTTTACCGTTCTAGCAACACTTAAATAGCAATAAATCATTTTTAAATAATGTTAAGTATACATTTTTCTTGGGCTATAATACTACTGGTACAAGCCGATAGCGCACCTGATGTAATGTGGTAATCTCTATAGGTGGTAATCGTTATCGGGAGTCACGGTCTGCCAGCTTACATACGTGTATTTTTTTTCACAATTATCTTCGATATAATATCACTTAACATCAGGTGAGTCGGTCAATCGCTTGCCTATAACTTTAAAAAAAAATGGTACAATGTTTCTCCAAAACAAAATGCATGCACAAAGGAGAATGGGCACTGTAGGCCACGACGTGTCAGCTGGAAAACGATTTAGATTTACAATTATTGGGAGTCTCAAAAAAATCACCGAAATGGCGCCTTATTTACAAATATAACTGTTTATCTCATATTAATCGGATTTTAATTGACCCTGTATAAAGTTAATCCGAAGGCTGTAAGGTTACCATCGTACAAACAAAGTTGTTGTCTAAAATAATTTGTGAAATAAAAACAATTATTATCGTAGCTCATATTATTTGTTACTATGCAGATACAACTAATCATATCATTTTATTGCTCTAGATAACACTCAAAGTTTTGTAAAAGTTGTAGAACTAACTAACAGTCGCACTCAGAGACGTGTGTTGAAATCAACACTTAAGTAGGTATTACATCTCATTCTTTTTAGTAATGAAAAATAAGGACAACGCTTACTTTAACAATACGATATTACTTGATTTATGGTTATGTATTTGACTAATTTGTAATACTCTATGAATAAATAATTCTTATTATAGCGATACGGTTACGAAATTAAAAAAATTAGAACAATACCGGTTTCTTAAACTGTCATATAATCTACAGAATAAAACAGAAAAATCTGTATTACTCAAATTTAAAGATTTGAGTCTTTAAGATGTTTAATGACTATTTAGGAACCGCTGCGCTGTTTCTAAATTTAATGTGTGATTTTTTACCAAAACGTAGTATATTACAAAAAAGCTACAAATTAAATTTAATGCTGCATTAGTCCCTTAAGTTCTTACCACTCTGAATCTGAACTTGTTCCAAGCAAAATAGTATTTTTTACGAAAATCAGAAAAATCAAGAATCTATTCAAATGATACCTGAATGCGTTAGTAGCAACTGAAATTCTACACATAATACTAAGTATTGTATGCTATGGCGTATAGAGCTTTTTAATCACCTTTATCAGCTGTTAACCTTGTACCGTGGATATGACAGCATACGCCATGCCACAGTATATTCACATTGATAACAGACTGGTAAGAATACGAGTAAATAAATAATGCTGGACAATCCACACAACTTCATCTAGCCCTAAGCTAATAAGCAGAGCTTGTGTTAAGGGTACCTACTAGAAGACTGACATACTTAATACAATACATTGCGTAGATAGATATTTTTTATTATCTATACATTTAAAATACCCGGAATAAATGTTTGAAGATCGTACAAACATTTATCCCAAGGCGGGAATTGAACCCGCAACCTTCCGCGTCGCAGGCGGACCTTCGCCGCGCCCGATGTCGTCAAATGTGACAATCATTAACTTATCTTAACATTGTTAGCATATTCAAGACATATTGCGCGGTGACGCGGCAACATTGGACAGTCGAGCTGGCGTCAACGCGTAGTGCGACTCAAATACGCCGTTTCGATACGTTTGCGATTGTCACATTTAACGTGTTTGGACCTCAGTAGCTCTACCATGAGTTTTTATAATCTATACTAGCTAGCGTCTGTAGTTAAAAAAATGTATGAAGATTTTTACAGCGCCTCTTGCGGATAGTTGGGTACTAAAATTCGTAATACTAATATTGACGTAACTACTGTAGTAAAGTCAGGCGATTTTACTGTGACATCTTCATGGTAGAGGTACAGAAAACATCCCCAAAAACACGCATTTGGCTATACCCGTCACCTAACGTGTTTGGACCTCAGTGCACGCGTGTCTCTACCAGCGTATTGATACTAGGGGTCAGTCAACTACATTTCTTAACTTATCATTGTTAGGTAAAACTTTTTACTGATTTAATTAATCAGTGAATTAACTACCATACAAAAACTTTACTTGGCTTGATAGCGTTTTGTGAATGACTTGAGTATTTATTTATCATCATAATTATGTTTTATACAATTAACAAAAACAAGCTCAAATTCTGCAAACATAGATCTTTACTCAAACTCAATAAAATGTATTCAAAAAAGTCACAAGGATCACTTTGAAACGTCTCACATACCAGATGATTCTAGGCGCCAATTTGTCGCGACTAGAGTCTAGAAGAACTGGCAAGAAACTGGACCTGGATGGTAGCGCTTTTTTTTTATATGATCCTTGTAATTGTTTAATAAAGAAGTTAATACTGTGGTTGAGTCTACGGTTTCTCTGTAATTTATTTATTCTGTGCTTGATTCTAAGTAGCCATTAGTAGCCTAGCAACATGGTGCTACGCCGTAGAGCGTATAAAAGTTGTGAATTACCCACATTAAACACGTAGCAGCCTTTTTACTGTGTTGTGAAAGTTTGAAGCGCCCATTAATTTTGTATTGACTCTGTAGCCGGTAACCTTCGTGTGGCCTACACTATTATCGTGTCAGGGATAGAGTAAACTATGCATATATTGGTTAGAAGGTACATTTTAATATGATCATTTTTCTAACAAAAGGTTAAAATTTTAAGAGTTTGAGTCGACCATCATTACCTACTTCTTGTAGAATAGTAATACTAAAGAAATGAACATAATTAATAAATATGTAGTTACGAAAACTCATGTTTGTTTGCTATTAAACCGAAAAAAAAAGGTTGTCGATGTCTGCAGTGAGGTAATATATTGATACGCCATAAAGTCATAAAGTATGCATCATATTGCAATCAAAGTCATAGAAATTCGCAAAACTCATACGTACAATTCACAAAATGTAGTCAAGTCACGGTAAATAAAGGACCGAACATATAGTAGTCCAGTCAAAATAGACTAAAATTATGACTTCAGTTTGCATTAATTCCCAACAAGCTGGATTTTTGTGCAGGCCTTGAATACGTCATTACAAATGATATGTCAAAAGTCCCCATCGATCCCGCTTGTGCGTTGTTTTTTATTCGAGGTCAAAGGTCATACATTTGCATTTTTTGCGTATATCTCTGAAACAACGAAAGCTATCGAAAAGTGGTTCAGGCAAAGTTTGTACATCGTAAAATTGTCTACAAAAATACTTCAACACTTTTCTTCTACAAAGCATCGTTTTCGAGATATAGTGACTTTAGACCGCAGGAAAATCGTCGAAGATGCTGCGTTTTTTTCATTTCAGCCGTTTTATCTGCTTCATTGCCACAGAACAAACAGTATTTCTTGAAATTTACTGAAAGGGGTGATGGGTTCGATGAGTTAGTCCTCCTCCGAGGTAATGAATCGTCTTTTTGTTTCAAGAAATACTGTTCGTTCTATGGCAATGAAGCAGATAAAACGGCTGAAATGAAAAAAACGCAGCATTTTAGTAGATTTTCCTGCGGTCTAAAGTCACTATATCTCGAAAGCGATGCTTTGTAGAAGAAAAGTGTTGAGATATTTTTGTAGACAATTTTACGATCTACAAACTTTGTCGGAATTATTTTTCGATAGCTCTCGTTTATGACTTTTAAACGCAAATTTATGACTTTAACCTGGGTATTTGCGTTTTTCGCGTATATCTCTGAAACAACGAGAGCTATCGAAAAATGGTTCAGGCAAAGTTTGTAAATCGTAAAATTGTCTACAAAAATATCTCAACACTTTTCTTCTACAAAGCATCGCTTTCGAGATATAGTGACTTTAGACCGCAGGAAAATCTACTAAAATGCTGCGTTTTTTTCATTTCAGCCGTTTTATCTGCTTCATTGCCATAGAACGAACAGTATTTCTTGAAACAAAAAGACGATTCATTACCTCGGAGGAGGACTAACCCATCGAACCCATCACCCCTTTCAGTAAATTTCAAGAAATACTGTTTGTTCTGTGGCAATGAAGCAGATAAAACGGCTGAAATGAAAAAAACGCAGCATCTTCGACGATTTTCCTGCGGTCTAAAGTCACTATATCTCGAAAACGATGCTTTGTAGAAGAAAAGTGTTGAAGTATTTTTGTAGACAATTTTACGATGTACAAACTTTGCCTGAACCACTTTTCGATAGCTTTCGTTGTTTCAGAGATATACGCAAAAAATGCAAATTTATGACCTTTGACCTCGAATAAAAAACAACGCACAAGCGGGATCGATGGGGACTTTTGACATATCATTTGTAATGACGTATTCAAGGCCTGTACAAAAATCCAGCTTGTTGGGAATTAATGCAAGCTGGAATGTCTATTTTGACTGGACTATAGGTTTAAGAATGAAAACTTTGTATGAACCCAATTCTTCAAGATTTAACAGTAAATATAAAAAAATATTTATGAGTGTTCCCTCAGTCAGATTACACAGATTAAAAATCTTAATTTTCTCAATAATCTCACTTTTTTATCTTTTCTTGTGTTGTTAGGTACTGAAATACATATTGTTACAAAAGTGAGGTTCGTTTATTAAAACCAAATAAATTACCATTAAATTTCATGGCCAATAGCTTTTTTTTTTTATAACTAGGTACATTGTTCGAAAATTTTGTAAGCTCATTATAACTTTACACTATGAAATAAAAATAATAATGAGTAATAAAAATGGAGTTTCAAACACTCTTACAACTTTTACAACTGCCGGTCTAAGTTTATAAGAATCAAAACAAAACACTAACTAAACCATTAAAAATACAAAAGCATCACTCTCAGCTTTAACGAGTTTCGTCTGATGGTCAAAGTTAGGTGCTAAAAATTGTGAATCGTATCAAATGCTGGCACATGTCGAATTCACACCGTCGAATGTATAGAGTTCTTTATGTGAAAGTTATACCTACATGGGTGACTGTGGGGGCCGTGCCGTACCGTGCCAGGCCCTCGCACCCGCGATAGGGCCTCAACTGTGACACGAGCACCTAGCGTCAAAACCACTAAAACTTTACGGCAGCGACGAGATGTCTGGCTAGACCGCGTTCTTTGCGTCCAAAATTGTGAACAAAATTATCATCAAAACGAGTCGCCAAAGGCGTCCAAACGGCCCTGCGCGGCAGTGGTAAGTGAATTCCATCATTCTATTTCATGCGTATTTATCATCACCTCACAAAATGCTAGTTCGCACAAAGTTTTCACAGTTTTTGCGTGGTGTTCCTCACTTAACCAGGCCCATTATCTGGCGCCAACAATATTCAAAGAATGTAAACAATTCACCTAGCACTTTTCCACTTTTAATTTGAATAATCTTTCGATCGTGTTCCGACAAACTTTTGTGGAATTCCAAGTTGTACCATGATTGAAGTGGTATTAGATAACGACATGTGCCCTTGAAGTAGAAGCGTGTATTTCATTTGGCAAAGTGCCTTTTGAATCTTGAGAGGGACATTAGGTGATCGAAAGAGCTCTCAGCTGTAGTTAGGTGACATAACTAGCCATTTTAAAATGGAATACTTGAAAGAAAGCTCTAGAAGAGCTATTTTTACGAGAGGAAGTTCATCATGGATCTACTTCTTGTTAGAGCAGTAGGTTAAGTCTGACTTAAACTAACTAAAACGTCACAGTCCGTTGGACATTTCTGCCAGAAAACGCGAGTGTGCGCTTTCATTCTTCCGCGATCCCAAAGCTCTATGAGGCCTCTATCTTCTAAAATTAAAGTATGAGCTCCTTAAAACTTCGTCTCTTATTTTCTTATTGTACTCGGAGTTTATAATTTTTTTTTCCATAGCTTTGCGCACCCGCATGTCCGCGCACGGCTGGAGAAGCACATGGGATCAAATCTGGTGCGACTCACGGACAAGACCTACATGACTGATTTGGAGGAGAGGATACGAGCAGTCAATGAGGAGAACCTCAACAAACGGATCTCTTCTAGAGTTGTAAGTATTTGATATCTTTTGTCATGCATATCGGACTTGAAATTAACACCTCACATATTTACGGATGTGATCACCTTTGTGACGCCTTCAGCCCGTATATTTTAGGTGGTTATTAAGCTCATCGGTTTCAGCAGCTTTTTGTTAAACATAAAAAATAAAAAGTTAATCTGTGATTTGATGCGTATGAGTTCAAAGAATTTTACTTGGATTTCAGTTACGGTTTATCTTGTATAAACTTAACTTTAAGTAATCAAGTAGTCTACTTAATATCGGTTCATGAAGTTAACAGAAACGATAGAATCTTGAACGAATCCACTTATATTGAATTTATTTTATCGTGAGAATAGATAATCGCAAAATGAAACAGTATTCCAGTCTGATCGTTTTATGTAAATAAGTTGAAGTAAAGATTTGGTTTCTTGTCTTCATTTAAATAATATAAACATACTTAGTTCTTAGTATTTTTTTGACGACTGATGTGGTGCGGCGGGCGAAGGTTCGTCTGCGACGCGAAGGTTGCGGGTTCGATTCCCGCCTTGATAGAAATGTTTGTACGATCTGCAAATATTTATTCCGGGTGTTCTGGGTATTTTATATGTATAATAAAAAAAAAACTATCTATGTAATGTATTGTATTAAGTATGTCAGTCTTCTAGTACCCATAACACAAGCTCTGCTTAGCTTGGGGCTAGATGATGTTGTGTGGATTATCTATTATTTATAACTGTATTTGATCGCAAATTGAAGTAACTTTCAGCTAAATCGATAATGTGACGTTGACCGTTGACACCCGAAATCAAACAAACATTGGAGGTAGGTATATTGCGTCACATGGACCGATAGCCCTTAATTGTCAGGAAACCAATTAGGCATCAATCATGTGAACGCTTTGTTTATCAACTCGAACCCTCATTTACATTTTACTGCCTGGGGGGGTATCCTGACAACTGAAATGTTTTTGAACTGTTATTTGATCAAATTGCAGTTCAGTTTTCTTGATATTTTGAATGATCGATTTTCATACCGTTTGATAGAATTAGAGAAAAATCAGGTAGGTCATGCTTAAATCAGGTAGGCCATGCTCAAATCGTCATTTTTAACAGTTCAGTCATAATTTTATAAAGCTCAGTCACGTCAGTCCACAAAAACGCTACGGAATACTGATGAGTTACTATAGTAAAATCATCGAAAACTGAACTGCAACGGAAAGGATATTCGGTCACGCATGTTTCCCCTTGCTGGATAGCCCCCCTGGGGTAAGGGAAGTACCGTTAGTGCGAAACTGACAGTAACTGCGAATCAAAACCATTTAAAATGATTTATACCTATCACGGCAAATACGCTTTAGAGCTCCATAAAATATTATTACTTTCTCAAAATGAATTGCTTAGTAACATAATCATGTTTGTCATAAATAGCTCGGATTAAATACTTCATGTTTAGACTACGAGTTATCTTGTTGTTCAAATACAGTAGAACCTCGTTAAGACGATCACGTTTAATACGATTTCTCGCATAATACGCCACTTTACGCCGGTCCCTGCAACTTGAGACATATTTTCATACATTTCTTAACGCTTAATACGATTCGTCATCCCGTTTAATACGCCCGAGCCGAGCCGTGGTCACTAGCAGAGCGCTCTAACGCGAGCCTCAGCCTCAGCCTCAAGCCCCCCGCCCGTGTTGGAAGAAGAAGAACCCGAGATACTGCAGGATTTTCCTGGATATTTCCTGGATATATTGGCACCGTATGAAATTCTATCATTTTCATACGGTGATCTTATTCAGAATGTGAATAACACACAAAATGGGGTATAAAATGAGTGATAATGAAGATGAGTCAACTCCGGTTTTGTCAAACGCCCAGACATTATCAGCTGTTAATGTTTTAAGATGCTATGTAGGGTCTTCGGATCAAAGCAAAGACGCACTGCAAAAGTTGATTTATGTTGAAAATGTTTAATTACTAATGCATCTGAATCTTTCTGTCAAACTAAAATAAGCGATTATTTTAAATGACGTTATTATAAAATTACACTAGGTACGTATTTAATGTAATTGATAAATGTATAATTTAATACCTACATATTACATTATAACATAATACATAACAATATGTATGGAGACTATGTAGAACATTTTATTTTTTCTATCCCGCATAATACGCTTTCACGCATAAGACGCGTTTTTGGTAGGGTCCCTGGGAAATCGTCTTAAGCGGGTTTTACTGTATATCGATTTATTATCTTTATAACAGGAACTACACAATGAGATGTTGAACAAACTTGACGGACAAGAAAAGGGATATCCACGCTCATAAATAAATATAAACCAGAGCAAAAAACCGTTGTCGTACGGCTTCACTTGTTTTAATTAATGATGAGACTCATCAACTCAGGTCCATAGTTTAGACAAGAGGTTCCCGATATTGCTGTCTGATTGATATATGCTTGGTTTCCTTGGTGCGTCACCTTGGAAACTAATGTTTTAGGTGTTAATGAAACCGATCATTACCGAAGCAACTATTACCTATATAGCAAGTTAGTCGTGTACTTGGTCCGGGTTTTGTTAAAACATGGGATTTTTCAGCTTGATGAAATGGAAAGGCTGAAACGACTGATCTTAGTCGGCAAGACTCCGCTGAAGGAATGTCCGCCTGAGCTGTTCCACCACCCAGTGTTCGTGTTCTGGCGTATGGTGAACCGTGAAGTAGCTTTGGCTTCGAAGAAACGGGCCGACGCATATTACAGGAAACTGAAAGCGTCTCAGAGGTCTGAACAGGTAACCTATTGATTTTTTACGTGTTTTTTTTCATAAATTCTTTACAAAAACTGAGTAGAAAGCTGAAAACATATACAGCGCGTCTTGTTACGCTATTCCAAACATATTTGCAAAGTAGGCCTTAAATTTCTTTTTTTTCCCTTTTATTAATGTTATGTCATAAACCTGTTCATATTGATGTTGAAAAGTCTACGACATAAAACTCCTATTTCAATGACTCCTCATTTTTAGTCAGTGGACGAAGAAGCAGAAGGCGAAGATATGGAGGAGGAAGGCGAGCAGCTCACGCCAGAACAGCTCCTGGCAAAATGCAACGAGGAACTTGAAGAGCAGAAACAAATTGACATAGAGAAGGGAGTGCGATTTACTGACGAGCAGTTTGCTGTACTAAAATATGAAACGAATGATGTTAAAACACTGAAGAATCTTACTGTAAGTCACATTTTTTCATTCGTTTTTAAAATTCATTAGTTATTAGTTTTATAAAACTGTTTTGAATGAAACGTCACGGATGCCTCAAACTTTTTATCAAATTAAATCCATTTTCGGTAATAAGCCACCGAAGAAAATATATAAATAAATAATGCTGGGCAATCCATACAACATCATCTAGCCCCAAGCTAAGTAGATAAAAAAATAAAAGTGCTTGTGGTGTTAAACCGCAATGCGTTTGTGAATTGAAATTTACGATAAAGATTTAACATTAGAGATCTGCCATCTCACCATCTGCTTGTTTTATATTTTCTGTAGGTATACTTAAACGTTTTTCGTAAAAAACTTGTACACATTCTGTGTAACTCTGGGTAGTTTCCGTGCATTCAAAGTGTAAAATAACGTGTAATTATTATCATTGAACTTTCTAAATTGACACGTGTACATACGTGAACAATTATCTATTTCTCAGTAAACTAGATACATCTGGTCTAAACAAATCCATATCGCCAAGTCACTAGGTCTGGTCAAAGTGTATTAACTTTCAAGAGATTGTGGCTGCAAACGAGTTGGCTGGTTTCAAACGGTCGTGTTGATCTTTTCACAACCGAATTCTTAGAGATTTCTTGTGCGTGTTTTCAATACATTAAAAGACTAGACTTACCTACTGAAAGTTACTTGAAAACCTTTTCGTCAGTGACAGAGTAAGAGGACATGCCATTTAAAAAAGTAGCAAACATTATTAGCTCTTGTTAAAACATTTTAAATAGGTAAACAAAAGCCAAAAGTGTTTAAGAACACTTCTCGCCTTTCGATAAACGAATAAACAGTTGAAAAAGTTAAAGGTTTTAAACGTAATTAAAAAGACCGATAATGTTCTCATTGTTTGTTTTTATAAGTAAAACGGATCCGCTGGGCTCGTGACAAACCGATTTAAACTAGTCCGGGCCAACATAACTTGACCTGGAGGGCTGAGATTAATAGCTGGTCATCATCGGCTCGTGTTACTTGCAATGAGATCATTATAAAGTTTACCAATAAACTAACCGACCATTTAAACAAGATCCTAGCTATACCGCTCTCGTTTTAGCGAAATAATCATGGAGTTTTGTCTAATCATCTCAGACATTATAGAGCATGCAGAGTTACGGACGTGATCATATTTTATCATTATTTTTTTCAAGTTTTATTACGCGTCTTACGCTGACTGCTAATGAACCACTGATTACCAGTAAATGTTTTTGATGAACTTCGGCCTTAAAATAAAGTACGTCGATGAAAGATCATGTCACTGAAATGCGTTTTAAAGTGAATAGCATACGTATGAACTACGTATCTATTTAAGATCCAAGTCCAAGAATCGCGATCGACCGGTTATTTTTCAAGGACACATTATCTATCACTTTATTCCTGATAATTGCAATTTCACTCTCGATATATAATTTATTGGCTTGGAGGGAAATTACTTATCAGTTATCAGTGAACAGGAAAAGTATATTACTCGGTTATTTTATATTACTTCCTTAAAATTGTTTTTAAACTCCAACCATGATTTAATATTTCATCATTCGAATAGATAAATAAAGTTTTTATAAAAAATCATAATACTTTTATACCAAAAGTTGTAATGATAAGTATATTTTAGTACGGAGAAAACAGAACAATTAATCGCTTTAGAGATTTCAGTTCAGTTTTAAACACAGTCTATCTTCAAATTCTCAACAAAACTCCATTTCCGTCTAACTAAAAAAATACCAAATAAAACCTCTTAAATATTACACCGCACCGTGTTGAACTTCGGACAACTCGTTAAAAATTAATAAAAAATCTTTAAATCAATTAAAATCACGTCACAAACAAAAACTCGGGCGTGTTTCAAAATACCACAATCATAGTTCTAATTTATCAATAACTAGTTTTTACTAGATTCTAACCGGACATTAATCAATACTATTTAGTTATAGGTAATGACCCAAGCCCGATACCGTCCGTCCGTATTGATACACGTATTGACTAGACAATCAGCGGTTGCTACATTGTCTTCGAACCACTTTCGTTAATTTATTTATAAGTGTTACAAGTGCTCCAAAATTGAGCATCTTTACTCGCAATTATTTCCCTAGGCTGAAACCAGTTGGTTTGGATCCGCTCGATTATGACGTAATGTCAAACTGCCTCTCGGTACAGTGGCTCTACCATGAGTTTTTACTATACTATATATACTATACTCGCTAGCGTCTGTAGTTAAAAAAATGTATGAAGATTTGTACAGCGCCTCTACCGGATAGTTGGGTACTAAAATTCTTCATACTAATATTGACGTAACTATCATTGAGTCGTCTACACTTCTACCTTTTGGGAAGTGCGGGTTAGAGTCGAACGTTTGTTCCTTTCTCTGGCTTCTTCGTCGTGAGCTACAACTCACGAGTCACTGGTTTGACCGCTTTTGCTCAGCGGTTCTTATTTTGTGCCATCATGGCACGCTGTGGTGACGTAACTACTGTAGTAAAGTCAGGCGATTTTACTGTGACAGCTCATGGTAGACGTACAGACTTCGGTAATATTAAATACTATAGTCCATCAAATCTAAGAGGTACCGTTTGACAGTTCTGACAAATTGAATAATAGGGATGGGATATAAAAAAAAAAAAAAATCGATTACTATAATATCCGAACTTTAACTAATCGATTACTATAATATCCGATTTTTGAGAGATCAATTATTATAATTAAATAAAAGTAAAGTTTAGGATAAATTTTTTATTCACTACAAGTACTTGAATCGTCGTCGTCTTCGTCATCATCGTCATTTAAATTAATGACTAGTTGACTGTCTATGAAATTATCAAACTTAATGTCTCTATCAAAGTCGTCCATTATTAGTTTCTTTGTTTTTTCTACAACTTTCGTCCAATCGTCTTGTGTAACTTGCGCACATGCACATGCTTCCTTTAATAAACCTTCCATTTTCTGCCTTTCGAGGCTGGCTGTTTAAAGTACGTCCTCTTTTCGACATTATTAATAAACACTTGCTTAGTTCGGAGTCCAGTATAGATATTGCCAAGGTAAACGGATAAAGAAAGATCAAAGTCCAGAAAAGTAATAGCCAAGTCACAAATTTTAAAACACAAACGAGAAAGTAGGTACGCGCAGTCAGCTTCCAAGATGGCGAGCAACTGCTGAGGCTGACGCGAGGCGGACCGCGTGCGCTTGTAATAGGCAGTGTTGCCAGAAAAAAAAAATTGAGGAGACTTGGACACAAGCGATTTTGTCTTTTAAGATTGACCTAAAAATAATTAAATTAATTTATTTTATGGTACCTATGTATTAAGTTCATTATGCAGTCGCGCAGTATATAACGTGAAATTAAACAGAGATGGCGTCCTACCCGTAAATAGTACGTTGAAGGTGCCCGAGAATTCGCTTTCTGGCCGTGCTTTGGGTGGATTATGGACCGAGGCATCAAATTATGTCAAATTTGATCATTTTGACACCTGTCATGTCTTTTTACAAATTCGTTAATTGATAATTTAAAAGCAATACATTCGATTTTTCGTATAATGTAAACGATTGTTTTTTATACAAGTGTAACCGAAGAGTCGCAACACTACGAGCAGTGACCGAACTACGTGACTTTGCAATGACGTCAAGAATAGAATTATTAGAAATTATTTACTGTGTAAATATGTGTTATTTTGCATTGTTTGAAAATTTTCAATTAAAAATTGTACATTTTTAGATGCAATAATAAAATCTTTCTAAATTCAAGGTTTTACGAAAAAGGTTATCGAAATTAAATAATGTACGCATATACAAAGTTGTTTAGGTTGGAAAAATATGAAACGTCAAACGGAACTTCTTAGATTAGATGGACTGTAGCTTCTCTATTATTTTGACAATGCACACAATATTTTTATAAATTATAGCCTATGTATTATTCTGATGTATAAACCACATTATTGTAAAGTTTCATTTAAATTCACTCAATAATGTTTGCGTGAGAGAGTAACAAACATACATCCACTCGTTCACACTTCCATCCATCCTTACAAACTTTCGCGTTTATAATATGGTAGGATTTGTATTGTATTGAAGAAGTGGAGCTGAAAAAATCGGCCCAAGCTTGTAAGCTTTTATTAGTTAGACCGTAAAACTAAATATTATGTGTAATGGGGCGTCTAAACGGGCTATATTTTACGGCAATTTGTGGCTGCAATATTGTGGCCGGCAACATTGCTACCAATACCAGCCACACTATGCAATATTTTAAGGATGGCCCGGCATTACAGCCACATATTTTTTGATATGTCAAAATGTTTTTATGTGTAGCCAGCGTGTAGCCGAACGATCGCCTCGCAATCGAAAATACTGCAATTATCTGGGCCATCTATATTGTTGTTCTGTTTTACTGTATATGCGCGTCCCTTTCTTGTTGTCACAGGTATTGCATTCCTCATGTTTGTATCTTGCCTTTGTATGTTTGGTCCAATTCTGTTCACAAGAAATTCGAAGTCGCTCTTATGTAGAGTAACTGGACTGTTAAGTAACAGTAACTGGATGTAAAGAATCATCTTCAAGATTATTCCCTCAGCGCACGTTCTAGTTAGATTAGCTTATCAATTAGATATTATTTAAACGAAGGACATATTCTAAATTATACTCTAATATTTCGCGCAAAATAATCACTAGGTATAGGTATTATGTTTGTCAAATCCATGTAAATAAATGTAAATGAATATTGAAGCCGAAGCTTAGTTGACAGCTCTGCATTCTAGGCTGGATTATGGGTTTGATTCCAGACAAAAATAAATATTAGCGTGATGTCAATATTTATATTTGTTCTGTGTCTAGATGTTACTATACTAACGTTACTTTCGTGTTCATTTAATTTTAGATTATTTGGAAAAAAAACCTTTTCAATATAGTTCCCATGATACAAGCTTTTTTATGTTAGGAATTAGGCAGCAACTGAACTCCGATCAATTTGAGTGTCTTATTATATTTAAGTATATGTATATGCATACAGTTAAAGACAATTATTACTATAATTGTTATTACATTATTGTGACCTGTTTTAAGCATTGGTATTTTATTTATAGAATTTACGCTAAGTCCAGGAGTTACTCTCATAGTATTTATTTCATATAATTATATTTCTTTGTTTCAGACGGTAGAGGAACTTTACGCACTCGCTGACAAAATCATTGGAACGAAACGACTTTAATTTGTATTTATTTGGCAGCGTGATTATTTATTTTAGAATTATTAGCGAATAGGCATTTAAATAGAAAATAGTAAATATTGTAAAGCGATATCGTAAGGAAATAAGCAAGAATGTAATTTTATATGCATTAAATGGTTGATAGCAATTTTAGTTTTTTTTTAACGATATTTTAAAACCTACAATCATTTTATGTACTTGTCCTTGGGTTACTTATACTTACTTATATTTTATTGTGCATATAAATGTCATAAATAGACATGTATATCTATCTGAATATTAAAAGATATATTTAGATGTATATATTGTAATACTTATTTTCCTAATAGGGATAGAAACAAAATACGCAAACATAATACAAACATTGTTTATTGAACGGCATTTTTTTTTCTTACAATAATGTACTCTACATTTTAGATCATTTTTTACATTTTTTACATTTGCTATTTTCATACTGACATAATTTTTAGTCAAAGTCAAGTGTCCATTGTTCCGTAAAATAACAAGGATCATAAATATAAAAAAAAAAGAAAACCATAAAATTAACCGTCAAACGTTACATTATTGAATCGGGTATAAAAGTACTAGTATTCTTTATAAAGAATAATTGAATGCGAAGAGATATTGTTAACAAAATTGTAAATATTCTTAAACATAATTATAATTATAGTAACTTATATAATAACTCCTAACACAACCTTTCCTTCATTATCTCCTGAGTATGCCTTATTTTTCAATCATACTGTATAAGACTATGCTTTATCCTATAAAATTGCTAATTAGTAATGTAGTTATAACCAACAATTTCATAAGATAAAGAAAAATCCTTATATACAGATGATGTAACTGACTAGACTCTAAAAAACATAAACAAGAAATTGAATGAAAACAATCTGATATACTTGTAGTGACGCAACAAAAATACTTGCAATAAAAAAATCAGTAAAGGCGATTCAAACTGCATACAACAATACATCACATTTCTTAAAACAAAACCTTAATTAAAGCTGTTATACACTTCTGTATTTACAGTAGTGAATTACATAACGCGGCGTCAATACCGAGCAATGTACGTTATACAACTAACTACTGTATTAAAAAGTGTTAGTTTGCTAATATGCTGGGGCCACACTAGCGGGCTACGGCGAATATTCGTGTTAACGCGATGTATGTGGCCGGGTACATAGTGTCATCGCTTAGTATATCGCCTTTATCCGAACACGATGTTTTTGTCGCGCCAACACGATACGAATATTCGCCCGCTAATGTAGCCGAAGCATTACAGAGAGAATTTTGCACTATGAGGTCTGCGTAGCACCGCTACGAAACGCTACGCTCGTAGCCATCTGTTCTTCGTCACAACCGGCTCTTGGGTCTACGGCGTAGCTGCGCATAAATAAGCCCCGAGGGTTTATCTATGGGTTGGTAGATTTGATGTCTTGGATCGCCTTTTGTTACGTTCGCGGGGAATTTTGACATATCTATGTTTAGATAGTGTTTGTTGGGCATCGTCATTTTTATCCATGTTACCTGTGAACAAAGAAAAAATAATTAATATTAAAACAATTTTTATCTAAGTGTTTTTTATAATGCTTCGGCTACATTAGCGGGCGAATATTCGTATTGTGTTGGCGCGACAAAAACATCGTGTTCGGGTATAGGCGATCTTCTTGTCTAAATACTACGCGATGACACGATGTACCCGGCCACATACATCGCGTTAACACGAATATTCGCCGTAGCCCGCTAATGTGGCCCCAGCATAAGGAAAAAATAATGATAAGCAGTAATTTACAATAATAGATAGACAGTCGTCAACTAACCGATAACATGACCTCTCCCAAATTTTGGGAGCAATCTTAAATGACGAAAGTATTTGTAATTTTTTGCATGTTATTTTATTTTACGCATGTATTTTTATAGTAATTTAACATCTCACACGTCATTTTGTCAAAAGCAAAACAAAGCTTGTACTTTGGGAACTGGACTGCTGATAGGATAGGATACCTATATACATTGTATTGTAAGTAATTACATTATAAAGGGACACTCGGACACAAAACAAACAAACAATAAGTTTTTTTTCTTTTTTAAGGTTTATGTCAAAATTGTATCCGGGTCAACGACCGTATTCTAGTGTACCGTGGATATCTTTAAAATTATATCATACTCTATACTATAATATAATATCCCTATATACATTTTTGTAAATACTTAAGTACATAGAAACACCCAGACACAGAACAAATATTTATATTCGTCACACAATCATTTGCTCTGGTGGGAATTGAACCCATGACCAACAGAATGGAAGGCAGAGCTACTACCAACTGAGCTGTGACGCCTGACAAGTAAAAAAATCTATCTAGTTTATTATTTGCGCTTTCAAATCGTCTGTCAAAATGTTGTTTGTAATAAGTGATAAGAAATGCATTATCACGCTATTATGTAACTAGTTTTAACTAATTTATTTACAATTCATCTAATTTTGTTGAATTCAAACACAAATAATAACTTCAAAATACCGATAAGTACATGTTAAATATGTTTTTGAACCTTTAGTAGTAATTAACTCTATTATTTTGATAAATATCATTAATATAAATACTTTGTTAGGATTATCTTTATACGATAGACAGGCGTCACAGCTCAATTAGTAGTAGCTCTGCCCATGTCGTGGGTTCGATTCCCAGTAAATGACAGTAAATGTTTGTGTAAATATACACAAATATTTGTTCTGTGTCTGGGTGTTTTTTCTATGTAGATGTATTTCCAAATACCTATGTATTTCCAAAAAAAAGTATTATGTCGGAAATCTAGTTCCCATAGTACAAGCTTTGCTTAGTTTCGGTCTAGAGCGCGATGTGTGAAATGTTCGTGAATATTTATTAATTTTATTAATTATAGCAGATGGGTAAACTTACCTCAGGAACTTTCTCCAGAACGATTTTCTGAGCTTGATAAAGAGTGTGTTGAACTGACGGTGAATAAACGCCGACGTCGGGAGGGCCTGCAAACTTGTCAAGTATGGCGTCTTTGACTGTCAACCACGCGTTGTCAAAGTCAGCAGTACGCATACTATCGTACACCCATTCTGCTTCCACCACCGTACTGTTGGCAAAACAAATATTATAAGTACGCTAGCTGATGTCCTAGACTTTGTTTTGTCATCGTTATTTGATTAATTTACACAATATCTTTATAAATTACAGCCTATGTGTTATTCTGGTTTATAAACTACATTATTGTAATGTTTCATTTAAATCCAGTAAGTAGTTTTTGCGTGAAAGAGGAACAAACATCAATCAACTTATCCATCCAAACAACATCATTAAAAACCTTATATTTTGGAATGTTTGATTAATTTAGTCAATTATTTAATTAATTAACAGATTTGGATGTATAGTTATCCTGATTAACACTAGCTTTTATCTCAAAAAAGCAACAAAAAAAGAAACCGGACACAGTCAAAGTCGCGGGTTGAATCTAGTATAAAGGAGTTAGGATTAATTTCAAGTGACAATTCGTGAACTATATACACACCTGAATATTCTCTCCGCTGCATCAGTCAGGGTTGTGTATTCATCTTGCACAAAGTCTACGAAAGCGGACTGAGTTGTCTTCAGAACCCGGAGACCGCTCAAACCAGACTTTACAACCACAGCCTCTGTAGAAGAAATACATCATGAATAGTGTTGCCCAAATTCAGTCTTGGTCTTGCAGTCTTGGTCTTGTTCTTGCGTTTTTGCAAGACCAAGACCAAGAACAAGACCGCGTATTTTTAGCAAGACCAAGACCAAGACTGACCGTGCAAGACTTGAGCAAGAACAAGACATAGCCTGCAAGACTCTTGCGTCTTGCAGCTAGGACTTAGCGCTATTTCACGGAGTAGTTAGGTGTAACAGTTCGGTGTATAGGTAGGTAGGTACGCTTAGAAATTCTATGAGACGCAAAAAACTATATCAAAGAATATGAAAAACTGAACCTATGCGCATTACGACTAATACCATAAACATAGCGAATAAAAAAATATCTATTAAAATCAAACTGAGTGCATGCATAGTTATGTTTTAACCATCGGCACTTTGATAATGCGGCATCAAAGGTTTTGTACTTACTTCTCAAAGAAATTTGCCGCTTCAAATTTCGGAAGTACATGGTTATGATACACGCGCCGGCGGCTTCTTTTGAAATCTAAAACAATCGTTGCCGCCGCGCCGAAATCATAACATTTGACACTATTCATGCAAAATAATTTCGAACTTTAAGAGTACAGGTGTTCCAAAGAATACATAAGTTTCAGAGTGCTTAGAATGAAAATGAATACATTATACTGATCACGCAAGTAGTATTATGATTAGGATAAAATGGTAAGGATAGGTAGTAGATGTCATAATAATTCATTCTAGTACTTAAGTAATTTGTTTTTTTACATGTTTTAGCAAATGTAAGCTTATAAATCATAAATGTTTATTAAGAAACAGTTACTTCCATGGAAAACGACATATAGGTCAGTTGATTTTTCGAATTTCTTATCAAATCTTCAGTTATTTATTAATCTGCTTGATCTTTACTATGGCTATGTTAATTCAAGCTCACAATGTTCCAATTCTAATACGTTTTTCTAAGATTTAAAGTAAACTTTAATAAATAGTAATAGACTAATAGGTAATTGCAAGACTTGCAAGACTCTTGCTGCAAGACCAAGACCAAGACCAAGACTGGGAGCGCAAGACCAAGACCAAGACCAGGTGTATTGGCGCAAGACCAAGACCAAGACTGGCTAAGTCTCGTCTTGTTCTTGCATTTGGGCAACACTAATCATGAATAACTTGAAATAAAACATACTTTTAACTGAATTGTCAAGTAGTTTTCCCGGAAAGGGTGAATAAGTTTTAAAGTGCCCTACTTTAAGACCATGTTTCTAACACTTATTTTGGCAAAGTTGTATCTAGTTATATTATTTTATATTCTTTGTTCAGTAAAATCACAATATTCACTTAGGACTCTAAATACTAGGCGATTTTAGTAGAGTAGACTCACCATGCCTAGCTTGTGACACTTCACACCATCTTGTTGCTGTAGAAGAGAACAAGAAAGCGTGGTTATGAGGAGCCCCGGCTTGCAGTCTCTCCCACGGGTATTCCCGGATGTGACACTTGGCCTCCACCACTTGCTTGTACATGTAAAGGAAATGGTTCACAACCACGGCACCGAACTCTTCCGGCGTCTTCACTCCATGCTTCTTAGCGAGCAGGTACACTGTATTCTTCTGCGAATCTGTTGCAACAACTTCTTTGTTGTCGCCGATCACGTATGCTGTTTCTGAAGCGAGTTTCAGTTCTGTAGACACTTCAAATTCTCTTATCGAATGGTAATCTCCATCTCTGTGAACGTGCAAGAGTTTGACGGAACCCTTGCCGTATCCGTGGTCGCTGAGTTCGAAGCGACCACCCGTCTCCTCGGCCGCCGTCAGCGCAGCCCGAGTACCAGCGCTGGTGGAAGGCCCCAGGGGACCTTCACCGGAACTGGTGTTCGAAGGTTTCGCGTAAATTCTGTAAAACAACATGGTTTAAAAATTGTTGTACAGTGTCCAATATTGATGATTGTTTTCACAATGAAAGTTTTACTTAGTTTGGGATTGATTGCAATTCACAAAGAATTGCAATTTTAATAACATGAAATCAACTAAAATTAAATAAAAAATGTTCAGTAATGTTTTATATAAATGTATCTCAGCTTTAAAAAAATAAAACAACGAAGTAAAAGATAGATTTGATTCTACTTTAAATACCTGTTTATGCTCGTCCACGGCATTTTGAAAGACAATCAAATCACTTGATCTTGAGGGTGTGCAGGAAGCTGCGCCGGCGCATGAGGCACAAAGTACGTACACAAGCAAACTGCGACGATGCCGGCGCAAACCCACACTTATATGAGACCCTGTGCTGTGACCCTTCTTATCGGAATAGAGCACGCGACAGTAGTAACTCATTTGTAACTATACACACACACTCATTTATAATAAATTAGCGTTTATCTAACACTGGCGACCAAACTTATCGGTTTATTTTTAGGATGTTGCAGACTGAGATCTTATTTAGTACTTGAACTTACTTGACAGACGTCACAGCTCAGTTGGTAGTAGCTCTGCCTCTCATGCTGTGGGTCGTGGGTTCTATTCCCACTCAGAGCAAATGTTTGTGTGATGAACAGAAATATTTGTTCTGGTCTGGGTGTTAGGTACTATGTATATTCTATGTAAGTATGTATTAACAAAATAAATTATATAAGTGATCTATCAGCAATCTAGTTCCCATAGTACAAGCTTTGCTTAGTTTGGGACTATTACGCGATGTGTGAAATGTCCATGAATATGTAATATGTATGAATATGTAAGGTAGACTTGTGTTGTTTTCTTACACAACTACATGACAATAATTGCAATGTAGTAGCAATAGTAATACGTTGTTATTGTTCTAGAGTTATCTCAGGTATTACCTGCATTAACACATTATGAGTACGAATAGAAGACGATCTTGCCATTTGTCGTTCCAAGGCGTTAGTCTACCTTTACGTGGAACGAAAGCGCGTCAACGTAAATTTTATATAGAACAAAACAAAATTTCGGGTCACGCCTCGAGATAGTTTTATAATTAGAATTTCAAATCGGTTTAAAATTAGATTTGTTTTACTTTTGTTTCTTATAGTTTTTAATTATTTTTTAGTTTGTTTGTCAATACTCAGTGCCGGGATTATTGTATTGATAAATAAGTACCTAATTGTAAATTATTTTTTATTTTTTATTATTATTACTACGGAAGTATACCTAGAACTACGTAACTACATAAGTAGATATGAAACAAACATCTTAAAAACTAGACATGACATAAACACTTTTTTATCAGTACCTACGTATAAGTAGGTAGTGATAAAAATCCTCTTCGGTTACAAAAATACTACGGGGTCAATTGAAATAAATAATAAAGTTTAGGTATTCAGTAAGGTCTTCAAATTATACAGTCAATTTAAGATGTATAAGTCTAAATCCTGCCGTTTTATTAATCAATATTTTTTTTTGTTAAATAATGTTTTATTTAAGTAAGTAGGTACTAATTTTTTGAATGCTCAAACATAATTTAAAGTACGATTACACGATCTAACGAAATAAGTACTTGTTATAGAAACGTTTTTTTTTTTTGTCTTATTAGGTACATCGGTTTATAGCATTATTTTTTTTACATATCATTGAAAATAAGTTTTTGGAAAGGTTGTAATAGGTACTAGTAGTAATTGAAATTCGCTTTTAACGAGGTTAATTTGATTTTGCAAGATTTGTACGTACATTTTACGAGTGATGATCTAATTTAAGTCCAAAAGAAACAACCATAAAATACAATATATTACAAGATTTTTAGATCTGAGTACATATATTTATAAGTACCAATGATCAACTTGTTTTTAGAAGTATAGGTACTGTATGTATTCTTAGCGGGCAATTTCGTCATTTTAATGTAAAAGCAGCATCAAATATGAGTACCGAGAATTTTATGGTACAATCGTAATAATTTTATGTGTATTACTTAGAAGATTAGGCACATGCTCAATTACTCATAGCTCTAAAATATAAAATATAGCTTTAGTGTAGCTATAAATTTATATGATTCCAAAAATTGAATTTTAATACGTATTTAATAATACATTCTTATACGATAGACGTGCCGCTAACGAGTTTTTAATCTATTCATATTTGTTTACTATTAATAGCAGCAGCATAAACTTGAATGTATATTCTATATTAATAGTTTTCAGTAATTAGAAACGTTATTATACCTAATTAAAGTTAAAAAATGGCTTAGGTTTTATTACACGCTTTCAATTTAGAGGCCTATACCTACCACCTATGTCTACCCCAAATTTTGATTTATTTTAAACTATGGGAGTATTTATTCAAATAATTAGATTTTCCGTAAACTCTCAAAAGTCGGAGAGCAAAAATTATTGTGTGTCAGCAGAAGTTATTCCACGTTTATTGACGTCATATTTTGAATCACCCATCGATCTGTACATTCAAAATAGCTATTTGTGAGTTTATGCCTAAACATACGTCATATCAAACTACTTCTAAAATCTGAAGACAAGGCTACGGCTATTCGACGTAATAGACGACGATACAGTAGACGATTACGAAAGCAAGTGAGTCTGTCTGGTGCCAGTTATTAATCGGCTCAGTCAAAGTGTGCTCAGTTTAGTGCATTGTTCAGTCTCATAAAACCGCAGTGAAGATAGCAGCGAGACAGCAGCGTGTGGTGCTTTGCGGCGTAGGGCGGGCTTTGCGCAAGCGCGGGCGAACTTTCAGCAGTGACGAGAACCGAGCCGCGACGTCCCAGCTGACGCCGCGCCGGCCGCGTCACGCATCGCGCACCGCACTCTCGCGAATTTCATAAAATGCCCATTGTCATTTAGTGAACGTGCTTTAGTGAACTTAAAAATCATCACAAATGATGGTCCGACGCAGTGGACGGTACACGGTCAACTGGCGTGGCTTCAGAGATTTCGCATTCGGTAACAAGCCGCCTGATGAAGGTATGTGATTTGTGACTACAATCTGCATTGAGTGCATCAATATACCTAACCTCAACGCTCTCATTTGACACATAAAATATAATAGTAGGCAGTAGGTCGACTTTATTAATATAATTTTTTACTCTCACTTGTACCTGTCTAGCTATACATATACCTATTGTTCAAGGTTCGAAACCAGGGCATTGATTTAACATTGTCCCTTGACAACAAAAATACTGTATCAAACCTTGCTCTCGTAACAAACGAAATCGAAAGCTTACAAAAGGATGTATAAATTGGCTATTACAATTTTTTCATTTAGTTACGATTTTTTTTGTATTGCAGAAATATATATTCGTTCATAAAATCTAGCACCTTAGAACTTTCAGGTTAGTTTTTATTAAAGAAGCAATATTCGAAAATAAGCACAGCCTTTAAGGTCATTTATGTGCAAATTACACATAAGTGGCGATAACGTACCTACTTAATGTTTTTCTTCGTCATTTCTTGAAAACACGACTTTGCAGATGAATATGTACCTATGTATATTATTATTCAATACTACAAGGACTATATCTCCGTTTCGCTGGTGCCTTTATTCAGAAACCTGAATTTGTTTCAGCTATTTTCCTTAGGATTTAATTTGATAATTTTTCAGAAATTGAAGAGAAACCTGATTTATCAAATCATGAAGTCATATTCCTTAAAAGTATAATGGAAAGTCCAGACTTTGCACGAAGATGTGAGGTAAGGCATTCGTAAGGAAAATAAAATGATTTTCATTTAGTATTTGGTCATTTCTTTTACGTCTGGTTTACTTTTGCTTTTGGAAATTGGTCAGAAACAAAAGACGACATGGATATATAAATACACTTAATGTTATTGCTCTCTTCTCATATTATGTTACTAAGTACGAGATTGATGATTTAAAGACGATTATCTCGGATACTTTACGTAACTCTACTACCAAGTAGGTACGCGTGTGCTACAAGCGTGCTACGTGCGTGCTACAAACGTCCTACGAGCGTGCTACGAGCTGTGTCAATGTCCTGCGTTTCGCTCGAACTCGCTTGTGATTGTTCGATACCTAGATATAATTATGTACTAACGAACTTTTTTGAGCGAATCAAATTGCTCTAACTCCATTCTGAGCCACGCCGTTCAGTTAATCGTAGCATGAGCCCTACTAATCTTATAAGTAAGTACCTAGTAATAACAAATAGTAAAACCTTGACCCTGATTCATCCATCAAACTAATTTTCTTGTCAAATAATAGCAGAGGAACCAAAAGTTTGATTACAATTTATAGTCCCTAATTCAATACTCAACTTATGCTAGGTTTTCAACATCAGTCAAATAAGCTAAAATTTGGTAAGAATCTCGGAATTTGAGATACCCAGCTGTAAGTTTGTAAATACTTGTATATTGACACCCTAAAAGTTGTCTCAAAACCTACATATGGTAGGGTGTGTGCAACTATAAAATTTCAAGGTCAAAGGTCACAAAAATAGCTTTTTTTGTAAATATCTCATTTTCTATGGGTTTTTTTGCAATTTGTATGTATTACAATATTGTAGAATACAAAATTCTCTACAAATTATGTTATGAAAAAAATTTTATAGTGTAAACCGTTTTCGAGATAAAGGGCGTAGAGCGCGCGGTCACAGCATAACTTTTTTTGCATGATTTTTTTTCTTTCTTGGTCAGGGCATGATTTAGAACCCCTGTATGCAGTTGGGCAATGCGAAACGGTTATTTAGAGCGTATCATGACAATTTGACCACCTCCTGGTTGGCCAGAAGTGATGCTGTAACCGCGCGCTCTGCGCCCTCGTATCTCGAAAGCGGTTCACCGTATAAAAAAAATTTAAAACAAAATTGTAGAGAATTTAGTATTCTACAATAGTGGCAAAAATTTTTTTTTATATGGTGAACCGTTTTCGATATACGAGGGCGGAGAGCGCGCGGTTACAGCATCACTTCAGGTCAACCAGGAGGTGGTCCAATTGTCATGATAGGCTCCAAAAAACCGTTTTGCTTTGCTCAACCCCATACCAGGGTTCCAAATCATGCCTTGACCAAGTATGAAAAAAAAACATGCAAAAAAAGTTATGCTGTGACCGCACGCTCTACGCCCTTTATCTCGAAAACGGTTTACTTACAGTATAATTTTTTTTTCTGAACGTAATTTGTAGAGAATTTTGTATTCTACAATATTGTAATACATACAAATTGCAAAAAACCCACGGGAAATGAGATATTTACAAAAAAAGCTATTTTTGTGACCTTTGACCTTGAAATTTTATAGTTGCACACACCCTACCATATGTAGGTTTTAAGACAACATTTAGGGTGTCCATATACAAGTATTTACAAACTTACAGCTGGGTATCTCGAATTCCGAGGTGAAATGCATATATTGACTGGACTACCTGGTTAGTTGATCTGAGCAAGAAAAATACGAATATTATATTCTACCTTATACACATTGCATATAACATGGCGTAAAAATATAATAATTATTAATATTTTATGATAAAATTACTGATTTGATCTTGTTATTGGAATAGAAAATATATTTCAATGTAGGTGCTACGGTAAAAAAACATTTTACCAACTTCTAGAAACTAATCGTTCCGTTATTGATGTCTTGTCAATCAAACAATCAAAAACAACAGACATTGACATTGCATAATAGATGACAGCAATTTACAAACCAAGTCTGTCGATGTCAAACTATGATAAAATATGAAGCTCGATTTAGGGGATACGCTTTTGACGTTGTGAGTTGTGAATATCGATATTCAAACCTTGTTTTTGTTCTAAAGCTAATAATTAATCATTAAAACCCGTTATAATCTAAATCAATTAATCATTAATATGTAAAATCACAAAGATCCTAAAGAATTGTTAAATTGGTGTGGTTGCAATCACTGAAAAACAAAAACATAACGAAATAAACGAAAATATAAACAATTATCAAATTAATTGGAATAGTATATATTTAGATGTAAGCCAAAAAAAAAACTTATTGTGGTGTCTAGAAATTATACATTTAAATATAATATACTTACATGGTTATATTAATGAAAACGATAAAGAAAGCGTCTAAATTTAAGTAGTTTTTAAATCTAGAGGTGAGGTTACCCACCATATAGTAGTAAACCAATTTTAACAGTTCAAACTTTTGCAGCAAAAATCATTGCGCTCCTTGTTACATTGAACTGTTCGTAAATATAAATAAATCGATACATTCGAAAGATCGATAAAATAATTAATGCGTTTTGTTATACAGCACATCCCTAGTTCAACCAGTTGAAGTTGAAAGAAAGTTGTTGTGGGTGTGTTGTGTTTCTTCTTTTTGTTTCTGCCTTATTTCTCTCAAAGCCCGTACGTTACAAAGCTAAGCAATTCGTAAAGTAGTAAAGTAATATGAATAGCACGCATTGATTTCATCAGTAAAGAACTGCGTTTTCATTCATCATCACCAAACATAACGGCATCGGATGCCACGCCTATGTTGATGTGTTTTCATTTCAAGTGTTTTTAGTGTTGGTGTTATTTTATTGCAGTCCACTGATTCTGAGGAGGATTTGATCGTGAAACCTGTGTCCCTGGGCAACGTCAACATCGCACGGTCTCTAAGCGAATATCGCGGTACAAATATACGGACTATTGAGCAAGCTGAACTTGCTATTATAGTATCCAGGGTACATTTCAAGGTATGTGTCACCGCAAAGGTCTACAGAGTTCAAAAGTTTGGTCCAAATTTTTGCAATCGTAGTATTTACCTAAATTCAAATTGGGAATATGTGATTTAGTCTGGTTGTCCCTAATTAGGGTGTGTTATGCATTGTCTTAGTTCACAATTAGCATTACCTAAATCATTATAAACTGTATTACATAACAATTAAAACATTGTACATTTGATTTAAGCATAGTAACCAATATTTTTGAACTAAGCCTCAATAAATTTTTAATAATTTCATAATAACATGTACAACCACTGATGTATGACTGTAATTTTACATTAACCTCAATAATTTTCTTCACTCCACTCAAAATGGATATGCTTTTAATATTGTATTTTGCTAGTAAAGGTAAAACAAAGACAACACAACCTACAATTAGCTTTTTTTTCAGGCTTTGATAGATGCACATGACCAAATAGGTGCTATTTGGATAGAAAGAGGTTCAGGAACGGATGAGAAGTTTCCGGCAATAGAAGAAAAAAAGGTCACATTCGACGAAAGCCCAGATACAGAAGATATGGGTCCAGTTGAGACTGTGAAAGTTGTAGGCATCAGAAAAGTGCCTGGCCAGCCTTTGGGATTAACGGTAAACTATTTTCATTCTAGGTATCTTCTATATAAATTCTTTAGGTTGACTTGCTATGGCTTCAGTCAAATTGGGAAAAAAGATGCAGTAAATAATAAAAAGTATAGTACTGTCACTGAATAAATCATTCTAATCATTTCTACGCCAAGTTGACCAATACAACAGTTATATGATTTATTCAGTGAAAATTATTTTATTACCATTTGGTTTCATCTCTTTCAAAAATCTATTCCTTGCAATTAGAGCCTAGCTAGAATGCCTTATAGCCTGGTTTTTACTGTCTATAGTTAAGCTAAAACATAAGAAATATAATTTATAAATTACTGATTTCCATTATTTTGTACATAGAATTTGCAATATATTTTCATTAAGTACTTCTCAAACAATCCTATAAATATGTTATGATAAGACAAAGTTTTTTCTTTACTATCTATTTTGTCCTTAGTATCATTTCTCATGATCTGAGTAACATAATTAATAATACTATTGCAGGTTACAACCGATGAGCATGGCCAGCTTATAGTAGCTCGGATATTAGCCGGCAGCTCAGCAGCCAAACAAGCCCTAGTATCAGTCGGTGATGTGCTATTGGAAGTTGATGGAGAGCATATCAACTCCGAAGAACAGCTTAAGGAAGCTGTATCAAAACAAACCGAACGAATCAGCCTTAAAGTTGGACCTAATATGAAGCAAAAGTCAACTCAATTGCCTAATAAATTAAGTGTAAGTTACAAATCTTACAAAGTACAAACTAGTACTACAACAAACTAATCTAACTTAACTAATATCTATGAATTCAAGAACATAGTAAACTCCCGTTAAATAGATAGAGATACAAAAGTGTATAAAAATGTATAATTGATAAAGTACTTATTAACCTGCAGTTTGGTTTTATTGTAATGCATCTAGAACTTAGACATAACTATAATTCTTTTATGGTAAAAATGTGGAGCACAAAATTTACCTACTTGTGATGTATGAATTCAAAACATGTGTTAATGTGTTTATTTTTCAAGGTCATTTTCATTGTCTTTATAATTAACTACCTAGTTGTCTTTATGAGTATGTAGTTATATTGTATTGTTATTTGCAATGTTTTTAACAGTGCTATGTGAGGACCCTATTCGACTACAGCCCAAAGGAAGACACTCTAATACCTTGCAAGGAAATTGGCTTGGAGTTCAAAAAAGGAGATATTTTACAAGTTAGTTATTTTATGTTACATTTTAATAAATTAAGAATAGAACACTATGGAGACTATCGCAGAGAGTATATTGTATGTAGCAATTAATCATGGCTTCAAACTCCATTCAGTTCTACAAGAACAAAAGAAAAACTTACAAAATTATGTGATGTTTTTATGCGAGGCGCTTTGCTCGCTTAATTCTTCACATATTTGTTTTAAAATATTAGTTAACAATTTTTTTTTTAATATTTCATCACTTCATAAATGATGAAATATTAAAAAAATTATGAAAAAAATAAAACATTGAATAAAAAACTCAGTGTATATATACAACTTACTATATATACTTGGTTTTTATGTAATACATGTAGGTACTTAAGTGATTTTTTATTCCAGGTATCAGATAGAAAAGATCCTAACTGGTGGCAAGCAAGTCACGTTGAGAGTCCAGATGTAGTAGGTTTGGTTCCATCTCCAGAACTGGAAGAAAGACGGAAGGCGTATGTACCACCAGAAGCAGACTTTGTCCATAAAATCAGTATTTGCGGAGCGAGAGTAAGTTTATTATTCCTATAAATATGAAGATCCACATAAATTTTAAAACAACCGGTCAGATCAAAAGCGGCCGACTCGAGTTTATTATTATAATAAACTTCGTTTGAAATATTGATTTCTACTCATGAACTCAACAGGTCATCCGTTTCAAACATTGCATTACTGTGTACCTGAAATCGTAATATATGTACAGCCACTTCATAAAGATTTTAATTACATATCCTACTTCCTACTACTATTATAAACGCGAAAGTTTGTACGGATGGATGTATGTTCGTTACTCTTTATAAAAAATGGATTTAAATGACATCAGAATAACATACGCTGAACATTGAATGTGACGACCGATGTGGCGCGGCAGCCGAAGGTCCGCATGCGACGCGGAGTTTGCGGGTTCGATTCCCGCCTTGGGATAAATGTTTGTACGATCTGCAAATATTTATTCTGGGTGTTCTGGGTATTTTATGTATAATAAAAAATATCTTTCTATGTAATGTATTGTATTAAGTAAATATGTCAGTCTTCTAGTAGTAGCCCATAACACAAGCTCTGCTTAGCTTGGGGCTGTATGATGTTGTGTGGATTGTCCAGCATCATTTATTTAATTTTTAAAAATATTAAAAATTCTACTCCTAAAATGATATTAAACATACAGAATATTTCTCTTTCTTGCTGAGTTAACTATACTTACCCAGTACACAATAGTATGCATTTCAGTACTCAATCAATTCACGGATCGTTTATATCAGCTGAAATGACACATCATTTTGTATTGTCGTTTTTTTTTGATTTCAAAGACGTGAGGTATTTACAGTGAATCATTCATGACTCATTGATTTCGGAGAGAAAAGGTGTATGGCCTCCAGAACCCGTAGTCTGAGTTTGTCTGTGTCGCAACTTGTATGGAGCAAAACAAAATTTCCCTGTACAAAATTAGCGTAAATTTATGATTATTTGTAGAACTATGTTCAGTACTCAGAAGTTATAAGCTGTAGGGGACTTATGATGGAAGCTTGTCACATATTGAACCCATCGAACACTGTACAAAAAACGTCCCTATTTTACGTCACAGTAAAAAATCATTTATTAAAATACCTAAATGTATATTTTATAAAAAAAACTTTCCAAACAGCATTCCAATAGTAAAACGGTGATCTTCCATCAGTTATGTAACGCAGTCAACGCTGACATCCAAATAAATTAATTAAAAAGAACTTTCTTACAGATATCGAAAAAGAAGAAGAAATTCGTCTACGAGTCTCGCTCCAGTGTACAGTTAGAGGGTGCAGAATTGGCACTTTACGAAGAAGTGGCGCGAACACCGCCCTTTCTGAGGCGTATTTTGGCGCTGGTTGGAACTAAAGGGGTAGGCAGACGGACGTTGAAGAACCGTCTGATACAGGAGAACCCGGATCGGTTCGGAGCTGTTATTCCACGTAAGAACCTATTCTTAACATATTACTGTTACTACATCGTTCTGAAAAGGCATGGCTGGATAGCCATGGGGTATACATCAATTTGAAGATCATAAATCATTTATTTGTAACTGAATATTATTTATGAGTAGACTAACAGATATCATTGATGTGTCTACGTCACACATGACCTAGTTATAAACAGAAATGAGTGAAAATGTGCTCTGGGTGGGAATCGAACCCACGACCCACAGCAGAGCTACTACCAACTGAGCTGTGACGCCTGTTCCATTAAGTATATCATGTAATTACTGTGTAAAGATTTATTTATTTATTTATTTTAAAATTTCACACTATATCGTTAGTGCTAGGAGGATTTAATGCTATGAGCATTATAATATTTGAAACTATCACGGTTTTGAACATGGTTTTCACAAATCATGGTAAATATCCCGTTTATAATGAAAGCTATGAGCATTGTCTGCCAATCTTCCTGGGTGAGCAAAAGAAGATTCTTTATGTTGATTTTAAAACCAATGTTATAGACACGTCCCGCCCTCCGCGCGCTATGGAAGAGAGCGGCCAATCCTACTGGTTTGTGTCCCGCGAGGAAATGGAGCGCGACGCACACGCAGGGAGGTTCCTTGAATACGGAGAGCACAACAATCATCTGTACGGAACGCATCTCGACTCTATCCGGGCTGTTATCAAAGAAGGTAATCATCATCATCTTCCTACCCTTGTCCCACATTATGTGGAGTCGGTACAACACGTATTCTTCTTCTACTCTCCGATCCGGGTCATCAACACCTCGACTGTACCAACTAAACTCTATCAGTCTATGGTAAGAGGTGCAGGTAAGAGTCGAACTAGAGTTCTTTTCTGGCCTCTACTTCGAAAACTTGGTTTCCGAGTCACTGGGTTTTGCCTCGAGTAGCAGTTTTGCGCCTCTCCGTGGCTTTACGATGCCGGCAATTACGGCTGCGGTGGCTTCATTCAAGGGAAGGAAAGGTAGAGAACAAGTGAAGTGTTGGCTATAAGTATACAGCGTGGGTTCCGCAGTTCGTTGCGGTTGCCCGTACTGACTCTCTTGTATTTCACTCTCCTCTATCAGACGTCATCTCAATGCTCACTCCTTTCTTATACATGTTATCATTCACACAGTCCATCCATCTTTTCTTTGGCCTCCTTCTACTTCTACATCCATCCACATTCATATCTAACACTCTGCCATGGGTACCTACCTAGGTAGGTTTGCATGGTATACGAGCTATTTATTTTTAAGTGGTTTTTAGTCTGTAAATATTTTGTATATGTCAAATAAATAAATTCATATTCTAAGTATTATCACCAACATCAATCACCATAGTTAATACGCAACATTTTTGTGACAAATACAAAATGTTTTATTCAGTAACTTAAATTAATAACTAGGTACAGTGGTTGGATACCTCCTTTTAAGTATGCAAAACCTGTATAAGGAGATACCGCTCTTCCTTATCCGTGGTATTACGAACAAAGTTACATCAGGTAAATTAATAAAAATATGACAATAAACATTAATCTATCTACTCGTAATTCCAGGTAAAATGTGTATTCTGGACTGCGCCCCGCAATCTCTAAAGCTGCTTCACAACAGCAGCGAGTTTCTGCCATACGTGGTAATGATAGCAGCGCCGGGGATTGAACAACTGAGGAATCTGACGCACGCTTCCAATCGTAATTTGGCGGTAAGAACCATACTACTAAACTAATACTAATAATTATATTAATACTAGATTTAGATTATATTTTTGTTATATGTATCTACATATTAATAACAAAAATATTGATAGATTAAATTTTTTCGAATGGTTTTTGAAATATTAGATTTTTATATTTTCGCTATATTTAATTAAATAGAATGCTGATTACTGATATTATATGAATGATGATGATGCTGATAGATGCATAACTTTTAGAGTTTTTAGTTGTGAACTTGTGAGTAGATTTTGTTTTGACAGTGTTTTCTTTATATTTAAGGGAAATGAATTCATAAATTAAAAAGGTTTCTAAATATAAAATAGTTTGATAGATTGAATGAAGTTTGAATTATTTTCTAGAAAAAGGAGCTTAGGTCTATTTTTATCAAACGTTGAGTCTTACGCGAGACTCATTCATATATTCATTCGAATGATTTCTAATTCAACTACACAGGTAAAAAAAAGGCATGTTAGTGTACTTGACATTGATAAAATTAGACTTAGGTATAGGCGACAATGAAATTGGTTTACCACTCTAAGACTGAATATCATTTGCACGTACAAAACATCAAGGGCTATTTTCGGTTGACAGATTAATAACTTGTACGTCAGAATCTGTCAATCTGTAATCCTTAGCGAATAATTATGTTACTGGGAGATGTCATCAAAAGTGGTAAACCAATTTCTTGGTCGCCTATACAAAATAGTGTTAGTAAAAGCATGAGTATTATAATTTTATTTATGTTTGTATGTGGCATGTAGTTCGACAGGCAGAGCTCTATTCGCTACAGTTCTCGACGCGCGCGCACTTTGGAGTCACTTGCGTCACTTTACGAGGTAAGACTTTTTTTGTTCCCAAAATACATCAATTTATATGTGTTCTCAATGCGAAAAATTTGTATGCCGACATTGTTGGTGGGTTTTAGTTTTTTAATCTCTAGGTTTTGCGTATTTGATAATATTTGATGATCTCGTTTTTTTAAATATGTTTCTTAAAAAGAAAAATGAGCTATTTCCCAGCTGTGGGACAGATTTATTTTAAAAGACTCTAAAAAGTTACTTGTCTAATTAAGTTAGTCCTTGTTGTATCATCTGGTTAAAAAATAAGGCCACCAATAACAACAGCCACATAAAATGAATCATTAACTCATACGAAATTATACCCACAGGAAGAAGACATGAAGCAAACTCTAGAAGACAGCTCTCGAATAGCGCGTCAGAACGAGAAGTACATTGACCTCGTCATAACGAACAATAATCCCGACACAACGTACTCCAAAATACTGGACGCGTTGCATTCGCTCTCTACTGACCATCAGTGGGTACCTGTCAGCTGGATTTATTAGACCTTCTAAACTTCTAAGGAAAAGTATGTTATTGAGCGTATATACACAACAGTGCCACCAACTTAACTGTTCAGGTGGACAAAATAGGAACTACATTCCGCTGTCACTTTCTGTCTAGTGTGAGTGCTTATTGTTTATTGTTCGATTTAATTATGAAAAGTGCGAATAAAATGCTGTAATCCCTCAAAAGTGATGCGCAGAAAGTTATTCTAAAAAGAAGAAGAAAGAAGAGTAACGCCTGCGACACTAGCGACGCCGTCAATTGAACAGATAAGATGGTGGGACTGAGTGTACACACTATTTCGATCAAAAATACTCATAATTGTTGAAAATTTTTTAGCATATAATCTATGTATTTACAAAAAAACAACAAACAGAGACAGCTAATTGTAATCAATTAGTTTTTATTATTCAGCGTTTGTGAGTATATCCGATTATAGATAAAATCTCATGTTCCAGAAACGCGTGACGCAAACAAATCTATCCGTTCAGACTTATGTTCTATGTATATCAATGTATTGTCATACGCGCTCTATAATATATTTTTCCTTTGAGGTAAAATAGTGGTTGAACTCCGAACTTGGGAATAGTATGGATCGGTACATTGTTTTTGGCTCGCAGAAGATAATACAATATTAAATTTAAGTACATATATCTATACTGTTCCTAAGCAACTGGCAATAAGTTCAAGCACTGTTGTTACCAAGGTACTAAGTGCACTGATTTTTAATTGTATTTAGCTAACTTTAGATAGGTTAAATCTTGCGTCTTCCCGCACAATAAAAAATCGCCTAATTTACTATTTATATAAATTCACAGCGAATCATTTTAATCGTAAAATTCATAAATTACATCACAATAAATGCTTGCAAAAATTATTATTATTCTAAATTGTAGAAAATTATAAAAGTGCGGGTAGGTCAAAAAATAGTTTGTAAGTCTAAGCTGAAGTGCCACTTATAAATCTTTAACTACTAAAAGGCAAGATATCATTCCAGTAAGTAATTTGTCTGGATGAAAAGCTATTTTCGTGATTTGTAAACTTTTCAGCTGTTTGGGCTAAAAATTGTGAGAATAGGCATGATAAGTCAGCTTTTATAATGTAGTTGATACATTTTAAATTTTGATATTTTTTTTGTCACGATTATCTAGAATTCTTTACCCACTTTCAATTTCCGTACTTCCCCTAAATATATTTCATGGTGTTCATAAATCCCACCCAAGGATGTTGACGAAAAAGTAGGTATAGAAAAATTATGTATGGCCTACTGGATAAGTTTGATATATTTTGTACGACGAATGATATTAGATTTTAAACTAGCTTAAGATTCATGTGAATGTTTCAGCTTTTATCAATAAGAGTGCTATCGCATTGATTTAATTTTGTAAGACACATCACATACTTTTATCACATTTGAATTTAAACGGTATTATTCGCAATATTTAGTATTTAAAATTATTTGTCTGATAGTTTTAAGTTATTGAAATATACCATAATTGTGTGTTTATTATTTGGAAACTGCCGGTTTTGTGGTAGCAAATTTTTGCTTATTATGTTTGTTTTATTATCTACGATGATCACGATACGCTATTTACTTCTATGAATCTCACATTCCGTCCAATATGTTTTGTTAAGTAGCTATAAATTTTATTAAACGAATGATTCAATATACATTTATGTACTGCATTGCTTGATTTTATTTTTTCTGTTGCTAAATAAATAAAAACGCTGCTCATAAATCGATATCTTTTTATTAAGGAAAGTTTATTGGTTTGGTTGTCTTGATATATTTTTGTGGTGACGAACCGATGTCTTGAAGATATTCGGATCGATGTGGTTCAAGCCAGTCTCGCTAGCGACGGTGACTAGCCCCGATTCCGGCTCTGTTTTATCCAGCAAATGGGGCGCAAGTAATAGGAATAGTTGCTGTAAAATATTAAAATTAATAAACTAAAGGTATACCATAATAAATAGCTTGTTACGTATATCAGTATTGTGGTGGTTAACTTGTTTAATACTTAGGTCAAACTATGGAACCGATCTCTGGTCGCCATGTTGGAAAATAATTGACATCAAATATGGCGACCGAGTTTTGTGAGAAAAAGTTGTTGAGCCTATGGCCGTTAAACATTTCAATAATGTATACAATAGGACCTATGCAATTTATTTAGGTAAAAACTACAGATATAACTACCTCAGCCCAAGGAATCAGAGGCAGATTAGCGAATGCAGCTTGCCATCCAGGCAGGCCTAAATGAACGAGCGCCATCCTGAAGTAATGTGTGAAAGAATCAGCCAGCCATCCCCACGCACCTTCGCGAGTCGCCAACCAGACCGACCAATTTCCGCCAGTATAGATAAGGCACACCTGGAATATGAAATATCATACCTATGAACTAGTATTTTACAGCTTAGGTACACTGTATCAGGATTAGGAACCAATTTTTAAACTAAACCTGCTAGTTAGGTTATACCTTTCCAATTGTTCTGCAGGTATCCAATTCAAAAACTTTGCTTTTAGTGTTGAGAACCGGGCGGGGCCCCGCATTCTGTCTTGTCATTGAAAAATCCAGCAAGTCTTTGAGCGTAGGAGTTAGACAAAGTTCGTTCAAAGAGTTTACTCGAATCGACCCCACTGCTAAAACGTCATCAGCTGTAAAAGAGATACGCTTATTAGGTACCCTATTCGGATGTCACAAAACTCAAGTTTTGTAATTCTTTCCTGAATATTTGTAATGCCATGTCAACTGGAAACCGTCGCTGGACGCATAGAAATTGCGCAAATCTTCCGGAAGTACTGCCGAGTGTCTTTGCTCCCATGTGGAGAGAGCTACGCGATCGCATGGTACCCGTCGTTCTACGTTAACGTTGCATATACGTGGATCAGCCTCTGTAATTATGGTTGATTCCTTTGTAAAAATAACATACCATTAAATTACTAGTTACTTATCCTATCCTATAATAAAATAACAAGCAACGGATATCACGGTAATTATACCTAGGTAGGTAAGTAGGTACTATATTAGAAGTTATGGCAGAAATCTAGGGTGAAGTTGGATAGGTACCCAACTACTGAGTCCGTATTATATTCGCTTTTCTAATCAGTTCAAAAGACTGACTAACCTTTGTTTCCATTCATTCATTAATTCCCTACCCTAGTCTTGTTTGAATGGGAGCGACAGAGCCAGCAGATAAAATAAATCATGTATTTTATATGTGTGAGTGAGAAAGCGAAACGACCGAGCACGCCTTGATCTTGCTTCTTCATACATTGATTTTATTTTATAAACATAACCTGTAAAATATCCTAGTCCTAATCATAACTTAAGCCCGTCCAAACATAGCCTCAATAATTTATGAATTACTGACATATTGTACTGTACTGTACATAAAGATAATACGAAGTAATGGCTAATCCAAGTGCTGGTGTATGTGATATAAAACCACAATTTATAGCGCAAAGAAAACCTCGTACAGACACCGAAAGTAATGTGAATTTACTTGGTAAACATAAGCTTGAAGATGGTGTAGACGATGAATCCGATAAATTAGATACAAAAAAATTAAAAACTGACGATAACAAGTCGAAGAACAAAAAGAAAGGTCAAAACAAAGGTAGACCAAAAGCGTACCGAGACGAAAGGGATACCAAACCCTGCCCTACTATTGTAAATGTCGCATCAGCAGAAGAAAAGAAAAACTGCACTTTCGAAAACTGTAAATATATTCATAATCCTATTGACTACTTAAAAAGCAAACCAGAGGACATCGGCAGTGAATGTCATTTGTTCAACCTTCGCGGAAGATGCCCAAGAGGCTTGTCATGCCGGTATGGAACTAGTCACATCACTGAAGAAGGGTACAACAAAGTTGACCTTGTAAAAAGTGCTCAATGGAAAGAAGACACTAAAAACTTTCTTCAGCAAACAACACAAACAGACTTGCAAAAGAAAAAATATGATTTTAATTTATCAGAGAGATTAGTGAAGCATTTGGATAGTAGAAATAAAAATAATGGCATTGAAGACAAAAAGACCAAGTGTGACCAAAATAATTCTCATGATGCAATGCAAGAGAAAAAGGTTGAAGAAAATGAATCCCAAACATTTGAAGAAAAAAATGAAAATTCTGACGACAAGAATGAGCCACCTAAAACAACTGAAAATAAATCAAGTGGTGTTGTTACTGATGAGTATTTAATAAAGCTCTTGCCAAGAGAAAAGAAACAGATCGATTGGAAAGACAAGTTGTACCTGAGCCCTCTGACAACTGTAGGCAATTTACCTTTCAGAAGAATCTGTAAAGAATATGGTGCAGATATTACTTGCGGAGAAATGGCTCTGTGTGAATCTTTATTGAAAGGAATGAAACAGGAGTGGGCTTTAGTGAAAAGACATGAATCGGAAGACTTATTTGGGGCCCAAATATGTGGAAATAATGCATACATCATATCTAAAGTAGCACAGATCCTTCAAGAGACTACAGAGCTTGATTTCATAGATTTGAATTTAGGATGCCCCATTGACTTGATTTACAAAAAAGGTGCTGGAAGTGGCATGATGCACAGGTTGAATGCTCTCGAAGCTTCTGTGAGATGTGCTTCAAAGTTACTCACTATTCCATTCACAATAAAAATGCGAACAGGAGTATACCAAGACAAAAAAATTACACATAAAATTGTACCAAAGATGGCTGAATTGGGAGCTTCTCTTATTACTGTGCATGGAAGGTCAAGAGAGGCGAGATACACACGCTCATCTGACTGGGAGTATATTGAGACTTGTGCCAAAGCTGCTGCCCCTTGCCCTGTAATAGGTAATGGAGACATCCTTTGCTACGAGGATTATGTTGAACGAAGGAAAATAGCACCTACTGTACAAGGCGTTATGATAGGCCGAGGGGCTCTAATCAAACCTTGGATATTTACTGAAATTAAAGAGCAAAAGCTTTGGGATATCAGAAGTAATGAGAGGTTTGAAATTCTCAAAAAGTTCACAAATTATGGCTTAGAACATTGGGGCTCCGATACACAGGGTGTTGAAAACACAAGGAGGTTTATGCTAGAATGGCTGTCATTTCTGTACCGCTATGTGCCAGTAGGTCTTTTGGAGAGACCTCCTCAGAAAATCAATGAAAGACCTCCATCATATTTTGGAAGAGATGACTTAGAAACTCTTATGGCATCAGGGAATTGTGTTGATTGGATCAAAATCAGTGAAATGCTACTAGGTCCTGTACCAGGCGGATTTCAGTTCTTACCAAAGCATAGAGCTAATGCCTATTGATGAGAGATGATATTTATTGGGAACCAACTAATACTGAATACTTCAAAAGGTATCAAGTTGTTATTTTTCAGCTAGCAAGTTAACCAGCCTAGTCTTAGTATGAAAATATGAATAAATAATATTTACTCTAAGTAAAAGTAACTCTTTTATTTTCTGCATTGCTTATGTTAATGGTTCAGCTGAATCACATTTAATTATGAAGAGGGTCAGTAGTTAATAATAGTTAAAAAAAACAAAACTATGTATATAATGCATAGGATAGGTACCATCACACCAATCTATTTGTGGATAAGGTAACTAAGTCTAGGTGCATTATTAGATGTGCTGTGAAGGAATACACCTCACCTCAGCTTTTGTTCATGTGTGTATATGACCAAAAAATATACAAACCCAAGAGTTTAGTAACTCCCAAAGTAATGTTTTCATAGAAGGAGTCTTCAGAAACTAAATCTACACAGAAACTCATTTTACTGTATTATTTACAAAACAAATAACTTTCTAAGAAAAAAATCAAACTGTACCACAGATATTGTTAGTTAAAAAAATACAACCTTTTTAGATAGGGAAAGAATTCTGGCTGAATGCCAGGTTCTTATTATTCAATGTTTCCATGGTTACAAACATCACAAATTTACGAATCTGTTACAGCGTTACCTTGTGTTCTACCCAGATTTTGCACCTTCGTGAGAAAAATAGTCTTGTTCTCTGTCCTATTCTGATCTAAGGGCTATTGGCTCCTTCTAAAACTAGTTAGGAGTATGGATAAGTAACCTAAAAGAAAAATACCATTTCATTGAAAAAACTTTATTTTTCTCTCCTAACATTCATCTATCATACATACGACAGGACATTCAAACTTAGCAAATTATATGTAAAGAATAGATTAGCAGTGATTTCTCACTACGCTAATGAGTGTGGGTATGTATGTACATATTGTTGTATGAAAATACAAATGTGCATTTATAAAGTCAAAATGCGATCATAGTTGCGACAACACATTAAGTGTAAACTTATAACTAGCTTCAGCCGTCATCTGCAGTTATAGATAAAACTAAATTATATTCAATAATTCTTCTCAATAAGTCAGTGCTACATACAACATAATTGATGTACCAAAGTTATCAAGTTTTGATGTACATTGGTACATGTAACTTCATTTAAAATATTAGGGGGTATAAATATTGTTTACAACGGCCCTTGTTACATTGCTAAAGTAATACATTAAGATTTAATAACTATCCTTAAATGTTACATTCCTAATTATTTATGAATGATGTTATGCAAATCTAAAAAAAAACTGAGTACTTACTTGTTCCTACATACATGAAATGAGTGAACAACTCATTAAATTTGTGGACTGAGAAATAGATTATACATATTCCTAATTGTAGAAAAAAAATTGCTTAGAATTTGAATATCTCTAATAAATTAGTCCAAATCGGTTTAACGTCTCCTGCGGCGACGAGAATCTCCATTATGTCCATTTTCTGTAAACAAAAATTTAAGTTAGATGTGTGAGCACAATACTCTAAAATTGTTACATAAAACATACTTTAAAGCTTTGAAAGTCAAGAGGGACATAACAATGAGCAGGTAGTCAGTCCTAAAAAGGTTTACAAAGGTTTAAACTGTGTAGGGTTCATCGTCATGTAATTTTGTAGAGGCTTATATATTTTGTGTGTGTGTGTTGTGAGATTGCGGAAGAATGTGTGATCCTGTACATTATTTTGTAAGTGAAAGAGAGTCACTGGTTTAAAAACAAACCTCGTCACTTTCACCTTCGGCGATTTCTCTGGCGGCCATCATTGTGCCCCCCGGAGCCGTTGGCCGGCGCGCCCAGACCGCCCTCTGCGCCGTACGGCCTGCCCGGGCCCAGACCCAGACCCCCGTCCATCTGGCCGTAAAAGCCCGCATTCACGCACGTATTGCCATACGATTCATCGTTCGAATCGTCGTGCTGGTTAATCCGTTTGTTAGAGGCGTAGGAGCCGAATGCGGTAAAGTTAGCGCCTTGCGGGACGAAGGTGTCGACGGCGGTCTGGGGCAGCATGCGCGGCAGCAGGCCCGCGGGGGGCACCGCGAGGCCGCCAGAGTTGACCGGCCGACCGGCCAGACCCCCAAGCCCGTCGGAGCTTGTCCTCTCACTGTCAAAGTCGTCGTCTCGTCCTCTTCCGCGGCGGCGGCGGTCCCGGCCTCGAGAGCGGCCGCCCTCCGAGGCCCCGCCGGAGCCGGAGCCCAAGCCGCCGCCCGAGCCGAGCCCGCCGCCGGAGCCGAGCGACTCCGCGGATGCGAGCCCCCCGGCCGAGGGGGGGGCGTAACCGAACCCGCCGCCGAGGCCGGCAGGGGGCGATCCGAATCGGCTGACGCGGTCGCGCTTTCTGGAATCTGACTCGAGGCCGCTTTGTCCCGAACCTCGGGCGTGAGTACCACTAGAGTCGGAGGGAAGGGGAGGCGGGGGAGGGGGCGGCGGCGCGGCCCAGCCGCCCGCGGACAGCATCGGCGTCGCGCCGTACTGCGACATCATCATGCCGTACTGCTCCGCTGGGAAGAAGGGAGGAGGCATAGCGAAGCCGTGCCCGTTGTTCAGTGCAGGAGGAGGCACGCACATGTTCATCTGGGGATTCATGGCCATGAGGGCCGGGATGGGAGGCGCGGCGCTCTGGTGCTGCTCGTCGAAGGATGCGCTCGGCTTGGGGAGGAGGGAGGAGCGCGGGGGAGTCGCGGGCCCCCTGCCGTTCGAACGGTCGGGCGCGGCCGGCAGCTGCGGCCCGATCGGGGTGGGGAGCAGCGACCGGGGCGTGGGCAGGAGCGCCTGCGTCGGCGCCGGCGTCGGCCCGCTAGAAGCGGACGCGGCAGGTTTGAGCGGGCTGCACTTGCCTGAGCGAGAGCGGCTGCGCGAGCGGGAGCGGGAGCGCGAGCGGGACCTGGACGAGCGGCTGGAGCGGCTGCGCGACGAGCGCGACGAGCTGTGGCGGCGGCGACGGCGCGACCGCGACCGCGACCGTGTGCGCGAGCGGCGGCGGCGGTCGCGCGACCGCGAGCGCGAGCGAGAGCGCCGTCCGCCGCGTCTGTATCGCCCTCCGCGAGCACGGTGACCTGCAATGGAAACCGAACGTAACGTAACCGACTTGATCGACTTTAAATCGGTTTCTATGCTCGGAAATGTTTGACTAACAACTAAGAAGAGATAAGCAACATAATTTTTAAATAAAGACCATAATTAATTTCCAATGAATCTCTAACTGACATAATAAGACATGGTTACTGCCCTGTATTTAATTCTTCATAACAGTATCTCCATGTTTTGAATAAACTAGTTAAAAAAATAGACTCACGTCGTCCACCTCCTCCACCGCGCTCGGCAAGCTCTTGCAATTTCGGATTGACGACTTGTTTGGCTTCCTTCAACACTGACATTAAGTCGCCTGCTTTGGAAGCATTGGATGGAGTGAAGAAAGTGTAAGCTGTTCCAGTTTTGTTTGTTCGTCCAGTTCTTCCAATCCTATGCACATAGTCTTCAGAGTTACTGGGATAGTCAAAGTTGATGACGAACTTTACATCATCCACATCTGAAAATACAATATTATCATTGTTTATGTTCTTACAATTAATTGTAATAAATAGATTCAATATTATTTTGTACATACCTAGGCCCCTAGCTGCCACATCTGTGGCTACAAGTATAGGCGATTTACCACTACGGAAATCTGAAAACATGATAAAAGATTAATATATAATAAATCAAAAAAGTAGAGAATCAATCACACAGTGTCAAACAAAACCAATTTCATTTGTTGTTTCCAAAATATCCAATCTCCTTGAACTTCCAGCTGCATGAAACAGATCCTGTGTTTATGTTTCTTGTGTATCTTCTCTTGTTTCTTGACCAAAAAACTTATGTATCCTGTACTTACAAAAGGATAAACAGATCCCATTCGTTACGATTGAATCGATCTCATTTTCAGAACAAAAACAATGGGAAAATACATATATAAATAAATATACAATAAACATATATGTATATAATTATCCAATAAGAGAAAAGCTACCAAGGGCCCATGTGTTTCACAGAGACAATTATCATTCACTAAACTTAATCTTGTAATAAACTTACTAATGATTGAGTTTTCATCATCGCGCAAACGCGATGAGATGGCACACAAAATGGGAAATTTGAGATCGATAGGGATCCGCCTTTCGGGTGGTAAGGCGCGGGACCCCGCCCGGGCGCGCGCGCGGCGCGGCGCTGCGCTGGGCGCTGGGCGCGGGGCGCGGGCGCGGTCGCGGAGAAGCGGCGAGGACGCGCGAGGCGACTGCCGGTGGGTACTCTATGCCGCGGCGAGCGAGGGCCGCGCCGCCGGCCGCTCCCCGCCGCCTGCACAGGCAGACACGAGCTCACAAGCTATATCCAAGCGACTGGCTCGCTACGTCCACCCGACAGGCTCGCTCGCAGAGTCCGACACCGCTTCTCGGCGATCCTCGTTACAAAATTACAATTACCGATTAGATAAATCGACACCTTCACTTTAGTGTTACATTTTTATAATACTCGCTTATTTCAGCTCAATCTTTTAGATGGTATTAACGAAAAAATAAGAAATAAATAATTGTAACCTCAACAACTATGGTTTCATAGTTGCGTTGCCTGCGAGTGTGACATTCTTACCTTGCAGGACCCAGTCACGCTCGTTTTGTGATTTGTCTCCATGAATGCATACTGCTGGCCACCTGGTAAAGAATAGTGTTCATAAATAGAAATAAATTAACAATTGATTGGTATCAATAAAGCTCAATTGTTATAAACTCTCTTTTCCAATATGAAGATTTGATCTTTCAAAAAACATGTGTGTAGCAAACAAATTACTGTTCATTATATATTTCTACTATCTATTTCCCAGAAAACAATCTAGATTGGATTGGCTTGCCTTGATGGCAATGTATGACGCAATCATATATTATAAATTATTATGACTACTAAGATCACAATTAATTGGTTGAGAAATTTGAATGATGAAAATTAATTGAATTACAATATTGAAATACTGACCCATCTCTCTTCATTTTTCTTGTGATGTCATCCACTTTTTTTTTAGTTTCTATAAAAATAATAGTTTTATTTTCTTTTTCTGCCATAATTTCTTTTAACAGAGTGCTCAATTTGGTTTCCTTTTCATATTCCATGCAGACGTCAATAATTTGCAAAATGTTGTGGTTAGCAGCAAGAGAGAGTGAGCCAACATTGATTTGTTGGTAGTCTTTTAAAAATTCAGAGGCTAAACTTTGAACTTCTTTTGGCCAAGTAGCAGACCACATGAGTGTTTGTCGGTCTGGCCGAATTTGTTCAATAATTTTCCTGATTTGTGGTTCAAAACCCATGTCCAGCATTCTGTCTGCTTCATCTAACACTAGGTAAGTTGTTCTCTTCAAATTTGTTCTGCCACTCTCAAGGAAATCAAGTAGTCTGCCTGGTGTTGCAATAACTATCTCTACACCTGCATCTAAGTCTCTCGCTTGAGGACCTTTTGGAGCACCACCAAATAGGCAAGTATTATGAATTTTGGATGTGTTGGCAAACTTATCACAGACTTCTTGAATTTGCTGGGCTAACTCTCTAGTTGGAGCTAAGACCAGTGCTATTGGACCATCACCTCTGCTTGATTTGGGCTGATTATTGATGTGTACAATGGCTGGTAGAATGTAAGACAGTGTTTTTCCAGATCCAGTGGAAGCTATTCCCACCATGTCATGTCCACTAAGAGCTATAGGCCAACCTTGGGCTTGGATGGGCGTTGGTTTAGAAAATCCCATTTTTTCAATTTCATCCATCACATAATCTGGGAAACCAGCTTCATCAAACGTTAAAGTGGGTTTTGGAATGTTACGACCTTTTAAAGTAATTACGTTAGTACTTCGCCACGCTTCAACTTCGGAGTCTGATCTGCGTTCTACGTCAGTATGTGGGACGTAGAATTCCTTTTTGAAAGGTTTTAATCTGCTCATATCCCATTTTGGTTTTCTTAGAGAAGCGCCAGGATTGCTTCTACGTCCGCCACCGAAGCCACCGCCGAAGCCACCGCCAAAGCCACCGCCGAACCCGCCGCTGCGTCCACCGCCGCCGCCGCCGCCGCCGGACCCGAGTCCATAGCGAGGACTTCCACTTCGGCTCCTACTCCTGCTCCGGCTACGACTGCGACGCCTATCTCGACTGCGGTCCCTGTCGTAGTTTTGTTTGCAATTAAAAACACCATACAAAGCATGTTTGTACTAACCTTTTATACTTGAAATTTAATCAGCACTTACCTTCCGCGACCCATTGTTCAACTATTTGTTGATAGATTAACACACTATGAACACTATTAAAAAGTTTTAATCATTAAATTGACACGGATTTTATGGTTTACTTATAAAAAAGCGTAAAAGGATAATTCATTAGCTTTGTACCGCAAAGACGAAACAAAATGGCGTAATATGGCGTCAATCGTCAATACATTTGCTTTTTTTGTTTGCTTTTGCTTGCTTGGTTTGGATTGGCTGACTGAATTTAAGTTAGGTTTATGAGGATGGTAGTGCGACATCCGATGAAAAAGTATTGCCATATTTTCTATCTAATATTTATTTAAAAGCATTCGCTTGACCTTTGCAAAAAAAGAAACATAGTTTGTCTACGGTAGTAATAGAAAGAATGAATGGAATGGACATGGTAGAAGTTTTTCTGGTATCTGTCAAAGAGAATATAATATCTGTGGCAAGAGTCCATTTTCTGCGTTGTTGTGACATTTTATATTTCGCCTAATTTTCTAAAAATGCCTTGTGAAATGGAAATTAGAGCCTAAATCATATGAATTAAGTGATGAAAGACTTTCAGTGCTATCATCTGATGTTTTGGAGGGTTACTTCCAGCATTCTGAAGTAGTACACAATGGGTTGAAATTGTGATAGCTATCGGCATATTCACCATTTTTCATGCTAATATCGGTTCTAGGCGTATTTTAGTTGCTACGATAATGGATCTAAATACCATTTCATCTGCTAATACAGCAGAATGTACCGAAGGCTCATCAGAGGCAAAATTCACCACATCTTGTAATAATGATCAATTTTCCGTCATTCGAATTCCTGAAGATGGAGAAAAGTCTAGTAAACACTCCTCCAAAAAACAATCAAAAAGAAGAAAAAAGAGTTCTAATCATGCAAGACCACTTCCACGAATAATAGTGAAGCCGTTACCGCCTCCTCCACCGCCCGAAAACCGAGAATGGACAGCAGCTCTATCATACACTGAATCAAGTACAAGCAAGCTATCTACAATGAAGGAGGTTCTAGCCAGTATCCCAGGTTTTAGCATAAAACCCAGAAAACGAAGTGGAAAAAAAATGTCTACAGCTGCTCAATTACAGCAATCAAGAGAAGGTTGCATTGACTTGGAGACCCCAGACTCTATACTAGTTAACACAAATATCAGACAGCTGCTCAACAAACATACATTTTCACTACTCCCACCTATATATCAATATAAATTAGGGCAGCTACTTCCCAGTGTGGATCGCCTTAGTCCTTCAGGACGCCTCAACTCATCTAGTCTCAATAATGAATTCTTTGCACGGGCCTGTCTTGAATGGCAGACCAGTTTATCTGGGGGAGAACTCACTCCAGAGAGTCAACAGAAAATGAAAGTAGAAGCTGAAAAAGAAAAAAGTAAAATAGATCCATGGAAACTGAAACATTTTGAACCTATTTGGGGTGAAAAGTCTCGGAGAGAAAAGTCATCTTTAGGCTTGAACTCCGAAAGGCCTTCTCTAAAGACAACAATCAAGTTAAGGCCCACTGCTTCAATAACAAGCAGTAGTACTGTACCAAAAATTAAGAAAAGTAAATCCAGCAATAGCAAACGCATGCGCTCTGTGGGAGCTGTGACAAGGTCCTCATCCAAAACAGATGATGTGTTTGATGAGTCTGCCGGAATGAGCTCTAAATCAAGTGCACCAGTTCCTGACTTACTTCCTCTCAAGCATCCCAAACTTAGCAATCAAAGCTGTGAAGAGTTTCAATTGGATGGAAATTTCTCTGATACATCATCTGTCCAACGAATGGATGAGTCTGTGGCCACAACACCTGTTGATCCTCTTTTATTGCCTGAAGATACAGAGTCCAATGAAATGAAGCAGGAGCTTGAAGATGTCACTGTTGTAGTTGTTGAGGAATCAAACTGCTCAAAAGACTTTGAGGAAGACAGAGGAGCTGACTCAGACAGCAACTTACCAATTTGCAAGAGAGTGAGCGACGATAATGAAGGATACTGTATTGCTAAAAGAATAAAATTTGAAGATGATGACGACGATTGTGATAACACCATGTCACATACTGAAACAGATAATGTCAGTTATTTAGATGCTGACGTTCATTATGACAATGAGCAGGTTTGCACCAATGAGGAGCAATATGAACCTGAACCGGCAGATAGAAATGATAATATTAAAATAGTTTATGAATGTAAAAATGAATCTCCTGCACCTAGTTTGAATCATGAACCGAACACTAATATTATCACAGATACTGAAGATGTAATAAAAAATGTCAAAATTGAAGAACATAAGTTAGATGTTGTTAAGCAAAATCCGGTAGATAATGTTTTTACTTCAGAACAGTTTAAAGTTGATTTGGATGACAAAAAAACTATCCGAGAAAATATCTCTAAAGAACAGGGAACATTTGAAATTAAGCTTGTTGAAAGCCCTATTCCACAAGCTGTTATTTTCAAGCATGAAGTTAATACAACAAAGAATGAAGATAAAGAAAGAATACCACAAAATCCTAATATAAACTATTATGAAGAAAGGTTTAAGGATGCAGAGTCTTTTATCTTAGAAACAGATCTCTCATCAATCCTTACCTCACACCAGCCACGTAAGTTCTGCAAGATATTAAAAAAAAAACAATAACCTATCAATATAGGGATTTAATAATATTTATTTATCATAAAACAGAAGCTCAACATAACTTATAAACTATTTGTTTGCTTCTTGATGGCGCTAACGTAACATTTGTTCAAACAATTTCTAAAGTTTACTTGAAAAGTTATATTTTCCTTATCAGGGAAAGAATAATCAAAATCGGTTCACAATTGATGGAGAAATATAATAGCGCAAGATGCAAAATACCTAAGCTTAGAAAACCTCTAAATGTATTGAACTGAGAGAGTTGAAGTTCCCCACAACTCTCTTACTCTCGTATGCTAAACTCGTTAAATCCTGCTTTAATCAATAAGTTTGGGATTTTATAACCTGCGTTATTTTTCAGGATGCACAAAATATAAGATAAGCTCATAAATGTTGTTCTTTATTACAGAAAATGAAGATGTAAAATATGCACCGCACCCAAATTTAATGGAACTTTCGTCTTACATCAGTGAAGCAAGTAAGTATTTTATTTATGTCAACCAACTTAGTATAAACCTTGTAAGCAAGTTGGTAATATTATACCGACTTTAAAGGGAACATTACTAATTGTTTATTACCTCAAATTATGCTTGAGAAATATCTTTTGCACTACATAAAGCTTGAAATAAAAATATAACTAAAATACATACATACTGTCTATTTGAGATAACACCATGTGATGTGCATCACAATTATACCTTAATAAAAAAAAACAATAAATGCTCTGTGGTTTATTATAGTAGGTAGTTGAATGAACAAAATGATTTCTTTAATTTCTATTATTACATGTCAAAAAATATTCGTACTACCCTCATAACTGTAATAATAATATTTATTCGTAATTCTGTCTATAGAAGTTGTTTTCTGAATTAATTTGTTTTAATTGTGTTTTTAGATGTTACTGCTGTAGTTTCAATGCCATTGACGCAAAATTCTTCAATACCTATTATGGAAATTGCCAATACACCAGTAAGTGGCATGTAAATTATTAATACATATATTGTAAATACTGTAACAGTCGTCATTTTATTTGTGAATAAATAACAACCTAGAATTGTTCATGTATTTTCTATATTTGAACCTGTTTTAAAGAGAAAAAGTCAATACAGCACACTTTTATGTTAATAGAATCAATTGTTTTCTCTCCAGATGGTTTCATACCCAGATGATAACATGCAAGATGCCGCAAAACCTAAAAACTCAGCTGTGTCATGGAAAAATGAAAATGAATGGCCCAACAGTGAAAACGTGATAACACTCCACCCTTTCTCAAATCTGAACACAGACAGTTCCAAATACGTAAGTGACGACTCCAAAACAAGTATGGACGATATTAATATGAATGATGAAAACTGTATGTACAAAGAAGATGCTAACTATAATATGGAGTCATCCAACTCCTCGGAGAGCTGTCAGTCTATGAAGGAGACATTGAAACAAGAGTTGGAGCCGATCACAAGTTTGGTGTCAAGTACAACAGTTACTAATCCCTCAGTGAATTCTACTACAATAACAAGTGTGAGAACATCTGGCAAAAAAACAAAATTGGGGAAAGATACAAACAGGTAAGTGGAAAATATCACTCATATTGTGACATGGAAATATGGAACCATTAGGAAGCTATATCTTAACTGAGTAGTTTTTTTTTTGTTGATGTTTGATGGAGATTTAAATAACAGTTATATACAGATAATATATTACTATTTGTTCTTATCAGTTGAAACTAGATTAAAAGATAGAAGTGTGAGTCGGACTTGTTCATCAAGGGTTCCGTACTATGAGGTTCGAGCGCGAGTCTAATCACAGTCTAATTTCATAATCTGAGAAAAAATCAACTCTCTAACTATCACGGTTCTTGAGCCAGCCAGACACCAAAGTCTGTCACTGGCTGCGAAGTCTCAGTCCCGTACCCTTTTGGTACAGATCACTGAAAAAGAGATCAGCATACATGATTTTAACAGTAAATTTACAATTTCAGAAGCCGTATGTCAAACAAAGTCCCGCCTGGCGCGGTGAATCTTGAACGCAGCTATCAAATATGTCAAGCAGTTATACAGAATAGTCCCAATCGCGATGCGTTGCGAGGTCAGCTGCGGCCACCGCCGGCGTTGTTGACGCGAGCATCCCGCCCCCCGCGCCCGCACCCGCCCCCTCCAGTGCTGTTGCGACAGATGCCTGTCTCTATTATGCAACACAACGAGGTATATGTCTATCCTAATCTATCATCTCAGAAACAAACGCACGCGCTGTCAGTGCTGTTGCGACGGATGCCTGTCTCTATTATGCAACACAACGAGGTATATGTCTATCCTACTCTACTCTATTATATCAGAAACAAACGCACGAGCTGCCAGTGTTTTTGGGACCTGTCTCTATTATGCAATATGAGATGATGTCTATTCTTCTTTACTAATATTATGCGAAATGAGTCTGTGTATTTCTATCCTTCTCTACATGATCTACCTACATCATACCACCAAGTACACATAAAAACAACCACCTTCTTTGGAACTGTTGTAACAAATACCAGACTATGTAACTTAATGGTGTGCATGTATATCTCATTCTTTCCAAGTGCATGTTAGAATTATCTAGAGTTGTTATAAAAAACCGTCATCATCTTCGCCACCATTGGTAAAATTTTTGCGAGACATTCTTGACTATATTAAGCAAGATTGAGTCAAGTCATTTTATGTTTTAATAGTGTATCTTTTTTTTCAGATAAATGAGAATAGGCCAAACAATGTGGGCCAGTACATCTTAGTACAGAGGACTCCTAACGTTGCCCCTAGGGCGTCAAGTGCTCCTCCTGCTAACCAGAATTCTAATGTTGTAAGTACATTTTCTTACTATTCTATAATCAACTCATCTTAAGACTTAGACCTAAACATAAGGAAAAAATTATATATAAATTAAATTATATAAAGTATATAAGAGCTTTTATTTTGATTAAGGGCGATTAATCCTAACATAATCTTACGATTAGACGAACCTGTGTCCTGTCTATCATAATTATATAGGTCCACGCAATCTTGTAACTTAAACCTTGTAACAAAATTAATAAAAAACATTACCTTTAAAGAAGGCAAATATAGTAAGTTGATCGCGAGAAAAATATCACACTAATAACTGTAATATACTTAATTGAAATTCAAATGTAAAGTGTCATGTTAGTAAATGATTATTTATTATTTGTATGACTTGGTTCTTCAAATATTTGTTTTATTTCCAGAGTGTTGCCCGCTGTAGAAGTGTGGGTGCCGACGACGCATGTGTGTGCAATCTCCGCGCGATGATTCTCTGTAAGAAATGCGGCGCGTTCTGCCACGACGATTGTATCGGCTCTGCCGAGCTCTGTCTCACCTGCTTGATTCGCTGACCTTATCACAATGCTCTTGCCATCGCTACGGCCTGATTCGAAGACTGTGAAACAACGAGGTTAAACAAAACAATTTTGTTTTATGATCCGACGAAACAAACGAGTTCCAAATCGTTGGTGTGGGTATACATAAAAGTTATGTGTACAATCAACGCATATATACTTTTCTGTGCGCGAACTTCTGTCTAATAATCGACCGACAATATAGTACCTTGATTAAAGTTAAAAAGTATTTATTACATATATGGTGTATCCAATATCATGTTTAACCCTGTAACACTTAAGTAGATATCTAATTAAATAATCGCTGTATCCAGAACGATTAATTGTAGAAGTGCGTTAAAGGTTGTTAAGAATGGTGGTGCTATATGTATGAATGTAATGTGTAATTTATCTTAAAATACATTATTCACCTATCGATAATGTTTGACACACTGGTTAGAAACTAATAAGGCCCCCGAGAAAGTGCGTTATTGAGTACGATAACAGAGCAAAAGTTTCTTTTTTACAAATTTTTCTTTGGCCTCGTGATCATACACTCGGTCTTTTATAAAAATGTAATGCAATCGCGACAATACATAACGCAAATTCTATTGTGTGGGACCCTTCGTTAGAGTATTGAGATGGTAGTCACTGTGGTGCTCACTTCAAGTCTGTATTACATCGCATTTTTGAACATTAGCCATGTATTTATTTACTTTAACGTCAGACCATTCAGCAGTTATATAAAAAAAAGAATGAGAGTAGATACTGCAAATAAAAGCTCAACAAGTCATTTTGTCTTTAAGACAATGTTTTTACTCATGGTTTATGAATAACAGGATCATTTTCAAGCTTTTACGATATAATACAAATACCTATGCTAAACGCACTGTTTATACTAAGCTCCTTCTGTGGTTTAGGGTCTGACTATGTTCTCCTTTATAAGAAGGAATGGAAAATTTTTTATACTTTTCCATTGACGTTTATAAGTGTAAATCAGTTTTTTGTTAATTGTTTACTTGTTTAAATTCAAACGAAACGGATTTAAATGGTAGGCGTAGTCGTTAAGATAGTTAGGTATATATATTTTGCCATTATTATTTGTATAATTTAAGATCATCACAATTATTATAATTTAGTGATAAAGTTAGTTTAGTTTTCTGACATCAGTAACTTCAAGGCACCATCTATTTTTTCATCTATCTATGCTTAGATTATAAGTGTATGTACATACTATTTATAGTAAGAAGGCTGATATGCTGATTGGCTAGGCTCTATAGCGTAGGTAATGTAGGTATACAAAAAATTGCTATGTTATTGTTTCCTTTATAAAGTAATGTATACCTCTATTGACACTAATTATAATATTTATAGTTGATTATTAATATTATTTGGAATATTTTTCAAAGGTTTTAGGAAAGCTTTCCAAAGTTGTAAAAAGCCAAAACTATGTATTTCCCATCGATCTCTTGCTTTTGAAACCAACTTTTAATGAGTACTCTTTATTTCAATTTTGCATATTGATAGTAGATTCTCAAAGGCAAGCATACGTAATCGTAGCTCAGATTAGGGAATTGATAACCAAGTTATACAAAAATAAAAATTTGTGATGTATACTTTTTGTTTAGCAAAAAATGTTTCAACTATATAGCAATAATGATGTCGCGACTGCTGATTGCTAAAAATAAAAAGTTTAGGAAGGTAGATATGGGTTAGGTTTGGGACCTATAAATGTTACCTGCCTGTAAATGTTAAAAAATTGCTCACCCTGATTTATATAAACTTTGTAGATATCCAAATCCGTGTCAAGGAACGTGAGGAACCCTAATAATTATAGGTTCTCGTGCCGTTAAAAACAAATGTCCTTAGAAATATGAAACGAATCTATGTTCTTATTTTTTTATGAATACATCTCTGATTTTATATTATATACAGTCTGAACGAAAATTCGCTATAATCTTTTGTAATCGTAAAAATTCAAGTTGTTATTTATTGGTATCTAGTTTCTTTAATATTACGAACTTCTATAATAAAAGTATGTTCCACATGTTTTTCTTTTTTTTAGTTTTTTATTATTACTTACCTATTTTTATCAACATATTGATATATCTATATACAATTTTGTATTAAAAAACCCAGAATAGTAGGTATATTCGTAATAATCGTAATTAGTACGTTTGACGACTTGTAGACAGTTTTCAAACTGAAGGGCCATTTCATGGGGATTGCTAAGTTCCTGCTCAGTAGACATCAAGCTACCAATAATCTATTTTTAACAAAATATTAGGTGGCAAATTCTACAAAACCTACTGAGACTAAATCTGAGCAGTATATAGCTAAATAGGCAGAAGTAAAAGCAATGATGACAACTCAGGGTATTTTTTTAGGTTTAGGGTTAGTTCGAATTAATCCCTTTAGGTGTTACTGGAAGTTATTATATATTGATTAGACTTAGCTAGCAGGCTTTAAGCTTGCAAGAAACGTATTTATTAGTAAGCATAAAATACGAAAATATCCAAAATCATGATTTGTGACTAGAATTTAGGGGACTAATGTGGGAATCTAGATATAAATTTTTGTTCCTGCTCATTACATACACACTCTGGTATGTCACTGTGGATTAAATAACAGTCAATCACTGTTTGACAAGAAGTTGACAGAGCAGAAAATTATCAGTCGACAGTCAGTTTCTCATACGAAGTGAGTGTGTACGGGTGACTGGATAATCCTAATTTTACTTCTCGAACAAGAAGTAAATAATAAAAGCCGCTACTATGTAGAGTTTCTTCTTGTATAATAAAATTGTTAGCAGCTATATCGAGTTCTAAAAATGTCGACTGTTTTACTAGCCGTTGTCGCAGTCATTCTGTGTATTCTTTTCCGAATACTGAATGTGAATAGCCAGCCTCAAAAACCAGTGATTTACGGAAAGGATAGAGGATTTATTGAAAATATCTTGTTCATATCACCTTTCCTGAGCGAACCGTGAGTCCTTAACTGTTCTTGGTTTTCTTATGTGAACTGCTTGTGCTATCCAACGTAATAGTAATTTTTTAGAGGTTGTGATTGAATGATGATGTCATGGCGTATGTATCTTGTGAATCATAAATCAGCGGTTGAACCATATCTGAAGGAACAGCTTCATTAGTTGATGCTGACTAACTTATGAAAACCTAGGAGTACTTAAAACTACCATTGACAATTCACACAAAACACTATTGTGAAGTTTCTTGTTTATGGTTACTGTTTATTATAACTGAAATAATAATGACGATATTTATTTATAAATAAAATACATTCCATGAATCATGATACAGGTTTCTATATGCTCTAATTTCCATATTTTATATCTTTGGTCATGTTCGATTAATTTATATAAAATTACAGCTACATACCAACTCGATTATGGGGCTTCAGCGGACATGTTCAAACAATACTTCACAGCTTGATTGGGCGAGTCAGATGCCCCTGGCCAATTGGTGGCCGCATATCTCTAGTGCTGCCTGATAAGTCTACGCTCACCTATGACCTGTATGAGCCGGTTGGATCAGAGCATGAAGGTAAATTACTAAACACTGTTTTGTTTGTGATTCGGGAAGTTACAAAATAGGAAATAGACTTTATTCATATAAATTGTAGGTCTACAATAATAGAAACTAGTCAATGTATTTCTATAAAATGTTTGATACATGTATTCAATAAACTATAATGTATAATCAATGTCTGACATTAAAAAATAAGATTTTTTAAGTCTTTTATAATTTAAAGAATTCTGCATTGAAAATAAATAAATATGGATGTTAGGTGCTTATTAGTATTTCACATTTATTTTGTTTTTTACTAATTAATTAATTATAGTGACTACATTGACCTACAATACTTTATAGGCACTTAACTGATCTGAGTTATAGTTAAGTACTTTGATTATTTTTATGAGTAAAGGGTTCATCGGAATCTTGGTCAAACAAGCTACTCAAGGACATTGGTACCTTGTGTTTTGTTTACATTACTCATATTTCATATAGTTTCTATCAAGAATCAATAAATGTTCTCTGTGCTATGAAAATATGATTTGTAAAATGTGTGCGGAACAATGAAACACTTGTATAATAATAAGTATGTATGTACATTTCTGGGTAGAATAAGAATACAGATGAATGATGATATCTGGCTCGAAGGACCAAACACAAAGGTTTACAGGTTTTATCTTTTAGTAGAATAAAAAAAGATGCTATGTAATTTGTGTTACATAAATAAAAAAAATACGCGCACCAAGGTCGTCCGAGCGTTGTTTCATTAACAACTTATGACTATTTCAATGTTCAATCTCTGTGCTCTATTAAATCTGCCTAGTAAAAGTAGATTACCGTAGCGTCACAGGACATAGGACAGGCGTCACAGCTCAGTTCGTAGTAGCTTTGCCTTTCATGATGTGAGTAGTGGGTTCGATTTCCACCCAGAGCAAATGTTTGTGTGATGAACATAAATATTTGTTCGTTGTCTTGGTGTTACTATGAATTCTATGTATGAATTTACAAAAAAATGATTATGTAAGTATTCTGTCAGCAATCTAGTTCCCATATTACAAGCTTGCTTAGTTTGGGGCTAGAGTGTGATGTGTGAAAAGTCCGTGAATATTTATTATGGCACCCTACACAACATATATTATCGATTGCTGACCCTCTTAGGGTAGGTAGATAAGATACATATAACTGAACTGCGGAGTGAATGCAACAGAGAAACTTATCGAGATAAGATTCGTCCGCCGATTTTCAAGATAAAAAGTATTTTTTATTAATCCCGGTGTGAACTACGAGAATATTTTCAGTTTCATCCTAATAGGTACACTAGGTATAAGTATCACTAAACATCGTAACATGTTTACTTTCGTCTAATATTAGTAGGATTACATATGTGCAATATTTCCACTATTTCCTTCCACTTTCCCTTTGTATTGTGTAGGTAGAAAGTTATTTGATTCTACAAACTATCTAACATCTACGGTTACGTGGTGTTAGATTAGATCTAACTTAGTCCGAGTTGACATTACTTAATAGTGGAAATAAACCATGTTAAAAATAAACGCATCTTCACTGTGGTACAATCACATGCAAAAATGATATGAGGATGCGATACAAATTAATTGGTCATTATAAATTAAATAAATAAATCACTTCATTCACACACAGAGACATTTCACACATCACACTCTAGTCCCAAACTATACAAAGCTTGTACTATGGGAACTCGCCTGTTGATTATATAGTAACACCCAGACACAGAACAAATATTTATGTTCATTACACAAACATTTGCTCTGGGTGGGAATCGAACCCGCAACCCACAGCATAAAATACAGACCTTTATTTAACCAAGAGAGCGGTGACATTGTTAATAAAGAATGGCTGGATATTCGAACAACTAGTACAAGCCGACCTTACCCGTGTGTATTTTTAAAAAAGTCCGTCTCTACTTGTTCATATGAATACTAAAGATTGATGTCAGGATCAGTAAACGGAAATCCGTCCGTGATGCTATCCCTATTTATATTGAACAGGCAGAATATTGTACGTAGGTGTAGTATTAATCAACTGTGTGGGCTCTGTACTGTAATGTTATTTTATTAGTCCTATATATTTATGGCGAGAGAACATTATCCTATATGAACCGGTAACTATTGCCGTAACTTTTTCATTACGAATTAACCTTGCTATTGATCGACAATAATGTGGTACTTGATGATTGATGAAATGGACGTATACTTGTGTTTATAGATCTTTATGTCTGATGTGATAACAAAGGTTGTAGTTGTAGATGCTGGTAGATATACTATTTTAGCATTAGATAAGCTGATATAACTTATAGCCCATGCATGAATCTCTTGGCCTTCATGGAAAATGGTCGTGTTTTCTAGTCTGTAATTGTTTGAACACGGAGTCAAGTTATATTACTTTAGACAAACGTTCATTTCAAATTATAAGGTTTATTCTATCCATCTATTTTAGTATGTACCTATGTATAGTACCTACCTATTCATTTTAGGATTGTTTACATAACACAATTCGACAAACAAACAACACTTAAAATGCAATTCGGCTTTTTAAAACCATATAAGCGTTTTATAGGTTTATGTTCAGACCTCAATACGTGATGTATTGCAAAAATATAGTATAACATTACCAAACTTTGTAAATAAACAATGAATCTATAGTCATCACTTCTGAACTGTTTCTTTGAACACGTTAAAATGATTATATTTGAAACGTTACATAAATAATCCTATCTACACTCATGTATGATAAATCCTAAACAATAGAGAACAGGAAAATAAATAATCGGAGCCGTACAATATATGTACGTACGTACAATGTATGTATGTTTGCAATGTGAGATATTGATAACGATACCACGATTGTAACTCAATACCCTAGGAAGAAAACTCACGTGATCCTCAGGGCTTCTCGTAATAGTACGTTTAATACAGTCTCAATAAGACTGACTACTGGATTTGAGGCCTCAATCTGTGCCTCTCTCCCACGATTCTAACTTAATACTCTAGGAAGTTAAGGTATCAACCGTTATCCACGTTAGGTTATTTCCTGTTGATCTTCAGGCCTTCTCGTAATGACACGTTTAATAAAGCTTCAACAATACTTTGACCACTATAGGCTCCTGTCTGTGCCGCTTTTTACGATCCTCATATGCAAAACTATGTAAAACAAACCAGTGATCTTGTGACCTTGATCAGAGTTGACATTGAAATTCCGTAAAATGAATGTGCTTTTCTCATTGCAGATGATGTGACAGTAGCCATCTGTCCCGGCATAGGTAACACTTCGGAAAGTGTTTACATTCGCACATATGTGCACTATTCGCAATGTCACGGCTACAGATGTGCGGTGCTGAACCACATCGGGGCACTAAACAGTGTACCGGTTACCGGCAACAGAATATTTTCGTACGGTGAGTCATTTAAGGTTACATTATGTCATCGTTAGCTTGAAGCGTCAGCGTATCAGCTCTCAAACGGATTCTAAGATTTCACTCACACCTTATGGTACAGATCTATCCGTTGTTTATAAATTTGTTTTGCCGGGTTTGAGAACTTCGGCATACAGTCAAAGTGTATTTCGCAGCGTAATGTTTTTAGGTTATTATTTAGTTGTACGTTAGGATCACTATAAAAAAAACATAAACAAGGACTAACATAACTTTAAGTACACAAGTCTATTTGAAGGTGATAATCAAATAAATCGTTATTTATGTTAGCAACATCGCGCTTCTACTGTTTGCAGTTATATGTTATCAATATTTCTATTTGCAATAATTATAATTGTGCTACCGATAATTTTTGTACTGCAACATTTAACTTCAGTCTAGGACATATCGAAAAATCATGCTATATTAGTATGCCAGGTTTTGTAGTTCTAAAATAATAATATTATGCAAATGTAACGAACGATTACTGTTCGATCTGACTCACATAGGGGCCCGAATATAAGACAGCTATACAGGTTTATGTATGAGTCTGTTTTAAAGCATGACGTAGTTTCTTTAAAAATATACGTTCTTAAGCAGTATAAATATTTAAAACTAATGTAAACTAGATTCATGGTTGAAACATAAATGCAACCGTCGCGACTAGGTAAAGCTCTTTTCCAAATTTATAATTTGTCTAAACAGTTTTTAACAGTTTCGCGTTAATTTTGAGCTCAAAAAATGACCCGTAGGTAGATATTGCATTTAATACTAAAATTTCCATTATAAACAGTGGTGGCCTTAGTCATAAAAATATATTAAAATGTGTGCACAGTTATAGTTTTCCGCTTTCTTGATTCAATAAATTTCACTGACATAGTTCTCATCTTAGATAGCGATAATGACGTTGCAATGATAAGCTAATTAAATGTATAGTAACATGTATAAGTCCATCGGAGTCTTGCTATTTCGTGTGTTGATAAGAGTTACGTTATGTGACGCTCTGTAACGTCTGTTCACGCTTCAGCAAAATGCTTTAATAGGTATTGGTTTCGATCGATGGCTCTGGAAATGGAAATATCGACTGAATAGACACTATCACCTACTCATTTCATTACCTTGCGTGGAAATTCCCATAAAATCTACGAATCCACATACAAGCTACTTGGTATATCTATTTATATCGCCGACCACGAAGTATTTGGAATCCTTGTAAATGAAGTCCAGTGTTGTCCCACCGATCTTTTGATCTTCTAATTGTGGTCCGCCATTAATCATCGTTTTATTAGGTAGATGTATTGCATCATGTTTGTTACAATTACATATTATAATAAAATTATTATTTTATTTCTTGTTATTTTCATAAAGCGTTGTGCTTTTAGATGTTATTTCTTAAATTCTTTATTGTACACAGAAAACTTACATACTAGATATTACAGTGGTATGTACAAAAACTAGCTTAACCCTAAAAAGAGATTTCTCCCAGCAAACCTTTGAGGTTAAGGAATGGTTAAAATAACCATTATTAACTTTATCACCTATAAGTAACTCACAAACATTTTAAAATCATTTAAATTCTGATTTTGTTCACGAAAAAAACTTGTTTTAATTTGTATTCCTACTAAAATATTTTTATCAACCTTCAATCGTTAGTACTTTTGATTTCAATGTCTTCGATTGGTTGACTCTTGCTTGACTTGACCTAAGTTTTGCAGACCACTTTGTTAAAGGCATTGAATTTTATACCTGTATAATCAGATATTTTTTATCAATAAAAGATATAATTTCATATGAATGTGGATGGATATAGAGGAAGAGGTATACCTAAGAAAAGATTGTGTAAAACATGATATGGATGTGAAAGGAGTGAATACTGAGATGACGGATGATAGAGGAAAATGGAAGATGTTGTGCCGACCCCACCTAGTGGGATAAGGGCAGGAAGAAGAAGATATAATTTCATCACTTTTGATAGGTGGCGAAAAGTTATTTAGCTTTAGAATGTGAATTCTGAATCAATATCAGATAATGTCAAGCTAGGTACTTTTCGATTACTCCGTTACAAGAAGACTGATACGAAATAGTAACTATCGTACTTGTGTTGTATAAAACAACTTAGAGATTGAAGATTTATTGAATGCACAAAATATTATGAAAATACAACCTTAATACGTAAAGTGGAGAATTCTAAATTAACTGTTGTATCTCATATACATAATGTAGGCTTTTCGCTGGATCGTGTCGGTCTGTAGGTAGGTAATTAATGTGAAAGTATTAGATTGTGAAGTCATCATCCGTTTGCAGACTTGTTGTGTGTCAAATTGTATGTTTATCACTTCCATTTAAACACCACAAAAATAATAAAATAAATTATAACGTTTTTATTATTACTACTTTAACTTTTTTTAAATAATCAATCGAAATCACAAATGCTTATGATCGTACGAAAGTTCTGTTTATTATTAAAGTTTTTCGACTACGTGCTTGCTCTACAAGTTAGAGCAATAATCGGGAAAAGTATAAGCCGCGGCTTATTTTATTAGATACGTTTCAAATATATTGGTTATAATATTTTTGACGTGACAACGTCTTATAATTCGATAGAGCCGGCTGCACGCACGAAAAAACATGACTCGTGAGGGGCCGTTCAAATATTACGTAAGCAGATTTATTACAATCATTTACCCCCCCATCCCCCTTGTCAGCAAAAGTAAGCAAAGCCCTTACCCCCTCCTCCCATGCTTACGTAAACATTTTTCAATTAATTATAAATGTATTTTTTTTATATCGTAATTATAATGTTATAATTATAATTTTTTTCAAAAAAAACCGCAAAGAAGATGGACATGGGTTTCGCCTAACGGTACAGCGCGAAACGAAATTGACTTTATATTATCATCCGACCAACATATTATAAAAGACGTAAGTGTTATAAATAACATTAGATATAGCTCTGATCACAGACCACTTCGCGCAAAAATTCGATTCGATTTCAAAATTCATAGACTTAAAAGATACAGTAAATCAGTAACTCACTCAAAATTCACCCTTCTCAAAAATTCAGATTTATTTAAATTGGAACTCTCAAATCAATTTTCTTACTTAAATATCGATCAAATGGAAAATGCTGAAGATCAGTACCAAACAATAGTAAAATCAATTGAATCTAGTAGTAAAAAAATTAAATCAGTTAAAAAAAATAAAACCAAGCTATCAGACGAAACTAAAAAATTATTAAATGACAGAGGAAAAGTTCAAATTTGTACTTCAGAATACTCAATTTTAGATAGAAAAGTAAAACGTAGTATCAGAAAAGATATATGAACATTTAATTCACAGTTAATAAATATTGCCATTGAAAAACACACTTCATTAAGATCTGCCATGAAAGGGTTCACTAAAGGAAAACATTGGATAAACTCTCTTCAAGATGAAAACGGCATCAAGCAAAACAGTCGAGACAAAATAATGAACATTTGCACAACATTTTATTCCACCTTGTACTCTGATGTATCTCAACATGATGAACACATAGAATATACTCGATCTGAGGAAATACCATTCTTCACAGGAAAAGAGGTTAATGATGCTTTAAAAACCATGAAATATGACAAGAGTCCAGGCGAAGATGGTATAACATCTGAAGCCCTGAAAATAGGCTCACTCGCACTACTTCCACACCTCACTAACCTATTTAACACTATACTAGATTCAGGACAGATTCCAAAACAAATGTGCCACTCTAACATTGTTCTCCTCCACAAAAAAGGAGAAAAAAGTAACATTGGCAACTATAGACCTATTACGGCCGGTTTCTGGAAACTCAAATCACGATTGATCCGAGTTTGACACATAGTAATTATTTGATTTTTTCGTTGATCATCGTTCGAGAAACCGGCCGTTAGCCTTATATCACATTTGTATAAAGCCTTCATTAAGGTAATTCAAAACCGTATTGCATACACCTTAGATCAACACCAACCCCCTGAGCAAGCTGGTTTTCGCCCATGCTACTCTACATCAGACCACTTACAAACACTTAACCAAATCATCGAAAAATATTCAGAGTTCAGGAAACCACTCTACATAGCTTTTGTTGACTACACAAAAGCTTTCGACAGTATTAAACAATCTGCAATATTTATGGCTTTGAAAAATCAACAAATAGACGAAACGTATATTAATCTCCTCAAGATAATATACAAAAACAGCACAGCAGATATTATATTAAATAGCACTGGACCAAAGTTTTCCATCAAAAAAGGAGTAAAACAGGGTGATCCACTGTCACCCATACTGTTTACGGCGGCTCTCCAAGAAATATTCAAAATGCTGGCTGATAATTGGACAACAAAGGGCATCGATGTCGGTGGCAAGCGTCTTACTAATTTGCGATTTGCTGACGATATTGTACTTTTTGCACCAACAGCACAAGACTTACAGCAAATGCTTGAACAACTAAGCAGAGCAAGTTTCGAGGTTGGGCTGCAAATGAACCAGTCGAAGACACAGATAATGACCAACACCACGAGACATAAGGTCGAGGTAGATGGGCAGGTTTTACAATATGTCGATGAGTACATTTACTTGGGCCAGATAGCAAGCTTCACTAACAGACAGGATAAAGAAATCAATCGCCGTATTGAAAACGCTTGGAAAAGCTATTGGTCAATGAAGGCGCATATGCAGGGAGACCTTCCTTTGTCACTGAAGCGTAAACTCATCGACACTTGTATCCTGCCCGTCCTAACTTACGGTGCACAGACGTGGTCATTGACCGAGTTGCAAAAATCTAAACTCAAGATCTGCCAGAGAGCTATGGAGCGCAGCATCCTAGGATTCAAAAGGATCGACCGAGTGCCGAACACTATACTGCGTTCTATAACAGGCATTGCCGATGTGGGGGACAAAACCGCCAGGCTGAAATGGAACTGGGCGGGGCACGTCAGCCGCATGCCGCCCGATAGGTGGGCCAACATCACCACACCTTGGGTCCCTAATGAGCGTCGATCTCGTGGTCGGCCTAAGAAGCGTTGGCAAGATGATCTGGACAGCTTTGAAAAGAGATGGTGGGAAGTAGCAAAAGAAAGAGAGGAATGGAGGAATTTGGGGGAGACCTTTGCCCAGCAGTGAGACGAAATAGGTTAGAAAAAAAAAAAAAATAATTTTAAAAATAAGAAAATAGATTTAGGATAAAGATTAGATTTTACTGATACAGTATTCAACGTAGAGTACCTAAGGGACAAAAATATTATAATCTTACGAACATAACAAACTTATTTAAAATTTTTGGTACACATATTAAATTCAAATTAACAGTCTTCAATCCATGAAACCCGAATCCATGATTCTAAGTTTTCGATGACATTGGATTGCTGCTCAGTGTTGTGAGTCTGCTCACTTTCATCCGATTTTGGTATGTCTACGTCGTTCTCATCGAGCCATTCAACATCATGGTGCTCTAAATTTTTAATAATGCACATCAGTTCATTAGCACGACGAGCAGCGACTCTTACAGGTCTAACTTTCCTATCAGTGTGTGTGTTTACTTTTTTATGGATCTCCTCGTTTTCAAGCATAGACAATGTGAGGGTTGCCATTTGTGTAAAAAAGTAAATAACTACCGATGACGTAATCATCATCTAGACTCCCCTACCCCCCATGTCATCCAAAATAAGCAAAACAAAGACCCCCCCACCCCCCTATAGTGCTTACGTAATACTTGAACGGCCCCTGAGGCGTTCTGAGGCGTTCCATGATGTGCAAGCGAGAGCGCGGATTATTTTGCAGAACCGCTTACAATCCCCTTCGTTGACGTTGTCACGTTCAACTATCGTCAGTAAACCGACTTTACAGACAACCATTTTTTTTGCTCTTTTACATTTGAACCTTAGATAAACTTAGCATTGTCTTATCTGTGTAAATATTTTGTTTCAGGCCACACTGATGATTACAACTACATGGTAGAGAATCTACTGGATCGATATCCCAACACAAAGTTGATTCTAGTCGGCTTTAGTCTAGGTGGGAATCTTATTACGAAGTATCTAGGCGAGGATAGGAAGCGTTCCAGTAACATAATAGGAGGCATTTCCATATGTCAAGGATACAATGCTATTGAGTAAGTATTATTTAACTAACAAATAAATATTCATGCAGACACAAAAGATTGGGAATCCGTTGTATATATAATCTAGTCCCTAACCAACCGTAGCTATGTGAATTAGATTAGTCATATATCGTAATACATAGTAATACCCGGACACAAAAAAAATCACAATATTTTTGTTCTCGATGGGAATCGAGGCTACAACTACATTGCAGGAAGCAGACCTATACCAATTGTGACTACTGTTGAATAAATTGTTTATTGTATTATAATTTACATTAAAATACGTAATCTCTTGACATTTGACAAGCGCCACAGCTCAGTTGGTAGCAGAGCGCCTTCCATGATGTGGGTCGTGGGTTCGATTCCCACCCAGACCAAATGTTTGTGTGATGAACATAAATATTTGTTCTGTGTCGGGGTGTTACTATGTTATTCTATGTATGAATATACAAAAAAAAAAATAGGATATAAGCTATCTAGTTCCCATAGCTTTGCTTAGTTTGGGACTAGAGTGTGATGTGTGAATTATCCATGAATATTTATCTATTATTTATTACTATTATTTCAACTAACAGTAATTTCACAATTTTTGCATTGACTTTCTATCAGTATATCTAGTAGACTACTCTTATTATTGGTCTTAAAAATGTATCTCGTCAAATTGATTTCCTGTTCAACCTTGTAGAACCTTCAACTTATTAACTGATGCGCAATGCTTGTGCGAATCGAACATGTGTGTTACAGTCATACTACCTTACCCACGATTATTATGTCTCTTCACAGTAAATTAATCAGTAGACAAACTTGAACACTAGTTATTATGGTAACCTACTATTGTATGTAATTATTATACCCGTAACTTCTAATTGAGTTTCCTTTACCGGTAGTTTTTGATGTCAATCAATTTTTTTTTACCTCGTCCCACTGCTGGGCAAAGGTCGCTCCCAAATGCCTCTCTCTCTCTTTTACTTTTCCCATCACCTCGAATCAAATATAGTAGATCAAAATGTCTAAAATCTTATCTAGGTATGTAAGACGATACGGCTTCAACTTGGTTTCAATTGATGAACTTGAACAGTAACTTGTTTCGCTGAAGAAAGTGCTTAGCATTTGCATTTGGCGGTCAATGCTCTTTGGCGCTAAAGCTTGGCTTAGATATTAGACATTTGGTGCCTATGTTCGTGTGATTTGGACCGCGACAAACGCAGAATCACATTGAACCGAGAAATAAAATGTAACTTAGTGCTTAAGATGATTAGATGATGAAGTCATCGATTCGTCAGTATTTTGCCGTTTAGGTACAAACACGGCGTTAGAAAAAAAACTTGTGTTTGGTAAATCTGATTACTAAATAGAGAAATAAGGAACTTATTTCCTATCTGTTTCTTGAAGCAAAGTGTTTATGCATGCCGATTTGACGTATCTGTTTTATCGGTTTACGACTATGCCAATTGTTAGTGTGATAATAAAGGATTAGGGCCTATTAATAAGTACTAAGTAGATTATGTTACAGTAACAGATCGGTTATATATCTACCTTCAGATAAGAACGAAATTCTCTAGTTTATCTACATAATAGAATAGTATTAGATCATTTTTGAATAATTGATTGAAATTAGTTAAGTCATTTGTTTCTTGTCAGTAAGTAATAAAGTCATTAAGGTGGCCAGGTCACTCGGCCATTGACTTATTGCGTGATATATAGGGGGACCCGGACGGTGCCCTCCAAACTAATTGTTCGACACCCTACGCTATTTCGCACCTAATATTGTACCGTGTAGGAGTGAATCGGTGAACCCGTAGGTTTTTGCACCCGAAAGAGCTGTTTTTTCCCAGTTCGTTAGACTTTTGGTATATATGTATACCTTGTATGCTCGCATTGTTGTATTGTATCCCATTTTGAAGGGAAAGGGAAGAATCTTTGCCGATGCAATAAGTCGCCTGAGGCGTTTAGACGTTCAGAGTGATGGACGCAATGGGATGCCTCTCAAAGCACGTCCTCACTCAATAAATGTGCTTAGTGAGGCAACTGGGTCGTCTACTTTCTATATATTCTTGAGAGAAATGCTACTAAAATGCATACAATTTGCAAGCTGTATAATTAGAAGAAGAATAGAATACATAATTTATTGCCAAAAGGGTAACATAAATTTTTACAAAAACACAGAGGTTATAATTAATAATAATTATTTGTCTACTTATTTCACTCTCTTTACTATTCGTTAATATTTTCCAGCACTATGGTATACCTGCTCCAATGGCAAAATTTCCGCCGTTTCTATCTGTACATAATGACAGATAACTACCGCAACATCATCACGCGACACAAGGGGAAACTGCTCAGTCCAGAAATAAAGAACCGATACTCGCTGGACGAGAAGATGATTGTCTCAGCTGGTACGCTACCAGATTTAGATGAGGCTTATTCTAGGTGAGTTTAGGGTTCAATTTTGTATAAATTTACAAACGTTTGCAGTTACAACAAGAATTTCTAATATAGATGCGAGGAACCTCTGTTAATATACAGCTAACTTAATGATGGATTTCAGATACATATATGCATTATTAGGTACCTATACAATATACTATACCATACCTAGGTCTCAATATGCAATACCTACTGGGTGTGGTTACTTCAATGAGTAACAAGCAATTAGATGAAGGGGACACTTCCAGTGGAAATCCACGTCCTGGCTATGTTTTTTTCCACTTCCGTGAATGACAATTTGTGCAAATTGTTTATGCAGTACCAACTAACTTTTAATATGAAGTAGGATGGAATATCTAGCTAAATATGTTTAAAATAAAGATCATATCTTTTTTAATTAAAAAGACACCCAAAAAATACTTTAAGAGGTTCTTGACTGTAAAAATCTTATTAAAGTAGTTTTTTTTTCCAGAAAAGTGCACGGCTTTGATACAGTTGCTGATTTATACAAGTGGAGTTCGTCTGCATTTTACTTGGAGAAGATAAAAACGCCGATGATATTTGTCAACGCTCGGGATGACCCCATCGTTCCTGAACAGTTATTGCCTAGAATCCGCGAATTTGTCAGTAAGTCACTTTATTATCAATTTGACCTCTTAGTCGGAACATTGGGCTATGAGATTGTAGTAAAATTATCAGTAGTGGCGTGAGCGCTTACTCGAGCGCGTAGTGTAATCCAAAGATAAGACTAGTTGCGATATTCAGGTCATGCCGTGTATAGTAAAAAAAAAATACCTAATTGAGATTATTAAAAACAAAGTGCTGAGTTCACCCGGATCTCTATTGTACAATACCCATTGGTGTTTCCTTTTTTATACAATGGAACAAGCTGAGCGATGGTCCAATCCTTTGCCTATAACGATTCATTGCTAGACTGAATAATGATGTGCTCAATGATACATTACTGTCTCCATTTTGAGACAAAGGTTAAATCTCAAGTGCATATAATTTTTTCCCGGCTAAATAAGGATACCTATAAACTGATAGCTCAAACTACATTATTATTACTATAATTGAAGAAACACGTAACTTTAAGCCCTTAGTTTTTAATTCTCATGATTAGTGGTTTCTTTGTTGGTTGTCCTAAATAAATAAATACATTTTGCAATATTTTTACAGGTTCACGAGACAAAACGATGTTCCTAGAGTTGGCTCACGGCGGTCATCTCGGATTCTATGAAGGCGGGCTTATATACGCCAATCCGGTGAACTGGCTTGACCGAGCTTTGGTCGGTATTGCAGGAGGCCTACTCATGGCTCACAACAAATGTTCGCCGAAAGACGAGGCTGTAGACACGGAAGGATTAGGCTCAGACGATGAACCAGACCTAATAAGGTCGGCAACCATCGTATACCGGGATCCTTTAGAAAAGAAAGCGTACTAAACCAACCTTTTTGCAACAACCGAGGTATAACTTTACGTAACTAATATTTATTCATATAAAAAAATTAAAAAGTAATCTCAAAGTTAAGCGTTGGTTGATGTAAATTGGCATTTTTCTATGTGAAAACCGGCTCGGAAATTGACATGACTGACTGATAAATCCGCACAGAATTTCAAGGTCTAGAAATTAATTCGTAAATTTTCAACTTTGTTAGGTCAAGGCGTAAACGAAGTAATGTCAACTTTTGAGTTGGTGATTGATTAATAACTATTGTAACAAGTTCATAGAGCTCTTTCGATGATTATACGTTTTGATGTAATATTAATGTCCAGATTATACGAATAGTTCAAAATATGTTCTATAGTTTTGAAAAAATTCTAAACTTAATAGGTGTCAGTTGCAAACCTTGATTCCAATACTTTTTGTCATATTGTGACTATTCTGACCTTCATAAAAACTATAGAACATAAAAATAGGTTTAGATTTGAATTAAAAAACTCAGATTAGCATTAGTACGTTCTAAATATCAGTAAATTACAGAAACCGATATACCAAAGTAAATGCTAGAGTGATGTGATGCCCTAAGTAAGATTTATAGAAGATACGAGTCTATTGTCAAACGCAAAATTCCGAATGATTTGGATGCATGCTCTTGTTTTATTTTATTATGAAGCATTTATGTTAGAATGTGTAGGTGTTGTAATTGAGTCTCTTAAATGTTTAACTTATTCTTCAATTTAGTAATTCAATTTAAATTGTGAGGAAAAATCGATTTGCGGTACAGAAAACATTCCTATTTGCCTACGTGTGTGATAAGCCACCATAATATGGCCTAACTTCAAAATTGTACAAGATTTCTCACATAATAAATAATTTCTCACAAGAGATTATTTCTTGAGAAATACAATTCGCATTTTCTTGTCGTACTTTTACTACTTATTGATATTTTGTCATGGTATTCAAAACCAAGCAAATAAATGGGCCCTTCTGTTAAATTATTTTATTGTGATACTGTAACTGGTGATTTATTTATGCATTTTACTCTGAATGTTTTAAGTAAGTATATTTGATGTGAGCAATTTGATTATTGTTGTTGTTTCGTAGTATATAAAAGCCTAGGTATATTTTAGTGAGTTTAATTATCGTCATAAAATCACTGAATTATATTTTAATAGTACAAAGCACAATAATAATGAAAATATGTGCTTACATATTAATTTAACACAAAGCGATTCATTCACCATATATCGTATAATTTTGTGATTTTAAAATACTGTGGTAATTTTATTTTTATAATGGTTTAAACTATATATTTTGTTGTGTTAGTTAGTTCTATATAAAAATAGCTACCTAATGTAGGTTATTTTTAAATAGACCTTGATATGGTGTAGGTTTGATTGCAATTCATATACAAACATTATTTGGTACAAACTGATTTGTTGCACAGGCGAAAGCCGATAGAAAAATAGTAGTATTTTTGTTATTTAGTTCTCTTACTGTATTTCAAAAATCCTTCTGCACAATAACGCTTGTTAAATAACTATTTATAATGTACATATGCAAAATAATTTTAGTATGACAGAGAAATGAGGGAATAAAAATTATACAAAATGCCGCTTAAGACGCAGACCAATATTACTTCGACATTCTAATACTATTTCAGTAAGAAAAAGGACACTTACTTACGAAAAGTATACAACATCTGATCTCAAATTGTATGTATGTCTTGCTATATTTATGTATGTATAAATTAATTTTGATGTAACTTAATATGGGCATTGATATTTTTTTGTCACTGATTTAATGCGAGACCGACTTTGCAGTCAATGTTTTTTTTATATACATATATTTAAATGAGCTTGTTAATACATACTAACATTGTACCCGCTCTGTATAATTATTACTCTTGCAGAGCGATTCATCTAAAGCACAGGTTTTTATACTATTAAAAAGATACATAATCATATACTTACATTACTACGATTAAGTTTTGCGCACGAACGATCTTCAAAAACGCGTGCGATTCAATTTGGAAATGTATAGAGTTGTTAATGCCCCATTTCATAGCAGTACGCAATTTACGTGCAAAACTTTTATAGTAGTAAGTAGACAGGTACTGTGTTATTACCTATGTATTGGAAGTACGTTGATAAAAATGATTGAATGTACTTATAACGATTAAATATGGTGCCTAATTTGAGTTGAGATTGAAAATGAGTTGGTAGGTACATGTACAAGTACTTGCGACAGAAAGTGCGAGTATAGTGAATCTATCAAAATCTAAATATAGGTTACGACTGTTACTAGTAACGAGCTTCACAAAATTAGTTGCCTAAACGATGTTTGGTATTTTGTGTAACAATAAAAATATTGAAATAAAAATGCATTTCATTTTATCCCATTCATATTGAAATTATTCATTACAAAAGGATTGATAAATAAGTATTTTAAATCTAAAGTCAATAATATAAAATTTAAAAAGACGGGTGAATTTACGATGCCTTAAATCTATCTTATAATTAATCTAGCTTAAAATATTTTGTAAATGGAATATTATAAGTTTTCGCTTTAATTTCATATGATCAGATTCGAAAATGGTGTTTATTTTGTAATATGATAGATGTTTGAGCAGAAATTATGAGATCAAGCGATAGATATATGCACACTTACTTAATATGTAGCAAGTTAACGTTACGTACGCTGCACAAAATTATCAATTAAGCATCTTACAAGAAATTAAGTCGAGCTACTGAAATCTTACGTAAATCATTTAATAAATCTACGAAGATAACCTGAACGTAACTACACATCAATATTCCAAATACAAATATCACAACATTTTTCTTAACTAGCCCTTAACTTTCTTTACACATACTACCTATTACATTTTAAAAATACACATCAATCATACGTTACACATTATAATATTAATAATTTCAGTGCCAGATCTAAGTGTCTTCCAATCATAACAATTCATAAAAAAAGAGAGCGCAATAAATAATCTAAAATTATAATATAACATGGACACACAGTATGGCCACTGGGAGAGTATTAAAATAAATGCAGCAATAATAGGTACTAATCATTATGACAAAAAATGAGATTCTCATTAATAATTTTATAGGAAAATAAAAGTTTCCCAATATAAAAAAAATATATGTAATAAAACCAGGGCTACTTAGGTATTGAATAACACTTTGGTCCAGCCAAATTGCATTCGTTATTGTTTCAAGATATCTAATTTAATATATACACACCAGAATTTCCATTTTTGTATTGTTTGTTATGTAACATAGGTTTCTTATACTTGTTCGAAATAGAAGTAATTAAATCAAATAGTGGTAGGTAGGTTTCTAGGCAAGTTAAACAATTTGTTAAAAATCGCAGTACTTTGAGCAAAAGGTATACAACTAAATACCTATTATTACAGAAAATTTTATGTTTTAGTAAATTGATAAAGACTTAAATAATATAAAGAACTGCATATTTTTTTAGTTCTATTTACTTATCTGTTTTCTGTCACTGTTTTAATAAAAGATAGATACCTACGCAATTATTTAAAAAATATAAAACGGTTACTTAAATCATTAACAAAACTAAAATCATTAGGTATTATAACTAGAATCACGGAACTGATTGTTTACAGTCTTTTTACAAATCTGTTAAATCTGAGTATTTTCAGAGTAAAATTAAAGCTTTTTTTATTACAAAATATGTCTGTACCTATCATATAAATAAATCATGTAAATGCAGTAAACTTGTAAGTCGTGGTATCATATAGTCAGCACATAGCGGCTGGATCCCCTTCCATAGTGCACGCTATATTATCTAATTTATGAGCTAAGTGCATTTTGTTCTCTAGTCCTAATATAATTTGTTCTCTATATTTACTGACATAAATATACAACTCTTTTAAGGCAGACAAAGTATCGAACTCGTTCAACTGTTCTACAGAGAGTTGCTGCATAGACGTGCTGAGCTCTTGGTCTGTTACTTGGGGTAACTGGGATACTGACTGATAAAACCGTATAACCATATCTCTGTACGAGGGCAAATCTTTAGCAAATAGTAACTTATTGGATGGAGAATCTTTACAAAGTCGATGTTCCGAAAGCGAACAAGCATCCATAAAAGTTTGGGCAATAACTGATAGTGACGAATCTACAGTTGCAGTTTTATTGATATCAAATATGAAATCTGGATTCTTTATAAGATTTACCCAAAATCTAAGTGGTAAGCTGTTTGACTTCCATGCGTGAACCACTTCTGGGTTTATGATACCATGAGTTCGAGCTGCATCGTCAAATAAATCAAACAGCCATTTGACTGCCGGAGGCAAGACCTCGTTTACTGTAAGTATGGTGCTGAAAAAGTCATCAACAAATTTGTGAACTGTTCCTTTCGTAGATAGAAGTCTCGTCAGGAATATTTCTGGTATGGCCTTGTGACTATGCTCTGACGATTTATTTATAATATGTTGGTATTCAATGGGTTTGACTAAGTGATAGAAATGAACATTTTGATCTGTAATATCGCTATTGTATACTCTTATGTGCGAATTAGAACAATAAATACCAGTACAGTTTTTGCAAGGTACTTTGTAGGGAGTGTTAAAGCTATCATTTTGCCGTGATATCAAGGACATGATAGCAGATTCTTTGACGCCGTAATGGGCCAATGTATTTAACTTTCGCCAGCCATTGACTGTCTTTGTTGTCAAGTCTTCATCTTGCAGAGTCACATGTCCGCCTCTACCGTGACGCCATTCGAGATCAACTTCATGGACGGAAGGCCTCATAGAAAACGGAGTATTTTTAAAAAGCCCGTCTAGTATTTTTGCTTTTACTTGTGAAATACTATCGCAATCCAAGACTTTGCATTGAACTTTTTCATCAAAATCGTCTTGCACAATATGTAACGTAATTGTCTGGTAATCAATTTGTTCTTTCAATAGTTTTTCTTCAGACAAGGAGTATCTGGCTTCATGAGTTATGGCATCAACAACGCCTTTTTCTATTTGATGTTTAATGGCTTTAAACAGTAAAAATAATGAGGACCCAGCGTAGTCCTTGAGGTAATAATACATACACAACGCCATCCAGTTTGTTAACATTTTCTCAACAACACTTTCAGTTCTTCGCAACATTAACTGAGGGTGTTTATTGCAGACTGATTTATCAATGAGCCTCAATAACAAAGACTTTAATATATCTGTAGCGTATTCCATTTTGCCCATTAGAATAATCATTAACAGGGAAGCCACATTAACTTTGTCTCGAATGTTGAAAGACTTTTGTGACTCCAATGTGTCTATAAATGACAGAAGGAAACATTTATTATTCAGTAGCTGTTCGAATTGAATCATCGCCGCGTCGTAATTAGTTCGCGGGGCGTTAATGAATTGTCGTTGAACGTTCAATATAGGGTGGTCTGACACACCCGGAAAAAACACTTTCATCACATAATTAACGTGATCAAGTGTTGGAATACCTGAATGTTCCAGATCTGCTGCCAAATCAGACATATCGGTTTGCAATTCAGCAAACGCTAATTTGCATTCCAGTCTCACATTACTTTCTAAGGTATCCATTTGTATTTGTATTCTTTTGTACTCTCTTTCAGCTTTCGTACTTCGTCTCCTATACATAACTAGAACAATCATAAAAATCAGTACTAGGAAAAATGTACCAGCCGCAATACTAGCGATTGCTTCAGGTGGAAAATTATAATTTCTCAAAAGTTCATAATGAAGATAGCCAATGGGGAATCTTAAATTCTTGCCAACTCTTACGACAACTAAAGGTAAGTTAATATCTGTAATTTGCACTCCATTTTCATCTGTATTTGCTGGTTGCATTTCCGGAGGTGTGCAAAGGAGTTGTTGCATAGTCAAACTAGTCACATTACATGTTTGTACGCCAATCGTAACGATTACATCAGATTCATCACTGGCCCTAATTAAATTTTCTCCTTCAATCACCAAGGGATCTCCTTTGTAAGATTTAATTCTGTTGACAAATTGGTAGACATGTGGATCTTCAACAAATACCATGTGAGTACGCGGTGGGTTGAAGTACTTCTCTAAATCGTGCATCGTCTCTACATTATCCATTACAAATCCAACTTTCATAGCTATTTGTGGTGTACTAGTTTGGGATTTTGTTGCTTGCAAGATATCAATGTATTTCTGATTTATTGCAGGACTTGGGCATTCCATCTGATTAGAATTCAATACAGAGCATGAAGAACTGTTCACTGGTTCTAACTCGTTAGCATAATACAGTTTCATTAATGGTTTTTGGATCGTATGTAAGTTAGTTCCATGAACAGTGATCATTCTGCCACCAGATACGAAACTTTTCAAGGGTTTGATTTCCATTATCGTTGGATCTTGCGTATAATTGAACAAATCTCCTTGCAACGTTCTGTTCGCATTATCAATAACAACGGTTAAATAATGTATAACACGCGGCGAATTTGCTTTAGGAGTGATACATATTATTCTGCTATTTGATGTTTGTGTTTTGTTTACGGAACAAGGCAATTCACCCAAAAACGCGGAAACGAATGATCCAATATTTAAATGTTGTCCTCCAATGGCTAACTGAGTACCGCCAGAAACGGGTCCTAATGTTGGGTAAATACCTTGCAATTTTATGTTTTCGTAAGTAAACATCACAGATGACTCAGTGTAGCCTGAATCGTTTTCTACAATAACAGGTGCGATAACAGAGCCATTGGAAGGTCCAGTCCGACATGTTATGCTAACAGACACCTCAAAATCAACAATGTCACACATAACATCACCAATCCGAACTTTACCAGTTACTTCTTCAACTCGTAAGCCAAGATTGCTCCCTTCTATAGTTATGATCGTCCCTCCTTCTAAGGGTCCACTTAGAGGTTTGATCATATCAATCCTTGGTTTTGGGCATTCAGTAACTGGGTTATCAAGGCATGACTCTGTGTAGGAACAAGAGTTGCCACACCAAGTACATTGGTATATTGAATTTCTAGTAATACATAGAGAACAGTCTGCATGTTCCCTATGAGAGCCCAGAATTTCACACTTGTAAAGTGTTATAGTAATGGTGTCTATGTAGTGTTTATGATTCCAAACTACCTTCACACTAACATTGTATTCACCAACATCTTCTTCATAAGAATAAGTAGTTTTGTCACAGACTATATAATGGTTAGATTCAACTCTTGCTGGTAAGATCATGTTTGCCTGCTCAATGCTCACTATACATTGAAATCCAGTATGTCCAGGTTGTAAATGAGGTAAATTCTCCACCTCTAATTCTAATTCTTTAGGTACATTATTAGGCAATAATATTGGCTTTTTATATTGCCTTATTCGAGGACAATGTCCAATCCCGTGATTGAGTAATTTTGTTGGATTACTTTCACCACTAATGATAGTTCTTTGGCACACAGAGGTGTCATGTGTACATTTATTATCGTAAATACACCAATTACACGCCCACTCACTCATGATGCATGAATGGCATGTAGTATGTTTAGAGCAGTCATAGAAAGCAAAGTTTCTGGACACAAAGTCTTTATTTGTCTCTGATGAGTGAACAGAAAGAGGCACATAGACATGGTCTTGATTCTGAATGATCTTCGGTCTATGCTTGATATCAGGAGTAGGGCAAGCCAAGCCATTGGTAGTTACTGCAGCATCTATTGCTGGGGCATTTCCAAAAACGCATTTGTATTTTGCACCAAAGGGAAGTTCTGGTAATGTTCTAATTACAAGCTGTACTGTGGTCAATTCATTTATTGATATTCTGTCAGGCATTATTTGTTCAAAATCTATGCACTGCTGTCCTGTGTATTGGGAAAGCCACCTGGGTGCACTTTGTGTTCCTTTTTGGCACATATTTTGAACAGTGCATCTTTTTTCTAAAGAGCACCATCCGCAATGTGGATCATTAGACTCTAAGCATGAAGAACAATTTCCATGTTCTGCACATTTTTCAGTTGGTATTTGAACAATAGAGTTTTTTCCCAACACATACAATGTTTTTTGATATGGTGATAAGGTTGTATCTGGCAGAATCCTTTGTCCAGACAAGATTTCTTCATTTGAGTACTCCAATGCTTTGTCTGTATCTATAAGAACTTTTTTAAGATTTCCATCATTTGTACCTAAAAATGCCACTGTATGCAAACCAGTTACAGACATAGTAATGGAGGTTATCAAAGTATCATTCCAGTGTATAACTGACATAGTTTTAATAGGATACAGACCACTTATTTTTAAGCCAACTTCACAGAAATTTAGGATGTTACCTGTTGAACCAACACTTGGACATTTACCATCTGAAATCATACCTGAGATGTATCCCATATTACGGGCTTTAGTGCTGCCATTGAAACACATATGAACATTTTCATTAAACTTAATTTCTATTTCCTGCAATGAAAATACACAGATTGCTGACTTAGACATTGGTTCATTAGAAATACTTTTAGATGGACTGAACAAAGCTATTAGGATAGAATCACCAGTCTCAATATTTAACTGTGAGGCTAGATTTGCCCCAGCTTTAGCTATTTTAGCATCTTGAACTAGATTATAATTGACCACTTCACTTTTACCATTAATAGTTTCTTCTCTTACCTGACATTCTAATGTTACCTCTGTATAACTATTATAGTTGTCATCATTGACACATGTGCGAGCAAGCCGTGACACATAACCCAGCTCCTCATTACCAGCTAAGTGGGAATGTTTCTGAATTAGTAAAAAATAGGCATAATCACTGGCATTAAATCCGTATACATATTGCACTAAAAAGTTATCTCTATACTTTACATCTATTTGTATCAAACTTTGCTTGGAAAAAGTAAATTGTGCAAGCTCAAGAGTCATTAGATCACGACTGGATATGGCAGGAACATCATGTCTATACTCGCCATTATTTGTAAATGTTGTGCCCACATAGAGCACATTGGAACGATCCCAAGAGTTGTACCTCTCAGGTCCGATGAAGGCGAATGTGGAAGCTTCAGCATCATTAGCTGCTACACTCACCGGGACAAATTCGGGTTCAGCAGAAAGATCACCCAGTTTGTACTTGAAGCACGAGCCTTGAGCTAGGGAGCCACAGGCAATTACTATTCTTGATTCTTGATCAATCACTAGTATTTTGTTCACATTGTCTATCCACGCAGTTTTGATCTCGGATGAAGTACAACCACTTGCATGACACATAGGGTTATCAAGTTTCGGACCAGTCTTCACGACGTGAATGGGTTTCAAGTCGGGACTGAGTTGATGAATCCAGTTCAAGGATCCGGCGTACACTTGCCCGCTGACCCTGTCTACGGCGAGATGATAAAACTGGAATGTCTCATTCTTCAGATTAGGGTATTGTGATATGAACTCGTAGCCATACACTATTGTGCATCGAAGCCAAATTGATAGGAATAACACTGTCGTATAAACTGCCATGTTCACATTTTTAGCTGCCTTGGGATGAATGATCTTCTGTTTTTCACAAAAAATACTTGTTTTAAATAGATTTCAACCCATTGTTACTATTTCTATTACAAAAATAAATTTCATGATAAATGTAAATTGTAAAAGCATCCATCGATGCCGATGACATAGGAATAATATAGACAACTAGACAAGAGTAAAGACAACGCATTCTATTTCACAGAGTAAAATCATACTCATAATCTTTTTAAAGTGATGACAGACTTGTACTCTAATATATCGTACATGTCATAATGTAACGTTCATGACCACACACTTGCTCTTTTTACCAACAGAGTGCTCCTTTTTTCAAAAAAGAACAGACTATAATCTGTTAAGAACGATGGCATGGTAAGAGTGAATGAATAAGTGTACATATATCGAAACATTCGTTTTTTATTCAACTACGATACGATAGAATAAGCCGTTGGCCCGCCTACTGTTATTTATCATTGATTACTGCATAAGGTAACAATGCATTTCCTCATCTAGCAAGTCCACTAAAGACTTGTTCTGTGAAGCAATAAAACACTGCCTTAGGTATATCTTAGGTGTCTATAATAAAATAAAAGTTACTACAGTGGAGCTTGAGTCCTCTGGGCAGCAAATGCCATGCATACCATTTAGTCCAGTACACTGCAAAATACCTTACGGTACTTTTTCGATTGACGTACTTATGTATAAGTTATTATTGATGTTATTAGTAGTTTCAGATAAATGAATTCATTCGTTTAAAACGAATATATTTTTATTACATTATTCCTTTGCAGCTCGCGCACCTTTAAAATACTAGTTTAAGTATACACTTAGAAGTCGGTCTATGTATTTAGATGAAACTTATATAAGTTTCATAGACATTAAGTTTCATCTAGATCAAATTTGTTTGTTTGATGTTGCGGCTTAACCACTGGATGGATGTAGATGAAACTTTAATAATATAATTTTATAATGTTTCATAGATGAAACTCATGAAGAAGATCCATCCTGTGGCTTAGCCGTGATGTTCTAACAAACAAACAGTCAAACTCGATTTTAGGACTCAAAATCGTTTACCTAGTGCATCTGTATATTATTTTTTTCCATATACATATTCGTTTTCTAATTTTCGGCTCTTTTACAGTTTTATAACAGTATAGATAGATGAAAAAAAATATACAAAGACATTCTGTAGTATCAGCATTTGTGCTGCGCGAAGCCAGGGCGGGTCGCTAGTAAATAAAATAAATAATTCACAGTCATTCTGAGTTATATACACATTACTCATCATTATTTTGTCCCCGTTACACAAGCAAAGCACTTGGTTTCCCCAATGAGATCACAAGGCGTACCCAGTTGACTGAAGAATGACTATCGTGCATGCCTATGCCTTGCCATCATTCACTCATTATCACTCACATACAAGGAGCATACTGTATTTGACCTTGAGATCCGAATGTCCCGACAATGTTAACAACTTAGCGTAGCTTCCCCGAAATTTAGGAATTTTTTCAAGATAAAAAATTGCTCAGGGTATTTGTTAGGGGTATATATTTAAACAGACACAAAAAAAAAGAGAAATGTAAAACATTTGTTTGTGATGACTTAACGGGAAACCTTTTAACCATTTTTTTAGAAGGAATCTGTGCAAATATGGATAAATTTCGCATATTTTTTACTGAAGTTAGGAAAAATTCTGATTTCAAAGTTGGCAGGACCGAGTCAACTATACAAAAATCGGCCCGTAAGTGATGACAGACTTGTACTCTAATATATCGTACATGTCGTAATGTAACGTTCATGACCACACACATGCTCTTTTTACCAACAGAGTGCTCCTTTTTTCAAAAAAGAACAGACTATAATTTGTTAATAACGATGGCATGGTAAGAGTGAATGAATAAGTGTATATCCAAACATTCGTTTTTTATTCAACTACGATACGATAGAATAAGCCGTTGGCCCGCCTACTGTTATTAATCATCGATTACTGCATAAGGTAACAATGCATTTCCTCATCTAGCAAGTCCACTAAAGACTTGTTCTGTGAAGCAATAAAACACTTCAAACTTCAAATTCATTTATTCAATAAAATCACAAGGATCACTTTTAAACGTCTTACATACTAGATGATTCTAGGCGCCAGTTCGTCGCGACCAGTGTCTAGAAGAACTGGCAAGAAACTAGACCTGGATTCTAACGTTTTTTTCATATGATCCTTCTTACAATTGTTTAACAAAGTTGGAGCTAGTTCGTCTCAAGCTTGCTTGTCTTCTAAATAGTCAGATATTTTATAATATGCTTTTGATAAGAGTTTTCGTTTTATTACGTTTTTGAACTTGCCAATCGGCAATTGACAAACATAGCTTGGGACTATGTTATAGAAGCGTACACATTGCCCTTTAAAAGATTTATTTACTTTGGTGAGCCTAGTAATGGGAACAGCGAGTTTATCCTTATTTCTTGTGTTAACATTATGATTGTCGCTTTTTTTAGGAAAAAGATTAATATTTTTTCGAACATACATTAAGTTTTCGTAAATGTACTGACAAGGCACTGTCATTATGTTTATTTCCTTAAATTTATTTCGTAGCGATTCTCTGGGACCCATGTTATAGATTGCACGAATAGCTCGCTTCTGCAACACAAATATGGTATTTACATCTGCAGCATTCCCCCACAACAAAATGCCGTATGACATAATGCTATGAAAGTAGCTGAAATAAACTAGTCTAGCTGTATCCACGTCTGTAAGGAAGCGGATCTTTTTGACTGCCTTAGGTATATCTTAGGTGTCTATAATAAAAAAAAAGTTACTACAGTGGAGCTTGAGTCCTCTGGGCAGCAAATGCCATGCATACCATTTAGTCCAGTACACTGCAAAATACCTTACGGTACTTTTTCGATTGACGTACTTATGTATAAGTTATTATTGATGTTATTAGTAGTTTCAGATAAATGAATTCATTCGTTTAAAAACGAAGATATTTTTATTACATTATTCCTTTGCAGCTCGCGCACCTTTAAAATACTAGTTTAAGTATAACTGATCCAAATCAGTACCAATCGGAAGCGTACCCAAGACACTGGCTGCATTGCCGCGCTGAATAGCAATGCTGATACGTTGGGCTAGATACTCACCAGCCCTCGGGTCACGCGTCGCTTCGACTAGACGCAGTTGAACTATCTATAGATCGTTTGCAACGGTCTGTAGATAGCTCAGCTGTTTCTTATGTATTTTATATGTAAATGTACATTTTGTAAATACTGTATAGTCGTAAGTTTGTTTGTGAATAAAGTTTCTTATTTTTGTTTAAGTATACACTTAGAAGTCGGTCTATGTATTTAGATGAAACTTATATAAGTTTCATAGACATTAACAAACTTATATAAGTTTCATCTAGATCAAAGTTTGTTTGATATTGCGGCTTAACAACTGGATGGATCTAGATGAAACTTTAATAATATAATTTTATAATGTTTTATAGATGAAACTCATGAAGCAGATCCATCCAGTGACTTAGCCGTGATGTATTAACAAACAAACAGTCAAACTCGATTTTAGGACTCAAAATCGTTTACCTAGTGCATCTGCATATTAACTTTATTAACTTTTTCCATATATTCGTTTTTAATTCTCGGCTCTTTTACAGTTTTATAACAGTACAGATAGATGAAAAAAAATATACAAAGACATTCTGTAGTATCAGCATTTGTGCTGCGCGAAGCCAGGGCGGGTCGCTAGTAAATAAAATAAATAATTCACAGACATTCATTATTGAGTTATATACACATTACTCATCATTATTTTGTCCCCGTTACACAAGCAAAGCACTTGGTTTCCCCAATGAGATCACAAGGCGTACCCAGTTGACTGAAGAATGACTATCGTGCATGCCTATGCCTTGCCATCATTCACTCATTATCACTCACATACAAGGAGCATACTGTATTTGACCTTGAGATCCGAATGTCCCAACAATGTTAACAACTTAGCGTAGCTTCCCCGAAATTTAGGAATTTTTTCAAGATAAAAAATTGCTCAGGGTATTTGTTAGGGGTATATATTTAAACAGACACAAAAAAAAAGAGAAATGTAAAACATTTGTTTGTGATGACATAACGGGAAACCTTTTAACCATTTTTTTAGAAGGAATCTGTGCAAATATGGATAAATTTCGCATATTTTTCACTGAAGTTAGGGAAAATTCTGATTTCAAAGTTGGCAGGACCGAGTCAACTATACAAAAATCGGCCCGTGACGTCATATATTTGTAAATTGAGAGTACGCGTGTGCGGTCGACCATAGAGTTTTCATACAAAATGTATGGAAAGGAGGTGATGAGCGATATTTGATATAGTTCAAATGTGTTACAACCTTGACGTCATATATTTGTAAATTGAGAGTACGCGTGTGCGGTCGACCATAGAGTTTTCATACAAAATGCATGGAAAGGAGGTGATGAGCGATATTTGATATAGTTCAAATGTGTTACAACCTTTACTGTTTATCACACAGGCTATAAATATTTTACTCATTCATTGAGTTTGGGTACAATGGTTTTTTTGTAGATGGGTTAGATTTTGTTCACTCTTTCGTTCATTGAATGAGTTGTTTGAAGCGTTTAGTTTGGTGGGTGAATTTTATTTTCGAAAATAAATAATGAAGCTCGTGTTAATTTGTTAAGTGCTAGCAAAATGTGATTCTCACTGGTTATGGTATCATATAATTATTCTATAATTACCATCTATTTGCCTTTGGAAAAGTTACATTTCGACTGTAGCCCTCCCGACCATGCTGGTCTATCCAGCTACATTTCGAAGAGATTGCTATAGTATTGATTGCAATAAGTTTTTATTGATTTGTATCTAACATGATGGCGACAATGTCTGCGGGTGTACCCGCAGATGCTCACACTCAAATGAACACCTATCGCAGCTATGTGACCATGTTAGCAGATCCTGGAGCCAAGGATGAAATAAAGTTGAAAGCTGCCCAGGAACTTAGTGAGAATTTTGAGGTAGGTCTACAATTTTTTTTTAATACCACAAGTATCTTAAACTTCAACATTAGACATGGATTATATGGTTGGTTATATGCCTAGAAAAAAACCATTACCACAAATACCATATTGAAAAACACATGATACTTTTTACACCTGGATAAAAATTTGTTTAAATGAATTTTAAACCTACCTTCATTTATGAGTTTGATACTTTGATAATTTTCTTACTCAGTGTATATACCTATGTAGGTAGGCACATATCAACACATACCAATACCTTACAATTTTATTAATATGTCTATCGGTGAACATCTGCTGATGTGATGTCAATCATCACAGTGAACAATTTTCCTGCAACTGGATTTCAATTTCAGGTTATACTAAGCTCATCTCAGTACCCTCAATTCCTGGACCATTCACTAAAAATATTCCTTAAAATTCTACAAGATGGTGAACCACACTTTATTGCCGAATACAACATACAGCAAGTACGAAAGCTTATCCTAGAAATGATTCATCGGCTACCGATAAGTGAGACTTTGAGGCCTTATGTGAAGAATATATTAATACTTATGCTCAAACTTATGGAAATTGAAAACGAGGAGAATGTATTGGTGTGTCTTAAGATATTTATGGAGCTTCATAAGCAGTACAGGCCTGCTTATAGTACTGATGTGGATGTAAGTAATTTATATTAACTTAAAATTGATTTATTTTTGTTCAAGGAGTTTTTATTTAAGGAAAAGTTTTTGTTTATCACATTGTGTGACAGATAGGTAGCATACCAAAAATACTTGAAATAATTAACTGAAATTAATAAAAATAGGCAACACAATATAATATGCAACAGACATCCACAATGAACTTCTCAATGAGGCAATACATTAGAGGCAGAGGGTATTGCTAAACATCCTCTGGGCCAACTACAGGATCCATAACTTATTCTCAATACTTTTTACTACTCTATCAATTATGTTTCGGACTAATCTCTTTAGACATTAGTTATCTTGGGTACCACAAGGTATCTTGGGTAGCTACTTGGCACTTTATCTCAGTGTATGTAATTGGGAGTAAAAGTGTTAATAATAAAAATTAAAATGTTTATTTGTCCATAGATTCATAAATTTTTACAATGGGTCAAAGGCATATACTCCGACCTACCCAATCATCTCCCAAAGATTTTTGAACCGAAACCTATAATCCGAGTGAAAGATCTCTCTGAAGTGAACATCGATCAGCTCTTACAGGAAACATATACTACCACTCCCATACACACAGAGAAGAAGCTATTGGATGGTAGTGTAGTCACAGTAAGTATGCTCTATAAAATACATTTCAAGCAGGGTCTTCTACAAAAGAGTTCCGGAGCTGATGCAAAGTCAACTTTATATTTTATGCAAATACAGTACTAGTTACAGTGTGGTCAATATAGACTGTATATAAAAATCACCTGTTTATTTACATATTTTTCATAATTAAATCATGATTGCAATCAAAATTCAAGAATAATTATCATGAATATTATTTTACAGTACAACCTAATACCAAGATCGGTGCTGTCACTGAAAGTGATCCAAGAACTGCCGATAATAGTTGTCTTAATGTATCAGTTGTACAAGCAGAATGTTCATCAGGAAGTCAGCAATTTCATACCTTTAATCATGGAGACTATTACCCTGCAGCCAGCTGCTAATCATCGGTGAGTACTAATAAGTTAGCAGGTTGATATTCTTAGAACTACCATACTCTTAAACCTTAATCCAGGTTTTTAAATTTAGCTGCATGGAGTCCCCAAAGTTAGACGCATGAAAGTCGCCTAATCTAAATTTTTCTTCCAAGTATGCAGACCTCTTTAGCAGCTTGAAATTTTTGATCACTATTAAACTGAATGTAAGTTTACTGTTCTAAATATAATATTTTATCCACAGGCAATCTGCTTCATTTAACAAAGAAGTTTTCGTTGACTTCATGGGGGCACAGATAAAAACACTCGCGTTCCTAGCCTACATTATTAGGATATACCAAGATACGATCGCAAATCACGCGAATTTAATGGTAAAAGGTATCATTGGACTGCTTACTCTGTGCCCACCTGAAGTTGCCCATTTGAGAAAAGAGCTGGTAATAGCTACAAGGCATATTCTCGCAACCGATTTAAGACTGAGTAAGTAGATTTTTATAAAATCCTAGTTATGAATCAAGCAGGATTCAAGTCACTTCTTTGACAATCCTTACTACAAGTAACAAGAATTGCATAAGACCATTTAAATCTGTATTAGTAGTGAAACATGCAGAAGGCAAGCAAAAACAAGCATTTTTGCATGTAAGAAGTATGTAAAAAAAAATAGAAAAGTATAAATAATATTCTTTTTACATAATTATGCAATAATGAGAATATATAGAGAAAATCAGCTAGGTCTGTATAAATCTCAAGAAATAATAGCCTGTTCAGGACAACTTATACAAAACGCTCACACGAAACCTGGTTCCATGGTTTGGTTACATTATTTTCCATGGTTTGGTTCCATGATCAAGTGTTGGAAAGACTAGATTATAAATGTACCAACCATTCCAGAATTTGTACCTTACATGGAGCGGCTGTTCGATGAAGATGTGTTACTCGGCGGCGGCTGGACAGTCCACGAATCTCTCCGTCCGCTAGCGTACTCCACGCTAGCTGATCTAGTCCACCACGTGCGCCAGCATTTACCACTTTCTGATCTTGCTATAGCAGCTCATTTGTTCTCCAAGAACGTGCATGACGAATCTCTACCAACAAGGTATATATTCTTGATGTTGATAAAAATGTTATATAATAATAATAATATAAAAATCTGATCCATGAAATCATATTAAATCAATTCAATATCAAATCTTTTTATAACAGCGTCTAAAAATAAGATTCCTTCATTGTGTTCATTAATTAATTTGCAAAGTAACACTATCACAATATTGAAACCATCCGGGGCCTCAAGTATGAAAAATTCTCAAACATATCGAAACAGTGGCTTCTTACGATTGTCACATTCATTCATTTACCACTTTGATGCATCAATATCTCAATCCATATATTAAACTAGTCATATTAATACATAGGTAAATAATACTGGAATAACACTTGTCTCTCTTCCACAGTATCCAAACTATGTCTTGCAAACTACTCCTGAACTTAGTCGATTGCATTCGGCAGCGCTCTGAGACTGAAGGCGTGGCCGGCGGCGCCCAGCCACAAGGCCGGCAACTGTTGATGAGGATATTAGAAGTGTTTGTGTTGAAGTTCAAGACGATATCTAAACTACAGTTGCCCGCGTTGATGAACAAATGGTGAGTTGGTTCTGAAAATTATGAACATTTTGTTAGCAATTTAAATCTAAATTTTTAAAAGACAATGAGCTAACCATTCTTTTTTATTAATCAGTTCAGTCTCATTCTATGAAAATGGCATTAGCTACCAAAATTCTGTGATTATCTTAAAATCTTAAAGTATTATTCAGAAGTCGCGTTATTAGTAGTCGAGTTACCTGAGAGAGAGAGAGAAATGAAGATAATTTTATAAAAGAAATATATCTTTGATTCTCAAGTAGTATTTTTCGGTAGCCCCTACAATCGACCGTTAATAAACTGCTACGCTAGAATAATAAGCGAAAAACTTAATGCAAGCATTCACATTTTGTTTATTTCCAACAGCAGTCCAAAAACACCTCCAACAGCTGTCCCCACAAACAGCACGCCCCCTGGCGGCACAACCCCCGGTACCCCAACGACCCCAGTGCCGGTCCCAACCACACCCGAAATCAAGGTCGAAGACGAGAAACCCGCTCCCGACTTCCTGGAAAACCTCATCAAAAGTGGAGATGAGAAGTCGAGAATCGGTTTCCCGATTACTCAAATCACAAATTTGAACGTCGCGGACTATAGGACGCTGGTGAAAACGCTGGTGTGTGGAGTGAAGACTATCACTTGGGGTTGTGCGTCGTGTAAGGTAAGACTTCAACTGTTGAGAACTGTCTTGTGTTGCTGCAGAAAATTATAATACGCACCTCACTCATTGTTTACATTCCCACTGAACTTGCAAACCTGGAAAACCTTCAGTCAATTTTAAATTGCATCTAGGAAAAAATTAGAAAAGTTTCTTTGAACATGCGTCAACAATTTACAACAATAATATTGAGCTAGATGAATAAGACCCTAGTTCTATGATCCTATAATCGAAAGTGATAAGTAATCTTTCTATTATAGACAACAACAAACGCAGAAGGCGCGTCCACCTCAACTTCAACAGGTCAGAAACAGTTCACAGCCCGTGAGACGTTAGTCTTTATTCGGCTGGTACGATGGGGACTACAATCGTTAGATATCTACACATTGGCTGCTCCGAGAGCTTCTACTCAGCCGCCAGCTCAACCGCATGTAAGATCCAAAGAAGAAAAAGAAGTTCTAGAACATTTTAGTGGAGTGGTAAGTGAAAAAAAACAAAACAAAATTAATGTTACGGTACAAAATTACGGTTTAGGGTGCACGCTGAAATTCTCCATGAAAACGAACACACATTTCGGCTAATGAACTCGATAACAGATTTTATGTATTGTTTCAGTTCTCAATGATGAACCCCCAAACGTTTCAAGAGATATTCACAGCGACAATATCTCATATGGTTGAGAGAATAAACAAAAATATGACTTTGCAAATCATTGCTAATACTTTTTTATCAAATCCGACAACGTCGCCTATATTTGCGACAGTGCTAGTTGAATACCTCCTCAAAAGGATGGAAGAAATGGGGACCAATGTAGAAAGATCTAACTTATACCTCAGGTTGTTTAAGTTGGTTTTCGGTTCTGTGAGCTTATTTCCATCTGAAAACGAACAAATGCTGCGACCACATCTCCATAGCATTGTCAATAAGGCAATGGATTACGCAATGACTGCTAAAGAACCGTACAACTACTTTCTTTTGCTTCGAGCATTGTTCAGATCGATAGGCGGAGGCAGCCATGACTTATTGTATCAAGAATTCTTACCTTTACTGCCCAACTTGTTAGAGGGGCTCAACCGCCTTCAAAGCGGACTTCACAAGCAGCATATGAAAGACCTTTTCGTTGAGTTGTGCCTGACTGTACCAGTTAGATTGAGCAGTCTATTACCATATCTGCCTATGCTAATGGATCCTTTAGTATCAGCGTTAAATGGCTCACACACACTCATATCCCAAGGTTTACGAACGCTAGAGCTCTGTGTAGATAACTTACAGCCTGACTTCTTGTATGAACACATCCAACCGGTCCGAGCAGATTTAATGCAAGCGTTATGGAGAACGCTACACAACAGCGAAGTAGCTCGAATCGCGTTTAGGGTATTAGGGAAATTCGGTGGCGGTAACCGGAAAATGATGATTGAACCCCAAAGACTTGACTACCGTGAAACTGACGCGCCTCCACCGGCAATCCAAGCTTACTTCCAAGAACAATCGAAACCTATCGACTTCGAAGTAGATAAAGTAATTGACACGGCTTTCGCTGCTTTGAAATCGAGTACCACAGATCCGTTTTATAGAAAGCAGTGTTGGGAAGTACTGCGTTGCTATTTAGCGGCATCATTGAATCTTGACGACGATAGAGAAACTTTACAGAAGCTATTCAACCATCCAAGTTTCCTAGACGGGAAGATCCAGATCCAGAACGGCCCGTACTACAAATGTCAAAACAGTATTGTGAGAAATACCCATCGCACTGCACTGACTGGGATGTTCGTAGCTGCTGCGATCAAGGAGTTGCGTCATCACGTGCTACCCACAATGGTTTCATTAGTTAGACATTATACGATGGTTGCTATAGCCCAAGAAGCTGGACCTTTCGTCGCAAGCGCTACTCCGAAAGAAGGTTTAGATGCCCTGGTTTTGGTAGATGCTATCGCGGTAGTAATGGGCCATGAAGAGAAGGAACTATGCAAGCCTGGACATTTGGCTTTAGTTTTGATGATAGAGACAGCTGCTACAGTACTTGGAAGCAGGGAACGCGCTTGCCGTTTGCCCCTTATGGAATACCTCGCAGAACGAATGTCATCCCTATGCTACGAACGCGCTTGGTACGCGAAACTGGGAGGATGCATCGCTGTTAAGTTTATGTGCGAGAAAATGGCACCAGAATGGGTATACAAGCACATATTTGCATTCCTTAAAGCGGTTCTATTCGTTATGATGGATTTGACTGGAGAAGTGTCCTCTGGAGCAATTGACATGGCGACGTTGAATTTAGAGAAGTTGGTTCGAGTTTGTGTTGCGCCTATAGTTATTCCCAACTTGGAGTTGGAGCCGGACGTGATAGCGGCGAAGACGAGAGCTCTTCATGACGTATTACAAGAGCTTGTACTACAGGTTACAAGTCCACATTTACTTGTGAGACAGCAGGCAATGAAGTCACTGGAACTGATTGCTGAGTTGCAAAATAAGACAGTGACAGAGGTAATGGACCCGCATAGAGAAGTGCTAGCTGATATAATTCCGCCCAAAAAGCATTTGCTACGTCATCAACCTGCTAATGCTCAGATGGGTCTCATGGATGGTACTACGTTCTGCACAACATTGAAGCCTAGGCTGTTTACTATAGGTGAGTTTACGTTTCTAAAAACTTTTCCAGTATAGCATTCCTTTGGAAATTGAAGTCATCAATCAAACAATTCGGTTTTTCTAGATTTGAACATAAACGAGCACAAAGTATTCTTTCGAGAACTGCTCTCACTGTGCGAAGCAGAAGACGCGATGCTTGGCAAACTGCCGTGCTACAAAGGCGTGAACCTAGTGCCGCTAAGAGCGTCAGCACTCAAAGCATTGGCTTCATGCCATTATCTACAAGAAAAGCATTGCAGGGAGAAGATTTTCCAAGTGCTTTATAAGTCGCTAGAGAAGAATGATCAGGAATTGCAACAGGTATCATAGTTTGCACTTAAATTAACTTAAAATCGTCAAATGACTTAAGCATTTCATTACAGAGATATCACACTGTATGTTTGATATGTTTAGTTGATGCAATGCGTTCTTCATTTAGGCCTTCATAATCAGAACATGCACTTTACTATTTTGGTCCAGCAAACCTGATTTAAATAACATTTCTTTTACAATATTCTAGGCTGGATTCGAGTGTATGCAAAAGTTCCTGTCAGGCTTCCAAATAGACATGGAAATGGTCCATCCAGTGATGCGCCCTCTCCTGCTAACTCTCGGAGACCATCGTCACTTGAGCGTGAACGGTGCAAAGAGATTGTCGTACTTGACGCAACTCTTCCCTTCTACATTTAGTGAGAAACTTTGTGAGCAGTTACTGCAACTTTTGAAGAAACTACTGGATTACTCCATACAAACCAATCGAGGTAAATTGCTGTAAATCAAACTTTATTACTGTCCGTTAAAATAAACTGGCAACAAAATAATCAGCACGATCTTCTTTTGTTTCTTGACATAGTGTCTGATATGGTTAAGTAATTGTAAGTTATTATTCGGAATTATGTAATGCTGAACGGCTTTTTTTCCTCTAGGTGGCAATTTCCTGCAAAGCGTTTCAAAGAATATGGAGAACGAACAGAAGATCATAATTTTGATCGGAATATTCCATCAGATACCAGCTGCCTCGCCGCGTTTTATTGACGTTCTTTGCCGACTGATCTTCCACACTGAGAAGTCACTGATGATCGAAGCTGGTTCGCCGTTCAGAGAACCCCTTGTTAAATTCCTTCTTAGGTATGAGACGCTCAGTTTTCAAAGCTATTTAACTAAATATGTAAAGCTGTAAAGCATGGTGAAATATCGATACCTACTTATCGAGACTTGGTCACAATTATACATCGAAAATGTTATTGCTTTACGTGTATACGAAACACAATAAAACGTGCTGTGTCGATGTCGAAGTAATAAGTACAAACCGAGACTTGTAACCATTTTGAATGTTTCAGATATCCTAAAGAGACTCTTGATCTAATAATGGGTGACAACAACATAAAAGATCAGCAATGGAGTCGATTCCTCGTATTCTTGGTCAAACATCCCGAAGCTGGGGCTGCTTACAGAGAAGCCCTTCACACATCCAAAAAACCTAGACTCATGCAACTTTTAGCTGCAAATACAGCGGGAAATAGCACCATACCCCAACCAGATAGAGTTGAAATGCAGTTCCAAGCTATACGGGTTGTATCACTGCTGATCAAGTTTGATGATCAGTGGCTATCCACGCAGCCGGATATTATTGAGCTGATCAAGAGAGTGTGGTGTAATGATCAATATCATGTATGTATTCTGCTATTTTTGTCTGTATGTTTATAGATTATAAGTTTGAAATCGGTCTTTATACATATTTCTTACCGGATGTTACACGGATGTACAATGTATTTTCGTGTACTACGCAAGAACTCAAAAGAGCGCAGGACGAAATTTCCAAAATCCAAATTTATAGTCTGACTATATTTTGAAGGCCACATGAAAGGTTTGATTTCCTTCGGTTTGGATATCAGGTGTATATCCAGTTATGGGCTCCTTCGACACCAAAACATTTCATGCTAAAAATAAATGATTACTCTACAGGAAATTCATAAAAAGGTAGAAGTTGTTGACTGCACGCACTGGAAGGAGCCAAAGTTGATTGTGAAGATTTTGCTTCATTACTTCGTCCATCACCCATCCAACATCGATCTGCTGTTTCAAATGCTACGGGCATTGTGCGACAGATTCATACCAGATTTCCAGGTAACATACCATTTATAGTATGATTTTTAATGATTTTTATGTTGTTTATGTCTGATATGAGAACGAGTTTGGTCTTCAGCACGCAAGAAACTGTTATATAACAAGCAGGTTTCATGTAAAGCGGTTAATCAATAAAATTGAAACGAAAACCGTTTCAATTTACAGTTCCTCCGTGACTTCCTCGAGAATACAGTCGCGCTGAACTACACAATGGAATGGAAGCGTTCCGCTTTCTTCCGCTTCGTGGAACATTTCCAAGGCGATGCTATGAACCAGACGCTGAAGGCCAAAGTCCTGCAAATGATCATCATTCCGTGCTTTGCGGTCAGCTTTGAAAGGGGACAGAAGATAGTTGGCGGTCCACCAGCACCGTACCAAGACAACCCAGACAACGTGGTGTCTGTCTTCATAAACAATGTGAGTACCGTGATTGATGTAGATTTTTAGTTCCTTTTTCTTTTCCGTTTGGCAGGTGGCGCTAGTGTGGTTGGAGGTCATGCAAATCAGCACAGATCAAGTCTAAAAAATTGCTTTTAATATTATTGTAAAACTTAGAGGATTTTTGTTGAAGTTATTTAGATTAAACTTAAAATTAATAGAGTTAAAAATGTGGAGTAGCATTCATTCTTCTTTATGTCTGCGCTTCCTCACTATAGTTTTTACAACAAATGATTAACAAAAAGAACCTAAGACGCGTGTAACAAACTTTTCCAGGCTTTCGTAAAAGCAATATCTCGCTTGATTTTTGCTTGATCTGTAGCCGGATATAGCCACTATGCAATGGATCGTAAATTGCAAGTGTGCTTGGAAATGTGTTTTTATCACACAAAACGACCTCCAATCAAACTAGCGCCGCCTGCTAAGAAAAGTACAGGTTACAAGTCATTATTAGCTCTCCAATCCCCAGGTGATAGACCCAGAGAATCCGTTTGCCTGTTCAGACGCGGTTCGTATATCGCTCCTTCAGTTCGCTTGTTTATTGCTAGAACAAGCTTCACCTCACATTCACGACGCGAATAACAAGAAACAGGGGAACAAATTGCGAAGATTGATGACCTTCGCCTGGCCATGTCTGCTTGGGAAGAACTACGTTGATCCAGCGACGAGGTATTATCTCATTTGTATTTCTATGAACTCTCCCCGAACTAGGACTTGAAAGAATGAAAGTACTTATCTAAAAGTAGAATCCGCGACCAGACGACTGACTATACGGGACCATACGGAGCGCTAGTTCAATATTGCCTGAAACTGATAATGTCTTTTTTTATTTATACAACAGTGTTATGATCTGCTGTGTAATATGTTAGTGGATTATTTCAGGTATCACGGTCACTTACTGCTCAGCCACATCATAGCGAAATTTGCCATTCATAAACGGATTGTGTTACAAGGTAATAATTAGTATTATTCTAAACAACAACATGCCTATCACATGATTTACAAAACCTACCTTTAGGTACTAGATAGATAGTAAGCAGTTTGGGTAATACTGTTAGCTAGTTATCATAATTGTAATAAATAAATTAGGGCTGCTTAAAAAGCTCGCATCAAAATAGATAGATAGATAGATAACTCTTTATTGTTACACCAAGAAAATTACAGATAAAAAAAACAAAAAACATTAAAAATGGTTACACAATGGGCGGCCTTATAGCTGAAAGCGATCTCTTCCAGGCAACCGAATGTCCAGCACTAAGTATTGTTTGGATATTATTATTACTAAAGTTATCTGTACTTTTGTATTGCAGTATTCCACAGTCTATTAAAAGCTCACGCGGTAGAAGCAAGATCAGTAGTGCGACAAGCGCTAGAGATCCTTACACCTGCGATGCCGCAACGTATGGAGGACGGTAACACCATGCTCACGCATTGGACCAAGAAGATTATAGTAGAAGATGGTCATTCCGTGCAACAGCTGTTCCATATTCTGCAGCTTGTTGTTAGGCATTATAAGGTAATACTTTTACTGCTATTGTCTGCTATGCTGTAAATATAAGTGTATTTACCACGTACAGGAAGTGCTAGACCGTTGCGAAATAAATTATTGTATTTAATACGACTATACCTTTGCCAGGTCGTGCTGTTAGAATTGCTTTGTTGCGATTTGAAGTGCTTGAGTAACTAGGTTACACTCATAATTTAATCAACAGTCTATTTCGTACTTGTAACTGTTATTTATCTAGTGTCTGTCTGTGGCATCGTAGCTCCCGAACGGATGAACTGATTATTATTATTTTTTTTGTTGAAAGTTGAAGTTATGTGGACTGTTCCCAGCTATGTGTCATGAAAATCGGCATCAAATGAAAGGGTTTGACTAGTAGAATACGATAGACTATGTCAAATTTCAAAGTATTTTTTTATTTTAAATTTACACTTAATTTTAAATTTATATTTGGATTCCAGGTGTATTATCCAGTGCGACACGCGTTAGTGAGCCATATGGTGGCCGCTATGCAACGGCTCGGGTTTAGTGCTTCCGCGTCATTGGAACATCGCAGGCTTGCTGTAGACTTAACCGAGGTCGCTTTGAAGTGGGAACTGCAAAGAATTCGAGACCACTCTTCTCATGAAGATAGTATTGTAAGTTCATAGTGAACAAGGTTATTTACGATGGGCGTATTATGTATGAATGTGGATTTATAAATCAGAAAAGATAGATGTACGAAAAGTTAGATGGATAAATAAAAAGACGAATGATGGAAGAGAAAGGAAAAAACAAACATTTTGTGTACCTTTACTATTTAGTAGGATAGATGAGAAAAAATTGAAAATAGCCTAGCTACCCAAAATCATCAGCCACTAAGCTTGTAATGGTGTAGAGCTGTTGAGCTCCTAAACGTTGGTATTCTATTATGCAAATAAATGACAAAAAATCGACAATGTTTTGCCAATAAAAGATACATAATAATTAGTTGTTCCGCTCAGATCGCGACATCACCGAGCGGTGCCATGAAGCGTGCTTCTTCTGACGAGAGCGGTACGGAGTCTCGCAAGGCGTTGAACACAGGCTGGGCGAGTCCTCAGGCCAGCTCGTCCAGATCTGAGCCAGACGCCTCCAAGCCGTTGGACAGACAACATGTTGACGTGGTCGTCAATCTTCTGCTCCGACTTGCTTGTCAGGTATGGAGTGATTCGCTAATGTTCGTTCCAGGCTTTCCAGGACAGATGCGACTATAATATTTTATCTTTTTTTTTTTTACAAGTTATAGGCAAGCGTTTGACCGCGATCTCACCTGATGTTATGTGACTAGGGTTTGATAGTACAACTAGCTTCTCAGGTATGGAGTGATTGGCTAATACTCATTCCAAGTGTTCCAGTAAGATGCGAATATGGAATTAAAATGAAAAAGCATGTCGAGGGTTTGGTAGTCTGATAGATAGAGCGTTTCTTATTGTTTATGAGTGGCTCTTAGTAACTAACTTCATAACAATTTTACTTCTATACATCTATCCTATCAATTAACCCATCTCATTGACAACATTTTTTCTTAAAGGGAATCGAACCCACGACCCACAGCATAGAAGGCGGAGTTACTACAACTGAGCTGTGACGCCCATCATAAATATGCTATGTTTGTTTGTAGATTAATGAAAGCAGCGCTGCTGGAACGGGCGTGGTTTCAAGTGTGACACCAGGCGAACAGCTTTCACGTCGATGCGTTCTTTTACTGAAAGCATCGCTCAAACCAGACGTCTGGGCGCACCAATGCGAGCCTAAACTAGCTTGGTTGGACAAAGTAAGTATAAACTTTTAGTATCATTAATTTAATAATAAGTTAACATTACAGATAGGGTACAAACAGGAGTACGATGAAGTTCTAGTGTAGTGAATTGGATTTTCGTAAGATGTTGTTATCTGGACTCCATAAGAATGCTCTTTTCGATGGACACAGCCATTAATTTAAGTGACAAATATGACACTGAATTCTCACGAACATTTATCTGAAAGCTTTGGTTCAATTGTTGGCTTCATTTGAACCCGCTAAATATAATTAAACTTAGCGGAGTTTATACGCAGTGTAGCACAGTACAGTTTTTCTTTAGGAAACTGTTAATTAACACTCCTATCAAACCTTTTTGATCGCCGACTTTATACAAAAGTGAATGTTATCACTATAATACTGATTGTCCCCAGGTATTCTCAGGAGCGGAAGCAAACGCCGCAGCCTGTGCGAATGCATGCACGGCTCTCGAACTGCTAGTTTTCCTTCTCGGAGTACTACGTCGGGAACAAATTCTTGCAGCGTTGAAACCTTTGCAACGAGGTCTAGCGGCGTGCGTTTCATCGACTAACACTAAAGTGGTGCGATTGACGCATAACCTGCTCGCGAAACTGACTGCAATATTCCCGACAGAGCCCACTGGGGCTGCTCAAGCTTCTAAGGTTAGTGGTGCAGTTTTAGAACCTCCCTGACTAAGGAAAACCTTGGAAAAGATTAATGTTTATGAATATACGTTCAACTTTTCCATCGTTTTTCGTTTCTTTAAGTTTCATGTTACCGTTCTGGGGATGGTAATGGGATTTTGTATCATACTAGGATCTGAGTAATAAAAAAGTATATTATGAGTATGTATGAATGAAAGTAGTAAAAACAAATATTTTTATTCATTTATGTTTCCGTCCACCATTGAATGGTTGTAATAAAAAACTCTCCATAAAATGTATGAAAAATTATAGAATTTGTTGATGATCCAAACTTAAAATTCTCCATATAATTTTAAAACCCTGCCCTTATTCTTGTGATAAAATTATTTAGTTACTTCCGCCCACTTAGCATTTTAAAAACTCTCAGTTTGACATGTCTTTTATCTTCTAGTACGAGGAGCTAGAAACCCTCTACGCGTGCGTAAGCAAGTATGCGTTCGAAGGGCTCGCTAACTACGAGAAATCAGCCGGCGCCAGTACAAGCACCTCTACGGCTACAACCAGCGGTTCTAGCGCTTTGCTCGGACCGCTAATGATGTTAAAAGCGTGCTGCGCTTCAAGCCCATCATACATCGATAGACTGATACTGCCGTTAATGAGAGTTCTTCAACGAATGGCTAGGGATCACGTCGCGCCAAATTCTGACGCGGCTACATCTGACCTATTGGTAAGTCATATTTTAAAAATTATAGGAATTTTTTGGACGATGTTTTGCTTGGCGTTAAGACTGGGTATGTGATTTCTTCGTTCGGTTTTTGAATGATGCTGAAAGGATACTGCGGTTCAAGCTTTTCTGCACCACACACCAACTTCAGATATAAAAATTACCTTAGAATGATCCAAAAGTAATAAAAAAATATTTTTTTTTAGATTCTAGCACTAGAACTTCTTAAAGCCCGCGTGGTGGTAATGCCGGGTGATACAAGGAAGACATTCATTGGAACAGTCTTAGTTGGACTTATTGAAAAAACAACTGATGCGAAGGTTAGTATTTCACCCATTCATATATTGCACCCTAGATCGCGTATTTATAGACTTCGACGCACACCAATAAGCTTCTTGCTTTCTTGAAGTGATTTTTCATTGTGATTATATTCTCGAATCAATAAATAAACCTTTGTTTAGAGCTTACACACTCAAAAAATTTGATAAGACTACCAGAAATTTTCTTACACTTTTTGATGAAATCTGTAAATACGCGTACATGACGTGTGTGAGTCTTGATGCAGATTTTATTTATTCCACTCCATTTCTAAAATGTAAATCTCTTCTGTGTATTCTTCCAATTACACAAATGACTATTAAAATAATCATCATAATATAGGTGATGAAAGCCATAACCCGTATGGTCGAAGAATGGGTGAAACAGCGTGCAAATGCAACATCAAGCGCCGTCGCACCTTCACTGCGCGAAAAGTCCATACTGCTCGTCAAGCTGATGCAATACGTGGAAAAGAGATTCCCTGATGAATTGGAGCTCAATGCACAGTTTTTGGAGATGATCAACTATGTTTACAGGTAAATGACACATGAACAGTTGCATCAAATAGAATACTGAATTCATTACTTATTTTGCAATAAATATGATACATAATTATTCGGGTAAATACACTACTTTTTGTTTGACTCTAGTTTTTTGTCTTATGTTTAATGCCTTAATCAGCCTATACGTATATATAATGTGTATATTTCGGATAACTTGGGCTAAACGACTTGCTTTTTCCCAGAGATGAAACTCTAAAAATGACCGAGCTATCGATGAAGCTAGAACCGGCATTCCTAGCCGGCCTCCGCTGCCCTCAACCTATCATCCGCGCCAAATTCTTCGAAGTTTACGATCAAAGCGTGCGCAGACGAATATTCGATCGTCTGCTTTATATCATTTGCTCGCAGAACTGGGAGCATATCGGACAGCATTTCTGGATAAAGCAATGCTTGGAATTGCTTCTTGTCACCTGTGTTTCGAGTAAGTGATGTAATATTTACCTTTTATTCCGTTCCTGCTCACCTAATACAGCCTCAAATTACTGTCTCAAATAGCGGGATTTTTCTCACTAGAATATGCGCACTAGAAAATGTCAATGAATATTTAAAATTTATTTATTTAATTGACGCGTTTATAGTCTGTTAGATGGTATTCCTTGCAGCTAACACTTCTTGGAGCTATTAAAAATATGAATCAAATTTTTTTTATTCTAACTACAATTTTTAATTCACCGAACAGGCACTCAAATCCGCTTATCCAACACAAAGTACCTTCTTCCGAGTATATCGTCAGTGATCAACACAGCCGATACCGAAGAGAAGAAATCCTTTGTAATATACTCGAGCGTGAAAGAAGAAGCTACCGATGGATTCAGCGACTCCATAGATCCGGATAAAGAGGATGTGCTTGACATGGATTTGGATTCCAGTTCTAATCAGAAGGAGGATATTGTCAAACCAGCACCAAATAGGTAATTAAATTAAATAATGTTTGTGTTGTGGATAATAAAGCTATCTAGTGCTTTAGATTTTAATCGACGTAAAAAGTTGAAGTTTGAAGTTTGACTAATTAATTTCTGAAATAAACAAATGAACTAACTATAAACTCATTATGCTAGTTCCCTTTACCTAGGTATTTTGTAAAATACCGACGAAACAAATTGTGCTAACAGAAGAGAATGGACAAGAAATTCTACTGAGAATATCATATCATATAATTGTATTGCTTGGTTTCAGAGCACGAATGCTGAATCAAATCGTAGCAAAACAATCCGAGTTCCTTGAGCTAGCGCGGCGCGTTCGCACGGAGCAGTTGATAATCGCGGCCGCACAGCTCTGCCATATGGACGAGGCGTTGGCGCACCACACGTGGCTAAGACTGTTTCCATCGATATGGGGCTGCCTTGACGAGCGGCAACTACCAGTAAGTGCAGTTTTTTTTTTCAGTCTCTAGTTTCCCACTGCAGGGCAAAGGCCTCCCTTCCTTTTCTCCAGTTTACTCTGTCCTGGGCTATTGTGGACCCATCTTTGTATGGTCATCAAATTCGTGTAGATACTAGATCTAAATTCATTAAATTAGAATAGAAATCGTTTATTTACACATATAACATGCATTTAAAAACTAGCTATACAAGAACAGATGTGTAAAAGGGTCTCCACTCAGCATATGCCATAGGGATGGTTAGGTTCCTATAGCGCTGGTTTTCAGTGAGACCGAGAGAGAATGGAACCTCTGCTTTTAATTAAAAGTAAAGTTTTAATTATAAGGTCATGAAAAAAAAAGTTTCCTAAATGTTAGTTGTGTTCTTGTGCATTCTTTCCCTTTTCTATCAATAAATGTATTTCGTCTATTTTCATTTCACTCGAACTCCAATGGCTATGTTTTTCTTTTTTTAAGTCAGAAGAGTAAGTAGTTACTTGTCTTTTCTGTGGATCAAAGATAAATTAATTTTGTCATTCTACTTCACTTTCATATCAGTTGTCATTTTCCATTTCTGTTTGATAGTAACATCCTTTCGAATGAACAGATATATTAGCAGCACTGTACACCTTTTTAGTAATAAATTGAATGTTCCTATATTTCAGTCGATAATGAACGAGATAGTTCCTTTCATAATATCTGGCGTGCACGTCATACAGAGGGACCAACCGCTAAGTGCTTTAAACACGTTTATCGAAGCATTAGCTAGGTGCAGCCCAACTATTACTATCAAACCGTAAGTTACCGGTATTTTTAACACACCAATAGTAAATTTATGACTTTACAAATTGCATAATTGTATGAAACCATCACCTCAGCCTATTTAGATGCTGGAAAAGCCTACTTAAATCTAAAGTATATCCCAGGTACTTTGTCCCGTTAAATGTAGAAAAGTTGCCTCAGTTATTTTTAAATCGTTTAGATTAGCCTGAAAAATCTCTACATATTAATTTATTTGAACGCCAACACACTGTGCATCATTTAATTGTAAAATGGACTTCGGAACGAACATAAAATATGCTAAAAAATACAGGATTGGATAAACTGTTAAGTTTGTGTTAAAATAAATTCATACACACAATGTATTCGTGTTTAAATGTGTTCTTAGCTGCCAAAGTTGCCAGTATGACATGTTTACAAAATGAGTTGCCAGTAGAACATATTTACAAAATGTGCATATCTTTCAGTGCAATGATGAAATATCTTGGTAAAACACACAACCTCTGGCATCGTATGACGTTGAACCTGGAACAAATGGCGGTGGACCAAACGGCTGGCAGACCGCCGCGTGAACAAATCGATGTTTACGACTACGATTCAGAAACTACTACACCTCCGGTGAGACTATAATACTAAGCCATCGATTAGATACCCAGTAGAGACGAAATGTTCTATTATATATTTTCTAAGACAGAATAGTATATCATTTTACTCATTTAGTGCTAGCTAGATTAAGCTACATATTTCTATTCTATTCTATAATCACGGCCACACTTATTCATAATTCAAGTTACAAATATTTTGGAGTCATTGTTGCCTAAGTTTCAGTTAAGCTCACGGGATTATGTCGAATAAAAAAAAACAGGATACGTTAGCGCTGTTAACGATTTATTTGCGACTGACTCGCCTACCTTCATTCATGCTTTGAAGATTCAAACTACATAAGTATTTACAATTATCTTAAAATATTTTCAAATGTCTGTTCTCAGGAAATACTAGACTCGTTGAGCGACATGTATGAATTGTTGCAAGAAGAAGACATGTGGTCCGGCCTGTGGCAGAAACATGCGCGATATCGAGAAACCAACATGGCTATCGCGTATGAACAACAGGGCTTCTATGAGCAGGCACAGGTATGAACCATTATCTGCTTACCCTATGTTTAAAATATGGTTAACTGCACCAACTGATTACCGTGTATATAAATCAATATAGAAAGTAATTTGATTGGAGCTTTACAAATGAGGAATATGTTCATTCTTATATTGTTTTACACTTTTAGATAATGGAGTAATAGTTAGTGCAGTTCACTGGTACAATGAAATATGATTGTAGGAATTTCTTATGCCATTGTTGGACGCGTTTAAGTCACAGTGTGGACATGCCACTTTTCCATAGAAACAAGTTTTCTGACGTGTGAAATGTATAGTATTCATACTATTCATTTGATAACACAGACCACTAATATACGCATTAAATGTTATCGACTACTGCCCATTGTTTTATTTGATTACAGTTTATTGGTATTAATTACTTTAAATCATTTTATTTATTATCGCGTACCAGGGCTACTACGAACAAACCAAGGTACGTTTATTGAATATTAGACTCAATGGGCATTATATATTCACAATACTTTTGTATATTACTGTATTTTAATCTGATATACAAGTATATATACCGTACAGATTACTTTAAATTCTTGATGTGGCTTCTGTGGCTTAGTTCATCTCTTTTCTGCCAATGCCTTGTCCTAAAACGCACATTTCTAAGAAGTTTAGATCTAAAGTGACAGCTTTTCAAAGATAAATATTATGTATGCTCAAAACACGCAGTCTTTTATATCTATGTAGTGATCTATGAGTCGTATTCATCTTCTATATATTTGATATATAAACACTTTATACAAGACTTATTAAATTTAAATTTGTATTTGTTTTTCAGGCCGCGTACGACGTCGCTATGGCTAAACTAAAACAAGAATACGCATCAAGTCCATCGTCAGTGAACATGCATAAAGAATGTACTCTATGGACTACTCATTGGCTAAAATGCGCTAAGGAACTGAACCAATGGGATTCTCTACTCGAAATCGGATTGACTAGAACCAGTCGGGATCCGTTTTTGATACTGGAAAGCTCATGGAGAAATCCCAATTGGTCTACTATGAAAGACGCGCTAGCCGAAGTTGAATACAGTTGTCCAAAAGAACTAGGTAAAATTATTGTAATTTTTCTTCATTTGGAAATCATGTTAGCGTTTTGTGTTTTGCATATTTTTTCAGTCATTTATCCTTAAACTTTACTCCCACTTTTATAATAAGTTAGATTTGTAATTCATACTGTCATTAAGCTAAATGGAAATATAGGTTTGCACACAGATCCGTTAATCTCCTACGAAAAGGTTAATAATGCATAACACTCCCTTAGCATGGCTGGTGAATCTGTACCGCGGATATCTATGCATCTGCGCGGGAGGCGAGCAACAACTGAGCGGTGTGGAAAGGCACGCCGAGGCGGCCGCCGCGCAATGTCTGCGCGAGTGGCGCCGCCTACCGCGTCTCGTGTCACACCCTCACCTGCCGCTCCTGCGCGCCGCGCAGCAGCTCATGGAGCTCAGCGAGGCGGCGCAGATACATACCGTGAGTACATTACAATGTCTATAATAGTATATTTTTGTAGTCATATGCAGCTCTTGCTACTATTTGTACCAAATAATTTACTAAATCGATGTATTTATGCACAGGGTCTGATACACAGCCGTCCGACATCACTGCACGACATGAAGGCCATAGTGAAGACGTGGCGCAACCGACTGCCCGTGGTAGCGGACCCGCTGTCTCACTGGGGCGCCATCTTCACGTGGCGCCAGCACCACTACCAGTTCATAGCGTCGCACTACGACTCGCAAGCTGAACACGCGACCAACCATAGCATGCTGGGAGTGCATGCATCAGCGCAGGTATGGTATATATTTTTTTTTTTTTTTTATATTGCAACGAGAATACTGATATTACTCTTTACTGTGATGTCACCATCACTGCCGATTTGTTGTATTGCGATTACCATAGAATGCTGGGAGTGCATGCATCTGCAGGTAACGAACTTAACTAATAATTACATTAAATCCACAAGATATCTTATGGATTTAAGAAGACCGACCCATCTTAAATCTAACATAAAGAAACTTCTATTTCAGGCTATCATCCACTTCGCGAAGATAGCAAGAAAGCACAACCTAGCCGGAGTATGTTTGGATTCGCTTCACCGCATTTACACAATACCTAGTGTCCCGATCGTGGACTGCTTTCAAAAGATCAGACAGCAAGTCAAGTGCCACATCCAAACATCCTGGACCGAAGGGAAGGACGAACTCCAAGAGGGCTTAGACATGATCGAGTCGACCAACTTTAAATACTTTACTAAAGAGATGACGGCGGAGTTTTACGCGTTTAAAGGATTACTGCTCGCTCAGTTGGGGCGGTCGGAAGATGCGAACAAGGCGTTCGCTGCTGCGGTACAATTGTACGATACGTTGGTCAAAGCGTGGGCTCTGTGGGGAGATTACTTAGAGCAGATATTTATCCGAGACCCGAGGCAGATCTCGATGGGAGTTTCGGCGATGACGTGTTTCCTCCACGCTTGCCGGCACCAGAATGAGTCGAAGTCAAGGAAATATTGCGCCAAGGTCAGTTCTCGGGAGGTTTTATATGTACCTACCTACATATACTGTTTATTGTACAATTTATGTGTCCCAGAAAATTAATTATTTTCTTTTACACCTTTCGATCGGAAATCTTTATTTTCTATGTTTATTTGATCTTACACGAACGATTTCGTACCTATTTTATTTATTAACCTAATGGATCTCCAGTGCATTATAATTAATATATTTTAGTTATATTTGTTTTGTTTTAAAACCAGTTAAAATATTTGGAAGAATTTTGCCATGGCTACGTGGCTCATTGTTATATTATTACTACAGGTCCTATGGATGCTCAGCTACGACGACGAAAATAACAGCCTAGCGGAAGCCCTCGACAAATACTCAGTGGGGGTACCGCCAGTGCAATGGTTGCCGTGGATACCGCAACTATTGGCCTGTCTCGTGCAGTACGAAGGCAACGTTATACTCAATCTCCTTAGTCATGTGAGTATTAGTACCATTGACTTGACACTCTTAGAAAGATCTACAGATGATATTCTACAATTCTTGAGATTTAAATAAATAAATAAATATTCATGGAAATTTCACACTTACCACTCTAGTCCCAAATTAAACAGAGCTTGTACTATGGGAACTAGATTGTTAGTAGAATACTTATATACTTTTTATTTATTTAAATACATACATAGAATACATATTAACACCCACATAACAAATATTTATGTTCATCACACAAACATTTGCTCTGGGTGGAAATCGAACTCACGACCCACGGCATGGAAGGCAGAGCTACTAACAACTAAGCTGTTACGCCTGTCGTTGTGTATGTAACCAATAACTTGACACTCGCAGAAAGATCTCCAGATGATTTTCTACAATCCTTGAGACTTGTGGAAGTCTTGGATAATTATTATCTTTGCAGTTTACAATTTACGTTATTTCTTTTCGGGAACAAAAAGATAAGAACAGTTACAATAGCAAACAGATTAGATATACAGATTATCTAAACTAATATTATAAAGAGGAAAGATTTGTTTGTTTGTTTGCATGGAACAGGCTCCAAAACTACTGGTCCGATTTAAAAAAGAAATCACTGTTGTGAAGCTATATTATCTGCGCTGAACATAGGTATTAGATATTTAAAAAAAATAGGGATCCATACTAAAACTTCAATTATGTAACCCAAGGTGTATAAAAATACCTAATTTTTAATATAGGCTACCCGTGCGAAGCCGGGGCGTACTACTAGTATACTATAATTGTTTGTAATTCAGGTCGGTCGACTATACCCGCAAGCTGTGTACTTCCCCATCAGGACGTTATACTTAACTCTGAAGATAGAACAACGCGAGAGGCACAAGACAGCTGAGAACATCGCCGCTGGACAACCCCAACCGACCACTTCGCAGGCTGTGAGTACCTAACCAACTTTTGTGTAATCTATACCTCTATACTAATATTATAAAGAAGTGAAGTTTGTGTGTTTGTATATTTGTTAAATTGTAAGGGGTAATCTCGTGACCTACTGAATCGATTTTAAAAATTCTATCACCAATAGAAAGCCACATTATTGCTGAGTGTCATAGGTTATATAAAAAACCGAAAAATAAAAAGGCTTTTACGTGGTAGTCCGTTTTGCAAAGTGAATCGGAGAAAAAACGGTCGAATTATGCCCAACGAAGTGGGCACGGGTCAGCTTATTATATTTTTATGTATACCTAGGTATTTATTTTATTGTAGTAGGATTAGGTATTATATTTACATACATCTTGTTTTTTTTTAATTATTGCAAGCTACACCATCTTTCTGCCCAGGAATACTGGTAGACAATGCTCCTAGCACTAAAAATATGAGTGAAATTTTAAAATAATTAAACTTCAAATATTGAGACAGTTCTCAATTCGACTTTATGTTTTTGTATGAATAGAAATAGAATACAATTTTGAATTCATTTTGGTAAAGAATATGTTGTATTGAGTGAGATAATACTTGTAATGGCCACATCTGCAGTTATAAAGTATGTACTTATTTTGTATGCGGTCATTCCTTCTATTAGGAATAAATTTGAAATCAATTTGATCAATTTGGAATCAGGCAAGTACGAGCAAAGCGAGCGAAGGCACATCATCGTCGAGCTCCACAGAAACAGGACCTATCAAAGCGACGTTGCCGATGTGGAAATGCTCTAAAATTATGCAGCTACAGCGCGAGATACATCCCACCGTATTATCGTCGCTTGAAGGCATTGTGGATCAGGTGAAATACATAATTTGATATTTTATCATCTAACGTATGATCCAAGAACTAACATGCACACATGTTAGTTCTGGACAAACATGTTTCATAAATTAACAGTGATTTTTGCATTATTGTTAATTTAGTTTTTTTAGTTGATGTCTTTATGAGAAATAATTTAAAATTCATATAAAAAATAGAAGAAAATGGGAAATTTTCGAATAAAAAAAAATTCCTTCAGGATTGCCAAATTTAAAAAAACAGTATTTTCAGAATATCTCGATTTCCATGGGACGGATTTTTTTCGTAAATATAGCAAAATGTAGGCCTGTTAAAGCGCTTAAAACGTATTATGTGGCAGCCCAGAAATACATTCGTAGCCCAAAATCCCATTCTCTACATTACTCATAGTGTCTATTTGTCATGCCCTATGATTCTAGCTAAAGGTATATTCCAGATGGTATGGTTCCGTGAGAACTGGTACGAGGAAGTATTACGTCAGCTGCGCGCTGGTCTGGCCAAGTGTCACGTGGTCGCGTTTCACAACAGATCGTGCGTCGCCGATGCAACCGTCACGCCTCACACCCTCAACTTCATCAAGAAAGTTGTCTCCACTTTCGGCATCGGCATTGGTATAAGTAAGTTGGCGTTTTTACTTTTTAAAGTGAGGTTTGGTTAGACGATGTAGGATATGCTATGGTCTACGTCGAAGTAATGCTAGTTTCTATAATCAGAAACATTTGTGATTTAAAGGTTGAACTAACATAAATGAACTATCGTTCACAGGGCTTGCTATCGGTACCCTAACGGTTATTTATTTTTTATACTTTGTAACTGTTATTCAAATATAAAATGTATATTGTATCGTTCAGATGCCTGTTGTCAATATTTCAATGGGAGCAAAGCATGCTAGTAGCATTATTTATCCGTATTTCCCTATTAAAACAAAACCGTGTTTTAAATCTGATGATAATAAATAAGTAAATAAATATTCACGGACAATTCACACATCACACTCTAGTCCCAAACTAAGCAAAGCTACTATGGGAGCTAGATAGCTGAAATTGCTGAAAATACATTTGCGTATTGGGATTATCGAGTCGATAGTCGATGGTGTTTCTGATTATAGAAATGAGTACAGTTTGACTTGAAGTACAGTTTGAGTAGAAATACTCAAGAAAGAATTTTTACCATAGTAGAACTTCTATGTCATGCCTTGATCACACGTACCGAGTAAACCGGTGAGACAGTGACGTATTTAAGATACACTGCGCGCTAACGCTGCAACGTTCAACAGTAAAACTGATGTCGACGCGCAGTGTATCTCAAATACGTCACTGTCTCGCCGGTTTACTCGGTACGTGTGATCAAGGCATTAGTCTATATTGCTATCAAAGAAGTTCTAACAACATCGATTTTAACCTCACATTTTATGTCCGGTGTTGCTCGAAGTGCATGAATGGTTTTATTGCGAGTTTTGTGTATTCTTAGAGCCTGGATTTATGAAAAGTGGAACGAAAAAGTAAGAATGAGATTGAAAGGTTAACGAGTGGCTATTTTTATGACAATCGATGATGTGATTGTAATGTGTCCCATCATTAACAATTGCACTAATATTTATTCTTTCTAGATGTCTCTTTTATGCTCGTAATATTATTGGAAATAAAGCGGTGAAACATAAATTCTAAGTTCTAGATCCAATTGTAACGATGAAAACGAAAGTCGGCTTTAGACTAGTTTACAATTAGAAATACCTACATTATTTTATGTACTCTGTCCGAATGTTTATTGTTGTTACATGTACAGTCAGCATCAGAAGCATATAACTTTTAATTAAATTCTTTACAAAAAATTACATGCCAATACTGTTTATTTTTACATTCATAATATATAGTTGTAAAAAAAGTTGCTACTTTTCTGTAATAAAATATTGAAGCCCACTGTTGCTGTTGACTGTACATAGAAGTTTGTTTTTGAATGTATCAATCAAAATCAATTTTACTCCGTGAAGATTTGAGTGCACCACAAGCTTGGATTCCAAACGTTTTCAACTGCATTTTTATGAATAAGGTTGTATGCTCACTCATTTACAATTCATTGAACTCAATTGGACTCAAGTGTAAAGCTTCACAACTAAAATACTGAATTAATTAACTACAAGATGCGTAGTTTTAAAATATGTTACAAGGATGAGTGCATTACATACAATTTGCAATGACGTAGCGTAAAAAAAAAACAAGATATGAACATCTATCATTCACAGTTTACGCAATACCATCTTATGTCATTGATAAAAAATATTGAAGGTTTATTGGACCCAATTCTGAAAAACTGTTTGATTGTTATTAAATAATATTCCTTGAATAACATTCAGCAGACATTACATATCCTTTTACAGCCGAATTGTGCAGCGTCTGCGATATGTTTTCGATGACTAAATACGACAATGGTTCGGCGGTACTCATATGCACACCCAAACCAGGTGTGTTCCAAGTACCAAAGTTACAAAACTAAAAGACCGATGATAGTAAATAGCGAGTCTTTATGCGCCAGACCAATACAATACACGCAATAAAGACCGGCCGTTTATTATTCAAATTGATTACTCAATGCGTCGTAGCCAAATTGTGATTAATATTTCGCCAGATCGTAACATCGGGGATCGAAATGTAAAAAATATGATTGCATTTACAGTATAGGAAGATCGCTCGGTCCATTGCACATGTATCAATTTTATATGAAAGCCGTAAAAGATAAACGTTAAAGCTGGCTCAAATCTGGCGAATTTTTCAATTTAGCTGCGATTGCGATGAAAGATTTGTCGTGTATTTTATAATAAAAAAAAATCGGTCAACCTATTCATATAATTAAAAACTCTGCTTACTGATAATGAAACAAAATACGCGATTAATCTGTTGGTAGTATTTGTATTTAATGGAATGAAAAAGTTATTTTTATGACCTTTTCGTAGCTCGAATTCCTATACCTGTAACCCTCAATGTTTATTATCCCTATGTGTCATAGATGTATTGCACAGAGCTTTTGTATTTTATTTTTGAAAATATTATACCAGAAAGAACACAAGTTTCTGATCTGATAATGCATTATATTATTATAATTTTACTTTGCATTATTATTGAATGAAATCATCGTGATCCATTGATGTCATATCCAATATTATCTTCGACAAGTATTTTTAGATTATTTTTCGTATTTTAAACCCAGTTAAACGTCTTTAGGATTAATTAATTATGCTACACGATGCGTCTGAATGTTACCTACCAAATAATATAGGTATTTCTTAATTTTTCTGGAATATTTTGTCTCTTTGATTTGTGATTAAAATTTAAATAGAGACCATTGAATTTAGAGATATATTTATCAGATAATAAAAACCGAATCCCGCCGGAAAAGCACACCATTGTGTAAATGGTAAGGATGTGATTATGACGTACTAATTTAGTTATCGAATTAAAATATTGCGATGTTTTAGGGTTCCGTAACATTTATATAGCACAAGGAACCCGATAAACTTATAAAAATGTATCAACAATTTTAAGTGTAATCACAATACGATATAATCTATATACGAGTGGGAAAAGCAAATAATCCGTTTGTTATTTGTCGTGCATAATAGTTTGACACACACATTACTACTAATATTGTTTATTATAAATATGTAATAACTGGGCAAATATGTGAGGTCCACTCGCACTTGCCTAAATTTTAAAATAATCTCTTCGCACAGGATATTGTTTTTTTATAAGTAATCAATTGAGCAATATCCGTGCTAAAGTAAAAATATATAGCATCTGAATATTAAAATTATAACTTTATATGAAGATTTTAAATTGATTATCTAATGAGATAAGCAAGATGTTGGGGCATTTTAAGTGCCGGCTTGTGTACATTTAGTATCTCGATTGTAAAAAAAATACGGGATTTGTAAAGAAGAATTTGACATTTCGTTAGAACTAATATAACCTTGGGGTTCCCACCGCTTTTAAATAAAGTTAGTCTTATGCTACATTGTAAGAGCATTTGTGACAAATGAAAATCCAGCATAGAAAGTTTAAAAAAGATGGGACATAGACTCGACATAATCTTTACCCATGTTTTAGGAGAATAGGTAGGACTAAATGATTTTTGACGTAGGTAACACTACTTCAAGTATGTTGGCAGGGCGAGTCAGCTGAATGCCACCTTACAAGGCCAGGCGATCCAGATGGTTCAAACAACTTGCTTACATTCCAAGGGTTTGTTTTGTCAAAAGGTTTGGATAAAGGGAAAACTTTGCATTTAAGTAGGAGTTTAAAATAAGTGAAAAAAAGCTTTTTTTTTTTCTATTAGCTCCCAAATAAGCTTGTAAAGACACTGACGACATATTATATGACTGTTTTGTTTTTTTGCTAAATAAATGCATACACCCTATCCTATTGTACGCTGATTTTAAGAATCTATCGTTATTGTGAGTATTATAATAGTGTACACTTGTTCATAAGCAAATAATATAAATATTTTTCGTAATTACTAGCGAGAGATGACTAACTAAGATAATATCCTTGTTAGTATTACTATATTCTTATCTTTTCTATTCAGTAATGTTTGCAGCTTTGACATTATTATTTCACGCATGTAAACAGTTACCGTTATTATGATTTGCTGCGCGAAACATATACTATAAACTACGGGCTGATTGTGCGTCGCTGTGCATCATTTTTGTGCGCATGAGGAAAGAAAGCATGGTTACCTCTTTTACTTTATGATAACTGACAAAACCCGACGTTTCTTTTATCAACACTTAGCTATACTATAGACAAAAGTCGGGTTAGATTGATCATAAACTGAACGAGGCTTTTGGAGATATTTTGAATGAAAATCGTGCAAGGGCGACGGTTGCATAACACGACCACTCATTTTGTATGTCTACAGAAAGTTTTACAAGTAGTGCATTGTCTTCAGCTGCATCGGAGAGTCTCGCTCGGCGCGCGCACGTCACAGTGCAAGATCCAATCTTCCAGAAAATGAAAACACAATTCACGTCAGACTTTGACTTCACACAACCAAACGCGATGAAACTACAAAACCTCATCCAGAAACTCAGAAAGTGGGTCAAGATACTGGATGCTAAAACCAAAATACTGCCCAAGTAAGTGAACCTACTCTCAGAGAACTTCCCGAATTTGAATTAGGCATCTTACATGATTTATCTTGTTGTATTAACACTTATTTTTCTTTCAGGTCTTTCCTCATTGAGGAGAAATGTCGGTTCCTCTCCAACTTCAGTCTGAAAACGGCTGAAGTGGAGTTACCCGGCGAATTCCTCCTTCCAAAACACACACACTACCACGTTCGCATCGCGCGTTTCATGCCGCGTGTCGAAATCGTACAGAAACACAACACATCCGCACGCAGACTTTACATACGAGGACACAACGGGAAAATATATCCGTATCTAGTCGTCAATGAGTCCGGCCTCAGCGATGCAAGGCGCGAAGAGCGCGTCTTGCAATTGCTCAGAATGCTGAACCACTATTTGGGCAAGCAAAAGGAAACTTCTAGAAGGTTCTTACATTTCACCGTGCCGAGAGTAGTGTCTGTGTCCCCCCAGATGCGATTGATTGAGGACAATCCGAGCTCTGTGTCGTTGCTGGATATTTATAAGACTGAATGCACTAATAGGTTAGTATGTATAAAAATATACATTAACGAGACTTTGATGCCTTCCATGCATTGACAAACGAAGATTCAACTGTTGTTAATGTTCTAACTTTCATTTGCAGATGCCATGATTTATGTTTACCCAAGTAGGCTTGACTAGTTGGTGAAGCCATGGCTATCTCAACTCTACTCAATTAAACTCATCAGTTCGTCGACGTCCATTGCTCAATAACTTTTCTTACTAAACTGAAGGTCCATTTTGCGTTGAACACACCCGCTCTTACAACCTTATATTTACGGCTTTCTACATATTTATATTGTGTGCAGGGGTGTGGACCACGATGCTCCTATAGCGCGATACTACGAGAGGTTAGCGGCGGTGCAAGCTCGGGGTTCGCAAGCTTCTCAGCAAGTCTTGAGAGATATCTTGCGCGAGGTAAGTATCGTAAATATAAGAATAAGAATCATTTACTGTAAAACTGTGTATAAAGATGTTATAATATAAATGATTCAACAGCTTACCCATAAAGACCTATTTTAAAGTGGATACTTCATTACGGCGTCCGTCCGTGTTCTTAAGTCAATTAATTAAAGTTAATCAGAGAGATTGTCAATCGGACGTACCCATATTTTAACAGAAGCCAATTTGGCAATAAACATCCGAAACCACGACAGTTACAAAAAGTCTCGAAAAGGAAGGCCCTATTTATAAAAGAAACATTTACTATATTTTTTCATATAAATTTTTGTTTGAAATGTCGCTGAAGGAATTTCATGACATTTCTCTCTCGTTTTATAAAAGAAACAATTACTGCATACTTGGTTGTTTCATAAATCTTTTAGTTTAAGAGTAAATCGACCCGGAAAATTTTAAACCATTCTGTATAGAATTATGCTTGTAAATGATTCAACTTTGCATTTACATAGGCAACGCAGTGATAAAGCGTTTATTTTAAGTTGGATGGTCTCAACATTTGCACCCATATTCAAATTTAGTTAAAATATGATCGAAATGTCGATATTACAGAGTATATCAATTTGAATCTCAACTTTTCCAAATCGGGAATCTTGTTTTGTGGGCGGATGATAAATGTTCTGTCATAAATAGAAAATGGGTTTTGAGCATTAATATCACAATCTTCCATTTTTTTGTGACGAAAATATCAATATTTTACCGAATATGAATGCGATAAACTTATCCAAATTAGTGTGATGAACATGTCATTAACAACTCATTAGTCTAGATTTAAAAAATAATGAAAATTGATGATTCTTTTAGGCAAGTTAATAGGGACGTCTTTAGTGTATATTTTATACCTAAAACTAGAATTAGAAGGGTACTGTAAATTTTGGCCCAACAATTAGAATTGCAAAATGAAATCAATATTATTTTTTTATCGCATTCTAAAGGGCCAAATTATGTGTAGAAATACTTCTTAGTCTAACAAATAACATAAACTATCCTCAAGGTGCAAGCGACAATGGTCCCCAAAGGCATGCTACGTGAATGGGCCGCGGCAACATTTTCATCACCAACCGACTATTGGACCTTCCGTAAGATGATGACCCTACAACTGTCCCTTGCTTCGTTCGCGGAGTACGTGCTACATCTAACACGTCTCAATCCTGACATGTTGTATGTGCATCAAGACTCGGGGCTGCTGAATGTGTCATACTTCAAATTCGACATTGATGATACTACAGGTAAGTAATCTTTGTGTTCGCCAAAATGCCTGCTTAAATGTTTCGATTTAGTATAAACGTCTACACGAATACGTCTAAAAGTCTATTATACGATTGTTTTTAAATTATTCTTATAGTCAGCAGAAACTTTGTTTATCGTTTTGCAATGTCAATTTTCAATTTATATTGTTTTAATAAAATTTGCTACTCTTTTGTTAAACTATTCATTTTCACTCACTGCTGGGCAAATGTTTTTCTCGCTTTTATTATTTTAACCGCTTACCAACTATCAGGCTTTGTGCATACTAACATACTAATAAGAACTTGGGTTTTTGTTATAAAACATTAATATTCACAGATATTTCACACATCACACTCCAGTCCAGTTTATAACATACATTTACCTTCATTTACACTGAAACGTAAACTTTTCAGAATTATTCGTAAATTTTAATTGAATAAATTCATATTAAAGTAAAAAAAATGCGAATAAGTGGGAATTCTATCAATACAGAAAACCCCGACTTTGTTTTTGAGATGTTAGAAGTAAAGACAGATGAATTTATCTGACGGATAGCAATGTTATTCTGTGTGGGTAAAACCCGCCCTAAATAGATAAACCGCAAAAAGTAGGCATACAACATAGTGATAAATACCCGTATTTATTGATACTTGATATTCTTGATACCTAGTATGCATGAATATATTGATTTCTGGAATGCTTTTTGCGATTGACTGCTTACCTTTCAGTGTTTTGTGTTACTTATAATATTAATTTGCGGTTGGGAAGGATATTTGATTAAACTAGGTAAATGATTGTTTATTTACTAGTAGCTTGAATATACAGGGTTACATGGAAAGTCGTGCTAGATCCGTTAAGGGCGTGGAGTACCCATCATTTCTGACTTATTTTACTAAGAAACACCTTACCCTAAACTTAACCCATTTCGAGATATTCGACTTTTAAATTTTTATTGAAAATTGCAGACTTTTAGGCTACTAAATTTATTATTGTTTTTTCTGTGCATCTTATTATTATTATTATTGCATTTTTACATGGGTAATAAGATGCTTTAGGACATCAATCATTAAAATAGTGCATAAGTTAATTGAATAGATCGTAGTAGACAAGTGAAACTTATGAAATAAAAAAATATTTTATAGGGTTTATTTTTCTCTAAGGGATATCTAAAAAATAATATATGGCACTTGTTCGGCGGATGTTATAATAAATATCTACGTTTCAACAGCTATCTAACGACGTATAATAATCTAGGGTTTGTATTACATTTCGTGGAAAAAAAGTAGTTGGGACGCTCCAGGTTGCAGTTCTAACGGTCCCGCGCGAGCAAGACAAGTGAAGATTTAGGTAGATGCGAATGAAAGAAAAAAGGTGTAGAGACCGGCTAGGGCTGGGAATACAACAGGGGAAATTGTTTTGGTTGTCAGTCTGCTTTTGTGCTTCGTACATAGTGAATGTGATATCGTTTTGCTCTTTTCTCCACTTGGCTGTGATTCTGAACTATTTCTTCTGATTTTGACTACTGTGCTCGTTAACCGGACTCTGATTTGTATCTGTGATACGGAAATGTTGAAAATGACGTCCTAAACATCTGAAGAATATGTTATATGCTTGTATGTTACGGATACTGCGATTGTGTGTCGACAAATAAAGCAAAGCAAGTCAAATAAAGCAGAGTTCGGTTAACGAGCACAGTAGTCAAAATCAGAAGAAATAGTTCAGAATCACAGCCAAGTGGAGAAAAGAGCAAAACGATATCACATTCACTATGTACGAAGCACAAAAGCAGACTGACAACCAAAACAATTTCCCCTGTTGTATTCCCAGCCCTAGCCGGTCTCTACACCTTTTTTCTTTCATTCGCATCTACCTAAATCTTCACTTGTCTTGCTCGCGCGGGACCGTTAGAACTGCAACCTGGAGCGTCCCAACTACTTTTTTTCCACGAAATGTAATACAAACCCTAGATTATTATACGTCGTTAGATAGCTGTTGAAACGTAGATATTTATTATAACATCCGCCGAACGAGTGCCATAATATTTTTTTTAGATATCTCTTAGAGAAAAATAAACCTTCTAAAATATTTTTTTATTTCATAAGTTTCACTTGTCTACTACGATCTATTCAATTAACTTATGCACTATTTTAATGATTGATGTCCTAAAGCATCTTATTACCCATGTAAAAATGCAATAATAATAATAATAAGATGCACAGAAAAAACAATAATAAATTTAGTAGCCTAAAAGTCTGCAATTTTCAATAAAAATTTAAAAGTCGAATATCTCGAAATGGGTTAAGTTTAGGGTAAGGTGTTTCTTAGTAAAATAAGTCAGAAATGATGAGTACTCCACGCCCTTAACGGATCTAGCACGACTTTCCATGTAACCCTGTATATAAAGAATTTCAGAACTTGATCGAATTAGGTGTAACATTTTCACCAAATAGCAAGTTTTAACAATCAGCTATGCACAGTGACATATCTTTAAATTATCACATGTGAGACCTATTTGTTGATCGATGTTGTAGTTTTGCTAATTTGAATAGAAATCATGCGTTATTCTCTAATATATCATATCCATGACTCATTCTAAAATTTATTTTACTGTTTTCAATTAACACTTTTCTGATGAAGGCACTCCCCAACTTGCCAGCAAGAAGCGAGGTGGGCAATATCAGACGCGAATCCTAAGATATATCACATAAAAAAAACAACTTACAGTTATGAGAACTTCCTTTTTTGAAGTCAGTTGAAAAGAACCTGTTTTGAAGTTTTTTTTTTAAACATTATTTGGTTTATTTATTGTACTACCTGTGGCTTACAGCATTAATGATTTTGGCGCCGTTCACTAACACATTATCAGCTTTTAACGACGCTCAAATAGTTTTATTAAATATGTTTATTTTATTACTTGTCATAAATAAACCGATAGTTAAACTTTGTAGTTCTAGTTATACTAGAACCATGTGATAGTGAACGGCGGACAAAAGAGCAAAAAAAAAACGTGTGGCACTCAGGGACTGCCACGGTAAAGCTATTGCATAGCATTTTTCGCTGGATTGCGCATGCTCAGTGTTAGGTTATTTCGTTACGGATTCGGTCTCCACGCTCAAGGCCCGCGATAAAAGCTATGCAATAGCTTAAAAATAATTTCTTACATTATAAAATGTGTTTGTGATTGCTAGTTTTGCATGTGCTCGTGCTATCAAAACATATTGCGAAACAGCAATACTCTCGTACTTTTTGCACTAATTAATGGCTGAAATGCACGCTTCTTTTTTTCGATGTTTCATATAGACGTACAGATGAGTAAGTTTTTTAAGACTTAAATATTTGAGGAATGCAAACAGCGATTTCTTTCAATGCACGCAACTTTGTAGTTATCACTTACCGTTCAAGTGTGTTTGTCTCAGTTTTAATGTTACTTGCAGTTTCTAATCCAGGGAAAGTCGTTGAAATTTAGTGTCTTGCTACTTTCTTTAATCTATCTATTAATGATCATACTCTTGGTTAATACTCAATACATTTATTGTTGCCATATATGGTGTAATAGTTTATATTTTACCTAACTGGGTTTTATTGCACGCCTTCCACAGCTGAATCCATAAGTTCCTAAATCATTATGCAATTAATACATTTTACAGACACGTTCACTAAAATTCAATTTCTTAAAACTTGTCAAGTTACAATTACATAAAAGTAAAACCACTAAAGAAATCGCACATTCCATCTTTCGCTTTCTATGAAGCAATCCATACGCTTATTTCATATTTGCTTGTATAAAACGCAATTGGTCATTTTATACGATATGACAGCGTAACTATAAATATAATTGAGTAATATGTAGTAGGAAAGACCGCGTAAATACATGAGCTATATAATAAGCTAAATTAGCGCAACAAGCTAATTACTTTGTATGCCTGTGAAAATATAATAGCAAAGGTCTCTCATGTCGTGTAAGAAGGTCAAAGCTTTGGGATGTAAGCACGAATAAATGTGACAATCGTAAATGTATCAAAACAGACGTATTTCAAATACATTGCGCGCATCATCAGCTTTACGCTTTACCTGCAGTCGAACGTTAGCGCGCAGTGTATCTTAAATACGTTAAGTTACCTGAGATCGCTGAGATTAATTGAGCCAACCAGAGTCTGCTTCTAAAATTACGAAGAAAATCAATTAAACCGCATAAGTAATCATCAACTTATTGATAATCTTGCCCCCTAAACAGGTGAACTAGACTGCAATAGACCGGTGCCATTCCGACTGACGCCCAACGTTTCTGAGCTGGTGACCAACATCGGTATCGGCGGACCCCTTACAGCATCAGCGATTGCCGTCGCTCGTTGTCTCGTCACGCCCAATTTCAAGGTAATTTAAATGAAATGAAATGAAATATATTTATTTTGACAACACAGACAAAGGGTACAGAACATAAAAAAGGCAACAAAAGATAATACAAATATAGTAACAATACGATAATACAATATAGTACACTTATGTACCCCGCATCTACACTGTTTTGGTTACGTAATCTACTTGGAAATTCTATGTATAAAAAAGTACATTAGCGTTTGTGAGCGAGGTGATGCAAATTTTTCTAAAGCGAAGTTTAGACTAGGTTGTTGTGTATTACTTACTAGAACCTGATTTTTTTTTCTCTGTTATTTTAATAATATAGCTTAGAACATTTGTTTACTTACAATTCAATTTTTCTAACAGAAATCAACTCTTGCGAGTTTGCCTGTACCTTATTTAAAATCATGTCGACTGTTAACCAATACATTTTTATCAATGCGCATGTATGTACTCTTGAATTGCGTAAATTCAAATGATAATGGTTGAGTTAAATGTATCTATGCATTGAGATCAAAGGGGTCAATATAAAAAGCACACATGTAGGTTTGGCTTGGTTTTGGTTCACAAATAGATTTAGACTGTTCTTGTTAACATCACTTATTATTTAGATTCAGATAAGTTATACAAAGGCTTACCTTTTCAGATACAATCTATACTACGCACAATTCTACGAGACGAAATGGTCACTGGCTACAAAAAACGCATAGAGGACAAATCAGGGGTACCTACCGCGGGTACTTCCACTGAAACCAAACCAGCGGAGATGGACAACGAGACTGTTATTAACATGGTTAATAAAGCAGTGACGGTTATTATGAATAGGTTGAACTCTCTAGCTACGTTCGACGGACCTGACAGCAGGGTAGCAACCCTAGTCACTGCAGCGAACAGTCACGATAATCTCTGCAGAATGGACCCCGCGTGGCATCCCTGGCTCTAAGTTTAAACTTTTATACGTTTTTTAATGCATATTATTTCGCATTTATAGGTAAGGAGATGTTATATTCTTACCCAGTTACTAATAAATCCGACGTAAACTTGAAATAGTTCAATTCTTGAAATAGTATATAATTTTGTACATATTTTGTTCGTTGGTTTAACCGTGTTTGCATCGTGCAAGTATCAAACACGATAATACACCGAGGTTATGTCGGGTTTGTTGGTAAAGGGATTCAATTAAAAATAAGTAACCTTTCAATTGTGGTAAAGTTACTATACTATCATCAAAAAATTATAATGACAACGTATTGTTTAGTTAAACAACTAAATATACTATGACATAAATACATAACTAAATATAATGTATGTGACTAATGATTGCAATAAGCAAGCATGTCAAACTGTAGTTTTATATTCATTTGAGTAAATCCTAATCAATTTCATTATCTTGAAAAACCAACATTGTGCAATTTCTATGGTTGTTATAGATCTTAAATGCTCACATTACTATACTAAATATCAGGAACCAGGAGTTCTAGGCACGTTGACATTTTTCTATAGCTATAGACATAAAGCTAGTGAAATATCTACGGAAATTATATTTCCGAACAAAAAGTCGCGTGATGTGTAGACCTTAAAGGATAAGTATAGTATATTTAAATTTTTTTTAGGAAACTTCGGTCATTTGCCGTGTTTTCATTTCTTTATTTTTTGATTTTCCCATTGTATCCATATCACTTTGTGTCATTCAAGAATTCATCAATTTACGAATGACAATTGCCGCTAATTCTATTAAACTAAGATGAAATGATCCGATAGCCAAATCATATTGGAACTTGTTTTAAAATCTCTAGCTAAATAGAATGTCAACTTGGCTTGGAAGGGACGTAGTCGGGTGCTTGAACTCTGCAATGAAACAGATTTATGCTACAATGGTATCTATGAGATGCATTTCATTAACTAGAATATTTTAACACTAGTGCGTATTTTAGATACCTTTACATTGACACTATGAGAACCAGATTGCAGAATACGTAATTTACCTTTGTTATTGTGGTTTCTTTAAATTATAAGAACCTATCGATACCTACTATATGTTCGAGCACCCCTGGTAAAGCGTGTATACCTTGTAAAATACGAATATAACATTTTGTAAGATGATATTTTGATGTCCGATGGGAAACTGTGATTTTGTGTATTAAAAGTGAAAGATATATGATACAAGTTTCATTTACCTACCCCAGACCGGTTGCAAGGCCGGATCCTCGAGTGTGTCACATGTGAAATGAATAGCTGATTGCAAGTGCATGAGTGAGCTATGTACAGTTCCTACTGCATAGGTGAAAGTACCGGCACAGCATCAAGACAAGTGAGACAGGTAATAAGCCTCCTCTCCTTCTCCCCCCTTCCCGCGCCTGCCTCCGCCCCCTCGTCGCCAATCTCACTCAATCGTTAAAGATAGTAAAACTGATTTCATCATGCTAACAATGGGAAAGAAAGTGCAATAATTGCAGGGTAACAGGAACTGTTTGTCGAGTTACGAACTGCAACTAACAATGTCCCTCTTATTCAATTGTAATGTTATTCTGTTAGATAATAAAGAAATTTGAATTTTGATACACTGTGAGTACTTGGTATGAATAAGTTTTTATATCTTCCTTCAAAGGAATACTCTTCTGGTGACCTTAGTTTTGACAGCTTGCCGGCAGATGGGGTGTCCGTTACTGACTATCTTTGATTTTATAAAAAGCTTTGTTTTATTTAAAGAAAATCCACAGCTACAACTATATTAATACAGACCTACATGAACTAAACCTACAGTCAATTATTGGATTTACATTTTACAACTACCTACATCTTTATGACAATCACTTTTTACTTTTGTTTAGTTTCTCTCCTTTTCTGATTTACTCATTTGCGTCTTTTAAATATCGTAGATGAAATATGTTAACTGAATCAACCTATGGCAATATCCACCCATAATTTCAAGGTGCAGTCAAAATTGTCTGTTGTTGTCTCAAAGAGTTCATTGATTGCGAGCCGTGTCCAATGATGGATGAGATGATGTCGTCGACGGCGTCATAGCGTAGCGGCGACGACGGTGACGGCGACGTGAGCGGGCGGCGCGGCCACGTCGCCGGCGCGCGCATCGCCTCGCCGCCCGCTCGGCCGCCCGCCGAGCTGCCTTTACTCGGGACAGGACAGTCAGTCCGCCGAGAGGCGTCGCGTCACGCGCTGGTGTTTACCGCACGAATCTACCATAACACCGGCGACCATCCGACCTCTGTAACCGACCGTTTAAGACATTCGACAACCCCGCCCTGTGCATTTTTCCGAATTGCATTTCGATCAGTGTGAGGATACGTCAGCCGCGAGCTATCGGACGTCGAAGGCGGTGTTGAATCCGCCTGCGTTTATTTATGTTGTCGTTTTGGTGTGGTGAAATATTTGTGTTGTTCGGACGATAACCGTACTATCTGTGCAAACGAGCCGTGTGGATATTTTTAACAATTTACGATTCTCCGACGAAGGTGAGTGAATTTTCCAATTCCATTAATACCTACCTTCTATAGTTTCTTTTCGTCGATGGAGTGTTCGATTCTTCGTGAAGACGACGTGGCGACCATGTCGTCAATACGTTCTGGAATGCCGGGCAATCGCATGAATATTATTGAGATCATTTAATTTTGTACTCATGTTTGCTCGTTTGTTTATTATTGACAACCTAAATTTGGACTTGATGTAACTATCTCCATCTGAGACGATTGTGTTCATGACTTCGGCTCGTGTATGTACTCATAGCTAGATGTTTCTAATTGATCTAGAACGATCAGGCTGGGATATTAAAATTTCGTTAGTTAATTTTGGTTAGCAACTTATTGGACTCTTGTTGGAATCTGTCATATTCCACTATAACATATGGCATACAGGAGCGACAGGATAAGAAAACATAGATATAAGTGGCGCGAGCGGGGCGGCCCGCGGCCGAGCGGTTGAGCGGCCGCATTCCTCAAGGAATGCCGATGCCGGATTACACGCAATTTCAATGTAACTGAGCTTGACTTCACGGCTTTAGCAATTGCACTTTTGAAACAATGTTTCTTTTACTACAGCGTATTTTGCCCCAGACTCCGATTATTTATTTATTATATTACTAGTAGTACGCCTATGTAAAAAATTTGGTATTTTTATACACCTTGGGTTACATAATTGAAGTTTTAGTAAGGATCTCTATTTTTTTTTTATATATAATATAGCCTATGTTCAGCACAGATAATGTAGCTTCACAACAACAGTGAAAGAATTTTTGAAATCGGTCCAGTAGTTTCGGAGCCTATTCGATGCAAACAAACAAACAATCAAATCTTTCCTCTTTATAATATTAGTTTAGATTATTTATTACGATTTAGCTTTACCACAGTCGTACTTAAAGTATGAAAACATCTGAGGAAAAAAAACACATCAATTGGTCCTTGAGAACTTTCAAGAGCCTTGTAAACCTTGGGGCCTCGTCTTATGGCAACTTTTTTTTAGATTATGTTTTTGTTTTAATTTGGATCTTAAGGTTTTTGCAACCCATTGGGCACAATGTTTATCGGTAAACCGTAACTGGTACCTAGGTACTTACCAGATTTTATAAAAAAATTTTTGTCGGTATATAATGTTCTAACAAATGTGCAACATGTTAACATCAATATAATAATAAAAATAAAAAAGCTTTATTTCCTAAACCTAACATAAATTTCTGATACATATATATCCTCCAAAGTTCTCCATGCGTCTCTGTTCTTTGCATTTCTTGGCCATATTTTTCCAGCTACGTCAGTTATGTCGTCGTTCGTTCTTTTGAAAGGCCTTCCTCTTTTCCTTTTCAAGTTTAGGGGAGTCCAGTTGGTTACTATGTAGGGCCACCTATCTGGTTTCAGTCTTTGTATATGACCCGCCCATTTCCATTTTAGTCCCATTATCCGTTTTGCTACGTCTTTTGTTTTAGTTTTATGTCTAACATCAATAACTTTAATCAATTAATTGGAGAGGCTTATTTTTTTAACATAGTTAGTACTTAGGTACGCATTGAGAAAAAATATTGTAGAACTTTCAAATGCAATTTTATTTCGTAGCTTTTCTAGAGAACCCAAATAGGTGGGTAGATAATGTTATTTTTTTTCAATTAGGTATAAACTCAAATTTGAAAACGTATACTGACATACACTATTACCAACCTATTATCTTAGGTACAAACAAAACGAAACCGATATGAAACAAACTTATATCTACCAAACAAATTAACCAAACCTATAAAAAGTATCAAAACCAGACAGTCAAATAAATACAAATAAACAAGTAGAGTTGATCTTTTTGTAGTCCAGAAAATGTCAAGAGAACAAAGTCGCGGACGATTCACTTGTTCTTGATAAATTAGCTGTTGGGTAAGTATCTCGTTGACATTACCTACCTAGTACCTACTCATGTAGCTCTACCATGAGTTTTTACTATACTATATTTACAATACTCGCTAGCGTCTGTAGTTAAAAAAATGTATGAAGATTTGTAAAGTGCCTCTAGCGGATAGTTGGGTACTAAAATTCGTCATACTAATATTGACGTAACTACTGTAGTAAAGTCAGCCGATTTTACTTTGACATCTCATGGTAGAGGTACTGATCTCACATCGCGAGTATAATGAGCTCGATAGTGCGTGCTATATTTCGAAACGCGTCCGTCGTCGCTTCCGCTCTGTGACCCACAATTTATGACAAACTTTTAGGTGCTGGTTGTTAGATTAGATACCCTATTATCTTATGATCAGCCATCTTATATCGTAGTTTACTCTTCGGGTACCTTACGTTAAATCCATTCCAATAGAACTCTAGCATTTGATATAAATTCTTAGCATTTAGTTTAGGTACTCTTTAATAGATTTAAATAGCATAACGCCTAGGTGATACGGTGTTTATTTTTTAGTTTATAATGCTGATAAAGACAAAGATTCTGAATACGCGTTGCTAAAATCATCGAACCCAGGAAAACTATAGATAAACTAGACGCTAATTGAATATTGCTTCATTCAGTAAAAAATATGTTTATAACTGCTGAGGTAACCAGATTCGTTTATCTCGTAGCATCCGGGTCAACTTTACACAATCACTGTGACCTTTAATCTCGTTTCAGATAGCTAAAGCACGTTCCTTTGTGTCGATTCTTAGAATTTGTTAATATCTCATTATTTATTTACAGCTCTAAATTTTGGTCACCTTCTAATATACTGATGATTTTGCATTGGTTTGTACTGTGACATGATCTTACAATATTGGATAATCTGGTGCCGATACTAACTCCCGCACTTCATGATTAGGGCATATACGAAGTTGCAATTGACTTAGGTACCTAACCTACATAAACATCTTTTATAAATGAGATATTGTTTGACCTTTCCTACATAAAATGATTAACAAAAGCTAAACTTATAAAAGGTTTCATGTTTGAATACATCCTTGACATTAAAAAACAACTTTTATTTTCGAACTATGTACCTGCCTAGCTAAATGTTAAGAGAGATCGCTCGTGCAACATACACTAACTATTATTTTACATATGTTTTTGGTGTGAAGGTCTGTTAGACTCATTCTTGCAGTAAGCACGGCCCTACATCAGCGCAATGAACACTCATTTCAAATTGAATCACATTCAATTACGAAGTAAATCGGTCAGGATGTCAGCTCCACTTTGCTTGTAGAAGTATCACGACTGTATATGTATATGCGTCTTATTTGTCCCCTTGGAATTGCTAGATACTACATATTAGAATTGTGGCAACCTATCAACGTGAACGCTAACCCTCTCAATATTTGCTCATCGTCCTTGAAAGTTGCATTTAAAAAGTAAAATGAAGATGTACTCATCAGTTTGTGATGAAACCCAAGAGTATTTAATCGCATTCCGCGGTATCTCCCCTCTCCAGTGGTATTGCATGCCTGTGTCGACGCCGCCAGGCTTCTAAGTGAAGTGGGTTGCATTGCATTGCACTCTAGTTGGCGATGCCGACGACTACGCAGTGACGCTCTTACTGTTTATTCATGTACTTATCTAATTGTAGGCTACAATATCCAGTTGATGGTGGGTTCTTGTATCATTTATCTAAAGATTTTAACTCTATTCTAAACATTATACAAGTTTTTGTGCATTTTTATCGTCTGATGATTGAGTTATTGTCTAAGGGCAGCATTTAGCGACTCTATTAGTTGATTTGTAGAAGCAGCAGCGCGGCTAACGGTTCTGTCGTGTTTGCAGAGGCAGGGTTCGGTTCATGTGTGCGTCGGCGCAGCTCGCTCAAACACACAGGCGCAGAACGTTCACGCTTACGCGGCCGTTGAACCGAATACTCGAGGAATTTCTCCAATGCGCAACGACGTCGCTCAGTAGGCATAGAACAGAATATCATAAGGAAAAATCAGCAATTATCTGTAGACCATTTGTCAAAATAACTCTTGTATTCAATCTAGCTAGAGTATTTTGCAAACTGTATTTTCAGAAAAATCGTGTATTGTTTTGGAGTAAGTAAGTACATATAGTTATTGAATGGTAATTTAGTGGATGAGATTTATTGTGGATAAAACAGCTGTTAAGGTGAAAGACACTGCTAAGTGGTTATCAGAACTTTATCAGTGGTATATTAAGGGTTTGCGTAGCATGTCTTAACTTATGATTTGTCGCAGTCACGTGTGTTAAATCTCGCAATAGCCGGCATACCAGAGTAGGGCGTGGTACACTTAAACTGCTGCAATCACGAATAAATTTACACCTTAATCATCTGGTTATCAGCAAGCTGGATGGAGCCTAGGATACTGATTAGATACTGTCTATGTTTAGCAAAAATGTAAAGTGTAAAAAAATAAATGTAAAGTGATCGTAAAAATGTAAATGTAAAGTGCGTGTCCGTTGTTCGTCAGTTAATCGTCCTAGAAATTGTATTTAGTTTAGGTTCTTTTTTTAGAATCTATTAAAAAGACGTCTGGCTAAATGCTGGCTGATGTTATTTTAAGACAGTGGAACTACGATTACCTGGTCAGGAACGACAAGGTGAATTGATAAGGAACAGTTTAGTTTTGTGTATGATTATAGCTAGTTGTTACAGTCGTAAGCATCGCTTTTGAAATTTAGTAACTAAAGTATAAAGAAATCAACATAATTATATCAGTCCACTGCTGGACGTAGGTCATAACAAAGAAAACAAGTACAAAGTACTTAAATGTCAATGTCAAATATCTTAAATTTACGTCAGGCAAATATGTAAGTATGTTAGTAGTACTTAGCATTTGACTAATGCTTAATGATACCGACATTTTATTGAAACAACTGCATAAACTACGGTGTGCTCTCTAGATACTTAATTAAATTGTTTAAATACCCAAATGTAGTACATATTTCTATTTAATACATAACATTTTATACTACGCTCTATTCTATTGTTACTTTATCGCTAAATTTGAATGTGTTCGTTAATATTACGTCATTGCGCTTACTTTTATGATGTTGAAACCAAACTATGTATGATGATGATATTGCAATTGCCATATTGCATAAGCATCCGGCTTGAAAAACCAATGAACTAAGTACTGAAGACAATCTAACATTAAAATCCGATGACTCAACCTACTTTGTAGTTGCTACAGCATAATATTATTTTCTATATCAACACGTGGCAATCACATTGCGAATTAAGGTGAAAAAATCCAAATCAACAAAGAATTAGCCACAAACATGCTCCAATAGTCTTTAATCACGCGCGCTATGTGATTGAAACGCTAGGCTGGGCAATATCACGGAATTTTGTAGTGGCAAACGTGGCAAAATAGTAAATGTATATTGTATTGCCGTCCAATTTGTCCATTGTGGCCTGTGGGTGGTCGGGCGAGTTCTTTGAGAGATCATGATTGTTCTGAAGTATGGTGGTAGCAGGGCGGTGCGGTGCGGTGCGGTGATATAGCGGGCGAGTGAACGCGGCGACCTTGGGCCCGTGCCGCGCCGCGGACGTTCGTTGAACGCGTCTCTCCCCGCGCCAACACTCTACCACCTCTCGCTAAGTCGCCACCACAACTCGTTTGCGTGCGACCCGATTACTCAAAAATAGATATATTTAGATCTTACTCTGTTAATATGCTTTAATGCACTTACTAATAATAGAAGGGACATGTTGTTTCCACTATGCGAAATGATTTGAAATATGTATTTGTTCCCAAATGATCTGTGCTGAGTTATTGTTGTCAGTTCATTAGTATTATCAGTGTTGAATTCGTCTTAAAATTTAAGTTTTCATTAAAAGTTTTTTGTCCATCCATGGTTGCGAAAGATGGCGAACTAAAAATACTCCTAAACACTCGTGTGACGTGGATTTGGCTGCATTATTTTCGCAATAGTGTGCGCGTGGGGCCCGAGCAGGCGGCAGTGGTGGCGGCGGCGCCATCGTTCGCGAACATTGACCGCGCATACACGGACCGTAAAATAAACTTTGATTTGTACGTTATTTTGGTATGGACCATAGGCGTAAAGTAGACCATACTAGTCTGAAAGCATTATAATTAAATGTACAGCTTATAACATTTTGTTTTTATTTGATTACCTACCTGGCGTAGAGTCAGATTCAAAACTGAATGCATAATATATTTGTCGTTACCCCTACATATCTCATAAGAAGTATTCGATGTTAGGGGCTTTAAGTATAATTTACTGTATCGCTTATCTTGAATTCTTGTGTAACTGGTTAATATCCTGGTACTAAGAAGAAAATGAAAGCGACATCCCATCTGCTTTTCCATCAGAACATCGGAGATTTCTTGAGTTAGGTATTTATCTAGTTTCTAGTAGGCTTACTCGGGTTTCTATTGAGGATTTATATAAAAAAATATATTCGTTTTACTTGGTTTATATACATAGTAATGGAAATGGACAAAGATTTCTTTACAATATAGGTATATTAGTACCTGAGGAAGACCCTTGCCATGCGTATAACTTATTGTAAAATTATGATGAGTACCTGCAATTTATCATTGTCAGTGCAATCTTCCTTTGGAATATGAAGACAAGCGTGCAAGAGAACAGGATGTAAGGATTTTCCTCGTCGGTCAGACGAGTTCTTGTGCATTATTACTGCGAGATACGTGGCAGGTATCATCGTACGAACAATCTTGTTTGTATCTCGACAATAATTATCTACCAATTACTGAGTTTTGCCTTTACCGCGCAGTAAATGGCAACTTTTTCAAAACCTTACCTAGCAGCGTTTAAGTCCTACAATATTAAGTAAAGTAACGCATTACTACTCAATATGATTATTAAACTACGGTTTAAGAATCATGCATGGTTGAGTTATTATTATATTTAGTTTTAATGTAGATAAATAAACAAATAAATAATGCCGGACAATCCACACAACATCATCTAGCCCCAAGCTAAGCAGAGCTTGTGTTATGGGTACTAGAAGATACTAATAATGTAGATTTGGGTGCTAAATAATCTTCGTACTTCTAAATCTGGATCTATGGAATCTGGATATTAAAAAGTAGGTAAAAGAGATACATATTTTACCTACTTTTTAATATCCCCACACACGCTGTCTTCTAAGACTAAGACACTTTCTTCGCCTGTGCAAGCGCATACATGAATTAATTAAGCAATGATTTAGTGATAGATATATCTATTATATGTCTATTACAAACTCTTAAATAATTAGCGGCGCAATAGGATCGGCAATTCAGCAATCAAGTTTCTATTTAACTATGTATAAAAACGTACGAAAAATAATAGACACGTTTCGTGTTAATTAGTAATTGTCGAATCGTCTGTTTTATGGTTCCAGCGAAACACGTTATCTCTATTTATAAAGTTGTATTAAACTTTTTGATCGGAGTTGTATTTAAGCTTGGATTACAATAACAAGATAGTTTGTATAATGTGGTTAATAACCCGATCAATAGCGACCTCGCTCTTGCAAACAATCTGAATTACATAATTTGCGCTCGTCGCTTGCAAACTTGGAACTGAATGGTCTGGTCGGTGATCTGGGCTATGCGCGCGATAAGGTCTCGTCGGTACGCCTTGTTGCTTCGTTATCATCTCCGATAAGCTCGAACCCCATTCGATTGCACTAATCACTTTCTGTATCAAAGTAAACAAACAGTTCCGATGACATCATTTCGGTGTTTACCTGTCTGATTTATCCATTAAATCAAATCATAATTTATAGGCATATCAATACAATTTACAATATCACGACACCCAATCTAAGCTTAAAACTATACCGATTAAAACTCACTAAAATGATACCTTTATCTAGGTTAGGTACGTAGGTATGTCTATAAGTGGCGGCACCCGATCACAGAGCAAGCACCTACCTACACTCTAAGAGATCAATACAGATACCTACGAAGCCTTGCTCTAAATACCTGAACAGTAAACGTTATTACTTTATTGGCGTTGATATTTTCAGTCTCTCTTTGGCTAATACTAGTTAATGGAATCGCAATCACCATCCGTTTTCACCTTAAGTAAATTAATTAGTGACGCCTGTCGTGTTAAGGAGTAGGAGATGTAACAAGTGGTGCAGCGAGTAGGATGGCGGGCGATGCGACGACGAAGGGGCGCGATCGATAGAGGTTAGGGCGGCGCGGTGTAGGCTGGGGGGTCTCCGCCCACGTCATCTGAGCCCGGCTAGCTACTAGCTATCAGCCTCCAGCTTTCAAGCTCTATGATGATACGAATCTACGGCCAAACTTAACATTTCTCAGATATCAGAAAAAAATAAACCGAATGTGGGCATTTTTTATGAGATCGCAGTAGTCTTAAGTTTACTTATTTTCTAATTTATTAAAAATATTTTACTTAGGTTATTGAACTCGATATGACTTTGAGGTTATAGAGAGGGGTGAGAAGGGCACACGCTATCGTGATGTCGTCTAGAGCAGCGTAACAGTTTGATGTGTCTGCAAAAATGTGTTAGTATTTTTCTTTTGGCGGTGTAGCGTCTTTGACCTGTGACCGCTAGAATCGTTGAAAGGAAAGTGGGGGTCATGTGTGGCTCAAATTTTAATTTTGGGACCTATATTTGCAACCTACATGATGCAATAAATCTCTCTAACTGGCCACGAATTCGTATCTCTTCTAAAACTACCTAATAATATACCGAACCTAAGCTACCTACTTACTTTACTTACATTGAAGCGAGTTGTTTATTTTTCTGCCACTGATAAATTGATACCAATTGCTTATTCTCTGAATTGTTATTATAAGATTAAAGAGGAGTTATTGACACATAGTGAACTGTACTGGTCACCTACTTATCAGTTTTATGAAACTTAGTTGATAATTACTTTAAGTACTCTGTCCCTATTTTATAAGAACCTACCATTAGTTTTAGGCAATAAATGATTTTTCTTTCTTTCTTTCTTTCTTTCTTTCTTTCAATTAGAACACCTCTCGAACGACAATACATTTCTGGAAACTGCAACACAGTTTATACTATAGTAGTTTCCAGTGGTCGTTAAATTTTTTTAACAAATGTTAAGTTCACCAATAAAATTTCATTTCATTTCAAAATAATTAAAATAAATTGTCGATCAACAAAAACACAAACTATGGATTCTATCTCTGCATTATACATACAGTAATCAGTAAGAAATTGACAAAACAAACAAGATGAAACAGATACTTCAGAATTTGAGAACTAGTCATAATTTGTATCGTATTATTCTATAAAGTGTTTATTAAAGTTTGTAAAATAAAATGAAATATTGCTCGATTTCAGTATTCAAACTTAAAATCATCGTTAGATTCTAACAATTTTAAAAATAACATTTTGTAAACCTTTATTTAGTTTCATCTGCAGAGCCATATGTATGTGGGTATAATTAGCGTGTAGGTACCATTAAAATTACAATTGAAATGTCTCGGTTGTGTTTAAAAAAAACTTTTCATTGTTACGGCTACCGGCTCGGCGGCGATCATCACGACTCATGTTTTCCTGCCACGCTGACAATGCCACAAACATCGGACATTTGTTTTTTGCGACGATGCAATCAGTGTTGCGTGATTATCCAACTCTCTACATTTCCAATGAATAAAGTAAACTTGCGGCTAACGTCGAGAATTTAACTGCTTTAAAAGAATTCTAATAGTAGTGAATAGTAGGAGATCGGATACATATATTATCATTCTAGTCTAATGTAGTTAACTAATGTTTGCCTTGTTAACGCCTGCTCTTTGATCTTAATTATTCAATAATATGTGAACATTAAATATGTAAACCATTGACATGTGTGTACGACACGTGTCTATAAAACAACAATGTAGGGCAATAACTAGAACTGGTTCCCACTTGTCGGGTGTCGGATCCGAATATTAATCGGAGGTTCTAGTAGCAAAGCATTTCAGCAAAATCGGTTTCCAATAAGTGTGAATGGCTTCATATAAAATGATCTGCTACTAGAACCTCCGATTAATATTCGGATCCGACACCCGACAAGTGTGAACTAGCTCTTAAGTTTCCTTCAGCAAAATTACCGACGACAATTATTCTATTGGAATATGAATAATAATGTATACTTCTTGTTTCGTTTTTCAAACTGACCTAAATTTGGAGGCAGGGGCGGCAGGGCGTTAGAGTAGACCTCTTGAAACACTTGAATAAAATAGATACTACTTACTATCTAACAAGAGCCGCGGCGCCACTGTTATTTCTAAATACTTAGACAAAGATAATATTTATTTTTAAATGAACTGATTAAACATTAATTTGGTTTATAGTATCCAAAGCTTTGATATGCATAATCAATCATAAGTAAATCCGAATCGTAAACAAAACAAACGAAGGCATGTTTAAACTCTAGTAATGACTGGTCTCACAAAATATTATTTAGTTAGGAGTGAGTTGAGACTAAACGATTGAAGACGAGCACATTGTCCTCGTCGGGCGCCTGTCTTCATTGATTTTATTTAATCTATATTCGGTGAATGAACTATGGCGTTTATTAGAATAGAGCGGCTGCTTCCATACCGACCGTCAAGTACCGATCTACCGGAGCGTTAAATTAAAAACAGAACAAAACGTTCGCTATGAAATAGTTATGTACTCACTTGAAGATAATGTCTAGTTCTATATAAAATACTAACCTAATTGCATTGCCAGTCTGTAGTATGATGTCTATGACTGTCAAAACAGTGCACTGATGAGCGTAACAGCTGAGCGTCAGCTGGTAACACGCGGGTGCGGCCTCGCTAGTCTCTCACTAACAGTTGTTAGAGTCGTCTAGTCGTCTCACTAAATATTGCCCAGCGTCTGAGTTCATCGCTCAAACTGGCTGCCAGTGTATTGTAGCATTTCGTTTCGTATTAGCCTGTTGAACGGTGCGCGGCGGCGCGGGTCGGCCAGCCTAACATATACGTTCGCACACGCACGACGCGACAGTTTGAGGGGCCTCGTCGATTGAAGACTGTAAATATCTTCCTATCATAATCATGAACTTTGCAATCTAATTGGATTCTCAGAACACATCACTCAAAAGCTGATGAGTATGTGTCCCTCATATATACTTGTTTGTTGTTATTGCAAAATGCCGGTGTGCTGTTTGAGATAGGTATGTAGTTATAACAATGTTATATGAAGTACTTCCTTTCTTTCCATAATACTCTATAGGCACTGCGATTGTCTATATCTTACGCTACCTAGATCAGCTGTGCAGCAAACACGTAGACTTATAAATAGTAGATTCGAAACTTTGCGAGAGCCGACATGCCAAAAAGCGAGTGTCTATGTCTGCCTCGTATGCAGGTAGGTAATTAAAAGGTTGACAGCGAAGGCCGCCAGTTCCGCGTGGTGTCGCAATCACAACGTTCACGGAGCAGCGGCGGCGGCGGCGGCGCGGCGGTACAGGGGCGCTACGGGCCGCTCACCTCGACGCTGCGCTGCTTAGCGCCGTCAGGTCACGCGTACCTTCGATTCCTTTCTAAAGTACTTTCTACGTCGTACTATCTTGTGTAAGATGTATCACTCGCTTCGATTTACCTTCACGCTTTTCTACCGTTGCATTCTCGTCTTTCCTAAGAAATGATCGAATGGTAAAATTATTCTTCATTAAGAACTTATATGCGGATGCTAAGCGACCCCTTCGTAAAGAGAGCGGTCTAGTTATCTATCGCCCTGTGTGTGTTGTGTGCATGCATTCTACATCAGCTGGCATTCCGATAGCTGCGCGTCATCCACGATTGTACTCCGATGCATTCGCTATTTAGGATTCGTGCTGACTCCATCGGGCCCCTTTGTTCTTCGATCTTAATTGCAACATTGTGATTCTTTGAAATGTTTAATGCATCTCATTTTACTTTTTTATATTGCAAGACGAGTCATAAATCATCCGACGAATGAGAGGCGTGCATCAAAAGGAAATGGAAAGTGTTGTTGCACAACTCCATTGTCCTCGACGTTCTCCCGCGGTACCTTCTCTTACAATCGTGTATCGGGTAATTCGACCGTAATTCTCGAGCAGTACCCATCAACTCTCGACTGCTAGGTACTTTAATTAGAGTCTATGGCGATATAAATCCTATGGCACGTCGCTCGACGAGTTAGAAAGTGCGCGTGATGTAACAATGCGCCTCGGACGGGCTCCGTCCGGATCGTGACCGATCTGATAGCTCTGCTCGTAGGCTCTTCGCGGTTCGTTGCCTATACTTTCAATCCAGTTTTAATATCTCCTTGGAGTTCAGAATTTCCTGTATAGAAATAAAAATCTTTTGATACTTTGTCCAATCACAAGCACCTTAATCTTTCAACGATCTTCATTAAAATTTTCCTATTGCATCTTGCAGACATTTACATTCTCTTTAAATTTACTAATAAACTACCTACTACTAAACAGGGGTTTTTATATTTTATACAGAGTTTATGCAATGTTTCACAAATTGGTGACAACTTTAATTCGGAACAACCTGACGCCAGGTTGACAAAGGTTAAATTTCATAGGGGCAAATTGGGGGCATCACGGACGGGTACTTCCGGGTGACATCTTCCTAAACTTTCGTAGTGTGACAACTGTGACAAGTGACAACAGGTGACACACACATATGCAACATATTACGTGTCACGTTCCTACTAGTGGGTGGATAGGTAGGTACGTAATTAAATGTCGCGAATTCATCATCGTATCGGAATGCCTATATCAATGGTTGCTTAGCTATTTCTTAAATACCACTTACATCTACCTACCTACCAAGTTATTTGCTTATAAGTAGGTATTCGTATGTTCTGTCGATTTTAGGATGTATCCTAGATAATAATATACAATGATGTTTTTACAGCTATCACTTTAAATACATAGTGATTTAGACTAATTTAGATAAAACATGGAGTAGGAAGCACCAGATTCAAAATATTACTTCTAATAATGAGAAAGATTAGAAGCAAGCACCAAAATATAATTAGACATACATCTACTTACCTCAAAAATGCTCTGTGAGTTACTAAACAATGGTATGTTTTGATGGCACCTTACCATTCCCATGGATTGGGCATCCAGTTTCTTTGTGATTCCTAAAGGATTTTTGAATACATTTGATACGTTAACTTTCTAATTTCTCAATGTATTCTCAAGCACACTGCCATTGCGATATATTACTAAGGAAGTAGCCTTGAAGGTAGAAAGTTAGAATATACATTGATTAGTACAAAAAAATTGCTTACTTATTTTGAATTTAACCTTACATTCGCAATTCCATTCATACAAATAACACATTTATGGTTAACTTTTTTACAAAACATTGATTCTATTACGCCATTGCAATTCGAGCTACAAATAAAAGTGTACCTATTAACAAAAATGTTTGCAAAGAAAAAAAAAATCCAAATCCACAAAAGTGTTACAAGATTATTTGTGGAGTGATCAGGTTGTAAAATAGAATATTGTCGAAATATACATATGTTATAAATAAAACATATTTACTCTCAAGTTCATCTTATCGTTATATCGATATTGCGTAATGCTGGCTGTGATAAGCGCATTCAGTTTGGCGAATGTTAGGTAGATCCATATGATAAGCAGACTAATACTAGTCTTATTGTGTCGTAAGGCTCTATAGACGTAACGTTGCTAAAACATTGTTTGTTATTGTAATGAAAGGTCCATGAACTCAAAAGCGGATAAAGAGTCATAACAAAAAACACTTGGCCATGAGAAAAATTAAACAAAAAGAAAAAAAGAAGTTACTCGTACTCTCTGTTTTATAGAGCTGATATAACTAGGCTATTGGTAAAAACATTTCAGAGACATTTGAACACAAATCTGTAACACAATTTTTATTTTTTTTACTAAAAAAAATAAAGGTTTTTTTAGCATGATTGAAGTATCTAAGCCCATTCCCATTTAATTCAAACCAGCGAACCTACTGTTGATAAACCTCTAAATCATATCTTCCATTTGGGCAGACATAATTAATCGTCTTTATATCGTTTTAAATCAAGTGGCTGAGTATTCACAACTGGTTTATTGACATTCAGGTCGGTCGTCGCCGGCCAAAATGAATTCTAATTCTCCACAGTCGTCATGAGCACTTCAATATTCATCGTACGATTTTATGAAGTCAATTATTTACTTCTCTATAAAGCAAATTGACGAGCTACCACCGTCAGGAATAATAGAACGAGCAGTCATTCTGTTATTAATTACCGTAGAGGAAGTCTAATTAGTTATTTTAAAATATTCACGTAGAATTGCACAAGGAGAGCATACAACGAAATCGTATGTTTTTTGTCTCGCGGCGGCAAGTCCGGACCTTTCTTTAATGGCTACATCATGATCTTTGACCGAATGAATAAAAGATAAGGCTTTTATATCTTCTGTGTGTGAAATTCAAATGAGCAAGAGTTACAAGATTGTACAAAGCTCGTAACCGCAGCAGTCCGTGCTGCCTGCAAATCCTCCACCGTGTTACTATCTGCGCAACTTATCATTTTAATCTTAACTTATTCTCTTTAAAACACAATGGAGTTCTGCTCGAAACGTAAAAGGCATTTTATGTATTTTTTAAGAAAAAACACGTAATATTGCACGAAAATAAACGTGTTGTTTGTTGTAAAGTGAGGCACGCCTGAACAAGTCCCCTAGCGCGGGCCTGCCTCCACAAACTTGCAATTATTTCTTTGATTATGGCATAGCCCTCTCCAGAGGTTTGAGATCCATGTTTTGTGCTTCCTTGTGAAATAAATGTGACACATATCTCAAAAAGCTTCAGAAACACTACTTAGTTGTAAGAATCGGTAGCTAGCAGTGAGTAAAGTAAAAGTAAATGAAAATAGTTCTTTATTCAATAAAATCACAAGGATCATTTAGTCTTACATTCTACTAGGTGATTCTAGGTGTCAGTTCCACGCGACCAGAGCCAAGAAGAACGGGCAAGAAACTTACGGCCTGGTTCCTACCGTTTATTTATATGATCCTTCTTACAAAGATAGCAAATGCGTCAGTGCGGGTTTACAAATTAGGTAAATCGATAGTGTGATTGGAAGTATGTGGGTACTAGTTTTAATGAACTATGTAGGTACATAATTCATTAAAACTAGTATGTTTCATCATCATGTTTTCACACGGAAGGCACACCTGTGCGTTTAGATGACGACTTGGCTGCAGCAACTGCGATAAATTAACATGTTATCTGTTTTTGCTTATTGCGTATTCCTTCCAGCAACACTAAGTGGAACTCAGAATTATTATGTTGAGATAATTTTCGTAGAAGTCAACGCCTTTGTTCTGTTAGTTCTAGATATTATCATAGTGATTATGTTGGTAATTGTGTGCTTTGAAGTATTGAGCGTTTTGCTGTTATGTTTAAAATCCTATTTGCTGGAATCGCTTAATGTTTTCCTCAGCTAATAAATCTTGCGATCATGAGGGTGCTAACGTCGAATCACTTACTGCTCAGTAGCTATATAGCTCATAGGTTGAGTTTCTACATCAAATAGTTGTTCGATGGTGTCGCCGACCGCACTTTATCACCGCGGTCGCAACTCCACTCTCGCAGCAACCGCAACGCGTGCTCTCTCCCATGTAATACCTTTGAGCGAAGGCCCCGCCCGGAAATGAACCAAATCAACTGATTTACTAATATGCCTGGCACATAGAGTTTATAAGACTGCGTAGACTCAACAAAATGATCGACGTTGTTATTCTTAAATCCCAGTAAGTACTTCGATGGTTAGCACGTAGCTAGTGGCCTCGTTCGTTCAATACCAATGCCCTCTGGTCACAATGAACTGTTCTTTTTTATGATCACAAAGAATGTTCAAAAACTTCCCCACGCGGGTTTCATTCAAGTTCGTTGCGTGAACGGTCACCATTATGGGATGCTAATTGAACAGTAAGGGGACAATGAAGTGAACACGCGAGCCGAGTTTATTGTGATCATGTTGTGGATTGCTCGATGTGATTCGTTACATAAATAATTGCATAATCATCAATTTTCACCAACACGCCAATCATTGAAGTACTCAGGTACCTACTGTTGTTTATATTGATTGGTAATGTTAGATAGTGACGGTTTCTCTGATTTCTAATGCATGGAAATAAACATGTTTGGATTTGTGGTCAATAAATTGGTGAATGAGATTTAATTGCATAAGTACTTACTGGTTTTGTAATTATGTTTGCGCTTGATATTCTGTCTAAAACAAAAACAAACTTTCAGAAACGCTAGTTTTACACTGTTTAGTTTTTAGCGGAGCATCTGATGAGGCTAGGGGCGTAGGCGCACTATCTCGTGGCGACGGAAGACATCGTATCCTGCGGCCGCGACCGATAGCGCCTCATCTGCGCCAGAGTCGCTGTGTCACACTTGAGGCGCTGATCTCTCATACAATACCTCAACTCAATAAAAAGTGCAATTATTAAAAGATAAGCTAATTTAAAATTAATTTCAAAACTTGTTGGAAATATTGCAATAAAACCGCGCTTGCACGATGCTAATGACATTTTTTCCACGTTGACTACCCATGTGATTGCGTGTGCGCATACTTGCCACAATGTGAATAATGTATGCGGCATAGTTAGTGCTCCATTTACGTTATCATGGCGGTAAATAAAAATCATACACGTTATTCAGTGTGAGATTGCCAATAGATAGAGGCCAGTGTTATAAATCGGGCTAGAATTTATTTACCTACCTTTAGTATAAGTACATGTGTGTATAGCCTTCTACTTATTCGACCAAGTTTGTAACACTTATTTTGACGAAACAAATAACCTATGAGTCATGGAAGCAGATGCAGCTCTGTGAACCTCTTTGGGGAAACACAAGATTTGTTTATTTAGAGAGTCGCAACTGTATCTACCAACCCTCGATTACAGCCAATTTATGTGGTCAAGGATAGTGGCCAGTCTGCTACCGTGTACTCTTCATTGTATGATAGGCTTACACAAATGTACTTCGCTAAATTGACCAGTGTAATTAGGAAATTATAGTCCCATAAGTATGATACGAAGGAGTAAAACAAAGGTTTCGCACTGATTGCGCTGGAGAAGTTAGCAGAACCTCATACGGTCAGCAGCAAAACTTTCGTGCTTACTTGCCGTTAGCTTCGCAACAAATAAATAAAATTAGCACGCATAGTAAACGCGATGTGTCATTGATTGGTTCGGTTGAACGCTTTAAATGTAGAGTGATATAAGTGATATTCCACGAAGTGTGTATATTTAGCTGCATTTGTATGCGTCGATAATGGTACTATGATGTGAGTGAACATTGGTTTGTTATTCAGTTCATGCGCGGGCGAGACATGATGCCGGGCATTGCCGGGCGGGGCTGGTCAGCAACGGCAGCGGTGGCGGCACTCCCATGTCTTAGATTCTCTTGATTCTTATCAGCCTGTAGAATACTACTAGATGAAAAAAATGGTTGTCTGTAAAGTCGGTTTACTGACGATAGTTGAACGTGACAACGAACGCAAAGGCCGATTGTGCTTCTTTGTCGCTCGTTCCGCGCGCTCGCTTGCACTTCATGGAACGCCTCAGAGCGAGGTAACGCCGCATGAGTCATGTTTTTTCGTGCGTGCAGTCGGCTCTATCGAATTATAAGACGTTGTCACGCCAAAAAATCTTTTAAAAATACTTTTAAACTTTGAATAGTAGTCGTCCATGCGGCAGATGACGTGAAGTTTATTTATGTTTTACTTCAATGATAAAGATTACTTTCGGAATTATGTGTTATATGGCATCATGATTAATAAACGAGTCATGCGAGTAAATTAGTTATAAATTAGTACTTATTACTACTAGTTTAAAATAATTGGTTATATGTGGTTAATAGCCGAACGTAGCAGAATGAGTCTCTCATATAATGTCTTCTTTATCCTTTCGAATGAGAACTTAGATACTTAACCTAGCTTCTACTTTAAGTACTTCAATTAATTACTTATTTCCATTGAACCTGGCCGCTTATATAATTAACATAAACACTGCGCTTCGTTATCTTTCTGTGATAATATGAACAATATTATCATTTAACTCAGAATACTTATAAGTTACATATAATCACACTAAGCTGGTAATAGAATAAACATATTTACCTTTTTATATATTTGTTTTCTTATTTCTATTTTAATATAGAGTTGTACGGCTAAACTACAAAATCACTAGCGCCGCCTAACGGGTTAAATAAGCAACACGTCTCACCATTATTATTAAAGTATAGATGTCTCTCTTTGGCCCCAATCCAGGAATAGGACAAGTACAGTTCAAGTGTACGTTATTTCCGCTACATAAGCCTGACTGTTCGTCGGCGCCACTGGTAATTCAGAGAGATACTTACATAAATGTACTTACTCATACTATAGTAGTTTTACACCCACCAACATGCATGAACGACGCGACGTAGTAAAATTCCATGATAAATGGTGCAAATTTTATATCAAAGCTTTTTATGTTTTTGAACTATACAGCTTATACTTACATGCGTTGGATAGTTTAATCTGTTGTCCACTTAAAGATACATAATTATAATTACTAAATAATATTCTGCATTAAACCTAAGATTCTAAAATGATTTTAGTTTCTCTGCGCGTATTATAAATATGCATGGCTTCTTAGCCATGCATATTTATAACACGAAACAGAAACAGCAGACAGAAAGGAGGTTAAGCCATCATCCCTAGCGACAAAGACAGCCTGTAGTTGATCGTTATTATTTTATGCTTGTAAAAAGGGCTTGCGTCAATGCGTGGGCGACTAGACGCCCTCCACGCCGCCGCCCGCCCTCGCTGCTGACAGGCGGTGAGACCGTAAAGCCTGCGTCAGAATATATAGCAATACTATATGTAACAGGTATATATACTTACTATGTTCTTCTGCGATCATGAGACTTAAAACCCACGCTTTTCCCCTTTTCTAAGATGAAAATGTTGACCTTTCAAAGAAAATACTTCATGAAATAACGACGGGGCATCTTGTAACCAAAGTAACTGGAGAATGAAATGATGAAATATTTGTGTTATTAGTGCATTGGAGTTGTAGGGTAGCGCTGTGTAGGGTAATTATACCAAATGTATTTTTTATCTTTGCCCTTTGTGGCCTAAAACCTGCACAATGGATGATCTCATCAATGCTAAAGATAAAGGGATAAATGTGGCAAATAAACTATGTTTGAAATTGTTGTGTTCAATTGACACGCAAGAAGAAGATCAAATGTACTAGAGTATGGAGACAGCTCTACATATTATAGGTACATATTTTACGATAGTAGAGAGTACATGTTATCCTATTAATAATCTGTCCGTATTGTCTGTTGTCGATGGGTGGGTTGATCTTATCGACCGATAGCCGTCGTCATGCGTCCTGATTCGAAATAATCCCGTCGCTTCAATATAACACCATCAATTCTAATAGTCCAGTCAAAATAGACATTCCAGTTTGCATTAATTCCCAACAAGCTGGATTTTTGTACAGGCCTTGAATACGTCTTTACAAATGATATGTCAAAAGTCCCCATCGATCCCGCTTGTGCGTTGTTTTTTATTTGAGGTTAAAGGTCATAAATTTGCATTTTTTGCGTATATCTCTGAAACAACGAAAGCTATCGAAAAGTGGTTAAGGCAAAGTTTGTACATCGTAAAATTGTCTACAAAAATATTTCAACACTTTTCTTCTACAAAGCATCGTTTTCGCGATAAAGTGACTTTAGACCGCAGGAAAGTCGTCGAAGATACTGCGTTTTTTTCATTTCAGCCGTTTTATCTGCTTCATTGCCACATAACAAACAGTATTTCTTGAAATTTACTGAAAGGGGTGATGGGTTCGATGGGTTAGTCCTCCTCCAAGGTAATGAATCGTCTTTCTGTTTCAAGAAATACTGTTCGTTCTATGGCAATGAAGCAGATAAAACGGCTGAAATGAAAAAAACGCAGCATTTTAGTGGATTTTCCTGCGGTCTAAAGTCACTATATCTCAAAAGCGATGCTTTGTAGAAGAAAAGTGTTGAGATATTTTTGTAGACAATTTTACGATCTACAAACTTTGTCGGAACTATTTTTCGATAGCTCTCGTTTATGACTTTTAAACGCAAATTTATGACTTTAACCTGGGTATTTGCGTTTTTCGCGTATATCTCTGAAACAACGAGAGCTATTGAAAAATGCTTCAGACAAAGTTTGTAGATCGTAAAATTGTCTACAAAAATATTTTAACACTTTTCTTCTACAAAGCATCGCTTTCGAGATATAGTGACTTTAGACCGCAGGAAAATCCACTAAAATGCTGCGTTTTTTTCATTTCAGCCGTTTTTTTTGCTTCATTGCCATAGAACGAACAGTATTTCTGACAACAAAAAGACGATTCATTACCTTGGAGGAGGACTAACCCATCGAACCCATCACCCCTTTCAGTAAATTTCAAGAAATACTGTTTGTTCTGTGGCAATGAAGCAGATAAAACGGCTGAAATGAAAAAAACGCAGCATCTTCGACGATTTTCCTGCGGTCTAAAGTCACTTTATCTCGAAAACGATGCTTTGTAGAAGAAAAGTGTTGAGGTATTTTTGTAGACAATTTTACGATGTACAAACTTTGCCTGAACCACTTTCCAATAGCTTTCGTTGTTTCAGAGATATACGCAAAAAATGCAAATTTATGACCTTTGACCTCGAATAAAAAACAACGCACAAGCGGGATCGATGGGGACTTTTGACATATCATTTGTAATGACATATTCAAGGCCTGCACAAAAATCCAGCTTGTTGGGAATTAATGCAAACTGAAGTCATAATTTTAGTCTATTTTGACTGGACTATAAATAAAATATAAAATATGCACACGATATCCGTGTGCATATTTTAAACATCACGCTCTAGTCCCAAACTAATCAAAGCTTGTAGGTATGTACTATGGGAATTAGATTACTAACACCTACTTACAAGTTACACTTCTTTTTTATTTTTTCTTACACTTTACATACATAGTCATACCGGGCCATCGGGGATATTTTTATCATGATCTTTCATCTCAATTTTTACTTTCCATCGATAAAGGTTTTCTGCATAATTAACTACTAAACAAATTCCGAAAAAATCTTTCTTAATAGGTTGGCAAGTAAGTAAAGTATACGTGTCGGTATAAATTTAATATAAAAAATAATTTTCTATAACTTTTAAAAATAACCTGTGTAGGTAATACATAAAGTACACCATAAAGTATGTATTACTAATTGGCATATCATGTACTGTACTTTGTAGAAACAAGATTATGTAAGTAATGGTAAAACAACACAATGGGGCATAAATCACTATTAATACTAATAGAAAAATAATATCCTAGAAAATTATGGTTGAAAAATTATATATGTACCTAGTTGTAGCACGACAACGTATTATGAGAATAACTTACCTTCCTTTGTAGTGAAGTGACTAGTGAGTAACTAGTTACGAAACGACACTACCGTTTTGTCACTAGACATGTGGCTTTTGTAAACAAAAGAGTTTCGTTTTCTTCTTTGACAGATAATGTGGCCGTTTTAAACGAAAATACATTTTATAGGTAATTAAAACAGTCAAGAAGGAAATTCAATGAAATAACATAACCGAAGGTAAACAAAGCTAATTAGCTAATCAAGAGTTATTTTATTTGTTATCGATGCAAACAAACAAACAATCAAATCTTACCTCTGTAATCTAAACTACTATGTTTAGATTTGAGCTGAATGTGAACTGTCAGTTTGCACATGATAATTTTATAAAGGTTACAGAGAATAGCATCTTTCGACATCAATATACTAACTCTGTCAATATACCAAAAAGTTGCCATAAAGGCCATAATATAGTGCCCCAGCGGGGTCATATTCGACTCTTAATCTTAATTTGAGACCTATAATTGTAACCAACATGATGCAATCAATCAATCTATCTATATCTGTCCGACAAAGTAAATAATAATATATAAATAAATAATGCTGGACAATCCACACAACATCATCTAGCCCCAAGCTAAGCAGAGCTTGTGTTATGGGTACTAGAAGACTGACATACTTAATACAATACATTATATAGATAGATATTATTTATTATACATATACAATACCCAGAACACCCGGAATAAGTATATGCAGATCATACAATCATTTATCCCAAGACGGGAATCGGTCGTCAAAGATGTCTTATTTGAGGCTAGTTTCCTACTTAGTAGCGGCTCTGATTTTTTTCCAACTGTCTTTGGCTAACAGATTTCGCATTGGTATGTAAATTAATTCTCGGAACGTCTCAGTCGGCGGCGCGACTCAGAGGAGTCCTTTTGCTGTAGGTATAACAAATACCTAGTCGACATTTGGGAATCCCAAAGATCACTGTTTCTGTATGGTATAACAGTATAACGGTTGCTAATCTATTTGAGTCTCAGAACACAATTCAAGACCTTTTTATAAGCTGTAAAAATAGTAGGATCTTAAAGGTTAGTATTTCGATTGGACTTTTTCATCATTTGAAAAAACTTAATTAGGGACCTACTTCTGAATGAATCTTTCAGCAAAACTTTATTCAGCTGGAATTAGAAAACTGAGTAAGATACCTATACGACATATAAACTTAGCGGAAATGACTAATTTATTCACAAACAAACTTACGACTATACTAAACTCACGGTCGGTTTCTGGAAACCCAAATCACGATTGATCCGAGTTTGACACATAGTAATTATTTGATTTTTTGATCGTTGTTCGAGAAACCGACTGTTAGTTCGAAAACGTCAAACTATCTAAAAAATAAACATAGTTCTGTCCTCAGAGGAGAGAACTAAGTTGCTCTAATTTGAGGGTTTGTCTCATTAACCAGCAGGCACTTAGGTATACTTACGTAGGTAGGTACCTAAATCTTTCTACCAAAACACGAGTAATCATTTTCAAAGGTGCTACCTTTTCCATTATTTTCATACGTTTATTTGCATTGTAAAGCTCTACAAAGAGTTTCTGTTAAGAAACCTTAAAAAAACCCTGGAGAACGCGACATAACTAACCTTCACAGTTTTGTTGTAAAAATATATACCTCGTTTGTTATATTTCCTGTAGATAGGTAGTGTAGGTATGCGTTTCGCAGAAAAGCAATTTTTACTTTATCGCAAATTATAATTGGTTTTGGATCGATGTATGCGCGTGCGTCAGAGTCGAGTTTGGTCAGTAGGTAGAGTTAGTTATGTTTTGTTTCAATTGCCCACGCAGCGATAGGAAAAATATAAAAATAATTATATGATTGACTTTATACCTTCCTAAGTAATAACCTAAAATTAAGCTTAGGTATATTGTATACTTATACTATTATTATTATATCAAATTTTGTAAATACTGTATAGTCGTAAGTTTGTTTGTAAATAAAGTTATGTAAAAATTAATTACAAACTGACTGTAAACTTACGAGTGTAAAGTCAATTTTGTTATTTTTTTTAATCTAATTTAAGTTTCGGAATTCAATTATTTACTCAATACCAAAGTTGTCATAAACTCAAACAGTCAAACACAATAAAATTTATTAAATAAAATCACAAGAATCACTTTGAATCATCTATAGATAATTCAACATCTCATTTGTTGTATAACGTTCAAATCTGATTACTAAATAAAGGATTATTAATTTTTTATTAACTCTCAGGTGTATCAATTAGCCGAACGCGCGTCCATTTTTAAAATGGTTTATCTATAGTTTATTGTGGCGCCAATAAGTAGGCGTATTGCATACCCGGTGATTACCTTGTAGGATTAATGACGTTGTTTATAGTTAGCGTAATGTTTGTACTTGTACCTAATGAGCGAGGGCCGAGGGCCGACATAGGGCACCGGGTGGACGTTCGGCCGTGACCCTGCCGCCTAGAGGCATTCGGTAGTAAAGGCATGGGAACTGAAGACTTGTTTGCCTGACTGAAGCTAGATTTTATCATGTAACTTACCTATAACATTTTTGTGTAGTCTTTCTAATTTGAAGCGAAGTACCAGACAAAAGAAGGCTTCTAGTATCTTCGTCCAGTGTTGTTTTAGTGCTGTGCTGATGAATAAGAGGTGCAATGATTTTAAAAAATATATATTTTTTTCGACTGTAAAAATAAGATTAATTAATAGTATCTTTCTACCATGGTAGAAAGTACATGGTATGAAGGTAGTGGACCCAAACATTTAGGCAGATGAAGTAAATATTTGCTACAAAATCGTTCAGTTCGTACATTGTGATAATTTTGAATTTGTTTTTTTTTCAATCGACTCAGTATGGAGGACGCGGGGTTTTCCGATTCTTTTTAGAATCGGTACCTACATTTTAACTATACCTACCTAAGTATTTTTTTATTTTTATTAGGTATGTTCGCTATTCCATCCTGTATTAGGTAGGTATTGCCAAAATGTTTTGTTGCTCGTTGGGGTTTTCATCAGTTTTTTTTACGTTCTGGTAAAATAATCTCTTTAAATGGTTTTATATACATATAAGGCCAAGTTGTAGTAAGTAGTAATAGTTTCCACTGTCAGAACTCCCTCGTCGGAGTTTCCTTTGAAACTTCAACATAACATGATGTATCGACAACAAATAGAAATTGAAAAATAAACGTACGTAAATGACCATTTTAGGCATCTTTGGCGAAGGTCTCGCCTATTTCATATTACATTCCAGGTTTTTTATACCTAAGTATATCTTTATAATATGTTAGCCATTGCACCTACCTTGTGATTAGTTTTTATGATGCATTTAAAACTGAGAAACCAATTCGAATCTTAGGAAGGTTAATTCTCAATCTGTTCAACAATGTTGCACAATATCTCGCTCGACATAACTAGGTCCAATTTTATAGTCTGTCTGTCATTTTCAATCAACTTGCATTGCTAGAGCATAGCGTTTCTAAGAACATGCCTGCGAAACTAATATTAGTGTATTCGGTACCTAGTTTATTTTGCTGTTTATAGATGTATAATATTTAGGGTCAACTTTCACGAGTCAACTAGAAGCTATGTACTAAGATGAAACTAGGTCGAAGCTTATTTTAGACGAAATGTATTATTTCTAGTGTTTAAAATAAGCTTTGACCTATAAATAAATTAATATGTCTGCATTTGACTCCAACCAAACCTCTGATCAGCTTTCGCATTTCATGAGAAATATCCAGTTCTCAATGCAAGGGTATACAAAACTCTTTATAAAGACTAGACGAGGTCGCCGACTAGACTTCGATTTACAGTACGACGCCTAAATATCACAGCTCATTAAATATGCATAGGTATAAGAATATGGTTCTGCAGTCTGGCGGCCTTCAAGGCTTGCTGGTTGCATTGATTTCAGTCCCAAAATAGCAACCTTTGGTTGACCTTCAAATATTACTAACGTGGGATTCACAATTCCGAGAGAATTGTCATTCTCTTCTCTTTCTTTCTCTTTAAATTCGTTAGACCGTTGTGTATGCGTGTTTGCGTCAAATTCAAATGCATCCTGAATTTTACTCGTATGTGGAGTCTTGACCAAAGCATGTCCTCAAATACAAACCTTGAGCTAATATTTCAATGGGTATATCAAGCGGTTTATCGAAACATTGATGACAATAGCGGCGCCCGTAAGTCCCAAATATTTCAGTTTCTTTTTGGTTATTCTATAACAGAGATAAGTATATCATCAACAATAACATTAGGTAGGTTAGCGATTTTGAGCGCTTCTGCAATATGATAAGGTAAAAAAAATATCCCTGACTTCGTAGTATTACTTCGTGGTAAATATCTTGAGGGAAATCCCCCGATAAAGCTGACTGAGTTTACAGGTAAGCAAAAAGCATTCTTGGAAATCGGATATCTATACAGTGATTGTATTTTCATGTCAATTAAAATAGATATATTTGTAGGGTACCTTATCTACATATTGTAAAAACCAGAGGCATGGTTACGCTGTAGGCTAAAATACCTATCTTCAACGGGAAATGTTGAAGAAAAAAAATAGACATTAAATGTAGATTTCTGGTACTAAATATTATAAATGTGTAAATATAAGTACGAATGGTATAAGGCCAGCTTTGTAGCCGCAATGTGACAACACCCATTGTTGATATAGTGTGAGTCAGACGACACTTTAGCGAATTATTCATTCATACATTGCCCCGACTGATTGTTGTAAAATTATTGTATGCACAGAAAATTCCAAGTTTTGCCGTTTCTTTGTTGTGTTTTGTATTTAGTAAAAAAATATGGTAAACAATATGCATCACATACTTAATAAATTTTAGCTCGGCGGTTTCAGCTGGTCGAAACAATTGATATACACAGACTAATATGTTTGTGATCTTTATTATTTTATCGCACTGTGTTGAAACTAAGCAAGCAAAAAACCCACAAACGTGTTTTACCTAAAGCCATTTTTATAATCAACATCTCTCCGCCTCATTAGTTCCACTTTATCATTTTGTTTGTTCTATGGTACGTGGAATAGCTCACGAAGGTTTTTAGATAGTTTCGCAATTTAGCTAAGTACCTACCTAATAAATATGCTTTCAAGGAGCTCTGCTGCAGGCACTGACACAGATCGCGAGTGCATCCACGCAGAACTCGTGAGGTTGCTGACAGCACCACATTTGAAAGGCAAATACGGTCACGACATGCTCACACGGATGTGACGATATCGAGTATCGGCGTGATGACTCTTGCAGCTCTTGCATCTATTTCACAGAACTTGCTGTGGTTATCTAGGCAACCTACTCGATAATTATACTAAGGGTAGTAACAATCGTAAAATTTTACTCGGTACGTTTCAAATCTGCATCTTTAAAACCGTATGCGTGATAATAGAATAGAAAAATTATGAAATAGAGAAAAAAAGTATTGTATTCAATACAAATATAAAATGTTTTATTGTGGTAAAATAATTGATCTATCAATAACAGTGATTGGATAGGTACCTCATTTAAGTAGGTCCTAGATTCGTGTAGTGGAACTGGCACCTAGAATCACCTAGTATGTAAGACGATTCTAAATGATCCTTGTGATTTTATTGAATAAAGAAATATTTGATTTGATTTGATTTTCAACAACTTCTACAATAAGTGTAACACACTCCGTTAAAAAATACTGTTTAAACGCTATTTAGTTTCAGTTCCTTTACGATTTTAACAAAGTGCCTCTGGTTGTTCCAGGTGTGTAGTGCGGTGGCGGGCGCGCTGGCGCCGGGCCATGCGCTGGTAGACGGCGCCATGGTGGGCGTGGGCGTCGTCGACGGCGGCGGGGCTGGCGGCCCCGGCCCTGCCGAGCCCTATCCGTCCTACGGGGAGTTCTACTCGGACCAGTACTATGTCCCCGACATGTGCACCCACCCTCAGCAGCATCCGCAGCATGCGCACGTCTGCACCTTGCCGCCGGAATACGGTGAGATGTCTACAATACTTTGAAATTAGGATTATGTTAGTCTATGCAGCGAATTGGTATACTTCAGATGCTCCATGGGTTCATTAGGCACTTCTGATGGAATGTGTGCTAATTGCAATCGAACCTAAAATACGTTAATTAAATTTTTACATACCTACATTTAGACGCGATTTTTTTTTACTTTGTATGACTTTGTTTGCGAAATAATCTAAGTTTGGTATGTAGTAACTCTCTGGGCACCTAAACCTCGAGCGGGAGTACCAGGAGAACGATAATGCAATTAGTCTGTTGTATTTCTCAAATTATCAAGCTATTGCCCAAACTTGGAATTCGAGCAAACCACAATCAATTAGTGGTTGTGGTAGAACGCTAACATAATCATAGAGGTATCTGGGAAAAATCTCTTTTACTCGAAACAAAGAACTCAAGGCTCTCGTGGGATTGTTGACTTGCGACGACGAAGTTGCTCAAGAGGCTGTGGTCGGTTGCATTGCGAGCTCGGTCCAACTTGGAGTGCGGTACATTTCCGCCGCGAACGGTTATGTCTATAAAAGCGGATGATTCCACAAAGTGAATTCTACGAATCACCAAAACACGTCCACAAACCGCAAAGGCAGCGGAACGGAACGGTCGGTGTCGATGTCAAAATAAGGCAAAACGTCGCTCCTTATGACACGATGATTCCATCCATATGCATGGTGGCGGCGCGGAGGGCGGCGGCGGCGCCGCTTTAAATTTTTTTTTTTTTTTTTTTTTTTTAATTGTAAGTTTTATTATTCACCAGCAAGAATATAATTAAAAACTTTGATCGTTTTTGAAAAATTGTACGACATGATTAGCTTTTCGGTAAAAAGCCAATTGTAAAACTCATCACACTGGTTAAAACAATGAATTATAAATAAAACTTAGGTATTAAATCAAGTTCAGCCTTATAAAAAAAAAGATCTTTTCCTTTTTTAATATATAATAATAAATAATCAAAAAATCTCTATAGCTACCTACGAGTCACTTTTTCAAACCGAATACTTAAAGCTCGTAAAAAAAAATAGGAGTTTAAGAGCGAATGAGCGAATGAGCTGGGGCTGACTATCACTGGCAAACCTGTTTGACCTAGTTATTTTTAATTCTTAAATACAGCTTAGAGTCACACACGACAGTACATCGTTTACTATTTATTTATACTTAAACGTTTATATTTTTTTAACGAACGGTCCAAAATCCTCTTGTCATCAAAACAATACGTGTACCTACCTATAGCCACCAACCAAATAATGAGGATAGTTGACTCAACATTGTTTTCATTTTCAGGCGGCATGCAGGTTGTGACGTCAACAACGATGATGCCGCAAATGATGCCACCAGTGATGGATGAGAACATGCGACATTACCTGGTTCACCAGCAGACGCATCCACACCCGCACCACGGCCCGCACCACCAGCCGCCGCACCACCAACCACCCCACCATCAACCGCCTCACCATCAACCGCCACATCATTATGTAAGTAATCAAACAGGCATCAACGGGCATTACGTTTTGTATGGCGTCAAGGTCATCTTTACAACTTTGTGTTTCTGACCACAAAATAGTGCGTAGATACTCTTCATATCACCTAACATGTTCGCGTTGCTTGATATTCATATTTCGTATTTATCTACTTTCCATTCCATTAGTAAAAAGGTACATGGAAAGTTGTTTACTACATATATTACTACATACACAACAGAATTGAGAAACTCATGAAGTAGATAACAATTTTGGTGTGGTTTTCGTAGTAGAACCAAAGGGTACTTGAGGAATAAACGTTCGACTCATACCCGCACTTCCCCACCAGGCAAAGTGTACTAGATAACATTAACATGACGTTTGTGACGCGTGGCAATTGACATTGTTTGTTGATTGACGGCTTAGGAAAAAGAAGAAGACTCCGGCCTTTCGCCATCACCAAGATGGCGGAAGGACGTTGTAAATAAAATACGAAAGAAAAAAAATAACAAAAATACCGTCCAACGTTGCCCATAAACTTAAAATACGAAAAAAAAGAAAAAAAATTAACAATTTACCGTCCAACGTTGCCCACAAACATAAACAAGCCTTGCAACGTGACATTGGCGAAATTGGCTAACCCCCAGACGCCATTAAATAAAAATTGAATTGAATTGAGAAGACTCCAGTTAATCGATTAACCTTCGTTTCGTTCGTTTTGTTTCGTAAATAAACAAAAGAAACATGATTGTTGCAAGATTTAACTAGTAAATATTGCGATTTGTGTTAAAATAAAACCTTAGTTCAAGTACATGATATATTATATATTGCAGTTGGTACCGTTAAATATAATTTCCACCAAAAAATCTTCAATTATAAGCCATCATTGGCTGTGGTATTCAATAAATCTTAGTCAGCAGTACTCGTATCGTAACATCGTAGCTACGTATATCTGCTATTTCAGTGTACAGAATATTCGAAACCTGTTTTTGTGAGCTAAACAATTTTTAATAAACCGACTATTTTCCGTAACCCATTTTGGCTGCGGTGGCTATAGTATGAGCTGTAATCTTATCGTTGCCACATTATAGTCGAAACTGACATTCCGACCGGTGTGCTTATCACAATCGAACAGTTGGCGCTTGTACGTGGCATTGACGTGTAGCTGGAATATTAAAACAACATCAAAATGAGTATTTCTGATCCAAATAAAGATATTCCATCGAAAAAAGAAACCGAAAAGGTCAGTTTACCTATAACAAAATCTAGTTTCAAAATCATCCCATTTAAATTTAATGTTATGATAACAGAATGGTATGTTTTTTTTCCAATATGTTGCATAAACCTCTGCGACGGAGCATTATGTCTGTTTCTAAACTTATTGTTTTATCTTCAGGCTGAATATTAATGCTTATTTACATTAGTTAAGTGTTAAAAAAATAGTGAATAATTTATTGTAATACTGTGTACATGAGATCTTACATTATAGGTACATACATAATTGTTTCAACAGTTCACCCATTAAATATTAACATGGATTACACCAATTACATAATTAATAAATATAATAGAAGAGCATTTAGTGCAGTTAGAACTGTTGAAACTACATTAGGCAAACTACAAAAGTTTTTAACAAAGTGTGGCTTATTTTCCAGGGACCAACAAATGGGGCTGGTGGTCCACAACACTTCTACGGCGGTGGCTACCCGCACTACCATGTACCCACCCAGCACCACATGCAACATTCCCCGCCTCCGCCTGTCTTTCCAAATGAACGCGCTCAGCGACAGTATGTCAAACTCAAGCAGAAATTGGAAAGGAAACAAAATAATAGAAATAATGGAATCGGTAAGCATATTCGAATTTATAAAACCGGTTTTTAATGTACTGTGTTATCAACATTTTGTTTGAAGTTGTTATAGGTAAGTAAATGCAACAAGATTTGCTGCGGAAAATGGTTTTTTCAATTGCAAAGTATAAATGAAAACTATTCAAAAAGAATACCTATTTGAAAGCAAGTTTTCCAAATCAATTTTTATAAGTTCAGTGCTATGCATTGCTGTCAAAAATGAAAATTTGTGTGATGATAAAGTGCTGCATTTGGTTATTTCTACGTAAATTTATGTTTATAAAAATACATTTATAGTATGTTTTCCACATTATTACAGAAATAAACTCCGGTGCGAGTACTCCATCTCTATCACCGCGCAAGGAGATGAATGGACGAGGCGGAGGCAGTGGGGGCGCTTCATCGGGTGCCTGGTCCGAGGGCGAAGGCTCCTCTGCGGGGGCTTCTCTACAGGGAGATGATGATACTGACACTCAGGCTGTGCTCGACATGTTGTCCACAACAAGGACTCCACAAGTTAGTATTAAAAACGAAAACCTCCAAACTCTAATACATTTACATATTTCTGAGATAGTTGCTTTTTATTTATTTACTTTAATTTTGGAAAGACTTATTTACCAAGAACAACTAGAATATCATGCAAGCTTTTTAAAAGTCTTCACAAATAGATACAGTATAGAATTACTAATGTAATATAAAGGAACAGAAAGAAAATATCCATAATAGAATTAATATGTAACAAAAGATTTCACATATAAACATAATGACAGCAACAAGTTTGTTAAAGTTTTCAAATACTTTTTTAAGAGTTCAATTGACTTCCATAAGTGATCCTTTTATTGCATGTTTACTTACAGGTTAGTGATATGACTCCAACAAGTGCCCTCGTGCAATGGAACTCCTCCCTTCCCGAGGGAGTGACAGTGCCCAACATCGAACTCACGTACGAACTGCTGCTCGGCGACCGCGGCCGGTACAAGGCGATCTATAGCGGCCCCTCCCTATCTTGCCGGTGAGTACTTTTTTGGAAAAGCATAATTTTTAAAAAAATTATAAATTGGTATTCGTATCGACTATCGACTAATACGTATGGTCCTCCTGTTTTGCCAAATTTATTCATTTCGATAATCTCAATGCGCAAGCTGTACTTTGAATGAATGACTTGACTTGCGTAACAGGGTTCGCGACCTGAGGCCCGGGTGCGAGTACTCGGTGTGCCTGCAGATCCGCGCGGGCGAGCTCACGGGCGCGGCCAGCGAGGCGGCCACCTTCCGCGCGCCGCCCGCGCCGCCCGACGCGCTGCCCGCGCCGCGCCTCGCCTCGCGCCTGCGCACCTCGCTCGTGCTGCGCTGGCCCTCCGCGCAGGACAACGGCGCGCGCGTCACGCACTACGTGCTCGAGATGGACGCGGGCGAGGGGTTCGCCGAGCTCGCGCGCCCGCGCACGCGCCAGCACACCGCCAACAACCTGCGCCCGCAGACGCGCTACGCCTTCCGCCTCGCCGCCGTCAACGAGTGCGGCCGCGCCGACTGGAGCGACGAGACCGTCGCCTGGACCGCCGGCTCGCCGCCGCCCGCGCCTGCGCCGCCGCGCCTCGCCGCCGCCGCGCCCGACGCGCTCGCGCTCGCCTGGGACGCGCGCCCCGACGAGGAGTACACGCTGCAGATGGAGGACGCGGCGCGCGGCCACGGCTTCCTGCCCGTGTACGCCGGCGCCGACGCCGAGCACCGCTGCGCCGGCCTGCACCGCGCCACCGACTACCGCTTCCGGCTGCGCGCCGAAACCGTCGACGGGCCCGGGCCCTGGTCCGCGGACGTCACCTACCGCACGGCGGCCGAGCGGCCCGGCGCGCCCGGCCGGCCGCAGCCCAAGGGCAAGGTGCACTCGCGCGCCTTCCGCCTGCGCTGGGAGCCGCCGCACGAGGACGGCGGCGCGCCGCTCGAGAGCTACACGCTCGAGCTGGACGCGGGCGAGGGCTTCCGCGCCGCCTACCGCGGGCCCGAGCGCGAGGCGCACTGCGACCGCCTGCAGCCCGGCGTGCCGTACCGCGCGCGCGTGCGCGCCACTACGCTCGCCGGCGACGGCGCTTGGTCCGCCGCCGAGACCGTCACCACCGAGCCGGCCGCGCCCGCCGCGCCGCCCGCGCCCGAGCCCGCCGCCGCGCCGCGCCCCACCGAGCTCGCCGTGCGGTGGCGCGCGCCCCCCGCCACCGGCGGCGCGCCGCTCACCGAGTACCGCGTCGAACTCGAGGACCTGTCGCCCGCCGCGCCCGCCGCCGTGCGGCTCGCGGCGCAGGGGCTGCGCACCGAGTGCCTCGTGCGCGACCTGACGCCCGGCCGCCGCTACCGCGTGTGGGTGACCGCCTGCAACGCGGTCGGCGCGAGCCCCGCGTCGCCGTCGCTCGAGTTCGAGACGCCGGCGGCGCCGCCCGACGCGCCGGCGCCGCCGCTCGCGACGCCGGACGGGCCGCGCGCCGCCGGCCTCGAGTGGACGCCGCCGCGCGACAACGGCGCACCCGTGCTCGACTACCGGCTCGAGATGAGCTCGTGCGACGCCTCGTTCGCGGAGGTGTACCGCGGCGCGGAGGCGCGCTGCGCGGTGCGCGACCTCACGCCCTTCTCGGCGTACCTGTTCCGCGTGTGCGCGTGCAACGCGGCGGGGCGCGGCGCGTGGTCCGGCGCGGGCGAGCTGGTGACGCCGCGCGCGCCGCCCGCCGCGCCCGGCGCGCTGCGCCACGAGGCGGGCGCCGACCGGCTGCGGCTCGCGTGGCGCGCGCCCGCCGCCCACGGCGCTGAAGTGCTGCGCTACAGCCTGCGCGTCGGCGACCTCGCGCTCGAGACGGACGGGCCCGAGCCCGAGCACACGGTGCACGATTTGGCGCCCGACACCGAGTACCGCGTGTGCGTCGCGGCGCTCAACGAGCTCGGGCTCGGCGACTGGTCGGAGGAGGTGAGCGCGCGCACGCGGCCGCCGCCGCCGGAGCCGCCGCGCCTGCGCGTGCTGGAGCCCGCGGCGCACAACCACCTGCGGCTCGAGTGGGACGCGAGCGGCGGCGAGGGCGCCACGTACTGCGTGGAAATGCGCGGCGGCGCGGCGCGCGAGTTCCGCGGCGTGTACCGCGGCTCGGCGCGCGGCTACCGCGCGAAGAAACTGCGCGAGGCCACCGAGTACTGGTTCCGCATCCGCGCGAGCGACGAGCGCGGCGGGCGCGGGGCGTGGTCGCCGGCGCTGGCGGCGCGCACGGCGGCGGCCCCGCCCCCCGCGCTGCGCCCGCCCGTGCTGTCGCAGGCGGTGCCGCGCCGCGCCGCCGTCTCGTGGGAGCCGCTCGAGGACGCGCACTACGTGCTGCAGTGCGCTCGTGCAAAGGACCCCGTCTTCAAGGAGGTAAGCTTTCGGATCATTTTGGTTACGTGGTCTTCACTCAAAATTAAGTAAATTGCAATCGGTCAATTGTACCGAAGTTCTCATCGTATTAATATACTTTTCGAGTTGAGTATTTTTTCGATATCTGAGTACAAAAGTCGTTTTTATCCTCTAATAATAATAGTAAAATGTAGGTCTGTAAAAACCCTTTCAATTGTATTATGTGGCAATCTTGAGGGATATTTTTTGTTGTTGCACAAAATGGCCATTCACCTTTATAATTTCATTTTTTTTCATTTGTTAAAAACTCGGAACGGAACCTCCTTGGTGTCCTTTTTTTCATTTGCTTTTTGCGCGCGCAATTTTCTTTTCGCATTCAGCCATTTCTTCGCTAGAGTAAGATCACTCCTTGAACTCTTGCATAACAAATATATATTATTTACCCATTCTGATTGATGTTTGATGTCGCTCCAGGTGTACAGCGGTCCGGAGTGCCAGTTCGAGTTGAGTGCGCTGGAGTGCGGCGCCGAGTACCTGGTGCGCGTGTGCTGCGTGCGCGGCGGCGCGGCGGGCGCGTGGTCGGGCGCGGCGCGGCTCGCGGTGCCGGCGGCGGGCGCGGCGGGCGCGGTGGGAGCCCGCGGCGAGGCGGCGGGCGCGGGCGCAGGCGCAGTGGCGCGCGGTCCCCGGCGCTCGGCGCGGCCGGCGCGCGCGCTGCAGCCGCGGCACCTGGCGCTGCTGGTGGCGGTCGCGTTCCTGCTGCTGGCGGTGCTGATGGCGGTGCTGCTGGAGCGCATCTTCGTGGAGCCGCAGCCCTGACGCGAGCTGGCGGAGGCGCGGCCGCGCGCCCTCGCCCGCGTCGTGTGAGCGCCGAGCGACTCGCTCCGTCGGAGACGCCCGAGGTCGCCCGAGGTCGCCCGAGGACGCCCGAGGCCGCCCGATGCGACGGGTCGGCTCGAGACCCGCGCCCGCTCTCGGGAGTGAGGCTCCGTTCTTATAAACCGTATTCTATGTAGGTAGAAGTGGAAGCTTTGCAATATGTGTTTCTTGTGTCTAAATTTTCACAAATTTCGTAATCTAGTCTCCGCTTGTAATTTGTTATTTCACCGTTTGGAGGAAACTGTGGTATATTTTATTTATACATTTATTGAAATATCGAGTAAAAATATTTGTTTTGGATGGTGATATCGAGTGTACTTCCAATATATTTTAGTGGTCTCCTAAACGTTTGTACCTATTTCGTACGTTTGATATTTTTATAAAATTGATCAGTCTGTTGCATGTTTTTATCTCTTTTATCAGATTTAATTGTAAGAGTTAGCAAACAAGGTGCTCTATTATAATTGTAAAGTTTTGTTGCGAGGGTCGAGGCTCCTCGTTCTCCAACGATCCAGTGTCAGCTGTGATGTGTATTCCTTATGCGAATGAGACTGATTTTACAACTAAAGCTTTGTTTCTAGAAATGATTCAACGGCCCAAGTTATGTGTTATGCTATTTACATTGCAGCTGAAACGATGTATCCGAAATAATGATTGTTGTACGTAAATAGCATAGACTCGGTTATCAGTGAATGCGGAATACGCTGCTATACTCCGTATGCTTTTATAATTATTATCGATGCGTCTATTTGTATTGTATATCGTCGGCAACTACTTTGCACTAATTTGTATCTAGACATGCATATTATCATGCGTATGAAACATGACTTTTTATTGATGACATTACGTAGCGTTAGAGTATTTGTTTATAAATTAGAGATTACGAATTTTAGAGATTGTTACCACCCGGTATAAAGGTAAAGAATTTTAATTATGAAATTCTTTTTAATTTATTCTCCCAAACTAAGAGTAGCTCCAATATTCGATATTTGTTACGTTCATTTTTAGCCAAATTTTATCTGGTTTCTAATATAATTTTAAACGAATTTCATTGTAGATAAGTGAAAATGAATTTAATTATTCTTTATTCAGTAATATTATTAGATTAATGTGTGTACGGGGTATTACTATTACATTTAAATATCGATGTTTCTTAGTATCAATTATTATTACTACATACAATTGAATGTTGTTTCGTGGAACTTAATTAATGTCATACATACATATAAATGGTAGTGAATAATGTTATATTTACGTAGGCCTTTTGCAGAGGATCTGCTTGTCCGTCGTCAGTATCACTAGATGTTAGTCCACTTTGCGAATGAGATTACGTGACGCACTAACATGCATTAACTGTATCGTAAATATATGATATTTACTCCTGTGATTAGCTTATTCATTTGTTTTGAATCATTTATTATCGTAATCATAAACATTCCTAGGGTAATTTATGTGTTATTTCCTTCGGTGTTACTAAGATATATATGGTAGGAGAATATTCACTTGTGCCTGTTTCCGCAAGGCATAAAGGTGAGCGCAGCTTACCGTCTTATATATTATGTACTATTTAATTTTTCGAAAATTTTATAATAATGTGCAATTAACAATTTAATTATTCTTTATCGCTTAATATAATATTTATTTTTTAGAAATTGTATCTTATAATATAGTGTCAATGAGGGAATCGATGTTCCTAAGATTTTACATGTTGTACAACACTTGAGGTTAGCTAAATTGTGTACTGCAGTCAAGCATTCCAAGTTAATTCCACTTGTAAATAGGCCTAATGAAATCTACTACTTTGTGAGTGTACATCTTGCTTTGAAATGTATATAATGTGGGGTTCACGAGCTTCTTGTGAGGGACATGTTTAGATACTGAACGTGTATGCCAATTCATTATAATATATTACACTGTGTTGACTAAACATTTTAGATTAATGAAATAATGTTTAATGGGGATAACATCTCATATTGTATTTGTGTTTGAATAAGTACGTATAACGAAATGTATATGTTTATAATATAATATTTGATGATGTTATTATGTATACAATTTATTAAACATGAATATATCAATAAAACTATATTTTGTGTATATTGAATGTTTAATTTTCTTTCTAAAAAAGATTACAAATCCACATTACAAACTAGTTCTAATCTAAGAAAACATAATTGTCAGTATTTTTCTTGTAATAAATTAAATCCTTATAAAATCTAGCTTACAATATTTATCTACTTACTCTATTGGCGAAATATTTGGTCTTAAAAAATAGACTAGAGAGCGTTTTGTACTATGAGTATTGATATGATGAAACATACCTTGCAAGTCTAATTATCAGGTCGGGGGAAAAAGTTGGCACGACTTGACATTTTCGCTGTAAACTTCAGAATAATTGGTTATATAAGTTTTCTCCCTTGTCGATATGTGATCGATGCACCCTTTGAATTTTTGAGGAAATATTTTTTTTGCCGTTTCACTTTCCTCCGATAGTCCACCTGAAAAGCAAACAGACAAACTGAATCGTTTATTTTGTAATTTAAAGACTTTCGGTCTATCTTATAAAAAGTTAGCGCAGACTTGATGTATTGATTACCATACGCAATGATGACATAAAGTCAACGCTAACTTTTTATAAGATAGACCGTTTAAATGTTCCTAGAACACTCACCGATGTATAATTTTAAATCGTCGTAATCTGAAGCAATATGCAAGCCTGGTTCTTCAACATAAGCTAGCACTTTATCAACTAGCAGACTTATATTATGCTTCTCTATTCTCAGAACTAAGGTGTGCCATTCTCCATCAGCCAAGAATCCAGCTGTTGGGACTAATCTCGACAGAACTCTGGAAGAGTCTGGTATCCTAACCGAGTTGCTAGATACTTTCAAGATAGAGTTGTTTCGATGGAAAGACCAAACAAGTCGAAGAAGTCCGTTTTCCAAACCAACTCCGATGTAGTCTGCGTCCTGTGAAAATAACGTACTTAGGTAACATTTTAATTACTTTATACCCTGTCATAATATTCTAAATTATTAAGACATTACACTTTTCTGTAGTAAACTTCTTCACGCAACTCTTCCATAATAGCCCTTTTATGACATTCATAGCATTCGTTTTAAATATTGGTGCTAGAATGGTACCTTGTGTGACGCCGTATAACAATGATGTATTATGTATTTTACCAAACCGGCCTATCCAATGCTGGCGCAAAATCAAATTAAATTGTGTGAACAGTTATATAAAATAAAATATAAAATATAATTCTTAAATGCTCAAGAGTTACCATATCGGCCCAAAGCAGCAATGCATCTTGCATAGCTGTAGTGAAGTTAAGCGCGATGTAAGAGGGAAATCCTGTAGTGGCTCGCTGTTCTCCCGCTAGACGCTCGATATCGCGCCGCTTTGAGAGAGATATGAGCGAGTTGCCTTCAAATTGCGGAATTGTTATGTTAATATCTGTAATTGAAAACAATAGTTTTGGCTTACGATGCAGATTAGCGAAAAATAAATGACGGGAGTACATAATTATTGTGATGACAGTCTTGGTTTATTCAGAAAGTCAAGATACCAAGGTTGTTTTTTTTTGTCATTAATGCGCATCTTTATTCTACTTCTAAAATAAAAAAACAGTCCATCTGATTCTATCTCCACCAACTTACGTTGCTCACAATTCGATCCAGCGTATCCAGTTGCGCAGACACAGCTACCCTCCCTGCATTGGCCCCGGGGGGATGAGCAAAGGGTAGGGGAGCAAGTGGCGTGACGTCGGCACCTGGCCCCCGCCCCCACCGCCCCCATGGCCCCTGTGTTGCACGAGCACCTGGCTTTGCCCCCCTCGATAGTACAAACACCCCCTCCGCAAGTCTCACCACCACACGCTGTTCCATCACAGTCGTTTACGTTTTGGCCCTCTGGAAAGTTTCAACTTTGTTTTTTCATGGTAACTTTGCTGTGTATAATTGCTAGTGAAAGTGGCTTTGGTAAATAATTGCGCACAGAATCACCACAGTGAAGCAATCTAATTTAGTTTTTTGTGAATGTTAAAGTCCTATATCTGTGAAATGATGCATCACCCATTAGGTACTATTACTTTCGTTATGTAGGTTCGTACCTTGAATGCTATGCTTTTCGAGGACAATCAGAATATTGTTGACGTGGAAGTTTCTGATGCAGCCGGTGTACGATTCAGGAGGTCCTGACATCGCGTCAAATGGAAGTAATGACAGGTCTTTGGCACCTCCTAGAATAAACGAAGAAGTAAAGGAATAAAATATGTTATTAAGGGCGTGAAGATAAGCTGATGATTGACAAGTCTCCAAAACTTACCCAGCAGTATAGAGGCGTTACTGCTAGTGTGTGGGTAAGCATGAGCAAGCATGGCTTCAGTGCTGAGTGCGGAGTCCACCCACACATACAACCGACTGCCGTACCGTCCTGCCTTCACACTGTGCCATTGAGACATGGATAGCACTACGCCGCTACGGACTAGTGACGTCACACCTGAAAGCCTATCTGAAAACCAGCAAAAAACAGTTGCAAACGTGACGTTACAGTTAAGAAAGTAAAGACTTAAAAATGTCTCTCAGGTTTTCACTCTAGCTGGATTCAATAGCATATAGTAAGGTGCTGAAAATGTAGAAATTGGTTTTCAAGAATACCTGTCCAACGGTATTCCAGCAATCCTCCCTGCATAGACAAAGCAGTGTAAAAGTGAGGGGTTTCAGCGAATATAACGAGACCTCGTTCCTTAGTGGGTTTTATTTCAGCTTCTAGAGATAAGCTCACACTTGAGACGGAACGAGAATGGAGTTGAATGTACGATCGGGTTCCGGTGAGTAGAACATCTGTTGGCAGTAGATCTGAAAACCGAAAATCCCAATAATGAGATGATAATGTAGATTAACACCTAAACAATGGGAAGAGGTGGAATGAGGAAGACAGCTCAGTCAGTGGTGTGTCTTCAACGTTTTGGTAAAGATCTAGTACTTAGCAGGTTCAGGAGTTGATGAAAGCAGAGCATTTTATGATGCAATGAGAGCAATGAATTATGATGTTAAAGAAATACTGAAATAACAAATGGAATTAATAGCAAGATAAGAAATAATTTTATCAGCATTAGAGCAAAAAAGTAATAATCCATTGGAAGGCTGTAAATTCCACCGGTTTCTTCTAGCATTACCTTGATCACAATTGACTCCAGTTTTTCCATAGGGGCAGTCGCATTGGGCATCAGAATCTATAGACATAACACACTCTCCTTGGCATTTGGAAACGCTGCGATCGCACGGATTTTGAGAGTGAGAGCAAGTTGGTCCGAACCATCCTTCGGTGCAGATGCATCTGTAAATACCACTTCTTATGTTTCATCTTCAAATTACATTATGTAAATATTATAAGGTTCATGATTTTTCTACAGTTGTCCTTTTTTCCTGTCCCGAGTAGAATTTACGATTTAAGATTTTTTTGGGTCAATGTTAGTCAGCAGCAATGCTTAGTATCGTCTAACGATAACTTTCAAGTCCTTCCTGATGTCTTAACATCTACCAGCATTAACTTTTTCAATTTACTTTATAATAAGCTGAAAAAGTTGATGCTCAAGAAGTTATACTGTCAATGCGCCTCTTGATTCTGTTTATATCACCCTAAATGCGTTGGCACGATCCAAAAACTTACCCGTACGTAGCTGGCGAATGAATACAAACTCCTCGCGGTGCTTTGCACGACCTGGCCGTGCACTGCTGCACCCCACATTGCCCCACTCCCCTCCCCCCTACTGCCCGTCCAGCCCCCACGGCCTGTCCCCCCACCTCCCAGAGACAGCCGCGCCAACCGCTGTGGAGAGGTAAATCGTGGGGAAGGTCGCGGAAACTCTCTGATGGGTGACCTCCTGCAAAACAAAACACGACGTTCTGTATGCTGGAGACTATGATCTACTATGTATCATTGGTTGTAGAGATAGATGACAGCCTATAAGTGACGTTTCATCGTATCAAGGTTACCACGGGATTATAAAAAAAAAGCACTGGAAACCTACATAAGTTGAAATATTGCTCAAGTTGTGCATAATTTAGATTCATTGTTCCTTGATTCCTTGGCAGTTCATATTTGACCTGTCATATTTGCGCCTGTTCAAATTACATTACGTACACAAAAAATAGGTGATACACCAATAACTTACCAATATAAAGGTAAGGCATAAGCGTCATCTTAGCATCGTTCCCCATAGAAGGTGCGTTTCCAGTGACATTGTGTCGTCCATCCACGTTCAATCCAGCTGTTCGGCCTCTGCGCCATACCCTGACGGAATGGCCACCTCTACGCGCGCTCAAAGCTCGTGACGTGAAAATGCGACGAGGACCTGTTAAATAAAAATCACCTTCAAAATTCACAGGAAACATAAATTACATAATAGCCTACGAAATGTACTTATGCCCTAATAACGGATTGGTCCGCTCCACAGTTGCCCGGAACAGACAAAGAAAGGCTTTTAATAATATGAATTATCTGTTCTTATGAGGTCGTGTGATGGGATGGGATGATGAAGTATACGAAAATGTGATACGTAATTGCTATGGAGTAACAACAAGGCGACGAGACTCACCGCTGCCCATATTCCAAGTCAGCATAATATATCCTTTCACAAAAGTCAGCGCCATATGCTGACTCCTTGTATCATGTCTTCCGTTCTGTCCCACAAATGCCAATAAAGCAATCTGGTCCATATCTGCTGTTTGGAAACGGAGCCGAAGGTCGAAACGATCAGAGTTGATGGCCGCTGGTGATAGTGGATACAAGAGGAAAGAAGATATGCCCGTGCTTATCGGGGATAAGGATGGACGTGTGATTTCAACATCTGAAAAAAGAGAGATCATATAGGAAAAAAAAAGATTGCATAAAAATAAATCAACACGCTACGAACTTTGAATAACACTATTGGCGCTGTCTGTCTCTATAGATTGGAGAAAGTAAGAATGATTTTACGTGTGAATAAAAAATGGTGTTGACACGATTACGATTAGGTAAACAATTTTTCTATTTTGTATACAAACAACATACTCGCGGCCTTCCTTTTATTAAATACTTCAAGAATCAAAGTTAAAACTGAACTGGGTAGGTAATGTAATTATAAACACAATAAAATAAATAAACTGCTTTATCAACAGTACCTAATTAGGAGTGGTATATATAATTATGTTGCATTAGGGAAGCTGAATCACTTACTGTATTCACAGTAGATGCCGTGTCTTCCGTAAGGACAAAGACATAAGAAACCACTACCAGGATGCCTTACACAGCTGCCTCCCGATTGACACGGGTTTTGTTCACACACTGAATAGTTGCAATGTACACCTGTCCATCTAGAACATTAATTTTGTCAGCAGAATTGTACAGGCAGTTCTCTGATATGTCTATCCGAAAGTTGATAATGTTGAACTTTGTTTAATTTAGTCGAATATTTAGTTACGGATGAGGACTAACAACAAGGAAATCTTTTGTATGTTAAATTACACAAAGTATGTCAATCCTGGTGAGGAGTATGTAGAATGTTTTTTTTTAATATGCTACAATTGTATCAAAATTTTCATACAAAAGATTTCAACGCACGCGCTACGATTTGTAATAAGACTACAATATATTTTTTGAACAATTATTTAATTTAATCATAGGTACTTTCACTTACCCGTTCGAACAAGAACACGTATAGTTTCCATCACTATCATTGCACGTCCCTCCGTTGAGACAAGGTCCAGAAAGACAAGCTAAAGACACACATTCTGCAACTTCCGCTGCCTCTACTGCGTCACCGAAAACTTCAAGTTTTTTACCATTTACCTGAAATTAAAGAATTATCCGACCAGTCCTTGGCAATTCAAAAGCCACCATATAAAAGTGCACCTGAATAAAGTCTACTCTACCATCAAACTTTTGATGCATCCAATAAACGGCTTAATCTCCGCATCCTTCAGATCCGGGGAATTTCCCAAATAAAGTGTAGTGTTATGGTCCAAAGCACTGATGTTAGCGATTTGTCCACCACTCATGGCTACTGTCTCGTTGAGATGAAGAGTCGCGTTGCAATGATGCTCGTTGGGGTACAAATCAAGCCTGAAACACCATGAGATAGCTCCGTTATATTATTCCTTCGAGCCGGAATCTACTATTTCAAACACTTACCTAGTTTCAACCTGCATTGGATATCCTTTATTGACAAACGTTTTGAGCTCACTTAAGAGCATAGTCTGATATCCGCACGAAAACTTAAACTTCAACAATCCTGAGCTCATATAAAGCTGCATATAAACTCCTGTCGCTATATCTACATGCATGATCTGTCCATCAGATAAAAGAGTTTTTGCATTGAAAGCAATGTCTATGGACGTGGTGTTCTGGAGTTTGTGCGCTATAAATGAATTTCCACCTAAAGCTGCCGAAGATATCGTGATCTTCTCTTCGCAAAACCTTCCTCCATAGTTGAAGACACAGTGACACTACGCAAAATAAAAAATATATTTAGAAACATGTTTAAAAGTCGCAGATCGGATAACATAGTTTTGAACTCACCCGAACACCAAGTGGAGAATTGACGCAAGTTCCATGATTGTTGCAAATAGAATCAGTGCACTCAGACTGAGCTGTTGTATATCCATGAGTCACTGTTTCAGTTGCTGTAGTAACTTCTATCGCTTCAGTAGTAGACAATGTTGGAGGGGTCACTAAATCCGTAGGATGTTCTGTCGGTGTGTCTGTAAACATTTTGTCAGTGGATTCACCACTTGTTGTAGTTGTAACTTCCGATATAACCTCGTTTATCGTTGTATCAACAGCAGTTATAGATTCTTCTGTTGAAGTTTTTGTTTCAGGCATTGAAGGTTCTTTCTCTGTTATGCTTTCAGTAGTAGAGTCTATTTCAGTTACTGGGGGATTAGTTGAATCAGAGATTTGAGTTGTAGTTTGTCCGTTATCCGAATCTATCGTTGCTTTACTGACAACTTCAGTAACCACTTCCTCTGTAGTCACTGTTGTAACTTCTGTTTTGATTTCAGTCGTCGTCATACTTTCAGTGTTTGCATCTGTAGTTGTCATAGTCTCTGCGGAAGTAGAAGTTTCTTCGACGGTTGAAGTCCTAGCAATTGTATCGTTTCCAAGAAGAGTGCTTGCAATAACATCTGTCGTGGTGTTCTCAAATAGTATGGTTGTAAATACAGATTGAGTTGGCCATGGGGTTGGAGCGATGTATTCACAGTCATGAGTGCCATCGTCTAAGATGAGACAGTCACAAAGAGGGCCAGTGAGTTTAGGTGGGCAGGAACATGTAAAGTTATCAACACCGTCGATGCAAGTTCCTCCGTTCATACATCTGTTGGTTTAAAATTTTTATTTAGTATTTGAAATAAGTAGTAAAAAAGCTGAATGTCCTGAGTGGACTTAGATCCTTTTTTTAATTAGTGTTGCACGACCTTGTAGCAACTCCAACTAACTTATGGTATGTTGACTAAATTCACAAGATATGGGTGTAAAACTAACTGTAAATATTTGATATACATATTTAAACTGTAAATATTTAATGCATTTCTCAACCCGATCTATGACTCTCTGCATTACCCATAAATATCGTCTATTGTAATTTAAATTTTATTTTTACACTATTTAATGTTTCTACTTTGTGTTTTTATATATTTTCTATGTATCTACTAGATATACTCTATATATCTTCTTATAGAAAGTTTATTTACCTGGGCCCAAGTAGGCACTCATCATACTGTAATTCGCATCTCTCGCCGTGGAAATCAGGTACGCAGTAGCATACCCTCACTCCATCTTCAACCACGCACAGAGCATCGTTTTTGCAAGCGTTCTCATCACAAAACTCTATCAAGACTTCGCAGCTTTTGCCGGTGAACCCTGGAATATTTTTATAAGTTCATATATTTTTATAATCTTTGAGATTTAATATTGTCGTAGGTATAGAGACATGATGAATTTTATCATATGTAATTTTTTTTAGAAAAACATCTACATAAGTAACATAGAGTAGACGATTATAGAGGACTATAGAGGGCTTTATAGATAGATAGATAGATAGATAACACTTTATTGCACAAACAGAAAATACAAAAAACATCTTAGAACTAACTTAAAAATAGTACAATGGGCGGCCTTATCGCTGATAGCGATTTCTTCCAGGCAACCATAGCATGAAAGATTTCGAGCGAAGTAGTAAAAGAAGGGGGAGGGTGCACAAACAACAATGTAAAAATGGATTTTATACGAAATAAAAAATACAATAAAAAATATATATTCAACCTAATTAAAAATAATTTATATACTAATACTTAGATAAAAATAAAATATACTAATACATACTCATTTAATTACAATGCTAAGGAAAATCAAAAAAGTTGCCATAGGAAAATGATACCTTTACATTATTTGAAATCTGGCTATTGTTGAGTAAAATCTTTACTGTAGAACTGTTTGAGTTTATTTTTGAAGATGTGAAGCGATGATGACTTTCTGATGTCCACCGGCAAAGCGTTCCACAGTCGAACAGCTTGCACTGTGAATGACTTGCCGTAAAAGGAGCTACAATGTACAGGCGTTTTAAGAGCTAGGTTGTCTGATGACCTTAGAGAAAAAGTGTTGGAAGTATGGAGAAATTCGAACCTTTCCTTAAGATAGTTGGGAGAGAGCGGATTGAATAGAACAGAAAAAAGTAGACAAAGAATATTCATATTACGACGAAGGCGAATGGGAAGCCACTTAAGCATAGAGCGATAAGGCGAAACGTGATCGTATTTCCGTAAACCAAAAATAAACCTTATGCAGAAGTTCTGCAAGCGCTCCAGCTTATCAAGCTGCTCCCCAGTCACATCTAAGTAACACGCATCAGCATAGTCAAGCACAGGAAGAAGAAGAGCTTGCGCTAGCATGGTTTTGGTGGCGATTGGCAAAAAATTTCTGAGCCTTCTCAAGGAACCAGCGGAGGCATACAGCTTTTGACAAGTAATCTGCATTTGAGCTTCCCAAGACAAGTAACGATCTATAGTAATCCCTAGACTTTTAACGGAATCACTGTATGGAATAACCACCCCATCAAATACAACCGAAGGAACAGTAGACCAGTCAAGATTACATAGTAATCTTGAGCTACCCACAATCATTGTTTGGGTTTTGACTGGGTTGATTTGTAAACCGTGCGCCTTGCTCCATTCAGTAATACGGTTTAGATTACAATTTGTTATTGCTACAGCAGCATCTAGATTACTAAGGGGGGCTTGTGTGTAGATTTGAAGGTCATCTGCATAGAGGTGATAGGAAGAAGTAAGTTTTCGGGAAATAGAATTTATGAATATAGCGAAAAGTAAAGGAGAAAGAACGCCGCCTTGAGGTACACCGGCTGACGTATCACACCAAGAAGAGAAAGCTTCCTCAAGGCGAACACGCTGCCGGCGCCCATGAAGATAATTAGAGAACCACTCAAACACCGCTGAAGATATATTAAGAGAGCTGAGAAGGGCGAGAAGAATGTCAAAGTCAACAGTGGTGAATGCGTTGCTAAAATCCAGCAGTGTCAGTACTGTAAGTTCTCTATTTTCCATGCCAAGGCGTATGTCGTCAGTAATCTTTACAAGGGCAGTGGCTGTACTATGACCTTTACGAAACCCGGACTGCATAGGATTCAGCAAATTGTTGGAAGAAAGGAAAGAGTTTAATTGGTTATGAACTAGACGTTCAAGGACTTTTGACATGAAAGGAAGAATGGATATTGGACGATATTCGGAAAAAGATTTAGGATTTGGTTTGATTTAGGTTTTAGGATTTGCTTTATGTAACAGGTGTCGATTTTTTTCTAAAACAATTTAATAAACTATCTCTGCCTTATATAACTTCGTATGCTGTTTTGTACTGTGAAATAAAGCAGACATTCTGAACCATTTTCTTTTCTATTTTACCCTTCGAGGTGAGAAAATAAAACAAAGTACGTATACTGCTTTTTGTTAACGAGTTCGAACGTGACAGAACTACCACCACCGTACTATTTAATTCTGCCGCTTAGCAGTGGTTTTAAGGGTTTTAGTGTCATTTATGATAATGTTTTCTTTTGCTTTATTTGTATTACATACTTTAAGATAGAAAAAAGTAGTTTAAGATATGTTTGTTACCAAAAGCGCAGGCGCACATGTAGTCAGCATGAACGTCAATACAAACGCCGCCATTTTGACAAGGATTGGATTCACATTCATCGATTTGATCATCGCATTTTGGACCGGCCCATCCTGCAAAAGTTTGATCGTATCAATGACTTGACTAAACTAAGTATAAGTATAGTACAAGCTCTGCTTAGTTTGGGACTAGAGCGTGATGTGTGAGATGTACGTGAAAATTTATTAATTATGACGATTAGTGATTAGTTACGTAAGGATTGTAAAGGACAATGGTTGTTCGTGGCTCTTCATGAAAAAAAACTCATGTTAGTTCTTCAATAACCCTGTAACGAATAAATTCAATAACCCGAAGTACAATTCGATCCTGTGTAGGTACATTACGTACAGCAGTTTTAAACAGTTTGTCAAAACGTCATACCTGGCAAGCATTTGCAGTAGAACTTGAACCCAGGCCCCTCAATACACTGCCCTCCATTGTAACACCTCACTTCTTCTGTATTATTGCAGACTGCAATATCAACTTCGCAATGTTCTCCAGAGAAACCAGGCACGCAAGAACAAACGTAGCCATTTGTCAAATCTATGCAAGTTCCGTTGTTGAGGCAGGGATTCGATTCGCATTCGTTGTAGTTTGTCTCGCAGTTATCTCCTGAAGACAAGATGTTTATTACTGGAGTGATTAGGAAAGCAATATGTATCAAGACAACATTTTGTAGTCTACGATTCTCGTAGACCCTCTACGCCGTAGTGATGGCGTAGAGGGACATAAAAAAAGCTACGGTTTCGTAATCATGTGTGTGTTATATCTAGTATCATATCAATCAGTGATAGTACTAACCATAATGACCGACATGATGTCAGATGGGTGATGAAAGCAAAATCGATCAACATAAACCCAAATTAAAACAAAATCGTGAGTTACTCATCAAAAATGGAATAAAATAATTCAGGTTAACAAACCTCATCAATCTAAAAGCTTTGTCTAATAACAATAACAAAAGTACATTATATACTTACTTAATATTTGAAACTGTCACGGTTGTGAACATAGTTTTCTTTGTAAACGTTTTTAACCATTTGTGAGTCTGATTATTTCCCGCTTTATAAACGTAAATATCCCGTTTACAAAGAGAATTACATTAGATAAAGATTGTTTATCTTACCAACAAATCCCTCAGCGCAAGAGCAGTTGTAAGAAGCGATGCCATCGAGACAGGATCCTCCGTTCTGGCACGGCGAGGACCAGCACTCATCCCAGTTAGTCTGGCATTGAACTCCCGTGTAGCCGTCCACGCAGTAGCATGAATAAAATGTGCTGTAACCAGATATTACTAAGGTTTCAAATAAACACTGTCACAGTTTGATAGAAGGTTCAGTTATATTCAGTTCAGTAGTAGGTATAATGAGTCATTATATTTTTAATGACTGATTTGATAAGTAAGTCGGATTTCTGTCTCATCCAAAGAGTCGTCACTTGTAACTAATAATAACTTTAGATTCGGTTTAAAAAAATACTAAGTACATTACATAAAAAAGGGTACAGAACCTGGGTTTTATACGGGATAAAACCCAGGTTCAGTTATTATATAAATAACACCTACTGTAGATAGGTAGTAAAATTTGTTAACAGTACTAGTATTGTTTTCGTAAAGCTAAAGTTTCAGCCGTCTCATAACTTAAAATTACTAACTTTAACTTAATTTAATTGAATTAAAATTTGACTAAAGAGAGGCCACGCTAAATTTCGTCTTAGAATAGGTAACTGGCACGACATCAAAACATCATAAAGATATTTAAAGAATCCATCGACTCTAGTGTAAGTATCTCCCCTAAAATGCCGAAACTTAACCTGTGGAGTTGACACAGTCGGTGACCCCATAAACTGTGGGATTGGTAGAGAAGTCACGCAAGAGCTTAGTTTACTTAGGGTGCTTCTTCGTGTGCCGAAATTGAGTCGCCTTTTGTTTTATTGGTTTTCGGTTCGGTAAAAACTTCAGAAACTGAGAGTCATTGAACATAACATATGCAAATCTGACAAAGACCACATTACCTATCATACACGTATAATTTAACACTCGTATGATATCTCTTAAAACTTGAACGATAATTAAGACAATACTTTTATTGTCTTACTGGACGATCGATATTGGAAATTAGTAGGGCTATGTTAACTAACTAATCTTGTTTGATTTTGTAGTGCAGCTCCGATAAGAGTTTCCGCGTACTTAAATTCTAATTTGCTTGATACATATTTTTTTTAACAAAAGCGCACAAAATATCTTTTAAGCAAATTAGAATTTATGCTGAGTTGACCTACCAAAAGGCACTGAGCATAATCAGTGCCTTATCAAGACCAAAAGATAAATAAATAAACTACTCAGGTAAATTGGACGCCTATAAAAATATATATTATTCAAAATACACCACCTGTACTCACCTATTTATATCATCGATGCAGATTCCATGATAGCAAGGGTTGCTTAAACAGGACACTCCAGCCGATACCACTCTGAACACAGCGAGTAGGCCCCAAGCCACTTGCAAAGCCACCTTGCTCCTCTCGCCGTTTAATATGTTAGCTTTCATTTTTATTATTCACTCATCATTACTTATTCTATAACGTGAAGTAACTAATATACAATTTATTTGATTAAATTATGACGATTGCAGTGTGTATTTAAATACAAAATGAGTAGTTCATCTATTCAAAAGGACTTTGTTTTTTAGTATATGGTTTAAATTATAGGTAGGTTACTAGAGCTTGAATATAGACAGGTCGATCTAACAAACATGAACATGGCTTGATAATTGACAAGATAGGGAGGTGATACATGATATGATTAACTGTATTTAAAAACCATACCTACTTACTGACAATAAGTGACAGTAATTACTTACTTACAATAAGATTAGGTAAACATGATACAACAACCAAATGTTTTAGCTATAAATACCTATGTAGATTAGTAACGATTGAAAGACAGGACTAGTCTGGTTATATTCACATTGGCTGTTAGCAATACATAGCAAGTTCAGCCGTTCGTCACCACTATAACACTAAACTGGGTCCGACTGAAGGTGTGGTTAACCTTACCGCCACAGGCCGTAGCTATGGCAACATACCACACAATAGGCTGCGTTGCCTTTACGCCTCACGAATTATTGACAAAATTCCGACACCATCCGTCTGATCGCCAAGCACCTGCCGTATGTACCTACATACCTATCTGCTATGAATAAATTATGTTTCTACTCGTAAAGTAGAGCAGCCATTCAATTTAGCTTAGGGTGTAAATGTGTATAGGTATAGTAAGTAGGTACACTAGGTACTTAGTAACACAGATGAAATGAATTGAAATTTATTAAGTTGTTAACTTACATTACAAATAGGTACATTGATATTATTAGGATGCGATTCTGTCGCCCCCTACTTTTTGGATATAATAATCCAATCATTAAAGCGAATACTTTTTTGTATGTTTCTTCACTAAGCCTTCTTTATGTAAGTATAGAAAAATAATACGATGAGAGATATATTTAAACCTCTTGAAACCTCATCTTAAGTTGGAAGGAATAATAAGAAGTAAAAAAAATTTAGGTAGTGTTAACTAGTTTTTTTGTAAGTGTAGGTATCTACACAACATGATACGTTTGCCATATAACATACCATAAATCTTTCAGGTTAATTAACTTGAGACTATTTCGTTCAGCCTACTTCTACGTTATATTTCCAATTAAATTAAATTACCTTTGAATGATAAAAGTCACGCATTTCATTTTACAGTCAACTACAGGCTGTTTTGCTATAAAAAATTTAAAATTCCCGCTTATTTGTGACGGCATAATTTTCAACCAATCGTAGTTGAGTTTATAAATGACAACCAATGGAATAAGTAATGCTTATGTCATCTGATCACAGCTGTATTTTGACCAATCAAAACATTCGAATATGTTCCGAAAGTTTCGTGAGTAGTAGACACCAAAAGTCACAATGTACACAAAAACGTGCTCACATTTGCTCTCTTTGCGTTGTAAATGATAATAATTAATTTATGTTTTGTATTGTAATGATTCCGATTGATAAATAATATTTCTAAACAGATTAAGTATTTGAACGAACTCGAAATTTCGCGCAGGGCTGCCAACTTTGCATTGTTTTTGCTTCGCTAATTACAATACAACATACAACAAAATAGTTTAAGTTTTCTGGTTTGCCATCTCGCTATTTTTATGGTTAATAAGTAAAAGAAAATAATATTTAGTTGAGTTGGCTGGAAGACGTAATGTAATAATTATAGATGCTTAATTTTCTTTGTCATAGTATTACCCTACTTGTTGCAAACTTTGTAGTAGTGATGCTGGCAGCATTGCTGAGGTGAAAGATAAGAGAGGGGAGGGGAGTAGAGAGAGGAGAAAAATAATTTGTGAAAGTGTGATTTGATTTGGTTTAGTTTAGTGAGTGAATTAGTAGTTCTTGTGGTTTTTGTATGGTCAATGAGTTAAATCCGCCACTTCCTTAAAACACACTTTGCCCAAGGCACAAGGAAATATCAGAGTGTGCAACGAAGGTGTTCATTAGTTAGGTATAATTGAATATTCTGCGAATAAATCGCTGTGCAAAAATGGATCCGGGTATCCTTTGTTTCCACCATTGTGAACACAAAGTGTTTTGTACCATAATTCCTGAAAAGTGTCCTGTTTGTCAGCAAAAACTGGATAGGTACGACTACAATCTGTTACCATTCAGGTAAGAATTCGTTTGAAAATGCTCTCTTCGCAGTAAATAATGAGATAGCAAGTGGGGTAGCTGAACAACCTTATTATTTGCAGGGTACCTTATCCTTTTGTGAAAGCGTCGCAGCACCCTCGAGCTATTGTGATGAAACCAACTCATGGAGACTTCCTCAAGTAAGTATTTACTATAGATAGACTGAGTAGGTTACTTAATACTAGCTACCTAAAATTGGTAGGTAACTAAAACTACCTACCGTGACTCATTTCTTTATCTTTATGATTAATCTCTTGCTTGTACTTATTCTGTTTCAGCGATTATTACAATTCCAAAGACTTGCACATAGGGGTGACTAACTCGCAAGGTTGTGTTATTGAGTTTAGTGAAGAAGGTATAAAAGGAGTGGATTTAGGTACTAAGAAATGGAACAATAGTAGTTCTAGCTCAGAGTGGGACCAATGTCTCTTATTGGAACAATTTGATGAGCTGTGGAATGAGCTTTGGGACGGCATACTTTTGAAGGTAACTTTCTAGCCGAACTGGTTTTTCAGGTTTTAATACTTATGTGAAACTAATGGTTGTATCTTGTCTCATCAGGTCAGTTCTAGTCCGCTTTGGGATGCAAGCCGCTACAATGAAGACAGACATAATTGCTTCACGTTTGTGCTTGCGTTCCTCCGAGCATTGGACTGTGGAGAACTGTCGGAAAAGGCTCAGGATCCGAAGCTGTTCTGCAAGCAGTATGTTGTACCGCGCACGTCAGCTGCAGGGAAGTACATTTCTCTATACAGACAGCTCAAACGGCAAAGCCACTTTATACAGAACCAATGTTAGCCTTCACAGTATCTCATAATTTATAACTATGTATTTATTTACTACTTATTCAGTATTAACTGTGATGTTTTGTATTTAGCTATAAGAACTTTAAAATTGAGTGCATTTAAGTTATACCAAATGATTTAGTTTGAAACTACATTAATTTCTCATACTTTATCTATATTTATGTATCTCTTCTGATAGATCTTCATATTTATTTTAGTGTTTAGGTGAATTACCAAATGATTTGAAATGTGTGTCAGAAGAATGTTTAGCCAGTACATTATCTACTGAAAAATCACCAAAATTGCCTTAAGATTGTACATATTAAAAACATTTGATACAATTGAACCTCATCTTGCCAATATAACACAGCAATTAACTAACATAAAATGAGTAAAATTATTTAACAATATAGAAAAAAATTAGAAGACCATCAAATTGTTAAACTATAATGTTCTCTCTCCTAGATCAAACTATGTACTTTAAAATAATTCTTTTTACATACACATACTTCACTTAATATCGCAAGGCTCAGATTGGCATGATCTAAAGAGATCTCTAGATAGTCTTTCGTAGTTCTTTTTAAAATCGAAAGCTATTTACCGATTCTAATCATAGATTTTTAAGAATGCACAAAATGGTCTGACTTTCGAAACTCTCCTCCATCGTCTTCCATTTATGGCTAAAACTTCAACACTTCGGCTGTTGACCGATTAGTTAAATTAACCAATCTCTAGATAATTTGCACAATAGTCATTTTGGTTACGTAACCTGTTGATAATCTTGCAATTTTATAATAAGTACCTATATTTTGTTTTAAATAAGATTTTCGGCTAACACTGTAAACGTAGATTTAAATACAGTTATCCTTCCTAATACGCATTTGAAAATGTTAGTATTCATGATGTTCTGACAATAATGTTATAAGTAATGCAATTTTCCGTGAAACCCCAAGTCTCGATTGACGCAATTTCCAATGAAATGTGTATCATACTTGTATGTAAATGTGAAACTTGCCTATAAAATGTACTGCCATTAGAAGTATTGAGCCTAAATAACGAAGTATTTTAATGAAAATAAGTATAAATATTTGAAACTCACGGTTTTGAACATAGTTTTCTTAAACGGGATATTTACCATGATTTGTGAGTTTGATTATTTCCCGATATTTCGGCACAGTTGCATGCGCCATGATGATGCAAGTTTGCGAAAATATCGGGAAATAATCAAACTCCCAAATCATGGTAAATATCCCGTTTATAAAGAAAACTAAAATAAAATTGTAACCATTTTGCTTAATTTTGATATTAAATTTGACTAAAGTCCTTGTTAGTATTATAGTGAAATTATGTTGGCAGAGGCACTAAATTTAGTTTTAATAAGTACTTGTTTATCTCAAAATTATTGTTTCGATGCGCAATCAGGGACTTGAAACCGTAGTTTAATAGGTAGTATTAAATAATGTATGTAAGTAGAATCTGTGCATTTGGAATTGCTTTTGTATCCAGTGGATTTGTATCTTGGGTTTTATAATGATATTTTTGAAGACTTCAAATTTAAACACAAACTCGAATATCTCGAATATCTCACATATCAATGAGGCAGCTTCGTTTTTTCGAAATGTATTTAAAGTCTTTGAAATTATTTTTATCTTATCTCTGATAGTGTAGTTTCAATAGTATAATAATACCTGTATATTCCGTTGTTGTATTTTTCTTAACTAAGCTAATTTGACAGTACTTAAATGAATGCTGCGTTTTATGTAAACATTTTAAACGTTGTCAAATTGGGTTACTTAAGAAGTATATACTACAGAATTATCACATTAAATATCATATTATCTACCTAACTGTAGCTATCATTTGCAGACGATTTATAGTTCAAATGAAATAACACAGTTTAAATAACAACTATTGTACTCAATATTCCAGTACCGGATTTGGATAGATTTACAACTAAAAGTTAAAATTTGTAAACTAGATCTCGGGAGAAAGTTTCTAGGTGCTATGTTTGAATAAATTATTTTACAAAATTACTAATTGATTTATTTTACAATCCTACCAATCATTTTTACTTCCTCCTATAATAGAATATTATTAATTGGTGAAAGTTAATTTGACTGAAACACGTAAGCTATTCTATTATATTAATATTATTAACTTTAGCTTTTTATATGTGTAGATAGGTACATATTAGCAAAGCTGCTATGTGTCGCAGAGATGACATATTTATAAAAATAAAACTAACTTTAAAAAAATAGGTAGATTTATTAGTAAATCAAATTGGAAATATCACATTCTAGCCATTTAAATATATTTTCACAGTCAGAAATAATCGTGTTTATTTCGACTTGTCTATAGGATATTAACAAACAGAAAAGGAAATCCTTTTCAAACATTTACTTGTTAAAGTCATGTACTCTTCAGTTTCACAACATCGCTCCAAATACCTAAATCTCGAAAATCTATAAAGTTAAATGGAAAAAATATCACGCTTATGTATAGAAAAATTTAGTTTGTGACTTTGACGGGAGCAGATTCAACTCCAACCCAGAAGACTGCGCCGTTGAGGGCCACGGTAGCTCTAAAACAAAAAAGTAAATTAAACAGGGTAATGAGGCTTTGATCATTGTCGGTCGATTTACACATTTTGACAGAATTTGCCACATTTTTGAGTGCTCATACATAACGTAGCGTTTTAATAGATTCTAGGAACACATATTTACAAAGACGGTTTTATTCGAAAATGAATTGATTTTAGGCTTTGTTAATAATTTCGATAATATGCTGGCTTTGACATGTTCTAATTTGAAGGGTGCTAGAGCAATTAAGATCATATGAGACAACATCTCAATGGGTATTTCCCTAATTTTAATTATCATGCTCAATAGGCATGCGCCTGTCAAGCTTTTTTGAACAAAGTTTATAGACATTTTTTAAAAATGAAAAACTTTAAAGTCTTTGAAAAATGTGGTTGCTATGATTTGTTGTGTTACTTTTCAGGATTTTAGAGATACTTTATACGACTTTATAATTCGAAAAGTTAGTGTAGTAGGATTCGCATCCGCGACCAACCCCTTGATACGGACACTTCGTACAATGTAGGTTGAATATGTAACACCCTGTACTTACACTTTTATTTAGGTTCTCAAAACTGGATGTAAGTAGGTACACTAGGAAACACATGTAAATAGTAAAGTGACAGGTACCTATGTATGGACTGTTAGGAGGTCCTAACAGAGACATTGCATTATTTATACTGTAGTACTTTAAGTTAGGAAGTGTAGGTAACTACTATGATTAATAAGTGCAGCACTGCAATACTGAGTTCTTTGTTATTGCACGAGTGATGAGATGAGAGAGACCACAATGCAACCGCATCTGTTGTATCTTCTGTCGTAACCACACGCTAAGCGAGTCTGCTGTGTCAACATCAGCTAGTCAGGTTGCACTTAACTGCATTTACACACTCGTAAGTACAGTGGAGAGTTCAGTGGCTAAAATGCACGGTTCAGTCATCATCCTGGACGCGATAAAAAACGCTTTTTATATATCCTACTTCCTATCCTACTTCTAAATGATTGGTGCGAAAATTAGAAGGATGGATGTTTATTATTCTTTCACGCAAAAACTACTGAAAGGATCTGTGTGAAATTAATAACAATAAATATTTATGCACATCAGTCACATCACGCTCTAGTCTCAAACTAAGCAAAGCTTATAGATATTAGATTACGATAACTAGAACTAGACATACATAGAATACATAGTTATACCCAGACACAGCACAAATAATTATGTTCATTACACAAACATTTGCTCTGGGTGGGTATCAAACCAACGACCCATGGAAGGCAGAGTTGTGACGCCTGTAAATTTGGAACATAGGCTTCTTTTATCCCGGTAGAATGTAAGGCTCCCGTGGGATAGATTTGTTTTCAAATTTCCACTCCATTTACTACTGAACTCTACCATTCTCTGTACTTAGAACTGTGTAAATCGGCTCTTAGACATATCAATAGTAGATATTACAAGGCCAGTGATAAGTTGATAATTATTTACTGTGCTAGTAGGTAAGTGACGGAAATCGTAAATTGCGTACCTACCTACTTAGTGGCATAGGATAATGACCTTATGAGATATTGTGTTGTCTTGAGAACATGATTGCTATTGTGCTAGCCTTGGCTGATTTTATTGTGTGGTTTGTTTAATTATATTAACTATATTTTTTTTGTTATCATAATAAAATAATAGTCAAATAAGTAATTATTATATTAAGTAAGTACCTATATAATGGAAGTGAAGCAAATGGAGGAAAGCTTGAGGCAAAAGTAACCTCTTAATATCAAATGATCATGTAGATAAGTATTTCTAAGTAAGCTACAAAAAGTGATCTTAGTAAAAACTGGATTTTTTTTTTTTTTATGCCATAGCTGGCAGACGAGCTTGCGGGCCACCTGATGGGAAGTGGTCACCGCCGCCCATGGACACCTGCAACACCAGAGGCGCTGTCGGTGCGCTGCCGGCCTTTTAAGTGAAGGTAAACCCCTCTCTTGAAGGCCCCCATGTCGAAGCTCCGAGGGAAAACCATGGGGGGAAACTACTTATCTCTACTTTTATCGAAAGAAAAAATGATTTATAAAAGTGCACCTAATAAATCTACAAAAACAGTAGAACCAAATATTCAAGGTTAAAGAGAAAATCACGACAAAGCTACACAAACTAAACAATAGTTGGTTTAGGGAGGTTATATCTAGGCAAACGCGTTACACCCACCGTAGGCCGCATCATCATTTAACATCAGATGTGATTGCGGCCAAGCGTTTGCCTATAATGCATAAAAAAAAAAAAAAGGGAATTGATACAGCAATATTCTCAAGTAAAATAAATTATAAGTAGTTTGACTAATCTGACTTCGACAATCGGTGGGACAGCGCGTTTAAATCTTTTATATCGAAAACAACTGACAAGATTATTAATATTATTATATAGTTCTAGATTTTTCATCTTATTATCTAATAGCTGATGCCCGCGACTTCGTCTTATTATCGTTCGATTTTGGATAATTACAATATATATATAAATTATAGATATAAATTATATGTGTTATTCTGATATATAAACTACATTAGGTATTGTAAAGTTTCATTAAAAACCATTTAGTACATAGTTTTTGCGTGAAAGAGTAACAAACATAGGTACATCCATCTAACTTCCGCATTTATAATATTAACGGCCGGTTTCTGGAAACCCAAATCACGATTGATCCGAGTTTGACACATAGTAATTGTTTGATTTTTTCGTTGATCATCGTTCGAGAAACCGGCCGTAATAGGACTTACCTGTGGAACTGAAAATGTTATATTGTCAAATGTTAATAGGTATAAATATATTATGATATGTTACCTGAACTTGATTTCGTCGTTGAATCCAGCTGGAGGAGTCCAGGTGTAGGATACAGTCTGCTTGTCGTATTGAGAGTCATGCTTCTTATGGGTAATGGCGTTCTGGAACGATATAGAAAAAACGCTATATTATATACCCGGGAAATTTATGTATTTATGAAATAGTTTTTTTTAATAATAGACATGGTAAATATCACAAATAACTTTAGTAAAGTTGGACGTGTGAAGTTAATTTGTAATAAAATAATATTTTAGTAAAAACGTTATTATGCACTAAATACTACATAATATAAGCAAATCATCAATTTTTGCCAGCACACATTATTCTTGGCGGGGGTCGAACCCATGATCACAGCACGGAAGGGTAACTAATGAGCAGTCCCTGTCACATTTGAATATCATTACACAAAATAACAAATGACTGCGCTTCGTATCTCAAAAAAAAATACATAAAAGTTCAATAAAAGGTTCAATAATACTACTGTTGACAACTGAGGTTGACAATGACTAGGTACCTACGTCTTGACTATGTCTTGTACTATTACATTTTATTTATTAATTATATTCATATTTATATTTTAGCAGTTTTAAAACTGAAATGGCTCGAGCGTGTCGAAGGCTGTCAAATTGTTACTGACTGATACAGACGTAATAATATTACTATACCGGCTAGTTTTAAGGTCAAAGATAATATTGCTATGATTTGAGGTATGTAAATACCCATGGTCTTTAAAAATAATTATATGCGCGAATATTCATAAATAACTAGGTATACCTACTTACCACTTTTGAAGTATCTATTTCACAAAATTTACCTGTAGATTGTATAATTGTAAAAATATTGTAGGTAGGTACCTAATGGAAAAAATTGGAATTCTTCTTCTTCTTGCGTGTCAATGGCTAACAAACAACCCTACCTAGTTCGAGTAGAATTTCGTCACTTTAATTTAATTTAAATTATGTTTGGAATTAGTTACTATCGAATATAAATCTATCAAAATAAACCAATATTTTGTGTGATCTAATTTTCATCGATTCTAATCTATTTATCATGTTTCTGCCAAATAATTCTATTTATTTAAATATGTACAGGAAGGATATAATGACCTGTCGCGTGAATAGTATGTATACGTAATAGTAACATAGGGAATTCGGTCAAGGTGTTTAGTAACTGTCGATTGTATGGAGTTGTAACCTTACGTATGAGATCTTTGCACTATCATGGTAGGGCAGGCTACACTGTTTGTCGGAAAACATTTATTATGTCCGACACTAGACACATGAAGTGTAGGAATACATTTATCATGTCCGACACTAGACACATAAGTGTAGAATCAAACTCCATGGTTAGTTTTTAAATGAGGAAAATTCGGTGTTGCACGTGCTTATGTAGGTAAATGGTTTTATTGTTATAGTTAACAATGGATTCGACTACTTTTTTTCTTCTAAGACGATAAACCAATGAGAAAAAATAGCTTAAGTAGCAATCTTGTATTGCAAATATGTACCTACTTACCTATTTCCTGTATTTCAGTTACACAAAGAGTATAATAGAATAAGTTTATTGACAAAAAAACTCAAACAAAGGCAATAAAAGTAGTTATCTACATAAAAAATCGTACTTCTAATGGTGATGAAGCCTACTCGTATTTAAGTATCATTTTTATTAACAAAATGTAAAATAAACATTGCGTCACGATCGCGGAGCATGGCCTATTACTTAAATGGTTTCAGAGACACACTCAGAGATATTTCACACATCACGCTCTAGTCTCAAACAGCAAATTTTTATTATGGGAACAAGATGATTATTGATAGAATACATAGTAATACCCAAACATAGACCAAACAAAAGCTCATTCCACAAAAGTTTGTTTTCTGTGGGGATCGAACCTACAACCCACAGCTTAGAAGGCAAAGCTACGACCAACCAACGGCGGATCCAGGGGGGGTCATGGGGGTCATGGCCCCCCCCTGCGCTGGTTCCAGGACTTAGGTGGACCACTAATTGAACATAATTATTTTATTTATATAAGTTCTTGACTTGACCACGACTATGTGACCCTCCCCTGGCGCCATAGCTTGATCGTGACCCCCCCTGGCGCCCTTGATACCAACCTATAAAAAACCTAAACCTAAAAGTCTGTATAGGTACTTATTATACTTACGCCTGGTTGACCGCAGTTGATGAGTTGAGCGAACTTCTCGTCGGGTTTGAGAGTGAATGTGCCTACAGGCTTGTCCCCTTGCCGCGCCTGGAGAAGGAGTCCACGGATCGTATCGCTGGCTGACTTGCCGCTGATTGTTACCTCCATGGGCGAACCTGCTTTCACCACCTGTCAATAAAAATAATTTATTATTTATCTATGTAATGTATTGTATTAAGTTTGTCAGTCTTCTAGTACCCATAACACAAGCTCTGCTTAGCTTGGGGCTAGATGATGTTGTGTGGATTTTCCAGCATTACTTATTTAATTACAGATTTACAGCATGACTTACTTATGACTGGGTATTGTTAATAACCGAAATTTGAATAGTTACTTATTACTAGTCGAAAATGTTTTGTACAAATAGTTATATAATAATTACTTATTTCACAATATGGGGTTACTTTTTAAAGTTTACCTATTAGTTTGAACTAAGTATTTTATCAAGCTTAGGTCATTTTTGTCACCAACTAAAGCTTGAGTGAGTTGCAGTTTTGTACCTTGGTGCTAGTGGTGACAGAGTAGGGAGGCGGTGATTTCTGGGGAGAGACGGGATGCCTCGGAATCATGTCTTGGCAGGCGGATTCAGGGGCGCCTGAGGAGTACCCTTCAGCGTATGCGATCACCGCCACGGCGAATACCAATACTTTAAACATCTTGCTTTCTGTAACTAAGTAAAACAATCTTGATGGTATGATGTAAATCTGTTGAATCTGTCTTTGTGCTGAAAAAGAATTAGATAACCTCGTTTTTCTAGCGATTACCTACTTAATTTGCATATTATATTAATTCACACGCCCGAGAAAAACCTACGGAAAAAGCAACGGAATTAATTAAGATAATTTTATTGTTTGACTGGAGTTCTATAACGTTACTAAGCATATACTTAACAAAGCCGTTGTTTCATAATACTTATAAAAATTAAAAATCATTATTATTTTCATGGCATTTTGCAGAGGTATTTTCTATGACAAGAGCAAATATTTATTTTAAAAACCATTTTAAATCACTTTTTTGATTCCATTATGTTGCAAAGTAGAATGCACAGTATTTGAGAGGCACCCAAAAGCAGGTCAGGGTCCACTGTTCTTCAGGTATTAAAGCTCGACTGGTTTTCCAGTGGACAGAATGGCGTAACTCTAAACGATTGCAAAAATATGTAAAATAAACAAAACCAAAACAACACATGAATTTGATGAATAATCTATCATAATTTAATGGTTGGCCATGATCTTTCTAATAAATGCATAGTAATATTTACAAAGTCGAGCCGACGACCGTTGACCTACGCCGACGACGAGAAAGGACGGCGTTCATTCAAAACTATTCAGTGTTGAAACTGCAGTTCAACTATGACATTATAGAAACACGATAAGTTATTGTGGCACTGAATACTCAAAGTACCTACTTATAGCCTATAAGAAATAGGTGATACAAATCAGAATTTTCTGAGAAACGTGATAATATTCCGTTTCGTGTAGAACTGAATTAGCAAAAAGTAAAAATATATCTCAAACGTTATTTAATTCTACTTAGTTAATATTTTTCAATGTCAGTCCACCATTGAGAAATTTTATTTTAATTGTATTTTTAGATGTTTATTGATGTTTTCTTTAGTGGGAAAAGACCCAGGATTTAAATTAGGTAATTATCGAAAAGTTGACAATATTTTTTATTTATGACAGATAGGACGAACAAGTAGAAATGACGAAGCGGATGCTAGTTAGTATACATTATACATAAGTACTTAATAAATAATACTCATAAAAAACAATTAACGTTTAAAATAAACAAATGCCATTAATAATATTTTGAGTAGGTATGCATATTAAAAACACACAGAAATTAAAAAAAAAACAAAATATTTAAAACGTAATAAACCACTCATAATATTTGCCTAGAATAATTGCAGTTTACGTTAAATTGGTGATTTACATAATTCGACTGATTTATTTATCTAGAATGAATATAGCCTACCTTTGGAACAAATGAAACACGACTGGTCTACTACTAAGTGCACGCGGTAACAGATTGAAACGACAACCCCACTTATTGACATCTTTATATGAACGTGATGCCGATGGAAGGGCGGAAGGCCGAATGACTATTTGAAAAACTTGAGGTTAGTTAGTAAGTATTCGATATTATATTAAATATTTTGAGTAAATTTGGCATTGTCATGTAAGTGAAGCAAAAATACTTAACCATTTATGTATTAGAATATTTGTTTTGTTCTTCAGTCACCATTCGTACAACTTGATAGACAGGCGTCACAACTCCGTTGGTAGTAGCTCTGCCTTCCGTGCTGTGGGTCATGGGTTCGATTCCCACCCAGAGTAAATGTTTGTGTGATGAACATAAATAAATATTTGTTTTGTGTTTTGGTGTTACTATATATTCTATGTATGTAATTATGTATGTATTAACAAAAAAAAATACTTCTTTATATGTTCTATGAGCAGTCTAGCATGAATATAATATAGGTACTTAGTCAAACCCAAGTGTCGGTAGTCGGAGCCTGCTTTTAATATAGGCTCTAATTAATTAAAGAAAAGACAATCTTTAACTTCTTGAATAGTAACCGGACCATATCAGCTTTTACGTGTACAATGCACTACCTATTTTATAAAGAAACCTTAGTTTACAATACTAATTACTTATTTGACGACCGATGTGGCGCGGTGGGCGATGGTCCGCCTGCGACGCAGAAGGTTGCGGGTTCGATTCCCGCCTTGGGATAAATGTTTGTATGTTCTGCAAATATTTATTCTGGGTGTTCTGGGTATTATATGTATAATAAAAAATATCTATCTATGTAATATATTGTATTAAGTATGTCAGTCTTCTAGTACCCATAACACAAGCTCTGCTTAGCTTGGGGCTAGATGATGTTGTGTGGATTGTCCAGCATTATTTATTTATTTATTTTATTTTTTCAAACTTGACCTGTGCATTTCTTTGTCAAACCGCCCTTCTCAAAATATAAACCTATTTAGGTTATACAGGCTTGTTTTTTGAGAAGGACGGTGATGGCCAAGTCTGAAACCACGAAAGCACGAGAGTTAGATCAATGCGGTGAAAATAACCATGCCCTTGATTTATTAAAAAAACAATAACTACTCGAATGATTTGAAATAAAATAAGACTGTATTGTGTTGAATCATTTTTATAAAAAAACGTATTATGTAAAAATTCAAGAAATCACCACCCTGTAGGTAAGTGTATAAAAAAGTTCAGAATCATGCTCGATATCTAACTAAAGATCCATTAACATGTTTGTTTGATTCTTTTTTATTTTTTTTATTTGCGAAACAGTATCACACCAAGTAGGTACACTTACAAAACAAAATAAGCGAGACAGGTAATAAAGGTAGGTACATAGTAAGCTGGTAAGTGTTTGTTTTGAATTAGTTTTTCTTTCATTTGTAAGACACACTACTTGACTTTTTCTTAGAAGATAGCCGTGCGGTTTGTGGGTTACTCCAGGCAGGAAAATAAAGTTTGTTTTATGGAAAAAACCGAATAAGTTTTTCCTACACCTACTTATACCTACAAGCGTAGAAGAAAAATAGTCAATAGGTATTTAGGTGTACTGATGCCTACTAACTTATGAAAGATAATTATTATCTACCTAATTGTTTATACCTATATGAAAAAAAGTGTACAAGTTTTTGCTACGCTGCACCAAAATTAGTAGGTACAAAAGATTTCAACGCGTTCGCTTAGAAGTTCGCAGAAAACATAGTTTTGAATTCCCCATTGTCCCTGGTCTTATCAAAACACATTTTCAAGTTACCGCTGTACATCAGGTAGTAAGTAGGTAAGTATATTATTTATTTTATCAAAAAAATAAAATTACTCAGATTACGATAAAATAGATCTGCGTTTAAAGCCTTGCTTTTAATAAGTGGGCCATTACTTGATTTTAATAACAATAATATCTAGTAAGTTCTACTTTACCTAGTGTAAAGAGTAGATACTAGGTACCTAGTATTAGTAATTATGAAACGAACAACGCAATTGTGGTAATTCCCCAAAGTAGGTACTGGAATTCAGGAAAACGAACTAGCCGCATGATCATTTTGAGCTCGGTATTCAGATGACACAAATGTTTTAAGTAAGATGCGGGTACCTAAAAACCTATCACTAAGTACCTAGAAATACCTAAGTACTTGCAGCATTTGAAGTTAATCATAATATTTTTTGGGTATAGTATTGTCTATTTTCGTTAATTATATTACTTAGTCCTTATGTTCAGTCATTGCTATCAGATAAAGTTTTAAAAGTTACGAGCTTTAATCATCAGTCATATTTTTTCTTGATATATTGACTGAGTTGACTGTACTGAAATAGGGATCAAATTCACTACTGGTCCGAAATAGGTAGGCAAAATCAGCATACATAAGTTTTATTATGTTTTTGTGATAGACGTCATGTTAGATGTCGCCTGCGCTACGATATCTTAAATCTTAAATTACTTAAATAACTTTCTCCTTAGTGGTATTTATTTATTAAGGTAAGTACAATTTTTATAAATAGGAAAATATTACACACATTGTACAAACTAAGCATAAGCACTGTTATAGGCAGCGGTAGGTAACCGCTTAGCATCAGGCGGGCTCATTTCATTTCTTCTCATTTGATTAAATTATAATAGGTAACTTGAGCTTTGCTGGAATTAAATGATAGGTAGCCTCTCGACTGCAACCAAACGCTGCGTATGTTTAATAATTTTTTGAATGACCAATCGCTTTTCTCAAGAAATCGAATCAAGAGGTACCTAAATAAATAATGATGTCCACCTTTTGATCATAGAAAAGACACATTCATTCATTTCTCCCGCTACAATGCTTGGCCATACTCATTCACTCATCTCAACTCAACTAGTAGAAGAATCTAGTTCTCTATGGTTTACCATTGTCAAAAATTAAACCAATGATGCCACCTAGGCCCTGGCATACAGCTTGGTTTAGGTGATTCTAGGTATATTTTCGAAGCCAAACCTAGAATCACTTAAAACAATGTTGTGGTATATCTCTTGGATTCATTCATTGGTAACCTATATTCAAACATAGGCCCTAAAACCTATATTTAATATACTTTCCTGTATAAGTAGTTAGTAATCAGTTTAGTTTAGCGGTTGGTAATTCCATTTTATTCACTTCAAGATCACTGTAATTTTTATTTTCAGTTTTGTGAGAGCCCTTTATTCTTCTGTATAGGTTTTACAGGCGAATTTTTGCGTAGATAATGGCAACAAAACTGACATTTGGGCTTGTTAGCTTGATGGCAAAAACAAAAGAAACTCTTTGGTTGTCTTTGAACGAGTGGAGTTTTCTTACTTCATTCAATATTTAATTTCATTCAGTAATATTTTCGGTGTGGTAGTCGAATTATATCTTAATTTGTGTATAATTTACGAGAATAGGCGGGAAGCCGTGATCTCCTGCTAAGATGAGTGTGGAAGAAGATGTGATGAAAATACAAAAAAAACTAACTAAAATGACTTCGGATGACGGAACGGTAAGCAATAAATATACACCAGTCTCGTGTAATTCACAAAATCGTCTCCCAATCATTTGTGATTGAAAATGCTAGTTGCAGAAGCTAGGGAGCCCTAATTAATGTATCAGCATCTTTCTTCGTCTTATAGATATTGGTCCGTTTTTGAGCACTCACCAATTGTTATCTTTCCAGGGCCAAGAAGAGGCATTGGAACTGCTCAAAGCCCTGCAAACAATGGCTATAAACCTAGAAGTTCTTACTAAAACAAGAATAGGTATGACAGTGAATGCTTTACGCAAGTCTAGCAAGGATGAGGAAGTGAATTCTCTGTGCAAAACTCTCATCAAGAATTGGAAAAAGTTTTTGTCAACTCCTTCTAAAGACAATGGAAGTTCTTCAAAATCGAAAAAAGACAAGAAAGATGACAAAGAAAAGGACAAAAAGTTACCAGCTTCTTTCCCACCCCAGTCAAACACCACTGATGCTGTACGCTTGAAATGCCGTGAGCTCCTTACTCAAGCACTTAAAACTGATGTGGAATCATGCGCTAACTCATGTGCATCCCCAGAAGAGTTGGCTGAAGAACTCGAAGAATGCATTTATGCTGAATTTAGGAACACTGATATGAGATACAAGAACCGAGTTAGATCAAGAGTTGCAAATCTGAAAGACCCTAAAAATCCAACATTACGAACAAACTACTTGAATGGCGTGATTACCGCATCACGCCTTGCTAAAATGGCACCTGAAGAAATGGCCAGTGATGAAATGAAAAAACTACGTGAGAAATTCATCAAGGAGGCCATTGATGATGCTCAGCTCGCTACTGTCCAAGGAACCAAAACAGATATGCTCAAGTGCGGCAAATGTAAACAGAAGAACTGCACTTACAACCAGCTGCAGACCAGAAGTTCTGATGAACCTATGACCACATTTGTGCTCTGCAACGAGTGCGGCAATCGCTGGAAGTTTTGCTAACCTGCTTTTATTTAAGAACCATCACTAGATATATTTACCTTTAGTGGTATGATACTACAGTATCATTATTGCATTTGAAAATGAAGTTTGTCTCAAGCTATTTTAACTGCTTATCTTACTACTTATCATTGGTTGTTTTTAAACATGTTTGTAGTTAAGGGGACATTAGAATTAAAATATAATAAATTATTCTGTCTAAGAGAAAACTGTGCCTATGTTTTGAATGCATTTTCGATTAAGAATACTTGTACTGACATGAGCATGCATTTAAATTGGCACATCAATAATAAAACAGCAACTTATAAAATTTTAAGTAATTTTATTTTATTACTCAAAAAGTAAGATTGTCCCTAGGACATAAACAGTGGCACATATTTAACATATACAATTTAAAATACAAAATAGCCAGCTTGCTGAATGAAACTGTTCAAATAAATTTAAATAACATATTGAAGCCATTTTTAGTAACCATGTTACAATAAGTGACTTCTGTCATGTCTTAATTACATAGCATCAGCAAAGTGAATCTTAAAACATACAAATTGTATATAATATAGCTACAGCTAAATTATTTGCAGTAGAATTTTTACATAATGTTAATTGTATAGATCATTTTTATACAAATAAAACTAACTAATGGAATTTCAATGTGAATAAAAATAATTTAGAGTATGTACCTTAATTATGGGTAAGTATATAATAGTACTGATATATTGAATGCATATCACCCAAAAGGCATTATTATTATTAGTTGGGTAGCCGAAACTGCTAAATTCTAATATGGCAAGCTACACTTTGGTGTATAACAATAATATTTTCATTTTTGGCATAAAACTAACTATACTTACATAAAATCCTACTAATTTAGACGCTAGTTTGACCTTATCTAAATATACTATTACTTACAATAGATTAAAGTAAGTAATAATCTAATTCAAAATCTTTTTATTGGTTGGTTCAAACATGCTGCCATAGACTATCGTAAAATATAATAAATAAACATAATGTTAAAACGAATGCACTTAGACATTATAGCTATGATAGCTAAAGTACTTACTCAACTACAAGTTCTCCCGTCTTAGTTTTAACAAATATTTTTTCATCATTGCATTGTAAAATCTTATTTTTCATGTCTAATTTGAGATCAATTGGTTCACTTTCTTCGTCTACTTTAGATATCGTAAAACTAACATCATTATTCGCTACAAAGCATTCTGGATTTAGTATCTTGTTAAAATTAAAATGAGTTTTCATATGCTCCCTTAAGAAATGAGATTGTACAACTACTAAGTCGCAGTAGGAGCATTTATGACCGCCACTATGGAAAATATCAGTTTCATCATGTCTCCTGTAATGATTGTTCAAAGCATCTTGCCGTTGATTCGTATAAGGGCAAAGGAGGCAAATGTGTAATTTCCGCTCCTTTACTGGCGGGTTTTCGGTCGTTGCATCCTTGCCACTGTTATTCATGGATCTTCTAAGTTGCAACAACCGTAGGGTTTGTTGATCTCTTATTGAGAACTGCTGAAAGTCCGTTTTAGGTGTGCCCTTAGGCATAGTTTTGATCGCGAGTTTGATGTTGTCTGCACTATCTTCTTGTTTTACCCCTTCGAGACTTTCCAGCTCACCGTTAGTTCCTTTCATCCGTTCGGCCTGAGCTTCATCATTCATTTGGTGTTTTCGCATGTGCTGTACGTAGTTAGCATAGTATTTGACTGAGTAGTCGCATAACTCGCATTTATATCTCTGCTTTGAGCCGTGGAGCGATAAATGTATTTTGTATTGTTCGCGCTTTTCAAAAGCCGATGGACATTTATGACATTTGTACCTTTTCTCTTTTTGACGCCCGTTTTTCAAGTACGTAGGATAGATGAATTCTGGATTTCCATGCATCAGATATCCAAACTGTGGATCCGCCTGGAGCACAGGTGGAAAATGGTCATTGGGCTTGACTAATTTGTCTTTATCGGTCAATACTCTCTTTTGAGCTTCAGTCTTTCTTTGAAACAAATCTGTTCCTGAGAGAGGAATGTTTTTAAAATCTAAATCATCCCCAGATTCATACTCGCAATTCGCTGACTTATCGTTTTCGTGCAATATCTCATGTTTAGCTAGATTGCCGACATTTTTGACAGCGTAGCTACACTTTTTACATTTGAATTCCCCTTCGCCACCGTGCAGTCCCATGTGGTATGTGAGTGCGGAACTCTTAAAGAATTTGGCCGGACATTCCTTGCAGCAGTATTGTTTGGGAGAATGTTTCGTATCTGTTTTCTTGTGTTGCGGCTCTGTATTTTCATTGGTTTTGTAATTGACTGCAACAGACCAACTGACGTCTAAAGAGTCAGGATTGCGATTCGCTTCTAATCTAGGTTCTTTATAAAGAGAGTGTGAATTGTAAATGAATTTAAGCATGTTCGATCGTATGTGATGCTCATCCGAATGAACCGAAAGATGGGTCACTAGATCAGCTTCTTCGGGGACTGAGAATTCGCAGTTCTTACATTTATTTGCATTCGATAGATCATGGAATTTCTCGTGTGTTTTTAGTTCACTTTCTATAAAATATCGTGCTGGACATTTTTGGCAAAAGTAAAGCATTTTGATTTCTTTAGAATCGGCCATCGTATTTTCGACTACTGCGTCCTCGCCCACATAGTTTTTCTCAAGCTCAATAGCTCTCCGGAGTCGAGTTATTTGATCTTCATCGGGGACTTCCTCGTCGACCATGCTGTAAATGCGTCCGTACAAAAGTCCATGCTTTTTGCAATGCTCTGACAATCGCCCGGCGTTATCGCAAGAAAACTTGCATTCCAGACACTTGTATATTATCATGTCGCTATTTTCAAATCCGAGACAATGGATCTTCTCGTGGTTGGGGATCTTACATTTCTGAGAGTTGACATACGAACAATAGCGGCATTTGTACATTTTATGAAATTCATTTCTCGCCGAGACCCAGACGAAAGGGATCTCTTCGCTGAAGCCATCGGATTTGTCCTTTTGGTTGGAGGTAGACGCTTCTAGTTCCGCTTCGGTTTCGTTTTTCTTGGGGAATATGCCGTGAACTCTCAGGTGCTGGTGGAGGAGATGTCTCTTAGACACGCTGTAGTTGCATTCGGGACACTTATAGGGGGTCTCTGCAGAGGTGGTCCGGTGGAATTGCTCGTGATACATGTACTGGGATTTGCTGTTAGTCTCGTACGGACACTCGAGGCATTTGTGGCGCTTATTGGAACCACTGGCCGGGGCCGGCTCATGAATCAACGCCTCGGGCAGGGGAGACCTGCAGCCCATCGCTTTGGCGATGTATTCTTCGGGATCTGTTATACCGTGCAGAAGAAGATGTTGGATTAAATCTTGTTCGTCTTTCACGAAGTAGGGGCAGAAGTAGCACTTGAAGATCGATTGTGAGGATGGCTGATGTTGCTGTAAATGTTCAGCGAGTTGTTTTTTGTCGTTGGTGCGGAAGGGGCATTTTGTGCAATAATCGTTGAAGGTTTCGCTGGCGTTGGCAGTGGCCGGGTCCGGTTTTGGTTTCACAGTGGTAACCACTTTTATGATTCCTTCGTGTTTTAAGCGGCAATGCCTCTGAAATTACAAACAAAATAAATTTAACACCTCTATTATTCTTAAGGTCTCAAATATCTCATAAACCATGTTCTATCGTCTTAATCACAAGCACGATAATTTTAAAATTTACCTGTATAACGTGTTTCCAGTTGGACAATTGGTTGCAGTGGCCACATCTATAAGCTAGGTCCGATGGGTCAGGGGTCTCTAATTTCTTTGCTGCTTCGTCACCGTCCTTGGAATGCTGTCTCACGTGGTCCAATAATGCATCCTTCGACGGATCCCTGGAAACGGAAGAGGTTAGTGTTGTATTAATTGCATTTCACGAAACGCTCTAGAAAAGCTCTATCTCACAAACAGAAAATCAAAATATTTTCGTAGGGATCTAAATGTGTAATTTTAATAAAATTACTACAAATACATTTCTTGTACAACTGAAGCCAGCGCTCGTAACATTTTATAAAGAAAGATTTTGTTCAAGGCTTTAACGTAACTAGGTCACCCAAACTGGTTTCCGTGTCTCTAACAGTAACCTTAGTTTCAGCAATATTATTTAATAATGGAAATTAGTACCGTTTTTTTGGCTACTTGCGGTAATAAATATAATACAATAGTTTTGTATTATAATCGATCTCATAAAATGTTGATAATCTCGTAGTCTAATTGAACTGAATTACATAGAAAATAACTTACTTGTAATTGCATTTTCTGCATTTCCACATAGTTTTCTTCGGTTTCTTATCAGCGTTACTCATTGAGTTATACTTGAGATCACCAAACTGGGTCTGCAGATTTAGAGGTTGCATTTCATATGAGGTATTCATCATCTCGTTGGTATCATTCAGTGACTCGTCCATTTCCATCGACGCATCGACCGTTGTGTTTTGATCGATGTAGTGGAATTCATTTTCTCCGTTGTCGTTAAGGATCGGTACTGCTAAGAATTTATTGTATTTGCTGTAGTTCCGTCGACCTGTTTCATCAGTCATCAGCACTTTAGCGTCATTGTGGTCCGGGTCTCGCACGGACTTTAGTTTAATATGCTTCGTAATATCCCAGCGCCAGTTAGATTTGTATTTGCACAGAGAGCATTCAAACGGTTTCTTGTTCAAGTGACCGACTATGTGGACGTGGAATCTAGATGCTGTAGCGGCCCAGAACTTGCAATCTGAGCATTTGTAAACGTTCTTACCGAGGCTCAAACTGTTGGGTGATAAGTTCATGCTTTCGTTATCGTCAACGATGTCGGCGTCGTAATTCCTTTGCGAGTCCGGCATCGTCGAGTCATCATTGATGTTGATATCGAGAGGTCTTTCGAATTTGTTGCCCTGGTTTATGTTGTTCCATACGAATACTACGTTCTCCATTGGATGTGGTTCAGCGTCTTTATCGTTGTTTGAAGTAGAAGCTTCGCTGTCACGTTTGGCTTCTGTTGAGGCTTGGGGGTTTTCTTTCTTGCCACAAGTGAGCATATGTACGTACAAATCTGCGCTGGATTTACAGCGATGTCTGCAGTTTTGGCAACGAGTGGAGCCCATTGTAGAATGTGACGTATTGACTACAACGCGACTGGCTTGAGAAGCGCAATTCTTCTCGTGCACGGAATGTTCCGAAAGACATTTGCTCTCGAAACCGCAGTTTTTGCATTTCAAAGAGCCTTCTTCTCCCGTTTCCGTCAGTAACCTTTCTTTCAACTTGTCGAAAAACGACTCGTTTTTCTTGCGGACTACGGTTTCTTTTGGTGTGTTGTTCACCGGGGTTAAAGTGATGTCATCGGGCAGGTTTTGAAACTTGTTGCCGAGATGTGAACTGGTGGATTCTTTGAACTTTTTCGCAGGTGGTTCTCCTGTGGCTTTGTTTGTGTTGGGGGTTGATGCGTTGAGGGGAATGAGTTGAGGGATTGGCCTGGGGGCCTTTTTGCTTTGTTTGTGAGCCTTGTCTTCGCTTCCAGAGCGTGGGGAATGTTGTGCAGACAAGTCCTGGACAGAGTGATCACCATCGGGACTGACTTGTGACGAAGTGTCGTTGGAATCACTGTTACAGCTAACTATGTCTCGTTCCGCGTCCTGTAAACCCATGATGTCCTGAAAATAAAGCAATAAACCATATTAATCTAGATACTAAAACTATATACTAAAAAAACTACAATATATGAAAACATTACGTCGACGCGAAAGTACCCATGACAAAAGCGACAAACGCTAACTTGGAGAAACCAATTCTAAATACATATATCTGTTTCATAGAGTGGTCATAACCAAACAAAGTAGGTAAGTATATCTCATATGAAAAAGATATCTAAGTAAAGAGATCAACAACTTGTTATCATGTCATGACGTTATCAAGAATCATCTTTCGTATTTCCGATCATGGTTTTTCCTTCAATAATTTAGTCTATTTGCATTTTGCACACATAAACTTAATTTCGGGAGATTTTACATAATCACAGCTGACGTCCGGACAGATAATAATGCTGCGTGTAATTTATTATCAACGCGAAGATGAATAAATACCTACCTATATAAGTTGTAAATTCTTTTTGATATGGGCACGGTTGTCGTTCAACAGAGCGCAATGCTTTGCTCCGAACTTAGGTACCTACACTACCTACAAACCTACCCACGTAGTGTTCGTATACACGCGATAAAAGACTACGCCCAACGCCGCCGCGTCGCCGCCGCCGGTTTCAAACAGAGTGCAGGAAGCACGCTTGTGCCTAGTAATTAGATTTATACATCTATGGTGTATAAATCATCATGGTGTTTGTGGAAAATGCCCCCCTGCACAGTATCGTGAAACTTTTTGCTGACTATCTTTGATCCCCATTAAGAACAATTTTTTTTTTATTTATTATAGTTATTTTAACCGGGTTTTTTAATTGTTTACAATTTTTTTTTCTATCAGTATGTTTGCTCATATTGTTGCTTATGTTAAATTATTATCGTTATTGTTATGTATTTATTTATTAATTCTGTTGATGACATCAAGAGCAATTTTGAACATCCGAAAAACCTTGTTGCCGACTACATATGTACTTCAAAAATAATACGAAAATATCATACGTTAGTTTTTGAGCACCATACGCGATGGTCCTACTCTAACACTAAATGTAAGCATTCAAGACTGTAGTAGGCAAGCATGATGCAAGAGGGCGCAAGAGGCCGAGTCTAGTACGAACGCATGCTATGGTTCATTCGCGATAACAGTGACATGCATGATGGCCCTATACTATACAAACTATATCCGAGCGCCCGCGTAATACGAAAACACATATGGTGTCAAGTTTGACGTTCTGATGGTATAATCCACAGCAAGTATGTGGCAAGTGTCATGTTCGGATCTATTGCACGTGATTAAGCCATCTTCACATTTTAAACATCCGAGACTTGTTAGAGGATGACAATTATCTACCGTGTGTGTGATAGTATTTTGTGTAAGTTTCGTATTACGCTAACGTTCGCTAGTTGGTTTGAGTAGCGACACTCACCGATAGCGAGTGCGAGGAGCGCGAGTCGCCGCTGCCCTCGTCCTCCTTGGGGGCGCTGGGCTCGGCGGGCGCCAGGTCGCTGGCTCCCACGCGGTTGCGACGCCGACTCGCCGCCGACTGGCCGACCGGCGGCGTGTGGTGATTCATCTCGTGCACCGTCAGGCTCTGCTTGATATCCGCCGTGAAGGTGCACTTCGAGCAAACGAAGCTCCCGTTTCCGCCGTGGTTCTTCATGTGCCGATCGAGATTCCACTTGTACGGAGTCCGGAAATCGCACATAGTGCATTTGATCATCGGCATCGAATGGTACTTGACGTGCTTCGTGTATCTCGCTTTGATGTGGGTGACGTAGTTGCATTTGTCGCACGAGAAGAATTTTCCTTTTCCCTTCGGTAATCCAGAGTTGGCGCTCCTTGCGACGCACATGTCCGCGTCTTCTGCGCGCTCCTGTTGCTCGTCCAGTTCCATTTCCGCCTGTGAGTCCTCGCACTCTTCGATCTCCTCCATCAGTTCTTCCATGTTCTCTACGCTTTCGCCAGCGGTATCGGGCTCCGCTCGGGCCGAGGAGGACGAAGGTGTCGTCGTTCCGTGAACCATCTTCGTATGCCTCATCAGCTTCTGCTGGTGTCTCGAAGCATATATGCAATGTTGACACTCGTAAATTTTAAATCTTCCGAAATGAACGTCCCGCGTGTGTACGAGATAAGCGCGCGGGTTCTGCGTATTATAAGTGCACTTCGCGCAGTTATAGTTCCTTCGTATCTTACACTGTGGTAGTTCAAACTCTTCCGCCGCGTCCGAGGAAGCCTCCGAGGAGACGTCCACGGAGAAGCGACCTTCGAAAGGGCGCGCAATAGTAGTGACCTCGCCGACTTGCGCGCTCAGCGACGAGGACATCTGCTGTAGCATACTCCGCTGCAACAAAACAATAGTCGGTGTCGGTTAATGTGCCGGGAGTCGGGAGGGCGGCGAGGGGCGCCGAGTGCGCGAGCGAGCGGTGCGCTGTCGACACGATACGTGTGCGGATCGCGGGGCCGTCGCCGGCTGAATGAGGCGAGGCGAGGCGGTGGCGGCCGCGGCACGGCACTCGACGGCAAGAGAAGCGCGCCGCTGCCGGCCGGGACTGAGCCCTCGGGCGCGTGGGCGCGGCCGGGCGCGGAGGGTCGCCGGCCGTCGCCGCCGATGTTCCTATGCTCGCGTTTTCGACGACTGTTAGGAGAGCCGCGACGAACGACCTCCACTGACTAATGAGCCTGCGCTCTTTGTCGTTATCACGTCATTATTTTATGCATGACCTCAATGAGCAGAATACGTAAGCATAATGATAACTAAGTCGCAGAAGAATCTACAGATCAAAACTCATCAACGATCTAGCATGCTAAGCACCACCAGCTGTCGGTTAATTGCTTCAACTACTAGTCTGGACAAAGCTGTACAAATCAGTTATCAATTTATCACGAAAATATCTTTTGATTGCTAACTGGTTGCATCCAACATTGTTTGTTATCATCAAATCGAATTACCTTTATGAATAAGAATGAAACATGAAAGTTACAAATTAACAACCGTCTACGATAATGCGGACTTTAACTTTAACAGAAAACAGTGACCGCCAACAATAACGATCACAGTAAAATGGAATAGCAGCTAAGCTGCTAACATTTATATTTTAAGGTAGGTTGCCGATTGTGCCCAAGTCTTTAGCCGATGAATGACGACCGCTGATTCATTTAAAATCAATGAGTTGTTTGTTATATTTTCGAGCCTTTATATGAACGTAGAGAAATGCTTACGACAAGTAATAAATCTAAAAACTAAATCGTACCTAAAGAGCCGTTGTTTCGAAGTTAACTGGATCTAGAGGACCGTGTTATTTATTTTCGAACGCTTTGGAATAGGTAGTACTTAGTTTCAAATTCAGTGATAATAATCTTTATCAAAAAGAAAAATGTAGAGATTTTTGGGATTTGAAAACATAATTTTAGCTGTTCAGAACATTGTTCAAACTTTATTATGAGTCCATGTATTGTATAAGTAATTTCATCTTTAAATCAATACTAATTTAATAAACAGTTTTTATCCATCTGATTACCTTGAACTTAATATGAATCACGGATTAATAATTTCATATGTCTAACACCCATTGTGTCGGGCTGTTATTGTCATTATATTTTTTTTTGTTACAAATTAATTCCAACTCAAAAAAGGGTCGTAGTTGCCGCGTAAACGGACTGTTGACAACTTCTCTATTGAAGTGCGAAGGAAAGGGACCGCCTGAAAGGTGCACTTGTATTTTTAATCTATTTATAGTATTGGTCAGACATCGCGATCAAGGTAACCAGGAAAGAACGACATTATAACGATTCCGGAAGCTGTACGTGAATTTGGTAAATTTTGCGCGAATAATTACAACAAAATTCCGTGTTATACTAAAAGAATCCTCAAATATGAACGGTGCCGTCTGCTGAGTCACACGTGTAGAATAATATCAGCACTGTAGGTCAACCTCGGAAGATAAAAGGTATCTTGTGTTGATTAAACTTTGAATAGTTCGATAAATCATAACAAAAACATAAGACGCGTTGATGTCTTTTCTTAGAAAATAAATCATAATGCGTTTGTGATTTTGATTAAAAAATATGAATTTAATATTTAAGTTATAATTTTGGTTTTTTTTTATGTAAACATAAGTCTCAGCGCATGAAGTACCACTCCTTTCATAACACAATATGTCTAGGCACGGTATACACATAAATATAAATTTCTTTCAGTGTAATTTATTATAAATTAATTATGCTCAAAAATTTCGAAGAGTTCCAAAGGGGTTTGTTAGCGTTATTATTGTATCTAACTAAATACATAATAATGAGTGGAAATTAATAGAACGTAGGACAAGTGCGAGCCAGACTAGAGTTTTGAGAGTCCAGTCCTACGATACTATAACTTCAATCCAAGATTCTGAGATGTCAGTTAGCTATTATTAACCGTTAACGTTATTTCTAAACCAGGAGAGCCCTTTCTAACTTTCAGGTTTTCAGTTCACTAGACATTACAATTTTGAACCGTGAATTGAGGGGTGTGAAGTTTGTACGAAAAAGTGATCGTCTCACAAAGACATTCCTCGTAATTGTTACATACTTTGTGATTCTGTAGTACGTACGCTGTCGACGTATTGGACAGATATGTAGGCAAAGGGTATGTGAGATACGGAATCCCATTAATTAACTTGTCATCATTAATCTGTGAAGATTTACCCGTCTTACTAATGACAAGCGTTTGAATTTCAGCAGAAACGAAACAGCAAGAGCTGATATTTTGTGGACGGCCGTAAGTTGATAGTTTCTGTAGAGTTACATAATATGTATAATAAATTAAAGGTATTATTTGATTGTATTTTGTAAGTTTGCTAGATAGTTTATGTTGCTGAAATGTATGCTGGATTAACAGCCAGGTTAGTGATAGCATATGATAATATAACCCTTGTATGTACCCGTTTCCTAAATGAATAAGACCAATGATAATGATTTGAAAAATCAATCATTGCATTATGTAATCATATAGTTGTCACGGTGGGATCTAATTGCGTTTTAACTTAGGTCGCGAAAAAACGATAAAAGTAGTGAACGTGCCATGAGGTACTTAAAGTTGGTAAGAGGCAGCTGCCGGACGGACGTGTCCTCGTGGGACAAGGGCAGGGGGGAGCGGCGCGGGGCGGGGCGGCACGGCGGCAGCCGGCAGACAACTCGACAGGGCCGAGGCAGGAAACGGCCGGAGAAGGCATCCCAGCCAGAGCACAATGGAGGCGACCGCGCCGCAGGGGGAGCCCTCGCAATCGATATGGCGTCGCTAAGGTCCGTTGGCCGCTGTGAGCGGTTTGGTCGGATCGCTGCAGAGGCGGATGCCCCTTGCCCCGCGCGCCTTGCCATCCCCGCTCGCCTACCACACCTGCTGTGTATTTATAGAGCCGCACAGCCGTAGCCGACCGGGGATGCAGGATACCGCCTCTGCCACGGTCGATGACGTCTACTACCTACCTATGTGATTGATACACACGCAATGTTCACCGCTCGGCCGCTGACGCCGCCGCCACCGCCGCCGAGCCCGTTGCGGTGGGTGACGCCCGTCTGTTTATTTGTCACAATGAACACGAAAATAGCATTCGCTCCTTGAGGATACTTATATGCTAAATATGCATAATCATTAAGCTGGTATTACCGGCAAGTGCTGTATTCAGCTTTTCGTACAAATAAATTCGATACCTATTACAGACCCTAAATAACTTGCTCTTGATAAAGTTTTCCGAAGATATAATATGTGGTAACGATTTAACATAAAATGTATGTTAATAACTCTATATTATTCCTCTCACTCTCGTTTCATTCGAGTTCAATTCCCGGGACCAACGAGTCATTTAGAGTTATCGAGGACGCTTTTGCTTTCGTTTGATAGCCGAACGATCACGGCGATCGCTAAGTTAACAGTTTATTATCTTTGTTTATTCAGCGAGCGAAGCGAGCAAAATCTTAGACAACTCGTGCAAATCGGCGTGTTCAAAATTGAGTCGGGTATTCTAGGAAAGAGTTTAGTTTGGTAGTCACATCAAAACTTCTTGGTCAGATCAAAGTTATACCTACCTATAGTTAATTAGCGCAAAACTATTCAAACAGCAAGTTTTGATTTGTGACAATATTATTCATAGAAGTAGCGATTAATTATTATAATTAATTAGTACCAATTAGCTGAAAAACTAGCGCATGCTTAGGAACAGAAGCAACAACGCGACGATGTCTTGATTGGTAGGTACCTACAGATGTGTTTACGATTGCCGTAGATAGACAAAGTGACCATCTGTCTTGCATTGTTCTCATTTTCATCATTATAGCATTCGTCTGCGCTGACTGACCGGTCTCCGACTAATGACGCGACGTGCAAACGCGTAAAGGATATTCGCTCCAGTGGAGTAGCGGTACAATGGCTATAAGCGCGATAAGGGTCGCCGATTCTATTTGTACAAAAAATAAAAAAAGATCTCGAGAGACCTATGGCGAATCTATGTATGTAATAGAAATAGGTAGGTATAGATATCGCCATGCCATCCGCCGGTCGGTTGTTCTTTTAATATTAAAACCGCAAGTGGCACAAGTAGGTACCTATTGTAATGCACTGACATAATTGTAGGTATGGTATAGTCTAACCAAGCAAAGTTTGCAATTCAATGAACGAGAAACTTCAAAAAGTTAGTATACTATACATCATCTAAAAGTAATAACTTTTGTATTTTATTGTTTAATCGTTGTCACGTTACAACTGGTGTTCAAAAAAGTTTTTAAATTCTGTTAAAAGCGCTGCAATCTTCGTGTGGTCGGACTCTTCCATGTGGATAATGTTCGAGTGCGCTACAGATGTGTGCAATCACAACTTCATAAGCATGATACGAGTATCTACCTACAACACATATTTGTTTGTGTAGGAGTGTATCGGCCTTTCGTCATGTTAGCAGCGCTCTTGTAGGAGTCGAGCTGAGTCGGCAGCGTAGGCATTCCGAGCGTGACTAACCACAGCGAGTACCTGAGTGAAGCGCTCACCTCGGAGCGGCCTCCACACTAACTGACCACTTCTTGAATTCAAACCCGTTCTTGTCCTTATATGTATGTTGCTGCCTCAAGCACGAAATAGATCGACATAGCATAGAAAGAACTCGGTTTCAAAAGAAACTAGAAACCACTTCGATGCGTCAAGTCGAGACTGATGTTATGGAGTCGGTGACGCCAACGCCAAAGATGTTCTAAGCCAGTAGTTTTTGTAGTCCTAGATAAAAATAACTTGGTCTAGATTTCTAATGCAAATACTGAAGGGACAAAGATACACGAGAAATTATACCAATTTCAGAATAATTTAGTTGCCATGTTCTAATTCCCTACATACACAATAAAACGTTTTTATATGACTAAATGCGTTGCCCGCGCGCGACTTATAAAAAAGAAGAGTTAAAGCAAGGAAATCGTTCAATCGTCCATTCGTAGACCAAGACATTCTAGGTGATCCTTATGACAAAATAACTTCCCCTGACACAAGAACTAATCAGAGAGAGTAAATACTGCGCAGATAAACCGGCAAGTTTATCCTTTCCAGATTTAAATGGGAGACGGCGGGAAACAGCGATTTTAGCTCGCTTCGCTCGTTCGATCAATGTGGTAACAATTGGTCTTGCAAAAACATTTAAGCACGATGGCAAGGCGCTTACCGCTTGCTTATTGCTTACCAATTAGATAAGGGTGCATTGTATTCTGCGGTCCTTTATAACCTGCGCATATTTCGATGGCCTTACCAGACAAGGTATTCAAATAGTCGACAAAAATCTTGATTATTTACTTATTATACTTAGTACTATTAAAGTGAAACTTTGAAATGCGTAGTCTTTAAAACAAATTGTTTTCTTCAACAGTCAGTCACACACAACACTGGGGCCGCTTTTCAGATGACCTACAAGTTGCCGAGGTATGACCCCATGACATGCACAAACGACTGTGAGATGGTAGCATAGCATTACTACTGCATATTAATAAATGCATAAACAACGTCGTCATCTCATTTGATCGATAAAGCCTACACGTATTTGTCAACGGTATCAACACGCTGTCGTGTTGTAAATAGGAAAACTCAGTGGTAAATCATGGAGATAAAGTCTTGAGGACATGACATCTGACTGGTTTATATTGCAATAAAGCGCAGATGCGTATTATCTGCAAAGTTTATAGTGACATGGGATGGTGCAGCAGCGACGTCGTTGAGGATTTTGCGACGCAAATAATTTGCGCGCCAATTGACCTTTCGTCGAACGTCGTCAGAGTGCGGCGGCGGCGGCGGCGGTGGCGGGCGCGGTCGCACCGGCTCCAACACGTGCTATATATAGCTGCGCGACAACACGCCACGTCGAAGTCGAACACCCGCCAGGGGCCGGCTACGTAGGCAGTTTCCCTTTATCACCCACCCGACAGCCTCTAGCCTGGATTTTACGGAAGCTTTACCAGAGCCGCCGCTCCACAGAGGCGACGGGATGTCGACCCACACCACCCTCCCGGGATCGATACAGATGGTCGCCGCAAGAACACCCTGCTCTAGCTATAGTGCGGAGATGTACGAGTATTATACTATACTTAGGTCATGTTATGGTACCTCTCTCCTTGCTGACATGATAGTCCAGTCAAATTATGGCTAAAAACGAGTTAAATAAACATGAGCGAACACAGTTTGGGGACTTTGAGGATCGATAGGGGGGTGTATTCTGAGCATACATTCCAATTTGAGGGGTTGTACTGAGGTCAGCTCAAGGTCATTTCGATGGAAACGCGTTTCATTCGATATCTCGAGAATGGTTGGTGTTAGGCGAAAAATTGTTGAGACCTTTTCTTTTCCAAACAAAATTTACAAACTTTTTTATTTGAAACTTTTTTTTATAATATTAATATTTTTCAACTTATTACTCCCGCAAGGCAAAAATTTTACTTTTTTTTCCATTTTTCGTCGTTTTCTCCCCAACCATTCAATTTTATTAAATTTTACCGATCATCAAAGTGTAGATCTTTTAATTATGAACAGTTTTGTCCTAAAACTTTTTTCCGTACTGCCAATACCTTCGGAGTTATATATTACTTTACCGATATATTATTATTTTTATAAATTATTTTTCTATCAATAAATGTGTAAAACAGTTTTAATTGTTAATTTACTTCTTACCCAAATTAACCCAAAAATTTACCCAAATTAAATACTTAATTTTTAAATAGTTTAATCGATTGACCTTTTTATATTGCGACAGTGGCGCGGATTTCGCTCGGTAAAGTAATATATAACTCCGAAGGTATTGGCACTACGGAAAAAAGTTTACGGACAAAACTGTTCATAATTAAAAGATCTACACTTTGATGATCGGTAAAATTTAATAAAATTGAATGGTTGGGGAGAAAACGACGAAAAATGGAAAAAAAGTAAAATTTTTGCCTTGCGGGAGTAATAAGTTGAAAAATATTAATGTTATAAAAAAAAGTTTCAAATAAAAAAGTTTGTAAATTTTGTTTGAAAAAGAAAAGGTCTCAACAATTTTTCGCCTAACTCTAACCATTCTCGAGATATCGAATGAAACGCGTTTCCATCGAAATGACCTTGAGCTGACCTCAGTACAACCCCTCAAATTGGAATTTATGCTCAGAATACACCGCCCTATCGATCCTCAAAGTCCCCAAACTGTATTCGCTCATGTTTATTTATTTCGTAATTTGACTGGATTATGACGGAGGTGTCATAATGGAGTTTTAATATTTTTGTAAATTTAAAATCTAAGTGCATTTTATGTTCACTCATAATGAAATTCTGGCATATAGGTAGGTAGTATAGTGTGTGTACGTAATTAAAACGTTGTTCATCGATACAGCAGCATTGTCAGCAGTATGAAACAGTAGTAATTAGAGCTGCTGTAATTAGTGCTTCGTTTCACATTGCGAACAACGGCTAAATTGGAAACAATCAGCGCAGATGCTTCGACATCGTGAAGAAACAAAGATAGATGTGAATCGAACGACGGATCGTGTTAACGAGCATGGCGGTTGTCACCGGTCCGACTTGTAATTAGCATGACCTTGAAGGTTGCCAAGCGATGCACAGCGCTCACATAGCGCACAATGAAAGGAGTGCAGCCGGCCGCGCGGCGAGGATGGCCATCGCGACAACAGTGTTCTCGAATGGAATGGAATTCGTATCGGGTGGCGTGCGTTGCGCTCGTTTAAAGATGGCTGCGATAAGGCGCAGTGACGCTCCTCAGGCGCGGGCGTCGTGTCAGCGATGCGGGTGTGTGCGTGCCGGCGTGCCGGTGTGCCGACGCCGTCCCTGGCGGCGGTCCCGCCGCGCGCCTCCCCCTGCGCCCCTCGGCTGCACGTTCCGCAACATGTGCGGCGGCGACTGTGCCCTGCCCTGCTCGATCAACTCTAACCGCCGCCGCAGCCGCGATCCATCCGTCCGTCAACAAACGGTCGACCGCAGCCACTCTCGTGTCGGTCCTCCCGCGCCGAGGCCAGCTGATAATGCTTATCTAACCACCAGATAGCAGAGGTGCTGCTCGCTCGTTTAGGTGTCACGGACGCCGCGCGCCGATCGACGTTGGGTCGGCTAGCTGACTCGTGCACGAACACAATCACAAGACTTGTTTGTGTTGGGTGGGTAGGTATTCTAGCGATTTACTAATAATGAGTCAATAACTAAGTATCTACCATTGGTTCTAATTAGCAAACATAGCTACGGACATTTAAGCTTAAACATCACATTGAATACCTAATACACAATGTTGGTCACAACACACTCATACCAACAAATGATTTACTCAGTACCTATAAAAGTTTTCAAAAGATGTCATACATTGGTATAACATGAAGAGTCAGGTCAATTAGTCAACACGAAAAATGTCCTGCAAGTATTTTTTGCTGGATGACCGTTTAACCACTTATCAGGAGGTATTTTTATTTAAAGTTGTATTTATTATACAGTACCTACTCTTCTAAGCAAACTGTACATCTCTTGAACGAAAAATTGTAGCAATAATCTTGAAAGCCGTGTTTCCACGAAAAAAAATAAAACTATTTATGAATTTCAAAACACAAAAGGCATTCGACCGACTATCTTTCTGAAATTCATCTACGAAGACGCAGTACATTCTATGAAGAAAGACGACCACCAAATAAAAGCTTGTTATGAAAAAAATAGAAACGTATTGTAGTAAGTAGGTACTCAACCAGCTAGTCTAGATATGAGATAATAAACTGAAAACTATGTTAAATAAAAAACATATTACAATATTGTTCACAAATACATACATAATATATGTATATCTACCAAAAACGGTAAGTAGGTATAATATGTTCTATGAACGAATAATTGATTGGTACGTGACGTGACCAACAGTTCCAAAATCTTTTTAACGATAGTTTTAGGCTAACAATTAGCAGGTTAGAACGGAGGCTAGTTCTTCCGCACAAAAGGTGGTTAATCCGAAAAATATTGTTTATCTACTTATACGAAGAACCACTGTGTAGGGAAGCGGCCACAACGTGTCGCAAGAAGCCGTTGAAGTAACATAAGCGCAGCAAATTATCAGGGTCGAACGACGACGTCGACTCGGCTGCACGACAGTCGCTGCTACGAACAAACCTATAACAGGCATACCTACTTACACGCCTATACCTACGTAGGTATACACAACTCAGTCGGAGTGCGAGGGCACGTCGCCTTGCTTGCTCATAACAACACGGAAAATTAAGACGTTCACGGACTAAGCAAAAGGACAGCCGCTCTACAATGCAATCTATAACAAAGCTAACCAACCAACCGCTGCTACTTCTAAGAAATTCTCGCCCGGCCAGCTCACATAGAACTGAAGATGCGACTAAACTTCTGTTTATTATTGGATTGAATTGTTTCAATCTAGTTACCACGCGAGCGTCTGCATAATCGTATACAATATTAAATACAAGCGAACAGCACGCCTAATATTTTGTTAACTTTTTATTTATGCACGCGTCGAGTCAAGACAGTGCACCCTCATTTTTCTACGACTGATCTCTATAACATGTAAATAAGCGACTCTATGGTGGTCCGCCATATTGAGACGTACGAGTGTGCTTGGAAACAAGTTTTGATGTGCGCAAACGCAGCGCAGGCGGCCGACTGCCAGCTGCTCTCTGTCAGGTGGTACGCGGTTTCGCACAACAGCAAGAAGTGCCTATCAATTATATTGACGTCAACTTGCTACGTTTGCAGCGATGATGATGGTTCTTATTAGATAAACTTGACGCAACGGCACAAAAATAATAAGAGCTTACTTATCTTACCAGCCAGCAAGGATCAAAAAAGTAAGTACCAAAAGTATTTTTGAAATATAAGTAACTAGGTATCTAAAAGATGTAGAGCCGCACCTTGGTTGTTTGTACCAAGAACAGAATCATACCACTTCGAAACACATTCGCCAAGTGTGATTTCAACTGACATACGCATCGAAGGTTCCGTATATATAATTTAATCAAACTTGAGGGCGGGCACCACAAGAGCAGGACGGATAATGAAGATATTACGATAAGGGCTCTGATAAATCTTTGGATCAACGGAATTTTGAAAAGAAAATACCTACTTTGACAGAAGGTATTGTACATACAATAGAATATTCTTGATACAAATTGTTAAGAAAACAGTTCGGAATGATCTAAATCTCAATGAGCGTGTCTTATTGCTGAAAGCAATCTTTTCCAGACATCCTTAGGTTAGACAGGATGTATGTAATAAACAAAACAAGGGTTACGTCTATGCTTTGTTTATTATATTAATATAATATGCTACCCCAAGACGCATCAACTTCAGCAGGCAAAGTCTCTGGGAAGCTAGCAAACAGGATATTCATGGATACTCGGAAAATTTTCAAAGTCCGGAAATAAATAAGTAGCTAGTTGCATCGGTCTTGTTTTACGTAAAATTTATTGGCGTGGTAAGCTCAGCCACACCACAGCGCGCAGTGAGGTCATCGCCAATGTGAAGCGAGTGCGACGCCCGTCCGTTGAGTGTTTAGCGTCTTGAAAAGACGACAACACGAAGATATGGAATCGGGCCGAGCGAACACGCATACATTACGTGCCGCCAACAAGCTGTGAGTAGGTATGCGATGCGACAGCTGCCTATCTGGGAATATTGCGGGTGTACTAGGTACTATGTTCGATATATTAGTACAGAACTAGTAAAGCTCGCAACGCGTTTCATTGTTGGCTGGATGCGGGATGGCTGACGCGGATGCGACCTGTTTTCGTTATACTGGCATATGTCGCCAGTTTTGCTGATCATCAAACCACTAAAAAGGCAGTCTATGCATGTAAGTATAGTATAACAAAATATACTATGAAAACATTTTTTCAGCATCTTCAACTTTAAAAATGTAACGGAAATTTTCGTTCATTTAATTCATACACTGCTTGGATTTAGACGGAGTAAAGAAAACCCGAATTAATATAACGTGAATATGTACTGTAATAATACTGAAATGAAAATAATATCAACGACTTTATTTGATCGTGATGATGACAGACGACAATGAAGAGCAACTTTAAAAACGTCATGACACGTGATTGACCAACTCATAGAAATATAATTTAATTTGGATGACTCTATCAAATATCAGTTTACATCATGGTATATCTTATTCGAGCGCTAAGTTGCGCATGCCGCCTACACGTTGGTAGTTAGATGTGAGAGTAGATATAGTATACTGCTTCACAGAATCCTCAGCAAGGCTATCGCTGATAATGTTATCTCGGCGCGATGTAGCTACAGCAACGCAGTTAGTATTGCTGTGCCAAGTGGAAAACATTTTCTGGGTTTTGATTTCCGTCGCGAATAAAAATATTTGAGGACACTTGCTTACACACGCGTCTCATTATTACGATCCCAAATATCGATGTAACTACCTAGAATAAATTAATTATAATATAAGTATAACCAGATGAGTAGTATACTTCTCTTACATATGATCGTCAACATCAGTAAGAACGAGACTCTTATAACGTCTACAACACAATCATAAGAAAAAACTACAGCAGCCCCCTACCTAGCCGAGCCTGCGGGGACAGCGACGGGAGGCCGCCCGACCTCAGCCACAGACTACGGCGTAGTTCCCTCGCCTCTGCTATATTCGACCATCCAAGCCTACGCCAACATACCTATAAAACATACTAAGTATGCTTACGTAACCAACCGCTCCTACAGAGCAAATACGAATATTTCACGAAGATTTTCTAAGAGAATCGTACCGTGACTCAAGGTTGCTGAAGGTAATGCAGACGTCATTGGATCTTGAGTTTTGTCTATTAGCAAATTCTACCAATACTAAACGATTGATATGATTAAAGTTATGAATTCCGGGACCAGATATTTTTTTTATGTTACAAATAAATATGAACGTCATGATGTTGTAGGTACTCGTAAGTTTAGTATAATCAGCACAGCACCAATCCGTCGCATGCAGCACACAACCAGTCTCAATCGACGTAGTTGGTTATAGCGTTTTAGGTTCGCTAGCTGCTTGATAACGCCAGAAATGGGTGATAAGGAAAGCGGTACGTACTATAACTATGTAAAACAATAGTGATGTTTAACAAAGACATCGCCGTCATCAGCATCATCCGTTCAGACTATGCTTTTGATATTGGCCCAAAAAGCCCGACTTGTATATTTTGTAGGATAACCCGCATAACATTCATGCATTTCTAGGTTTAGAAATGTAGTCACGTAGGTTTAAATTGCGTTTTAAAACAGCCAGAATAACGCACCACTAAACCAGAGAAAATGCTGTTGGCAGATATAATTAAGTACAGAGCGAGCGGGCGCTCACACTGGCCGTCCCACGTATCTGTTATGGGTAGATAGGTATGAAGTATATCTATGGATTCTGTGTGTGTGTAGCAAAACGAGCAAAAGCCCACGGCGTGCCAGCTGCATTGCAGCTGCCGCCAACCCGTCGGCTGGTGCAGAGGTACGCTCTAACACGACATCACGGTATTATTCAACCGGCTAGTGCAGGTGTGCACTGAATTTCGAGCATCAACCTAGAATCTATTGTAATCTATCAAAGTATACTCTGCTTCGAGCTGAGCAGTGATTGTTTTTTATGAAGTTGCGTGTTTGACCGAGTCGCGATAGCGCTGCGACGGGACGGCCGATGACAGTGCCCCGGCATTGACAGGATAATTGCAAATTTGGATATTTATAACACCCACAAAACACGTCAATTGCACGTCGTTGTCGCAATATACTTTCGCATGATATCATTGTAGGTTGTTAGCACTCAAGGAAAAGCTTAGACTGGCAGAAAGAGAAAATTGATATTTTTCACTTACAGTAAGCGGTAATGTGCCAAAAGTAATGTTTGGACGTGTCTCTGACTAACTCTCTTAGACATTTTGAAACGAAGGTGCAAACAGTTCTGAGAGGATCATCATCATCATTATCCACTTATATCAGTCCACTGCTGGACGTAGGTCTCTGCTACTACTATGAACGGAACAAAGTCGTGACAGAAAATTGAAACGAAAATGTAAAAAAATATTTGCAGCTAGATTCAATGAGAACTAAGATAGGTAGGCACGGTTACTGTTGTTACTTATCCACACGACCAAACAATTTAAATGAAAATAAATAAACGACAAACGAGTCGTCGTTTGTCAATCTAGCATCGCCCCACTATGCTGGAAGAGGCGTTCAAGGGGTGTGCTGTTTTACATCGAGACATATCGGTTTCACCTCAACGACTACAATGCTAAGTTTTCATTTACAGGCATCATGAAATAATGGTACTGCAAGTCAAAATATGTGACGTGATTGTTTATGATTTTTAGGGTTTCGTACCCAAAGGGTGAAAAGGGAGCTATTACTAAGACTTCGCTGTCCGTCTGTCTGCTGTATTTCATGAGCCGTTATAGTTGGAAAGTTGAAATTTTCACAGATCATGCTCATTACTCATGCCACTATATCATACACAAAAAACAGGCTAAGTGCGAGTCGGACTTGCACACGAATTTTGCTCGTGGAACGGAACTCTTTTTATGCGAGTCCGGCTCGCAAATTTACAGTTTGAAACATCTAATTAATCTCAAGATATTCTTTAGATTTTATGATAAGACGAACCGGAGTCCCGCCTATTTTGAAATGAAAATTATGTATTTAGATTTTCAGTTTCAGAGTTTGGAGTTTTTGGTAATTATGTAAGTTTTATTAATGACGTCATGGATGCAGTCACACGCTCGCCAAACCTTTGATTAAAATTGGTATTTTCAGAAAACACATAGTTTAAAGTTTTTTTTCATGAGTATTTGTGAATCTCGCTTTAGTTAGGATATTGAAACGCGCTGATTCGTACTATAACTATTATCAAATTACGGGACGACCTGACTTGAGTTATTTGACTTTTTGAGCAGCCTCGGGCCGGAGTAAAAGCAGCAGATTTAGCAAATCCTTGTTGGAAGTACGGGTCGACTACTCCTGCAGGGAGCGCCGCGCCGTGCCGCCACCCCTGCCACTCACCCACCACCCTAACCTTCGCTCTTGTGCGTCGGGGATCTCAACCCTCCTTACTTATTTTACAAACATTCCAAGAACCCCATGCCATGCATGCCGTTTTATGCCCTGAGACGCAGCCATAAAAGCGAAAATGGCGTAAGCACAAATGGTACGAGGTCGAGAACATTTTGAACGATGCGTCTAGGGTGTAGTAAGTGGCGGCATGTCAACACGGAATATTAGGGCGTGTTCCTTCAGCAATAAGAGCGAGGATCGCGTGCGCGGAGAAGTAATACACGCAAAGTGTGCTGGTTGCTGAAGACAACACCGGACGAACACCGGATCCCTCGTCGCTGAGCAACCCGCGCACATTTCACGAGTATTTCACTGAGGCCAAGTTACGAGTTGGTTGGTGCCTGCCTACCTACCTATAGGTAAACTGCTTTTACTGAAGATACGAGGAAATAAGTTTTGTTTTATCGGCATTGTCATTGCTTGTGGTACATATGCATCGTCAGTGTTATACACATGCGTGCACGCCGACGTCATTCCTACACAAGTACTTATGAGATTAGACTAGAATTTATAACTTAACGACATCCTAGACTAGACATGTCAATGAAATTCTATGGTGTGGGTGGTTCGCGTTAACAGTTTTTGCAGAAAAAAAGTTTTTAATTTTTATCTTAAAAAATGTAGAGTTGATTTTTGCAATCTTTCACACGTAAGTATACGAAATGTACTGTAAAGCTTTAGAAAAGTCGTACCTACTTATTGTTTGGTAGCGCTGTTACAGTCGGGCGATTAGTCAATTCGGATGAAATGTCATACGGTTATCAAATAAAGTAGTACCTACGTACTATCTAACGACGTAAGTACTAGGCCTTCGGTTGACCAACACAACACGTTATGCAGTTGTTCCTTGAGTACCTCCGGTTTAAATAGCTACCTACATAGATGTTTACAAAGCAGATAGATCGTCACAAGACCAGAGTAAAGACATAATGCAAAGCCCGAGGTCGGACGCAACGTCGCGCACTACCTCCCGTGTCGCAGCCGCTGCGACCCTACGGTCCTCGTGATAAGGCGCACTTCGCCATGCCCGCGCTCTGACCTCACCGTACCCGCCCGGCAAATAATAAATAATGTAACATTGATAAAGCCGCAGAAGCGATGACCGGCTAGTAGGTATTTGACTCGTTTGCCAAACACGTCGGGTCAACGCGCCTGGCACCGCGCTCTCAACACGCCAGACTCGGAGTGGACGTCGCCGGTGCTGTGGCCCACCGGCTATTTCTGGTCATCCGGCGACAGGCTCCAGCGGAAATAGCCGGTCGCTAACTCGCAACTCCTCCGGCTCGGCAGCGCTAGCGCGGTAAATGTGACATGTGATAAAGACATACCTGCGTGCGGCTGTGGAGGTGTCGTCCTTGCGCAGTTGGAACAGCTCTCGTGTCGGAGGCGCGCGGCGGACTGGCGCGCGGTGCGGGCAGCAGCGAGCGTCGCCGCGGCAGCAGCGGCCTCCGCCCGCGCCCCGCGCCACTCCGCTGCATTCCGCCGCCGCCGCCGCCGCCGCGCCGGGACACCCGCGAGCTGATTCCTCTGACATCAGCCGGCGACACCGCCTCACGCCTCCCCTTATTATCTCTCACGCACTTCGCCGCTCGCATGTCACCTCTGCGTGACCCTCGTGACCGCCTACTCGACTCGGCAATCGACATCGTCCGCAGTCCTTGTTTACCTACACAAACATTACTTACGGAGTAAATAAATTGAAACTGCCTACCATGCTTTCGAAACAAACAGTCCTAGGTACAAAAGTCCATTCATGCAGTCAGTGGTCAGGTCACTATAGGTCCTAGGTAGGTACTTAGATAGGTACGCAGTATTTACTGCCTACCAAACAGCCGGTTGCACAAATTACATGAACCACTTCAAAAATGTTAAAAGCTATAGGGAATAAATTTACATTGAATAACGTGTATAATTATAATAAATAAATCATAAATATTCACGGACAATTAACACATCACACTCTAGTCCCGAATTTAGCAGAGCTTGGACTATGAGAACAATATTACCGATAGAATACTTATATACATTTTTTTTGTAAATACATTCATAGAAATCATAGAAACACCCACAATACACCCAAAACAGACACAAATCAAATATTTATGTTTATTACACAAACATTTGTTTTGGTGGGAATCGAACCCACAGATGGAAGGCAGAGCTACTATACCAAGTGAGCTGTGACGCCCGTCCAATATTATTGTGATATTATGTAGTTAAGTTATGTGTTGAACGGAAATTCTCTTGGGAGAATTTCCGTTCGTGGTATATTCAAATAATACCCCAGTGAAGTACCTACCTACTACCTACCTTACTTACCAACCTATAAGAGCCATCTACTGCCAGATAGTCTATCTATCTGTAGTATAGACTTTAATATACAGTTATCCAATTATGAAGCGTGTGCTATTTATCCTAAAGAAGAAATCTGAGAGGATGTCTACCGTGCCTCGGGATAGAGTTACACTAACGGCCGGTTTCTCGAACGATGATCAACGAAAATATCTAATAATTACTATGTGTCAAACTCGGATCAATCGTGATTTGGGTTTCCAGAAACCGGCCGTAAGTCATTTGATAAAAACAACCGAACGTATTCCGTTTATTTTGATTTAGTTATGTTCATTGCACTTTTTTTTCGAAAAAAACGAAGATTTAACACAAATTCACCACAAATAAAACGACGACCGATGTGGCGCGGCGGGCGATGGTCCGCCTGCGACGCGGAAGATTGCGGGTTCGATTCCCGCCTTGGAATAATGTTTGTACGATCTGCAAATATTTATTCCAAGTGTTCTGGGTATAATAATGTGTATAATAAAAAAAAATATCTATCTATGTAATGTATTGTATTATGTATGCCAGTCTTCTAGTACCCATAACACAAGCTCTGCTTAGCTTGGGGCTAGATGATGTTGTGTGGATTGTCCAACATTATTTATTTATTATTATTTATTATAATAAATCGAAGTAACGCACAAATAAAGTTACGGCATATAACTTTTAACGAGAAAATAGCTTCACGCTGGATGGACCTACGATATTGTGGGCCAAAAACATCGTGGGCTCAAAATCCAATATTTTTTTTAATTTGGATGAATCCTTGTTTATTTAAAAGTATATATATACCTAGTTGTCCTGAATCATTCGATGCTGTGCCTACTTCTATAACCGATTTGCTATGGTGATCGTATTTAGTACGCCCTAAAAACAAGCAAAGAACATTTATCAAAAAACAATTTAAGAAAGTTGATGATGATGAAATTCCTGTTTCAGTTATTTTTCAGTTGGCCATGAAAAGTATTAGTCCCTAAAAATTTTTTTTCATTTGTTTAGTTTAAAGCTTGCAACTTGATTTAAAAAGGCTATGTCTGACCAATTGCTCTGGAATTTGCATAGTGGATGTTATGCTAAGTGACATCATTCTAAATCCTATTGGTTTGGTTGACACGGAACTGACACTGAAGACTCAGGGAGGTCTATTCAGATCAGACCTAAATTGTACAGATTTTAAATGTATGTCATTCAAACAAGCTATCATTTATATATTTATTTATAGAGCTATTGCTGATGTCTATACAATGTTGAAATAATAAAATGAGTCACCATTCAGTTCTTAGGCATGGCTTTTATACTTATTCTAACCATTGCCGAGTTTTATTTTTAAAGTACCAACAACAGAAACAATATCCTTGTACAGCATTTTATAAACACTCAAAAAAACTTTCAAATTAAGCCTTGCTCATTTTAAACAGGCTTACAGTTCTGTTGCTATAGCTTCATCTTCTGTGGGTTTGGTCCTCACAAATATGTAACATAAAGGTACCTATGTTTTAGCAATTGTAGATCTTTGTTGCAACTTATGTTAAGTAGTAATCACTGCTATATGCATTGCCTCAGAGTTTGTATCAGTCCGGCACATAAAGGTAGTCTCAAGTACCTGTATACACCTGAAACTGCAACGGGACCAATACCCTTAAACCAGAACACAGCAATGCGCATATCACTTAGCAATGTGTTAATAAGTGGTAGTGTTTCCCTAGACTAGATCTATTACAACTCTTCTGGCATGAATGAATATACTCAATCACATGATTACCAATTTATAAAAAAATATGGGTTTACCGTATTCTATCCGCAATCTGATTTCCATAGTACTTATTTTGATGACATTGTGTGAACTATCCTATCCTTCCATGAATTTAATCAGTCTTTATGTACAAGCTTCGAGTTGACTGAACGATAGACTTCTTGTCGGTAGGTACATACCTAGTTTAAAGCACTAATACATATTCTAAATAAAATAAATAAATAAATGAGTTTGGAAACCTTACCTGCCCTTCAGGCCAGAGGATCTTATCACAAACTCTTCAACATCGTTTTTCCGACGGTCGTGCCGCTGGTAGGTAGAAAGATATCGTTAAAATGTTGAATATTGAATGTGCGTCTGACATGAGTGGTTTGGTCCTAGGAAGTAGGTACTTTGCAACTTATTTTACGGAAAGTTAGTGCTTAGGTTTTTAGACCTAGATAATCAAAACCGAGGCCAGGATGGTTAAGCTCAATAAATCGTTATTAAAAACGCCCGCCAAACCCAATCAAAACACCAAAAATAAAGAAATAAAGAATCTAATCTAAAGCGAATGAAAAGAAACGAAAAGAATGAATGAATGTATGAGACATTTTAAATTTTTTAATTGGCAAAAAACGAAGTAGGTTCTCAAGTCAAGCAAGTTTATTCAATTTATGTTGGTTTAGCTATTATTATTTCCTTAATTAAAACAATAACAGCTTACAATATTAAACATAATGATGTAGGTATATATAAAGCGCGTTGGTGTGATGAGGGCGCTGCTGAAGCTGTACTGCCCGGAACTGTTATGAATGGTTTGCCAAGTACGAATTTCATCGTCATATTCATGTTATCGTTCCTGCCTAAATGACCTAACCGATCACCTATTTATGAATTAGGTTTTTAAATTAAAATAAATAATTATTTTTTTCAGACATATACAACGCCATCTAGTCCCAAACTAAGCAAATATTGTTGTTGTTCAGTTTCAGTTCATTCATGATATTGTCAGCTTCTTCTTTCTGCTAACCCAAACATCATACAACGTGGAATAATTTCCCCTAACAGTAGGGTATTTTTGAATATTTGAGTAGGGGGAAGTGGGGTAGATTCATACAAGGGGTACCTACATTCACTAAAGATATCTGTTGCTAGGCGCACATCAATTGAACGACTTATGCATGTATGCATAGCTTATTTATGTGTGCATTAGCTCACGGAGTTTGACAGCTGTCGAAGTGAAACGCGCGACGAGGTGACACATAATGTGTTTCGGCCACTCCTAAGTAATTTTATAACCGGACTTTGAACATCTTTTTATTGATAAAAGCAGTTTTCTAGATTATTCAGTACTTATTTATTTATTTATTTATTTATTAAGGGTATCCAACGGAAAAAACACATAAACATACAAATATACAAACAAAAGACTTAAATCTAGTGTTTCCCCAATTATAGGACACCACAACATGCAAATAATTAAAACTCAACTAAACTATGTACTATGTACTATTTTATTTACATGATAATAGGGTCAAGTTTGTGAATTAATCCGTGGATAATCATTAAATACTTCTGTTATTTTTTTTTAAATAATTTTATTAAATTTTCTTGTGATGGGGTAGTTTCATACAGCAGTTAGCGGGGTACATTCATACTATATGAATGTATGTAATTAAAATTTATCATGTTAATTGTCATATTTTATGTAAATTGTTGATACTATTACTATATAAGAATTAGGCAACAGGACTTAGATTTAAATACTGATATAACTGACCAAAAAAACTGTTAGGCTAAGTTCCATCAGTGCCATAAAATGAAATTTTATGTTATTCTTTTTTCACTTAGTATTGTGTGCTCATAGGGACTAATTGCTTTTGTTTTCAATATCGTTGTACTTATTTTGATTTTGAATTGAACATTTCACGCTCAAAATGTGTATTTTTTCACATATATGAATCTGCCCCATAGCCTGTATGAGACTGCCCCGCATGTGGGGTACATTCATACACTTTTAACATTTTTTCTATTTCCGTAATAGAGAACCGCACAAGTGTATTTACACAAATCACATACTTTTGATATAAAGGCAGATAGTAAGACTATTCGTTTTTGATACATCGATACAGATATCGATACCAGAGAAAATTCTACGAGTCAAAATATAAAAACTGTATGAGGCTACCCCATCTTCCCCTAATATTTTTTATTTTTCCTTTAAAATTTTTGTGAGCACAGTAAGAATTGAAAATCGTACAAACATTTATCCTAAGGTGGAAATCGAACCCGCAACCTCCGCGTCGCAGGCGGACCTTCACCCGCCGCGCCACATAGTTCGTCTTTATACATATTGTTTGTCGATAGTATAGAAACCAAGTGCAAATAGTACCTACCTACTAAAAGCTTTTCGTGATAGGACTGAAATAATTTCGAATACAACTTAGAGGACTGACAGATCATTACAACAATTTGTAACTCAAACATCACGTTGTTAAAACAGAATACTTTAAAGGTAGTCCTTTTTTGTTATTATATAAAAACTGTGTGTTCTGGTTGTTAAATGTGAGTATTTTTGGGAGAATCCTATTAAAAAGCTAGCAACACTTTTAGATTGCTTTTGCTTTGTTTGTTTTGATATGTTTTGAAGAAAGTTGACTTTGTTTTTATTTTCTGCGAGGGAAAATTCTCGTAATTAATAACAGAAAACTATACTATTCTTAGAAATATGAATATAACCGTAAAAACGGTTACAAGCCCGTTCTCGTTTTTCTGCGTTATAGACGATGATAAGACTGCCAAAGATAAATTCGCGCTAGAAAGCTCCAAATCCGAAAGAATAGATCTTTCGGATGCCGGTCATGGTCAGGTAACAAATTTTACAAAGCTTATGTAAATGCCACAGGGACGTGCCCATAGTATATGTGTAGTTTAAGAAATCGAAAACATCACATTGTATATCTGCCGGTTCTAACCCTATTTATAAACATAACCTAGAATTAGTATTTACCTCGGATTTTTTTTTTAGTATGTTGCGGTTCTCTGGATAGACAAATGGGTCCGCGGTATTGTGTCAATGGAAAGTCATTTTCTTATTTGGCTTGTTGATCATGGCATTTTCATTCGGCCAACGGAAAACACTGTGTATGTAGATTTACCAGCCGAGTACCGGAAGCTACCATCCAAAGTGTTTGAGGCTAGCATTCATGGAGTCACGCCTGTTGGCCTTGTAAGTAAATTAAGCCTTTAAAATCACCTTATAAAAATTTTATGATACATTTCTTTATTTATATAGGGACGAATTTGATGTCCATATAAAAGATTGGACCACAATATAGGCTATTGTGGTCCATACAAATCAATCAATCAAATCAATTTATTGTTCATCGTTCAAAGGACTGAGTGAACTGGAGAAAAGGAAGGGAGGCCTTTGCCCTGCAGTGGGACACCACAGGCTGAAAATGAAATAAATTGAAAAAAAAATCTTTATTACGGATTTGTTTGGAATACAGAAGAATATTGTAGTCAAAGTCAAAAATTTCTTTATTCAATAAAATCACAAGGGTACTTGTACTTGTAGAGCGGGCTATTTTCCGCAACTAGGCCGCAGGCGGGCCCTTTTTGCGTGAGGGATGGCGGTTGTTACTCCAGCCATCCGATGTCCTCCAGGAAGGCCAGCAGCTCGCTGACGCTGGTGCAGGCCTCCCGGGTGGTCCTCGGTGCTCCGAGGTGTTGCGCTCTCTGTGACGACACGCTGCTGCACTCCAGGAGCACGTGCGCGGCCGTCTCATCTGTATTCATGCATCCCCTACATAGGGGGCTGTCAGTAATACCTATATTGAATAAGTGCTTGTTTAGGTGGCAATGACCTGTGATGATTCCGATGACCTTACGGAGCTTAACACGTGTCAGCCTGAGTAGTTTTTGGGAGTATCCCGGGTTTAACGCCGGGAAAGCTTCCCTAGACTGTCTGCAGTCGTCTGTATTTACCCACTGGTTTTGATGTATGTGGCTTGTGTATTGGCGGATCCACGTTCGGACTTGGCTGAACGGTAGCGGTATCAGTGGTTCTGGACCTGCGGGATGCATTTCTGAACCTCTTCTCGCCAACCCGTCAGCCTCGTCGTTGCCTCTGGATCCACTGTGACCTTTGATCCATTGAAGGGTTACCTTGTTTGTCCTACTCACCGTCCTAATCACAAGGGTAATTTAGAATCGTTTTACATACTAGGTGATTCTAAGTGCCAGTTCCATGAGACCATAAATAAATGATATCAACAATATTATAGAGAGTTGCTTAAAAATATATTAATTACATATTTTAGTTACCAGAACTCGTAAACAATAAACTTTTAAACATAAACTACCAACACATTTCATCTGTTTCCAGACAGAAAGACTTACTTTCAAAATGAGAGCTCTTGCAATGTGTTGATTGATGATATGTTGTTTTTTAGGAACTAGATGAATTCTACCACTTTAAGAGACAAACCAAGCCAACTTGGAGTATTGCAGCTATAGACCAAACTCAAGAGCTGATTGCCAGAGCCACAAGCACATGTTTTGTGCCCGTTGCAATGATGTCCATTAAAACAAATGATGTTGTAAGTATCATTACATTCACATTAGCGACCGGTTTCTGGAAACCCAAATCACGATTGATCCGAGTTTGACACATAGTATTTATTTGATTTTTTCGTTGATCATCGTTCGAGAAACCGGCCGTAAGTTATATAGTTTGCTGCTTATTGATAGCACAGTTCTTTTGATATTTTTGCTTTCTGCAAAATCTGTCAATCCATCAAAAATAAATATTGGTTGGTATGACAAGCGTTGCATTGTGTTGAGTTATTGAGTAGAAACTTAATGTCTAATAAAAAATGTGTAATAAAATAGATTTATTTTTTGTATAAAAAAAAAAGAAAATCAACTACCTAATTTACAAGAAAGATAAAAAAAACTGCAATCAAAGTCTAAAAATAAGTACATATTTCAATGAAAACTTACTCTTTCAGGTTCTTGGAGACTTGTACCTACAATTTGAAGGCAAAAAGTTCGTCAATATAATTGATGAAATGTCTGCTAACACAGATTCAATACATGTTTTCTTAGAAAGAGATAAAGAAGAGTACATAGCAAGTAAGTTGAACCTAAACATTTAGAGGACAATAGAACCTACTTAAAGTCGTACTAGGAGTCATGTCTTAAAATATTTACAGATTTGCCAACATTTTATTCAAATCGGAGGCTCCACCGTGCATGCTTACTGAAACCAGAATTGCCGATAAAAGACTTGCCCACCATGACCACTGAAACAACTTTGGCGGAATACAGCGCCATCTGTGATAAGGTAGAACAATTTGATACACAGGAGTCTGACTCAAGCTCGCTAGATGGCAGTAGCGTCACTTACGTCGAAAATATAAACGATGCGCCTAACAAAAAGCTTAAACTAACACCAGCTGAGATAGAAAAGTATTCTAACGAGTTTATAGTTGTAGCAGGCAGGCGGTACAATGTTCTCACTGTTTTAGTGAACAAAGCACGGGATTTGTACATGTGCGAGAAATATAAAGATGCTAAGTCTGTTGGTAGAGCTACTACTAGAATCAAGAAGTAATTCTTTCATGACTATTAAGATAAAAATATGAGAACTGAAACTATTTTTATCTTAAAAGATTGAAATTGATTGACCTATTTAAAATTTAAGCTTAGAGCACCTTATTACTTTTTAGGGTATAAATATCAAAGAACTGCCAAAAAATTATTGATTATGCATTAAATATACTTCTTTAGATAAATACTAGTCTTACTTGGGGTGTAGGTACTTAACGTATTTGTATCACACTGCGCGTCAATGTTAGGTCGACTGCCGAACGTTGCAGGGTCGCCGCGCAGTGTACCTCATATACGCCTTTATTTTTGTCGACATTTTCTTTATGTTAAATTTGAGCCCACCGATTTAATTTTGTCACACATGAAAGAAAAAACGGTGTCGTTTAGATACGTTTACAATTGTTGTATTCTTTGTATCTCTCCTGACTTCTCTTAGTAAATGGGGGGTAAGACTGAAAAGTGTCTTATTAATATTTTGTTGCATGTAGCGTATTATGGAGCAAAAAAGTCTATATTGTTATATTTTGGTTTATGTATGTCTTAATATATAAAAGGAAGTTTGATAACTAAGTCATATTTTGTTCTCTAGTTCTTGGAACATTTGCTAAGCTTTTCTAAGAAATCTCAAAGAGAAATAAGATATCATGGCATGTTTGGCTGTTATAGATTTACGAGTAAACTTATTGTGATATCATAGGGGATGTGATAACACATTTGTGATAACAAAATCTGCCTAATATTGGTGTATACACAAAACTTTGCTAGAACATTAGATATAAATTTATTCTTTAGATACTATTTGTATTATTTAAAGTTAATAAGTTTATAGTGTTGAAAACCCAAAGTTTAGTGGGCAAAAGGGGTTTATTAATCCCCTCCCTTATCATGTGATCTTATTGCATGAATAGTAATTGCCCAAAAAGTAAATATTATATCGCATAAAACATTCCTAGAAACAACTTGAGACAAGTGTATACTTACTTGTTTTTTTTTCTTGTGTTTTGGTATTGTTATGTATACTTGCTCATTATAAAGAAATGTGTCATCTTAAATAGGTTGGGCGTTTAATTACCTAAATAAAATGGCATTAATTAAATGATCTGTGATCATTGAACTGATTTATATTTTGTAAAACGCTAATTTAGTATATAATTTTGTATTGCCTTATTGTGATTTAAACTTGAATTTTCAAACTTTATTGATGTTTTTTATGTTTAAGAAGCAACTCGTGATTTTGTGATTAAAACAAATATATTATATCTTAATTTTTATTTTATATACAAATATAAATTCTTCCCCTAGGTAAATAAACTTAATTATATCTTATACTAAACTGTACATTGTCATTGTACGAATACGGCAGTGTGTAGAGATTCCGCTGATGTCTTGTTACCTACACTTTTCGGCTAATGTAATGGCATATCTATAAGTTACCTTAAAAAGAAAAATAAAAAATGATTGACCAATACAAGAGCCGAGAATCAAAGGTAGAGCCAGAAATACGGACAATAAATATTGTTGATAAAAGATGGCTAACGGTTACTATTACTGAACTTATTCTACTGAAGACAACGTCATCTTGGATGAATGTAGTTCTTATACTGGAAAACACTTAAGGACCAAGTCGCATTTATCACTAACTTTCATTTGCCTATTTATAGCAATTTAGCTATATCCTGTCTACTATAAAAAGTAAGAACATACATTATTTTGATTGCCATACACTATCATAATATTGTGCAACTAAAAGTATAGTTGTCTTTATCGTTACAGTTTATTAGAAAGGGACGGCAACATTTTAAGTGTTGTCAAATTAGATAAGTTTAAAAAAAACTGGTTTTGAAACTTTCTATAAGAAAGAGAATAATTTGAAAGCAACGTTTTTTTCAGAAATTTCAAATCAAAACGGTTTATAAATGTAAAAAACCGTTTTTATTTGAAATCTCCAAGTTGCAAAAACACTTATTTGCCACTCAAACGTCCGCGCTTGGCATAAGTTGTTTCCGTAATGTTGAATCACAGTCGAAGTCCTGGATTAGTGCTAGCGACGTAGTTCAGAAGCTCATCGGAGTCCTCACAGACCACTGGTTTCTCGTGATAGCAAGCTACGTCGTGCCATGCGATGCCGTCGTTGTAAACGTTGTTGAGAACGCTAAGACAAGATTCGGAAGTTTGGTTGATGTCGAATTCTGCGTTATCGGGCTGACGAAGCTTCTTGTGGCCGGTCTGTGACCAAGGGTTGTAGCCCCAGCCGTTGGGAATCTGTGAACAAGAAGATACATTATTAAGATAAAAAAGTAGTATTTTGACCAGTGCTTATAACTTTAATCCCGAATTAAGGCAATAAAAATATCTTTACAGTTAGATTTCAATGATTAGTATCCTATAATAAGTTGACAACCAGTAGGTATAGCGAGCTTAGTTTCCGATGATTCACCTACCTATGCTACTGTGTGATTGTACCTAGTTTCGTCTTTGTTTGAAATCATCCGCAACCGCATTACTGGTTCCTGGTTCAACCACAAGCTTTACGAGACCGAGTATGAATTCATTGTGAAGCCTATTTCATGCTTTCCATTGAGATGCAAATCGACACTTTCACGTATTGTCGCTTTGTTATAATTCAAATATGCAACTGCGTACATACTCGTTACATGTTAAAAACGTGTGTATTGTAGTGTCTGTTCCACCTACTTATTGCTACACTAATTCAAGTGTTCCTGTAGTTTTTTATTTTACAACAGCGTTCTTAGCAGCAACTAGAGTTTTATAGAATGTGTTGGTGTAATATTTACAGCTTTGACGATAAAAAACTATAGTACCTACCTACCACTTTAGTACACAGTATACCTCATCTATATAATCAATCAACTTAATGGTATTTTGCGTCCGAAACAGTATCTACCTATTATTAAATCTAACTAACATGACGATGCGTGGACTTACCGCGTTGGTGGGTGAAATCTTTTCGCGGTTAGCAGACCAGAACCATCCTAGGATGTTCTTAGGCTCGAGGTCCTTACGGGATTCGCAGCCTTTGAAGTCGCAGAGACGACCAGAAGTCCAAATGTAAGGCACATCATCTGTAAACAATGGAAATTTTTATAAATGATTGTTTCAAATTCTTTGTAACTAAGTACATAATATTATAAGTTCAGATTTTAGCAAGTAGGTAAAAGAACATTGCCCAAACCCTGTAGGGGAGACCTAGGATAGTTGTTACAGAGGAGAGTTGTTACAAAGCCGATTTTTCGGAACCTATGATCGTTAGTAAGCTGGCAATGCCACTCAATTGATTCTTTTTAGATGCGCTTCTTGATGAAACAAGTGCCTCACGCACCAGGCAAATGGTTGCCCGAGTACGACGTCTGCATGAAAAAAAAACCGAAAAGTAATTTTTTCGTCAAAATTTTAGTTATATTTATATCGTGACACATTGAATTTAGGTGGTTATGTTATTTTTTTGAATACTGTAGGGTTTTTAAAGTTTCAAATAGTGGCGTTGTTTTGATGATCCTTTACGTTGTTGTGAAATTATGAATGTTTATTCTGACCAGGTCGTAATTTTCGACACCTAGGAGAGTTGTGACACGCTGTAACAACTCTCCTATTCTAGTTTGTTTGCTTTGAATTTTATGTCATTAGCAATCCAATCAAAAGGCTTCAGTTCAGGAGTGGAAAGGCTGGTCGAGAAGTGCACTAGGAGTGAGCTGCTGTACGTCTGTCATAATAGATTGGATTACAGACATATTTTATAGCGGCTGATATTGTCATGATGCCATAGTTACTTAAAACATATTTATTTCTTATAATCTTAATGTCTGTAGTCTCAACAATTATGCCAAATGATAATTGAAGTATTAATAAAGGGTGTGTGTTTTATAATTCTTATAAAAGGCATCTTACCTATCAAATGTAGTATTGATAAACAGCTGTAACAACTTACCTTGGTGCCTGTCACAACTTACCTCGGTGTTATGAGAGTTGTTACAGTTTGAGTTGTTTCTGTTTTGGTGGATTTTCTCAGAAACCTTACAACTTTCATTTAATGTCATGACTGTTTTTGATAAAAGAAAGATTGCTTTATATTTAGACATAAAGTTGATAACTGTGCTATGTTTCTTTATTGAGATATGTGGTTTTAAGTAAAAATTGTAACAACCCTCCTTGGTCTCCCCTACCAGATTGCGTCACAAGCTAATTATCATCAAAATTAATATTTTATTTATATGTGTTTTTTGTTAATTTTTAACATTCTTATTTAACCGGGTTTAGAAAATTAAAATTAATTATACAAAACCTGATTATCAATTTCCTACTTCCGAGTGCTTAGTCCGAGCTTGCATTTTAAAACTCCCTACTCTCGAGCCGATAGTCGTCTTTCGGATATCCATACAAAAATACAAGAACATCCGAGAGACGATACTTGGCTCGAGAGTAGGGAGTTTTAAAATGCAAGCTCGGACTAAGCCCTACGCACGTCAACTATTTTGTTCCGATCCCAGCTGTCACCTATTTTCGTGAGTGGACATTGAGCATAAAAATCAGCTAAAGTAAGCTTTAGCTGAGCAGGCAAACATGATAAAAAAATAAAATAAAATACATTTTTAAATATTTTGAAATGCGGTTAAACATTGAAAAAAATATTGTAGGTAGCGAAAAGGTAAAGGTAAATAAAAATTAGACCTATGAGAGTAAATTCAAATTGATGCAAGTTGGTACAGATTCCCATAGCCCACTGGGCATTGTCCTTTACTCACTTTGCTGGATAAGTTTGAAGATTAGATTATTTTCTTCCTGGGTCTCCATTGATACGAGATCCATGCAGTATTCTCGGCAGATGTTGCGTCCATCTAGCCAGTCTACTTTCTTGTTGGCGAGTCCGGGAACATGCCCGCTGTAGAAATAGTGATGTCCTCTATAGAAGAACTCTTTGGGTCCTAGAACAAAAATAATACGGCTTGTAACACTGAAGGTGAGGTTTTGATGTCTGACCTTACGTAGTCGCATGAACAATAAATACCTACCAAGCTCGTGTGTAAACCAACTCGTTAGCGCAACAATAATAATGACAGTCGACAAGTCCCACAGGTCGTGTACCTACCGAATTTACCACGGTCATGACATTGAAGCTCCCTACGAACAACAATAGCAAAAGTAATGAAATGCTCATGTCACATTGCGCAATGGAAGACACGATCTTACATAATGCTGCGCAGCGCACCAACGACCTTTTAATGTGAATAATGTGGACAACATTTTTTACCGTTCACGAGAAATAATACTAAATGGAATCCACTCAAAGAACATGCTTAACTTTTTTATATTTTGCATAAATTAGAGCGTTCACTAATTTGCTACTGAAAGTATACTCTTCACGAATTTACCACATGATTTGCGAGTTGAGTGTACCAAATATTTACACTGCACAAGTATTTGAGTTAACCTATAATAAGTGTGTGAAATAGTTCTAGCAGGCGATGTTGCAACCAGCGGTTTGCGGAGACGACGACCGGCGCGGTCGAGCCTGCTCCCAGCAGATGCGTCGGTCACGCGAACGCGACAACTAGGCCAAGGCAAGGATGGTCTAGCCTAGCTAGTCTGCCGGATGCGAGCGAACAAACTCACTTCCATCTTAGACGTGACAACAACCCTGTCGGTAATTACTATGAAGCTCTACATCAGGTAAGGTAAGCAGGTTTTTAAATAGGTAAATGATTTGTGCAGTGGTGTTCACTGTTCACCTATGCCTCTTTAATATTTCTTGATCAGAGTCCTCTACAGAGACCACCAAATAGGACAAATAGTTAAGCTGTGAAGTATTAACCCAACTACATTCTTAAAAACGCAGTTTGATAAGAAATAGGTGTGTATAAAGAATTTTGTCTACATTAGAGATGAAGTAATCGAATGCGTACTTATGTCACCAAATAATGTAGATACAAATAATGTAGCCAGATACCTAAGTGATTGCAAAACAGAGTTGCATGCATATGGCATCAAAACCATAGGTTCACACGGCTGGTTTAGCAATTATTGAGCAGACCTTGCTGGGTGACAGACAGACGAATGTGCGATTGTCTACGAACGATATACATACCACCATTTTATTTTTCTACCTGTGTATTACCACTAAGTTTATGTAGGACTCCCTTAGCTTGCGAAACAATGAGTTAATGAATTACAATTGTTAGCAATGGTGACGAAGTGCAAAAGTCAAATCAATAACCTTCCGAAAAATAAGAGAATAGTTGATTAAATAATAAAACATAAATGGTGAGTATTTGAATAGTACAATCTTCAATGAGCGAGTACCTTGTGTGAAACGCCAAGGTTTTCACTGTCTAAATTGAAATCTACTACGAAGCTACCAATAACTTACATTACAATGAATCTTAATAGCTACCTCCTGTACGGAGTTGAAAGGCGAGTTATTTGTTTGAAGGCTGGATTTCAAAATTATCTTTTATTTTGATAATAATTGGCTATTTATTTACATTTCATACATTAATGGACGATGTTTTACGATAAGAAGTGGCATTGGTATGCAGAACCTTACCACACAATTTACTGCTTAATTGTCCAAAGTACTCCTTTGCATACCTAAAATATATTAAAAAGTATTGTTTAAGGTTAGAGTGGCTTGAATGACTTTTACCACCTTTAAAAATGAGAGCTTTCGTATTTCTAACCACGTGGAAAGCGCATCAAGAACCTACTTATGTTTAGCGTAAAGTAGATAGAGATTTTACCAATACCACTATAGACCAATTATTTTGATAGTTAGAACCGGTGTGAACTTTATGGAACCTAAGACGCAACTCGACATTCAACAATGCGAATGATTTACGTTTTTGAAGCAGCTTATATAATGTCCATGCCGAATCTATTATATTTTTATTAGCATTAAACAAATGTTTTATAAATTGTATTCGGTTTATCTGACGCACGAACAACTGGTCTAGCCTGGTACAGTTGGCCCCATAAAACACACTCTGGTCGGCCGTGAGCCAAAAATGGAGAACTAACATCAACTCATCACAAAACGTATTAATTCATAGATACCTACTACTTATAATTTGTGTCACATACCGCAAATGACTTGTTTTGATAGAGCTACCGGATTAGAAACGGACACAACCGCAAGAATACTTAAGTATTCTAAAAATTAAGTATTCTGAAATTAAGAACTCTGGGAAGAAACCCGCTGCGTCTAAAACACTAGACAAAAGTTTTATCTTAAAAACATAAGAACTTAGTCTGTGAGGCAACTCACTGCGTTTTAAACACTGAGACAAAATAACTTAGATGTCTGTAATTAACAATTACTGCTCTAACTCATTGTACTCAAAAGCTACTGTTAGCATCACTTTTTGACAGTACAAGTACAAGTGCGGTGGTAGTAATTTATTTATTTATTTGTTCTGGGTATTTTATATGTATAATAAAAAATATCTATCTATGTAATGTATTGTATTAAGTATGTCAGTCTTCTAGTACCCATAACACAAGCTCTGCTTAGCTTGGTGCTAGATGATATTGTGTGGATTGTCCAGCATTTATTTATTTATTTATTTATTTATTTGAACGTGCTCTAACAAAAATGCCTACATACCAATAGTAATGACATCGTCGGGAAAATGACTATTTTTGAAGTGAAAACTTCTTTAGCGGCGCTGGGTGGGTAAAAACTTTCAAACTCGCGTCAGGGTCACGTGATGCTGATCGAAAAAGCGTAAGATCGAGGGGAAAGGAGAGGAACTAGTATCTCCCACTCTTTCTACCGTGCCTGAGTGTGCTGCTCTGTTTAGGCGGCACAGGGCGAAAAATAAAAAATAAAAAATAATAAAAAATAAAAACATAAACATTGTATTCTACCTCATAAATGATAGTACTTTTATACTTATAATTAAACACAACGTTAATATTGAAGTTTTCACTTCTGCCGGCACTCCCGGAGTGCTACCTTTTTTTTTTCATTTTTGTATTAGAAACACTTCGAAACAAGAATAGAATAGAAAAAAGAACAGAGTCCTTCGGTTTTGAACTAAAAAAATATTGAGTCACGAATCTCGTAATATGCAGATTGCATTTCAAGTTGCATTTTGATGATATTTTTCCTCGAGACTCGCTGATTTGAAACTTATTTGGTGTTTGTAAGAATATAATATTATCTACAGCCATATTCTAAAATAAGTAATTTAATAATTTCGTTATCAGCCAACCAACCTCCTTGACTAGCTTTTATGCAAAAACAGAAATCTCTTAGACTAGATAAATATTTGACATAAACCAACTACACCATTTTATTCAGAAAATATCTTTACTAGGTAATTGAGAGCTACTCCCGTGCCTGACGATAAAGTCTAGATTATATTTCAATACAAACCTACTCGGCCCAGCCGCTTTTTTCTAGTTGCTGTGATCTTTGACTTTTAAACCTATTATCAAACTACAAGTAATTTGGCATTTAAATTGAGCTAACAAATACCTCAGATTGCCGCTTAATGATACTAATGAACGTTGATTACACTAGCATTAACCTATCATTATGGCTTACTTACATTAAGTTGTTTTATTCTATAGGTTCTAGACAACACACTTATGTTCTTATTGTAACTTAAAAGAGCCAATCAATCCGAATATGTTTAAGTATTTCTTTATTATTTTGTGGGTGAAATAACGCTTGTACGTTATTTTTTATTTTGAAACAGTTTTATCACGAACTTTTGATGTCATAATATACAGTTTTTTTTTCAATTTTATTAAATCTTTTTTATAAAATTAATTAAAATCGCGTCTTAGCTAGTTAAATCTAAAAGACTTTAGATTCATTTTCATTGTTAATTTCATCTTTAATTATTTCACACTTGCATTATTTCATATATTTACTGTTTTATTTATTAACTGAAGCACAAAAACATTTTTTATCCAATGAAAACATACTGAGTCATCTATAGAGTATTGCCAAGTAACTACCTTCGCGTCCTCCACCGTCTGCGACCTTGCAGCGGTCAATGGCACGCGGAAGCTCTCACTTTCTTCCTAACCCGGTTACATTATGTAAGTGCTCAGTTATGCACTCCAAAATATGAATTTCATCAGCGGATAGCTACGCTCTACCTTACCAACTTGTTTGCTGCACGTAATACCGTTTGTTCATAGTGCGTAAATAATGTGTCCCTTTTATATAGGCACATGTCCATAACTTTGTTTGACAAAAAGGCACGTTTCTAGCTATCAAAGCTATCAGTACGAGGTTTGTTTTATTTGCACAACATACTTGCAACAAGAGATTAGTTCCACGGTAGTTTAAAGCCATGATTGCAAAAAACTATAGAATATATTAATAGATAAATGTTGCTAGCCTTACCAAGGCTAGCAACATTTATCTACTTAAGTAGTTCCTGGAGGAGGTGTTTATAAGATCTAATTACAGAATATCTAATAAAATACGAGTGTAGGCGCGGCTTAATTCAATTTAGTTTCGAATCTAAATTCAAGAATTTAGATTCGTGAAGATAAATATTTTTTAATATTATATTTAATATTCTTCAATTTAAGAAAAGTTTCTTATCTTTGGGCGTAATGTAATCTTTAGTCTGATATATATTTTTTTTTAAAAGCCCAACTATCCAGCCATTTCTATTTTTAAGCAAAAATCGAATGTCGTGCAAAAAAATCAACGGATTCAATATTTTTAATTGTTGTTTCGAAGACCATTAAAATTTTTGATGCTGTTTTAAGTTTTCCGGCTCCGCTATAAAGAATTAAAAACTTGCTCTGGTATTCATTAATTATAAGTATTAAATTAAAATATTTAGAACATCGCATCTTTTACTCAAGGACCAGCTATAAACCTATTTGAGACCGGAGCAGTCAAACTTGTTCTAGAAGAAGTCTCAAACATCTATTTAAATGTCTATAAATCTCATTCATATGGATTTATATCAAGTTACTACGTTTTGTTTCTTATTTTTCTACTTTGAATTTATAACAAATTCAAAATTAATGGATATAAAATAAAAATTCAAAATTTATGAGCAAAAATCAAGTTTGATCATCATTTAGTGAATAATACAATCGTATTTTTTTTTTAATTTCAGTTCCTTATTACACGACAGGTACTACTGTACCTACTCAGAAATCAGTGTTTAATTCATTATTCCCTTAAAAATAGACTTCCAAATGCTACGAAACCGCTACGAGATCTACGCCGTAGACACGACAATACGCCATTTAGATATAATATATTTGTAAAAACCTTGTTAAAAGATAAAGATACTTACTGCTGGCGCATTTCTGAGGGTTGGGGAGTGAGAGGAACCTGCCAGGTTTCTGTGCGACGGCCAGCGTCGCGAGCACTGCCACGCATGCCACCACCAACCACGTCTGCATCTGAGGATATCATTTATTAATTAATTAATATGCTGAGCCACCAAGCACATAACAACTTAAAATAATCACTTCCAAGTTTTAAGTAATAGTTAAATTTTCATTACATAAAATGTGTTCCAATTACAAGCATGTAGGTAGGTACATGCATAGGTACATAAATTAACCATAATCTCGAACTTAAGTATCTATGAGCCCTAAGCTTGTCCCAAACATTTACTAAAATCATAAGGAAATTTTGTTTATAAAAACTGTATTTTTTCGTCTAATATTTACTACATCTACAGAAATTTCGTAATTAACGCTTATTGCGATATCATTCCTTTCTTTAATAAATATATATCGAGATTTCTAGAAGCTATATATTTTATAGTGCAAAAAAATATGTATAAAAGAGGTTTTAAGGTCGATCGATCATGTTGCCAAGCAATTTAATCGAGTTTTTAGAAATTCTCGGAACACCTCTTGAATATGTATGTAGGTAAATTAAGTAATCGATGTTTACGAAGAATAAATCATTAATCTAAGTAAATAGCACGTTGTTTTATGTATTACAGTGACGAAAACATGTCTCATCAAGCATTTGTAATATTAATGTTCTTCCAAGTAAATGCCAGCCCACCGGTTTACCGTATTAATTTATTACATAAGCAAAAACGTTCATATTTAATTATGGTGCCATAACTTGGGAAGTAACCTACAAAACGATTAAACATTTCTTAATTAATTATAGCTTCATTATTTTATTTTCATGCTTTGTACAACTCGTTTATTTTTCTCAGCAAGTTAGTTCCCATAGTACAAGATTTACTTAGTTTGGGAATAGAGTGTGATGTGTGAAATGTCCATAATTATTTATTATTATTTAAACTACAATCATTGTGCATGAATTTGAAGCTTGATTATTTCTATGACGGAAAGTTTAAAAAAGGTATCAAGTTTATTTCTAAGTACAATTTGTATGTCAATATTAAGAATAGTCTGTTATATTTTGGCATACCTACCATAACATTGCATGGTCCAGTGAGAGTTTGCAACGTATGCAAACTCTCACTGGACGACATTAAACGAACTCTATAGAAAGTATCTCGCATTTCGAGTGCTATTCATGTTTTGGTAATGGTTTTTACGACCTACCGGGTTACCCAACCAATAATTTTGAGTAAATGCAACGATCAGAGATCTTACTGATAATGTTAATAAACCATATATAAGTGTAAATAAACCTCGCAGAACTTTAACCACGCATCGGGTAGAATACCTTAATTATACTTTAATAGGTACCTAATCTAACCTAAAGATCTTCTAAAAAATAATTATTACCGTAGTTGTTTGTTACTTATCTATCGTCTATCACTTTTTGTCATCTCCGCATACTATGTACATTCTTTAAGATTGGTCTAGAACAGAAATAATCCTTGTCGTTCAAGCAGTATGTCAAGTCAATATCATGTAATAATGAAATGCTACGAGTGAGGTATGTCCACAAGTAGATTTGCATATTGTGACGTCACCAACCGCCGAAAATACGGTTCGATTGTTGACGTGTGTTGGTCAACTGGCGCCACCCTGCCTTATTTCACAAGACAGCTGCAACACACTTACAACTCTTCGAAAAACCCCTCAGGCGAAATCAGGTAGCAGGCAAAATTTCCCACTTGACTTAACCACCTTAATAAGCCACCTCTACCTCGTATTAATAGGCTCATGAGGAGGTAGGTACGTACAACTGTGATGTCACAAAAACAAATATTACAACTCATCATCCAATAAGCAAATAACTTAATAAACAAACACAGGACTTGAAAAATAATCGAGTGTAGAAGAAAAACATGATCAAATACGTGGAAATCTAGTGCTGGTAGATACACCCGGAAACGTGTCGTCAGGTTAAAATCGTGCAGCAGATGATCTGTATTTACAATACTGCCTTGACAGGTTGCGTACCTTATGCAAGGATTGTACTTAAACGTGAAGAGCTTCCCACACATGCACGTATAAATCGCAATGTAAGCTTCAGTTTATAAATCAAACACTGCATCACGTACTATTATAGGAACTTGGGCTGCAAATGGCAATTAAAAACCCACGTGTGGAAGGATCCCGTCACTGTGATGACCTCATGTCATCACGATCACTTAGCTACTTAGATGGAACTTACTTAGTCGTGTGCTCTCAGGGCTGCATTTAATTAACTTCCTGCGCCTAATATAGCGTTATAGACCGTATATACTGTCGATTCTGAAATTAATTAGCGGATGTCTGTTAAAGATAATGCTAGAAAATTAATGCATTTTACGGAACCTATTTAAAATTAATAGCACTAGTCGTGTCTCATTGAAGGTCTTACAAGATGTATTGTTGTGGTTTAACAACTGTTACGTCGAGCGTGGCGTGGAGTGTAAAACAATCCGTCTCGATACAAGAGTTCAATGGTATTCGCGAATCTGTGTCCCAATCGCGAATTCGGTGCGAGGCTTACAATGTGTTTCCACGAGGTTTCGCAAGGCGGCCGAGGCCGGTCCGTCAGCGGCGCGGTCACGATCCTGCTGCGTCGTGCCAGCCCGACCAGCTAGCGCCTTGCCAAATACAATGATGCCTCGACTCAAACCAAACCCGTATGAATACCCGTACCTACTCAACATCTCTATGATCTATTAATCTATTTCAGGCTCATGTACTTTTTTACAAAGGCTTTCGTCAGGTTTCCTTGGTAGCCGATGTGCAAAAGATGTAGGAGATTTTGGTAAAAAGAACCTATAAAATAATAACCTACTGAATTCTACCCCACTGACTGAAAAATCTGCTCTGATCATTATAGACAAAGCTGAAAATGTAGACAATTACATCTAGTTACGAATCGCACAGTTTCAATCGATATTCAACCCAATCGATATCATCCGAAAAATCTACATAAACCGAAAGAACCACAAGGATCTGAGTATTAATGGGCTCATGATAAGCTAAAGGTCGGGCGAAAGCTGTATTATATGACCAACCAAGTAAAGTTCATTTGTATTCAAGTACCGTTTTGAGTTCATCAGTAAACAGCGTGTTCCGAATCACTCATTTTTCAAGTGAAATTTTAGCCGTCTACGTAATGTCTGGTTGACTGTATAGTCGTTGACAAAACAGTTTTATAATCAACCTAGCACATAACAACCAGAATACCTAAACTACCGAACCGTTTTATGAACCAGTAAATCGATTTTATATGCAAATTAAAAAAAAAAACTGGTATAAATATACAAACACGACGATGATAGGTCCTCGCCGTGTTTGTATGCCTGTCTGGTTAAAATTAGAATAAATGGACTTAACGAAGCAAAGCCGGGTCACTTATTAGTAATATAACAAGTGACCCGGCATTTAGCATATATAGTAATAAGTTATACTTACTATTTGCTAAAAATGAAGGCAATTTTTAGTCCGTTTGTTTGTTTTAGCTTGTGAGGTTCATTGCTATCTTTCAAATTTGATTAAAAATGTGGTATTGAGCTGTAAAATGATGGTGACTGTATCTAGTACAACATACATAAGTAGGTTATGTACGTAATGGCTAATTGACATAATAATATAAGAACTGATGGTTATCAAAACATAGCTTTCGAGTAGGTTAGGTTATAAAAGGTATGAGAAATACGTTTGTGAAATCCATAGATAATAATAAAGAGAATAGGTATCTAATAAAGTTTAGAGGATTTTGGAGGGAGATCTTTGCCCAGAAGTGGGACGAAATAGTTCAACAAAAAAAGTAATATTCCGAAAGATAAGCACAATTAAGTTCACATAGAATCTTATTAAATATATTTTTATTTTAGTCAAATAAAGTAATGTTTTAAAATCACTACCAAATTGTTAATGAAAAAGACTTCAACGCGCGACAACACGACATGTTAAATCCATAATCCACAAATTAGTAATGTTATACCTACCTACAATTGTGTATACTTTTATTTATTTTGATAGTTTACTGTTTGATTGTGAGAACCTACTCTGTTTTTTTCAAATGTTAAATTTAATGGACGACGAATGAATGAACGCGCCAAAACGCAGCGCGCCAAAATAATGTGTGTATCAAACATTATTTTTCTTTAACAGTGCTCAAGCATGAAATCTTATTTATTATTTTATACAAATAAGGAACTAACAGTAATCATAGATTGTGTTAATTGAACGCGACAAGATCTTGCCACAGCGCGTGAAAAGTTACGATTTAATGTGGTTCCTGTTTCGTGAGACCCATGAACTATCATTGAACAAAAACATAATTATATTAGCTATCATTATTTTAATGATTGTATGAATATTTTAAAACATTGAATGCTGTTTTTAATTATTTTTTATTCAGAATGGGTATAGGTAGTGTATCTATCGTGCAAATACTTATTTATCTATTCGCGTCACACATAATTGGAGTCGAGGTCTGTAATATATTATACCTAAGTAGGTTAGATTAGGCTTGAAATATAAACATTGTTCATGCTAGGTATCTTGTAATAGCGAAGTATAGTTACAAGATCATAAAGAAGTAGATAGAAGAAGTAAAGTGACAAGAAAAGATATCAAAGAAGTAAAATAAGGCACGGAACCGGCAAGGCGCTTATTACTTGCGATTGTCTATAATTTTATAAGAGGTATCTATACTACCTACATATATTCTTAGTATCCTTGAACCGTTGCGCAACTTTAGACATTTTGTCCTACCAAGAAGACATCAATTGTCCATGCGTCGATATTGTTTTGCTCATTTCGAAACTATTACGTTACGATGATCTTACAAAAATGCGAAATAATGTGCTAAATTGTAAACAATGGTAACATTCTTAACAGGTGAACAATTCAAATATTTGTGTTCGGGCTGTTTGTAGTGGTATGTTTAAGGATATCATGATGATGATATCTCTTAACACCACAAGTTTATTTATGTATCTAGATTTATAGATATAAATTTAAATAGCTTTTACTGAAGATATTTACGAAACCTTGTCTAATAGTTAAATAAATATTCATGGACATTTAACACATCACACTCTAGCCCCAAACTAAGCAAAGCTTTTACTATGGGAAATAGATTGCTGATAGAATACTTATATACTTGTTTTTTTGTAAAAATACATACATAGAATACATAATAACACCCGGGCACTGAACAAATATTTATGTTCATCACACAAACATTTGCTCTGGGTGGGAATCGAACTCACGACCCACAGTATGGAAGGCAAGGTTACTACCGACTGAGCTGTGATGTCTGTCAAGTTATAATCATTTACTTGCTTATTGTTGGTACAAAAATCAATCAATAATAATTAGGATTGATTATAATCAATCCTCCATACATTCTGCATCAAGGCGTGCAAAACTTTTTTTTTTATTTAACCTAAGTATTTTGTCCCACTGCAGGGCAAAGGTCTCTCCCAAACTCTTCCAACTTTATATAAGCAAAACTTTATATAACCTTATTTCGTTAATTAATAAATTTAAAGTTAATATAGTACCAATAACATTGCAAATTCTGTGGTAGTTCTTTTAGATCGGTGGTGTCGCTTATTCCGGTTCGAAGTAAATCAACTTGCTCAACATCGTCCTTCGACGATGGAAGATTTATCAGATAAGTATGTGTACCGGCATTGTTTAAACAAGTGTAACACTTGCTATATTGTCGAACATTCTGTTTTAAGGAATTCCTTGAGTTTAAATCATGTTTTTATGATTAATATGAATCATGTATTAAGTAGATAATGTAATTTACCTAGTTGTATGTTTATAAAACGTAATTTGACATATAATGATTATTATTGACGACCGATGTGGCGCGGTAGACAATGGTCCGGCAGCGACGCGGAAGGTTGCGGGTTTGATTCCCGCCTTGGGATAAATGTTTATACGATCTGCGCAAATCTTTATTCCGGGTGTTCTGGGTATTTTATATGTAAGTATAATAAAAAATATCTATCTATATTATGTATTGTATTAATTATCTATATATCAGTCTTCTAGTACCCATAACACAAGCTCTGCTTAACTTGGGGCTAGATGATGTTGTGTGGATTTTCCAGCATTATTTATTTATTAATAAATATCTTATCTTATAGAAAACTTTTGTGAGTCGCGATTGCATCTAAGGATTTCAAGTGGTTATGTATTGTGGACATGTATGCATGTTTTATCTAAATTTTATGTGAGTTTACAGTTGTTTATTATTTATTTGGTTAACAAGTTGCATAGTGTAGTTGCATAGCATAGTAACTAAACATGCATAAACTTAACTTGTACAATTTGGGGCATGCGATAATACTTACCTACTTACGTGAGTGACAAGGAGAAGGCCAAAAATCGAGTTCTATTTTTTTTTTTATTTATATTGAAGTTCTTAGATACACTTATTGACTGCTATAATATTTTTTTTCTAAATATATAATTTTCAAGGTAAGTCTCAACAAATATTTATTATATTAAGTATACATATTTTTATTATTAAAGTCCAATAATGTGTAAAAATTACAGACTTCTAAAATTTAATTTGAATAAACTGATACATAAGTACGTAAGTACATTTAATTATTTTCTTGAGCTATAAAACTATGATACCTACCTAATAATTATAATAATTAAAGTTATATTTTACCCCACGTGATCATTATTTGCGTAAAAATGAAATATTTTATCTCCAATATAAGTGTTCAGGTTTATTAGCATCTAAATAACTAATTAAAAACTTGAATGCAGTAGCGCGACACATTGGGGTCGTATTGTATTTCAAAAGTGGTTGAACACGTGATTGTTTATGCGCTTACACAAAAACCTAAACGTTTTTTAAAGCGTTTTATTTCAACAAATTTTGTTTTGTTTTTAAAGTGATCTTGAAGATCATAATCTTATATAACATACCATCTATGATATAAAAAAGTACGTAATATATTGTACTTAAAAGTTATTAAGTAAAGATATAATTTCGTTGGTGTATCAATTCCACAAGCGAAGCCGTTTGACAGGTATTTCACAGATACGATAAATCAAAAACTGGTTCCACAGATACTCAACTCGGTGTCCACTTGTTTAGATCTAAGGTATTTTTGTGTCACCTGAGATATTTGAAAGTTCACATCTTTCAGTAATCTTAGTGGCCGTTGACCTTCACGACGTGAGGTTTTGAAATAACAAACTTGTATCAAGTAGCTTGATTACAAATTAATTTAAATCTTGACATTGACATATCTCACTCAGTGTTGGAATGAAAAAGATGCAAGCAACAAAACGCGGCACAGTATTTAAATTACCGTTACTATTTAAATATCAATGGGGTACTTGAGCGGTTCGTATGAATCGTAGAGGCAAAGCAAATACCATTCATTAGGTCACCGGCCGAAAAGGCTGAATGATGAAACCGCCCCATAGAAAAGGGCTCTCCGTCATAATCTTCGCATCAAGCATGTTGCAACTGCGGCTTACTTGACATATCTACATAAAGAACACTTCGCTTGGTGATCCGCACCAGGCGCCGTGCGTACAAATTGTAAGGATTTTAAGCCGACTTAGCAATTTTTCTGTCAAATTTGACGAGCAATCACACCCGAAAGAACAAATTTACGCAACCTCGCTGTCAATTTGTCAGCTCATAGTCATTATGATGGCTAATTTCATACCTAATTTTAAATTAAATTCAAATGGTTCAAAATCACAATTTAAAGCACTGCAATTAAAACACTATCACTCGAGATCGGAGGATATGGTGTTCCCGGATCATCCCTCGATTCCCTAGAAGTCAAGTTCACTTACCTTTATTTGTTGAATTAAATAAATACACGGCGGGAAAAATCACAGAGTCACTGTTGTAATAGCGCGCAGCTGGTTTGGGCAGCGGCTTTTATAGATGGTCGTAGCGGGGATGGATGCGACGACGACGCGGCGCGTGTGCCACATGGGGGGACAGCATCACTATATGCACGGCCCAGCCAGGATGAACCTGTCCCACACATCATCCACTCCAATATCCATATTTTTAACACACCTCTAACAACCTCTAACCATATCGAAGAGGTAATCAATACTTATTTGTTGAATTGTACCATCGTTTACTACGTAAGAGCTTTAAGTGTGTAAACATGATGCGAGAACCGGTCATCGTTATGCCAATTTGCCTAAACTCTGCTGTTTGTAGAATAGTTATGTTTAGCTGTGATTTGGTCTTTTGCATCTTTTCAGTATCATGAACGCCCAGATAATTGATCAAAGTAAAATACATACCTACTTTACAACAACCTCATCGATATATGGAATAGTTTGATTGAATATAAATATAGAATAAGTATATGAATTTGTACAATAAAATATAAATACAAAACACGACAAAATGACGCTGTAAATTTTCAACGCCGAAAACGACATCGTTACACATCTATTTCATTGTGATTTTTATTACATGAAACATTCAAAAATCTTAACCGTTTCTTATACATATATGTAGTTAGTAAATAAGGCAAAATTTTCTATGTAAATAAATAGTTTCTACCCATCATAAAAAATAGAATTATTCCTTTATTATGCAAACAGTAGGATTATTGTAGGCCGTAGCGTCTGCTACGAAAAAATATCCAAAACTATTTTTTTAATTTGCTCTTTCATTTAATTAGATTAATCTGATACGTCAAATATGGAAAGATAAATAGTTTATTAAATGCCATAACTTTATGATTACTTAGTAACCTATTGAGAAATAGACATGGCTTTATAATTGTTTAATCATATAAAAATACCTTCGCCATAATTGTACAGTAGCAGGAAGGAATATTTACGAAGATATATTATTACTTATTATGTATAGTATTCGTTGGCACTTAGTTCTATTCAATACTCGTAAACACCTAATAACCTATTTATATTAATTATTACACTGAAAATGTAAAAAAATGAACTCGTCCGGCTTTACGCGGAAAGTAGTGCAGAAAGTCATCAATATCATCATCATTTCAGCGCGTTGGCACCCACTACTGAGTATAGGTCTCCTCTTTATTATGCCATTCTTTTCGGTCCCTTGCGACTCTCATCCACTGATTCCCGGCTTGCTCCATAATAAAGTCATAGGTATTATTAATTAACCTTGTTTATTTTCCACAAGATTACTCAATACGGTGATTTTGCTATAAGTATGAAGCTTTTCCAAAACTTCTAGAGCGTTTCTTTCGTTTCATAATATAAGTTTAATCACAGAGATTTCCTTAATTTAACCCATTAAATTAATAAATAAAAAGAATAAGAAATTAAACCCCAAATCTATGAAGTACCGTTATTTCAGCCCCACAAGTACCTACGGAAATTCCAGCCCAACATTACAAACATAACAACTATATAGGTTGATTCTTTTGATGATCGATCAGTACAAGATAGTATTCATTAATATACTACTACTAGATACCTACGTATATCTACGAATATACTAATAACAAAGCTCTAACGAGGTTATTAACCTTTTTGAAAAGGACTTGCAGAGCTCATAAACGCGGAAGGTCTTTGGTGCAAATATCGAAGTATAGGAAGAGATTGTGAGTTCAGGGATGTGTATATTGTGCATACCGATATCTGTTTTATATTTTTAACCTTTTGTGTAAAATTAAACAACAATCGTCAATTTTTAGGCGAAAACAGTTCTGATGATCGCATTTTTATTTCCGGAATCTATATTTGATTTTACAAAAAGTTTTTGTATAACTTATTCATAACTAGCTTGTGCCCGGGTCTTCGTCCTAGTATCGTTATATTTAGATAATTCACACACACCACATCTTTATAATTTACCTACGTGTAATTCTGATGTATAAGCTACATTATTGTAAAGTTTTATTACACAATTACAATCCATCCTGTAGTTTTTGCGTAAAGGAGTTATAAACATACCTATACTATACATCCATCCATACTTTATAATATTATAGTAGTAAACAAACGTTACTGACATGACATTGGTGACATGAGATCAGAGTTCGATTAATTGTAAAATGGCGGATCTCCGGTTAGAGTCATGTGATGGTCTATCTAGGATGTGAGATGTAAATAATAGATACATAACTTACACACACGAGCTAACGGAAACACATTGCCCTTCCGTTTTTTTCATAATCTTTACTCAAGATGCCATTTTGACGCTTAGTAGGGATTTTATTTATATTCTCTATGCAAATAGATACTATACTACTTATATTATATTATGTGCATCATCATAATATGGTTTAATTTGTTTTTTTTTAATTTGTTAATGATATTGAATCTTTTTAGTTTGAGGTTCTTCTTCTTCTTAATTCTTCTTCGATAAGAAGAAGAAGAAGTTTGAGGTTAATTCAAAAATTCGGGTGCATGAAAAATGAATCTATAAATTAATTCAATGAAAATCAAAATAATCGGTATTAAAAAAAAAGCTAGCACTCCGGGAGTGCCGGCAGAAGTGAAAACTTCAATATTAACGTTGTGTTTTCACTTTTAAGTTTTCACTTCAAAAATATAACCACAGTCGTGATTGTGTCATGTCATTGTGTCACATTCGCGCAAGCGCGAATGTGACACAACGACGAAGACAACGAAGACACAGACACATTCGCGCAAGCGCGAATGTGTCTGTGTCTTCGTTGGCTTCGTCGTCATCGTCACGTCACGTCATGTCGCCACGTCATCGTCACGTGACGATGACGTGGCGACATGACGTGACGATGACGTGGCGACATGACGTGACGTGACGATGACGACGAAGCCAACGAAGACACAGACACATTCGCGCAAGCGCGAATGTGTCTGTGTCATTGTGATTGTGTCATGTCGTTGTGTCACATTCGCGCAAGCGCGAATGTGACACAACGACGAAGCCAACGAAGACACAGACACATTCGCGCAAGCGCGAATGTGTCTGTGTCTTCGTTGGCTTCGTCGTCATCGTCACGTCACGTCATGTCGCCACGTCATCGTCACGTCATCGCGCAAGCGCGAATGTGTCTGTGTCTTCGTTGGCTTCGTCGTCATCGTCACGTCACGTCATGTCGCCACAACACTATTTAATTGTTTGAGTCATACGTCGCGTGACCGCAAGTGTGTTCTTTTGTCGTCTCTTGTTTTACGAGCAATGTATAAAAATTAAATAAGATCTTACGCTTTTTCGACGTCACGTGACCCTGACGCGAGTTTGAAAGTTTTTACCCACCCAGCGCCGCTAAAGAAGTTTTCACTTCAAAAACTTTTAGTGTTGAAACTCAAAATGTTGTCCTTTCTTAACCGTAAATCGACAGTATCATTTAGAACACCAAGGTTTTGAAGTCACAAGTTGAATTTTGCAAGATTTTGATCATGTGATACGTCTTGTATGACATTCCATACGTTTTTACTGCATACCAATCGCAAATTCTCTAACAAAACTATTCACACGTCGTTTTTCCTAAGAATCTGTCATAATTAGGCTACTTGCTTTGTACCTAAGAAAATATAATAATAATACTGCGTTTTAAGGAACATTATATATTCTTTCGTAGGACCATTCTAAGAAATGATCATTGTTATTTTTTTAAGAATAATTGGTCTGAGTCCGTAGTCTTAGTTTAATGCGAAATTTTGGATGCACATAGAGCAACACCAATTTTCGAGGCACGATACTCGAAATGTGTTGCTTTCATACTTCGCGTGTCAGTTTTCAAGAATCAATACGAATAAATCTTAGACAACGGGCTCTGTTTTGTACTCTGTGTTGTGTTGTGATGTGTTGCACATCACATCATAACACAATTAAAAAGAGGATCAATTGCAAATGCACTAATCGAATGCATTAAAATTCGCGCAAGCGCGAATGTGACACAACGACGAAGACAACGAAGACACACTGACACAGTCTGTGTCTTCGTTGGCTTCGTCGTCATCGTCACGTCACGTCATGTCGCCACGTCATCGTCACGTCATGCAGTAAAATATAAAATAATACTATCCATAGACAAAACATCCTTGGAACATTATGCATGGTGCTTACATAATGATAAAATAAAAGTATTTACACTGTAATATCTATTCAAAGATCTACTTAATTCAGTTAATAAAATACAATTATTCTTGATACTTTAGTTGAGTTTAACGACAGTTTTATAATAGCTAATTATGTGGTGTGATAATAAAATTGTTGTGATGTAAGTAGATACATATAAAGTAGAAATCCTATAAAATAAAGTTGATGACAGTTTCTAGAGGCCATTTGTCACTATAAGTACTTACTACCATCGTTGCCCCAACATTGGGTATGTGCTCGATGCATACTACCGAAAGGTAAGAAAAAAATAATGATAATAATGCTTTCCGATCGTCACATTTATTCGTGATCACCCTTCTGAGTAGGTACGATAATTATGCAAAGCGCACAAGGCAGAGCCAAAAAGGGCGGCTACGTGAGGTTACGCCACACTCAAGTGACTCAAGTTAGGGAAAATTAAAAGTATCTATTATGTCAACATCAAAAGTTGTTTACATTTATTACTATAGTATTGTTTCATCTTGGACGCTCTTGCAAAAGTCTGCAAAAGCGTCTTCGTGAGATAATTAAATAAAATAAAATAAATAACGCTGGACAATTCACACAACATCATCTAGCCCCAAGCTAAGCAGAGCTTGTTTTATGGGTACTAGAAGACTGACATACTTAATATAATACATTACATAGTTAGATATTTTTTATTATACATATAAACACCCAGAACACCCGGAATAAATATTTGCAGATCGTACAAACATTTATCTCAAGGTGGGAATCGAACCCGCAACCTCCGCGTCGCAGGCAGATACTTCGTTATTAATTAAAATGCCTTTTTTTAAATAGTTTCTTCGCATTTCTCAGTCACGATCTAGTCCTTTGCGTATTTTTTTATGCTGACTCTACACAACATCACATGACCACTTCTTATAAGAGACGACTATCCGACCATCCGTGACAAATTATTGAAATTTATTAAGTACCTACCATAAATCAATTAAGTAGGCTCAGGGTCGTACACCAACTCAATGCAAAAAACAGCTTATTTATTGCTAATGGTATGTTACTTAAACAGTAAATCAAAAATAATCAAAATGTAATCTCATTAAACCAGCCAAATTCTAAATAACAACAATTTTGTTTTATTATTTTTGATTATTATTACTACTGGTATTCTAGGTAAAGAGATATTTATCTAAGCTCTTTTTAGATTCTTTTGGTACCTATATAAATTAGTTTTAAAGGTCGTTTGCAAAGATTTGGCGTTTCAATAGTTTTTAGTTTAAATATATTTCCCACTTCAGTAATGCGCTGTTGCATCAGAAAAAAAACTTCTAAACAAAAGCTACCTGAAAAACATGTACAAAGCCTTAGATATCTCTATTATCATGTGATAGTGTTAAACACCCATTTGTGAAGAAAAGATAGCACTTTGTAAATACTCGCTCAGATTAACATCTTTAGCCACATACTTACCGACGCCGAACAATTGCCAAACGTCAGCTATTGTTCGAGCATTTAAAAAATAGGAACACTCCGTGGGAAACCTTTGTGTATTTATATCGCGAAAACGCATAGGTTGAGGTTTTTAACAAAGCAGGTTTGCATATTGCTGAAGTTAAAGTCTTAATTTAACGGAAAAACATTTGCATATTGTCTTTTTGTTTTTACCTAAAGCACAAAGCAAATAAATCGCTGTAACTCTTTAAAATCAAAAACTGTAGCAGCAGTTGTCAAAAAGAGTCGAATGCTAAGTATATTTTCTAGCTGAGGACTGTATTCTTTTAATGTATGTGCCTTTCAAAACAAATGACGATCGCCGCAGGGGATCAAACTTGCTACTATCTGGAAAAGGCGTTTATCTGATCAAGCCAATGATAGTTGAGCAGGTAGTTTGGCAATAATTCCACTCGTATTTTAAACGCGAAATAAAGTAGGTAACAATCGCAAAAGGCACGGAGATTGCCCGAATTTTAACCGGTAGCCGGTAAAACAACTCCCTGCTTTATACGTAAATTAAGCTTGTTAAACAATAAGTTACACTAATCGAGTGCAGAATAACAAATCGCAATTTGTTAGTTTATAAATTCCATTCCTTATAGATGCTATTTACTCATCAAAGTAACGTTTATAGCTTTATTTAGTTCGGTACAACACTTGTTTTAGCCTTCAAGATCACATGATGAGCCTACTCGAACATTTGAATTACAAAGTATAATGTTTATCTAAAGTGTTCTAGTGTTTATATTATTAAGGTACATATTGTGGTGAACACCCACAGAATAAATATCATTACGAAAATTAAAGTATTTATTTAGATGACCTAAGATTGCGTAAAGATAAATGATGCGTAACTAATCGTAGTTTAGGAAATTTCTTGCAAATTCTAGGTAAGATTTTATGTGAGCTCATCCTTTAAGACTTAAGTGTAATTAAAATTTAATAAAAAAACACAATACTGAACGTAGATATAGTTGTTTATAAGACAGATTTACTGATTAGTTTTACTATAGACACAATATCTACGAAGTTTTAGATAGCATGCCAGTGCGAGTTAAGTGTAAAGTACGTGGGATACTCTAGAATCTGTTATTTGCCAAAAATCCGGTTTTCTATATCCTGTTCACGTGTTTCACGTGAGATTGGAAGGGGGTAATCGTGACTATGGCTTTACCTTGCAACTTTAATAACGATCGTCTCAATGCGAATGAAATCGACACTTCTAGTGAATCATGAAATATGGAATTTGGAACGAACTGCAAATCTACAGAACTGCAGATCGGAAGCTTTAATACAGTAAAAAGAGAGATCAGAAAGTGTTTTACAGATACAGTGACTGTATTTTTATTTTAAGACTTATATTATTAAGAGTATACCAGCTTCTTATCTAGGTCGTTATTATAGGTATTCCAAGCTAACATTCCAAGACGTTTTTTTTGTCTTTATAACGAAGCTCTACATTAGGTATTGCTGAAATAAATTGAAAAATATATTGCAAACAAAAAAAACATACTTAATGTAGATGGCCTTATCGCTAAGCATCTCTTCCAGACAGCCATTAAAAAAAATATGTAATTACCGCTAAGTTTCATGTCTGTTAGAAATAACTCAGTGAAACTTAGGATTCGTAAACACGCCTTGAGTAAGTTTATTACAGTAGATTAACATATTTGCTAAATTCATAAATTAATTTCATTATCAAGATATTTTTGAAACTAGGATTTTTATTACACCTCTTGGCAGTTGTGCGGTTTTAAGATCCTAATTACGAAATAGCGAGGGAAATAAACAATGTACTTGTTTACACAGTTGCATTGCGATGCAGTGATCAGTGACTTCAAGTGTTGAATACCAATCATGTTACCTGCAAACATTATCGAAGAAAAAATCGCCCTTGACTGTGCCTATGTTTGTACAATCAAGCAACGTATGGGGAATACAATTGAATTTCTTTAACGCAGGATAATTTATTTAGCGTATCATTTTTTCGCATAAACATATAAACATACATGAATTTTAATTATTAAACATAATTCGTCTATGGAATTCATTACAAGAATCTGACACGGATGTGCAGTTTACATTGGAAATTCCGATCTTATAATAGGATTTGAATTAAACCAAGCTGTAGAGCTTGGTTTCAAAATTCAACATCGAACATCCTCAACCTCAATCTAACAGTTTTGGATTTAAAACGTTTAACAAGGATAGAAAAGACAGAATGAAAACATCTGTTGCAATTTTTATAGACTAATTTCATTTCACACTTTGTGGCGTTGACAAGCGGGACGAGCGAGCCGAGCCCATGTCTTCCTACAATATAACTTAAGTTCTGCTTCTGGGCAGTACCTAGCATGCAATACATTCAATACTTAATGCACCAAGATTTGCTGATCGCTAAGCTATAGCATGTTGGCGCTTAGGACGCGTAGGTAAGCCATGGTGCCCGCGCTGTCAAGTGGGCGCAACAAGCTTATTAGGAAAGGAACATTGTGTTTGAAGTATACGTGCCGTTCTGTGAAATAAACTAACGCTTAGTGATAACCAAAAGTCCTACATTGTCAGTAATTATTTCATTATCAATGAAGGCTCTAAATAGCTCTGGTATACGTTGGTCGGTGTACTTATTACCAGATCCACCATTAGTCTTCAAGAAGACCAAGAGCAAATTAACAAGTATATTTTATTACAATTACATAAGCAGTAATCTAGTTGTATAATACTGCGTTTAACAATTATACTTAAATGAGGATAATACGGCCTGAACAATAATTTATACTTACTATTATGTAGCAAGCCTTGAATACTATACCTTATAAGAAATTAGTTTATTGTGTCATCATAATCGTATCATCATCATTCATAAAAAACCGACTCAAATACCCTATTTTGTTTTTACTACTACAAACTATAAGCACCTAATGAGTTGATGTCGTTTTGTCCTTTGCTACAGCAGGTCAATAACTTAAGTAAATAAGTTCGCAAGATTATAGAAAATTCGAAGCCATCTTGAGGTCTAATTGACAACCCACGACTGTGATTGTTTTGGGACAACCGATGCTATAATGACTGCGGCGACCTTAGCCTCCTTGGCTATATACCTACTATAGATAACTACACTATAGCATAGATGAGTACTTGTATTTACCGACCTACTACTACATGGCTGAAGAATATGCATAGAAGTTAGTACATAGTAATGACTTGCAAAATGTATCGTTAGTACAAACACTTTAAAGAAGATTTAGATTATATTTTTTGCAAATATGTTCAACAGTCACAAAGGCAAACATAGTTGACATAATAAATAAAATAAATAAGATAAATATTCACGGACATTTTACACATCACGCTCTAGCCCCAAACTAAGCAAAGCTTGTGCATACCCATAAATATTTGTCAGTATCTAGTCAAATCAAATCAAATATACTTATCTTTATTCAATAAAATCACAAGGAGAAAGGGCAAGAAACTTAGTATAGGTAAGTGATGAACAGTTCATCACACAAACACTTGCCCTGTGTGGTAATCGAATCATCAACTGAGCTATGACGTCTGCCACCTGTTATATCTTTCGTACAGGATATGTCAAGGGAATTTCTGAACTGTTAAAGAAGATAATTTTCTAAAAGTTAGTTGCCAAAAACTTTTTACTCTATGTATTTTTAAACGGGATAATGTACCTAAAGCCCAAACACTCGAACCTAATGTTTAGGGACACATCATGCTAACATATTTTCTGAGGTGTAGTAAAAACAAGTAAAAATAACTCTCTTGTCACGTACCTACCATCGCGCTGTATTGAACAAATGACAGCCGATTTGGCGATTGACTGATTTGATTAGAATTATTGAGAACTTGACACTCCTATCACTCACTGGCTAAATTATGTGTCATATTGATACCTTGTAAAAAGAATTAAAAATGGTATCACTCTATGTTTAACATAAAAGTTTGTTGTAGCAACTGCGTGTGACTGTGGCGCTGCAACACAATTAATGCAGCATCTGCAATTGTGCCCATCGTGCCCTAACACCTGCACTAAAGAGGATGTGAATGCAGCCACAAGTGCTGCTGTAGAGCTGGCAAAACACCTCACAAGACTTATATAGATAGCATCGACACGATAAGAAGAAGAAGAACACAAAAGTTTCTCATCTATAGCCATAGTTATTAGTTTCTGTGGTTTAGTTTTGCGGTATGATTTTTAAATATTCTTCTGCGCTATGCGATGGTGAATTAACAATTTGCGGTAACAAAGGCTGGAAGTGCGAATTTTATGAACGGACTCGCTTTAGATCGCAACATTGTTTTGTGATATTATGAAACATGGTTCCATCCGTTTTTAAAAGCTTTGGTTACCTAAATAATACCTAGTTTTTTTTACTTTGCTATTGTAGGTATTTTTTTTTATTGAGTAAATGATGGATGTAGAAGACGTTCCACCTGATGTTAAGTTCTGCTCTGCCTATATCATTCAATGCATCTCATTCCATCACTGTAAGATATAAAAAAAAATTAGATAAATTCTCGTGTAGCAGCACATAGCGTTCTTAAATCGAAATTCAACTAACATAATGGCCTGGAAGAGATCGCTATTGAGCGATAAGGCCGCCTATAGTGCATTTATGTTCGAACTATTGTTCTTCTTGTATTTTGTTGGTGTAATTTGTGTGTACAATAAAGCGTTATTCAGTCATTCATTCATCATCATCAACCTATGTCGGTCCGCAGGTGGACGTAGGTCTCTCCCAAAACGCACAATAAAGGTAGGTAACAAATAAGTAGTATTTTTAAGCCATAATAACACTACGAGAAAACCTAAGACTATAAAGCAATTGAAAATATTATCTACATCTTAATACGCACTTTAAAATTAATCTAGCTGCAAAATATTAATATGCCGAGGCTAATATTATCTTAGATAGTAAGGTCACTGATCTAATTCAGGAGATACTTTCTGATGCAAATGAGATGAGAATTCACTAACTCTGACATGCTTGATATCTAGCATATAGCGGTAGAAAACTGAGATATGAAACTCTGTAGGAAATATAAGTTACAATTGAATTTATAACATACATTTTACATAGGTAGAGTTTAGGACAAAGTTACTAAAATCTAGAGTTCTTTCAATTATAGGCGAAGACATGATCTCGATTTTATAATTCATGAATCAATCTTGAATCTGTATAGGTATATTAGTTGCTTATATCTTCTACGCCCCTCCTTCCCAAAGAACTCGGTTTAAAACTAAAAACTATTGTTTTGTAGGTACACATTCCAGCTAAATCTGTCGTGCGTGACTACAATACAAAATTCTAATTGTACCTACCTACTACCTACTTTTTTCTGTGATGTCAATCTGTATAGGTAATGAGCCCGTACTTTGTTTTATTAGAGTTTAATTACTACAGGATATTTATTTATTTTAATTTAGTTAGGCTAATTGTTCACTTAAAAACATAACAACTGGCCTTTTAAGATATAACATTAAATTTTGACAAATTATACTGCTTGTTCCTGAATTCTGTATTATGAGAGTGCAATTTTTATTATTTAGTATTTTATTATTAATTCGATGTGATTCTCGATTAGTCGCGTGCAAATTTTATATGCAGAAAACGAAATTTCGTATTACCAACTAAGTATACGAAATCTATTATCCTCCCTAAGAGATTGTTATAGTCACTTTTCGGGAACCAATTTAAATAAAAGCGACACTAAGTAGGTACGGGCTCTTTTTGAGGGAACAATAGGTCACGTTTTTATGGAGTTTCACTACTATTAGAGTTAAGGGTACCTATACTTAGTTAGAATTAGATACTCCGGGTTTATTGATTAGGTGTGCATCAAGCTTGTTACAATTTATCGATAAGTATAGGGTATTGGAATAATATAACTTAGTTAGTGTATAAGACACCGTGAGCTAATACCGTGATCAATTCATTTTGTTCCAATTTAAAATAACATCTAGCCTTCGTGTGCAGTGTTAGTGCACTTGACAGGCATTAGGTACCTACAGCTCAGTTGGCAGTAGCTCTGCCTTCTAAGCTGTGGGTTGTGGGTTCGATTTCCACCCAGAGCAAATGTTTGTACGATAAACATCATATCTGTTCTGTGTCTAGGTGTTATTTATTATGTATTAAAAAAAAAAAGTAAATAAGTATTCTATTAGCAATCGAGTTCCCATAGTAGGTAATCCTACAAGTTTTGCTTAGTTTGGGACTAAAGGTAGAGTGTGATGTGTGAATTGTCCGTGAATATTTATTAAAATGTCTACGATTATTGTGATGTGCGTCGCAGTATGCATGTTTATGACTCTTCATTATCTATTAGACAGTCGATGGTCGCATGAGCTGAGCCAAATTGACATGTCCTCGCCAGAGGCTGGCGGAGTCATGCACGGTAAAAACTAATTGAATTTTGTGTCCAATTATTCGTGACCATCCAAATGTCATGGACGCTTTCCTTGACTCGAAAAATTTGTTTCGTAATACGGTTAGCAAAATTGATGAACTTGACACTATAGGGCAGGAGTCACCAATTAGTTTCGCTCGGGGTCCGTTTTAAGAAACGAAATGACCACCGCGGTCCGCACATTTCATAAAAAAAAATTGAACAAAGGTAATTACGGAAATTACAAAGGTATTATTATTTACATAATTATCAATGAGAAAAGTGATTTTTTTTTATTGTTGATTTATCTGTCTGAAGTTTGGAGTGGAATTAGTGCAAAGTTTGCACTAATTCCACGAATTAACGAGTAATGTTTGCACTGCAAACTATTGACATTACTCGTTACTTCGCTCGGAAATTTTCGAATTAACGTCAACAAAAATACTGCGTGGGATATACAGGGTGTTTGGAAGGGAGCTGTACATACGCCTAGGGTAGAAACTAGGTATAGTCTGCTACCTACCCCCGCCCATTATATTGACCTTGGCCTCAAGGTTTTTTTTTAATTTATTATTATTTTTTATTTGACTTTTTTATGATTTTTTGACTAAAACTACCTGTAGCTCAAAATCTATCCATGGGACCGGTCGGCTAATGGTCTTGTTTTAATCGTTAGAGTCTTAGGGTCCTGCAAAAAATTATTTTACACCAGAAAATTGTGGAGAAGAAAAGTTATGGGGCCTGAAGTACCGTAGTAAGGTAAAGAAATAATTTTAAGGGCAACTTTCTATGGGGTTTAAAAAAAAACTAACAGGGTTGGAGTTCTTCTGATTTTTTTAAAACATCCTCAGTCCATGCCCTTTCTAACGATATGCTAAAAGTGTATTTATCACTTTTAGTTTTAAAGTTATTAATTAATTTCCGCAACTAGGGCACTTCAAGCAAAAATTTCAACTAATGAAAATTAAATGTGTTCGATCGTAAAAGGATGGCAAATGAAACAAAAAATTTGGTAATGACTAATGTCATTAAATTACAAATTTTAATTAATTACTAATTTTAATTAATTACAAATTTTGTTCAAATTGATGACCATTGACCTGTAAACATGCTCGGCACCTCTTCCTCATCTCCACGGTCACCGTTCTAAGCAGCAGTTCCTCGCGCATTGTATCGAATGCGGCGTGGATCCTGTTAATTAGAACCTCCCTTGTTGGTACTTCTTCTGCGTACACCAACTCTTTCGCCCTTCCCCAGACGTAGAAGTCGAGTGGGGTAAGGTCAGGCGACCTTGGGCGCCAGGGAATTGGCCCACCCCGACCAATCCAAGAATTAGGAAAGCAGTTGTCCAGAAGCTCCCTCACTGCTAGGCTCCAATGAGCAAAAATTTTAATCTAATCTAATTTTTATTAATCTAATTTTAATTAATTACAAAATTTGTAATTAATTAAAATTAGTAATTAATTAAAATTTGTAATTTAATGACATTAGTCATTACCAAATTTTTTGTTTCATTTGCCATCCTTTTACGATCGAACACATTTAATTTTCATTAGTTGAAATTTTTGCTTGAAGTGCCCTAGTTGCGGAAATTAATTAATAACTTTAAAACTAAAAGTGATAAATACACTTTTAGCATATCGTTAGAAAGGGCATGGACTGAGGATGTTTTAAAAAAATCAGAAGAACTCCAACCCTGTTAGTTTTTTTTTAAACCCCATAGAAAGTTGCCCTTAAAATTATTTCTTTACCTTACTACGGTACTTCAGGCCCCATAACTTTTCTTCTCCACAATTTTCTGGTGTAAAATAATTTTTTGCAGGACCCTAAGACTCTAACGATTAAAACAAGACCATTAGCCGACCGGTCCCATGGATAGATTTTGAGCTACAGGTAGTTTTAGTCAAAAAATCATAAAAAAGTCAAATAAAAAATAATAATAAATTAAAAAAAAACCTTGAGGCCAAGGTCAATATAATGGGCGGGGGTAGGTAGCAGACTATCCCTAGTTTCTACCCTAGGCGTATGTACAGCTCCCTTCCAAACACCCTGTATATGTTTTTTCGGTCCGCATACAATGGGTCGGCGGTCCGAATGCGGACCGCGGTCCGCCATTTGGTGACCCCTGCATAAACAGGAAGAATTAATGAAAAATATTTTTTGTTTTTACATAAATGTATTTGAAACTGGGTTAAAAATAAACTTAAATGTAACATTGCAAACTAAATAACCTAAGTTAGCATTTTTTTCAAAGATTGAACTATTTAAAAATAAATGAAGACGTGAGCACCGATGCTACAATGAGCACTTGGCGAATTAAATGTTTAATGCATTAGTATTTTGGCACTTATTCAGCCACTTTGGCGGTTTACAAAGCTATATTTTATAAATTATATATTATGTATACATGCTTGAAATCTAGTATTTTTCTTAAGTGAAATGAAGTTACACATTACGAAAATTAATTAAGCAGCTCTTCCAGAGAGACGCCATGTCCGATTTTTAATCTAAAACCTTGGTTTATTTTTAAATAATTAATCTTTGATGAATTTGAGTCACCATTGCTCAAGATCTAGTTTAAATCATTTTAACTTATGTTCCTATTATGCTCGGTAATATTATAACGATTAACAGGGTTCACTTTACATGTAATTTTGTACGATTCAACCATCTTCACCGAATCTCGAACTAATATCGTCGATCGAATCGTGAATCTATGCGAGAAACACACATGGACATCACAGAGAGACGTATTGAAGGCCAAATACAATCGATAATGAGTCTTATCTGTACGATGTTTGAGTTTAACTTCCACACGTCCAGGCAGCTTGAATCCCTTGCGACTGCAATTAATAAATTCGAATTCCTCGTTTGTGACATCCTTATTGTTCTCATCTCTAATGCTCAGCTGCCAGTTTTGCGGCGCGTTCGGTGAAAACTTCACGTTATTCTTATCAGTGTCTAAGTTCACGTTGAAGTATATTATAAGGTTGCCACACTTTCTGTTTATGAACAGATCGTTCTTGTAGAGAATCAAGTTTTCCGGTTCGGTAAACTTCGTTTCTTGGGGTCTGACTCTGAAGTCTTGACAGACGTTTTTTGTTGTGTTTATAAGTTTGATGCTGTGGTTATTTGTGTCGGCTACGTAAAGGTATTTGCCGTCGCTGCTTAGTGATAAACCGGAGGGTTCTCGGAATGCCACAGAGTCCGTAGTTTCGACTTTCAAGAATTTTAAGGTTGTAACCTTTTGGGTGCTGATATCAACTTTTTTGATTTTATGGTTGTATGTGTCGGCTATGTAGAGGCATTTGGTGGTTTCTGAGTAGGCGACGCCGAGAGGATGTTGGAGTTTTGCGTCTGTGCCCATATCATCTATGTCTCCAAAGGCGAAAAGATTCTGAAACAAAAAATTGATATAAAATTTAATAATTTATTTCTTGCATTTTATGAATACAGCTCAGGATTTAGTAAGATAGTTGTGCAGGAACATGTTTATTTAGTAAACGTCATAATTCGTATTTTTAGGATATATGTATTTTACAACAAATGAAATCCAATTTTATGTACGGACACTTTACCATCGAAGCAATTCTTAAACCTTTTAGGAAATTATTGCGGAATCAACGTCACAATTTGTAAAATTACAAAATTTGGTAAATATATTACTTTGGCATCTTATATAAAAAATCATAGAGTTCAAAACAGTAAACACTTCATACCATGGGATTGCGATCTCCACCGCACAAGGTTGAAACCTGCCCCGTCGTTAGCGCGAGTCGTCTTATAGACGAACTTTCAGAATCCGCTATAAACACCTCCGGGTTTGTACCTGAAAAACAAATAATAATAAAAATAAACACATTTTAGAGCCCATATTCGATTTTGTATGGAGCACAAATTTCGAATCGAAATAGCGTTTTTCTCCATACAAGATTTTCGTTTTAGATATCGAAATTCGTTCGAGTAAAAGTCAGACTACAGGCTCAACTTAACTTTTCGTAAAATGTGTGTACTTACTTAAATTCTAATTAATAAAAACTTATCATCACAAGGTTTTGATAACCTAAAAGTAATCAAAATTATTAGAAAAAAATATTTCTCAGAACAGTATAATACTTACTTCAATAGCTTATGCTTCTTCATAGTTTCTTATATGGTTTCAAACGTATAAATTACAATCTAAAGTATAATAAATTTATTATCTGTCTTGTAGTTTTTCACTAACATACATATATTTTTCACTAACGTACATATGGTCTATTCTACATTTTGGTTAATGAAATTTAATGAAATTCACCTGTTTTGAGTGTAAGTCCGGAAGGTTGCGCGAAGGACGCAGTATTCGGATAAGTGCTGTTACGAGCAGCTTCTGCACCCGACCCGGCGATACAAACACACGTGCCTGGATAAAAACAAAACTATTATAATGCATAATACATTGTTGTAAACATAATTGATATTCCTTATAAAAATGGTTGTCTGTAAAGTCGGTTTACTGACGATAGTTGAACGTAACAACGAACGCAAAGGCCGATTGTGCTTCTTTGTCGCTCGTTCCGCGCTCTCGCTTGCACTTCATGGAACGCCTCAGAACGCCTCATGAGTCATGTTTTTTCGTGCGTGCAGCCGGCTCTATCGAATTATAAGACGTTGTCACGTCAAAAAAAATACTGTAAATGTTAATACGAATAACAATAATTAATATTCACGACGGCGACGACCTAGACTCCTTCGACCGAGAATGGTTTAGCTAGGGATAGACAGAGGTGGAAAAAGAGGGGGGAGACTTTTGCCCAGAAGTGGGACAGCGTAGGTTGATTAAAAAAAAATCACGAACATCATCATGAGATGACGTCTGAAAGAAGAGACATGTACCGACCCCACATAGCGTGGGATAAGGGAAGATGATGATTCACGAACATTTCACACATTGCGCTCTAGTCCCAAACTAAGCACAACTTGCTATAAGAACTAGATTGCTGATAGAATACTGTTTTATTTAAATACATACATAGAATACATAGTATTTTTATAAACTACTAGCTGTCCCGGCGAACTTCGTACCGCCTTAGAGATTTTTTTTTTTTCTGAGATATTTTCATAAAAAAAAATTTTGTACGAATCTTGTACAGAGTATTAGAAAACTACAAAAACAAATCAGCCAAATCGGTCAAGCCGTTTTCATGCTATGGCGTGACAGCGGAAAACGGGATTCATTTTTATACATATAGATTTTTTTGCGTACCTTCTGTGTAAGTCTTGTATTTCCACCAGATGGTGGTGTCTAGAAACAGCGCCCATATCTGATGTGAGCCCGCGCAGGCTATCAATAGCACTCGACGTTTGTCATCTGTCTTCTCTTTGTCACTGTTTTTTGGAGGTTCTGGAAAATAGGTCCAGCCTTAGAATAACACTTTTTATTATTTGTTTGAACACCAAATAGCGATACGAGAATGTGAACGAATTTTTACTAATATGCAAAATTATTAAAAAATATAATGTAGGTATTAGAAAAATTAAAATACTTCCAGTATTTCGAAACATCAAAATATTTAGGATATTAAAATTATTGTAATTATACTTTTTTATGGAAATTTAAAAGTATTTAACTTTTGCCAGAATATACCACCTTTCGGCTTATAAGGGCATTATGTAACACGATCTATACTTACATACATAGATCGTACATAAGTAGGTACCTTTCTCATCATCTTTCTTCGCGTCTTTGTCTGAGTTCTGCCCTGGCGGGGGCGGGGGCGGGGGCAGGGGCGGGGGGGCTCGCACTGACATGTCCATATCCGGGGTCGAATACAACAGGATATCCCATGGCGAGGTCAGGGCTTGTAGACCTAGGCACTTTCCACCTGCCAATATAATTATTATTTATGTATGATATATTTTTTAATCTAAGTTTATCTTATTTGTTAATTTATTGTGCCTGCCTACTTTTGTCCGAACTAATTTCCATTGGTTAAGGAGGTGGGCGATGTGACTACTACTCAGTTTTGTTACTTTTGTAGTTTCATCGTTTAACTTGTGAATTTTGTAACACTGTATCCTGTTCTGAATAAACTTATTATTATTATTATATACCAGGGGTGGCCAAGAGGTCGATCGCGGTCGACCGGTCAATCGCGACTGTTAGTCCAGTCGATCGTGGCAAAAAATGTAAATACGTAAACCTGACTGCACAACGTAATCACCAACTGCTGCACGAATCATAATTTTTATTTATCCTCTATTCTACGCAGTATAGTATTTTGTTTTCGGCTTGCGATGAGAAATAAGAGTACCTACTATATGATTTTCTACTAAACTTCTGTTTCATTTATTTTATTTTAGATTTCAATAGGTATGTAATTGGTAGATCGCACAGGGTTTTTTTTTAGTAAACAGGAGATCTTGGGTCTAATCAAGTTGGCCACCATTATTGTTTATTACAAACGAGGACATGGTTTCATTCGAATTTCTCAAACTCTCGTTGTTTCGGAATTGATCAATAGAGACGAACTTTGGGTTGGTGGCAGCAACCCAAAGTCACTCAATAGTTTAAATACGAAAGGTAATTGAGATATTACCCATGTCTCCGGTGACACCTTGCTGACCGGTTCCTACAAGTACTTCCACTGTTTCCTCATCCAAATGTATAGCGCGCACTGAGTGATTGTTTGTGTCGCAAACTGCTATAACATTACTTGACAGCCAGCATAGCCCTTGTGGAGAGTTGAACTTTGGGGAACCTGTAGGCAGATAAGTATTTATAGAGATGTTTTTTTTAATATGTTTTTTGATAGAGAATGAACCACAGTGTGGAAGGCATAGCTTTATAGAACAACCCACAGTGGAGAAGGCAAAACCACATAGACCTAAGAGAGTGACATCAGTAATAAAAATGGTTGTCTGTAAATTCGGTTAACTGACGATAGTTGAACGTGACAACGAACGCAAAGGCCGATTGTGCTTCTTTGCCGCTCGTTCCGCGCTCTCGCTTGCACTTCATGGAACGCCTCAGAACACCTCAGAACGCCTCAGAACGCTTCATAAATGAGTCATGTTTTTTCGTACGTGCAGCCGGCTCTATCGAATTATAAGACGTTGTCACGTCAAAAATTTGATTGATTGATAAGGCAATAATGTGGAGGCCTTTTAAGTCTGTAAGACTGAAAAAGTTATCTTTTATATAGTCATAGAACAATTTCATTAGTTCCTATTTGCAGCGGATATATTGTTCTAAAAGGACTATAATAGCATCTGAACAGAGGCCACAGCATCTATATCCTTCTAATCACAGATGTATTAACTCTAGGTACTTCCAGACCTGATTACTTTCTCATATTATTGGATAATATTTCGACAGATAAAGGAGGATAGATTAAAAAATAGTATGTACTTACTGCCATCTTTAAAGCCTGGGTCGGGTCCACCGATGGTTTTCAGAATGATTCCCGAACAGTCGGTGAGCACTATACGATGGTGCCCTGTGTCTGATATAGCCAGGTAAGGTTCTTCGGGCCGTCCGCGAAAGTAAGGATTTGGTGAGACCTGATAAATTTAGCATAAAAATGAGTGTCATTGTTTTAAAAACTAGATGCATATGCGATCTTGTTTGCCAACATAACAAGATCTCGTTAAGTGAGAAAAGGATTATCTATCTATACTTATAATAAAACTGTAGAGAGGTCAATTCTGTACATGAAATATATTTAAAAAAAAACTATCAGGGGGTGATTAGTGATCGATACTGATGTCAAAAATGCAATCAGGAAAATTTTTGTCTGTCTGTCTGTCTGTCTGTCTGTCTGTCTGTCTGTCTGTATGTTCCTTATAGAAACAAAAACTACTCGACGGATTTTAATGAAACTTGGTACAATTATTCTTCATACTTCTGGGCAGGTTATAGGATACTTTTCATCACGCTACAATCAATAGGAGCTGAGTAGTGAAGGGAAATGTCGGGAAGTTACTCCGTTTTTTAAGCTTCCGTCGCGTTTGCAGCCTTACTGGTTAAAGTTACATAGAAATCATGTATGACGGAAATATTCTACATTAAATTGTCTAAAAAATATCCCGGAACAGCATATGTCTATCTTTTATGGTTGACTCACAATAACACGTGTAACTCCTGATAGCTTAGCAGTTCGGAGCATTCTGATTATATTTGTTTACTTTTACGTTTATAATACTCTCAGTCATACCAAATTTAAAAAAGTTAACATTATTACCTATTCAATAAAAAAAGAATCATAGAAATCGGTATAGAAACACCAAACTTATACATGAAATAAGCCATCGCGCCGTCGCACTTGAATACTCAAATCGAGTAAAGTTTGAAATTTGTTGTGTTTACCACTAGATGGCGCTACTGTGCACAAATCCTAGATCGCGCTATCGGTGCGTTTTGGCAATGTGTTATAAGTCGGTCGGTATTTAACAATAGTTCCGTTAATTTGAGTCATCTTGATAAGTTATTTAGGGTTGCGTATCCGATTACCGCTTTAATGACGAATAAATACATGTATTTGAAAACAAAATATTAAATATTCAAGGGGGTGCTCATAATCTCATAAGTACAAAAACATAATTTACTTAGATGGTTTGTTCTTTTTTATATATAATATTTTATAAAAAATATATTGTTGTTGATGAGTACATTTACTTGGGCTACAGTTAGCGAGCTTCGAAAACAGGCAGGAGATCGATCGCCGCATCGAGAACGCCTGGAAGAGCTACTGGTTCATGAAGGAACACATTAAAGGCGACCTTCCACTTACGCTTAAACGCCAACTCATCGACATGTGCATTCTGCCCGTCCTAACCTACGGTGCGCAGACATGGTCACTGACTGAAGCACGGAAATCCAGACTCAAGATTTGCCAAAGAGCAATGGAACGTAGCATCTTTGGTTTCAAGCGCATCGATCGAGTGCGAAACACTACGCTGCGTTCGCTCACTGGTATTGCAGATGTAGGCAATAAAACGCGAGGCTTAAGTGGGACTGGGCAGGTCATATTAGCCGGATGGACCCAGAGAAATGGTCCAAAATCGTGACACCGTGGCTGCCTGAAGACGGAAGGCGGCGTAGAGGCCGACCAAAGAGGCGATGGCGGGACGACCTCGATGCTTTCGAGAGGGATTGGTGGACGAAAGCGTAAAGCAGAGAGAAGGATTTGGGGGAGACCTTTGCCCAGCAGTGGGACGAGATAGGTTAGGAAAAAAATATATATGTAAAATAATATACTTACTTAATCTATACTAATATTATAAAGAGGTAAAGTTTGTGTATTTGTTCAATTGTAAGGGGTAATCTCGGCATCTACTGAACCGATTTTAAAAATTCTTTCATCAATAGAAAGTTACACTATTGCTGAAAAATAAAAAGGCTTTTACGTGGTAGTCCGTTTTGCAAAATGAATCGGAGAAAAAACGGTCGAATGAAAGCGTTTCTTACGAACGCTGCCTTAACTATGAAAGAAGTGTTCTAAAGAAAAGATGTGGAGATTGATAATGCCTACAAAAAAGCCACAAGTCAACGACAGCATATGTCTTACTTTTTTATGTAATAAAAATTATCCCCAACGAAGTGGGCACGTGTCAGCTAGTTTAGGGAATAAAATAGTTTACAAATTTGAAGGTCAACTTGATACTCATAAGGAGAAACATGGTATATCCATTGGCTGTTTATAATCATGTTTTCGTCATTACTTTTTAAAAGATTACTATAATAAATAAATAATAATAATAAATATTCATGGACAATTCACACATCACACTCTAGTCCCAAAATAAACGCAAAGCTTGCTTGTACTATGGGAACTAGACTGCTGATAGAATTTTTTTTTTTTTTATTAAATATATATATTCTACATAGTGACGACCGATGTAGCGCGGCGGGCGAAGGTCCGCCTGCGACGCGGAAGGTTGCGGGTTCGATTCCCGCCTTGGAATAAATGTTTGTATGATCTGCAAATGTTTATTCTGGGTGTTCTGGGTATATAATATATGTATAATAAAAAAATATCTATCTATGTAATGTTATTGTATTAAGTATGTCAGTCTTCTAGTACCCATAACACAAGCTCTGCTTAGCTTGGGGCTAGATGCTGTTGTGTCGATTGTCCAGCATTATTATTATATTATTATTATTTATTTATTATAGTAACACCAAATAATAGTACAAACCTTGCTAGGAAAACATAGAAGATCTTCATCCTTAGCCTTCAAATGGCCGGTGGGCTGGATAGGCAGTGACTTGGTATTGATGAGAGAGTTAAAATGCTTTAATGTAGCACCAACATACTGTACAAGTTGATCTCTGTGCCCTTCTCCCGTGAACACAAACAAGGGTTTGTTGCTTGGCCCTAAAATTATTAATTTTAAAAGTTATATAAATAGCTCTATATGTAATCCTACATCATTCCGTACATCATTCTACACACTAATATGTTACTAATACTCTATTTATGAATCTACATTAAAAAAAGGAAGGTCTGATCTTAATTAAATTGGTTTTAGTATAACTTTAATTATTTGATTAATTATTTGGTAGCCAACTATGTCTATTGTGCGATTGTGCCCTTTGTAAGTAAGCTAAGAAGAGCAAATAAAGCTTGAAGGATAAAGTTTAAAATTGCTTAAATGATGCATCATTCAAGGTACTTAAGATAAGTTCAGGAATGATAAGATCGTAATTGACTGATTTTGCTCTTAACAGACTCAAAATTAACTTCATTCACGCATCACATTAGCTATAGATAGGTACTTTATCTTATTCTATAAGTACGGTTGTCTGTAAGAAATCGCTGCCTGCGATAAGACCGCCGATTGTAGGGCAGTCCTTAATTAAATTAGTTTTATTAGTTTTGTAAGCCTATGTAAAGTCTGTCCTCAATAAAGTTTATTTATTATTATTATTTTATTCCAGAGTTTTAGGAAAACTAAGAGCTAGGTAGTCAAAAATATCAGTCATACCTAATACCACTAATGTTGGCCAACATCTAATCCCCATGGCTTCCCACATGCAGCTCTCCGAGTCATTGACGACGGGATGGTTGATGTTGTACCTTTGCACCGCTGCCAGTACACTGCTAGAGTTCTTCTCATTCGAGAATTTTGCACAGTGGACTCCGATCTACAAAAAAAAAAACAAATTATAAGCTTCCAGCTAAGTTAAATTGATAAAGAGTTTTAGAGAGAGAATAAAAAAGACTTACAACTATTATTTACTTATGGAATTCTGTTCTAATATTAAAACTAGGTTACTAAGTTCAAGTTCATAAAGAAGCTATATGTTAAGCTATATGTTAACTAATACTTCTTCAAGAGGCGGTCTTATCGCATTTGGCGATTTCTTCCAGACAAACCGTAACTTAAATCTAGACTAAGAACTAAGAGAATACCTAACATGGTATAAGGAAAATCCAAGAGCAGTCAAAGAGACTTGACTGTTTACGAGGACTGAGCGATGTTGATAAATATATTATTCCTTATACCCTACCACCTGTACAAGGCTTGACCCTATCAATGAAATGAAATGAAATGAAATTTTATTAGTGAACTTAACATTTCATACATCTAATGCCACAAATGAGGGAATAGAAGTGGAAAATTCTATTCAAACTTAGTTTTATGTTGTTGTTGTAAACCCATGGACCTGCAAGAAGAAGAATACATTACCACAACCAAACCCTTTTCAACAGGATACAAGCTCTCCAAATGAGCGAGGTCCGGCAGTACATGGTAGCAGTTGATGCAGCAATACGTCCAGAAATCAAGCACAACAACTTTGCCTGAACAATGCTCCGTGAGAGACAGAGCTTCAGATACATTAACCCATTCAAGATCTGAAATGATATCAGAGCTATTTTTAGATAAAGAAAGTGACCATTATACATCAAATTAGAGCTACATTGTAAAGATAATTGTTTTTAATTAATTTATATGCAACTAGAAAGTTTGGCGTATGAGAATAATAAAGCAAAACATCACAGTAAGTAGGTTTAAAATAAAAATACATTCTTACTGTTTTTGAAGTCCTCTACAGCAGGTACGGTATTCCAAACTTTCTTTATATGGTTTGCGAGTACTGTTTCTTGTTCAGAGTCATTTTCAGATACTTTTAGGGCCTCAGATAAATCCATGCAAGCCTGAGCAACATAGTCAAGGGCACTTGACTCCATGATATCTCGCTTAAGCCCAAAAAAATAAGTATCACTGATTTAAACAAAGTAAAAAATAAATCAATGATAAAATGAAATTAGAATAAATTCCGGCATTTTCAGAAATTCAGTTCAAATTTATTCGACAAAAATAAAAGGAACACAACACAGCACAACAAACAGCCAGCACGCCCAGACAGAGACGACAGTCTGCAGACAGCTGACTGATTGAAATATATACCATTATTGACATTGATTGAACTGACAACATAACCTAAAACAGTCGCATCACTGACTACAAATGTGCACTAGAATGCAATGCACTAAGCTCAAAAACAATATATAAATTACAATACAACTATATCTGTACGTGTATACGCTTGTTTTATCTATGGTTTTGCTTTGGAACTTTTTTTGACAATTGACAGCTGATTTGTGTTTTCAAATTGGTGAATGAATTGTGTTTGTGTTGGTAGATTTTTTATGTTACATTTGTTTCGTACAGATTTTCCACTTAGATTCCCACAAAAAGCTATGTTCGAACATGGATGCTGTATTTGATATTTGTTACCTATCGGCCGACGTTAACAATGCTGAGCCTGATGATATCCCCAAGACAAAGGAAAGTGTTTGGGTACTGGGTAAAAAATACAGCCCTGTTCAGGGTGCGTACTTATTTCTAATAGTTTAAAACATTGTATATACGCGTTTTTTCAGCATCATTATATTTTGTTGTTTATTGTAGACCTGGAACGCATACGTCGTGATATAACATCGATTATTTGGTGCACGTATCGGAAGGGTTTTGTGCCGATCGGTGATGAAGGGCTGACGTCTGACAAGGGTTGGGGATGCATGCTGCGATGTGGACAGATGGTTCTGGGCGTCGCTCTCGTCAGGGTTCACTTGTGTGCAGATTGGGTGTGGACTCCAGAAACTAGGTAAAACTATCCATGTTTTTATTCTTATTGGATTTCTTTAAGACCCTGACCTTTGTGTATGATGTATAATAAAACAACTCACCTACTAGATTCATTTCCATTCATAGGCAAAAGCATTTCGATTTCATACATAGATTACGAATTGATTAGGTACTAACGTCATATTTCTCAAGAAGTATTTGTTTATTACCATTACTAAAATCTTAATTACCAGATTGTATTTTTCCATTTAACATAAATGACAACTGTGGAATTTTTTACTTTAGAAGTTAACAATGTTGAGTAATAATTTTTTTAACCTTGTAATATTATTGCTACATTATTCTGTGGAATATTATGACTAACTTGATCTTGTTTGGTATTAGGTACCTATTAACATTTTTTTTCTTGGTAACATTCTTTTACTTACCTTATTTTTATGGGTATTGCTTAATATTTTATGAATACATATATAATATTTACTATTTGTATTCTACTAGCAATCTAGTACCCATACTTTAAGATTAGAGTGTGATGTGTGAAATGTCCCTGAATATTTATTTATTCTATATTATTTGTTGATTTTATATAAGTATAAGACCGTTACCCAGCAGTGGGAATGCACAGTTAAAAAAAAAAAATTAAGTAATTATGTACTTAAATATAAATAAATCTATCTTACAGGGATCCTACATACTTGAAAATAATTCAAAGATTTGAAGAGAGGAAGCAAGCACCATATTCTATCCATCAAGTAGCTTTGATGGGGGCTTCCGAGGGCAAGGAAGTGGGTCAATGGTTTGGCCCAAATACTGTAGCTCAAGTTTTGAGGTTTGTGCTTCCAAAATCAGTACTTTAGTCAGTATAATACCCATAGTTTTGCTTATATTCAATTTGCATATCTACTACCTCCTATCCTATCTATAATTATCACCATATACAGTGTAAGCTCTTTATAACGAAACTCAAGGGACTGAGCATTTTTTGTCGTTATAGAGAGTTATCGTTATATGGAGTGAACAAAAAAACAACCAAATTTTTGTCAACACTAATCGCTTTGGGAAAACCAACGTTATAGGGAGTTTATCGTTATAAAGGATACCGTTATAAAGAGTTTACACTGTATATAATTTAATTTCTTTTTTGCACCCAATTTTATTACAATGAAGTACCTAGCTATTAGGTAATAATGAAATAAATAAACTTTAACTTTTTTAGGATAGAGAGAAGTGAAGGAAAGGTTTGGGGGAGGCCTTTGTCCAGCAGTGGGACGAGAAAAAAAAATTTATTTTAATAAATGGAAGTTTTAATAAAAATATACCTAATAAATGGATTCAACTGTATTTTTGTCTGTTGTGAAAAATATAATTAATAATCATGTTTATCTATCACACTTATGATATTGCTTATATTTACAGAACTAAAGTGAAATGTTCCTTATCTTTCAGGAAACTGGCAGTCTATGATAAGTGGAGTTCACTGGTTATCCACATTGCTCTAGATAACACTGTTGTGAAAGAAGATATCTGTAAGTTACCTCTTTCTCTTTACACAAATTAAGTTTTTCACACCTAAATAACACACACACACTATCATACATCTTAGCATTTTAACAAAAATTATACTTACATAATGTTTGATCATTGTTATTCTTAGTTATTCTGTCTATAAACTTTTGTAAAAGCATTTGATTATAACCACTCTGTGGATAATTAAGCTTATTACTTTTTAACTGATGATTTTGTGACATAATTCTATTGTTTCAGTAAAACAATGCATCATATTGAACGATAGAGGTGACTCTTCGGCTGCTGCAGATAGTATAGTACCAGATTGGATGCCATTATTATTAATAGTACCCCTCAGACTTGGCCTTAGCGAAATAAATCCTGTTTATATCAATGGTCTCAAGGTGGGTGATTATTAAAATTAAATATTTATTGTCATTTGACACAGCGCCATCTAGTTTCAAAATAAGCAATGCAATACCTCAGAAAGACACGCCTTTTAGTATTCCTTTGAGAGGCATTCTTCCTGCATTATTATAGCTAAAGGTTACCACTTTCTATCAAATTGGCCATTGACTGTTCCTTTACGAATTCTATAGAAATAATATGTTACATAATGAATTGGACCAAACTCCAGCTCAATTTCCATACCAGATTGCAAGAAATCAAGGAAATAAAAAAAACAATGAAGTAAAAGATTATTATTATTTTTCAGACCTGCTTCCACTCACCACAGTCCATTGGTGTGATTGGCGGCAAACCGAACCAAGCTTTATACCTTATCGGCTGCGTTGAAGATGAAGTTATTTACTTAGATCCCCACACTACACAACGATCTGGATTGGTTGAGGTAATTCAATTAATATTTATAGACATTTCAAACAGTACGTTAATTTGTTTTCAAATACATAGCAGCAAATAGACAAAGAACTATACGCCATCTTTCTGCACACCCAGGAAGACTGGTAGGTAGACAATGCTCTTAGCATTAAGTCCTCCTAGCACTAACGATATGTGTGAAATTTTTAAATAAAATAAACTATGTTTACATTAAGACAAGTATATTTACATTTAGACAAATTTTATTGGTGAGAATCAAACCTAGTACCAACACGGAAGACAGAGCTAATACCAACTGATCTTTTCTCAATAACAGCGACATTTCTCTTTTTAGAACAAAATGACAGATGATCAAAAAGAAACCGACTGCACTTATCACTGTAAATACGCCTCTCGAATACCTATACTGGCGATGGATCCTTCTGTAGCTGTGGTATGTTCTATTTTAAATTATTAAAGTACTTACCTACTTTAGCTTTATATAATTCTAAAAGGCTGTATAAAAATATTTACTTATAGGTAGTTTTTTCACCTACTTGCAAGGAGCATAGCAAGATACATGTTTGTCACAAACCTTGACAGCAAAGATATCTTTTCTTTTTTCGGTAATGATGGAATACACTACACAGATTTTGCTTTTTCATTTCATTTTTCATTTCATACACCTGACGTGTTAAGATAACCTTTGCCTATAATTGTATCGCTGAGCACGTTCAATAAGGACGTACCAAGTAAGGTAACTTGACGTAAAGAAGTGTCATATATTTATATATATATGAAATTGCGATTCCCTTCAAACCGGACCAAAGCAATGTAGTGTTTAGTTGGGGAAATAGTTCCGGTAGTAGTGCTTCTTCAAGCAAGCTGCAACAAGTGGCTCTACTACTGCTATAATTGTAGTACATAATATTTTATATATTTTCAGTGCTTTCTCTGCCGGTCAAGAAGTGATTTCGACGAGCTATGCCACACTATTGAAACAAACTTGATGCGCGAAAGTCAACCTCTTTTCGAAATATGCGAGAAGAGACCGTCACATTGGGGGCCTCTGAACAGTGATATTGATCTGCAAAATACTAACTTATTCACAGGTGATAAAGCCCATTTTTTTCCCCTATTTTTTCCCATTGCTGGGCAAAGGTCGCCCCCAAATTCCTCCATTTCTCTCTTTCTTTTGCTTTCTTTTACCATTAAATTTCTTTTACCTTTTAATTAATACTTTTTATTAGTATGACGATTGCATTATGTACCTACCTAAATGAACTAGAGACTACGGCATTGGTAGACTAGAAATGTTATGGCGAAACTACTTAGGCCCGAATAAAATCTAACAAGAGTAAAATAGTGTAGAATGGTCGCATGTCTAGTTTTGGATAAGCATAGGTACACAAAATCATTTTTTACATCAATATTTGTATTAATAATTTTTATTTTTGTTACAGAATTTGAAGAAGTGGACCGGCAGTTTGATGATTCAGATACAGAGTTCGAAATTCTATGAGCAGCATAAATATAATGAACATAATAATAGCATTACGTATATTATGTTATAAAACTACGAGGAAAATATTAAAGATGTATGTGGAAAAGTACCCACTTATGTACCGGCTTACGAAATAAATGTTATATTTTTATAAAGCGTTTTCATTAATGTACCTGTCTATTTAGACTTTTTACTTTCAATTGTTTTAAAATAGTCTTAAAACACTGCTGGGCTAAAAAGCGATTATGCCGACCTACGTAAGCAGAATTACAAATTCTCAATCTCCACCAAAGGCATAAGTTCGGTACATTGGCTGCCCTGTTTGCTCCCCAATGAGGTGACATCGAAACTTTTAGTGTGCTTGGCTCCCCTGAGAGATGGTGAAGTTTTGTCAGCGCAGGTGGTCTACTCTCTGAATATGTGCATGTCTCCAGCAAATATTAAAGATTCTTGATTTTTGAGTATTATAATTCATTTAGTGCTGAATAGGTGAAATCTGAAAAGATTTAGGTACTTACCAAAGAAACACCGATGTTAAAGGCCTATGACTGGGTTGACGTATGACACATGGGTACTCAACATAGGTACACATCTGGTTACGCCAAACAGCTGATTGTACAACATTTACCTATTTGTAGCCCTAAATTTGATGTATGTATGGCGCCTGAGGCTTTTTTTTATTTTCGAGTAAATCTGTGTTTTTGTAATCTATTTATACGCTACGTTATAGTGCTCATAAGTTTTCATACGCCAGCTCTTGGTCTAGTAAAAACTGTCTCAATTTTAAACTGTTTCTCTTGAGTTCATGATAAAAGATCTAGTCAATAAAACAACATTGTTTAAGTATACCTACACTCAGCCGTTTGGTCTAACCAAGATGGACACTACAGCAAAACTATATGAGGGCTACAAAAACGGCTACAACCGCTATTATTTAAACACGAACTTTATCTAGAGGCGCCTGCGTAATTAAATCAATGTTCGTACTTTTTGCTTTCGGTGACGGAATTCTTAAACAAACAAATCATAAAAGCTTTTAGTGTTACGCATTCAGCAATGAATGTACCTATCTATAATTAGATGTGGTTCATGATTTTTATGTTATAACGTCATCGCATCGCATCACACTGCGGTTACGATATGTTTGATGATGACCAAACACCAAAATTTTTACATCTATTCATCATCAATACAAACTTTATTCACAAAGAAGACGTACAGTGTAAATTCTAGGTGCCAGTTCATGCGACATCCTAAAACGGCCTGGAAGCGGCCCATCAGAAACTACGGCCTGGTTCCTAAACCTTTTCATCAACTACCTAGGTAGGTAGGTACTTCCTATCCTTATCCCACGCACGCCATTAGGTAGTACTATAGTTCATTCACATTTATACTTTTATAATGAGTAGCAGACGGAAAAAAACATTTTTATTCATAGAACCATTTATTTACGAATATTAGGAATACATAATGTGTGTGTAAATTGTTACTTTTATTTCGAATCATTTACAAGCCACTGGACATATTGGGACAAGTATTCGCAAACAAAATAATTTTCTAAAACTAACTTAAGATATATTATGCAACAAATAGGTAACAGATTTTCTCACTGACCTTATAAAATCACTATTATTTATTTGGCACCCTTATTTCCCATTGCGTCACAGCGAAAAATTCAACGGACCAAAATAACCACCAGAAAAAAAACAATTTAATCTATTTTATTATTTAGTTAGTGATTTTCAGCGAGTTTATTTCTACTCAAGACGAAAGAAAGCAGAAATCAAAACTTAGTTACATAATGTCGTGCTTAATTTTAGTATATTGTAATAGTAAAATCGGTTTTTACATGTTATCTATAGGCTTTTACTAGATGTTACAGAAATTTAAAGTAACTTGTTTTATGAAATATCGTATCCTTTTGAAATACTATAGAAAAATACAGGTACCACAGACCCCAATTTATATAAAATGCAAGAACAATTCAAACGACCAAAGTACAAATAGATCCAGGATTTGCTTATTTGTGCATGGTCAGAAAGCTAGGTAGCTCTTGTAGATTGCGAAAAGCATCTCTTAGGAGTACAAAGGATCTTTGAAGTTCAGTTACCTGGCCATTAATGCACACAAAAAGAACAGTGAGTTTACTGCATCGTCATATCTTAAGCTTTTCACATGGTGTTCATGAGCATAACGCATAGGCCAAGTCTGCAAAACTGCAAAGATCCATTCTATTGGGACACATCAAGATTGCAATATCATTATAAATATTACCAAAACAAAACAATAAACAACTTTAGGTAAAAGTAACAACTGACTAGCACCACAGGCAAATAATAATAGTAAGTTTTTTTATTATCTTTGTATCAGTAAAGATAAACTATAAAGGTAAAAGCTTAAATCAAATGCAGTAACAAGATAAATAAATAGTTTCCATCCTAAAACATTGACAACAGCCCAAACATGCCCATTTAATTTTTTATATAAATATCCTTTATAAAGTCAAAGTCAAGTCAAAAATTACTTTATTCAGTAAAATCACAAGGATCATTTAGAATCACTACTGACTTAATTATTATGAGGAATATTATGCAAGTTTAGTATGTTTACACACAATAATCTCTATTCTAATAACTATATCACACAAAATACTTTTAACTTCAAGGAAAAAGGTCAAACTTCGTAATATGCATGTTTCAGCATCTACTTGTTAATTGAAGTGCGCTTTGTATGAAATACCGTCATCCGCACCGTACTTCATACAAAAAGCTGATAATGTAGATTCAGAGGGCTAAGTCATGCAACGGTTTGTAGTTAAACCCTTGATTCCTTACAAGATGTTGCACTAAGAAATATTTCTAATTACATAAATAATCAATAATTGGGATGGTTTCAAAAACTATAAACATTTTAGTAAAAGACAACATCAAAAATAAGTATTCCGTTCACATCACAACCATCCAATAAAAAATTTAGATTTCAAAATACTTAACACTATACATTGTTGATAATCAAAAATACGATTCTTTCGCCAACGCCTTTTTTTCTACCGGACGTTACTATTTACAGACATATATTTAGACATAACACGCCTATGATTTATGTGTAGTTTATAGATTTTTAATTGCTGCTACTGAATAACTGTAATAAACTTAACCCTCCGCAAAAAATTAAAAAAATCTACAGACATCTGTTTAAGTAGACAACAGATTGTTAAAAACTTAATAAAAACATCCAACATAAAACATAAACTTCCCAAAAATAAACTAATACCTCCAACTGATTTATCCCTATTTACTTGCATCAGTTAGACTATTGTTACTAATCCTCTATACCCAATAACCATCTCAAAAATGTACTAAACACTATAATTTATGTCAAAAAGTTAATTTGAATTAATTATTAGTATTATGAATAATATTTAAAACTGGCCTGGTATCACACATAAATTCTTAACTTATGTACTAACACATCCATTTTCAAGACATCTTTGGTAGCCCAACTTTTAGGGTCTACTTTTTATGGAGTACTTTGGTTGGTGCAAATGGACAGTAAATTCTTTAGTTTGTCTTAGATATTCCCCTTATCTTAGACATCAGTTGACGCTGAAGAGATTCTACCATTTAGAAAATTGATTACCAAAACTGTTATGTTATCCACAGATCCTCTATAGTAGGCTTGTAATGTTAGACTTTTGGCTCCATAATCTGGTTCATCTAGTCTCTCTTTTATGAATTTTACAGCTTCTTCATTAGTGAATGTGTCCCATAAGCCATCGGAGGCCAGGACCAAAAACATAGGTCTATGATCGTCCAGGTTGAAGGTCAGAATATCTGGGTCGGCTATAACAAACTTCTTGTCTTTTAGAGGATAGTCACCCATAGCTCGTGAGGTGGCAAGGATGCCCGCTACTCGCCACACTCCATTAAATGCTATGTACCCTCCCGCTGCTTCAATTCTTTTCTGTTCACGAACCTGGAAACATATATTATATGAAATATAGACTAAGATATAGACCTATAGAACATTTAGCAAATTTCTTAGGTTTCAAAAATTTTACCTGTTGTGGTTTATGGTCAAAGGATAGTGGGATAGCATTGCCGCGAGAGTCACACATTACACCTCTAGAATCTCCAACATTAGCTACAAATAAGAAGTTGTTTTCCATGATGGCGATAAGAGCAGTTGTGCCAGCAACATTCAGGGAACGCTTAGCGGCTTCTACTAGCAATCTGTCTGCAGCCAATACTTCATCAGTTAGTAACTTTCCAAAGTTGATTTTTCCTTTATCTAAGTAACTGGTCAGTGGTATGTTAATATTTTTCACTGGAGCCATATTAGGTCTCACTTCTCTGGTGATAGCCCTGCCCTTTGACAACTGTGCTAATAATAATGGATCAGTAATTTCTTTTTTTGATGAGTCATCAGCAGTGCTTGCAGACTTTTTAAAACTATTTCTTTTTTCAACAGTTGTTTTGTTCTCCTCTTTTTTTACTTCTTCTGGCGTATCATTCGGGGTGATGACTAATTTCCCTTCTCTGAACGCACTAAGCTCAACAATCTTGTTAAAAAGGTTTGGGATAAGATGGTCTTTGGCGTAGTTGGCTGCGAACTCGCCGCCGTGACCGTCGAATATTGCAAACAAAGAGATGCCGGTGTCATTGATATTCTCATTAATGATGAACCGGTCTTCCATGTGCATTCGCCTGCCTTTGATTGCGTAAACTGCACTCAGGGAAGCCTTCAGCTCCCAGCTCTGTTTATCGGCGTCGCCTTCTAATAGTTTCATGCGCTGCACTGCGCTGATAGGACTCATGGCTTGAGACAACCTGCTGAGCATAGTGCGACTCCATAGTTCTATAGTTTGCAGATACATAAACAAAAGTATAAATGCAACGGTGACCACTAGCACCTCCGAGCGCAGAAAATAAAGTCGCACCATCTTCCATAAATAGCTCACGGGAGCATCAAGCGGGGCGCTGCTTGAGAAACGTGACAGTATCTTCATAAACGATTGATATGTTTGGTGCAAAACTCTGTCCTCTAGTTCGTCTTCCATGTCCTTGGTGTGTTTTTTTACTCTAAATCAAAAATGTAATGCAATACGTTGTATATACTTGTGCAAATTAATTCATTTTTGTAAATACGGAGAGAGACACCACACACACAAACACAACCAACCAACATGTAATGTAACGTCAATAAAGACTTGACTGTTTGCTGATATGACATTGATTGAATTGATTTGACAGATACCAAATAAATGAATGAGAATATTTCCTTTAGAGTCTCCCTCCATTACCGGTCATTTTTGAACACTCAGATCTCCGCCTTTTTGTTAAAAGATTAGTAAACTTAAATCCCCGTAAACTCCGACATTGGCAAAATCGTGGCAACCCTAGCCTGCGAAAAGCCACTAAGAAAAGAAGAAGAAGAGAATATTTCCTTTACGGTGATACCTCTCGCTCTAGCGGGAAATTCAATTCTTTTAGGGTTTTCTTTTTTATTGCGGCTGAACTGTTATTATGTTTTACTAGTTCATGCTATTTTGCGAACATATACAATAATTTTCTGTGTAACCCTGTATCAATTTTTGAGATTGGTTCTCTACATTTGCTGGAAAGGTGCAGAAACAGTACAGAAACTGTTTTGTAGTTTCTAAAAAAAATTGTTTAAGATGGGCGTCGAGACTACTACGCAGTTTTTAACTTTTTGTAGTCTCATCGTTTTAATTTGTAATTGATGTATAATGTTCTGAATAAAAACTTTTATCTTTATCTTAATAATAGCTACCGTATCCTAAATAAAATGGTTATTGTATCTCTATGGTGTTCTACAGGCGGGATAGTTGATAGCACGAAATAAAACAAACCTTGTTTTTATAAAATGTATTAAAACAGTGAATTTTAGAATAAAATTGTAAGTATGTGTTTATAGTAAGTTGGTAGAATAGAAACCTACTACTTTTGTGCAATTTTAACACTGAAGACTTACAGTAAAAATCGATGGCATGTTGACACATTTCTTAAAGTATCTTTCTATTAAAAGTAGTCTGACCAAGTTAAGTTTGCAATTAATTAATGAACAGACCCATTTTTGTACATACATTTTTGAATGTATGGAGGCAGGGCCGGCTGCGGAATTGTTTTTGCCATGCCAGCTATACAATTTTCAGATTCTGCCATATTCATACCGCACCGCAAACTTAGCTTGCTCAAACTTTAGCTAATTACACGCCCATAGACAAAAAGTCATTCTGTAATCATAAATCACGGCTTTTACGCTAGTTTGCACATGTATTAAATAAATAAGTTCAAATTACATTTATATTTGCTATAATATAGTTACAAATAAAATTTTGATACATCATGTTTAATTATAAAAGTTATAGAAATATATCAAATTAGTAGTATTATATTTAGATTTTTCATCACACCAAGAATATTTAGGAATAAATATTATTTAAAACACTTATTACATACAGATATGGAATGAAAACGGCTTCAAATGGATTACAAGAGGTAGTGAGAGTACATCTCATTACTTAAATAAAAATACACTTTAAGTAACTTGGCAGAACTGAATCAGTTCGTCAATTGTTTCAAATGAAACAATTTTCTCGTCTGCCAGCTATGGCATAAAAAAAAAAAAAAAAAAAAAAAAATGGATTTTACCTCATAGGGCAGAAGTCTGTCCCCCTATCTTATAAAAAGTTAGCGTTGACTTTATGTCATCATTACGTATGGTACACATCAAGTGTGCACTTACTTTTTATAAGATAGACTGTGTAAGTTTAGTGATAAATATGATAAATTGAAATTCTCATGATTATAGTGTTCTTTGAATACCAGGATTCTAGACTTAATTGAACATCCATTGTTTGAATTACACATAGCTTATTGAGCTTACACTGAGGCACACAAAACCTACAAATAAGTAGCAAACAACAAATAAATAAACATGCTTAAAATTTATAAACAAAAATCACATAGTAACATTTAAATTAATTATCTGTCACGCAAATTTGAATTTTACTTATGCTTTGATGCAGTGAGGTAATATTCATTAAGTCACAAAAAAATATTAGGTATCAATTAAAATTAAATAACGGTACCTATAGTTTGAGCTCACTGTTCTATTTTGTACATAGAAGTTGCATATAACTTCTTTTTTTGTAAATGTGCGTATCAGTAAAAAGAAAGTTTAAAAAGACGTTCATTTGAATTTCAACACTAAAATGAGCAAAAAAGAAAACAAAAAAAACTTGAGGAATACTGTTTCAGCAATGCAACATGATATTCTCATGGTAACATGGTATTATCATGTTGCATTTTCTTAATGAATGACAGATTATAAGTAGAACTAAGTACTATCTCTGTAATGAGAATTAGCCTTTCGTCAAAGTAGTTTGTCACAAGTTGGACAATTACTAATTAATTACAGTTTAAAAGTGATTACACTGTAATTGAATATATATAACATTACAATGATAACCATCTAGTATATAATGTTAACAGACTAAAACTGAAAATCCTACAGAATTACAGATTCAAAAATATCTAAGTACAGATTATAAAACAGTACATTCTAAATGCTAAGTTTTAGAAAAGAGATATCAGAGAGATGTCATGGCACTGGCTTTGATCAGATCTTGACAATATTTTATCTAGAAAATTCACTAAGTCAATGGGATGGATCTGGTAATTGACTTTTAACCTAATTACCCCTACCTAAGGTAGGTTTTACGTTGAGTTCACTGGACATCAGTCTTTGTTTATTGTAACGCGTGAAGATTTGTGATGAAATATTTTTACTGTCAGTTGTTTTTACTTTTTTTTATTCACCACAAATCTGTCATATGCCTGAGCAATAACCTGTCAATATATGTGAAGGCTGTTCTGATAACAAATAGCACTGCTTCTTAATTTGTATCACAAGAGCTGAAACCAAGGGTCTTACTGAAAGAGTGTGGTAACAACTAAGCCACCAATCTGGTTTAGCTATAAACATAGACCTAGAGAATGGATTGAGAGTTCTCTACCTGAATAACATACCTGAAGTAAGCACAGGCGATAAAACGAGAGAGAAAATACCTCGATTATTTTCTCTCTCTTTTTGCCTTGTAAGCCAGTTGTGAATTATGCTGTCATCATCCCTTTGTCATTACAGAAAAGACACAGGAATTGGCCGCACTGAGTGGTAAATTTTGTGAGTCTATGGCTCAGTTCATTCTCTACATCTGTGGTTATAAGTAATTTTGATTATTGGCTTTACATTTAAGTGACACCCTATTGAGCAAACCGGTTTTTGAGATTGACACGAGATTCGTTTCATCAAGCATTGCTAGAATCCATTTCAACGCCAGTAACTGTGGTGCTAAGGTTCCCGTTAACTAGTATATCTTGTAGCGGCTGCCCTAATACTGTTGCTAGGGAATCGCTAAGTTTGTAATAGTTTGTTTCAAGGGCCTCGTGGTACGACACTTGATCAGAACTGATCAGTTTTGTGTTCAGTTGCAGTGCAGCATGGCATATTGTCAGGAACTCTCTGTAAAGAATACCATTGATATTTGAAACAATGATAAATATGTAATGCTGACCAACAATAGATTGGTTAGTGTAGATATTTTTATCAAATGATTAAAAAAATATTCAAGGATGTTTCACTATATGAAAATTCAAAAAAGACTTTATGAAATAAATAGACTGAGGCATTGGTATTTTGGTGTTTGTAGAATTATTAAAAATACTCACTTAAAGATAGCTTTAAGTTTTTCGACCATATCGTCAGGATACATCTGCGCTAGCGTGGGGTCCAGGAATGCGTTGGCGTAAGCGAGTGGACCAGCATTCACTTGCACACAAACACTGCCTTGCAACCTGTTGTTAAAAATTAAAAAGACATATTAGTCAGATTCTATCGTTCAGTATATAATATTGATATAGTGTTCATAAGAATTAATCACTCTCTGTATCTCAAGAGTATTTTTGAAATAACAAAAAGTGAGCCGACAAAAATGACTATTTCTTTGACAGGCAATTCCGCCAGTGACAAGCGTTTATTTTGAAATAAATTCTCAATTACGTAAGTCATTCGTCAAGTCAGCAATCATTTGTTTTAAAGGTAAAATGATAGAGAATTTTCTCTTTAAAATGTTTATTTGAAAGGTTTATGCTAAGAACTCAAGTATCGTTAGTCAAATTTCACCAAAATTAGACAGCAAAATTCAACATACATCAGAAAAAAAATAGAAATAAAAATGCTATACTTACTCCTATGGCGCAGTGACCCAAAATGAGTCTTGGCCTTGACACGAGAGCACGCCATTTGTCTCTGTCCATCACGGATTCCCGCCAATTATAGGCTTGGAGCTCGTGAAGGTCAGATTCCACTCTGTCGATCCAGCGATACTTGAGCCGACCAACCGGACGGCGGCTGGTTGGTCGCCCCAAGTATGCTCGCTTGCCACTTCGATCATCTCCCATTCGCTCCAAGTGACCAAGCCACCGGAGACGCGTAGCATAGTTTTATCAAAAAATTACAGTACTCCAGAATGAGTATTTGATTCTGACTTACCTCAAATGAAGTTTCTTGATATCCGGTGACTTAGCGTTGACAATTTCTGCCAATTCAGCTACCTGGCTCTCCATTTCAGAAATAGCGACCTCTATCGGACTCTTTTCTTCAACTTGAGTTTCGACGACAGGCACGCGACGTTTTACGTATGGAAACCAGTTTGCAGCTGTTAAAATACAATAACTATTACCTTTTGAACCTGATAATGAATATCACATTTGCGGTAGTTTATTATTACGACAAATAGTATGCGATATGATCATACACTATCTTACACCGTTACTAGACAGAGATCGATATTTGTACAGCTGGAATATGTGCCGCGACGTTGCTTTTTGCGAGACTAAGCAAATGTCTGACATTTACCTTATATTTTGCTTGTCATTTATAGGTAGTGTTTTGTTTTCTTTCTTGCCAGTAAGATGAGTAAGTAAGACAGAAAAAAACGATAAAAAGAAAAAAAAAACAACAAAGACGTGTTTCTTTTTATGGTTTCTTGTCTTTAGGGATTCCCGCCATCTTCAAGATGGCGGGAAGACGCTGTAAATAAAATAATAAAGAAAATAAACTAATTTAAGATAAAAACATTTACTGTAACAAACTAACTTATGAGAAAAACATAACTGTGAAGTGAATGCATGAAATACTGAAGAAAACGGGTTAACATAGGAGAGAAACATAACGTACGAAAAATCTTGAGGATGGCGGGAAAAACATAACTGTAAAGTTGTAAAGTGAATGCATAAAATACTGAAGAAAACAAACTAACTCAAGAGAAAAACATAACTGTGAAGTGAATGCATGAAATATTGAAGAAAACAAATTAACATAAGAGAAAAACATAACGTACGAAATAAAAGTGGACTTCCCGCCATCTTGGGGATGGTGGGAAAAACATAACTGTAAAGTGAATGCTTTATGATAGAAGTGTAAAGTGAACGGGAAGACGTTGTAAATATAATAATAAAGAAAATAAACTAATTTAAGAGAAAAACATTTACGTAAGACTAGGCGGTATGGTTCTAAAACTTTAGCCTGCTCCGAAGAGCAAATAAAAAAAAAAAAAAAAAAAAATGGTTTCTTGTCTTTAACTTTACAAGCGTGTCCAAATCTCCCTTCGTTACTGGAACTGATCGCGGTATTACGCGGTTGAGGTATAGTATGAACTCTAATCTCATGTAGATATAATTCAATTTACCAGTAAGATGAGTGAGTCTAATCCGCTGATGATGTACCGGTCCCCTCGCTGTACCGTCTCTGGTGAAAGGAGTTTCGAAGACGAATCGCCGAACGTTATGGGCTCGTTCAAAAGTTCCTTCACCACTGGAACTGACAGCAGTTAACCCTTCTGGCGCGGCCCTTACCCACGTCACTTGGATATAGGCTAGTTTGCTGTCTAGTTCTCCACGATTTACCTGCAAATTAAATTAATTTAAATTAATAATAACACCGTTTTTCAACTGACAAGAATAATGATTAAAATGGAAAGAGTTTTTATAGAGTTCCGTATCTTATACTAGTGTTTTTAATACCTAATACGTATGCGCACTACCCTAAACTGTTATTCCCATTACCCAAAGGCCTGTAGGTACACTACTTTGAAGTGCAATAAATAATTTTGTATCTATTTATTTATTCATCTGATTAGGCATGTCACATACGACATTTAGAATTATAAAGCCGTCAGTATTATAAAGAGCATATAGAGCGGCATTATTGATACCTATCTTAGCTATATTAGTATAAGTAAAATATAGAAGTAGCAAATGCTGACTTACAGGAGCAGAATCCATTATCATTTTGACATGTCCACTACCAAACTTCTGCTCATAGAAGTTCTGCAGTTTCTCCGATATTTCACTCAATGACGTGCACTTCGGCTCTTTGTAAATAAACTCGAGTCCTTCCTCATCTTCGCCGAAATGTGCTTTCCCGAAGAAAGCAACTCTGTAGAATCTCCCAAGTAATCGTTTTCCTGAGTTGGTGACTTCGATAACTTTAGCGTATGCTTTTGTTAGATGTTGGTAGCACGCTAGGAGTGCTTGATAATCCTTCCTGCGTTCGTAGATAGGTATAATTAGACGGTAGAGGGGACCGAGTAGCTCGTATCTTTCTGCTTTGTCGACGTACTCAGTGCAGACCGTCAAATGTTCTAACAGGGCTTGCTCGTTGTAATGCACATCCGTCATACCTGAAAGATAAATAAATAATGTAAGCATACAAAATTAATTTATTACCAAATAAATTGAACTGCATTAACAATACATAGATACATGTACAAAAACACACAAGGAACGTTTCGAATAATTGTGTTGATTTGTATTTTATAACATTTGAAACCGTTGAGCTACCTGCTTGCAATCGATCTAACGATTATTAAATATTAGAAAAAGTGATCCAAATCAGTACCGATTGGCAGCGTCCCTAAGAATCTGCATTGCTACGCTGAATAACAATACGCTGGGTCATAAGAAAAAATAATCACATGTATAATTACATGTCCAACTTTGTAAAATAAAAAACCTACGTATTAGTATTAGATTTTTATAATGGCCTTCAACAGCTACCAGGATAACATAGATATTTAGGAGCTTTTTTAATGCGGGTAAAATATCTGTAACAAATCTCGTCTGTCCTCAAGGAAAATAAAATATAACCTTGAAATCGTTATCTATAACAAAATAGAAGCAGCCTTTTATCTAAACCACCTTCTTTGTCAATATACTCGAATATAAAATGAACTCTAAGGACATCATGTTTTTACTATTTAGTGTATTAACATTTTCTAGTGTTTTTTTACTACTTTCCTTCCTGATAAGCAGATAAATAATTCTGGGTCACGTATTTTATTTGAGATAGTTATTTTGAATTTTATGTGTAGGTATAGTTTCAAGGTTATTAAAGAAATAGATACTTACAGAAAATATTTATGTGCATCTTTAATCATAAAACATATACATTAAATACATATAAAAATAAATGTAAAAGGGCACTCAGGATAGGCTAAAGGAACCATTGGTTCCTATAGCGCTGGTTTTTAGTGGATTTTATACATGATCTGAATTATCGTATATTTTTATTTATTTATAATTCTGCGATATAAGTCTCTCCTGTTATGATAGACTCTAAAATGTTATTTACTATATGTTTTTTTTCTTATTAATTTGGTGTACAATAAAGTTATATTCTATTCTATGGAGGATGTAAATAAATATAGTTTTATTTAATGTACCCTTGTTTAGGGAAAATGAATAATATTTGAATTTACTTTGATTTAAATAATTTAAATTGAATTGTCGTTAAAACTTGTTTGTTTTCAAATAATATTAATTATTTAATTTGCGTAAATTTACGAGAAAATTATGAATAGATAAGCATGTTTACTTATCTGGTTTTATTTCAATGGATCATTACTTAACTTTTTAATTATCGTAATACCTCACAGCGATAGAGTAACAATATTTCCTGACACTAACTTTTCTGTTTTATTTTAATTCTCGTCATTGTTTTCCTTTACATTTTCTACAAACTAAGAATCCGACTCCTGTCAATGTAACTAATTAATGCATAATTTCCTACTTGCTATTTTTATGGACCTCTTGATCTAAACGGCACGTCATTTTGTTTAATTTGGCAAGTTTTAGTTGCTTTCGGGTTTTATAATCTGTACCTAATGATCAAATTTCGTTAATAGTAAAATTGACCTTGAACTATAGAAGAAAATTCCCCGATAAAATGCAAATCTATCAGTCAATCAATGACGTATACAGAGGTCAAACGATGTGCCGGTTTTACAGTCCCGCCGCCGATCCTCTTGTATTACTATTCTATGTATCTGTATATAAATGGAGCAGAGGCTCTGTGTACTGCAGTCGAAAAGCGTTCGCGAACGCGTCTACTTTATGTTAGCGACAACGTGAGTGTCGCTAAAATATACTGGGCGGGAAAGAAAACTCAATATGAGGGTCGTGTTCGCATCGCTCCTGTTAATAGTCTGTGCGTGGGGCAAAGAAATTGCAAGGCCCCACCAAGTAGGGGCTACTGACGTCAAGGAAGACTCGGGCGCAGAACTCAAGCTAGTGTTTACGGTACGTCGACAGGAGTCTCAATTGACAATCACGCTAGCAATACGTGTAGTATGAAGGTTTGCGGATCATATAGTGTACATACTCTCTAGCGTTTGTTAAAGTCAATATTTATTTATGTAGGGTTTACATAAATAAATACAGGTACAGGTACTCGTACCTGAACAACATTTTACTTATGTAAAATGTTGTTCAGGTACGAGTACCTGTATATTATTACAGGAATATAGAAAAAAGACTTTTAGGCTAACATTTGACAATTCGTCTCGCACGCACGAGCCTACTTGCCCACCAGAGATTTGCTATACGTGTATTGCACCCCTTCTTGTGGCATACTCTTCTGCTATGTAATAGTAGTGAAAGCTAGATCTCCATTGATTCTGCTATATTTAATTTTTATGAACATCATAAAAAAAATATTAATATCGATAACAAAATGTATAAAAACTCTTTAAATGTAAATCTTGTTACTGTTTGTATAAATGACACCTACAAATAAACATAAAAGTAGGGCAGTTAAAAATATCTTTTGCATTGTTGAGCTGTTAAATTCGATCATAAATGACAAAAGACGGTATAACTAAGTACTTACCTATCCAAAATTATAGGATGGACTGTGTCAGGCTTCTTTCAATAACCAATCCGATGGCTCATAATCTGACAAACCATCGTACTGTCTGCCAGGTAACAGTGGTTTTAGAATTATTCGGTTTCAGTCATTGATTTATGTTACCCACCAATAATCTCAATAATATATGTCATAAAGCTTATTGTTTACGAAAAGTCATCTCGTCTTTATGAGCTTCTATAAAATTAATACTTTTTCCGCAGATATTCAGGCATGGCGATCGTACACCTGACCAGGAAGAGATAGACACATTTCCAGCACAAAAAAAACTGAATAGCAGTGTTTTCTTCCCCTACGGAATGAAAGCTTTGACCAACGTAAGTTTCAACACGAAGTCTAATTTATTTATTAGGTACAATTTTACTCTCAAATATTCTTTGGTTTCAGTTAATGTGTAATACAATACAAATGTATTATAGAAATTAGTCACATAACATTCTCTAAATGTAACGTGCAAAATTTGACAACAAAAGATTACAAACTACTATTTAATTCTATTAACATTCTATATTATAAAATACTTCTTAATATTGTAGGTACCTATAAGTTTTTATGTTCTTGTGTGCTGGTATACAATACCAGATATTTGTTCGAAAATAAATAAATTCAACTCTCTTAAATTTATATTATCGCAACAGAGAGGTAAACAGCGTGGCTACTGCGTCGGCAAATACCTGCGCAAACGATATGACGGGTTCGTATCCCCTCTGTACCTGACCGATGAGATGGTAGCTAGAACCACCGCGTACGCAAGAACTAAGATGACAGTGTTGACAGCCCTGGCGGCGCTTTATGCGCCCCCGCCCGCCCAGAGATGGAACCCTATGTTGAACTGGCAGCCAGTACCGTACAACACGCCTGATTATGACACGGATGATGTGAGTTACTAGCTTCTTTAAGATTATGGTGTATTACCAGTTAATTCATATTTTTACAGTTTTTACAGTGAATGCAAAGAAGCATCTTGTGATCTTTCGGTTTAGTTAGACCATATACATATACCTACGGAATGGACTGAGTAAGCTGATTCTACAGGTATAAGACAAAACAATCATGCAATCATTGTCTATTTTTAGATGATTATTACAGATCTACAGAAAAGAGACAAGTATTGGCCGCATAGACATAGTCGTGCTGTCACTTTCTAGACATTTTGACACACGGTATGATATAATAAATTTAAGATGCACAAACTAAGCTTTTATCTGTATTATGAAATGTATGTCAGCCGTCGGATGACTGTCGTATGATTTTATAAATTACCGAAATCAGACGGTATTGGTTCTCGATTTTACTATAATATATTAAATAGTGACGACTGATATATACTCATGAACATTTCACATTACGTCATCGCAGCCAAACCAAGCAAAACTTTTATCATGGGAACCTGATTCCTCGTATTATGATGTACCTATACTTTTTTTAAGCACATTCTTATGGTATCACCCCAAGATAGAACAAACACAGATTTATGCTAATCTTATTGAGAATCGAACTAATAATAATTAACGAACCGAAATATTTTTTTGAGTACAACCAAGGTGTATAATCGGAAGCTAGTAACAAATATGTTTTTTTTTTCAGCTCATGTATTATTACAACTGCCCTCGTTACTCTAAGCTGAGAAGCGATGCCTACAATGTACCTGAAATAGCAGAACTCATAAATAAATACAAAGATTTATTCCAATACCTCGAAAAGCATACTGGTAATAACATCACAACTACCGAGCAAGTCTTCTATTTGGACAACTTATTACAGACTTTGGTAAGTTCATTCACATACATTAAATTCATATTTCATTATTGTAGTTTACTTAATTTGAACAACGTCAATTAAATATTGCAAAGTTGGAAGTGCAACCCCAATATGGATCACGTCACGTCTATAACCCTAATTAACCATCTAACAGCACAAACCTAGAGTCGCCGTATTTGAGGAGACCAAATAATATAAGATATGGACTACTTTTGTTGAATAAACAATTTGTTCAACCCTCTAACGAGAGGTCCCGTGAGGCTGGCGCATGAGCCAAATGCTTTGTCGTTCAGCACGTGCCTCGCCTAGGATAAAAAATGCGCGGCAAAAGCCTTAACGATAATTCAGCGATCACATGCCTTTTGCCTAGAAATATATACAGTAACATTGAAACATTTTTAGAATAACGTCGGTGTGACCCCTCCAGATTGGGCAAAAGAAGTTATGCCACAAATCAAAGAAGTTACCAAACTTGAATATGCGATTGAGTTTTATTCACCTGAACTGATCCGACTAGCATCAGGTAAGTTGAAAGTTGACACGAATGGTTGGAGATAGATGAGTTTGAAGAAATTTTATACAAAACCATTTTTCTTGTTTTAGGAGTACTTATGGATGAAATTTTAAACGCAACAAGTAATTACATTGGTGGAGATACAGAGCAACCAAAGCTTAGGCTGTACTCTGCACATGAAAACAATGTAGCAGCATTGATGGCAATTTCAAGAGTATTTGAGCCCCACCAGCCTAACTACGGAGCTACATTCGGATTAGAGCTTTGGCAGGAGAAGATAAGCAAACTGTACATGATTAGGGTAAGTGCTTGGTATTTTAACGGAATAATGACGCAGTAACAGAAATTTGCAAGTAGAAGGTGATGTGCTGACCCAATAAAACAGTGGTACACGGACAGGATTGTTAGTTAATTGGATTGTTTAATGGCATTAAGTGTAAAATTTAGTAAATTTGAATCACCATGCTATGCCAACTATAATTTGTTATATAATTTATGATTTAAAATATTTGTAAATTTATCCAGTGCCGATATTTGGAATTGCAACAAATGTCACTTTCTATGGATTAGTTCTCGACCTTCAATAGTTACTTATTCACGATCAATTAACTCGTCTTTTTAGGAACTAGATTTACCTGTTCTATTGCTTTTATTTAAATGACCTCGACTTTGGCCTCAAACTTGAATGTCCGTCATAATAAATTGTTGCCTATGGTTCCACAGGCTGTCTACGCCAAGGAAGCTGGAGGACCTGGCCAGATATTACCGATCAAAGGCTGTAGTGGCGGTGAATTTTGTAACTACGACGAATTCGCACATATCGTCAAAGAATACACGTTCTCAAAATCTGATTATTATAGAGATTGCCAAAAACTTGATTGAATACCTTAGTTAATTATACAACTGTAAAAACCGGCTACGCGGAAAATAACCCAATGAAAGATACGAAAGATGTAATATTTATATTGTTTTAATGTACTCTTCTAAGTTCCTTCATTTTATAATAAACACAATAGTAGGTTAAACACAAACCTTCGTAGTCGGGTGAAAAGGGAAAAGACTGTTTAGTTTTTGGAACATAAATAATTTCATGTAAATTCACTATTCTAGATAAACTATACAAGATAATACGGATATATTGATCAACAGTCTGCGTCGACTTGTGCTCATAAGTATTGTTTGAAATGACAAGATTTTAAATAAGTACCTATTTTTAAAACCTATATTTATTGTTGAAGTAGACTGTGATGTGACAAACATAAGCACAACTGTTATTGTTCAATTTACAATAGTAAATAATTACGATGTGTACCTAGTGCTTATGTGTAACTAAGAGTAGGTATACTTAGTACGAATTTTATTTGTAACTGTGATAAGTTCCTTGTTTCTATGTAAATAAATCAAACCTTCGCACTACCTTTTGTCTTTGATGTTACCCTTGAAAACGTGTGGAAATATAAAGTAGTAGATAGAAGTCTACCAAATACTTAGGCAAGCACCTACACTATACGTAGCAAAACAGATTATAAGTAATATTAATTTGAAGAGCTTCATTCTTGAATAAAATTACCCGTGAGAACAGTTTTGTTAAGATATTAGGAACATCATTGTTCGCTAGTAGCATAAACTGATTCTATACTATACAATACATACGTCTAATTACAATGAGATTAGATAAATGGCACACACCGAGAGCCTGTCTCGTACGGAACAGTCGAATTCGAATCTTTATTAGTGTCAATAGTTTCACGAGTGATATCTCAAGACGATTTACTCGCAGTGATTTACTGAAATAAAGATGGTGCAGCTAAAGAGCATAATTTGTATCAAAAGCAAGTAAGCAAAACACTTAAATATAAAAAGTAGTTTTTAAGGAAAATAAACAGTTGCGTTCGTTTTTGAGTAATGCCACTAAGAGATTAGACAATAAGGACATCCATTTTAGTACATAATGCATAATCAAGGCTTTAGAAGCGAATGACGTAAAACATACTTGGCTACTTACAATACTAGAAACCACTTTGGTTACAGTTTTAGGCTTTTCCAATCACTAAGCAGATGTATGACGAATTTGTCTATAAATGATTCTGATATAATTAGTGGTAGGTTTTATTGCGGAGGGCACGATGCTGGGAATGCAAAAATGTGTTCATACACGCAGTTAGAAACAGCGGAAATCAAGGCACGCCAAGCGGGCGTTGAGGGGCCAATCTTCTAATTCACACTATCAGGCAAATCATGTAATGACACTAGCACCCTCATGCAGAATCACATCAAACGTCATAGCACAATGCGCTGTACGTAATACCAGAGGATATGCAAACGAACACCCTTATTTATTCACAGATTTAGACGCATTAGGTATGCATCACCTAATTAGCTCATCATAGTTGACAGGTTAAGTAGATCGCATGATGAATGGATTCGATTCCCCTATTCAAATGGCAAGGTTAGGCTGGACCACTGCGACAATGATGATGCGGGCACGCATGTACCGTGTTACAATCGATTGGACGGAGTCAATCATCCGAGCACAGGTCGCCGCGACCGTGAATCGCAGCATCCCGCGTCGACTCAGTGGGACCCAGCCTCGCGAGACGTGCACTTCCCGTCAACTCTTCGCCGGCTAAATCTATTCACAGTGCATCGGTTTGTTTCTATACCGCGAGTTCTGGTAACTTAATTACGGAGACATGAAACAAGACAAGTGACAAAAACCAGATCGATCTTATTAAAATGTAGAGCTGCCGATTCGGCGGAGGAAAATGTGAGTGACGTTGCTTAGATACAAAGTATAAAAACCTAGTTTTTAATTGCTTTTGCGGTCCCTGATAACGATTTAACACACGTGTTCGTTTTCAACTCATTATGAACAGCAATTAGTTTATAATACCTAGTACGTTTATACGATTTCTAATGGGGCCGTGGACTGTACATTTTTGGGCTAATAGAACGGCCATTGTCGGCTCAGGATATTAAGAGATTCGCGGTTTATCAAAGAGCAGACATCTCTTAACAAAAATAGTTTTTGTCGATAAAATATGCATAAGTATAGGTATTGAGGTTGAAATATGATCGATGATATGAAAGATGATATGAGCTGCTAGAGGTTGAAATAGGGTATCTAGAAGGAATTGGGCCGCACAAATTTAGTAAGGTCATGGGCCTTTTCTTTCGATCTGTTCCCTTATTCTCGGTGAGAATGTAAGAGTGAATTGCAGGAAAGAGGGCGGTCGCGAGGAGGAGCCGACCAACGCGACGGAAGCGGAGGCGCCACACGGCATGCGCATTGAACACACGTGCTGCTGCCTTGGCGTGTTGGTGGGCATCTCGCTCATCGCCGGTCTGTTATATCCTAGACAAACCATTCAAAAAATGCACGCGCCTCCACCGCTTTTACACTCACACGCAAAAATTTACAGATACAATACAAATTGACCTTTGTCATTAGATGTTCAGTCAACGTCTTCCTGAATCAGTCGGTCAACTAGTGCATTAAAGAGCGGAAAATGCGTTCATTTTTTAAATGGTTTATCTCCGCTAGTGTAAATGTGAAAGTAGATGCTTTAATTTTGCAATAAATTTTATTATTTAAACGATAACTTCTATCTTTGGACGCTCAATCATGTCGCAACTATTGGTCAGATTTGGATGAAACTTGGAATATTTGGTACACAGTTTGTTTCATACTTTGAGTTGCAGGCGAGTATTATTCTAGGCATAGCTCGGGTGAAAACCACCCTTGTTGCTGCAACCATATTGTTTAGGGAACACAGAAATTCAAATATTCGATACGTGATTGATAAGTTGATGACAATGAATTCAAGCATGTAACCCAGAGACAGCACGACTTCAAAGATAAATACGATTTTCAGAGTTTTTTAAAAGCGAATCTATATAGTTACGATTTTGTTACTTTAGCCTATTTGTGTATATATGCATTTTATTTATTTTAAGGTATAATACAAAATATTGGTCGTGTCTTAGCGCTACTTTTATGTCCAATCAAACAAATTTTGTTTTCAGCCCTCGTAGCAGTAATCCTGATGAAAGATACAACCGTAGAAGTCACAGTGCTCCGTCAAGTTCATGTGGTAGGTTAACACATTCAAGACTTTCTTATTCAGATTTAATTTTTGCAAAATCTTTGGTAGAGAACAGCAATGAGTTCGGGTTATCAATTCAAACCATTCAGTTTCCCAAATAAAGAATACTAATACATTAAAACAAAAGTTAAAAGTGTCTCAAGTCCAATAAACGATATTAGTGCTCCAAGTCTTAGATTGGACATTTATCTTGGCCAGCGCAATCAAATTAAGTTGAGTTTCGATTTCTTCAAATCAGTAACATTCTAATTTATTTCATTGCCAAGCTTTTAGGCTCTTGTATTTTATTTTATAGCAGCTCTAACTTTCTGAATTACATATATTTACTTTTATATAAACGATAAAATATGGCATAATTTACGAGCCGTTCATTCTAGTTCCAAACTAGATTGCTGATTAAATACTTTTGATAGATGCATACATAGAATAAAATATTGTTATACTAGGTACAAAAGCAAAATCAATGTTTTCCAACACACAAATATTTGTGGTTGGAAACGATGTGATCGGACTCACATCGTGGAAGGCAGAGCTAATACGATCTAAATAATAATACGAACGGCCTGATAGCGAAGAGCCTCGACCAACATCTCAAGAGGCTCTCGCTAAAAGGCTGGCTCAAGGGTCAGATGCAGAAGGCAGTGATCCTCGACACGGCATGCATCGTCCGGAGGTCCCTCAATCTGTAACCCTAACCACCGGTAGCCTGGGCCTTGCCCCGCTGCCGGCGGCGGCAAACTAGTTTTAAGTTTTTTATAATATATTTATTTTTTTATTAACCAAGTACCTATATTGTAAAAAACTTTTTGCTAAGATTTAAAATAAATGTGTAAATAATACGCATATGATTATTAGCATTTTTAACGATATCCGTCATAAAATAAGCCATTAAGAGATAATTATAATTCACAGCTAATGTCCCACGGCGAGCGCACGCCGAGCGAGCGTGAATTGGCGATGCTAGGGGCGCCCCCATCTGACCACGTTTTCTCGCCCTACGGCGCCGGCGCCATGACTAACGTAAGAAATTATTTAGCTAAACGATTTATAAATGCCAAATCTGTTTGAATAGGTAAACAAGTTCAGTGCGAACTTGTGAAACTCATCAAAACTTTAATAGGATTATAAATATTATAATCATATACTGTCAGCTGACTTAAGCCGACATTAAATATAGTATTTACCTCTGGGTTTCATAATCAGTCGATATTTCGATCAGAGGACAAGTTTATTATTTTTAAGCATTGATTGAAACATAGATAGAAAAAAAAATACATTAGTACATTACAGCTGTTGGATATGAGAATTCGACTATAAGATTCCTAGTATAAAATCATGTAACTTGATGGTTCTCACAGAGCAATTGCATCCTCGGACCATAAACCACAAACAAATCCTATTTAAGCCAATACAGAAACACTTTTAAACATGTATTCTCATTCATTTCATGGGAACTACAAGGGATATGATATGCAACAATAGTCATAGCGTAATTCCTCGGTTCATGAAGCCAAGCGCTAGCTCCATGACAAACGACTGGCATATATTACCTCTCATTCACGTCACCCATGTAGATTCTCCATACAGATTGCACCTCATTCATAAACTGGCGCTCCTTCAGAGCATACAATACTATTATAGAAGCGAAAAAACTTGTGGGATGTCCTTCAGCTGTCATCTGTTCCCATAGAATTTATTCATAAAGTTCATAGACTACATATACCAAGAATGGATTTATCCTAAAATGTTTACATATTTTGATCATGATTAACTAATCAAGTGATCGGTTCCTGACCTAGCTACGCACTTCAGTGGTATAACATCTAAACATGTGACGCGTTTGACGTTCGCTTGTTTTGTGACATTGAACTTGCGGAACTGCCGAGGGTTATTGGAAGGACTGAGCTGGACGAATGACTTTTTAACGAGCCGCGACTTCCCGGTCTCAATGCGGGAGGGTCCTGCGAGCGAAGGTCGCGATTTGAACGGGAACGATGTGCCAGACCGTTGCCGTCGCCCGCTAATAATGATATATCGCTTTTGATACGGCTTATGACTGACAGTGAAAAATCTATGACATTTTCATTTAGAGATTTACTACGTAGTTTAAATGGGAACCAATATAATGAACTAAATTTTCGGTTTCAGGAAGGAAAGATGTTGACTTACGAAATGGGCGCATTACTTAGAAAAAGATATAACGAGTTCTTAGGACCTTACTATGACGATGGTTGGTACTTTTAATAACATAATCTACAAAATGATATGTTACTTAAGAATGTAGAAATACTTTTAATCGTTTTAAGAAAGCAGTATCGTGATAGCATCAGACACAAACTTGAGCAAGATGACAGCTTTGCTTATATCAGCGGGTCTTTGGCCACCACCAGAAGAACAGATGTGGAACGAAACATTACTTTGGCAGCCAGTTTCTTACACATATCCAGCTAAAAACCAAGACTATGTAAGTTTACCAACAATATACCTATAGATACTAGCTAAAACCCGCGACTTTATCTTGCTATCGTTATATTTTTGGCAATTCGCATAGTATCTATATAAATTATAGACTATATGTTATTCTGATGTATACCTACATCGTTGTAAAGTTTCATTAAAATCCATTCGGTAGATTTTGCGTGAAAGATTAACAAACATACATCCATCCGTAAAAACTTTCTTATTTATAATATGAGTAGGATAGGATGTGTAGATATTTATCGACAACGATTAAGTGATTTGATGTATCATTTCAGTTGCTTTATGAAGAAAACTGCCCACGATATTTACAAGAAAAACAGAGGATATTAGATGCATTCACAAGAGAAGGTCTTCTGACGCCTTATAAAGATTTTTTCCACAAAATCGCACAAATGACCAACACAAACTTCAGTACGCCACAAGAAGCGTATGATTTGAATAATTTATTCCTAATACAGGTTACTTTGATTTTTATTACAGTTTTTCAATCTTTATGATAAAAACTAATCAATATTTTATATTTATATAAGTGAAATGGTCAGATTAATATTATAATTACCTACCTAGTAGGTACGCGAAAATCAACCTGTTTAACCAGTCGTTTTTAATTTGTAGGATGATATAAAAGTTGCAAATCCAAAATGGGCAAAACACGTGAAGAGAAAACTAATGGATATTGCCAGACTGGAGTACTCAATGATGTTTCACAATAACCTTTTAAGGAAACTCAGTGGAGGTAATGCACAGGCAGTTCTAAAAACATCACAATCATTTTGGGATTTGTATATTATGTAATGGGTCCGACATAATATTCCTATTACCCCGGAAAGAAGATTCCTGAAAATTTGGTGTAGAAATAGAAAGACGAATAGAAACGCAACGTTTGCACAAAGTAAAACAAGTAAACTGAAAACAAAATAATTCCTAGTATACATAAAGAAACAAAAACTAGTCTGACCATAACTCAGCTGGGGTTCTTATTATCTTTGTTTTTCTTCAAACTATGCATTAAATTATTTAATTACTTAGTTTGGCGTTCGTAACTCTACGGAACAAAATCTATGATTTTTTTTACTATTTGCTTGATGATACATGTTTTGAATAGGTATGTTTTAGGTAGGTAATGTCGACTGCAACATTATTTATCATCAAATAAGATTGTGATCAAACATTTACATTATTATGTGAGAAAAAATCGTCTTCAAAATAATATTAGGTATTGTAATTAGTAAAAAAGGACTTGCTTGTACAAAACCAAACAAGTATGGGTTGGCGTTTAAATGCGGAACTCTGATCTTCTAATGAATTTTTGTTTTTAGGTGCACTTCTGCAGCAAATAATAAAAGAAGCGACCTCTAACATAGTGGAAGGTCCCAACCTTCGGGTCATAGTGAGAACGGGTACTCCCGAGAACGTCGCAGCGTTACTAGCGGCGTGTGTGGCGGCGCCACCCCGTTTGCCCGACCCCGGCGCGGCATTGTTGTTCGAATTACACGAACGTATGCCCCCTAATCAGAAGAAAACTGATCCAAAACAAGCCAGATTTGGTCTGAAGGTATGTAAGAAGATATCTAGCGGTAAGATAGCGGATATCGACGAGCAGAGTGAAATCTTTTATGCCACTTCAATATCGAAAGAAGAAAACTTCAATAAGATGATAGGACCAATTGATCGCGTTACGTACTTTTTCTAAGCATTGTGTCACATTGTGTGCCAACGCAAAATTCATACTGCACTGTCAGGCAGTGTTTTTCTTTACGACATTTATTCGTGGTTGCCTCTCTTAACTCTGAAGTCAATAAGCAGATCTCATAGTTTTGTATGTTGCGGTATTTCCGTTTTTTTCTAAACAATACTATCTTCAATAGCCATTGGCTTTCAACGCCAATGGATAATAATATTGTGCGCATATTGGTTTCAAACTATGATATTTTGTGGGAGAGGTTTTACAACGAGTTTTGGCAAGTGGCTTGCTTGTTTGGTACAAAATGATACTGTAATTGTTTCAGATATATTACTGGGACGACGATTCAGCCGAGCCACGATTGATGGAGGTTCCAGGTTGCAACGCACCTTTCTGTCCTATCGACACGTTCAAAGAGCTGACCAAACATATCGTGTCAAACAATTATGAAGAAGACTGTATGCTAGCACAAACAACGTAAACCAAACCGAGTGATTTTGAAAATGTAGCTTTCTGCATAGAAACGAAATACCACCATTTCTATTTCGAGCACACAATATGGTGATATGTTATAAATAATAAAAACTTGTGTAATGATATGAATGCTAGAGTTTTTACGATCTGCCTGAAGAAAAGCACCTTTATTTAGAGTGCACACAAGCGACAAAATTATTAAAGTCACGTGACTTGACATATCGGGTGAGAGAGAAACTCAAAATAAAATGTATTTCTACAGTATTGTGGTCGGTATGCACATACCCTTAGACCGTGTTATCGTGTCAATTATTCCCGTTTTAGGACTAATGATATTTCGAATAAATATTTAATTTATATAAATTTTCTGTAAAAATATTTAAAGTGTAGCCGCAAAACAAGGATAATAATTTGAGGTGAAACTGGTTTTAGCTGACGTTCAGTAGGTAGGTTGTTTTTGGACATTTCGGCGACAGACTTTTGATATTTGCACAGCCGTGCATTTATACAGACAATTGCTAGTTTACTGTAGTTTGTGTAAAGAATGACTTCATGCAATAAAAAAATAGTTTCGAATTATAGCTATGCATTGACTTACCTTCGTCTATTTTCAGGCCCGTCTCGTCTTTTGGAATGTTCTTAGATATTTCAGCGAATTCGTCCGCGCCCCATTTTAGAGTTCCTCGTAGCTTTAGATACTCCGCAATCAATGCTGCGATGTGTAGTTGACAACACATTGCCTAAGAGAAAAAAAACTTTAAAAATCGACAAGTTGGTTACGATAAAAGATAGTATAAAAACATACAAACGTATTGAGAAACTCCTCCTTTTTGAAGTCAGTAAAAAATAGGGGTTAAGTCTCACAACGTTGCTATAAAAAATAGTGCAATCAAATGAAAATCAAGTCTGTTATTTTAGTATCTATAAATTAATTTACAAACTGGCAACGCACACTGGCGGGTGCTGGCAACGCACACTGCAAAATAGTTTGTAAATCCCGTGAATTAGTTTTTATCTATCTATTATTTAATTAAATTCTCACCAATGGATTTTGTTACAAAATGCTATAAAATAATAACCTCATCATGATCGCCTTGCCGGGCGTTGTGTTCAGCTAATGTAGACAGCCAGGCGTGACGCAACCGCGGTGTCGCTCTACACGACGCGGCTAAAGCGTGTTGTAACTCTGCCAAGTGCACGCTACCAGCACCTATGTAACATACATTGTATTAAACAACTAGACTGCTTACTATCGCCATCCACGACACCATCGGTGATGCTAGAACACTGCTGCCACCAACTCAAAGTCCTTCTCCGTTACTTTAAGGAGTTTGGCTGGCTGGGGTGAGGTTAGGTTAAGCAGGGCAATACACCCCATTGCGGGACGTCAGTACAGATCTTATTCCCCCAACCGGAATCAGAATTAATAAGATATAAATAAATATTCATGAAAATTTCACACATCACACTCTAGTCCCAAACTAAGCAAAGCTTGTACTATGGGAACTAGATTGCTGATAAAATACTTATATACTTACATTTTCTTTTGTAAATTCATACATAGAAAACATGGGAACACCCAGACACAGGACAAATATTCATGTTCATCACAAAAACATTTATTCTCAGTGAGAATCAATCCCACAGCCCACAAGCACGGAAGGCAGAGCTACTACCAACTGAGCTGTGACGCCTGTCATACCACCCCTATATCCTCAGTTTTATAAGTATTTGAGATGTTACCCGAAGCCCCAGCGCCGCCGACGCCGGCTAATCTTGCTCTCGCGCCAACAACGGTTCGAACGCGCCTCATTAATTCTGCTACTTCACTTGATAAGCCTGCAAATACCATACATTTTAAACAAGTAAATATAGAAATTCATGAAAAATCACACAACGCCATGTGTACAAAACATAATTAACCTTAGACATGTATGTATAAAAAATTGTGAACATTTCACACAAAGTCCTGAAATCAGCTTGTAGTATAGGAACAAGGTTACTGGCAGAAAACTTATAATGATATCTTGGATCCTAGGTTAACCCAAGAGTAAGTAAGAGTGGGATCGAAAATGGCGCGAATGGCATCGAGAAAAGGACATCGGCTGTGTCTTATTTAACCGACTTAGCCAGATTTCTGTCATAATAATCTATAGCATGACAGGCTACTTGGCTTTGTTTTCCCACATAAAGGAAATATATCGAAAAATTTACACGAAATTTCGCAATAATTTTAATTACTTTTATATTGACTTTACCTGTTCCTTTCATAGCCTTATCACCAGTCGCAAAGCAGTTTATCACAGATAGAGATTCTTGAAAGCGCTTGCAGTTAATAGCAGTTGATGTATCGAGCAACTTCGATACTGCCATGATTACCTGCAACATGCATTTAGAGTTACTTTAGATATTTTAAAACAATAAGACTATTTTCAAACGGAGAAGTACTAAAACGTTGTCTATTTCTGCGGTCGCCTAGTTCTCTTCTCTCTGTGTGAAAATAAGCAATTCAGATGAGACTCAATATATTTACGTGTCACAGGGAACGGACGTGCTTGGTAAGACAAAATTATAGAAAAATTTTACAGCATTGAGTTGGCCGTACGCTTGTTTTATCACATATTTTCATAAAAAACTCGTACTTACCTAAAAGCCGTACATAAGTCTTAAAACAAATGTCAATGCGACTGTGCTGCCATCTATCTTACCTGTAAATGAACTCGGGTCAAGTCACCGCCTTTAGCGTGTTGGAAGTTAGCCCTCATTAGTAAATAGAGAGAGGCAGCCGCTTCCCGCCGTATTCCCGCCGCCCGAGTTTCACACAATCGAACCACAGCGCCAACCACTCCCGCGCAAACAGTGCTGCCACCTACACAAAAGTTTAATTACATCTCAGAGGGGTGAGTATAAATAAGGGCCCCCGCAAATTGCAGACTTTTTATCGGCCGATAGTTTGTTCGGCTTCTTAATTAGTATGAAGATGAATGCAGATGCGCACATTACAGCGATTCAGTCTTCATACTGATTAAGAAGCCGACCAAACTATCGGCCGATAAAAAGTGTACAGTCTGCGGGGACTCTAAATGTGACGCACCTAAACTTATCGAAACGTTAATAAATAAATAAATTACATCATCTGTGAAAATTTCAACTCAGCATGAGATACAGCCTGGTGATAGACGAACAGACCGAGAGACAGACAGACGGACAGAGAAGTCTCAGTAATGGGTTCAGTTTCACCATATGGGTACGGAACTCTATACCCTAATAATCCGGCTTTCAAACGATATACATTAGAAGTACATACTTAAAGTTAAATTACTTTTATTTTAAATTATATTTCACCTTTAACATATTAAAACATTATGTTGTTGTAATGTGCATAACTTGTTTATAGTAAATATATTAAACGTTGATTAAGCGTAGGTAAAAACCACGTGTAGTATTAAATTAATTATCTTGTATAGAATATCAATTAGATTCTTTGACATTGATGTGTTTTACAACACGTTTTGGATTTTTTATATGATAATTCATTGTATAAATCGCACACGTCACAACTGCCATTCATGCCATTCATACTTAGATTTTACATCAATTAAAATATGTATATTCAATTCAATTCATTTATTTTACTCACATATTAATGAGTACTTAAATTTTTCATGATTGAAGTCAGAATGTTCATTTTTGTAAAAAATCTAACAAAGCACGTAGCGCGCAAGTTAAAACTATAATTATGCCTGATATCTTTTAAAACTTTACTGAAGTAACTATTACTTATCTAATGATAGTATAAGGTACATACCTTCAAACAGTGTTTCAGAAAACTGGTTGATATAAGCCCTAAGCGCCGCAAACAAATGCTTATACAGTATCTCACTTTGTGGACACTGAAGCAGTTTGATATAAGGCTTAGCGGCAGCCCCTTCAGCGGCTCCGATATTCTTCATGAAAAGACAGGCGCGATCTATGATAGTGAGTCCTACTTCCGTTGCTAGGCAACCAGCGGATAAGACTGTATGCTCGGCCATTGCTTCCAAATCTGTAAAGAGATGTATCTCTGACACAACATGACTTAAATCACGATAAAAATATCCGATCGTTTCCGTCTTGGACTACCCTCATAAATTCTTGACCCACGGACAACGAAGCTGATTATCGGTTACAGAAAGTATGAACTGCGACAATAAAATAAATAATAAGTGAACCTTGATTTCTTTTCCGACCATTACGGCCGCCATTTTGTGTATTCCATTTTAAAAATGGCGGTTGATATTTATACACGCAACAACATACAATCATAACTTAAAGACCGCGACATCATTCAATTAAATTAAAATAAACGTTTTTTAAGCATTTATTATTAGATAATGTTACTTGTTTTAGAATATACCAGGCTTATTTTTATAAAGATCTCTAAAAAGCATAGAAAATTATATATGATCGAATCATTTCCATTTAGATAAGTATTTCAGATTAGGTATTATCAAACTGACCTGTTGTAACAGTAGTATTGACTAGATTCTCCCTATTCACAGTGTTATTCTTCTCAACAATGATAGGCGGGTCTTTTGAGAAATCTGGAGGACTCATTCTAGCGGGTAAGGTCCTCGCTTTGATAGGTTTAAGCTTTCCATTGCAATCGGGTGTAGTGGTCTTCATATCTGTGAGTATTTTGTTACGACCAACGTATTGAAATTGTTCAGCACATATTCTGAAAAAAAAAGTTTATTAGAAAAATAAATTTTGGTAAAATGTTGGTTGTTGGATGATGACACTCTTGCACTCGAATTATGACCTTTAAGTTCCAACAAATCGAATTATAATACAAATACAAAAACTGGAAGAGATCGCTCTTAGCGATAAGACCGCCGATTGTGCTGTAAATTTAATTTTACTTGTGTGTAAAATGTTCTATCTGTGTGCAATAAAGTTTTTATCTTCTCTATCTATCAAAAACGTAGTTATAGAAATAACATAACGATACAGTTATAATCACATCATTACTTACACCAAGCTTTACGGACATGGACACGAATACTTACTCCAAAACGTTAAAAAACGATTGCTGTTGCGCGTGAGATTGCTTCCTCCACCATTCCACAAGCCTTTCGTCATCCAAATACTTCAACACAAACAGGAAACACAAAAGCACATCGCGTACCTCCTCAGGGGACATCACACCAAATCTGGATGCACAAAATTCGACTTTAATATGTTAGTTACAGGATCGAGAATCGCATAACAAAACAGTGTGAATAGGATTTACAAAAAACGAAGTCAAAGTAAAAAAAATATTTATTCAATAAAATCACAAGGATCATTTAGAATCGTCTGACATACTAGGTGATTCTAGGTGCCAGTTCCACGCGACCAGAGCCTAGATGAACGGACAAGAAACTTACAAATATGTAGGTACAATTTTAAGATGAAAGAGTATACATACTAAAATATAAATCAATTGAATAGAACTATAAGTTGATTCGTTGAGTTATTTGACAGTTGATTGGTTAAATGCCTCTAAAAACTTTATCAATATTGTGGTATAGAATTATTGTTACCAACCTATTGACTTGATCACCAATTTCGCTCAAATCTAACCTCCCAGCGTTTCGTGGAAGGGAGTCGCCACCAGACATAGTTGAAACGGATTCGAGAGAGCTTTGTGACATATTGCTTGCGTGATCTATAAAAAGTGCTGGTGGTAAATTCAAACAATCAAAATATTAAAGTAAAAAAAATACAATAATCTCGATTTGTATGTATAGGCGACAAAGAAATTGGTTTACCACTCTAAGGCTGAATATCATTTGCACGTACAAAACATCAAGGGCTATTTTCGCTTGACATATTAATGACTGCTAAGTCAGAATCTGTCAATCTGTAATCCTTAGCGAATAATTATGTTACTGGGAGATGTCATCAAAAGTGGTAAACCAATTTATTTGTCGCCTATACAAAGTTAGTATATTTTGTGGGTAGCACAAAAAGGACAGAGAAACAAATGCATACTCGGAAAAAGCATTGGACAGTCACTATAAATAAAAAAATCGTTAGTAAATCAAAATCTCTACAAACCTTTTCCATATAAATTGTTTTGTAAAACTGGTGGATCTTTAAAATGAGCTGAGTTTCTAACTGGCGTATGATCGAAGTGTAATGTCAATCTATGTCTTCTAGGAGTGCTGTGTGCTGAAGCGGCTTCTTTTGTAACGGCGACATTAGTTGTAGCGTCGCCGTCCACTTTGTCGTGACCATTTTCGATATTAGGACTGGGTAGTGTTTTGGTTACAAGGCGGTGGGCGTTTTCTGAAAGAAATATGATGATGTCAAGATTGTAATTGGTGATTGTGTCTTCTGATACTTTTGTTTCCTTAGGGTTCCGTACTCAAAGGATAAAATGACTATTACTAACACTTCGCTATCCGTCTGTCTGTCTGTCTTAAACCGTGGTTTAGAGTTGAAGTGTAATATATAATAGTGTAATGTAGTTATTTCTGTGTTAGCTATAACATCAACAACTAAAAAACAGAAACAGAAATATTTAAGTGAATTCATACAGAAACGATTTTGTTTTGCATGATTTGATAATGGCAACAGGTAGGTAAGATACGGTAACCTTTCGTAACCGGTCTTTTTTTATTCCTAGGCTTTACACACTTAACTCAAACTGTAAGTAGGCTATTGCTTTCTAAGCTTTCAAGACTTACCTAAAACAATAGTAAGCCAAGGCGAGTATAAATGGGCAAGTCTGGCACGACATTGCCTAGTTCGGTACCGATCATCGTGCTCGTGTTTCGTCATCAAAGCGCGTAGTACCGACAACGCTGATCTTCGCTTCTGAGGCGCTTCTCGCAAACTCTGTTCTACCTGTAAAATAGCTCATATAAACATGTTCTTAAATTATTGCATTCATAGACAAACTACTCTACTACTAACTCTCTCGCACAATTGTATGAAAGTGACAAGGACACACGCTCACTGAAGATGAATAAATGGAATGACGTGAAATGACCGTTATTGTTCAATGATTGCGTGACCATTCTTAGTTCGTTATTTGCGACATGTGACGTACATTTTAAATTTTCCTATTAGTGTGTCTCTGTGAATGCACTGTATATATTTTGTTACGTTTGTACCATGAAGCGCCAACCCTCATTGCGTCGTATGTAGCCAACCCTCATTAACCGCAAACATGTTGCTAATTAAAGCAAGCATGCAAATACATGATAAATGTTTATTTATGAAAGTGATACTGCTTGAAATTGACTCTAAGAAGTCATGTGAGAGAAGAAGCGGTATTTTGCATACTCAAGCGCGTTCACATAATATCATGCCTTTAAGCTAGTCTAGTAAACTCAATAAAAAACAAAAGTTAGTTACTTGTTTTAGTAAGATTCCAGCGAGAAAATGCCTCAATATAAAGTCTTCTGTCAATTTCAGTTTTCCGGGATCTGTGTAAAAATAATGACTGATTTAGATGGTGATGCTGTTATATTATGCAATTTTTGTCAATGCAGTTTATAATACTCGCCAATATTTGTGGGCGTGAACATACGTCTTTATAGAACTGCCAATATTTTTCTTATCGAAATAAGCTTTGATGTGATGTGTTTATTCAAAACATTGATTCATTTGGAGCGTATAAGCGCAAGATTTTTAGGCTTCTTTTTATAAATGCGGATAGTTTATGTATCATAACCTCTTTGTCTGATATTGGTTTGTCAAACCCACAGTTTGGCGAGTATTATTAAAAAAAAGTAAACATACCGTCATCACAGTCTTTGGCTAACTTATTTGCGTGTAAAGGCAAATTGAACGCGACAAAATGTTCGTGCGAACATATCGTTTGAAGGAACGTGAATTTGAAGTCAAAAAGTGCTTTGGGGTCACACGCTTTGAACTTATCTAGATACTTCTTTATTTGGCGAAATATGAATCCTCTATCCATAAACGATAGGCAAGACTGAAAGGATTAAACACATTAGCAACGCAAAGTAATCTATGTCTTAATGTCTTATGTATAGAGCACAAATTACCTTTAGAAAAACAGCAAGATTTTTGTTAAAAATATGCGTTTGCATTGGTTGCTGTAAAATATAGGCGGGCTCGACGGCCGTTACCAATTTTTCGATGTTTTCTAATAGATCACCGTGGAATCTTTCATTTCTTGACATCTGCAAAGAAAACAAAACCTTATATCTATCGAAACAAGTTCTTATTTTTTTTGTGCGTGTCAACATAGTGTGTACAAAAACTAAACAAGATACTACTATCAGCACACTCACAATCGTATTTCCTATGTCCGTACTCGTACGTATGACAATGAGAAAGAGATATACACAAACTGTAGTGCGAACGAGATAGCAATAAAAACAAGTGTTACGCATAGGGCGTATTCGAATTCCCGATCGGATCCGACTACGCCCGAAAACATTCTTCGGGTATTTCCGTTCTCGGCATAATCACGGTTCAAATTTATTTAGAGAAAAAATTCAATAAAACAAGTGAGTTATGACACATACCTTTATCCTTCCAGTATTGATGAGGTACTGTGCCATGCTTTTTATAATAATATCAAAGAAGAAACCAGAGTACTGCATGAATTTGTTTCCAAGCAAAAAGTCTTGTTGGTTTTGATCGACGAACATGTGAAGTGGTGCTGTCAATACTGTATGCAGTTTGAATTCTACGCAGTTGAATACATACTGAAACATAATTATAAATAATGTTAATATAGATCTGAATCCTATGGATTTAGTTAATTATACAAATTCCCATTTTTTATTTTCATAACGGAATGTTTTCATTATGATGTAGTTTTTTTGCAAATACCATATTTTTTTCCTAAATAACAGTGAATTTAATTTTGATTTGACATTTTATATATAATATATTTTTTTCATTTTATTTAATATATATTTTATATATTATAGACGCTTTGACAAAATTAAATACAGTTTGATTATAAAAATATTTACATTGAAAAACATATTTTATTTGTAATTATCATGTAAAATGGATACCAACAAATAGTTGAAAAGATCAAAAATAGTCGAAACCACTTCTTTATGTTTCGCTACAACTTATAAGATAATAATAGACGAACGAAATTACCTTTACGTAACTATCCAGTAAATCTTTGCGTCCATAATCGTGGATCATATGCACAAAATGTACAATCAGCTTCACAACTTGGTATCCCATTTCATGTGTGTAACTTTTTTCAACAGTCTGAAAAAAAAAACAGAATAAACACTTGTATTTACCGGAAAAAGATTACATAGATTCAGACACAAAAAATACTAATGGTCTCCGCACTAGGGCTAGCCTGTGTAATTATTGATATTTTCTTCATAATGGCATATTCACGGTGGATATTGCTTAGTGAGCCAATGCATTATAAACACAGTTAGCCGTTTTTTCTCATAAAAAACTATTCAGTCATTTAAAATGTTTCTTTGTTTAGCGTACTTAACAAATGTATGCCAAATAAGATTACGATCTAGCCTAGAAACAGGCTAATGAGTAATTTTAACATAACTTATATAAACTTTAATATATAATTATAACTAAGTTACTTGTATGGATTAGTTAAAGAACGTGATCATTTCTTACAGGCTCAAGACTTTTTTTACTCTCTCTTATAAACAATTTACCACTCATTTCAACTTACCATCAATTCAAACAGCTGATTCAAAATCGTAGGCAAGAATCCGACTAACGAACTCAACTTGATCGCATGCGCGGCTTTCAAAGCATTGCACACATCATTCCACGGCGGCGGAGAGGGGGAAGTAGGGGGCGAATTTGACTTTATCAATTTCTCCGCTTGACTGAACAAGTTATGTAGATGTACATCTCTTGTAGCGACAGTCGAATCTAGTACTAACTGGCATCGAAATATAGCTTTTTCTCCTTCGACCCAGATCACTTCAGGGCCGGAATTCCCTTTGCCGAGACCCAGCGGTTGGATGGATAAGTAGCCAGAGGGTAGGTGTGTTGCGACAGGAAGGTTAATGAACTCTTCTATGATTTTGTCGTTTTTTAGAAGCGGTGACCAGGCGTATCTGATGAAAATTGTATAGTGAGTTACTTTTATATTTCGGGATTCATTAATAACTATTTTAACACCCTCACACAGAATAATCATCAATGTTTATCATCACATCTAAAATTTTTATTGTTGGGAATCGAACCCATGATCAGATGAGACTGTTACAAAAAATATAAACAAAATAATTAATTTGATTTATTAATTTGTAGCATCAAATTAAAAAAATTAAAGAAATTAACTGTTTTCTTAATTAGTATTACTTACCCAATACAAGTTTCAACATTAGTATCATTCTTCTTAGCAAGATCGCACGATATATGATGGAACGTGAATAACAAGTGATGTTGTTGGGTGACTGTGGCTGGAAGACGAATCTTGGCTTCATCGCTCCACGCCGGGTTAGCGTTATGGTGCAGAACTGAGCAACGGTACTGATCTGTCATACCTGAACGACCATACACCACCTGAAAAAAAAACAATGTTCGGTTTGGTTATCATTTTATGTTTTGATCTAGCTGACACAACTAATACAAAAAAGTAAAAAAAAAATCAACATTCATGACATAAATGAAGTTTCAAGATTTTTCCTATAGGAGGACGCAGATACATATGCTACTGTGATATCGCGTTGTCACATGTCCTATGCTATATTTAGGAAAGTAAAAGTTTTTTTATAAATAAAAAATCCCACTTATGTTTTAATGAGAGTCATGTAAATATTTACGAAAAAAAATTATATCAGCAGTCTAGTTCCCACAGTAAAAGCTATGCTTATGCTTAGTTTGTAACAAAATGGCGTTGCGTGTAATGTCGATGGATATTCATTTCAAGTTTTCCAAAACATTCGAGTACCTACTAATCCAGAAATGATCGTGTTGTTAAATTGTTATTATTTTGTTTTTTGGTATTTCTGTTTTGTGTGCTATGTGTAGTAATAGTAAATAAATAAATAAATGTCTATAACTAATCCCAGATACATAACTACTATGTAAACCTAAACAGAATAATTCCATTGTTCTTACCTGTAAAGGCCTATTATCACCAATATCGCTATCCCTCAGTTCGACAGAGCACGCGATATTCCTAGCTCTCGCAAACACCTTCTGCGACTCAAAGTTCAGAGATAGCGGTCGCACGTACAAGTGATGCACAAACGATGCGTACGGTTGTTCCGGTTCTACATTTAACGTCGCCAGTTCTAACGTGATGGGGGAGGTAGGCGGGACGGGAAACGGTTTTAAAGCCGCGTACGAGCTTGTCATACAATCTGGAATATAAATGAATACAAGTTGTAACAAGTGTCTAGTCTTAATTATGTAAGATCACTTTTTTGATCAACTGGTTGCAAATAAAAAAAACATTCAATTCAATCATTCATTCATTCATCGAGTGCGACTTCGTGTGACGTCGCTCAAGCACGAGCCTACGGCTGCGAGCGAGGATGCATTTCAGCAAGTTCGCAGTTAAGTCGCACGTAGTGTAGCTTAATACAAGCTCAATATAGAATTAAATACGGGCTTCGGTTGATTTCTAATGTCAAGCGTACTAATATTCTATCTAGAGTTGGTACAACATTAAATTTTGTAAATTACATCTTTATAGTTCAGTTAGTAGTAAACTCCCTTTTGCGCTAAGGTGCGAGTTACATTCCACGGACAAACTTAATAAATAATTATGTATCAAGCTTTTTGTTTGTATGGGTTGATTTATCTACCTGATTCCGTAAAAACTGTGTTTTAGTAAAATTCTTACTTGGAATTTGTTCATTGCTTATATTAATATTAACGCAAAGCCAGCCGGGTATCACAGTTAGTTTGGCTAGTTTCTCTGGTTTGCGGAAATCTGAGAGTATCTTCAGTAGATCATCATCGGACAGTTTATTCGGCTCCTGTCGGTAAATGGCGGGAAATTCTGGGGCTGCATCCAAATCGTTACTATACATTCTGAAACATGGATTTTCACATAAAAACTCTTTTATCCTATCATTTTTTATTCAAATTGTTCACATTTAGGCTGGCAAATAACTCAAATTCTACTTCATCTTCACTTCTACGAAAACAAAACGGTTAATTGTTATTCAGGTTTTTACGAACCTAAAAAACACGTTTAAGTATGAGAGCTTCTATATTTTTTTTGCAGAGTCTCAGTAATAATGACCCGTTTTACTCTCTGATTACGAAACCATAAACAGTTCAATGTATAGAGCAGCTAACATTGATCTATATGTATTTTATATCTATGGGTACTTTAAGCTCTCAAATTAAAGCGAAATAAATCTTTATTACATTCAGTAGAACTAGGTACTATTCAAAACAAATATTTTTTTGGCGGGAAAATATACTAATTTTGTTCAAATAAATGTCTCACCTATACAATGGTTTGGCTGCCCAAGCGAATGGCATCCTATAACTCCCCACTCGATGGGCATAAGCTTGGACGTTCTTATGGACTTTGAGTCCTAATCTTGGGTCCTTTGTGGCTTTGAGGTACGGCTCCAATACTTGGCTCACATGCCCTTGGAGTATTTTATCGATTTTAACTACTAGAAATAGGTCGGGGTGGGGGTTGTTCACTGATAATACTACCTGAAAACACATAAAATTAAATAGATAAGCTAATGTAAAAAACAAAAACAAAATTGATTGAAATTAGGTTTGCTTAGGTTAGCCTAGTTGAGTAGCAGTACTTGTACATAATAATAGAAAGGGTCTAAATAAACTTACGTCTATTACAGTATTACAAAATGTACATAGATATTTTTTTATATTTCCGAGTTCATAACATGAACATGATAGGTATACAAATTTTAATTTATTGGTAATGTACTAGTAAATAATAAATTCTATAACAAGGATTTGCTTTACTGAGATCGATAGTGTACAAAAAATCATTACTTTATGCAAGTTTGTAATGACTTTTTTACTATCATACTACTACTCAAAATATTCATCTAATACTTTTCAATTATTGTAATAAATTACCTGCTTCTTTGATCGAAACCAATCGTCCGATATCTGTTTAACTTCTGACTTAACATCATAACTAAAATTCTCAACTAATGACTTTGTGCACTCATTATCACTGACTAGATCCCTTACGGCGTCGTGGTTTAGGTCGAAATGGAAGTTTTCTGTGACCTGGAAACAAGGAGGTTTTAATTAGTAAACATTTGAAACCTACTTTTTAACTGACTAAAAATAAGGAGGTTCTCAAGTCAATGAGGTTTTGTTTTCATTTTAATCTTTAGATTGTTTTAGATTATTGTTACATTCATCAGAAATTGGATCCAAATAAATAAAGACTTGGTTTAAGTTAACAATTGTTTCAGTTGTTAAAGCAAGATAAAATATTTCGATTATATATTTTTTTATAAAATAATATTTTAATTCTCGAAAAATCTCGAATTAAAACCTATTTAAGATGACAAAGATAAAACTTTTCAGGATATTTAAAATAAGTAGTGAGAAATAAGAAACACAGTTACCTTTTTGCCACTTCTAGCATCGTATAAAGCTAGGTACGTATAATAGGGCTCCACTTGGCATAGTAATTCTTTATCGCCATCTATCGGCGCTTGTAACCTAAACTTTAAGCTTTCGCATTTGAGCAATATTCTTTGGCCAAAGTGTTCTCTGAAAATAAAAACATTTATTTTGATATACAATTATTACCTCTACAATAATAAGTTTAATGTAATGCATTACATTGATAAGAGATTCGAGAGTCCTATTTATTTCATCAAACTTTTCTGTTTGTTTCACAGCTAGGTGAGGACGTATAAATAAGTAACAGCGCATTCGATTCACATTGCGTGTCAAACGCCAGCTCGACAGCCGAACGATGCTGCGACATCGCGCAATGTGAATCGAATACTCTAACTACGTTAACTTTACGATTGTCATTTATTCGTACTAACACCTCTGATAGAAACCGTGACTTCTTAAAAGCGTTAGGGTTACAAGTGGATTAACATACAGATTTGTTATAACTTATACATTCCTCGCTACATCATTTGTTATGATACGGAACACTAATGCCAAAGTACATCTATCACTTGTTTTACTGTTTTATTATACACAATAAAAAGTTGTACAATCTTTGTTGAATAAAAACACGCATTGAGTAGCTTTGTTTGCCAATAATGTAGTGAGGATGTACCCTGACATGGTTTGGAACATAAATATTGCATGTTATTCACTCAACCTCAAAGGTTTAGTTGACGTGACCCATGTTATACGTAATGCTTTGACGGTGTTTGTTTTAGTAACAATATGTAGTTATTGCCGCGAGTTGGTCTATAATACGATTTGACCATCAGGTTACATACACTATGAATAAATGATGTTATTGCATTACAATGAGAGATACCGTGATTGCATTGAAACAGCATTTTAGGTAGATTCAAAATAGTTTGAAAAAGGTATTATGTACAAAAATTATTCACATAAAGACAAACCATTTGGTAAACTGCTAACTTTTTTAATAAAAGTAAGTAAAAGTAGCAAAATACTTGTATAAACCGATGAAAGAAAAGCTCAAATTGCGCGTTTATGCACACAAATGTTTGTTTATGGTGGTGTTGTATTCATAGATACAAAAGGGTCTAAAGTTTACACAAAAGGGTCTAAAATCTACACCAAAGGGTCTAGAATTTACACCAAAGTTAAACAATCTAGACTCTACAACAAAAATCTACATACTTGAAAGGTTCCAACTGAGGTTCAGGCGAAGGTGAGCGTTTGTACGGCAGATTGAATACATTGTAGCGACATTCGTTCCTCGCTGCTGCTATAGACATGTCAGTCTCGCGGGAATATCTCATGAGGAGGGGGTTCATACTGTGCTCCAAGCCTTTTAGGGTCCCGTAAGTAGGGGGAGGGGGTTCCGCTGTTAATGATACATCTGCATCTGAAATAGGAGATTATATATTTGTGATTATCGCAACTCAGTTGGTATTGGATATATACTGCTCCGAACCGAAACATACAAATATATTATTACATATTTGTTCTGCTTTCCAATTTGTGGCTTCGAAGCCTATAAAGAATTAACAATTATGTGTTGGCAAGCTTTGATATTTGTTCTGTGTCAGGGTGTTACTTTGTTTATTTCGTAGTACATATTTACAAAAAAAACGTGTTTCACTCGGGGACTGCCGCGGTAAAGCTATTGCATATCATTTTTTGTAGAATGAATTACGCATGCGCAGTGTTAGCTTATTTTCGTTAGGTTTTTTCATTACGGAATTTCTGGATTCGATTTCCACGCTCAAGGCCCGCGATTATATAAATATCACTAATTTGTCGTACCAACCAATAGGTATAAACAATTTTTACGCATATCGAACAATACAAGCGTATATTTTCGGTATTATTCCTAGTACATTCAATACAGTATAGGCAAAGTAATACAAAGTATAATATGAACAATCCGTCATTTCCACTATGATATCATGTTAGGTGCTGATAGCGTGTTCATAACACAAGGTCTCTTATTATTTGTATAGTTTTCATAAAAATACATTCAGATACAATTTTAAAACAAGAATATTACTGATGCATTCTATAAATAGTATGAGGAAAAAATGCTAGTGATGTCGTTTTATGATTGTAATTCCTTTCCTCTTAAAAGTGGTTAGAAAGAGGTATTTAGAGGTAAAAAGCTTATTTTCTTTCAAAACATTCTAAAACATATGCATATTTATTTATCAATCGAGGCCATGTTTTCTCGAATTTTCTCTATCGTTGTTTCGAACTTGCCCACCGCCCTTCTCAAACAACCAACTGTATATCCTGTAAAACCATACCTTTGTCTAAAATCTCATCGTTTTGATGATTTTCCGGACTGTCCTGGTTCTTCTTCAGCGCAGCATTGAAAGCATTTATCCATTCGTTCGTATCTTCCTCATTCTCAGTTGAGAACGTGTAACCTTTTCCTCCAGACATTCGTAATTCAAAACAGTATTTTCCACGTTTTGGGTTCTGCAAAGTATATGAATACTTACAAGACGTATTTGTACTGATTACACGCGAATTTATAATTTAAATACGTAGAATGGTATTTAGAACGAAATATTTTATTTCTCATTAAAAAGTTGTATTCTGTTAAATATGTATTGCAAATTCTAGATCCACCGACGTTTGTTTAGTGTTACGCAAAAGTCTCTAATTAATAGATTTTTCATTCAATTCTTAAAAATATCCGAAATTTTAGGTATAGTGCTTAAAACTATCGTGGTTGAACATAGTTTTCCTTGTAACGGGATATATAGCATGATTTCTGAGTTTGATTATTGCCCGATATTTCGGCACAATGCATGCACCATGGTGCGTGATTAGGAATAATTTAATTGTCCTTACTACTTTATATGAAATATATTGCGTTTATTAGTTAAGTTCATAAATTATACCTTTACTTATATAAAAAAAGTAGTAAAACTCAATTTACCTTTACTACATCTGAGCAAAAGTCCATGACAATAGTGAGCTTCGTATCAGTTTTCTTCTCATCCTTGTAAACTTCGAGTATGTAAGTTCCATCAGCCTCTCTAACCATTGAGCAATAGCGTTTTTTGAACGATTTTGAGGCAAGATTACTGAATATTCGCTCCGAACCTATTTCAGGCCCTTTTAGGAGATAGCCTTCTTTGGTACCGAGGTCCACCTTCGCCGCTTGATTTTCGTTATCGCTTTCTGTTTCTGCGTCGATATCGTAGACTTCCGGTGGAAATTTGTTCATAACTGGCCTAGAAATATAAGATGAGTAATGTCAAGCGTGTACTTACATTTCTTCAAATATAGAACGGATGGAATAAAATTTAATGTTCATTATAAATAGTCCATGTTTTTGTATTTTTTTATATACGATAAGAAAAAGCATTTGCCGTAAAATATAATATTTTACGTAGTATATATGTTTGACGCAGATCGTTATCTAACCTTTACTGAGGGTTACAATTTGGGGTTCGGCCGTACGAGGTAAAATCCTCGTTGCTAAGGCTATAAATTCTGTGCAAAACAATATTTTTCCTAACTAAACGAGAAGAGAAGTAGAATACACTACTCTTATCAATAAGCACGTGCTTATTGATGTTAATTTTTAATTTAGTAACATATTTCATTTGTTACAGTTTTAAAGGATGATTGCTGCCTGAAAGCATTAGTCAAAGACTCAAATGTGGAAATGTAGCAACGTATCTAATAAATTAAAAGTTTGGAAGCTAAAATAACATAATTTTACGATTTTGTTGATTCGGAAACCAGTTCAGTTTGTTAAGAGTGAAAGTGTTCATCTTCACTTTCACAGTTTTGATATAAATACGTATGTTTATATTATTGTCCTTCCATCCACTATTACATAATAACAAAATATAAAATGTATAGGAAATGTTTGACCGTTAGTGTGGCCTTGGTTAATGAATCAGTTTCCTATAGCTCATACAATGATGGTAATGTAAATTATGTTAATTAGCTCGTTAATGAGCATTTTCAACTGTTTGAACTGATATTTAACACGTTATAATTTTGGCTTCATTTTATATGGTTTACTGCTTATTACTGTGGAATCATTTAGCAACCAGTAGGAATACATATTTAATATCAAAATTACGATGAAATTTCGTCTTTGAATGTGTGAATCACTGAGTACTGTTTACATTGATTGGACATGTAGACCTGGGATTTTCTTATATCAGAAATATGGCATGTATGAGTAGTTATGACACACCAAAGATAAAACAGTGGTCACTTCTTTAAAATATAAGGTGTGTACAATCGTCACAACAATAATATTCTACGAATTTGTGCACTGAAGAGTTACGTAGGTAAATTTGGATGACGATACTACAGATAACGTAGAGGATAATGTGTTGAGACTTTTATACCAACCCTGAGAAATGTCAAACGTGGTGGAAACAATCTATATTGCTAATTACAGCAGGACTATTCTATTAATTAAAATAAATGCACTTAGGAACTAAGTCTCTTCAAAAAAGTTCAGTAGTCATAGTCGAAAATAAAGCGCAGCGGAAATAAATAAATGATTTCAAATTAAAAACTTCCTAATATCTACTCCTACGCAATCTCTTCCGAAGGTCATGGTATTGTCGATAACAAAATGCCGTTTTATTTAAAGCCCGCAGCTATGCAAGCGATGTTTACAAATCAATATCCACTATCTTACGTAAGTCTGGTATAAACATCAGTTGAATGAGACTTTTATAAGCTTTGCGCGGTCAGAATACATTACTTGAGCTGTAAACACTCTTGTTACCTTACCGTTTTGTATCTATTGAACTTAACGCTTTTTGTTGACTAAACACGGTATTTTAAAGCTTATATTGAGTTTATACAGTTTTAAGGTTTTTCAATGATCATAAAATAGTGGTAAGACCGAGAAGAGTATACACTGAGCTGCAGAAAATCAACGTCTTCGACTTTCAAACGTCCGTACAAATCAAATATTGATTGATGTTTCCGATTAGATCGATCAGCCGCTTTAACCAATATATATTTTTTCAATAGCTTTTTGCGGCTATTATATCACTAGATTTATTTATTTGTTATGATGATAACTAATCAATAAAATAAACCGTCACTAGGGCCTAGATAGCTTTGTGATCGTCACTTGTATAGATTAAAACGTGCAGCTCTTAGAAACCAACGGATTTTCTAAGGTGTGAAGTGTCAGCTCATCCATTAATCTATGCTTTTCCAGGTGAATGCTGCGTTTGCTCATCAAAACCACTAAGGCACTGTACTACCTCTGACCATTGCTCGACTGACGCGCTCAAGGTGGCTAGCTATTGGTCGGCGGTGGTCTAACCTTGGTGATTTTTCACAGAATGGTTTTCTCAACGACTCGAAGAAGACTAAGGCACTCTGCTCTCCTCTACAAATTTTGCAGGTCTAGTTATATTTACCTGGGTAAGTTGAGATAGGAACCAGAATAGCAGCTGTATTTGAAATGTATCAGGTTCCAGCTGGATGCGTAGCTGAGAAGCGCTTGGCGAGTGAGCAAGGGACATGTAGAAGCAGTTCTGACGTCAGGGACGGCGGTGGTGACTGTTCGCCAGCGGCGGGGAAGAACCACACTCTATTGAACAAATGTTTGTGTGATGAACGCTGATGTTCGCTTTGTGTCTGGGTGGTACATGTATTCCATGTATGTTTTTGTTATTACAAATTGTACCTACTTATAATTAGTATCTATCAGCAAGCCTTTGTACAAGCTTTTGCTTTGTTTGGGACTAGAGTGTGAGTGAAATGTCCCTGAATTATTTATTTATTCATAAACGGAATTTGGTTTAATCTAGATAGGATATATGTCCTTATAAATAGTAAATGGGCACTTATTGAAAAAGATTTATCAGTGCCTACGTTTACCCATAGATACTTATGTTTTTACAAAAAATAAAAATAATATGCATGATGTGGGAAATGTCGGTGAGTTTATTCACTCACCAATTAACTTATTTAAAATGTAGTTACGAAATGTGAATGCAAATTGTATTGGTAATTTATATGAATCAGGAAATGCTAGTGTTTATGAAGATTATAAAAGGAAAAATATAGATGCATGTGGTGGACAACACACATTGTGTCTAAATAAATTCCGCAGTGGTTTGAGTAGGTTAATTTAGTCTAGGAATGGAATTATAAATAGTTATTTAAACAACCAGAGCATACCGGTTACTCAAACCATAACATGCCTATTCGGTATCATATATTTCCCTTTATTTTTACTAACTTTACCCATATTGATACTAACATTATTATACTAACAAAGAGTGATCTATTTACAAATCTTGATGATAAATAAAGATATGTGACTTACCGATACATCATCAGTCGGGTACAGTAGGATATCTCTCAAAGGATCATTAAGCAAAAGTGTCTTGTTATCTTGGATGTACTGCTCAAAATCTAAAGCAGTACACTTGCTAGCTATGATGTTCTAAAAAGAAAACATTCAAAATCAAATTTCAACCGAACACTGCCTGAAGTTGACTCTCACACTCGGCAACACTCTCTCATTTTTTTTAAATTCATGATCAAAACTCAATTCATATTCAGAAGTAATTGTAAAGAGATAAAGTATTATACTCCAATCTGCTTGCGATTGCAACTATTACAACATAAAACTTCAACCTTCCTTTAGTAGTATTGTAAGTAGGTTTTCCCATAGGAAAATATGTGTGTTATGTATATATTAAATAAATAATAAAATGTTATGGTTTTTTTTAATGTCTAATTTTGAATAACATTTTTATAACTTTCAAAGTCATTTTTTTTTTATTGCTATAATCAAATGTGTATAGATGGCAAAATATACAATTTGTTCCAATTTAATTCTAGCATAAATAAGGCATGCAAAATTCAAATATTACAATCATAATAAATTATATGACATTACTAATTAACATTTTTGGTTTTATAATAATCTTATAAAACAAAAACTTAAGATAATATTTAAGTATTTATTTCACTGAACAAAGGGTATATTATAGTCTAGTCTAGAAGTCTAGAAAAACTAAGGACTGCACTAATGGTTAAGACAACTTTCCATTGGAAAGCTGCTTTCTTTCCTAGACTCAAGTAACTGCTAAGTTAAATGTAAACAAATTAATTCTATAATTGTTTTTTTATTACATATCAAATGATAATATCTAAGCAAAAAGCATTGTAGATTTACTTAGCATTAAGTAGAGCATTAGAAAAATAAGGAGAATGAAATGTAGTATTTTTAATACAACCTATTAAAATCAATAATTAGATACCTGAAAATGTGTGTATGATAGTGTGGAATGTCTGTAAATATTATTTTTATTATTAAAGCAGGTTAACTCATTTAAATATTGCTTACCATGAAGAGTGTGAGATTGATAGATGTAAAATAGTGTGCATACTAATTAAATAATTAAAAACCAAGTATCTAATATAAAAAATCTTTATCTTTTTTTATTAATATTAATATCTTATTTATTAATATCTTTATAGTATTGCAAATTAAATAAACTAAATACATATGGGATACAGGTCCAATATAATAATTGTTTACATAAAGGAATAGCCTCTGTTGTTAAACATAGTTGCTGATTGACATAAAACATATAGTTACTTACTGAAACAATTTTGTCTCAAATTTTAATAAGTCAAGGAGTTAACTATCTTAGATCTGTGATGGAAAGCTAATACGAGAAAGCACAGTTTTATTTATTATTTATTTGCACCTACATTTTGATGCAAAATAGGTCGAATTGACTGCAGATTCTACTTATCTAGCATTTAAAGCTTGGAGTTTCAAGCAATGCTATGGCACTAAATGGTGTCCTTAAACTACGCCTTGTTCTTGTTGGAATCTAAGGTAATGTGTCTCCGGAATCGCGTAAAATTTAAGTTCAATAGTATCGCCTTACCTCGTATTCTGCGCCATTCTTCTTTACCTTAGAATTAACTGGAGGCATCGTGGCTAGTGTGCTTACCCAGAAGCACAGAATAGGATGAGTAGAAAATAAATTTGGAGATTACATTCTATTCAGTCAAGATTTATCGACAATCACAAAACGCCGAAATCACAATTTTCAACAACGCAACGATGCGACGATTTACGAGAATGAAAAAGAGCGAATGAAGGCAATAAAATAATTTGAGCATTGCCAAACTAAAACTGGAGCGACAGGTGACAAATGATGGATGAAAAACTTTGGCAGAAGACACTTATGAACCTCTGACATTGACATATTATGTTTTACTGAAAGAAATGATGCGTTACTTTTATTTAGTCTGTGAGTGAATGTGTTCAAAAGCTAAGCTTAGCACCTATTCCAAGTTTAGCTTTCCCCTTACAAAAAAAAGTTAGTTAGGACTGGTTTGGTAGGTAATTAAGTAAGCAATTAAAAGATACATTTAATTTCAGATGTTTTATTAAAGGTGATTACTGAATAGGTACAACTTAACATTACTTTCACCTTTCATTAAATAAAAACTTAAGATAACACTCATTTACAAAGTTGATAGGTAAGTACATACCATATTTGATGGGTTACCTTATTAGAAAAAGACATGCATTTATACTTAAATAGGTATTTATCTCGACTTAACGATTTATTACTATAACACAATATATCGAGGTAAGTTTACATACATTTCAATATTCTTCCTACCTACAATATCATACAATATTTTTGGCTTAGATTTTATGTAGGTAGACCTACTTAACTTCCTTCACACTTATTAGGTACCATAACTTATATATTTAACACAAACTGTACATAGATAAACAACACCAACATAGTACACCTATCTATAGGTAGTTTTCCCATATCCTAAGTACCTAGGTATCATAACTACCTAGGTACAACTGCCGGTTTCCAATTCCCAGCAAATATAAAATCATTAGGTACTTGCTTACCTATTTCGTAAATTAGAAAAAATGACTGATTATTCATTCGAAGTTACCACTAATATTAATTTCGAATGAGTAATGTACCTACCTTATCACATAAATATATTATGTACCTAGCTTAGGTGGTAACCTACTCACTCTCGTACTTTTTTATCCAACTACGCGGAGCAAAAGGAGGGATATTAAAATACCTTCTTACTTGGATGACGTGTAAAATGTCCATGTCCATTTTTTATCATTTAATTTGATGGATACTTATTTATTACTTAATAATTTATTATTATGCTCAATAGTAGGTACTTCAAGATGATCTGTAATAGTACTTATTTCTACTTTAAATAGGCCGATACCTAATTGAGTATTAACGAGTGGTTATTTCCGCGAAGTAGCTTCCATCGCTCCCTTCGCGTATTCAGAACATGAGCTCTGCAGCTATACCGTCGTCAGAGCGGAATGTGGAGGTGAATGCGCCCGCGGCGGACAGCGGCGGCACCGGCACGTACTGCGCGGCCGACATCGCCGCCGCGCGCCGTCAGGTGTACTCATCGTCCTCCTCCTCCTCGCTCGACTCCGACGACACATCGTCGATCCCCGGCTCCGGCAGAGACAGTTTAAGATAATCCACGGCCGGCTGCCTCGATGGAATCAAGTACCCAGCCGAATCTTGCGGTGTCGGTGCCATCGGTGGCCTCGGCAACCCGGTCTGCACGTTTTCCACTCGATTCCCCGCAGCCAGCTCCAATTTCCGGCAGATCTCATCGAAGCTTATCCTGTTTCGAGGGTCGGTCTCCCAACAAGCGCGCATCAGTTCCCCAGCGAAGCGAGGACAGTCGTCGGGAGGTATCAGGACGATACCCTGAAGGATCAATCTCGTAGCTCCGTCGTTGTTATGACCGTAAAAGGGTTGTTTTCCTCGACTGTAGATCTCCCATAGGACCACGCCGTACGACCATACGTCGGATTCGTGTGTGAAACGGGCATAGACAATACTCTCCGGTGACATCCATCGCACTGGCATAGGACGCTCGCCTCCCATTTTGTAGTAGTCGCAAGTGTAGACATCGCGGGACATGCCGAAGTCAGCAATTTTGACGGCAAGGTTGCATCCGACTAAGCAGTTTCTGGCAGCGAGGTCCCGATGAACGAATCTTCTAGATGCGAGGTACTGCATGCCTCGCGCCACTTGTAGAGCGAAGTGTAGAAGAGCTGGTTCGTCTAAGTTGGGGCCGGGCCGGCCTCCTCCGCGAGAGCCTCTTAAGACGCCAGCTAAATCACCCCATTCCATGTATTCAAACACCATCCATGGACTCGCGTTTATGTCTTCTGAAAAGACAAAGAAGACATTGTATTTAATGCAATTTTTCGAAATGGAGAATTAAATACATACACATTGGTAATAATTCTTTACCTCTGTAAACCACGCCCACCAGAGATAGGATATTTTCATGCCTGAACGCTGACATAATCGAGACTTCTCTCACAAAGTCCTCTTCTGCACTCCGACTTGCACTCTCCTTCAACACCTTGATCGCTACCACTTGTTCTCCGTTGCTTGCTTGTAACAGACCTGTTGATAAGAAAACGCATGACAACTGTAATAATTGCATTGCACGGCAATTGGTCAGAAATAAAAACTGTACGAAAGTGTTCCGAGGACATACCTACTACATTATTTCATTCTTAGAGTTCGATTAGAGAATTTTATAGAAAACTTTCAAAACATCTTTGCTCGAGTTTCAACTCATACTTACTTGACAATCTTATCGTCAACAAATCTACGGAGCCTGTATCTACACTTATAGTAAATGTTATTCTTGCGCTAACCTTTATGAACTTTTCCGAAGCAGCCTTCCCCGACTTCCTCTAGGAAGGTGAGTGCGTTTCTGTCCAACAGCGGCACCTGAGGCTCGTTGGTGTCGTCTGTAGGAGTGCCTTGCACCGCGACAGGATTCGGCCCGTACACTCCATACTGCGGGTTCGTTATATACCGTTCAGCTAGAAGCGGTTCTCCAGGTCGCACACGCTATAAAGAAAGCAAGCATATAGAAGTGTGCAACGAGAAGATTTTTTATTCATTAATTTATTAAAACGAACACAGATTGTAAAGTAATTTTCACTAAAAAACGGCTAGGCAAAGATTTATGGCCTTTTTTTTCAGCATCAGCGAAACTAACACATGCCATGCACCTATGAAATACGGAGTCAACTATTTAATGTAGGTACATGGTGATTGTATGGTATTCTCCGCCTAGTTGGTGTTTTCCTCAGGAACGATATAAGTAGGTATTACTATGGTCAATCGAACGAAATTTAGAGAGTAGCCCCTAGCTCCTACCAATTTTGAGTTAGAATTTGAAAAATAAAAAATACGGTCACTGGTTAGAGCTCCAATAGAAGCAGTTCGGATTTATCCTTGTAATAACAATATCTTTTACTTACGGGTTGCGTTTTGCCATCTACATGACAGACACGTCTCCTGAAGTACCAGATGACTGCAGGAACCACTAAGAATAGTAGAGTCACTCCTCCCACCAAGGCCATCAGTAGAAGACCCGTGGCGCTGGACTCCATGCTGGCTCCTAAGACCTGATTACTGCCAGGAGTGGCTTCCGCGAAAACCTCCCCACTGACCAATGATTTTGAAATCTAGAAATTACACGTTTATTTTCATTCATGTTTTGCTATCAGACGAAATAGGTACTATCAATACAACAATATATTTCAATCCAAAGATTGTATGGAAGAGATCGATTTTAGCGATAAGACTGCCCATTGTACATTTAGCTTTCATTTTTGTAATTTTCTTTTTGTAGTTTTGGTTACTGTGCAACAAAGTATTTTCATTTGATTTCATATTTCAGTACAACAGAATATTCCCACGTCTAGTTAGCTCGATGGAAAAGTTTAGAATGAGTTTTTCTCGTCATACAATATACATAGTATCTTTGATTCTATATCTAGACTAGAAGCATCTACTCGTTCAATTTTGTTTTCGACATTTGACGTTATCATTCCAACATACCATGCATAATAATCAGTGTAGACAATTATGATGGACAGTTTAGAAAAACACTGCTATCTACACCCTGATTGTAGGCTGCTCGATACGGCCTACAAAGTTTTCGTACCACTGATTTGGTAATACTTATATTATCTACTTATATATTGTAAGTACTATTTATAATAATTCCAGTCGTAAAAGTTTGTTAGCTTGTAAAGGTACTTGCGTTTCTAAACACTTTCCCATGAAATGTGGAAGTCAGTTCTGGGCATAAGCAGATGTAATTGAGTGAGATGGATGGCGCTTATTATGAATTACCTGGCTGTACTTAAGATTTCAATTTTATAATAGTTGACGTCAAGCCTCATTTATGTATGTATCTACGTTAATTTTAAGCAACTTTAGTAATATTATATCACAAATAAATTATTTCTTCTTCCTTCTCTGTCGTCATTCGAAATGATCCTTGTGATTTTACTGAATAACGAATTTTTGATTTCAATTTTCTTTCATTCGATATTTTTCGCATTCATCCGTTTGTCTACTTTTGATATCGCGCATTTAATTGCAGCAATAAAACCACGTAATCATCGGTTACCTGGTGAAAATCGATTTCAATACCGCCAAACGTAAGTCTGGATTTTAACTATCATTCTAAAACTCTGAAAACGTGTAATGTAATCAGTTTTATGTCAGTTTCTTTAGCATTTATCCACGTTCATATTAAGTAGGTGCCCTTAAGCACTCACCTGTGCAGTGGGCGGCGCCGGCGCATATCTATTGTCAGCTGAGTTGTTGGATGTCCGAGGTGGGATGACGTTGTAGATCGGCTTCGGGGTAACCGGAACTGAAATGATTGATATGGGTAAAAATTACCGCTATTGTCTCCTGCCTACACATTTATAGGATTTGTAGGTTGAACTGGTTTGATTTAGGTACTCTCCATTCACCATCGTTGTTCGTTGACACTGACAAATATGTAGATAGATAGATACAGTAAATAATGAATAGAATAAGTATAGGTACTGTAGGTACTTTTTATTTTTATAAACGTCTTTACATTTGCATAATTTCAAAATGCACTGTAAATTAGTGAATAGATAGATAAATACCGGATTAGCATTTAGTGAAGAGATGTCACTGAGAAGATTCGATTTCACATAATAATTTGCCCACGCAACGTTAGAATATGATACTGTCATCATGATATTGTATTAAGCCAACTAAATTACAGTAATAATAAATTTACACATCATCGTTAATAACCCTATTTAAACATTGAAAGCCCCTACTCTTGGATTAAGTTTACGTTCACAATCACAAGTAATGAAGACTTAAGTAATATAATGTAGGTATATTAAAATAAATAATGTTTTATATCAGTGGACTGCGAAGTGGGTTGCATTGCAGCGCTACTGGTTATCGTAGACGACATACGCGAGTACAATGCATCAGAGGCCCTAACACGAATATGTGACTCGCTAACGTATCGAAACGTTAGCGTATTCGAGAAACACTACTCGTTGACGTCAGCTCGACTGCCGAACGCCGCAGCGTCACCGCGCAGTGTGTCTTGAATGTGCTACCGTTTCGATACGTTAGCGATTGTCACATTTATTCGTGCTAAGGCCTCTGTAGGACTACGGAAAGGCACAGGAGGATAAGACTTGTTATCGTAGACGATATACGCGTCAGGAGAAGTGCAGGGTAAAGGACCGAAAGGATAGGACCCTGAGAGATTTACGCACGTGTTAATTAGACATTCAAAAACGAGCTTGAGAGGTAGAAATCGTTTTCTTAGAGCTCTCTGTTTTGATAACTTCGAACAAAGCATAGACAATCTATGATTATACCTGTGTTTCTATGGCATTTGCGATCTTCCGATGCGGGTAGTCCGTCAAAAGTACAGCGGCAGTAGTGCGCGGTTTCATTGTACGGCATGCATGCCGCCTCATGCCCGCATGACGACAAGTTGCACGATCCATGGACATAATGGAAAGTGCGTGCGCTATCCGCTTCTAGCACTGTGGTCAGGAATTATTAAAGACTTTGGCATCTTATCGATATGTTTGCTCTATGATTTTTAGACGATCCATCCTACGTTCAATCACATGAAAATACTACGCTTTTTAATTGCCAAACTGCGAATTATACCTTTACAGCACAGGCATAGAAATAACTAAAGTTTTTTTGGATTGCAAAAGTGTGAAACAAACCTAATTACGAAAAAGCATAGATAAATAATCTATCTTTTATACCTGTGCTCCTAGGACATTTAAGATCTTCCGACGCGGGCAGTCCATCGGACGTACAACGGCAGTAGTACGCAGTTTCATTGTACAGCATGCATGCCGCCTCATGCCCACATGATGACAACTCGCATGGTCCATGGAGGTAGTGGAAAGCTCGTGCGTTATGCGTTTCTAGTACTGTGGTCAAGATGGGAGGAATTGTTATCGTAGACGCGCTACGTAAGAACTACGCTCGTAATAGTAAAGGGGTAGTACTTAGGCCTTGTAAGCGTAGACGATTTACGCTTGAACTTGTAGCGCTGCGCTGCGGATATACTTAGTCCGAAAGGGCGGGATTTGTTATCGTATGTATACTCTATAAGTGCGGTTGGCTACGTTTTTGTAGAAACTCATTAAAAAGAGCTCGTTTATAATTCGTAGACGAATGAGATATTCGCAAACTAAATATGCGATTGTAGGATTAGGAATTAGGGCAGGACAGAGGAGTAGGAATTGTTATTGATGTACGATTGTCGTCTTCTTAGACGTTTACCTATGAATTGTTTTTCAATGTTTAATTACCTGTGCTTCTAGGGCATCTAAAATCTTCTGAGGCGGGCAGTCCGTTGGATGTGCAGAGGCAGTAGTGGGCTGTCTTGTTGTACGGCATGCATGCCGCCTCCTTGCCGCATGATGACAACTTGCATGACCCTTGGAGGTAGTGAAAAGCGTATTTAGCTGAAAATAAATGAATAACATGAATGCCTAAAAGATCTGTTAGAAAAAAAACAAGACATAATATTTTGATGTCTGTATTCTTGTCGGAGCTGTTATGCAAATCATAACATGACATCCATTTCGAAAAACAAAAAAGAATTGCCCTATTTTAATGGACTTCAAAAAAGGATGAGTTTCTCAACACAATTGTTTAAAATTAATATATTCCACATAATCAGTGTCAGGTTAACTGACAGCACCTACTAGGTAAGTACCTACTAACCGATTAAAATAATCTCGTTAGTTGGAAGGTGGCTTTATCCAGTACAAATTTGGATGTTACCGTATACCTTACGCAAACACGCCTTATCTGCTAAAACAACACTCACGTGGGTGGTCTCGATAAGGCTTTTAATTAACTTCGGTATGTAGGCAAAAAAAATCTATATACCTCCACCAATTAAACGTAGCAAATACAACTAGGTACTTAGAGATTTTAACCATTTTATAATTTATTTTCTTACGACTTCGCGTTTCTTCCTTTAATTTTTTTTTATTAACAATAATAAATATTCATGAATCGACGCAACGTCTGACGCCATCCATGTGGGTCGTGGGTTCGATGGTTTGTACCATCTGAAATCATTTCTGTATTGTATTGTGCTTACCTTGGAGGTTCTCCTCTTCAGCTCTTGACTCCTCCCGCGGTACCCTCGCCAGTTTCCCTGCATGCTCTCGAAATTTCTGAAACAATTCGTATACCTACATAAATAAATAAATAATGCTGGACAATGCACACAACATCATCTAGCCCCAAGCCAAGCAGAGCTTGTGTTATGGGTACTAGAAGACTGACATACTTAATACAATATAGGAAAGAAAATGTATTTTTTTTTTACTTTTCCAAGTGTATCTACAATAATTGTATCTTTGTGGAACAAAAATAAATTGAATTGAATACATTACATAGATAGATATTTTTTATTATACATATAAAATACCCACAACACCCGGAATAAATATTTGCAGATCGTACAAACATTTATCCCAAGGCGGGAATCGAACCCGCAACCACCGCGTCGCATTAAAATTGAAAGTCAGAATTCAATTTTCACAAGCTCTGATTGTTTTTAGCAGTTGTTTAGATCCACCACCTATTTTATTGACTAGGAAAATGGTTGTATTCATAGCATTGTTTAATTTAGCTCGATTCAAATTAATCCTACCATGATCCTCTGGAGTTTATGATGTCTAACGACTTTGGGCATCCTAACGACATTAACGAGTATCAAAAAGTTTCTTTGCTCTTTTTATATAAAATACACTTTACTTGTGATCATACTCGTGAACATGAGTAGGTAGGTATGATCAAAACGAGTAAAGTATTTTTATTTAATTAGGAGTGTGCATAATTTCATAATTTATTTTGTTTTGATGTAATTATTTTGAAGCCTGAATAATATAATTGTTGACCTTTAGGTGCTGGCGAATATAATCTTCCCAGCACAGAACTGTTGCTGCTGAACTGGTCTGGCTATGGTTAGTCCACAAATGCGACTGCAGCCTAACTGAAGTAGATATAGTGAGCCCATAATAAACCTACCGACTATTTATCACAAATGTCTGGCTACCACCGCAACGTGATTTACGTGTTTAAACATTTTATCCGATGTAATAATATTGATACCTTACCTTTACTAAGTGCTATCCATAAAGCGCATTTCCATACAGATTGTATCAGTCTATCTTTATGAAGAATACTTAACAGTCAGTTATCTGAATAATCACGTTGAGAGGGATAAATGTGACAATCGTTAAGTTAACGTAACACACGTAACGTAATACAGTGCGCGATAACGCAGCATCGTTTGGCTGTCGAGCTGATGGCTTAGTACGAAGAAATGTGACAATCGTAGGTATACGTAACATATTTGAAATACACTGCGCGCGCCTCAACGTTCAACAGTAAAGCTAATGTCGACGTGCATCCCACTCGTCACTGTTTCGATACGTTTACGATTGTCACATAATTCGTGCTTCCCCCCCTGGCGTTTGACACGCAATTAGAATCGAATACGCTGCGTTACGTTAACTTTACGATCGTCACTTTTATTCGTGTTCTCCACTATGATGCGCTTATAGCTTGTCTATCCAGTCCAAGATAGTCTACCCAGTGGCTGGTGTAATAATCAAGGTCAATTTCGTGATTTTACCTGCACACATAACACTGGGATAGAAAACAGAGACGACTGGTCACTCATACCAAACAACTCATTAACACTTAATTAGAATCTATTTTAAAGTTAATTTGTCCTACGCATGGAATGAGTAATTAATACGTACTTATTACCATTGAGATAAAATCAATCTATCAATTGTAAACATTGTAAATTGTAATAGAAGCATGATCTCGTAATCTGTACTGATAAATCCGCCTTCTAGTGCTGTGCGTACGCGAATACTGTCTATTTAGAGTCGAGTGGTCGAGTGCTACAGTTATTTATTGGTGTTTTGCACTTAAAATTAGGCATATTACGGCTTGTAATACTTTAAGTATTGTAATAAAATAAAAGTTCGATTGGTAGCGTTCCGTTATCTGCCGAACGGCCGAGATGCCTAGCCTATATGTTAATTTTGGCTCTCTTATCATAGAGTAACGCACTCTATGGCCTCGGGGAAGATAAATTAGTATCTTGCTTGCTTACCTAAGAAAATATTATTATATTTAATGTTGATATTTATTGTTCGTTAGCCCCGATAATTTGACAACAATATTGTTTGGTATATTAATTATCAATTCACAAAGTTATATTTACGCGTAAAAGGGCACACAATAAGTGGGAACCTAATGCAACCTAGGTAACATTTGTGCAACAAATCCCTAAGTAACTAAAATTCGATTTAACATTGTACTTGCTTTTTAAAAACCCAGGATTTCATATATTCTTAGCTAGGCTGTCTAGATTCTATGTTCGCAAACTTAGTAGGACTTATTTACGGAAGCGATTGATTTGGTAATAAGTGTGTTTTTGTTCCCTGCTAGCACGTTTTTGTGTTCACACCTCTACATTGAATCCAATTAAATCATTTGTATGTTGTTTACGCCCTGAAAGTTTTATGAGAAAAGTATTGTAACATGCATAATGGTACCTATCTATTTTTAATATATTCGTTTTGATATGACGGAGGTTTTCTGTAAGTAAAGTAGGTACAATCCTATATTTTATAATAAGTTGAAATTGTTTAAATAAAAATGGTCAAAAGTCAAGCTAAGTGCGCATTTACAGTCATGGCCGCGGTCACCTGAGAGGTGAGCACGAAATAATGTGACAATCGTAAACGTATCGTCACTTTAGCATAATTATGCAAGCTACACTGTGATGTTACACGTTCGGCAGTCAAGTTAGCGTCAACGCCAACGTAGTGTCACTCGAATACACCACTGTTTTAATACGAATAATACGATTGACACTTTTATTCGCGCTTGGATCTCGGGTTACTTTCATTAAGTTACAAAAACGAATCATAAATTTAATCAAAGTTTACCTTTTACTAAACCCTTGGTCGCCTGGTTCCCAGCTTGGCCGCGAAGTGTTGCGATCAAAACATCATCATTAACAAATATAGCTGACAGTACACCCTAATCAGATTAATGTACCTAATTTATCTTAAACCATACATATAACCGCTCAGATGCACCGATTTTTCAGGAATAATTTTAGAGATTTGTTGCTGGAAAACTTTTCTTAGTTATCAAAACAATTTTAGAGTATGTAATTCGGAACCTCTTCAGAAATCGGTTAGAACAACAGAGCGTAGCTTCCTCTTTCACAACCGTTGGTATTGTGCCCAGGAATTGCCGATACTCTTATTTTAAGTAGATATGTAAGTATGGTTATCCCGGCCATCGACTAAAAACTTCATTTATCTAATGTACATTATAACATCACAATTACACATTATTTTTGTTTTTTTATTCTTTTTAATACTAGTAGGTACTTACTGATGCTTAAATATTAGTATTACTATATTATATAGGTACTACTAATATTACTGTACCAATATTATAAGTTACGTTGTTCAGATTTTTGAACATCAATGAAAAATACTTAACTAGTCAACTGATTTGGATGAAATTTATAAACAATTCAGTAAATTTATAAATATTCACGGACATTTCACACATCGCGCAAAAAGTACTAGTAATTAGCACAGAACTATTAGTTTTACCGTATCATCAGTACGAATATAAGGCGGTCGATGTCGCGGTCGGTTACTAGTTCCTTATAATCCCTTTCATAAAGTTTCTTCGTTCGTGAGAGTATTCGACTCACCATCGCTTATTTTCGTCTCAGGATTGTTTTGACAGCTAAGATGCTTCCAACATTTTCTCTTTAATTGTTGTTATAAGGCTATAACAATGAAATGGTAATCGAATTAATTTATGATGTGTCTAATGGTTAAACACTTTGGATTGTAAATGCATTGTTAAATTATTAACATTTTATAGCGAAATTTCACTATTTGTTTACCATGTAACTTACTTAACATTACACCTATAGGTTACAAAGCAAGTAATAATAAAAATACTTAGTAATTGTTTGAATAAATTAAGTAAGTACATACTTACTACTTTTATCACAATTAAGTATATGTAGGTGCAAGACATATTTATGAAAACCATAGGCTTTAATGACAAAACGTTTTCTAGGATAGACATACCCACCTTCGCACTATTTCTCGATATGGTACCAATATGGTACGCAAGTTTCCATTGCATTATTTACAAAAGAAGCATTCGATTCGAAACAACAAATATTATATTACAAATAAATGTTCCATTAAACTTTAAAGTAAATACAGTGACTCAGGTAAATAAAACAAGAGTAATATTTGCTTCCATGTGCAATTGGCGCCGCAGACCATATGGTGTTTGATATTAGGCGATTCATACTTACAAACAAACAACAGCTACATTATACCGTGAAACAAATGCTCTGTTCAAGTATCTGACGTTTTCATTTCGGTGATTATCAGTACCATGTAGGTGTCGTTCGTCGTTCACCTCAGTTTATAATTTCATTACAACCATTGCTACTTCAGAGATTTTGATGAAGTCCGGTCTGGCCCACGTCAATTCGTGGTCAAAGCTGTAACCTGCAGCCTTAATCCTTTTACGCCAAATGGAAGAAGATAGGATGAATATCTGTAGGATCACTAAACACTTGCACTTTTTAATAAAACTTGTTTGCCTAGGTGGTGTTGCAAGTGCTGTTATTGCGATGTCCACACAATTGTGTTATTTTGAAACGTCTAACAATAAAGTGTATATTTATTGAGCTGTTCAGACAATAACGATGCTGTCTATATAACATTTGTACGCAACGATGACTTTTCCGACCGCGAGAATATCCATTACGACCGTCCGAAGTGTAGTGACTGTGAAGACACAACAAATAAAATTCCGTATTTCGCAAAGCCTAAACCACTTGCCGCTGGTAAACTTTTAACTCTGTATGCTATGCTACACCTGAAAGCAGACTCATTATTGGTAGCCCACCTTGTTTCTGTAGGCTTTGACTCGTGCTAGCGCCCACACGTGACGTTTTTGCTAACAAATTACGACTTATACAACTGCTGACAAGTTGTACTCCAAGACCTAGCATATTTTGTGCCTGACACGTTTCACGACTTGTCCTAATGACGGCTAAACAATATCACAAGACTGTAATCTCGCAGAAAACAGACTGCTCTAGTTAGTATAATTTTCCTAACGTTAGATAGGATGCAGTCAGTAGTGAGTCGGATATAGCAAAGGATTCGCATATTATAACAATTGTCAACAACAATAAAATAAAAACACTTGAACTTTCGTTCTTGTTTTGTGACAGGAATTTGTTTAAGAAGAGTTGTGTGTCATGACCGCAAATGCACCTTCAGTCTTATGATGCTACAACTGCACGCTGGTATAAAAAATAAAATTTTACTAAAACTATCACTGACTGGTAGGTTTGTAGCGTAATGTAATAAGTGCGCTAACTCAAATTCGGTTTTTTTTTTTTTTGACAATCCACACAACATCATCTAGCCCCAAGCTAAGCAGAGCTTGTGTTATGTGTACTAAAAGACTGACATACTTAATACAATACATTGATACATATTTTTTATTATTCATATAAAATACCCAGACCGGGTGTTCTGGGTAATACATATTTGTACAAACATTTATCCCAAGGCGGGAATCGAACCCGCAACCTTCCGCGTCGCAGGCGGACCTTCGCCCGCCGCGCCACATCGGTCGTCGGTTTTCTGTGTAAATGATAGCAATGGATCACTAATATTGTGGCTATTGTTAAACTCTTGCATCACACGCCTACGGTAGTTTAGCTTAAACAAACGTTTCAAATTGAGATAACCTATTCGTTTTTGATAAATCTTTTATGATATTGATGGGTCTAGACTAGGGCGCCTTTAGTCATGGTAATTACGTAATTTGTGGAATTGTATTTGTTACAAACGAAATAGAGTTTGAGGTAATCAATCGCTACTTATACTTCGTTGTAAATTAGTCAAATGTTAGCTGAACCATATTAAGGTAGTTCGTTGTTGTTTTGTGATTGTAAAAACATGATATCTTTATTGCTTTACCGCTATGAAACGCATCAATCGACATCAAGGGCTAGCCGTAGCCGCCAGGAATTCCGTTCCGGATTTCCTGATCCGTTTCCTTCGAGTTTGGACCAAGCGCTTATCAAAGAAAGGGCTCTTCTCACTAAAATAAATAGGTTACTGTTTTTGGAACAAAAGGCACCTAGTAAGTGGGGTAGGAGATGAGCACCGTATGGGCACACCTGGCGCGGAGCGGGCGAGGGCCGATCATTAAAAATGTTTATTTAAAAATCCAACCGCTTTAGCGCTCAGGCAAACGCGCCCAAAGCGATAGTATATTTACCCAACTATGTAGAAAAGAGAGGATTGATTTGCACTTTGTTTAACTTAGAGCGCCTCCTAAATTTCTTTGCCCTATGAAGTCAGTAATAACTAGAATATAATCTAATTTATTTAAAAGTGCAAAGTCAGTTTTGATTGCTCTATTATTTAAAAAAACTTGCTTGGTTATTATTCAGGTACCTGATAAATAAAGATTTCTAGTAAGGCTTTTGGGTCGTAATGATCAGCACTAAAAAGATACGTGACCAACGCGTAGTATCTTTGTTGTACAAAGAATAATATTGAAAGCGCTCAGCGAAGTTGTCGTGGATAAGTATGGTGACAAAAGTCAAGACAAGGTACAAATCTCTGGTTATTTGTTCAACAATAAGGGCGCCTAAAGCTCCTTAAAGTAAGACATTAAGTTAAAAAAGCTCTCAGTAGATCAAACAAGACGAGTGGTGTCGGTCGACAGACGGCACGGTGTCGGGTTTCACCCGTCGGGTCACATTTGTCCTAATAAACACCAGATTGGTGTCAAAACGAGCTTTTTATGTTTCCATCAATCCGTAAAGCTTGGAACACCCTGTGCATAAATGTTTGTTTTTAGTCAATCTACCGCGAAGGTTGCAGCTATCTTTGATCTTCCGATTTTAATTTAACGCAATGACTAACAGTTTTACGAATACATTTTTTTAGAAAATATACCTACACTCAACGCTAATAGCAGAACATCACTGTAAATTACGAATATATTTTTTTAAGTTATTATCTTAAGATATTCAATACTTACACGCTATGCAGAGATACGTTTTCTTTAGATAAAATGTTTAATACCCTTAATTATTAATGTGGCTATGAAATAGTATAATAAAATAAAATAGCTACAAATGATTTCTTTAGTAAAAGCAAAGGTCACAACTTTCACACCTATTGAGTGAAAGTGCTAAGGTACTAGTTGCAATCATTTTATGGTTTCCATGAACTTTCATGATTGAGACTTCCAGATGTTTGAAAGCTGGATCTACCTAACAAGAAACTTCTAAGAAGTACGTTTAATGATATCAAGCTGTGAGTAAATTGGCTAGTTCTGGGGCCTAGTAATCAGAAGATATTATTATTTTATATTTAAGTAGATATTTATCAGTTGCGCTAACATTTTCGTTTCAGTCACTTTAACTATCTTCATAATGTTATGAAGAGTGTGTTGTACGTTATTCATCTGACTACTTTTACTTTGTGAACCTCACGATTGCCGCTACAGCCATGTCAATGCCAACCTATGACCAGTAGTAGGTCAGAGGTCATGCTGCCTTTTATTCATTTGAATTCCTGAAACTCGTGATGTTACGATCTGTGAAGTTTGTAGGTACGTAGTTATTGATATTATCCTACAAAACTATATTGTTTGTCCTTCACTCCACTGGGGGCCTAATGCGGATACTGCATTTGGGCCACGCGGATACTTGGCTGGTGTGCGTAGCAACTGCTGAGCTAATCTGTGGCTCAGTTCCGAACGGCCCACTTGGGAATAGGGTTGTGTGCAAACAAAATAGATTTTCAAACGCAGAAACAAAACATCATTGTTTTTTCTATTAAAAGTTTATTTAAGTACCTAATATTGAGATAAATTTAGTATAATAAGATATGTCTCTGTGTGTGTGTACAATAAAGAGTTTTCTATCTATCTATCTATCTATCTATTGGCTGCCAAGGTATAATTTGAAGAAAATGCTTGATTTATTGTGAAATGTCCAGGTTTCAGGTAGGTATGGTTTTGTCAAAACAGTAATAAGTAAATGTACTGTAATGTACCTACAAGGTTATATTGGTCGACAATTTGAACTTAAGCTTTTCTAATATCCAAAATTTTGTTTTCTCGGTTCATTTTCATTTCCAAATGTATATAATATGGTCTAAAATGTTTTGTGTTCCGAAACAAAAGAAAGCGACATTACAACAAGATGAAAAAGTTTACGTATCCTTCAGCTTTGTTTAATTGTATTCCAGCTTACAGCCCTATTTCCAAGAGCTGGCACACATACAGAACAATCACGAACCTTTAATTAGACGTGCAGCACTAATACGTTTACGCAATGCTTTCTTGGATTGATGCACTTGTCTGCATACATGTTTATTGATTGAGGGAAAACCATTACTTTACATTTAGCCTTTGCACGTTAGGCAGTCAAACAAGCAGCCAAGAGTCGATTAAGAAATCTTAAGGCTTAAGTCTTAAGGTTTTGGGAGATATATGAGTTTTATCACCATCTTGAAGAACTCTTAGTAGGGACTGACCCAAACTGAAATCACCTGAAGAAATAAAAAGAATCTCAAAAAATCAATCCTAAAGAATCTGAAAAAATATTATTGAATTATTTAACACTAACTTGTGTTCAAAATTGTGAAAAAAGTTATATAAAAAAAAACCTACTTACCTCAGAATGCTATTTGCCTCTCTATCAGATTTTATGTAAGACGATATATGAAACTTTATGATCAAATAGCTTATAGGTACATCAGAATAACACATAGGCTATAATTTATAAAGATATTGGTGTGAATTCTCCTAAATACCACAATAATAGACGCAGTCAGGGGCACCAGCGTTAGTGTTAAATAATTAATTCATAGCCGACTGGATCGTAACCCTTCTCATTTAACTTCATACATTGATAACTGAGCTGAAGAGAGGTTTATTTGTTTAGAAATATCATCATTATACAATACAACAACAATATAATTCTAATAAATATTTAGATATAATTTTCTAGGGTTGTTTTTACTAATTGTTAATATCTAAGCCTCTATCTTATAAAAAGTTAGCGTTGACTTTATGTCATCATTACGTATGGTAATCAATACTTCAAGTCTGCGCTAACTTTTATAAAATACGTAGGTCTATTATGCACCTTTGTTTTTATCGTTTTTATCAAAATTCATATTGATAACAAATTAATTTTTGATGTTAAGAAAGCTTGCATGTTTTATATTCCACTTGATCGATATAACATGAGTCAAACTTTTTAATATAATACGTGTTCTGAAATATGTATTACCCATATTAATCACATGAATATAATGTAAAATTTGCTTATATAACATTATTGTATATTTTTATGCAAATAGCTCTCGGAATAAGTTGAATTCAATCACAATATTGATGAATTCTCTCGGTTTACTTATATAACTAATGAGTATAATATTAGCTATTTCAATGAATTAAAATATGGACTTTAACTCCACGCCATAAAAGTCACCAATGTATACGGAAAATAGTAACTCAATAAACCGCTGGTCTGGCCGCTAAGTGCGATTATAGCCGAAAGTTTGGACTGTACTTTTGAGCTTGGAAAATAATGTTAGTATAGATATAGTATAGATACAGTTGCAGCAAGTCTACGGTTGGGCGCGCGGTGCTGCGCACCTCATCTGTGCCAGTGCGGTACTGCTGTCGAACAGCTTGGTCACCACGGATTATCGTGCACTAGAGCCGCCGGTCGGATATCCCGTCATGCTAGCCTCAACGACATCATCCGGCGGGCTTTTACCAGCGTGAACGTGCCAGCCATTCTAGAGCCGAATGGTCTGATGCGTGACGATGGCAAACGGCCTGACGGTATGACGCTTGTTCCGTGGGAGGCGGGAAGGCCTTTGGTGTGGGACGCAACTTGTGTCGATACCCTTGCTCCTTCTCATCTGTCACAGACTTCCGTTCGGGCTGGTGCGGCGGCGGATTCGGCCGAGGATCTCAAGAGACGCAAATATGCAGGTCTCGACAGGGCGTACATATTTGCTCCTCTTGGGGTCGAGACTCTAGGTCCGTGGGGTACCGAGGCCCACCGCGTTTTCAAAATTATTTCTGGGCGTCTAGTCGAAGCGACGCGTGACCCGAGGGCTGGTGAGTATCTGGCCCAACGTATCAGCATTGCTATTCAGCGCGGCAATGCAGCCAGTGTCTTGGGTACGCTTCCGATTGGTACTGATTTGGATCAGTTGAACTATCTATAGATCGTTTGCAACGGTCTGTAGATAGCTCAGCTGTTTCTTATGTATTTTATATGTAAATGTACATTTTGTAAATACTGTATAGTCGTAAGTTTGTTTGTGAATAAATTAGTGTTATAGTATAAATACAGTTTCAGTGAGTTCATAGGTTAGAAAAACGCACGCCCTTGAGCCGACTGCTCTGTTTATTCGACTGTCGTCTAGCACTTAGCATCGACGTCGATTGAAACTATTTTTGTTCATTGCTCACAAAAAAGCACCTAGTAGGTGTATCGTGTCATTTTCCTGTTTAAGTCCTTGAACAATTAAAATGTACTTATCTACCTACAAGCTTTAGGCAAGATATTTTGCAACCTTAGTACTGTATCTTGAAGAGCCATCAGCGTTATTAATTACACTTTAAGTACTATTTGAAATCTTTGTTTGCGATCGTTAAGCTATGTTTGATTTATCATTATGTTTGCTTGATTTTTGGCATACCTTGATCCAGACACTCATAAACTCGGAAATCAATATATGTATATATAAAAATGAAACCCGTTTTCCTTGGTCACGGCATCACGCGTGAATGGCTGGACCGATCGAGAAAAAAAAATCTCTAAGGCGGTACGAAGTTCGCCGGGACAGCTAGTATTCAATAAATACAAGTTGAAAATAAAACATGCAGTGTATTTGAACTAAGTATGTGATTGGACTACGGAGTCAGAAAACCATAAAGTCAAACATACCCCCTATCTTATAGGTACAAAGTTAGCGTTGACTTTATGCCATCATTATGTATGATAATCAATACTTCAAGTCTGCGCTAACTTTTTATAAGATAGACCGATAAAAAATAACATTCGGCTAAGAACCGGATTAAATAGCATAATCAAAAAAAAACGTTATAAGGAAGTAAACCAATTAGTGATCAGTGAGCAGACTGATCACTAATTGGTTTATTAGATTCTAATATGTAAATGTAGGTAATTTTTATTTTATAAGGTCGTATTTTTTTCAGGTTATAAGTGCGCTTACAGCCTAAGAAAAGCATAAAATAAATCAAATTAACGGCATCACAGCTATTAAAATTTAAATGTCAATGGTTAATTTACCTATCCCTGGGGTCATCATAGTTTTGTCAACATGCTTAAATTTTAATGATGTTTGCAAAATTTTATTAGAGTAGGTACAATAAGCATGAAAAGTTTCTCAAAAAAATTATTATGTTACGTTATTATGTTTGTCTCATTTTGTCACAAAACATGTTACATTTATGTTTATTATATAAGAGAAGATCGTAAGAAAAGACAGCAAAAAGCGTAAAATAATATTAAAAAAAAAAATCTGTTAAGTACATATAGCTTAAGAAAAAAAACCTTTTTATCATTTTAGATGAAATGTTGTTATTTTTCCGAAATGTCGTTACTTTCCTTTGTATCCTCAATCGATATAATTTTTTTTTTCAATTAGTGGGTAAGAAAAGTTTTTTTTACAGAAATAAAAACGTCGTTTCTCTCAAGCTAAGTCTATTAGCAAGGAATACTAACTATTACTATTTATGACATGTTTTTAACGGCAGGTAGGTACCTAGTTTGGTATTCTTCTTTAACAACCCAGTCAGGTTTATGAGTTTATACGGCTATGGCCACAAATTACTGAGTGTCATAAATAACTCAACTCCTTATGGTAAGGTTACCAATTAGATTTATTTCATTTTGTCACCATTAAAACCTCTTTATCATACCTAATTAGGTATTTGCGACGCGAAGGTTGCGGGTTCGATTCCCGCCCTGGGATAAATGTTTGTACGATCTGCTAATATTTCTTCCGGGTGTTCTGGGTATATTATATGTATAGTAAAAAATATCTATCTATGTTAATGTCAGTCTTTTAGTACCCATAACACAAGCTCTGCTTAGTTTGGGGCTAGATGATGTTGTATGGATTGTCCAGCATTATTTATTTAAGCATTATGGGCAAACGTAATTCAATCACATCTGATGTAAAACGATGATGCGGCCTACGGTGTAACGCGATTGCCTAGATAGAACTTATTCACTTTCCTCTTGAAAATGTCCAAATACTTAGCATATTTGTCAAAAAACACTCTATAGAGTTCCATAACGAGGTCGGGAAAATGGATAAATAGAACACTTATTTTTGTTTATCGTAAAATCTATAGTCTCTTATTTGAAGTATCATAAATATTAACTTACCTATAGCTGGTACCTATGACTTGACTTATGACAACGATAAATTTTCAATTGATGGCATCAATATTACTTTATGATTATTTTTACTGTGCGACATTTTTGTATAAAATACATTCCTACAGGTGAAACAGGATTACAAAATCATGTAAAAAATATGATGTTCTTTAGACGCGGGTGAGCGAGTAATGTGAGTATTTTTTTTTTATTTACTTATCGATTTACTATGTGAAAGAAATCTGTCTGTTTTTAACATCTCTAAAAAAACGTGGATGATCAAGGAAATTCTTACTCATGAACTTTCTCACCTTTGAGTAGTAATAAGAAACTAACGGCCGGTTTCTGGAAACCCAAATCACGATTGATCCGAGTCTGACACATAGTAATCATTCGATTTTTTCGTTGATCATCGTTCGAGAAACCGGCCGTAAGTTTTTTTTTTAGAATTTTAAGTAGACGTATGGCTCGATATTTATAGATCTAAGTCAGAGATATCAATTGACCTAGTCATGTTGTCAACGACATGTTGGGAACTTTACATCACGAAGCATAAAAAAAAATACAATAGATACCAACTTATTTTTTCAGTGTTGTACCAAGAGATCGTTGGTCGTCTCGTAACTCGTAACTGTCGTAAGTCATTTTGCATAACATAAACAACAATGACCTTAAGGTTAATATGATTCAACACCATATTACATGAAAAATGGGAATAGCGCCTACCTATTTCATATAGAATGTACATCGTTATTTTTGATTAATTATGTGATTATAGATATAATGAAATAGTTTTAAAAACACAGTTTTATCGATACGTCACTATCGTATTAAAAGTAGGTAGGTACAGTAAAAATAATAACTCAATACATCTAATACGCAGAATTTGAATTGATCTTCGGTAAATAAATAATTAGTTAAAAACATGTTTAATTAGTGTACTATAGTAATTTAGCTCAATTATGACACTGAGTTTATTAAAATACTTTTGGCGTTATGTTTTTCGAACTTAAAAGGTTTTATTACCAGAGTTTTATTTACCGTTTACCTAATCTGTGTGTCATTGTATATCATTGTACGGGACGCAGCAGACTACGAAAGCAGGTGAAACCATCAAAGTGCTGATTAAAGTTTAAATCGACACTTGAATGGTTTACAAATACGTTAAATTAATTCTCAACTACTTTTTACCGGTCTCCAGCAACCTTATAAAGCTTACAAACCAGTCGAAGTTGCCTAAGGAGTATAAGGCAAGTTTTTTCATAGCAACTTAATTTATCACATTCTCATTTTGAAGAGATTGTAGAGCTTATTGGCAGTTATTTATAGATGAAATAACATTTATAATAAATAACGCAATAACACGAAGCCTGGCAAATAGACAACCGTGGATTAACAACCATAATTGGCGCTTTCATCGGTCATTCGATAGGAAATGTTATCCGAGTGAAAAGCTGCATTTATGTCTTGTGTTTGTGTAGGAGTATTTACTACACAAGTAAGTGTTTATTTTGCGTGCAAATGCGCAATATAGGTACGTTAAATTGTATTTCTTTGCATTCTTTCGAAAAGCAAAACTTAGCTATTTTTCTGTACTGTTCTGTACTAACATTTGAAATAGGTAATATCAAGGTGGATGGATAACATCTTTGTCGTAAAGGGGCAAACCTGGATACAACAGGCCCAAAAATTAAATGAATGGCGTATGAGGAAGGAGGCTTATTTCCAGCAGTAGACTATTACGGGCTAATGAAGAAGATGATGAATATCAAGTCAGTAGAAATAAATATTGGACCAAAAACAAATTAATATTTAAAGCTGTCTTTCATTTAATTCCCCCAAAAAATAGTGTCCCGGTGTGATGCGGTGGCAGTATTAGGTACGTTCAGTTCAAAGATGCGAGGCAATACAATCGCGCACTGAAGACGTCTTATCTTCGACTTTATCTTCGGAACGTGACCCCACTATCTTGGCCCCGCCCGCCCATCTCCCGAACAATAATTCTCGAATGTCGACGCAAATTCCACTGCGTTTATTTACCTACAATATTCAGAAATTCTCTGCATAGGTAAGTTTACAAGTACTTATCAGCATTTATTGTACCATAAGAACTTTGCATAGCTTTTATCAACTTTGGAGGTTAGTCAGGGCTTCTCACACTTAAAGACACGCTTCAGTATTTATGGTACGATTTAGATGGAGTACCTAAGTAGGTATTGCCAATTCATCTGTAACCTTCCTCTCACTGAACCATGAACACTTTTAAAATAAAACTGATACACTGTAAGAAATCAAATTACCATCCATAGGTAATTAATAAGTAATGTTTTAATCTTTAGCAAAACAGCTCTTTATTAATCCACTTTTTTTTATATTGTAGTCCATAAGTCCACACCATTGAATTGAATCAGACAGAACTGAGGGCGTATAGTTCTCACTGGTCTCTGCACAACCACTGTATTTATCCGAGCAAACCCATTAATTTAGAAAGGCGATCTGTCGTACGATTGTGTATGATTTGGACCACCTTGCCGCTTATTAATTGATCATGCGATAAGACGAGCCAGATCTTCGAAAACCATTCTCATGAATTTATTGATTTGGATATAGCATGAGTAGGTATGTATCTTATAGATATTGAGAAAGAACTTAAGATGAACTATCGATTGATCTCTTTGAAGTTTGTGCAAGATTTTGAAGTTCAAAAGGTCTCAGCCAAATAGCAGTGTCTCACATAATTCCTTCTAAGAGCAGAGCAAAAATCAAATGTTTTTTTTTTTAGATAGATACATTTTATTATAATACTATGGGACAGTTTATGTGGCAGTCGATCTCAAAATAAAGTGACGCATTTTATACCGGACATATAACTGAGAGGGTCTTTGACGTACATTAGAGGGAACCCCACATGCATAGCAAATTCAACCTCAAATGACCCAGACCGATCACATTGAGAGTCACTTATCAAAGGCTTAAATTCAATTTATTTTTATCACTGGGACCAAATAAAAAAGGCTATATTACTTATGATTACGAGTGATTAGTCCAAAAAGTAAGCAGGCGGTTGTAGAGTTAGAGCCTTTAAAAATGCAACCTAACCTAACCTGATTCATTATTATAATACGTTCCTCATTGGTTTAGTTATTGACCAAATATACTTTGATTAACAGTCATTGTGTTCGAAATCAAAGCGCGTATCATAATTTTCATTATAATTTGCGTATGAGCAATCGGAGGAAGCAACAAGTGGTTGAAATAAATACCGAGATGGGCGAGATGCGAGAGCTTCTTAAGAGGAAATTGACGTCAGTGCTTCAGTTGGGTACTATCGTTGTTCATAAGAACGCGTAGGAGTTATACTTTTGTATTATGAAACCATAACCAATGATACTTCAGAAACAACAAAATTTTGTTTATTTTCCGGGCTAATGGAACTGGTACCGAATGTTTATGAGAGCTATTGTTATATTTTCTTTTATATCGTTAGCCTATTTATTCTTTAGTGCACATTTTTTTATTATCTTTTTTTTATTAGTTCGCCCATAGTTTTTGCACCAAATAAGTATCTATTATAAAAATCCAAAAAGAGGACTATGTAAAGATTGGCTTGTAGAGAAACAAGCCAATCAAATGAGTTGGTAGATGTAAAATAATAATAATCGTAAATCGCTAAGAAAACTATCCCGTTATTTACCAAAGGCTTTTGCGCGAGTTTGTAATCTTAGCACGTGTCCTACTCGTAGGTAATGCTTCCACGATTCAGTCCTAATCTAAAAAACTCAGTCCTAATCTAAAAAACAAAGCACATACAATTATCTTTATAGTATCTCCCTGAATTAACTAATAACTTTATCTAATCAACTTATTATTTCATGCAAAATTTCAGCCCGTTTTGTAGTACCCAACATATCCTAAAACATTCTAGATGTAGATACTAACAATTCTATGTAGAGTTAATAGACTTTATAGAGCCGGCTTCCTTTGAAGATATTGTCCGTGATACCTACTGCGATTGCTCATATTCCTAATGTTATTGTAGAATTCGTTAAGTTTCCATATCTGAGGGCAGAGGTCGACAATATCGTTAGTAAAACATGAATGGCAATTGTTATAAATAGGTATATATTAAAACACATAAGACCTTATCAATGGCATTATTAGAGCAAGTTTTTTTAGACAGGTCATTTAAAGTTCTATAATTACTATTTTAAATTTTGTAGATTATAAAATGAAAAAAGCGAATACTTATATCAAAAAATGCTTCATTTGAAACCCTTATTTAGGTTTTGTTTTGATAAATTCGATTCTTCATCTATATTTACTTTTCGAAAATCAAATCGAATACAACTCTGACTAAGTACAGGCTCTGGCGAATATATAAAAAAAAAACTTTTTTTAGGTTTTGTTTTGATCAATTCGTTTCTACATCGATATTTATTTTTCGAAAATCAAATAAAACTCAGACTACAGGCTCTGGGTTACGATGTTCGTGACAAGTTCGTAAAATTACCACCCACTCACAAAATATAACATTGCCGATAAGTTAACCCTGAAAGGGTTATAAGTTTGAATCTCCATGTATTCACCATAAAAATAAAATTCGCCAGATTTTCAAGTGTTATTTTGGTACGCCCACGCATACGTCACATTTTAATAAAGAATTCTTGTTATGAATGGACATGTAATTGTATATTGAACGATTTATTTTTGGTTTCGAAAATAGCGGTAGTCGTTCTATAACGACCAACCTAAAGCGCACTGGAATCAACATTAACAACTTAGATTCTATACTTTTAAGTTATCAGGTATCATGTGAATAGTAGGTATTTCTCTAAAGGTTATACCTAATGATAATGAATTAAAGTAAAGTGATAGGTAATTTTGAATGTTTTACCTACAATGATATATATTTTTCAGTGTTGAACATTTACAAGTACATATCTATATATTTCTTTCAGTTTTGAGAATTCTATGAACTTGCGGAGAAGATAGAATAAAAAAGCACATAGGTATTTTCTAGCATTACCTTTTTATATTTACGAATGCGATGTAAAAAGTTTAGCTATGTCGATAACGAATGCATAACAAAAAGTTCAGTTTAGACGATTACCTACAAAAGCGGAGTAAAAAGTTTGGTCTCCGCTTTCAAGAAACTTCTTCTTCGTACTTTTAGTTGCAAGCAGTTTGCGTAAGGTGCAATAATATATTTGAATTTAAGCATCTTTTATTAACTCGATTTATATTTTACAAAGGCGTTGTGATAATTTACAAGTTGCCCACGTTCAGTTACAATTGTATGCCAAGTAGGTACATATAAAGTAAGTAGATGTTTCTAACATAAGTTTCTGGGAAGGATATTCTTATGTCGAACTTTTTACAAAATCTTTAAAACAATCGGTTCTTCGCGGTAGTTTATGAGAACCTTTACAGTTGTTGAGATTCATCAGTAAACAAATATGGCAATACACGTAAAAAATAGATTTTCCTATTTATTGCTAATTTAAGTAGAAAGAGGAGCATGTTCCTATAGATAATTTGATTTGATTGAATTAGTTTTTTCTGTGATAATGACCTAGGTCTTCATCCATAAATCATTTTTAATCTTATAAGAACCTAAATTGTTATAAATTGTATAAATAATACACCGTTTTAGGTTTGCTTAGGGCTCGTAGGCCGTCTACGCTATAAGCTAAATTGCGAAAAATATTTGATGTGACGTGCGTCTTAGTAGGTAGGTACATAACTACGACATAAGTATGAACAACAATTTAACGACAAACAAACACATTACATTAAAAAAAAACAAGTGATTTAAACCATCATTAGACTACGTTAAGTAGCTCACTGATAAATTGTTAGCTGTACCTACCTAAGTAGTATCTACATAATATATCAGCAGTTTATATAGGTACATTAAGTAAGTATCTACTTACGTAAGGATTTTTCGACAATTGATTTATTTATCTTTAAAATAAAAACTAACCTAAATACTCACCCTCTTTTTACCCTTCGGCTTTTCCGAGGACTGACTGTGATTTTTAATCCTCATCGCGACTTCAATTCCTTTGAATAAACATTTTTAATCACACACTGTTCACACAACATTAAAAACTCCTTGCACTACAATAACATAACACGGCTTTATAAAAAAAAAGTTTAGCAAATTGGCGCGTATTTTCCCGCGTACTTTGTACGAAAGAGGCGCGATATGCGTCGCGTTTCGGTCGGAGCGCGCGTGAAGTGGGCTTTACGGTTTGATTGTGATCCTCGAACTCCCGCCTCCCGACGTCCCACGCACCCCGCGCTCTCCCAATGTAAACAAAACATTAATTATCAGGCTCCTAATACTTTTATTTACTTCGATTATTGGTAGAGTTACTAGACCAAATAAATAACAATTATAAATATTGATGGACATTTCATACATCACACTCTAGTCCCAAACTAAGAAAAGCTTATACTATGGAATCTAGACTGCTGGTAGAATACTTACCTATATACATTTTATTTTGTAAATAGGTACATAAATAGATTACATCGTAACTCCCAAAATACAAAAGTTTAGTATTTGAACATGATAGCTAACATCCAATGAACTGGGAAATCATAGTAACTAAGTAGTCAGTTTTAACAAACAATTCGGAACTTATTTTTTAGTAAGAAGTTTCTTGTTGGTAAAAATAACATAACGATTAGCAACTTTTCAGCGCGCTTGAAATTTTTAGGATTTATATTTATAGGAACGAACAATTTATCATTATTATTATATTAATTTTTAAATATTTGAACGAAATATTACAGAAAACTACTTTACATGTGTAATAAAAGTAATAAAACCTAGTTATAATTATTGCAAATTTTATTGACTTTATCAGCAACCTCGTTGAAAGGATATGTTAGTAATATGAATAAGCCATATTATAAGTCCATTAAAAGTCTATGGGTTGGTTGCGAATAGGCAAGTTAATGTTATGCAAACTCATAATTTTATATCCAAAGAAATATTGGATAAAGATCTAGAAACGCTAATTGAGCCGTATTTATGTAAAACGTTCATGTTCACATGTTCCTAAGTGACTCTGGTTTTCAATAAACTGAGCCTACAATATTATATTAACGTATACCTACATACGTAATACCTACGGTGAACGCTGCCTTATTTTACTAAAAAAATAAACGATTTTTGGAACCAAACATTATGTTCTAATTAAGTTTATTATACTATAGTAGCGTAAAAATATCTCTTAATTAGATTACTCTACATAAATGAAACATTCGCAGTTCCTTTATTATTTTACGAGATTATGTTACAAGAAGGTTTACATGCTAATTGTCTTGGAAAGCTTACCCACTCACGGATCGTACTAAATCCCCAGGCCTACTCTGAAAGTCTACATTTAAGTTTTATTTAAAATTGAAAATACGAATTAAATGAAATGAACGAACGAATGAGAAATTAAATAATTAGTAATTGATGTGATGACTCAATTAAATAATTGTTGTATCATAGAAAAAGGGAGAAAACATACGATTCTTATGGTAACCATTTTCGAAACTTGTTTTTTCTTGTGTTTTCGTTAAGATCTTTAAATCAGGCGCAGATCAATATCAAAAAGTTTGGAGAAAAGTTACCATAAATCTGAACTTTTTAATAAAATCATATTCGTTCCAGATTTTATTATATTTTAATTCTGACCGTAGGTTTAAGGAATTAAAAAAAAGTATACTTAATTAAATAAAAAAAACGAAGTGGCAACATAGTGGTCGTTAAAACCTTAATTTATAAATGAAAACACTACTCAAATTTTATTAGTCTCATAAATTAAAACGTTAATTTTGTACCTAGTAAGAATAAGTTGTAAGGAAACAAAATCGAAATTTCGGGTCAAAATATCGTATCGTTTTGCGCTTCGAAATATCGTTTTTCGTTTTACTCCATACATTTGCGTTTTAGTTTTCGAGACTCGTTTGGAGGTTCGTGTTTACGGGCCCTGTGAATGAAAACACTACACTTTGAGAGTAAACTCAGTAAAGAGCTAATTGATTCTACTGCCCACAGAATCGCAATAAACGTCTGTTCGCATCAACGCTGCATACAAATTGAGCGTGCTTTTAGCACACAAAGTTAAGAATCACTTTACTTCATACTATTTATTTACCAGAAACGCAGGTAATTGTATGCAAACTTTGACATAACACGGAAAATTATACCCGTTAATATCTAATGTTGGATTTCCATTAGTAAAACGAGTATTGTGAAACTTGTTCATGGTTTACGTGGATAAAGACTACATAAGCCACCTTCTTATTACAAAGTATAAACTCTATGGACTGTTTGACTAACGTTTGTCAAAGAAAAGAGGTCCTCTATATTTTAGGGTACCTACATAAATTTTAGTAATGCCGGTGCCGATAGCGTTGTTTTCAAATAGAGTCTGTCAAGCGAAAGATGGCCCTGATAAATCGCGGCAAATTCAAAAACTATTAGTATGGCAATACATTAAATAATAGGATAACTTGGAATTACATAATTTGATACTTTGATATTATTCTAAATAAATATACTTACATAATTTTTGATGATGATTATGAATAAGTAGATGATATACTATTGCCATACTAATAGTTTTTGAATTTGCCGCGATTTATCAGGGCCATCTTTCGCTTGACAGACTCTAGCAGCTCTACAAATCGAAATTCTTTTAATATAATACTTATTCAATGTAAAGATTAAATAAAGTCAGTCGCGCAACGAAATATTTTTTTACATAAGTTGCAATAAAAAAAATCTAAATTTTAATTAAGTAGGTATAATTTTATATTACTCTTCGGGTTATTCACATATTTACAAATAATCTCAAAATGCATAATCATAGCTTATAATTTGAATTAATTATAATTTATAGATATTAGCACAAAAGGATCCTTCAATTCACATAAATCCTGTTTTATTTTGCCAATTGAAATCAGTTGAGAGAATGGTAGAGATCCATCGCAATCAATCCATTAGGAAGTACCTACCTATATTATCTCCTTGTTTGATTTCAATAATCGACAACCGTTTGATAGCGGTGTTTTGGGTTAACACTTAGTTAGCATTGCTATTTTAATGCATGCATCTAATTCAGAAGATACATGCACAATTGATAATTGATAACCATCAGAGGAAAATGGCGGATTAGCATAAAAAAGTTTTCTGAAAATTAATTGGTTTTTGAAGATAACGTAAGACTAGGCGGTTTGGTTCTAAACTATAGCCTGCTCCGAGGAGCGAAAAAAAAATAATTGATAACTGTCAACGTTTAGCTCCAAATCTGTCAAAGTCATGAGTACGTTTGGGAGAACGCGTCTGGAGGATAATAACGAAACAGTGTTAAAAAATGTAGAATTTTAAAGCTAAATTCTCAAATAAAGATGTTTTATGTAGGTACTTCACTAATCCCTGAAACAACCTTAATAATACGTTTTTACGCACATATTTACTTACACATTTTATTTCCTTTGATTATTACTTAGTATATTATTTAGTTTTTGCAGGTACATATTTGTCTCATGACTCTTACAACAACGCAACTATAGCGAGCACCGACGGCGATCAAGCACAAACATTTATGTGCCGGCACAGTTTTTTCACAGTAGGCTCTAGCAAGCAACATATCAGACGCTCGAGTTTGATTTTTTTATACATAAATACAGCGACCAAAGCTTCTTGAACACAGAGCTTTTAAAGCAAATTAATACGTACCTACCACTTATGATAAAGCTTTCGGATAACTGATTCTATATTCGTATCCCAGATGCGTTTGCGACCTCAAACTCCTTTACTGAGCTGCTTTAGCAAGGTTATTTTGTATAGCTTTCAATCAATCTGTGCTACTGTTTTTGTATTCCAAAAGTGTGTGTTGTGATGCAATTAGTGAGAATACTGACAGTAAAGATTGATTGTATACACCAACTTCTTTATAAGGACACTGGTCTTCAAAGCACTGCGTTGATGGCAATATCAAATGCCAAAACAATCCCATTCAATAGCAAATCACTGCTTTCAATATAAGGTGATAATCAAACGGTTTTGCAAGCAGTTATCGTTTATTAGAATTAATACATGGTCAATGGAATTGAATTTGATTGTAAATTTGTTTGAATGGTGGCCACCGCGCCTCGTGTACCGCAAACACCCCATTACGCTGGAGTTTCTATTGGCAATGACTGCAAATGCTTAGAACCGTAGGCGTGTCTAGTAAGGCCCAGGGGCAAAATGATCAAAAATCACGAAAAAAGACCTAGCTTGTTTTTGTGGACGGTGAACATTAGATACCTACTAGGCAATTCATAACTACTTTAGTCATAATTTTGACCAAGACTCTGTCACTTTGCGCGTCGTCGTAATATACGTTAGTAAATGAATCCATATCCGTTGGTAAATGAATCAATACCCGTTGGTAAATGAATACTACTCATTGGTAAATTAATCAATGCAAATCGGTAAATGTACGAATCAATACCCGTTGGTAAATGATTCACTTCCCATTGGTAAATTAATCAATGCAATTCGTTAAATGTAGGTACCTAGTCCAAGCGCTATCGCTCCAGTTTTTGAGTTTAGTTCGACTTCGGAACCCCTCGTGCCCCTTCGAGCCCCTGACTACACCCATGGTTGGTATTTATTATTTATCGTTATAATGATGAGTTATGTGGAATATCTGTGTCAGAGACTGCAAGTCGTGTTGCTATTAGTCGCGGTATGACATAGAGTGGATTATCGATGGGGTAATAAAGGTAAATAGATAGGAGCCTGCTTAGTAGTTAGTACCATACGATTATGTTAGGCTGAAGTTTTATTGACCCACTTTGTGTCCATTGTTTCCTGTTATTTGAAATCTAATGGACATCAAAATGGTACATAATTTACAATATCAGCAACATGTTTAATGATTTTAGTTTCGTCTTTGTTTGTAATATTCCGTATTGTGGTGTACAATAAAGTTATATTCTATTCTATTCTATTCCAAAGGAAAAGTAATGTGTTAAATGTAACGTTATTAAAAGTTTTTAGGAATTTTATATCAAAATCACTTCGGGACACAGGTGCTTTTTATGTGAGTGAAATGTTAATTATCTTACATAAAAAGTTCAATATACCTAGATATAAATATATACCAATATGACGTTTGAAACTATTACGGTTAAAACATACCTACTTTTCTTTAAAGATTAGAATGCTTTTTCAGTTCTTTCCCGATATTGCAGCACATCATGCGCTATGGTTGTAAATAAGATATCTATCCCTATTTTACTTACATAGAAAAATAAACTCTTACTACAATTTTGTGATAGATAAAGGCTGCAAATGTTCCTATTGTAATGTACTTTCCTGTTACGTATTGGCCACAAGGCATCCTATAAATCAGTTTGAGTAATTGCCGAAAGCTATGCTGTGCATTTAGAGCATTAGTTTTTAGCGCTATCACTTACAATCGTAGTAAATGTGTTTCGAGAACAAAACTATATCTTCTCGTTTTGCTTGATAGTTCACGCATCAATCTTAGAAAAAAAACAAAAATCATGTTCAAGGATATATCTGGGATCGTATGAATATTCTGCTTTAAAATCTAAGGCTGATTTACACAGACGAAAAAATTAAGTTATGTCAAACGCAAATGTGAGTTCACACAATGCAAGATAGACGTCAAAACCGCGAACTGAGATCCGAGTGTGTTTGCGGTATTTACTGTCAAAATAACTAGTACCAAGCGTCATACTTCAAGAAACGTTGTGGAATATCTCAATACGATATTTAACACAAAAAAAAATTATACACAGGAAATTTAAAAGTAGGTCATGTATAAAGGTGAGCCCTATTCCCGAATATCTTCATGATAGAAAGAAAGAAAGAAAGAAATTCATCGTCACCGCTCTAAGCAGCGGATATCGCGTAGTTATGAACAAGCTTATACTCTTGCTGAGGGTACCAACGCAGTTTCACTATGCACTGCACCGCATACGTAACAAAATGCACCGTAATATTTTAATTTGTGACACGAGTCGGGCGGTGGGAAACTAGCTAAACGACCCGTCACGATGCGAACCCGACTTGTAAATAAACTTGGAACGAATCATTACATTTAAAGAAGCTATCACTAAAGTTCTGCGTTTCTACGTAACTGTTACCGTTATAAAACAGATAAATTTAGCGGAGGATCCGTACATTTACTTCTTTTATCTAGTTTAAATGGGTGCCGCAGGTCGGAAGGCGACGGCGAGGTCGCCGAAAAGGCGCTGGAAGGATGACCTGGACACCCTCAGGAAATGTTTGGTCAGATGTCGCCAAAGACCGGGCTTAGAGAACAACAGGTAGGTATAGGTTAAAAAAAAGAAGTTTCTTACCCGTTCTTTTAGGCTGCGCCTGCGGCTTTTTGGCTGCGAGGAATTAACAACTAGAATCAACTGGTAAACTGGTCGATAAATATAGGACAATTCTAAATGATCCTTGTTATTTTACTAAATGAAGTAAAAAGACTCTCACTCTGAACTTCTCTGAGTTATTTATGTCCAAGATAAAACTCACCGATTTAGTGACGCAGTATAAAAAAGGTTGTTTTTTTAGGAAACCGTAGCTTGAACCTTACTATTAGTTGACACGAACACGACAACTCGTAAAAGTTACGCGTTAAAATTCTCGAGGAGAGGTAAGTTACTTATAGCGCCAACAAACTAGGTTAAGTAGGTGCATTGAAAGTGTCGCAATCGCATTACGCTTAGGGAAGTTTAGGATAAAATGTGATATGAAACAATTCATTTTATACAAAACAATACAAACTAGCTGAACGAAATTGCCTTGAGCTTTTAAGCTCTTAAGCAAGAAGACAAAAGACTAAAGTAATATTTGAGATAATCGTTTTTTTTAAATAAGATTTAGTGCTTGGCGGAGACCTTTGCCCAGCAGTGGACCAGATAGACAAATATAAAATAGAGATATATATATAGTGATACAGTCTATACTAGTCTTATCTAAGTATAGTTTCAAAATCTTTAAAAACTTACCAACGAACACTCGAAGAGGTTCTGACACCTATCCGATATAAACAATACAAGCGGACTCAGGAGACACGGTCTTCAAAATAAGTAAATAATGCTAAATAGATTTCTTGTCTATGAAATGAATAGGCATGAGGCTTTTTCACTGGTTTGGAGTTCCATGAAGGAATTTAGGTCACTATTGTCGCACCGTCACGCTTCGCACGTGTTCAAATCACTTAGGAAAAACAATACCAGTGCTAGAAGCCTATTTTAAGTGGAGTGTAACTAATTTAACTATGTTTATCTACAGATGGTTACTTATTTAAAATTAACTAAGCTTCACAAACAAGTAGGTACTAGCGCTCTACTAGGTACATGATACTAGACTTAGAAGAAGGAATTATCAATGGCAAATACGACTTACAGATAGATATTCATTTGTATTATAATTTCACTACTTTTATGATTTTACTTTTGAATAGAAGATAAAGAAACCTAGTGATTCATATTTCGTTAAACATTCGATAAATGGTGATAAGATAAACTTTAACGTTAAATTATTTATTTAAATACACAAATAATTTCGTAGACGAAAGTCTAAGAAATTATTTAAATAGGGCGACAGCCTTATTTTAATTAGTTGGTATTTCACTAACTTACAGATCATGGAGGAATTGATCGACAAGTACTATTTGGGTTAAATTAGGTAAACGGATCATACTAATTCGATTATCAACGGAAGAGGAAATACCTCTACGAAATAGTGTAAACTGGTTAGCATTAGGTAATGATAATAATTTGAACACAATGTTAAGGTCATTAACATACTTAGTTTTAAGCTTGACTTAGAACGTCAATACTGAAAATATATTAAATGTCATAAAAAAAAATTCAGCCCATGTTTTTTGCTGCATTTTCTGCTTTTTTGGGTTACTTTCTAAATGTTTCAGAAAATAGTGTTGATATTTTTGAAAGTTCTCATAATACCTATACCATATTATACCGCTTAGTTTAGCTTTTGAATTTACCTTAGAAAAAGGAAACATCGCCTATTAACTGAAGACCTAGTACGAATTTCGATGTATACGATCAGTGTAAAGTGCCTGTCGCTCATTCTGTATGAATACACCTGTAGAGCCCATAACACAAGTCCTATACTAAATCGTATTCCCAAAATATATTCTTGGCCATCTGATAAGAAAGGACCAAAAAAACTCACTGTGTCAAAATTGTAGAGCAACATTGTATTCTAATCTAAGTAATATGTAGTCGGTCGCGGTCTCGATACTGCACCTAATTAACAATTAGCTTATTTAAATAACATAATGAGGGCATCCTTCATCTGAATACACTTATGATGCGGCACACGTTGGTTACGTCGGATCAGTTAAGCCGAGGTTTAATTAACAAACTTTAACATTCACATAGCAGCGGATTGAATAAAAAACATAAAAGTTCGTTGCGCATTTTGAAAAATTTGAATATTTTCGAAGTTGTCACTACTTAGCTTGGTTAGCTTAGTTCTAAAGTAAGTTCAAAATTGTCGCAAAAAAAATACTTTATACTTACGGGGAACAAACATCTTTTGGTAAACTTTTATGTTTGTTAAAAGAAACTTTTTGTATATTTATTTTTAAATCGTGTCATTTAAAGCAAAACTGAAGTCTCACATCACAGCCTCAATCAGTTTTTTATACTTAATTTGTTTTTTCGTTTTCATATCATACGTCTGTAATATAGCAGTCATTGTTTCAAAGAAATAACTTTAGCTATTTATGTATATTTAGATTTATTGGTAATCCTCTTTTCTATTCCATACAAGTAGGTTTTTCTAAGAATTGCCTTCATCTCTATTCTGAATTAATTTTTTATCTACGTCATCTCATAAATTACTTATAATTTATAATATTACCTGTAGTATCTACTTTTGGTACCTTTACTCTGTGGAAAGACAAAATGCCCCTAATAAATACGAGTACCTACATAGTATTTATTTGTTTACCCTATCAATAGCCTAATAGTGTCTAAAGTTTAAAAGTCTAATTTAACAGAATTGGCTTGCTATTTATGTAGCTAATATTATGACAAATGCAAAAGATATGCTAGCCAGGAAAAAAACAAAATGCTAATATTAGGTAACTGGTAAGTACCTATATACTTATAAGAGGAAGACTTCGGCAATCAAATCCTACCAAGAAGCAGTAACAGCCGGTCGTTGTTCATAAATAGGTCGCACTAATAAAATAAAACTTGGAATAGATTTAATTTTGACGTAACATGTCTTCAATCCAAAACAAGCCTAAGTTTTATTTAAGGTGTAACTTTTTAAGGGATGATCTCAACACGGCATAGTATTTTTTCTTATGTTGATTTTACTCTACCAGGCTTAGAGCATCATCCAATCAGGAATCTTTATAGAAAATTATGGTGTTTTCTACAGTCTCTGATTGGTTGAACCTCGGGATATAACTTGTAATAGCCTAACAAAGTATAACGGTCGATATTAAAAGTAATTATATTAGTACCTATCTATGTTTACTCGAACTTTTTAAAAGAGGTAAGACAAAAAAGTTTGGTAACCATAATATGACGTACTGAACCGTTACGTTGGTTAATTTATAATGACCGATTTGTATGGGACTTCAAAATTATAAATTCTCGGAGTGTCTCGATGAAAGGTCGATTAATCAAAACGAGGCGATTAATCTAGAGATTTTGGCACTATGACGCAAATTCATTCGGCCATCCATTTTTGGGAATCGTAGATGTTGCCGGAAAACGTTTTACTGTAGACCACACACGACTATGAGTATTGACGTAGGTTTACGTTACGTTGGTAGGTCACTGAGATTGACGATTGTAATAAAGTAATAACATTGTCAGTAATGTCATTACAACTAGTGTTGTAATGTGAACATGACTGTCCTTCTTCTGTCCTACACGAATCTGTCATAACATAAGAAGAATCTGTCCATAACCGATAGAAAGAACTATTCGAACCAGAACACATATGAGCATCACATAAATAGCGATAGAAAAAGGTCGTACCTTAGTATTATTTTTCGGACGAACTTTTTCATTAAAAAAGCCCAACCAATTAGGTGCTACTTTAGCATATTGCATATCTACTGATAACAAAATTAATACAAAAACAAACTATTTTATGGTAGGACGATTGCAATTAAATTTATCAGTTTTTTTTATAAAATTCAACCACTTAGGAAGACTCTAAAATAGTTTAAGCGGAAGAAACTACCCCGGAAAAAGCGTGCCATTACAAAATTCACTTCTCAGATAACACGTGACACAATTCAGTTCAGTATCGGCCACAGTTCATAGAACTTTAATTATTACTCTAAGTAGGTATGTGCTTGTTTACTCACTTTAACAGTAGAGAGGTGCGAGTCGATCAGTCGATGTACAGCAAAATATACGGAAATATAAGTCTTCTAAATAATGGTAGAGTCTCTACTATGGTGATTTGTATGCAAACAATGTATTTTGACGTTATGACAATTTTTAAACCCTTTTTTATAATTTGTCAAATAAACATTGAAAGAATGAGGGTTTTCTATACTTTTTCTGCCACTAGGCGGCGCTACAATTTTTGTAAGTATGTGTTTTGACAGCCCAGACAGATTGGACCTGACGCTACAGTCCTGCCATCTCACGGAGATCATTTCAGAAAACCCTCATTGTAATTCTCTAAGTATATATTTTTTGGTTTATTTATTCTTAAAATCATTCCTTTAATTTTTTTCAATAATTTAAGTTCAGTATCTACGACTCTGTGCTATTTGACAGATGTTTGGACCTGACGCCTACGTAGCGCCGCCTAGTGGCAGAAAAAATATAGAAAACCCTCATTGCCTGACGGGCCATAAAAAAAATATTTTTTCTTTTAAGCCCTTCAATACGACACAGCTAGAGATACCTACTTGCGTAAGACTTTTATTTTTCAAATACAAGTTTTTTATTTAAAATAAATAACCAGGAACTCTACAATGTTCTGCATCTGTAGGTATAAATAACCATAGTTTTGCTACGTGTAGGTGCTTAAATTTTCATTAATAGGTTACCCATATTATTTTAATAACAACAGGCTAGTACCTACTACCTAATACGTACTTATAGGTTTTAGCTCTAAAATTAACTATAACTTTCCGCAAGTTATATTTTTGTAACTAGTTCGATATAACGTGCCGTCTCTAGTCGTTACGATATCACCTCGAAGATGCGTGTCTTGGACCCTTGGAGAAATGCACCCAGACCACAGAATACAACAACAGTTAGTATTGCCTTATCAGTAGCCATTGTCCGTATGTGACTGTAATCAATAGCATTCTTGAACTTAGAAGCAAAATAACGGACGCCATCTTGAAATTAATAGCCTTCGTGAGCGAAGCGAACTTAGCTTTGAAAACGGTTTTGGCCCACGACAAAACTTAGACTAGTGAAAGTATTTTGCCCATATATGTTACTAATAAAATAAGCAAAACTAGCCTACTTCACTTTATTTTAAAGTTTTTTTTGTAATTTATAAATAAATAAGTAGTCACAAACAACTGATAGGTAACCTACAGTAATCTACAATGTTGTTATGTATAAGTAATGAGTCATAGGAAAGCCCAAACTGGAATTTCACATCGGAAAGTAAATAATACTTATCTTATTAACTACAAACCATACATAGCAAAATAAGGAATAAATGGAGATAAGTGCTGGAATTTATTGGCTGTATGGCCTGTATGTACTAAGAAATTAATTGGCAATATGTCCTATTGGTATGTACCTATATGGTAAAAACCCTCAACTATTCACAATAGGTAAATGAAATACACAGATAGTGTCCTATAAGGATAGGATCTCTTAGAACTCTAAGAGGCAATTAGAGGCACGTTGGACTTTTTTTAACAGTAGGTACCTATGCAATCGCCCACCGGATGCACTGTCCTCAATCACTTAGACTCGATAAAACTCAAGAATAAATCACAGACGTATGAAGCTTTTTCAACTTGCGTGTAATCAATTTACCTTCTGTACCAACATAGCCACATATATTTTGTATCAATGGTGTTACACTGCAAGGAAAAGATCTCCTCCAGACTCTTCCTCAAAAAGTTTGCTTACCTATAGGTACCTACCTAATGCATGTTTATCGATCATCTTTATGAACAAGTTTCTATAATAAAAGTCTATGTATCATTATAATGATAAATCAAAATCCAGAGCAAAAACAAAAACACTCCAATTGAAAATCAAGCTAAATAAACTAGAAAATAACTTCCGTTATCAATTTGGTCCAAAACCTTTTATGTAGATCTGTACCTACCTATAGGTACCTAGAGTTTATGAAGTTAGTATTAGCTCCAGAAATACGAGAGCTATTTCCTGATGGCAATAGAAATAACAGTATCTAATTGATAAACCGCAACGTATGGCTTTCTATTTATAAGTAAGAAGTTACTGCCTCGCCTAGAGCTAGCCCGAAGGTACCCGAAGTATTGTATTGTAATTGTAGGTATTGTTTCCTCAACAAATTACGACGGCTCGGGCAAGACTCGAGACGCCACGCACTAAGATTCATTTTCAAATACAAGGCGTATCAAAACAGTGTAAAAATATAAAATATCTAGTTTTGGGTAAGTATAGAAATACTTCATATATGTGAAAATTCCAACTCTATGACTAAGTACTAGTATCGGTATAAATAGCTAGTATCGGTATCGGAATAGATTGGAAAAAAAAATCACAAATGGATGCAGACTTACACAATTTCTATGGAAATTGTTATGAGTAGTCAAATTTTTTTCCAGCTTTAATTGCGCCAAATTTTTCCAGTAAGTAAGTTTCTGATATCGAAACATACGAATACGAAAAGGCTTTTCAAATCAATCAGAATAACTGACTGCAAACTGCTTAAAGTCTTACCGAATCAATCAGGTAATTTTATTGATTCAGTAAACATTTTCAGATTCTGTAAATTAAGGATTAGTGTCAAATAGGTTTTTTTTGACCAATTTGCCGTCAATATAAGTGGAATAGACTTGCTCGACAAGGATAAAAAATTAGATGGATAAACTAATCAGACGGTTACATTTTTGGCAAATTCTCTTACAGTTTTTAAGCCCCCTTTACAAACGTGTATACTTAATCTCGGACGTCGATCTCTAGAGGTTGCGGTGTCTCCGCAGATTTCAATTTACCGCTCGCACAAGGCAGTTCGTTGTAGGGTTCCGCCTCTTTACCGAAGACACAGATGTTATTACACTCAGTACTGTCGACGCTAGGGCTATCGACACGCGATATCGCTGCCCCCGGTGACTCCTAACGAACTCGTTTGCAGCTATAAAACTTGACATTTCTATCACTACAATACTACTTTCTTTGATTGTTTGTGGCTTTTCGGTAATAAAACTTTGCCTCAACATTGCTTTGCTGGCTGGAAAGTTAATAATTCCGTTAATAAGTTCGATTAATTATTCAAAACTCGATATCATTTATTATTTTAGAACTGTGCTCTGTTATGAGTGCTTAAATGTGCCATTTCTCTCTAAGTAAGTACGTCATATTACCTTTTGCCTTATACTTGAAATTTTCAAATTGAGCTCCCCCGCTCGATAGAGGAACTTCTTGCTAACTAAGTATGAGTAGGAACTTGTAAATTTATAGCGACTGCATCGATAGGTACGTTATTCAGTCGTTGTCTTGAACCAAGAGCATTTTATCACTACTCTGTAAACACGCAACTTTATCAGAGTTTGATTGGATAATTAGTGATAAGAAAGAAATCTCCGTGAGTAAGATATTGCCGTGATTAAGACATGTCTGCAGATTGCTTCATTATTTTCTCCTATTTCATTGAGCAAATGCTAGCGGATAATTGCGTAGAAACTCCCTCAAGAATTTTATTTAATTCTTTGGTGCACAAAGATATACAACAGGAGGACTTAATGCTAAAGCATTTTCTATCAGCCAACCCAACGTCGAATCAGAAAAGAGGTTGGCGTTCGACAAAAAATAAATATAGTTATATAATACCTAAACTATTATTTATAAACTAACTAAAATTAATAAACTTCATACATATACAAAAAAAAATAACTATATAATTATATTATATTATATCCAAATTAAGTTGTTGTGAGTTACCTAATGAGGTGCGGATTGGTGACTTGCTAAGAATATAATTGTTTAAGAATTTTACTTACTGGTAGATAGCATTAAACTTAATGCGACAGCCCTATAGACGGGTTCGCAAATTAGTAGAAGATTGAACACAAGAGGTGTCGAGTTACGAACTTACGAACGCCTGACCCGTCTCGAGAGGAACATGATGAGGTATCTCGGTTCTCGATATCCAGGCTTTATGAGTAGGTACTTATTTGAAGTTTTAATTCGGGTCGATATAGAGTCACTATTAAAAAAAACAGTTGGCAACAACAAAATCCTGGTCAAAGAAATGTAAAATATGATCATAACTGGTTATTGGAGGAATCTCCATAAATTACGTATAGGTAATGATATCTAATATAAACATAATCTGCCTTAAATTTCAATACATTTATGCTTTTAACAATAACAAAAAAACTATTATTTTTAAAAGCTAAATTATAAATATTACCTATTATTAATAGATAGGTAACAAAAGAAAACACAATAGAGCAAGAATTATATGTCTTCAAATGTACCTAGGCATATTCCACCGTAATACATAAGTAGCATGCACTAAAATATGAGCTCACTGATTCTACTCAATCATGATACAAAATGAACACTACACTGTTCAAATTCTACAGATCCCAGCAAGAGACTAAGAAATACCTGCAATCTGTATCAAGAGGTCGAAATCAAACAAATGACCGCTGCATGCATTAATCAACGCAATACCGGGTAATAACATGTCGGACTATAATAAGTCCCTTTTCTTTAGCCTGATAGCAATTACGTACACTCATCTCCTGTCCATCGACATGTAAGAGTATGGTAAATTAGCAAAAAATAATCGACAAGCAAACGGTACTGCAATATAGTGAAAAAAGTGTTCTGTGTGTTTGTATGGGCATTTTTCAGTAGGTAATTGTTATTATTTCGGTATCAACTTCAGGCGATATTATACTTACTCGTTTCGGTAGCTGTGAAAATAGTCATTTAATCTTACCAATATGTTTTTCGTGATTCATTTTATTCATCATATCCATGTAAATTGAAGTAAATAAATAAATAAATAAATCATTATTGAAAATAAATATTCCTGTAACATCGTTTGAACCGACGACTGGTGATAACTTGGACTCTATATTCTTGTTGCAGAATCTACACTGACATTAAAAGATTGTTATCTAAGTAAGAGTAAGGCTGCAAACCAAGTCGCGTGTATAGCTAGTCAATATAGCTGCTCGCGATACAAGCTTCCAAGCCCTTTGGTGGTGCCGCTGACCACAATGCTCCACAGTTCACATCATAGTAACTTTAGCATTCTTTGCAGGACTGGCGAGATAATCTTCGTCAAGATATCATCGAGTTGCTGGTTTGGTTTGCTCATTATTTTACTGAAGCTTTGCTACATCAAGATTAAGTTAACTATGTGAGTTCGTAAATAAATAAGAGATTATTGTTGATTATTAATTATTATAACATGCGCACAACTTTGTCCTTGTCCGAATGTTGGTTTTCCTGACTGCTTTCTCAACCTTCTCTCGACTTGACTGTTGTTTACTAAATGCTATCTAACAAAGAGTCGATTTCAGCATTTATCTCCTTATACCTACTATGATGTAGGTACTATCACCATCACCTTTACAAAAATACTGATATAGGTACCATACCGCTCTATACCAAAAAATATGTGTCCTATGTGTATTAACCTATGTGTCCACCCATGATAAACGATAATATGTATTTTTTACTTAGCTAAAATTCTGGTATAGATCGATGTCATCAAGCACCGATCTATCAACAAAATCACTGTGGCTTTGGCCAGGATTGTTGCTCACAAGTCAAAAAGTATCAAGGTCCTGTGTAAATAAGTACCTACTATCTATTACTACGGACATACAGAATACCTAGCATGCTATCGTTAGAATGTTGTTTTTGTGGGTTTTTTTTCAAGCCCTGTATCAGTTCATAAAAGGTCAGCAGCCTTGCTATATGAACTGCGAAGTATCTCTACAACAGGCCACCATTGTACGATAAAGCAACATGCTGTTCAAAATAAAATAAATTGTACGAAAATTGACCAACTAGATACCTACCTATACAAACAGCTACTTTATACGTTTGCTTTTGTCTGATTGTGTTGTGATTTGTTGGCTCTACATTGTTTGGTAACGAAATGGCAGGTGAAATATTAAAAACACCCACACTTTTCCTGCCTCTTTTAAAATTATAGCTAACTATAAATTCAGCAAGAGATATTTCAAAATAGTGATATTTAGGTATGTGAAAGTTAAGATTTGACTGAGGTAGGTACCTACTATAAGAATTTGTAGCACTAGTGCCGGAGAGTAGAGTATCGAAATTACGTGTTTGCCTATTTTGGGCGATAGAAGAAATACCTATACTTATTTAGTTAAAAAAACTATGCTTGAGTCTCTTTAGAATAGTGTATTGAGAAGATCAGCTGAATTCTAAGGCTCAGTATGAACCACCAAAAGGTAAAGCTCACTTGTTGAAATAAAGGTTTACTTTGAAGTGTATGGTATTATATGTTTATTGAAACGTAAGTAGCTGAATTACACCATGTTCCTCGTACGGAAAATCAGTTCAGGAAGAATAGGTTAACATCTCCCGTATGGTACAACTGGTTCTTTGAAAGCAAGGGGAGTAAAAATAGATGATACGTCAGTTCAGCTGCTTCAACATTTAGTGCGCGCGCGCCACGGTTTTGGTTGAGATGGATGAGTTCCTTACCTTTACTTTAGCTAGAATAACTATAGTCAAATCTAGTCGTAACACATAAATAAAATACTGAGCACATAAATATTAATTTATAATATGAATTATTAAGTACATTAATTAAAGGTAAAATATAAAATATAAACTCTTTGGTTGAGGTAAGAACGAATCATTCCTTAAATTAGCTGAGTAGGTAGGTTGGTGCTTACATTATTTTGTTTTTAATATTCGATAGAACGGATGTGACCAGCTGGTGCCCGTCGAAAGGGTTATTCATATCTTCATTCAATAGAAAAAATATGGGGATCGATACGGTTTTACGAAAACATCAGCAACGTTTTTATTTTTTTATATAAACAATGGTTTCTCTCGGCTTTAACAGAATAAAATATACTATGAAGCACATGTAACTGAGCACCATACTGACTAGAATTACTTTTACAATGTATGATTTCCACCATTCATCGACGCTAGTCGATGAAGTGGCCCAGAGCCCGGTGAAGATGATCGTCTCGATCGTACACACTATGATCCAAAACACGTGCCACACGCGCACGTGTCGGAAACGGATCTTGAACTCCATGAGGCAGAATAAGTAAATGAACGCAAGGAATATGTAAAAACTTCGGCGGAGCGTGCTAGCTTGTGGCACTATCAAAAACAGCAGCATCACCTGATACTGCGAGAATAGTAAAACAATTGCGAGAAAAGGGGAAAAAGTTATGAAACATGCAATGGAGGTAAGTCGCGCAATGAAAAACATGTACCAAGCTAGATAATGAACCAAAGCTGCAGTAGCATCTTGCGGTTCAAGTCCTCGCTTGTATGACCGAGGAACCCGCCTTGGAATATCAGGTTCATCTGCCACGGTTTCGTCACAATACTTCCGCCTTGTCGGGGCCGAGATCCACGAAGGAAATGACTCGGCATTTTCCATCATTTTTTCTGCCCACACAGCTAGAGATCCAGGCCTGGGAGCGTACATCGCTGGAGGCGGAGTGATATTAACTTTTTCGATCGTGAACTCAGTATCTCGCCTGCGTGGAGCCACCTTATCTATGATCGATACCGGTCGGACATATTCGCTATCGCTATCAAACCCTGAAGACAACAGGGAATCCTTCTTTTGTAATGGATATTGATAATCTGAGCTCGTGTTAGAGTAATTATCATAGAAAGTTGATGAATCAACTACGGTGTTTCTTAGTGAAAACTGAATTAAATCACTGTTTAATCTGGTCTGTTCATCAGACGTTAGCAAAGTACTTGACAGTCGTTTATCTTTAACATCGTAGGTAGAGTTTTCAAGTTTTATTCTGCTCTCTGTCACGTTAAGGACTTTGTCTGTTATAAGAATTTCGCTTTCTTGACTATTTTCGCTCCATGGGTAGCTTTTTCCGCATATCTTCTCCCTTTCGAATCTTCGGTATAGAGTTGCCACGCTTGCCATTCGGAGCAAAGATGCTATTATGCTTACCGACTGAACTGAAACTGAAAAAAAATCTGTTAATAACCAGCTCCATACGCTATTTATGGTATTGTGTCCTTCGTTTAAATGATAAAGAATGTGTCGTTATGTTATCTTAGACCCAGTTTTTTTTCTATTAGAGCTCATTTCACATTTGAGTGCGCGCGTTTTTACTTTTTGTCATTGAGGTCAGAGTACCAAAAATTATCAGTGTCTTCTAGTTTTTATACCTTTGTCGAACGTGGCGTGAGTGAGCCTTGACATCAAATCCAGGATATTTATAATAGCATGCGGCGCGCAATGTATGAACGCTTGAAGGAAGAGGTAGAGCTCCGTTGGAGAAGGGCTTCTAGCTTCTGTAAGTGCCTCTTGAATCCTCTCGTCATCTTCGGCTCGAGAAGCATAAACTGCCTCCACCCACCAGAAGATTTGGGAGCAATATCTGTACAAAAACAAAATAACCTAAACAAGCGGTGTTAATGTACTTAGTTAGGTTTTTTTGATGTTTTGTAGGTATCGATAGGATAAGATAAGATAATTGATCTGACCTGCCAATAGAAGCAATAGGAAAGAAGACTGCATTCACAAATTGCATTGAAACCCATCGCACGTCCTTTGGTTCCACGTTGACTGAGTAGGCAGTGAGCTCTGTCTGCAGGCCTGGAGGTGGTGCTGCGAGTGTGAAGACTAGTGAGAGGATGGAGGGCAGAGTCATCAGGATTAAGCAGAACGCTGCTAATCTGTCAACATAAAAATTTCAGTTTATAATGGTTTACAGGGCACAATTAACAAAGCTATTTAAATGATTAGGAAAGCCTTTTTGAATCAATATCCGAAACTTCAGAGATTCCGATATCACAGAGGCTTTTTAACGAATAATCGATTCGAAAAGGCGTTCCAAATCAATAAGTCTGTTATTGATTTGGAACGCCTTTTCGAATTGATAACCATTTAATTATTTGGAAAGCCGTTTCCAAAAGGCTTATTTTACCGAAATGTTAGAATCAGAAAGACTTATTTAATTGACCTTCATAATACTGTAACAATTAATCATAGCCAGGCCAGATTTTATTAGCCAACTTACTTGCGTTTTATTTTCTAACATACCTAATAGGTAGGTACTTACTAGGTTTTGATAACAAAGAATTTTCATAAAATAAAGAGAACGATGGGATGGAACTAGGTCGTTCTTCGCATTTGCGATTTTTGTCTTCCTAAGTACTTATTTACTAATACTAAGTAGGTATGTACTTTCTTAATTTTTATTCACGACTATCCTAGTACTAGTTAAAAGTTGTACCTACCTAGGTAGATACATAAACACTTTACTTACCCATCATCACCATTTCGCATGTGTTCGAAAACCAAAGCAAAATCAAAACAAATTAGAGTCAAATAAACAAGTAAACCGCCACAAGACGGCAGCACTCGGTGCAGCAGCAATGCCTGCCATGTAGGGAGCTTCCAGCCCAAAACTTCACCAGAAACATCTTTATCCAGATCACAAGTCACCATTGTTTTTATTGAAACATGAGCCTACACCTTGAAGTTACATTATTTACCTACAGCAAAACATGAACTCCAGCCCAGCGGGCATTTTTATTTTGGTAAGTACTTTTTAACAACACTGCAGTAGGTACTAGGTAAGTTTAAAACTAGGTCTAAGAGTAACACAAGCTCAGAATTTTCCTCAACACAATGCTTTGTTTTTGACTTCTCTAGCAGATAATGCAACGTATGGCCGTAAGTATTTAGTTAGTGACGACGACCATTGATAATGATAAGATAACAATATTTAGTCATCTAGGTGTAGTGGCATGCCATGTGTACGTAGGTACAATGCGCATTAAGTACCCGCATGCTTGTCATACGATTTTGAAAATGATAAATTATAACTCTCACCTACCCGCCGATAGATCCCTAACCAAAACCACTATCGTTTTGCATCACATACTAAGTAGGATCAGTAGGATTTTTTATGATTTTAGGTATGTTTTCTGAGTACCTGGTTAGCTTGTCGTGTGGTGTGCATACATTAGACAAAATTAATTTGATCAGCCCTAACTATAGATTCAATCAAACTATAGCAACACAGCAACAACAACACAACAAGCAATCGAACAGATTCCATCACAGGAACAAACATCAGTTAATTAAACGTCAATGCTGCCAATGTCAATTTGACAATTTCAGTTTTAGTTTTGTTTATTGTTTCGTTTACTCCTCGGTTTAGGATATTATGTTCCTTGTCCTCGGTCCTCGCCCTCGCTGAGATTCTGTTTTTATGAAAAATCCTAATAAGATTTAGCCGACTGAGATATGTTCAGGAATTGTACTTTTCGCGTCCTGTACGCGTTGCAAAAAGGAACAACTCTACGTCACGCTGAGAGTATGATAACCACCAGACCAATACATTGCGGAATCTGTTTGAGGAACCCAAGGCATAAATCAAAAGCAAACAGCGATACTTCCCCCGCTTTAGCCAGCAAATACCAAGTGATAACAGACACGAATTCGACAATCATTCAGAACACAGCTGAGGAGATACATTCTGAAGAAAAGTACCCAGTATTGAGTGATGAATTTGATGGCATTAATTTAGAGCGTAAGACGTAATTTTTATTCCTCACCTACTTACTGATGTGTGTTGTTTCGCTGCAGCTTTTTTAATTTAACATCAGTCTCAAATCATTGGCACCTGTAATATAAAACTGATTTTTTATTTATTTACAGGTGGAAAAACTGGTGTGTTTGAAGTGGAGGATTTAGTAGAGCTCCTACAAAGAGAAAATTCTAAAGATATATTTGTTGCATCTGTTCCTGAAAACATAAGATATGTTGAATATATTTGCATAGTAACAGCTAGAAGCAAAAGGCATATTCTTGCTCTGTCAGAGTTTGTAAGAAAAGTTTACAAGATGAAGTGTCACAAAAGTGATCTTATACCGAAGATAGAGGGAAAGGATTCAGAGGAGTGGATGGCTTTGGATTTGGGTAAATAAACACCATTATCATACCTTGTATTACCCCAGAACACAATACATAATTCCCAGCGCAATCTGTTATAGTAAAAACCTATGCTAGGTCTCAATAATAGTATGTAAGCCTTAATATAGATCATAAAGAAGACTGTTTTGCGTGTTAAAGATGATCAAAGACTTCCAATCAATAGATGAAGCATTTTAAATAATGGCCTTTAATGGTGTTGGATATTCTGTGTGCCACTTTAAAAGTTGTAGATAAACTTATTCTTCCATCTTATTTTTAGTTAAATGTAAAATTTTGTTCCAGGTAACATAGCACTGCATGTTTTCTCAGAGAAAGCCAGAGTAGTATATGATTTAGAAACTTTATGGTCAGTTGGACCAGAATTTGATGACAAAATCAACAAGAAAAGTGATATTGTGGATGTTTTTGAAAATTATAGTGCTTACTTAAAAGACCTCAAACCTTTAGAGTGATATATTTAAATGAAATATGTTATTTTAAGTGAAAATAAATGTAACAAAAATGTGCTTTTTAAATGCTCATTAATATGTCCTTGTTAGTATGTGAAAAAGTTAAAGAATGCATAATAAAGTCTCATATAAAATGTTTATTTTGCTTAATTATAGTAAAGATACATAATAATAATAAGAATTGTATAATTTCCATCACATTTCACAATATAATATTGTGAAAATGATTTAAACTTTCACACCATTGTTTAAATAACACAATTAATTTCTCAATAATTGCTTGAATGTCTGAATATAAAATAAATTGAATAAACAAAATAACAATTTGGCATAATTTATAAAAACTAGCGCAGAATTTAAATGCAGTTATGACAATGTAAAATAAGTAAACTGACTAACAACATACATACCACAAATCACAAGATTCATATTCAGTCATAATGCAATTAATTGTACATCCTAATTTCTAATTAGCATAATTTTGGAAGCAACCTAATATTAGTGCTGTTAATTATTGGATTAAAACTAAGGTTAAATAAAATATAATGATGGAAGCCAATTACTATACAATATAATAATTACAATTAGCACTGGATACATTCAAAACAAAATTGGACCACATAGGTACAAGTCTTTCATTTTAGTAACTAAAAATATAGCGAAGTAAAATGGATCCCCAATTGTAAATATTTGTGCACATACAAATTATCTCTAGGATTCACCTCATTGTTTGACTTACTTTACAATCTAGGCATGATCTTAGATACCATAGTACCGTTATACCATCCAAGGTGAAGGCAGTATCTTTTTCTCAATAAAATAATTGCAAATTATCACACAATAAAGTTAATTTCTCTCGACCAGGTGCAGACTTTCTAAATACAATACATTCTTATAATACACAAATACTTTTATTTGTGAGTTTTGGATCAAAAATTTTGGCTCATGACTAAATTTAGGACAGTATGGCTACACTTCTCCTTATGCCAGCACCAGAATTGACATTGTCTAAGCTTGACCACTTTTTTATTCCATTTTTAACGACCTCTGCAGTTATTTTATCTTCCATGACTCTCGACATTGCTTCAAGCTTTTGAGCTCTCTCTTTGCTGAGAGGTTCACTAGGGAATGCTAGGTCATTGGCTTCAGCTAGTGTCCTGAGGTCAAAGTAATATTTTGCATACACACTTGATGGTACATTTATATTGAACTGAAGCATTTCTAAGAACTGCCGTTCTAGCTCATTCATATCCTCAACGGTTATATCTTTTAAGATTTGACAGTAATCTACATTCCACACCGCTTGGTCATCCCAAACTTTGCTGGCCAATAGGATAGCCCCCAAAACAATTCTTTTCCAGTTTGATGGTGCTATGTCAAGTTCAGCGCAAATGAGAAGACGCTCCAAATAAACCAGTGTGATGATAGCACATTCAGCTGTCAGTTGTGCAGCATTGAACAATGTTCTGACGAACTTGTAGATCTGCTTGTGTTCAGGATTATATTTATCATAATCTTCATTCACTCTGTCTTTACTCAGAGGATGGAGTTTCTCATCAAATATGTCTAATTTCCGCTCTGAAGTTCTATTCTCAATGTGGTAATAGATAGCTAGAGCTACACACTTGACTGTATTTTTCAGATTAGGCTGAGATACAGTACTATCATCTAAATAAATAGTAGAGCAGGAACTACTTTTCTTGAGCTTATTTTCAGCAATTTGATGCTGACTACGTTTTCTAGTCATGCCATTTTCAATTGAGGCTTTAGATCTTTCCATGAATATGGTCCCTGCAATAGGGTCCTGGGAGGGATCATCAATGTCTCCATCATCGGGTTCTCTCTCACTGATGTGCTGGATATTATTGGAGCTTACTTCTCCCTCATTCCCGAGGTAATCTTCAAGCTTCACTATGTCCTTCCTGATCGGCGATGGGCTGCGATGACAACAGCAACTATTTTGGTTACCCATTCTATCAGTACATGTAAGCACACTATAGGTTGTCTTTTATCATTCTTCAAACACCGCTACTCGTTTAGGTGTACGTAAATAGGCCGCCGATAGACAAGAATGACTTACATGGCTCTTAGCATCTGAAACAAAAGGCACGCTATGAATATTCTATTGTTATACGGTTCAATTAATTTTCAACGGGTGGTATGAACCAATTGTAAAGTATGTAAATGAGGAGTACTTACACCGTAACATAGTCGGCTTTCTGTAATATTCCACATTTTGTCGACGAAATCTATTGTAGAAGCTTGTACAAAAAAATCATTTTCCTTGACATTTTATTTAGTGACGTGAACGAATGAAGTGACTAAGCACAGATGAAAAATAGGTACCCGAAATGTTGGAATGAGCGAATGAGTTAACTGAAACAGAAGAGGTGTGAAGCAGGGCATGCATGTGGTAGTTCATGGTAGCTTTCTAAATATTTGATTCTAACAATGGCAATAATCAGTATAAAAAAAGGTAAATCAAAAATGGTGGTCGTTTGGCTTCTGTGAATTGAAAACTGCACGCGCGGTTTATTTGTGCTATATTTTTCAAAGAGATTGATTAGAATTATACGAGGTTTGTGTGGGTTTTAACAAGTAATCCGTAGGTACTTTACGTAGGATGTATGACATAAAGTAATAAATATAACATACCTTCTGTTTTAGGTAACAATGCGACGTAAAAGTGTACGCGCTCCGAGTAAGAAAACTAAGGCTTCGCCGGAAAAGGCAGAGAAGAAAGTTGAAAAGCCTAAGCGGACTAGGTCCAGGCGTAAAAAACAATCAACTTCATCTGAAAATGAATCTGCTGACGAAGCGGTTCCGGTGCCGGAAGTTCCTGTGGTCACAGAACCTGAACCCAAGCCTCCGACCACTCCCGTGAAGGGGGAGAGCCCAGAGGAATCACAAGATCAGGTCTGGCAAGTCAAAACTGCAGGTGCAGGAGATGTTGGAGAAATACAGAAACTGAAGATTTGCTTGACTCGTCCGCCTTCCACACCAGAACGAGCGGAACGCTCTCCGCGCAGTAAAAGGAAGCATTCACGAGCCACTAGCTCTAGTGATACTCCCAGTGTTGAAGCTCCTGAAGATAGGAGGAAGACAAGGCATCGATCTAAAAGATCGCACCGAGAATCCAAAGATGATTCTGAGAAAAATCTTGATAGTCAAGGTGAAGAACCTGACAATCAGGATATCAATGATGATGAGGTCACACAGAGTGTAAAGGAAGATAAAGCAGATTCATCGACTACTTCGGAAAATACAATATCTACAAGTGATGAAAAAAAAGATGAGCCAAGTAAGTCAAAACCTGATGATGAAAAAGATGACGGTAAGGACAAAGTGGAATCGAGCGATGATACTTCTGGCAATGTTGAAAAAATTACAGAAAATGTAGACAAACCTTCAGATGCTGATACAACTGTTGTTTCACCTGCTGAGACAACAGCTGTGTCCGCACCTGTAGAGGCTGAAAATTCAGTTAATATTGAAAACCAAGAGAACCAACCAAAAGAATCCACTGAGCCAGTCGGTCATAGCCAGAGTCCAGCGCGCAGGAGGAGCGCGTCTGTGGATAAATCTGAGATACTTGAGCTGCACCCTGAAGAAAGTAAATGTGAATCTGACTTAGAAACAGATAAAACCAAGGCCGAGGAAAGCATGGAGGATGCAAACACAACTAAAGAAGAAAAACAGGTAAGTAACACTGAAGAAAAAAGTTCCAATGAGAAGGCTAAGTTGGACCATGATAAATCTAATATAACTGGTGTTGTAGAAAAATCTAGAAGGACACGGATCATCTCAACAGATTCTCCAACAGAAGTGAGGAAATCCACTGAAAAATTAGATGAACCGAAGGATAAAAGAAGATTCAGCCAATCAGCAGATTCTTCTGGTTCAAACAATGTCCAAGATCCTAATCCTGAAGAAAATCACAAGACCCTAGAGCGTTCTGATTCTGTTCAGTCAAATCATGAAGAAACAGTACAAAATGGCCAAGCCTTTACTCCAATTGTTGTTACTAGAAAAAGAAGGTGGGGTTCTAGGCCGGCTAAAATAACTACTCAAAAATCTATTACTATATCTACAGACATTTTGAAAGATATAATACCTGATGTAAAACCAGTTGAGTTTGAAGAAGTTATTGAAGAAAAAAAACATAAGAGGGATCGCGAGGTGGTCGAAAAAGTTGAAAGGCCCATATTGCCAAAGATTGTTATAGACAATACTGAAAATGTTGAACGTAATATCAACCGTAGGCTTAGCGGCGAAAAAGAAAGAGACCGAGAAATAAAACCTAAGGAGCCAAACATGGCAGCTAACAGGAAAATATCTATTATCAAGGATAATGATAGTATAATCACAAGACCTCCTAGTCCACCCAGACATAAGCAATCGAGTGTACTTTTCATAACCAATTTGGTTAGGCCTTTCACTGTACCACAGTTGAAGAATTTACTTCAAAGAACCGGGAGATTGGTGGAAAATGGGTTTTGGATTGACAAGATCAAGTCTAAATGCTACGTCATTTATGAAAATGAAGAGTGAGTATTATATTAATTCTAAAATCCGTAGATTCACAAATCTTACAATTTGAGACAAACATAGGACTAATTTATCAAAACAGATTTTTATAGCGTACTATTGTTATTTTTTTGACGTTTCCGCTACATTGCGAAAGATGTCGTCACAGTAACATCCAAATTGAGCTTAACTATGAGTATAGATAACGAAAGTTTTCATAATTCTACTGCAAGGTACAGTTGGTATTACTGTACTACGATTTATTATCATATTTAGCGGCCTGTCTCAGCTTCGTGTTTGAAGACTTATTCTGTAGGTCCAGTTCGAATATATAGCGTATGACATTATATATGCGGCTAAGGATTTCTAGCCGTATTGCTAAAAGAATTTTCCCCCAAATTGACCCACCTCTATATTATTAGTATAGAAGTAATCCTACTATTAATCTTGTTACAGTCAAGCGGTTGAAACTAGGCATGCTCTACATGGTGTTACATGGCCAGTTTCAAACCCTAAAACATTGCAAGTGGACTTCTCAACACAAGAGGCGTTTGATAAAGCTAAGTTGAATGAGGAGGCTGATAACGCTCAAGTTTCGACCATACCAGGCACGGTGGAGGATTGGCTACGGGAGCAGGATATGAAACGTGAACGAGGGGAGCTGGTAAGTCTGTTTTACAATAAATAAATAAATAATGCTGAACAATCCACACAACATCATCTAGCCCCAAGCTAAGCAGAGCTTGTGGGTACTAGAAGACTGACATACTTAATACAATACATTACATACATATATGTATAGATATTATTATTATACATATATGTATAAAATACCCAGAACACCCGGAATAAATATTTGCAGATCGTACAAACATTTATCCCAAGGCGGGAATCGAACCCGCAACCTTCCGCGTCGCAGGCGGACTTTCGCCCGCCGCGCCACATCGGTCGTCATAAATAAATAAAAAAACCTATATTGTTTCTTAACAATACGCATATTTCTTAACAATACTAATATATTCCTTCTTTTCTTAAACCTACTTATTTTATTTGCATGACGCGTACTAAGTTACTTACTTTGTTAGCCCTAAAAATTGTTGTCAAACGCTTGAAAGATTCCTGAAATAAGACAAATTAGATTCAACGATCCTGTTATTTACAATAAAAAATACTTATGTATGTAATAACAATGTTAATATTTTTTACTAAACAAAGGACTAGGTATTAAGGATAGTTTCGGTCGCCTAAAACTTAGACGGTTTATCTTATAAAAACTTAGCACAGACTTGATGTCTTGATTACCGTACGTAATGGTGACATAATGTCAACGCTAACTTTTTATAAGATAGGGAGAGAGTATTTAATGGTATATCTTTGCTAGGAGAAACCTTGGGAGCGGAAGGTGGCGACGCGTGAATGGGACCTCGGCAAGAATGATAAGGACAAGGAGAAGGACAAGTTGGAGAAGAGACGGGATGAAGCGCGGCCGTTGGAGAAACGACGACATAACCGGACCCCGGAAAGGAGCCCAGAACCTGGTAAGATTTGTTAACCCAGTAACATGTATAGGTATAGAAGAAAAGTTTTGGTTACACCAGAATTCAGTATAATTTATCACTAGAATGAACCTAACGCCAAGACAAGAATTATTTCAGTTTGTGCTCGGAAAAAAATGGTCAGATTTGAGTCTGCTAAATTCACTGAACAAATCTGTAACTCGTAGTTGCACGTTGTTGAGGGACAAATACACAAATATCTATCATTCTATTACATAAATTATCAGTAGGATGATTTTTTCTGTAAATATTTACAATGTAAATCTCATTTTTCAGCGAGGAAATTCAAGAAGAAGGAAGAAGAGCCGCCCGCCAAACTCTTAGACGATCTATTCAAGAAGACGAAAGCCACGCCGTGCATATACTGGTTGCCGCTTTCCGCAGAAACGGTCCGTAACTAGCCATCATTTTACTAACGAGCTGCATTTCAAAACATCATCGAGGAGATCACGTAACTAACAACTAGTAATACAATCGCTTCTGCATGTTGGATATTGCATGTTAGTATACTCTCATTGCACTGGTTCTTATTCCTAAAGCCGCGTGTAGACACTTGCAACATAACACGCAATGTACGCGGCTCATGGTTTGTAGTTCAAGTCTCTCATTGTGTCATTAAAAAGAACTAGTGTCGTGAAAGTGCGATCGCAGCAACGCGCATATATTATTGTACTCATATTTACCGATTTTCTCATGATGTTTACCTTGCCGTTTCGAACAAATATTTATGCACGCACATATTCAACTACCATAATTATGCATTACGAGCGTTCACATACTGTGTCAGTAGCTGTGGCGGGAAGATTTTATAATTATTTTAGAAAGTGCTCAGAAAACTATATTTCTACACGTAATGTCAGTTCCGTACAAAATTTGTGTTTTTGTTTTCGAGACTTTTCCGAGTAAAACCCAGACTCAGACAAAACTTAAAGATTATGTTTAAAGATGATATGTGGTTTTTGGTAACAGCCATTATTTCTGTCGATACCTCAATGTACGCTGTTGCTTTCATGGTGCTATCGTCACAAACAAATGTATTTTAATCTCATTCTATTGTAATATCTGATGCCACAGCACACCACAAGCAATGTGAATGCGCGGTCTGCGCGGTGATAAAGTGTGGTTGGTCATATATGTGACATGTGGACTGTATACTTTCAGATTGCAATAAAAGAGGAGCAGCGACGCCAGCACATGGCAGATCACGAGCGTCGCATGCTGGAACAGCGCGCGAGGCCTCCTCGTCGCCATTAGCATGGTCCGTCCCATTCATTACACACCTCACGCACACTCAACATTACTCACACACTCACAACACGACACACTACACTCCACACTAACACTAACATAGTAATCCATACCGCCGCTCGACGGCTTTTTTTTCCAGGTAGCGATCGTTATTTTAGTTTTTACTCTTACGATGAGGTTTCAGTTTATTTTTAAGTATTAGGTTAAAGAAGACATTGTGAACGGATCTACGATGACGACCCGGCCATTTATATTATGAAAAATGTTATAGAAAGGCACACACGCTTGGAGGAAATCCTATGATATAATTCGTCGGAGTAAAGCGTCGATCGAGACGGGCGTTGACGGAGCTTCGCTGGCGACGAATCGCAGATCGACGTTTACATTATTCCCGTGATACATCGCGCATCGTGATAAAGCTGCTGATCAAACGTGCTCATTTCCATGCGCGCTTGGTCATATGGTATCGCGCAATGTGCGTGACGTGAAAAGAAACGATTAAAATTCTATAATCATCTTCTACAGCGAAGAAGTAGCGAAGAATACTGTTTGGCTGAGATTTAGCAGCGGATCATGGCCCTACGAAAGAAAATGACTATCATAAATTCTAAAACTATCTTCTACGGCTAAGACTTTGCGCTTCGGCGTTACAAGCAATAATATTTCATGGAGAAGCAGTCAAAAGGTGCACAGACATGATTTAATTATGTTGACAATTTAATTGACTAAGGGACAGGGAGAAGAGACGCTTTGAATATGGCAATAACCATGAGTCTGGCAATGATCCATGGTCAACTAGACATGTAGCGTGAAAGTATTATGAGAGTAGATTCAGGTCATCGCGTTGTATTGTTCTATTTCAGAATGTATTTGGTTTATTTAATGTTCAAGTAAAGTTCTATCCTACCACATATTGTTGTTTTATTAGAATTCCTAAAATCGTATTGATCCTACTAATTTTATAGAATAATTTAGGTAAAACTTGGAAATTATATAGTTTAGTAGAGAGATCACAGATTATACTGGTCAGTGCCTATATAAAAAAAATGCCTTACTTTTTGTTATCAAAAATCAACAAGTGTACAGGAAAGTCGTAGGGGAAAGCTAATATTATTTTAAAACAGATATTAGGTAATGTTGTAGGCACATAACTACTATAATTATTTTAGTACCTATCGCCCTAATATTCGAACAATTATTATCTTTTGATACTCCTTATCAAAAGGATAAGAGTTGTAGGTAATTTCATTAGATAAATCCAAGGCAGTCTTGTTGGCGGAAAGTGAACGCCAACTGGCTATGTGAATTGTGTGTTCAAAAAACATCAAAATGGTGAGTACTTTCATATATTATTTTCATACTCCTCTGGTACAGTCAGCATCAAAAGTAGCTGACTTGTTTAGAATTTTAAAATATTTTGTGCTCTACTCATAATTTTACTTCAAAACTAATTTATACTTGGAAAAATAAAATAAATGTTACTTATTTTCTGTCAAAACATTTTTGTCTTTGGATGCTATTACACAATACCATCTCAAAAGTCACAAAGCTTTTACTATGGGTACTAGATATAAAAATATCCTAAAAATGATAAGAAAATGAATTGCAAATTGCAATTAAGTTCTTTAAAACTTTTTCTTCGTGTCGATGATGCTCTCAAACATTATTTCCTAAAACTAGGCCACTTCCATCGTGTTTTTGTAGCAGCTTTAAGTGTGAGAAAGAGAGTATAAGCTTTGATCCATTAGGTTCGAGGGTCATGGTGTTATCTTCTGGCTGTGCTGATCGCAACAGCGTCAGGGCAAAATCCGTTTACACTAGAAGAATTCGTGAGCGGTCAGTTTTCCCAACGCGGGTTCACTGGAACATGGATTTCTGGTAAGTTTCAATAGCAGAAAAAATTACTCGATTCCTTGTAGGTAAAGCGCGCTCTACACTCGCTCGCGATTCTTGCTGTGAATTCACGCCGCAATTCGCGTCGTGCACTTCGTGTATAAATGTGTTTTTCCACACTCGCGAAGCCTCGCAGTCGTGAACCAAGTGAACCTTTGTCGAGTTTGTCGCGGGACAAAAAACCGACAACGAACGGGGAACGGCGCGAAGTGTGAACGTGAACGCGCGAAACCATCTACACACGCTCTTACTACTTTCGCAGCTTTCGCGGCCTTTCGCGCCGCGAGTGTAGATCGCGCTTCGGACATAAAGATTAATCTATAAAGCTTGATGCTTTAAGATTTCAATGCCAGGGGCTAAGCATAAGGAATCAGACCATGAGTTATTTTCTAAACTGGAAACTTTTTCAGATACGGAGTTCACGTTCACCATCCCTGGTGAACCTGGCATCAACATGTTCGACGCGACAACTCTTAACAGCACCGTTCTGGTCTCCGGAGAACTGATGGTTAGTTTACTCGAATTAATTGCAATCATTTATTTTACCGTGTACCTACTCATTTTAAAAGCACCAGGAAGGGTGTCCGTCTAACACTAAATGTTAGACGGACACTCTTCCTGGCTCTTTCCGTCCTGCAGCATTTTCTGTAGATTTTAGACCGGATTCACGTACAATACACATATTATACGATTACCTATATTGTATTATCTACCATTGATTGTTTTAATTACATAAGTAAGTACATAACAGATAACGAGAAACTAGTTGAAAAGGTATCAAATATTTAAAGATAAACATAAAAAAATATATATCGTTTATAATATGAGTAAAATAATTTTACGATTCCTTATGTTTCAATAAAATATAGGTACCTACTATTGATTTCAGGCATTTTTAAACACAACCAACCCGATACTTTCGGCAGACAGACAGTTCATTTTGGCCCCTAGTGAAGTGGAGTCTGTGAGTATCATTTTTACCTCTTTTGCAACTAATACTTACCGTAAATGGAAATTCTTTGCTCGGTCGAAATGCTAATTTATACTTGAATACTAGTTTTATAAAAAAAAATATTCTAGAATATTCATCATGCTCTAGTCACAAACTAAATAATAAATGTAAAGTTTGTGTTGTGATGTAGAGTCTGGATCTACTGAAACGATTTAGAAATGATTTTTACAAATAGAAAGACACGGTGTTTGTGAGATAGGTTATATTTTAATTGAACCCGAAATAATACTCACAAAAAGTATACCTGTCCTTGCGAAGCTGGAATAGGCCGACAATGCATAATAAGTGTTGACATTATTACCTACAAATCCAAGCCACAACAAGTATTACCCGTTCTAAGATTCATCCAAGTTAGTCCAACTAACAACATTATTCAGTTGCAAACATCGCATAAGGATTATTATGTTACTATGATACCGCAACTTATCACACGATAAAACATGATATAAAATATAGATATCCAGTATCCATTTGTATAAAAATTAAATAGTTATTAGCATAGGTAAATATTTCTGTGTTATCGCGACTATACTGCGATCATGGATATGTTGATAACATAATTTGATATAACTTCACAATATAACAAATAAATCTATGTAAATCTCAGTTGACATCTACGATTGCGCCCTTGACCGCTTATCATTTTCAGGTTTACCGGTACTCGACAACAGCAAAATTCGCTCTGTACGAAATTGCTACACAGTAAGTAAACTTACATCAAAATAGGTAACTATGTGCCCAGCCGACATTAAATAAATAAATATATACCTATTCATGGACAATTTACACATCACACTCTAGTTTCAAACTAAGCAAAGCTTGTACTATGGGAACTAGATTGCTGATAGAATACTTATATAAGTAGGTACTTTTTTTTGTAAATACATACATAGAATACCTAGTAACACGCAGACACAGAACAAATAATTATGACGAAATATGACGCGCAATGTATCTCAAATATGTCACAAGGTCGTGCTCTCCTGACGTACGGGATGTAATATACATTACATGTTATGTATGGACTTCCAAAGCTACAAGTTTTCTTTCAGAGCCGTGACGAACATAGCAAATCATCAACGACTACAGCTCTGTATATTCGGCGGTGGTCATTCCTTGGCTTACGTGCTAGACAACAATGTATATTACTTGCCCGATTTCAACGAACAAGCTATCCAACTAACCTCTGATGGAATACCCGGCGAGTTTTACAACGGACATAATGACTGGGTATACGAAGGTAAGCTGTTATACCCAGGAATAATATTATATCCTGGAGTATAAATACCGGTTCTTAAAGGTTCCATTAGCGGTTCTAGTTCCGATTGGGTTCTTAGAACCGGTAAATGATATTTGTGTTTAAGCGGACACTGTCCTGTCGTGTCCAAGACACGTTATTTGACACAACATTTAACGAAATCGGTCTCAGAGCTACGAAGGAACAGTGTAACATCTCACAAATACAGACAGTTAAACCTATGACTTTCCATATAAAAATATGTACCAACGTAAATACGGTTTGTGCATTTTGGGAGACTAGACTTAGTTATGCGAAAATATCCTACTCAATATCATCTTCCAATTACATATTGTATATAAAAAAAGTCGACTATAATCTACTAAATTCTATCAATCTCTTTGCAAATTCATATATCATTATTATTCGGTAAAAAACAAATGAAACCGAAAAATCGTATTGTTTCAGAGGATGTTATGTACTCGGGACAAGCAACCTGGTTCTCAAACGACGGTTCTTACTTGGCTTTTGCAACGTTCAACGACACAGCTGTTGAAAGTTATTCATACTATTATTACGAGGATATGTCTAACCCAGACGATTTGTACCCCGAGTTAGTTGACTTGAAATATCCTAAGGTAAGTGGATTTACATTGGTATTTTTATATTAGGTTCAATCTTAGGCTGATCACATTTTTCCAAAAACAGTAGGTAATTTATGATCCAATTAGACTATATCCCACCGGTAAAAGCGGTAAAAATTATATAATGCATTATTTTAATGAATATTCAATGGACCCTCGCAAATTAAAAAAAACGTGATAATTTTGTTTCGACATAAACCTGTTTAAAAAACACATTGGACGACAGCATTTTTTTTTTCCTAGATTTTAATCATATTAAGGTACATTTTATAGAATTATTTAAAGAAAATTAAAATCCAAATTTAATATTTACAAAAGTGGTATTATCATCTCTAGGTCGGTCGCGAGAACCCGACAGTACTTCTAAGAGTGGTGGATCTAGCAGCTTTAGTGAACAACAATAACACGAATTTCACAATCATAGACCCTCCAGTAGATGTCTCTGAAGACCATATCCTAGGAGGTGTCACGTGGACCTCTGACTTTGAGATGGCCGCTCATTGGCTGAACAGAAGACAGAACTTTACGGTGCTCAGAATTTGTAATGTGATCACTGGTGCTTGCGAGGTAAGGTTCTTTTTGCTCTATCTCTACTTATTCTCTTTAATGCCTTGGTCACACGTACCGAGTAAACCGGCGAGACCGTGACATATTTAACATACACTGCGCGCTAACGCTGCAACGTTCAACAGTAAAACTGATGTCGACGCGCAGTGTATCTCAAATACGTCACTGTCTCGCCGGTTTACTCGGTACGTGTGATCAAGGCATAAGTCTGTTTGATGTAAGGTTTTGATAATAGATGCTGTATGCGAGCAAGTGAAGATATTATTGACAAATTGGTCAAATCGGTTTTGTTTGTGTGTTTGTTAGAGCATAACTTTCAAAGCGCTTATCCGATAATCATAAAATTTGTAGTGTTTACCTATTATTAGTTTCTTATGTAGCAGTAGCAGTGTGTAAAACTAGCATGTAACCATGAAGAAGCTGTTAGTATTGACCTAATAAATAAATAAAGTAACTTGACCTTAAATATGTTTACGTTTTAAGGAGGAGTCTCGACAACAACCTAACGGGTGGGTGCCAATAGCCCTTCCCCGCTTCAGTTCAAACGGTTCGTACTATGTATCTCTGCGATGGTCTCCGGAACAGATCGATGGCACTATCTGGCAGCATCTTTTCGTCAGTGTTCGAGAAAATGGTGTGATAGCATCGAGTTCTATCACCCCTGGGGCTTTCACTGTCAACAACTTTGTTGGGATGGATGAAGCTAATGAATTATTGTGAGTTACATTTTTTTATCAACCTACGCTGTCCCACTGCTGGGCAAAGGTCTTCCCCCTCTCTTTCCATCTCTCTCTATCCTTAGCTAACTCTGCCCATTCCCGGTCGAAGGAGTTCAGCACCAACGCTTCCTCGGGCGTCCGCGACGTCTTCTACCCTCTGTTAAATTTATTGGCGGATTTTTATATGCCAAGATTTTGAGATCTTAACGACGATCGACTCCAAAGTTTGTTTGAAAATTCCAGTCTTACCTTAGTAAATTTGATGACATCCGATGGTCTAGTATAGCTGATCGAACCTAAAGTCGGAAGTTCGAATCCAGTCGTGCATCAATCGATTTTTCTATTGGAAAGTTTATCTGCGCAATTCATCACAGTCTTGAATTTTTTTTATACAATTAAGATTATATATTTTTTTCTGTCTAGTTACCTGTTTTAATAAGAGTGTTAGATTACTATAATGTTTATGTGCTAATGGCGTTGCCTATTAATAACTAAATAAATTAACTTCGCAGTTATTTTTGGTAATATAAGTTTATTATTCCAGCTACTACACAAGAACAGTTACGAATGAGCCATGGCGGACCCAGGTCCACGTAGCAGGTCGAACACAAGCGTGTCTCAGCTGTGACCTGGTGTTACCAGATGGAGGCGCTTGCACCTGGGTCACGGCTACTGCCAGTCGACAGGCCTCCTTCCTCACCATCACCTGTTCTTCATCCAACGAGCCTGCAGCTGTTTACATCATAAACCCCAGGGTATAACATAACATTAGTTACATAATTAATCTAAAAGAATCTTCTTGCAAACATATCAGTTATATTTACGGCCGGTTTCTCGAACGATGATCAACGAAAAAATAAAATAATTACTATGTGTCAAACTCGGATCACTCGTAATTTGGGTTTCCAGAAACCCTCCGTTAAACTGGTACTGTGCGACGTTTTTGTTTTGAAATGTTATGAAATAAAATGAATAGGTATACTTTATTGTACACTAAACCAAACAACATGAAAACAGCAAAAAATAAAACAAAATGTACTAATGATCTTATCGATAAAAGCGATCTCTTCCAAAATAATAACAAAAAATAATATTAATATTTACGTTATTTTTGTATTGTATGTTTTAGACACAGCAAACTCTTTACGTATGGGAAGACAATGAGATCGTCCGTGATCGTCTAATCGGCAAATCTCGACCTGGGAGTATTATAACGACAGTGCCGCTCCAAAACGGATTCCCCGCCCCGGTCAGACTACACTTACCCCCGGGTTTAGACGTCAATGATAACTCGACTAAATACGCCATGGTGTTTTATGTGTATTCTGGACCGAATACTAACACTGTGTTCGATACTTTTACTGTAGGTAAGTTGTATCAGTGGTCTAGATGGATCTGGGTCTTTTTAAGGATCTGAACTCAAAGCTCTCCGTCTGTCTGTTTGTTTGTATGTCTGTCTGTATGTCAGTTTGTCTGTCTGTGTGTCACCAGGCTGTATCTCATGAACTGTGTTACAGAGTTGAAATGTTTCACGGATGATGTATTTTTATGTATGTATATGGTTCTAAACTATGGAGAAATATTTTTTTACATTGGTTATATTTTAAAACGTAATGTTATTTTGATTTTAGCCCCCTTTATCTTACCGTAACACTATGCCGCATTTTGTTAGCTCGTCTAAATTAGTTCATTACAAAACACGTAAAAAGGGTTTTACTTTACGCTTAGATATAAGTTACTATAAATATCTATCATATTATTATTATTCCATATATTACACGTAATAATATTATAATGCTTATTATTTCTCCAATAGGTTACCACTCATATCTGGCCACAAGCCGCAATATAATCTACATGGTAGCTGACGGCCGAGGCTCTGGACTAAAGGGCCAAGATATTTTGTACTCTCTCAACAACGTGCTAGGCACTGTCGAGGTTGAAGACCATTTTGTTATTTTAAGGTAACTATGCTTCCTTAGCTCAAAGAATTAGCAAGTGGCAATGGGTCGGCCATCTTTGCCTATTTTAAGATAAGACTATGCTTCGTTAGCTCAAAAGCATTGTGAAAGAAAGTGGCAATAAGTCGGCCATGTTTGCCTATTTTAAGGTACTTAACTCTATGCTTCCTGAGCTCAAAGAATTAGCAAGTGGCAATGGGCCGGCCATGTTTGCCGAAGAAACTACAATCGTTAGAGCAAACGAATACTGAAGTAGACACCGCGTTTATTGTGTAGTGTAGGACGCCCTCTGGTGTGATGGAGCGACGTTCTGTAGAATGTAGCTGGCAAACACTGGATGAGAAGAGCCGAAGACCGGGCTCAGTGACGTATCTTGGGAGAGACCTACGTCCAGCAGTGGTAGTGGTCTGATATAGGTTAATGATAATGATGCTTACGGCATCGGCATAATAAAAATATTGTAGAAAGTATAAAATTTATGGCCGCGCTTTTACCAAGAGGTCAGCTTCAATAACTCCGGCAATCATCGCATTACGTAAACCTACCTGTATTTGAGTGCCATTGCGCGGTAACACTGTATACCGCAGTGGAGCTTTACACGCATAGTGTAACTCGGATTCTTATGTTACTAGTATACTGAGTAGCGGTAAGAAGATAAAAGTATATTTTTCAAAAAAACGTTTTTAAATTCTAAAGCTAGTGATTCGAGCAGGATTTGACAGAGTGTGATGTCCAAGAATATGTAATTTTTCCAGGGAGGTGTTGGATAGGTACGGGTTCATTGACCGAGAGAAGGTCGGTATATGGGGTCACAGCTACGGAGGGTATGCAACCCTTTTGACTCTCCTACATGATGACGACAATCTCTTCCAATGCGGGGTTTCCGGAGCCCCTGTCACTTCCTGGCTTTACTACAGTGAGTATGCTATCCTACAAAATGAATAAATATTCTTGAACATTTGACATATCACACTCTAGTCCCAAACTAAGCGAAGCTTGTACTATGGGAACTAGACTGCTGATTTTGTTTAAACATACATCCACAAAACAAATATTGATGTTCATCACACAAACATTTGCTCTGGGTGAGAATCAAACCCACGACCCACAGCGTGAAAGGCAGAGCTACTACCAGCTGTGTGTGACGTCTGTCAAAGTACTAATACTATAAATACGAAAATTTGAATGAATTAAATTCCTCGTATAGATAGATATCACTATACACTTTTTGTATTTTTATATTTTTGTATTAACTTGTTGTATGACTTTGGGGGAGACCTTTGCCCAGCAGTGGGACAATATACGTTAAGAAAAAAAAAAAAAATATCACTTTAACCTTAGACAACAAAAGCTGTTTATTCGATTTGATAATAAACTAAACATTGTTTTTGATAGTTTTTGATCGATCAAAGAGGTGGCCATTTCAATTTGATTGAGAACATAACAGTATTTTTTGATTTACCTTTTAATGTGTATTACCTAATCTGTTTTCGTCATTTACGAAAATATTATTAAAGTATGAATATCTACCTGAGCTTTGTGTTTTGTGTTTGCCAAATAAGTCACTATCTAACACACCTTCATAATCAAACTGAATTTAACGTAATGCTTAATGATATTATTTAATTATATCTTCTATCTATGATATCCCATTTTCCTCTATAGTGCTCTTGATCGGTCAATAATGGACCAGTTTTGAGTCACGCAACAAAATGTCAGTGACCATCCTTGCGAACAAAAAATGTCGTTATGACCTCGGTCAAGTTATGATCGTCGCATTGACCTTTTCTTTTGGTTGCTCTTTAGAAATATTGACGTATCTTTAAAATGCAACATATTTAAAGTAAGAAGAGAGTTTTTCTTAGTTCAGTTTATACTTTTTTTCTTCTTTGTTATTTTATTGTCTCTCATCTAAGTATTTCTTATTACTCAGAAAGAAGTAAGCCTCAAATATATTTTTTAAAATGATTAATCTAAAAAATGTAAATGGCAAATCCTATTATTATGGTATTAAATATTTGAGAAATAAAAAGTAACGGACATTTATTTATAGTTTATCACTTTTAATCCTTTAAGATCTGAGTTATGAATATAAATTGATTTTTATTGTAAGTCTGAGATTTCTAAAGAAAACTTTTTTATTAATTTACCTACTTACACAGATGTCATTTCACCTACTTTCTCGTAGTACTAGATTATTCGACTTTTCTAGACGAAACTTTACATTCAAGATTATATTAAGTTAGTTTTAATGTTTAAAGTTAATATTGCGAAGTTTTAGTCGTATTTTGTTATTCTTCTTCTTCATTCTCTGCGATGTTATTGAAACAATGTCGCATTGTTTATATATGTATTTTATTATAAATTTACATAAATGTTTGATTCACAGACACGTCCATATTTACTCATATTATCGGTTGTCTGGAAGAGATCGCGATAGGCCGCCCATTACTTGTTATTATTTTTTGAGTTATTAGTTCAATGAATTTGTAGTAAGAAATAAGGAGTAATCAATTTATCATAAACTAATTTGAATGAAACTTAGATCATATATGAACTTCGCAGACGAATCCGCATGCGAAAGTTAATTTCGTTGTTTTATAGAAAATGCAGAAATTTTATAAAAAATAGAATAGTGGTCTTTAAAATAGTCTTATTTATTATAATTCACACAAAAAGAAACTTTATTTAATTGTATTGGCCACTAAGAACCTCATTCTGAATTTATTATTATCATCTACATAACAGAATGGAATATTACGATGTCAAGGTCGAAATAAAATTAGAAAAATCTGTGTCCAAACGTTTTTAAATGATAACATGCGTTTATATATTTAATTATTATAAATCGATTTACTCCATAGCTATCGAATTCGTTCTAGGTATTCGTTATTTAAATTATGTAATATGTTCATAATCTATAAAAAAATGTATATACGTACCTACATATTAGTATTATATCAGAAATTATATTCCTTAGTAACAAGTTTTGCTTAGTATGGGAGTAGAACACGATTTGTGAAATGTCTAATAATTATTTAAAGATTTTGTAAAAAAAATCCTGTCATCTTACAGAATTTGTCTATGCTAGAGGAAAGAAAAACTATACCTATCTCTTTTTCCGCCAAACAAAAGAAAGAGATGAAGTGATTTGTACTCACACTCTTACTTAGGTTAGTATGGGACAAGAACGCGATCTGGGAAATGTCCGTGAATATTATTCAATCCAGCTATTTTGTTACAAAAACATCATATTATGTTAGAAAATATATCAACGGTTAAATATACGGAAACTATATCTGTCTCTTTTTCGGAAGTGTCTTTTTTCAAACAAAAGAAAGGGATGGAGTATGATCGGTACTCACGTTATAACATTTTTCTAGACACAATGTACACTGAACGCTACATGGGTCGACCGACAGCTGAAGACAATCTCGCAGGCTATGAGGCTGGTGACGTCACACTACTAGCTCACAAGCTAAGAGGAAAGGACTTCTTCCTTATGCACGGAAATGCGGATGACAATGTGCATTTCCAAAACGCTGCTAAGCTTATGACTGCGCTGCAGAAGTTGGATATACCTTTTGAACAGATGGTAAGTCGTTTGGTCTTTATGATTAACAATTTATAAACCTGCATGTAAAAATCTGTTCGCTCGTTTAACACCTATTGCAACAACCATACATGGGTACATTATATGCCATATATTATATGTAAACATTATAATGATGTAACAAATTACTGAAAACTGGTAGCTCTTGGAATATATTTGAGTTGGATTATTCTTGAAAGATCACGGACATTTAATGTTAGTTGCTTTGCAATCACTTTATTAAACTTTGTTTTGACGTGTTTAATGATATACGTTTATTAGTTTAAATGTAATTATGGATGTTTAGGTATCAGCCATTGCATTAGATACATTTCTTGGTTGTCTATTTGATACTGCAAATATGATGCGGGCAATTTTTGCACTACACTAACAACAAAACATACAAAAGTACTGCGACGTGATCAGTATCAGATAAGCCATATATTCCCTCAAATAGTTATATTAAAAGAATCTGGTACTAAAATTTGTGTACCTACTTAATAATAATCATCATCATCTTCCTATCCTTGTCCCACATTATGTGGGGTCGGTACAACACGTCCTCTTCTTAAACTCTCCTCTATCAGACGTCATCTCTCACCTTTCTTACACATGTCATCATTCACACAGTCCATCCATCTTTTCTTTGGCCTCCCTCTACTTCTACATCCATCCACATTCATATCTAACACTCTTCTTGTTATATGGCTTTCCCTCCGCATGACCTACTTAATAATTATATTTTTATCATATTGTTTTTTTTTCTACAGTCATATCCCGATGAAGCGCACAGCTTGTCTGGAGTCAACAGGCATCGATACAACGCGATGGACCGCTTTTGGACTCGCTGCCTTAAATTATAAGTAAAATATATCGAGGTAAACACTTTTATACTATTACTGTAAGTACTGACTTACAAACACAAGTAAAAGAAGAAAATAGAACTCGATATCGACAAATGAAATTAACTATCTGTATCATATCAATAAAATTGTTGATCAAAATAGGACCAACGCAACCTTTCAAATACAGTCATCAAAACTTGTAGTAACACAAAATAAAATATAAGTCGAATTAAAAACCTTTTTCTTTTTGTGAAGTCGGTTGTCAATTGTTAAAAGATAATCGAAAAATTCTGTTCGAATGTAAAATATATCCATAAGTTTAAGTGATTTTGGTGTAAAATTTGTATCATTCCTCTTGAAATGTATTGTCACGCTATCTTTTACTTAAAATAAGCCTATTACTATTAGGTACCATTTGACATAGCTTAGAGGAAAGTAACCAAATATGGAATACCATTTTGTTTTTGGGATATAAAAGAAAAACTTCGTATAAATTAAAACATTTTAATGTTTTTTCTAATCAGTCATACATTTATAAATAGTAATTAACAGCCATTAATCAAAAATATTAGTTGTCAAATTAAAATCTAACACAAAAATCAAAATCACAAATGAGTAACCAAATATGGAATAGGTACCCATATATGGAATATAAGCATAAATCAACATAACAATAACAAAAATGGATATTAAAATCTTTTAGATCAATTATATGAATATAACATATTGTGTTAAATGAAAGAAGTTACATAATTACTTACTTGGAAAGCTACAGATCCAAGTATCAAACTCTGGACCAGCATAATCATAATGTGCCCAGAGCCCACACATCAAGCATTTAATCCAGCTTTCTCCACTTTTATCCATGGAAAAAAGCCTTGAACAGAACGTACATTCTGCATCAGCAGAGTCAGGAGGTACTTGGACAATCAACTCATCATGCTCACTACCATTATTAATGTCCCATTATTAGACACCGACGACTGTCCATATTTGGATTTTTATACTAGTTCAAACTTTTCTAAATATTTTTTCAAGTCATAATATTTTAAAGACACAAAATCAAAAAATGGTGAAATAAACATAATACCGATATACTAAATAGTATAACACTTATGTATACAAACATTACAGCTGGTAATACTCATTTATTACTTACCTTTAAAAGTTTCTGCACGACAACAAAACAAAACACGCATGCCACACGTGAAGCGTTCGCGCAACCGACTCGATGGTGTCAGTGCGATAGTTAGTAGACCGAATGAAACAGAAGATGGTCAAGTGTTGCGTTTCATACTTATAGTCTTAGAGAAATGAAGGGATTCCATATTTGGATACTATTCCATATTTGGTTACTTTCCTCTATATATGTTTTTTGTGATTTGTGAATAGATGTCTAACTCAATAAATCTTCTACTTTTTCTACAATCTTATTTTTAATTTAAATCTTATATTTTATTTTCGGTAAAACTATATAAGTATATGTATATAGTTAAGGTAAGTATTACATACTTAATACCTATATTATGTATACGTAACATATTTCTAGCAAAGTTCACGAATCAAATAAGTACTACTAAGTAAAATTTAAATATAGAAATACTATATTTCATTTTCGTAGGACACAACATTTCTAACAACATTCAATAACTAAAAACACGCTTATTAAATTAATCTAAGTCTATTATATAATAGCTGTCTCAGAACTTAAATCTTGTTAAGTCAATTCAAATGCAATAGAATTTTATTAGCATAAATTGAGTTGATGAATTACAAGGAAGGAACGTGTAGGGCAAGCTTCCGTCTTAAGGAATGTGATATGCATACACAATCCCTCTTATTCATATCATAGGTTTATTGTTTTTTATTCTAGCCATAATAAAGTTTTATTCTATTCTACTTTGTGTACACTTCTCAACCTTCTGTAAGTAATTTGTAATGCATTAGAAAAAAAATGCAGTACAGACGCGAACTTAACGCTAATTAATTTCATCAAGCATTTTCTTCCAAGTAATCTTTGTGTAGTGTAAAGTTTGGAGTTTTTTTGTTGTGTACAATAAAAATAAAAATATTATTTTACTTTTTTTCGTAGAAAGGAGTACTTACAGTAACAAAATTAAAAAAGAACTGTTGTCACGACGTCTGTCTTTAGTTAGAAAATAAGTAAGTACCGTAGAGTCGTATGACTTTGACCCAATATTCAGCAATATTTTCATTTTCACCTTACAGTTGAAAGGGGTTTGTCTATTTTTTTATTTTATTGAATTAGTTGCATTGTTGGATATATAAGGAAACTATACACATAAATATTTGGTAGTCATTTAAAAGATTTAGTATATTATATTTTTTTTGTCAAACTTTGGGCCAAAGTGTCCCTAGGGCTTGCGTGACTTTGGCCTGCTCATTTTCTTGTTCTGAAATCGCAAACTAAACTCCAAAAAATATATCTACTGATGAAAAAATACAAAACTACATCAAATAGAGTAGGTAACTTTTTTTTAATATTAGTTAAATATTTTTATACTTATGTTAATTTTATGTTATAGACGAAAGTTTGCACTACAAAATTTTGCTCAATAAACAAACTTTTCGAAAACAGCTAGATCAACAAATCAGAGAAAAGACCACAAGCTCGTAACACTGTTTTACCGACAATATGTGCTGCCCTTAATTGATTATTAAGCGTACTTTTTTGTAACAGGCTGTAGGAGAGGTGTGGCGCGTATTTCAAACTTTTACCAATTTAGGGTCAAAGTCACCCCATAGGGCTAAAGTCATACGACTTTACCGGTACCTACTTACTTAAAATATTTAAAATAAGTAAAACAAAAAAACAATAACCACTAAGTCAATGACAAATTAATGACAGTGTACATTATTGTGTTGATAATCAAATAAGAATTAGTATAGTATTAACAATTAGTTTTTCAAAAATATTCTTAGATGCAGTTTATGTATGAGTAGTATGCAGTTGTCATAAAAAATCTTTTAAATGTCACTTTAGTCGCAAGCACCATAGCAGCACCGTGCTATTTTAAACCTTGTTTCAATGGAATAGATCACAATTTTAAATCGCACGCTCCGTTGATCATTCTTAGAGTATAGCCCTCTCTACATCTTACTTATAAATCGCTATGACCATGGATCACTGGACAAATGCTTTGTACTAGTGATTGTATATCTTAACTAGTTCACATTGATATTTATGAAGAAAAAAATACTGGATTTTAATTGTAGATCTGTCCACATGTTGCCCTATAACTTTAAAACGAGTTCAAGTTGACTTATTGCTGATTGGCTTTTGTTTATAGAACACTGGTTTTTATATTGTATAGTGCAATAAATATCCTCTGTCACCTCACTTTCTCAGAAGTCGTGATAAGAAAGACTACGTCGTAGGCAGTTCACATTAAGATGGAACATGGGCATTTTCATTTCATTAAATAAAATTACAAAAATGTCAGTAGAATATAGAAAAAAAATCTAAATGATGCATGTGATTTATTAAATAAAATATCATTGACCTTGACTTGAAGTGCGTAAAACAGAATCTAAAAATGCTTATAAAAACTAGACCTTCAGACTGAATCTCTGTCGATTTCCACAAAACAAATATACGACAGACAAATATTGACCTACTATTGAAATCTAATAAACTGTACCAATATAAAAATGACGCAGTCAATAAATGATTATTCGAACAAGCGCCCATTGATCAAACAAAAACATAACACAGCCTATATCAAGTTTCATCTTATTCACTATTCATATCGTCACGTACTCACGATATTATCGGTAGTACCCCAGAATAAGTAATAGTTGAACTGAAAGGCTTAGGTCAGCGAATAGGGTTTTATCAATATCCGAATACATTGCTCCGTCGAATCGTTAGTTTTCGCGTTTAGTATTGGAGCGTGGTTGTGACGAAGCAGTGTATAGTTTCAAGCGTATGTTGGATGAAAGTGAAAGGAGCTAGGCAGACTGGCCGCGATATATGGGACCGGTTATACAATAATAACAGATGTGGAACCTACGCTTATTTTGGATTGAAAACCTTCATTTCCTGTCTAGCGGTGCCCTCATCAAACGTTCTTTATTTTAAGAATGAACGAAAATTCGAATTATGATCTTCGTTCATTTTTAAATAAGGAACACGGTGTTTTTTTATATTCTGTGCTATCGCTGGAACATGCTTGTTATTATTTTAATAATAATAAAAACGAATATTGAAACATTACACACGTTCCAAATCCTCGAGTTCTGTCATGCATGACGTCATTACGTCACCTGTCCTGTTATTATATGTAATATCTAAATCGGAACAACAGATAGTAACACACTAGTATGATGCTAACGCATTGTAGTAACGTTAGTTTTTAACGCTATTGTTTTGATTCAAAATGAGACAAATCACTCTCAAAGCCCTCAGATCCGTTTTGACCAGTTTCCCGTCTGGTCAAGTTTGTCAGTTATCTACGTCTAGTTACCGGTTTCGTCAACTCCCTGTTGGTCTACTTCCTCTTTTGTCTATTTCCTTTTTAGTCCAATTACTCTTTCGACTACTCTACAAGATAAAGAGAGAGTTAAACAATAAGTTCGGTTTTTGAACTTTACTTTGGTTTCATCCAATGCTTAGAATTCACATAACATAGATTTATTAAGATTATGAGCAGAAATCATGCAAGTACATAACATTACAATATTGCCTTGAATAAATGTTAAGCTGTAGCTGAATTGCGTTTGTCAAGGTTCGCCATAAATAATTCTAAATAGTTACCTATTTATCTTAGCAAGAGCCACTGTAATGAGATTTTATGAGTGCTATGTTGAAAGTATATTAGACCTTTGTATACTAAGTACTTGCCTTTAAATGTCACGAAGCGATTTTGTAAATATAATGACCACACAGTTCACAATAATTAGCGTCGATTCCAATTGCGTGCAGTAATATATTTTTAACTACACATCTTGATATTTTGTATTAATATTGACATGGTGTTTGTAAAATTGTACATAATTATGTTTGCATACTTTGAATGAATAAATAAAAAATTTTGGACATTTCACACATCACACTCTAGTTCCAAACTCAGCAAAGCTTGTACTATGGGAACTAAATGAATACTTATATTCATTTATTTTATAAAATACATAGTAACACCCAGACACAAATATTTATGTTCATCAAACAAACATTTGCTCTGGGTGGGAATCGAACCCACGACCCTCAGCATGGAAGGCAGAGCTACCAACTGAGCTGTGACGTCGTCAACTAAACTCACATAAGTCCACGGGTTTTGAAGTCTGATAGTCTTTATTTCTCTGAGATTTCCTCATGAACTAATCAATTCAATGTCAAGTGGAGTGAGCCTTGTTCCCCCATCCAGGTTCGGTCAATGAACTCAATTCATACTAGTAATATTAGTGGTCTGTACTCAGTAGACTTAAGTATATGTTCCCAATGTGGTACAAGTCTTGAGAAAGGCAATATAGCTTGATTTATGATTATAATAATAATTAATGATGATCTAGGAAGTTTAAGCAAATTCGGCAACTGGGTCGTATTTTGTTTCATATATACTGATATTGGAAAGGATCTTGTGCAACCATACAACTGCAGGTAATATGTTATATGTTGAAGTTACATAATTTCGGAAATGAATTTCCATTATGTAACGCATATGCTTAGCCATGGTTATAATTTGTAGAGGTAAGGTCGATCGGGTTCGATGACTTAGGTTCCGCTGATTTTCTCCTCTCAATTCTGATGGAAGATGGGTCATCTACCTTCCGCATTGTATCATATTGAGCTTGAGCCATATCATAAAGATGACATTTTATGTTGGGTGTTTGTGGCGTCCGTCGCTGCATTCTTCCAAAATCCATATATAGCCGCCCATTTGTATAGTAATGTCATATTGATGTATGAAGGCTTTGAACTGACAAGGAATTTTAAAAGGTTTCGACAGTTAGATTTTCTGAGCATCTAATTGAGGAAAAATATTATCTAAATGGGTTTAGTATTATGAACGACTGGCCGGTACCTTTAGTGCTAATAAACAACGCCCAAATATGACATCAACGCCGTTCAAACTCTACCCAACCGTTCTAAGAACTTCTGCCAAACTTTTTTGAATGTCTCTACCAAAAAGAAAGGAAATATCACGATTCGGTCACCATTTTTCCTACATTCTTATGGGTTTTCTAAACATCTGACTGTCTGGTTTTTGGTTTCGGGTATTTGAGATTTTGGAGTCAGTCGCTTGCCGCGCGACGTGACGATCGCACGCGTGTTCATAGTAGTGGCTCTTGCGTGATGACAATTGATCTTAACTGATCGGATCCTGTGTCCCGACAACCTTGGACTAGATAGTGTCATGGTGAGTGATTTTTTTATAATATACATTCCAAGCTTAGGTTGAAAGATAGGTAACTTAAGTAAATAAACGGTTAATGATACTTTTCGACAGAAAAACACATTGACCTATTTTAAAACTCGTAATAGGTAAGTACCTAATTGTGTTGCTAAATACACAATCGTAAAATTCAAAGGTGTGATGTAAAGTTATTTTGTAACTATGGTAAGCGCTCGATAAGATTTATGTTTACGAGATTATTGCAGTTTTATTATCAGTTGCAATTTGCCGGTTCGAAGTTCGAAGTTTTAGTTATTGTGAATATCGTATGCTGTCTAGATTTAGATTATAAAATAAATAATAAATAGTGAGTTTTTTGTAAAACATTTTGATATCATTTGAAAAAACATTGAGTTATGCATTTTCTTTGAAATATTTCATTTTTTTTTATAAAACATGTCTCGGTATACAGGGTGTAAATAAAATCGGTTCTGAATTCATTGAGGGTTAAAGTAAAGTGCGTAATAAAGGTATGAATTATTTTTTCTAAGCAACCAATAGTAGGTACCTAAGTGCGCAAACGGAAAACAATAAAAATGCGGTTGAAAAAAACCTGCTTTACTATGACGGAGCAGCTGATATCTTGTTTATTACCTACCTGGTTTTATTAAGAGTTGGTACAATGATCTATTTCATATATTTGATTGAACTTTAACCCTTGAAGATTTTGGAAGTCTATTTACTCCCTGTATATAAAAGTACATATTTTATATACAGGGAGTAAATAGAGTTCCAAAATTAATAAGTAAAATTGTTTAAAATTGTGCGTTTAGGCAAGCGTAGTGTAGGACGCCCTTCGGCGAGATAGAACGCATTCTGTGGAGTGTAGCTGGGCAAACACTTGATGAGAAGAGCCGAAGATCGGGCTCAGTGGCGCGTCTTGGGAGAGACCTACGTCCAGCAGTGGACTGATATAGGTTGTTATTAAAGTAAAACTGTTCTTCATCTCCACATCGTTGGCGATAAAATCTCGTAACAGTTTTGACATCGCGTCATTGTTTTATTTGTATGTGTTAGTTCACACACGCCACAACATTAGTATTCATGTAGGACACAAAACAATCGCCAATTAGATTTGCAGAGTGATCCTGTACCTACTATTACGATATTTGTAGTAAAATACAACAAATTACTCGTAGTTTTAATGTAGCATGTTTACAAAGTGTTGGGTATTTATATTTATGAATAATTAGGTATTGGGTACACCCAAATGAATAATTTAGTAAAATAGGTTATTTTCACCATATCTAGGGATTACCGTGACGCATATTTAATTTAGATCATTAGTTTGTTTTTCGAGTAATGTTGTCTGTAGGTACCTACCTATACTTATTTGTAATACACATGTAATGTTTATTATTAGTATTATTTACGTATAGGTTCTATTTCTAGGTAATTGACAGTTACATAATAAGTACAAAGTTTTTTTCTTTTCATTTGTATTTCTGTACGCGGTCAACCGCATAGCAGGATTATTGGGTGTGATTTTTAAATATATACGTCCATTCTCAGGATGTGAAAATCGTTATCGGTTATATCTTGGCTCTGCTGAGTTGCCACTCCGAATCGAAGGCTTACCTGCAGTATGGATTGAAGACGCTATCTGAAAATGGGGCGAAGACGTTCACTCTTGAGGAAATCGTTCCATTACGGGGAGAATTTTATCCCGACAGACTGGATGCGCAGTGGATCTCAGGTATTTTCTACCTTTTTATTTAATAATTCAGTCTAGTGACTAGACTGACTAGACTCTAGTCAGTCAATCTGACAGCAGTCGCAAGCTAACTTGTTTAGCTCTGCCCTTCTAGCCCAGTCATATTAGGTAAAAAAAGGGGTCAACCTCGGAATGAAAGATAATAAGCTGCAAATTGGTATGAACCTTCATTTTGTCATTCTAAATGTTGTCTCAAAAGTCACAATCGTTATCGTGTCCGCGTCTCAAGATATTCAAGGTCAAAGATCACAAAAATCGGTTTTTCGCGAATATCTGGCTTCCTATCGGTTAAATGAGATTTGCATTTATTATAAAAGTTGTAGGCTATAAAATTCCCTACAACTTTTGTTTAAACTTTTTTTTCATACGACCAACCGTTTTGAAGGTAGAGCGAAAAAACTTACAAACAAAAAAAATGTGGGTAGTTGGTAAAATGAATGCCTTAAAGCAAATGCTGGTCTAAGACAAGCAGATACTGGTCCCGGACATGTGCTTAACTCATTTTGAACAAGTGTGGGTACTTGTAAAGTCAACTAAAAACATCGCCCTTCAAGAATCGAACTGTCCGGGACCAGTATCTGCTTGTCTTAGACCAGCATTTGCTTTAAGGCGTTCATTTTACCAACTACCCACATTTTTTTTGTTTGTAAGTTTTTTCGCTCTACCTTCAAAACGGTTGGTCGTATGAAAAAAAAGTTTAAACAAAAGTTGTAGGGAATTTTATAGCCTACAACTTTTATAATAAATGCAAATCTCATTTAACCGATAGGAAGCCAGATATTCGCGAAAAACCGATTTTTGTGACCTTTGACCTTGAATATCTTGAGACGCGGACACGATAACGATTGTGACTTTTGAGACAACATTTAGAATGACAAAATGAAGGTTCATACCAATTTGCAGCTTATTATCTTTCATTCCGAGGTGAAAGCCCTAATATGACTGGGCTATTCATGCTGTAAGTTGAAGGTCCGATTTCAAAAACAAAACACCATCTGATAACGCAGTTCAGTGGTTTGGTAAAGCCCTGCTTTCTGTGCTGTGAGGTGAATTCCGTGAGGTGGATTCCAAGAACAAAACATTTGTTTGAAGGCAATTTGGCAAAGTTGTTTGTTTTGTGTCTACGAATTACATAATAGCGCCGACACGCTTTAAAATCGGACCAAACAATGCAAACATCTGCTTGGCGGAAGAAATAGATACCTACAAAAAACTACTAGCTAAAAGGTTTTGACAAACTGATACAATTTTGTGTCAGTTGTTTTAAAATAAAAGTTTAGGTTTATGCAGTCAAACATTTTGAGTAATATGAAATGAAACGACCTTATGAAATAAAACGGTTAATCCATTGCAAGATCTCAGCGGGGGAGCATGAAATCATTTTAAATTGGATTAACTTCAAAATTCAGGACCCGTATCTTGAACTTGACTGATTCACGGCACCGAGCGCAACGGATGAGCTTCGAAATAAACGATAAACGTCCAAAGTTATGACTTGAATTACACCTGATTCTGACTCCAAATATTTTATGTTTCAGCCACGGAATATATATTCAAAGAGCTGGACGGAATAAGGAAATATGACGCCTCCACTGACACTTACGAAACCATGTTGAACGATACAGAATTGGTAAGATCCGTCTCGAGATTGCATAAAATATTTTATTTTGGATAAATTTGTATCTCATCTGACCTTTTGTTATAGTACAAGTTGCAAAACTATTCTGTGGGTGATTTCTCGAAGGATGGAAAGTATGTGCTGCTGCTCAAGAATATACAAAGGGTGAGTTTTCAAATATAAATATAAACTGGTAAATGCTTTATTCACAAACAAACTTACAATTTTAACAGTATTTACAAAATATACATAGGTATAGGTATATAAAATACATAAGAAACACTTGAGCTATCACAGTACAGACCGTTGCAAACGATCTAAAGATAGCTCAACTGATCCAAACCAATAGCAATCGGAAGCGTACCCAAGGTACTGGCTTCAATAACTGGTAAATTATGTCCAAAATTGTGACTAGATGGGCAACGAATATCCTATAATCTACAAGTACCTACGTGAATTGGAATGTGTAACTCAAGATGTTACGTTATCTTTACTAATGACATTTGACGAGCGTTTAAAAACAATCGAAAGTTCCGAGGTCACAGAGGGCTTAGTCCGAGCCTGCATTTTAAAACTCCCTACTTTCGAGCCGAGAGTCGTCTCTCGGATGTCCTTATATTTTTGTAAGAAATAGAGAGAGAGATCCGAGAGACGACTCTCGGCTCGAGAGTAGGGAGTTTTAAAATACAAGCTCGGACTAAGGGCTCAGGCCTCAGGCATCTTGTAGGCTGCAGTTACAAATCGCCTGTCAGATGGCCCTGTCAGAAATGACAGACCATTAGGTTTTAGTGAGTTTGAGTCTGACTACCGCTCTAATAAGCAGTAGAATCGTCACGTAAAAAAGTTTTTTTTTCTGTCTCGCTCTTTTTGGGCATTTGCCATTATGCCAGATTTTTGTTTTTGTTTTTTTTTAATTAAAAATTAGGAAAAAACTATTACTATAACAAACACTTTTTTGAAACTTGTTCTTTTTTATGACTTGTTCTATTTCTGTGAGGTATTTGGGATTTTTGATTCTTACTTGTGCAAAAAGGTCGTGGGTAAAATCCAAACGTCATTGAATTTTATTAGTACGTTCGCGTTTCCTGAATGACCTACGTTATTTTTTATTGTTTTCCTACATATATTTTTATACGTGCGTAATGTATTTTATTGAATGGATATCGGATGTTATAAGAGCACTTTCAAAGGGTCGGTTAAAGTATCCATCATAAATCTTATTTTATTTAACGCAACGCAAATAATAACCATTTATTTTTTACATTTTTGTTGAGTTGGTACGGTACCTTCTTTTTGGAGCCGTGTTTATTTTGTTTTTATTTTTTTTATTTAAGTAAATATATCGTCTCGGTATTTCCATTCAATAAAATATAAACATTTTATTTTTCGTTGACATTTCACACAACGCACTCTTAATACGAAACTAAGCAAAGCTTGTTATATTTCTAATAAAATACTTTTTTTAATAAAACATAAATAAGTACTTAATAAAAAATTTCATATTAATAAAACCAGACAAATATTAATGATTGTTCTTATTCTAAACCACAACTCGCATGGAATGCTGAAATCAACTGAGCTGTGACGTCAATGTAAAGTTTTCTATTAAAAAAAGACGTTGAAGAGTTTTTGCGTGCTATCCAAACTACAATGTTTTATCGTTACAGTAAGTACCGATAAAACAGATGAATGTTTCGCTTTTCTTTATTTACGACTCTTTCACTCATTAGTACGATTTGCTTCGTCGAGTAAGTATGCAAACTAAGCAAATTGTATTCTCTTGTTTCTCTGGTCGATCAGTCTTTGTATAGGTACATATTGGGACTTATCTTTATGGACTATGATTTCTTCAGAGATTTATAAAGATCTGTTTTTCTGAGTTTTTTAATCTAATTTGAAACAACCTCAAGAAATGAGGTTTCTTTCAATTATTTGCATTATTTCTTTATTTATTTAACGATGATATCCCTTTCCCTGTGCAATCAAATACTTAATCGATGAAATAAAATTATATTACAGTATATAAAAAAATAAGTTCTGTAGTTTATCTACGAAAAAAACTACTAAATACGAGCATTTATCGGAAAAAGTTTATATATTTCTGCTGATTGTTTTCTATAAGTAGCTGGAAATAAAACAAAACATAGATTTTCTGCAACTAATATGTTAGGTCAAGGTATGCTTGGTATTTAGTTACTAACTGCCTATATCTTTTCAAATAATACCTACACGACATTAAAATGTAAATTGCATCTTCTCTGAGGTCAAACAGCTCCTGTTCACATTCAAAACATTAAAAATTATTCATACAACATATGGGAAACTGCTATTGATAGATCATATTTAGAAAAAAATATATCACTTGAATTATTAAAAATATTAGGAGTAGGTAAAGATTTGGAAGAATTTAGGGGAGACCTTTGCCTAGCCGTGAGAATATAGGATTTAAAAAAAGCTATTAAAAGAAGTACCAAATTAGGCAACGTACAGGCCGTTATGGAAATTAAATTGCTATAAACTAAACTAAATATATAATAAGTACGTTTAATACACAGAAAAACATTTATGTTTGGTCTTGGTGGGGATAGAGATATTTCTGTTTTTTTTTATATATATCCGTGAAAACAAAACAATGAACAATAATTGTAGGTTACTAGTAGGTAGTATTTTTATCTGCAGTCCAGTTTCAATGCGGATGTCTGTGAATTTATAACCTTAACAAAAAAAACTTAAATGTTAAGTAGTTTTAAGTAACTAGGTTAATAAACCTTTATTTCACTTTCAGCTGTACCGGCGTTCGACTATAGCGGAATACTCAGTGTTCGACCTTGAAAACAGGTAATATTCTTATGGGGCGTCTAAACGGGCTATATTTTACAGCAATTTGTGGCTGCAATACTGTGGCCGGCAACATTGCTACCAATACCAGCCACATTATGCAATATTTTAAGGATGGCCCGGCATTATAGCCACATATTTTTTGACATTTCGTCGGCCATTGTTGCTGGATTGTGTGGCTTATTAAAGGGTTCTGAATCAAAGGCCATACTATTGCAGCCATATTGCAACATGTTGCCTGCAATTGATTGCTCAGCCATAAAATGTACTTAAATGTTTTATTGATGGCTGGGCAATGTTTGCCAATAATTGCCGTAAAATATTGCCCGTTTAGACGCCCCATTAATCAAACAACGTTTTTTACAATATAATTTGCTTTGACACTCCTAAAAGAGAATCTTATACGATAAAAAAACATTATGCTTAAACAATTATGTAACTAGCTGGTGCCTGCGACTTTGTCTTATTTATATATATTTTGGACTACATTTTAACGGTTATAATCCATTATAAAGTTCTTGTGTGAAACATATATAGGTATACATACTTACAATTTTCGCGTAATAATTAATAATTAATAATATTAGTAGGATCTATAAAATATACTTATTCTAATATAATCTATACCTACCGAGTAATAGTGAAATATTCGTTGATAATAAATAACTAACGGAAAGAGGAAAAGGAAGCACATCATATCTATAAACTTAATTTATTTGTTAAATTTATAGCACACATAACCTATATTTCATAAAGAAGCTCGCGCACCAAACTAGTTAATTTAATTCTTATATAAACACCCTGAATTTATACATAAAAATCCTCTTCCTCTGTTTATATCATACATTTTCGAAAATCGTTATACCAACATTGCGCTATCTTTTGTGAGTTCAAACAAATCTAATAATCGTCACGGTACGCAGGTAGATTTATTATACATATAAATAATAATTTATTATTCCTATTTGAATAGACACGCGTTACACGCATTCGAAATAATGCCAGGGCCCCCGATCGTGCTAAATTGTAACGTAAACAGTTCGTCTAAGCCCTAAGCAGTAGCTAACAAGTAGCATTTTACTCCATTTAAGAGTACACATTTAGTTCCCAGGTGTACTTGAAGCATTATTACAGTTCACTCGTGATGTTTAAGCTGCATTATTGCGATTAATAACACCGATAGCTGTCTAAGGGACTTTTAGGAGTGTAGTGTTATACTTTTATACGATTGTTGGTGTTATAATACTCTAACAACTATCCTTTAGTCAGCCGTCTGACTAAGAGCATTATAGGAGGGTAGAGATACGGCAATAGCTGTTTAACGGCCTACTTGTACGATGATAGAGAGCTAGCATTTTAATAGAACACACGTGGTCATTTATAAAGCCAAAGGCTGTTATGTTAACTTGTTTTAGACTGTTATACAGCTAGTAGCTGTTGTAGGACTTCTTTGTGATCATTAAAAGAACCTTTTTTAACTAGCTGTACAGAAGTTCACATTAGACTAAATATACAGACATTGGCTCTGTAGTGGTACAAATGTGGGACTTCATACAGATAACAGCATTCTAACAGAACACATGTGAACCTATATTACGCTCATCGCATTATATTGGAGTTATAACAGTTCACTTAGCCGTATTTTATTTCCACCATTTTGTTCTCTAATCTAAAATATTTACCAAATAAATCTCCAAAAATATCATGCAGATTTTTCACAAACTACGCATATAGAGCGATTGAGTTTTGGTTTCATGTTATAACTAAATAACGTAGTATAATTATAATGCCAATATAATAACAAAAACTGAAAATTGATAATTTTCTCTCAGGCAGTTTTAAATATTTTTAAATGAATATCGCGTTTTTACAGAGGCGCGTGAATATTTTATCTATTAATATGTATACATTTCACGATAAAGTTGCATTCCCATGGCATTAACATTGTTTAAGTATTTCAAACACCTATGTTTTAAAGTAAATATCATCCATTTTGTCCGCCGGAGTTGGCACACACAAAACCAAAAACGCTTAAATATTTAATATATAAAATAAGAAATAATTTAGGACACACGTTAACTTTAGGTAACACTGGAGTACTTTTGTCGGATTTTATAACACTGAAGGCTGTATATTTAGCCACTTGTTACTACTTAAACAGCTATTATAATGCTGTTATACAGCTAATGTACAGCCATTAGTGAACTTAAGGCTGTCTAATTTGTGCCCAAATTGGTTCTATATGAGCATTATAGCAAGCTATACAGCTCTTATACAGATGACTTACACAGCTTGTGGAGTACATGTGAACGACGAGACAGCTTTTATAGAACCCCAAATGCTACTTGGGGGTTCACCAACGTGTACGTAGCATGTGAAACTTCGTATCGCTGTAACAGCTAACCGCTCTCTTTTTTCCCTTCGTGTGACAGCGGTCATGTTATGTCACAATCTTCGGCTCACGAACGTTCGAATGTTGAACGTGTTTGGCTACACGCATATTGCGATCCCAAAATACGTACGTTGGTGAACCTTAGATGCTGCTTAGACAAATTATAGGGCCCAGCTCCACTGCTGAACTTTGCATCACCGCGCAAATCCTGCGATTGTCATTTATTCGATATTCATTACGTACACATCAACTGTACCTATCTTGTTTTCAAGTCTAATATGTACTGTATCTAGCGCTTTATATTCCACACATTATGATCTTACTTAAGCTAATTTTAGTTGTTACGTTTGAGCAACCTGTTCATTTTACATAAAACAGCATTTTATTAATATTAGTTATGCCACATGCTATGCATTTATTAAATCTAAATTCCTCGTAAGAATCCTCGTGTTTTCCTCGTAGATTGAAAAATATGAGCTTATATTATCCTATATTATTATATTATCCCCTGCTGGACATAGGTCTTCTGTGCTCCCAGAAATAACGTTTCTGGGCCTTCCCCAGCCGTCAACTTTTTTTTAAACGGAGGAGGTTTCAAGTCAACGTGATTTTTTTTAATCTGTATTTTTTTTATAATCTAATTGTGTTTCGACAACCTTTGTTTTCCAGTGGTTATCAGTTCAGCTGACTATGGTATTGCCACTTCAACTCTAATTCTAAGAGAATAGGCGTTTATAGTGAAGACTGTTATTTATAAATTTAACTAAACCTTTGAGCAGGATATGCCATATGCTAAAATGTAGGTGCCATCTAATAAAAATACAATTAATATCATTATATTCATTAAAAACCGGGTACACCTACTCGAGTCATAAATTACTAGAAACTTAAAAAAAAATGTTTTGCATGCGATTCTCTACTACGTAAGATATACCTACTAAGTATTTCATAATTCTAGTAGGTACAGTCACGAGTTTTAATTTGGGACCCACCTAAGGTTGAATATCGTGTGGCAAATTGACGTTATTTAGTGCTAATATTCTAACGTATGTCATACGTCATACTGAAGTTTCGACCTTATTGCATTATGAATGTTCTAACAACATTTAATGGAAAAGGGTCCCAAATTAATGCTCGTGACTGTACCTAGCTCTGCAGTCACTTAACTTTATTTACAGTAACTTTATTTACCCCACTTCTTTTGTAGTAGGTAGGTACGTAAATGAGTGTTTATAATAATAATCATAAACACTGATAATAAGTGCTGCTATTCATATTATTTCCTACCACTACTTTCCTACTACGTTGAAAACAAAAGAAGACGTGTATACAACTATACTGTTCTGATACCATTCACCAACACGGCTACACACACATCAGAATCTACACGTGACGTCATCACACACACACACAGTAATTTTACGTAAAATTTTAGGAAAGGTAAATTTATTCGTTTTCTGAATAAAAGTTTATGATTATATTAAATAGACGTACATAAGTAACTATCCCTAATTAGTATATCAAGCATATCACCCCTGTCACTAATTAATTATCTTGTAAAATCCCTATTGGTTTTTGTATGGCAAATTGAGATAATTCTCAAAATAAATATATGTCGAAGTAGAATGTGAATACTATGGTCCGTTTGATACCCATGACTATGTTTGATCACGCAATTTTCACGCTCTGCCTAAAATAAATTTGTAAATTAGTGAGGCTATTTTGACCATATGTAACTTAACATAACGTTTAAAACAAAACACAATCCATTGCATATTCTAGATAATTTATAAAACGCAGGAGGCTACTTTTTACTCATGATCCTATGAAAAAACTATTCATTTGAGAACAATAGCATTTCGTACATTATTTTATCTCTCATACTAACTATTTTATTCCGAAAAATTATTAAGTACTTTTTTATGAAACATCGTCTGAAGCTAACTTTTTATTTATAAACTTACTAAACTAGTTCCTTATCAACTTCGTTATTTTCCTTAAACAATTAATTGCTAACGAATTTTATTTCTTATTCCTAGAGTGATAAGAACCATCGGCCAAGGTCACCTCCAAGTAGTCGTATGGGGTAGCGACAAGTCCTTAGCATACGTGCAGAACAACAATGTATTTTACGTACCGGATATCCGTCAGGCTGAAGTTATCGGCAAACTGACCACGGATGGCGTTCCTGGTGAAGTCTACTTCGGAGCTACTGATTGGATTTACGAAGGTATTTTTTTTTAACCGACATCAAAAAAAAATGGGCGGTTTGGTCTACGACTAAAAAAATCCAGATAAGTTTGAAAGGGCTTCTAAAGGCTAACATTTGTCGAATAAAATCCGTCCCGTGGAAATTGAGAAATTTTGAAAGAACAGTTTTTTTACTAAACAATGGCATGAAAATTGGCCATTTTACTTCTGCTATATTATTATATGTGTAACTTGCTCTACTTCTTGTCAAGAGAACTGATAACGGCAGTGACCGTTATCACGTTCATATACTACAGAAAATAAAAATAACCTATTTATCAATCAATCAAATAATAGGTATTATTGTTTGTTTAACTAAGCTGTGACGCTCGTATATTTCAGAGGAGGTGTTCAACTCGCCAGAAGCTCTATGGTTCTCTCCCAGCGGTACTTATTTGGCTGTGGCGTCGTTCAACGACACTAATGTAGAGTCTGCTATCTACCCGCTGTACGGCGAACCAGCTGATATCAACAATCAGTATCCTGAGCTGGTGCAGTTCAAATATCCGAAGGTTGGTAACTTAGTAACCTTTTACGTACCTAGTGTGTTTTGATACAAAAAAACCGGCTGATGCTTAGTTCTAAGCCTAAAATTCTCGACGAGCATCAACCCAATAAAAATATTGTTGTATCAAAGTTCAGTAAAAAACATCATCATCAACCTATATCAGTCCACTGCTGAACGTAGTAGGTCTCTCCCAAACCGCGAGAATGAGCCTGGTATCCGGCTCTTCTCATCCAGTGTTTGCCACCTACACTTCGTAGATCGTCGCTCAATCTCGCCGGAGGGCGTCCTACACTACGCTTGCCTAAACGTAAAATACCAGTATTGTTTTTAATTTAGAATCTCAGACTGTTTTTTTTTTTTTTTTTTTTTTTTTTTATGCTAAAATGGGTGTGCTCTTGACCTCGAAACTCACACAAGTGCAAGAATGAGGTCTACGATGGAGCGAGCCCACCCAGAAGGTGCCTATTAACTCTCTTTTTGAAAACAACGGGGTCGTAGTTAAGCGGAAATACAGACGCTGGAAGCTGATTCCAAATTTTTGCAGTGCGCATAATAAAAGTTCTACATTGGTACCTTTCTGTCAGGCAGGTGGCACCAACCCGATAGTAGGACTTCGCGTCTACAAACTGGATGATCCACAAGCTGAACCCTGGAATATACCGGCTCCTGTCGACGTGGTCGGCCTGGATCACATTCTAGGACGAGTCAACTGGGCAACCGACCAGCATCTCACGGTTCTTTGGCTAAACAGACGACAGAGCGTCAGTATTCTTGTTAACTGCGACCTGAAGAGAGACAAATGCAGCATGGTCAAAGAACAGACCGAAGCGAACGGCTGGGTAGACATCATGAAACCACTATTCGACGCAACAGGAACTAAAATGATCGAAATCCAACCCCTATACGACGGAGAGCAGAGATTTAACCATGCAGCGCGATTCGACTTCAGAACTTTAACAACTGAAGATCTAAGTCCTGGGAATTCTACTGTCACCCAAATCTTAGGATGGAATGAGGAGACTGATACAGTTTACTACATAGTAGCACCTGGACATATACCCTGGTTGAGGCAAATCTGGGCGACTCAAGCAGGTGTTGTCAAATGCATCAGCTGTAAAGAACCGTCCTGTAGATATGTTAGTGCTAAGTTCTCACCGGGAGCAAAGTATGGAGTTGTAACTTGCAGTGCGTGTAATATCCCTCCGAAGATTTACTTATACGATGCTAAAAAAGACACTTTTAATATAATAGCTGATAACGCGAGACTGAGCGAAAAGTTACAGGAGTACCAGCTTCCTATGACTTTGTATAACGTGTTATCTCTAGGAGATGATGTGTTGGCGAGTGCTAAATTGCTACTGCCGCCTGGAATCGAGTCTGGGAAGAAGTATCCTATGATTGTGAGAGTTTACGCTGGACCTGGAACGGCACGAGTGAAAGACAACTTTGATCTAGGTATGTTAACGTTCAATATGAATAATAAATCGTTGCTATAATTATTTTTATTTCGAACTTAACTTATAACTATTATTTTACCTACTGATCCGACCATCAAAAACTGTTCTGTGTAGATATAACCTAGAATTAAAGGTAGGGTTATGTTTTGGGCGCATTGACGTATTGTATGTGATCAACATGAAGTAATGAATGAAAATAAAGTAATCAATGATTACCTACTAATCATCATCTTCCCCTGTCCCATGCTATGTGGGGCAGGTACAACACGTCTTCTTCTTCCACTCTCTTCTATCAGACGTCATATCAGTGCTCACTCCATTCTTACACATCATGTCATCATTCAATAAAGTAAAAAATAATTCATATTATTGTTACAGAGTACTACAACACATATTTAGCTGTGAATAGAAGTTTTATAGTAGCTTCGATAGACGTGCGCGGTTCTGGCGTAATGGGAGTCGAAGCGATGCATTCTGTTAACAACGCGCTTGGAACTGTTGAAGTCAGCGATACACTGGCCACTATCAGGTAACTGAATACTAATGAAAAAGTTAAATATTTTGACAGAACACACATAGGCACAGAACATACCTAAGACAAAAAAAACATGAGGATATAAAAAATGCACACGCCAAAAAATTATATGCTTATTTTGACAATACATTCATACATAGGCACTGAACTTAAGGGAAAAACATGAGAATAAAAAAAATGTGAAAATGAAATAAAAAACACTATACTATTTCTATATAGAAATAAAAAGTAAACCGCAATAATAGCTAAGTAAGTATATTTTGTTTAACGTTGCAAAAAGGTCTAAAGTTTTAATGATTTTTGCGTGGTTTTTGAAAAGAAAGCTATATTAATAAATTGTATCTTTTCTTAACTGGCTCACGTTAATACTGAATGTTATATTTCTTTAACAGGAGTTTAGCGAATCTCTACTCGTTCATCGACGCAGATAAGATTGGCGTTTGGGGTTGGAGTTACGGTGGTTTCGTCTCCACAATGATGCTAGTCCAAGATAAACTGAACACCATCAAATGTGGTGCAGCCGTCGCACCTGTGACGTCATGGCTCTATTATGGTAACTATCGCAAGCTTCTGTCATTCAATCTAAACGCAGGTTACTGTAGAACTTCTTCAAACTAAGATTTAGCTACATACGTCAGCCAGTGACAAGAAATATGGAATTCGTAAGTTCGATAAGGTTCTATTAGCCGGCGTTTCTAGGTGGTGTTAAATTGACTAGTTCCACAGCTTAGACGGCAGTGTGGCTATTTCATACTATTAACTTAGAAAGTATGGTAGAGCTTCAATTTATTACTAGTTTCGATATCAGAGGGCCTAGTATAAGTTTTGGTGTGTAAAATGAGAGTAACGTTCCTGGCGTCTAAAGTGCGCTGCTTAAGCATCTTAAAGAATCCCCTAGAGGCTCTGCAATTATCTGCTATCTACAAATCAACTCGCTATAACCAAACACTTGTTTTAGTAATAAAAAAGACTTTCCGAACATCGGTTTTACACGCCTTAAACTTTTGCAATACAAACCCTTAGCCAAAATGTGAAAAAAAAAAACATTTAGTTACGCGCCAAAGTAATGAAAGTATGGAAAGGCGGTCAGTTTTAGTTTAGACCTTATTAGCTTATATTCTGGTAAAAAAATACCGCTTATTGTTTGAGCCTCACCTTGAAAAACTCAAATCTGTTTCACATTCAAAATTTACAAGCATATTCCGTACAGCGTACCTATATACATATATGAATAATTCAATGCATTCATATTTACTTATCGTTCAACTTGGGTTTTGCTTACTGTTATTGCGAACATTGTGGTAGAGACACGGTCATAAAGACCTCGGGGGTCTTATTTTGAACACTTTCGAAAAATATACTGCAGTACCTCTACCATGAGTTGTCACAGTAAAATCGCCTGACTTTACTACAGTAGTTAAGTCAATATTAGTATGTATTACGAATTTTAGTACCCAACTATCCGCTAGAGGTGCTGTACAAATCTTCATACATTTTTTTAACTACAGACGCTAGCGAGTATAGTAAATATAGTACCTATAGTAAAAACTCATGGTAGAGCCACTGATGACATTATTTCATAGCTAAAATTGCTATTGGGGATTCGTTGGTAAAAATGGCATCGTTGTTTATTTACGACAATTTAGCGTAGACTCTGAAAACATAACAAAAATACGTCGAGCATTCGATTTTGGAATGGTCTAATTTGAATATTTCGTAATTCTTGGTTATAAAACAAAAATAAAACAATTTCGCGCTTTTGAAAGAAATAGAGATAGTAGCTTTAGAAAGAGACACGCGACAATACATTTTAGTCATTTGAAATTAAGATGAAGCAAAAATTTCGCACCTCCTTGCCCGTAAATTAAGAAGAATAAAGGTGTCTTGTTTATAGAACATCAAAATATTATTAGTTTTAGACAAGTGAAACCTTGAAACTGTGGTTCGATCGATAAAAATACTTCCGTAGTTGATAGCCCATAAGGCACGAAAATCTTAATCTTATCCACTGTAAGGTGCTTAAGTAGATTATTGTTAATAGGATAGAAGTTTGAAACCTACATGGAGTGGTTTAGGTTAATCGCACTTTTGACGCGCTTTTATTTTTGTTTTGCGACGCATGAACACGTACGAATTCGTAAAAGTACATCTGTACTTAATTTGACAGGCGTCACAGCTTGGTTGGTAGGCAGAGGCCTTCCATGCTGTGGGTCGTGGGTTCAATCCAACCGAGAGCAAATGTTTGTCTGATGAACATAAATATTTGTTCTGTCTGGAAGTTTCTATGTCAATACAATCAATAAATATTGATTTACAAAAAAAATGGATATAAGTATTTTATCAGCAGTCTAGTTCCCACAGTACAAGCTTTGTTTAGTTCGGGATTAGAGTGTGATTTGTGAAATTTCTGTGAATTTTTATTTACTTATAATGCGCTTGCTGTAGTACCTACTGCTTTCGATGTAGCCGTTAGTAAAAAAACTAAAACAAAATATATAAGGGCTCTTTAGTTCACGTATAACTTTTGAAATCACTGTGTACTATTAACTTGGCTGCGATATCACCAGTCTCAAAATGAGAAAAAAGAAAGTACATAGGTACTTATATACTTACCTAAAATAAAGTATGATCACGAGTCACGACTTTTAACCTACTCAGCAAGTGACTTCTTAAAATACGTCTTATCAATAGAACAAATAACTTACATATTTAATTAGATATTTACTATTTCTACAAAATAAAATGAATGTAGGTACTTATATTTTGTCTGCTTTATTAATAACTATAATAAATTCTTGGATCTATTTTTATTTCTCTATCCCCAGATACAATCTACACTGAAAGATACATGGACACTCCAAAAAACAACCCGATCGGTTACGCGCAGTCGGACCTTACCGCCTTAGCTGAAAACCTTCGAGGGAAGAAGTATCTTCTAGTCCACGGCAGCGGAGATGATAATGTGCATTACCAGAACAGCTTGCAGCTCGCTAAGCAGTTGCAGCATCGAGACATTGCATTTGAACAAGTGGTAAGTAACAACCATAATAGCTTTTTATTTCTAAACATTATATGGTATAATCTCCCTTTTTCCCCGCGTAGTCGGGTAAAACACATTATTTTCAACATTATTTAGTTATAATAAGTTTTTTTTATTTTCTTTATTTTTAAACATTATGCAGTATAACCCTCCTTTTTTCCCCGCGTAGTCGGGTAAAACACATTGTTTTCAACATTATTTAGTAATAAGCTTTTTATTTCCTTTATTTTTAAACATTATGCAGTATAATCCTCCTTTTTCTCCGCGTAGTCGGGTAAAACACATTATTTTCAACATTATTTAGTTATAATAAGCTTTTTATTTCCTTTATTTTTAAACATTATGCAGTATAACCCTCCTATTTCTCCGCGTAGTCGGGTAAAACGCATTATTTTTAAACATGTAGTAAAATAACCCGTATTTCTTGCATTTATATAACTCAAATGAAAAAAAAAACTCTATAGGGTCTTGTTTTTAATACTTCGGGCAATAAATATTTCGAATTCCTTTCATGTAAGTACCTAATAGTTACATGTTACATAGTCACACGCTTAGTTTGTTATCAAACACAGACCTACGATATTCGTATAAGTTAGTAGTACGTGGGCACGTAAACACCGCTTATCGCCACTTAGCAGAAGGTAATCTCCACATTTTCCCCAAACTCCACTTAGCCAATGATAAACAATTGAATATTGAACGAAATCACCCTTATTCGTTGTTATTACGAGACTCAAACCCACGCCAAGTATTTAGCAAATCACTTGGTATAATTTTTATTTGTCATAATTAGTGATAGTTTTATTTAGACTTTCCGTGGAAAGAAAAGTAAATAACAAAAATAATAATAAAAATAATTATGTATCATATTTTTGCCGCTAAGTAGGTACTACCTACATACTTACGGTCTATCTTATAAAAAGTTAGCGCAGACTTGATGTATTGATTACCATACGTAATGATGACATAAAGTCAACGCTAACTTTTTATAGGATAGGGGGTTAGACTGCTGTGTTCTGGTTTGAAGAGTGATAGTGCAATTATAAAGACAAGACTTTGCAGAGTAATGAACGCAGCTTTCGAGATGCATCCTCAGTGGACGTGTTTAGGTAAAGCAATTGTTATAAGAAAAAAAAGAAAAAAAAATACTGCTTTTCCAGTTTAAAAAAGTTTTGGCACCAAATGTAAAAGCTAAGTTTGGACAAATGCTTCTACGAAAACCTATGTAAAAAAGTTCAACACATAATACATAAGCAAGTAAACTTGACAATCATAAGAATTATCCTCACCTCAAAAGTTTGGTTACTCGTATGTGAGTTTCTTGCCGGATATGTTTTATGCACCCCAAGTAATAAATAACGGACGTGATGTATAGCAGTGTTTTCGAATTCTCGAGTCACGTGCAATAAACAACAAAAAAAATATTCATGGATTTCACGCGACACCATGTGGTTCAAACTAAACTTATACTAGACTTTTTTTGAATTTGATGTTTCCTAAGATAATATTAAATATTCCGTAATTTTTGATTAAAAAAAAAACAAGATTATATTTTTTTATGATTCCGTTTTTACTTGAAAACTAGTGAGTGACGCATTTGAAGATTGAAACCACTTAACAATTAATAGAAAATAGTATTTGAAATCACATAAAATATTTTGAAGTTGCATTAAATATTATGCATTTTGACTATAGTATAAGATTACCTATATCACTTGTCGATGTCCGCATTTTGACTATATAGTAATATAAGATTACCTACCTATATCACTTGTCGATGTCCAAATTTTGTATTTTGTTTAAAATTTACTCGCTACATTACGTACCGAGCATGTTTCCCTGTGGATAAAGCAGAGTTACTTATATTTTTTATGTATCACCATTTCTTTTTTTTTCAGAGTTACACGGACGAAAATCACTCACTACTGGGCGTGAGTCGACATTTCTACCATACGCTGGATAGATTTTGGACAGACTGTTTGACATAAAACAAAAACCACAAAGTATTAGACAATTTTTTTTTTGCTCCGTATATAGTTGAATGCTTAGTTGGAGAATGAAAAAGAAACAAAATAGCTTCCATGTGCTCTTGTAAGTAAATGTAAATAGTTATTTAAATATGTACAATTGGCCGAGTAAGAATGTAATTCTAAGGTATAATAAATGTACTTCTATAAAATTCAGTTTTATTTTAATTCCCAATCGAAAACGTTATAATTATGTAGATACATAATCTTATAAAATCATAGCTTTTAGTATAATCTTATAGTATAATCTTATAAAACCATAGCAATTTATTGACCATTCGGAACTCAATCTTATATTGGGAAAACTTATTAATCTTTTGTCAAGGTTGTCTGGTAGAGATCGCCCATTGTATATCATAGTTTAGTTTTTAAGTTTATGTTTAGTATATTATGTTTAAAATTAAGTTACCACAACATAAATTGTGCAATAAAGTATTTTCTACCTATCTTTTACATTCAGAATATTATACCTATGGTAATAGAAGCAAGAAGCTTGGCAATTAAGATACCAACAAAAAAAAGAAACTAAAACCACTTTGCTTCGGCTCCATTTCTAGTGCCAAGTAAAACATACACGCTTTAACGTTTCCATTCCAAGGACTGACTTGGCTTTCCATTTGATACGCTCGGTACAGTGGAAAAGAATTGGAACCAAAACAAACAAAAGTAAGGACAGGCAACTGCAGTGATATTGATGCATAGCTTTTCGAAGCTGTTGCGGAACTACGAGCGGGAAATGAAGAAATTAAGTGATCGACTGGATGTGGTCAGTGTCTGGCAGGTTCAAGGTAAGTTAGATTTATATTATTTGAAGGCATTTATTTAACTTTTTACAGTTTAAAAATTATCCTGGTACTTGTACGTACGTATACTGTATTACGTTTAAAGCTATCCTTATTTGCATGTAATCTGCTTATAGATCTATCAGACGTCGAGAAGTATAATAATTATCGTCCAGACATTTTGTCTGTGCCAATTTTTATCATTGAGTGTCAATGTCAAAGTTCTCAAACTTAGTTTTGCGTAAAATCACCCAAATGTTTTTTTGTTTTGAATAAATCAAGAGTAATAAATCATTATCAATGAAAATTTTCAGTAGTAAACTACTCGCAAGCCTTGTACGTACATGCCCTCGGGGGCAGAGATGGTAAGTCTTGCCAAAGTGCCTACTTAATCCATAATAGATGGCGCACATAAATATCTGTATTATATTCGTATTATTCTTCTAGGATGTCGGATAATTCCCCCGCGATATTCGATTGCGGTCCTGATTTGGAAGATAGAGGGATATGCGCAGTGGAGCCTTGCGATGCGGACAAATGTTTCCCAGAACCACGAGTGGTCATCATCGGAGCTGGAATGGCGGGCCTTTCGGCGGCCGCGAGGCTGTCCCAACGGGGCATTAATAACATCGTCGTGCTTGAAGCTTATGAAAGGTTCGCCCTTTAATATACCGACAAATTATTAAATAAAATGTCCTTAAACTTGTGTAGATTTCGAACAGACTGTACATATTTTCAGACCAGGAGGACGCATCCACTCATGTTGGCTAGGAGATATCGTAGCAGAACTAGGTTCTCACTGGAAACCAGACAACTGCTTTACGCATCCCGTGTACCTCATGTCCGCAACAGAAGACCCACCTCGCCCAGGCGTGCCCGGCTCCGAACACACGAGGGGATTGTTTAATAGAATAGTAACAGGCAACATGCCATTTCCGCCAACCGTAACGGCCTATCATAAATTTCGCCAAATCGAAGAGGAAGCCGCAAGAATTTATTGCCTCGGGGGAAGTAAACAACAAGGCTCGCTTATCAATTTCATGAGTCTTCGGATACAGCAGGAACTACACGAGTATCCAGAAGATCAGCAACATGATGCCGCCAGAATCATGTTTGGCCTCTCCCATATGCTTAGTGCAAGATGCGGTGATGACACGGCAATGCTTTGCGCTGATCATTTCGGATGTTTTATGAACATGCCCGGTGGAGAAGTCAGGGTACCTTTAGGGCTAATAGGAATCTTGGCTCCTTTACTTCGGCAAATACCAGAAGGAGCAATACGGTACTGTCGGCCAGTTAACTGCGTATACTGGGGCACTTCTCAGAAATCCGGGTACAGAGCACTTGTATGTACAACCAACGGAGAGGAACATCCTGCAGATTATGTCATTATCACTGTGTCTCTCGGAGTCCTATGCTTAAATTCAGCAAGGCTGTTCTGTCCAGCTCTACCAGCTTCTAAGATGGATGCTATGCGTTGCCTTGGTTTTGGCTACTGCAACAAAATCTACATGGAATACTGTCGTCCTTTCTGGTTCTGGCACAAAGGCAACCTTAATTTCAAGTTTTGTCAAAACCAGCTTTGTGGAAGATGCGATTGGACGCGTGGCATCACTGCTATTGAAATAGTTCCGAATAGCAAACACGTAATGTGCGCATGGGTAGTCGGACAGGAAGCTATGATGATGGAAGGGCTGTGCGATAAAGATGTTGCCGAAGGAATCACTGATGTATTGAGGATGTCTACAGGAAATGAATACATTCCATACCCCATGAGTATTCTGCGCTCTCACTGGACTTCTGATCCATTTTTTTGTGGTGCTTATTCGTATGATTACAACTGTTCGGACGGGCAGGCGCAAAGAGCATTGGCGTGTCCGTTACCGGGGCCCAGCGAACCTATTCCACCAATACTTCTTTTTGCTGGCGAGGCTACAGTGCCTGGTCATTTTGCCACAGTGTCGGGCGCTAGACTGAGCGGCGTCAGGGAAGCTGAAAGAATCGTACAGCTAACTCTACAATATAAAGGACCTCCGCTGCCGATGTGTGAGCCTGCTAGACCAGCTACGTGTAAAAAATGTGAAGCTAGTAATTAGAACAAATATGCAAAAGTTTATAAGCACGGGTGATAAACCAAAAAGTTGTGTGTCCTCATTACTGTTCCTAATATTTTCATCCCGAGCTCCACTACGCTGAAAGTTGTATAATACGTCGCAACTTTGCTGCGACTTTTCGTAGTGCCTGTTGTTAGTTTGCAACTGGGGTGAGATGTTCCTGTGCGCTGAGTTACTTTCTTAATGTTCTATGTTATCTTACCACAGTTAATAACTTTGTTAGTATCGTACCAAAAATATAATCTGTTGCAGAAAATATATGTTATTTAAAATTATCTACATCATCTTAATTACAACATAATTTAACTGGGTTATTTCCAACGAATCTTGAATTGAGTTAAAATATCGATTCTGCTTATTTTATTTGGTCAAAAATCTTACTTTTGTGAGCTCAATTCTTATCACACCGAGCAAAATTTATTCAGCTAAAACCACAAAGTTTAGGGTATGCTTTTCCCCACCAATTCCAATCTGACTTAGGACCCTTTCCGAACTCGTGTTTACCTACCCATAGTGACGCCTTTACTTAACATTCTATTTGGGTCCGGGTTTTATAATATCTCTACAAAATAGGATTATGTCTCTATATTACCACTGGCTTTCAGCTTCTAGTTCGGGCCCAGTCGTAATAACTATGGACTTATGGGCGTTGTGGTCGACAAATAAGTACAGATTATGAGCGTTGGCCAGGTAACATTATGTAGATAATCGGCTGGCCTAGTTTTGCGAACCGTATGCATGTGATAAATGAAACAGCTGGGTTAGTCACTGTTCTGAATTGCTTATGATTTACAATAAAACTTATTGATACGGAATAGACGGTACTTATTTCTGTCGGCTATCGGTGATACTCGTGTAGTATTTCGATTTGAAGAGTATGAGTGCCGGTACAATTCATCACTCTAAAACTTTAGATGTTTAGTTAAGTCTAATGTTAATACTTAACGTCTAAGTCACACTATACCTATTGCTGATATAATACTTATAATTATATAGGTACTTTTTTTTTGTAAATACCATACATAGAATACATAAAAACACCCAGACACCGAACAAACATTTTATGTTCATCACACAAACATTCGACCAGTTACGTAGTTAATCGGCCCATCGGCTGGTTCCAGCATTAGTTGTATAATACTATATTTAGAGTGTGTAAGTTTACTAGTTTACGAGTGCGTACAAGATACATTCTAGCAGACTTGGCGCTAGATGCACTCTTGGAACAACTAGACCAGAAACACGATGACAAATTTTAAGACACTCATGTACGCATGACCTAACTCGGCGTGAATTTCGATGCCAGCTGGCAATTGTATTCACTTCCTGATATTAATACTAGTGTCATAAATTCTCGTACTCTCGGTCATAGAACTGCGTTATGTGTAGGCTTATGAACTATCGTGTATAAAGACAGTCTCGAATACTAAAATGCTAATTTGTTTGGAGCAAAACAACCTGATATTTCGTTTTGCTTCATTTCCTTTCGAGACTCTTTACTCAAGCGCTGATAAACAGGATGCACAACACATTTTGAAGTTCCTGGCACTAAATAAAAAAGTGTCTCAGCACTTGTACCATCTTCTCACTCTAGTAGGCCTTACTACAGGAAGAGCGGAACTGACTAAACCGCGGGATTTTTTATGACCTTTATCTACACCGTTATAGGCCATTGACATCACAAGTAACTGCACAATCGAATTTTAACCCACGATCTACTAGTAAAATGCCTACTACTCTACTATTCTTATTATTCTAAGTATTTTATTATTTTATACTCGTGAGCCGTGAATACTACAAGTGGCAAAGAATGAGGCGTATGTGCCTAAATTACTGACTAGGTTTAAAACAGTATAGATGTAGGCACATTGGCTAACCTAACCTAACACATTGTACTTCTCCTTCCCACACGAAAAACGTATTTTAAATCCAAATACTTAGATAGATATTTTATTTGTCATGTTGTAACAAATAAATTAACACAAATATCACTACCTGAAAAAAGAAACATTTTTTTTATTCTATTTTAATTTGGGGCTTTTGCCAAAAAAAAGGATTAAGTACATAATTTCAGTTAGATCCTTTCTTCGCACTAGCCGATACATTGTAACCTCTAGCTGCAATATATCCACATAGGTAAATGTATCAGAACATAAATATTATGTGAATGATAAAAGTAGACTGAAGGGTGATCGTTAACCTCAGTTCAAAATTTTAGCGTGGTAGCAAAACTTGCAAAACAAAATTTACCCATGCAATGTAGCTAAATAAATTATATCCTTGCCTGCCACCGTCGCCATTACCGCCCGCGAAACTCGTAATCTTTATTACAATTGTACCTTATACTCGTACTAACAGATTTTATCGCTTTATCAAAATTTTGTGAATATTGGTTGAATGGCTTAGAATTTGTTTATGAAACCTTTGAGGTTTTGGTGAATGTTGTGATGGGGGAAAATATTAGGCTTGAAAGAATAGAAATTAGTTTTTGTGTAGGTAACATACATCATCCGGTCATATTTGGCTTGTGTAGGTTTGTGTAGGTTCAAGTACTGCATCATAGGTCCTTCATACTATTTTTAGCTAATACTTTAAGAGAAATTTCACGAGTAAATATCATTATTTCTAAATAATGTAATCATATTTTAAAATACATATGCCGAAAATTTGATAATGGCAAGCCCTTAGCAACTCTTTTACCGTTCGCTTATAATTCAATTTGGCATAAAAGAAATAACAACGCTTGATGGTATTACGACAAAGAAAAAGCTCCTGTGCTATAAATAAAATGTAGGTATACTCTCCTGTTGAATCGAATGAAGCAAATGCCCTTAGCTGAAATGTAATTTCTATTTAGCGAGTTCACCGTAACGTAAGCTCTACGAAGTCTACGGTACCTAAAACTCAATTATGTCTCAGTTTGAAAATAGATTATCGTACCTAGAGATACCTTCAGCATTTTAACTGAACTGATTTATACGGGGTTTGTATTATATTATTTGATATTTACTTAATCATTTTTTTATTTTTTTTATTTATTAAATAGGACATTCAACAAAAAAAAACACAAATTTATTTGTTTTTTTTTTATTAAATAATAAAAAAACACAAATTGAAGGTCTTTAGCTAGCGTCAGTCAGTTAAAGAATGCCATTTTAAGGCACTAAACGGTTTAGAAAAAATATGCCAGTATAGAAGTCACAAGAATTAAAGGTTTTTTAAAAATCACTCATTATCATTACGATTCACCTAATTATTACCATCACCCTTTGGTCGCCTTGACAAAAAAACTAAAAACTACAGCAAGAATCCAATCATATAAATGTCTACGAGTACAACGAAACACGTTTCTACCTGAGATATCAACCAATATTCTAATAAGTATTACAATCGTTTCAGGCAATTCATTCGTAGATAGAATAATAAAGGAGTTCATGAGCCTCTGAATTGGTAGCACCGTGATTGATGCCAGCTACTCCACGAGAATAAGTTACGATGGAGATGGATCCACGAACACTACAAATGTTTCATGCGAATACAAATCAATAAGGGAATTCTCGTAAAATGTAACGTGTTACGATCAATTTTCTCGTTTATATCTTGAATGTTTGTACAACAGCCAATTTAGTCCTTTTATCAATTAGGCCATTACAAGTCGAGCGCTTGGAATTACTTAATTATTTTGTTTTAACTTGGGATTTCATTATATCAGCCGTAATATACATTTTTCTTAAAATTGTAAATCATGTCATTCATGTTGAGCAAAATAATCACTTTTTCGTGTATTGTAAGAAGGGCGACGACAGGATGTTCGGTACGAACGATGTAAGTGAGCCAGAAAACACGTGAAGCGTCGAGGCTCGGCAGGGCTCCGGCCCCGTGTGCGCGGGCCGTCTCTGCAGATGGAAGGCACGCAAGAAGTCGGCGAGACAGATGCGTGACGCAGCGCGCAGGACCAGCCCCCCGCGCCGCGGTGCGTGCCCTCCCCCGCAGAGGCCCAACACATCTCCTGACAGCGAACACATCGATATTCGCGCGGTGCGTGAGCCCGCAGCGGGCGCGATCGGGGCTCGGCAGTGGCAGTGGCTGGCGCGTGGCGCGTGGCGTGTGGCGTGCGGTGAGTGCGATCAGCGGGCGCGTGGCGTGCGGTGTCGTCGGCGTGGCGAGTGCGTGGAGCCGGTGCCGGTGCAGGCGGTGCGTGGCGCGGGCGGGGCGGGCGCGGCGCGGCCCGGGCGGCAGTCGCTCGGAGACAGGCGGGCGGCTCGCGTCGCCCTGCGCTCGATCGGTGCACCGCTGCAACGCTGCGCTCTCGTGTACACTCGTGTCGTACGATCGCGCACACGACTACCACATTGCTCGCTGTGCATGTTGGTAAACGATCGCGTGCGACTTTCATTCATCTCTCAACAGTTTTTCGCGTTAGCGCGCGGGTTCCGGTCCCGACTTGAGGTCTATGAAAGCATTTCTAAATTAATTTTCGTTGTTTTTCCCGAAAGATACAGCAAGCAAAAACTGTTTTCGATATTAATGGTAAGGACGATTTTTATACGTAGTTTTATTTTTCATTAAAACATAGAAATGAAGATGTGCATTCGTATACTTGTAACTACTTAGAAAAACATTCTGATATAGTTTTATTGTATTTTCATGCCGAAAGATTTTTAAATAACTGAATGTGGCTGATTATTTCCTAAACAATTTTATAGACGCATGGACTGCGTCTCAATTTATCTAGCAAAGATGTCATGGAGAAAAGAGCAAAAGCACTGGCCTCATGCCAAATTCTTGTCCGCGACACACATCTTTTAGAACAAAATATTTTAGAAATACTATAGAATAGTGATTATAACCTTTAAGAAAACACTTGGAGTGAGCGTCTCACGTTTTCAATATCCGAGCAACAGATTCTAGATGTACCTAGGTGCTTACATACGTAGCGTAGGTAATCTTAGGGTGGGCACTAATCCGACCCGAAGTCCCTACGTAACGCCTTATGGATTGGATGACCCAATTAAACTAATCTCAAGTACGAGTAGGTAATAATGTTAAGAATTTTATCTGCAATTTGAAGTATCTAATTAAGGACCTAATTTGAATATTAATAAGCCTTCGTATCAGAAGCTTTTCATCTCAAAATCCTGAGTGGAGAAACGTATAAAGTGATTAGCAATTTTGATATAATATGTAAATTATATTTAGCACAGAAATTAACTAACAATAAAAGTGTAAATTGAAATTACAAATTAGAGCGTGGGATGAACTGTGTTGTCTATTTAGTGAAAGTATTACTCTAATTAATGGGGTTTAAAAAAAAATATCTTATGCTACGCCGTAGCACTCTACAACGTAGACAATCAACATTTCCAAAAACATAGTTCAAAAAAAATCTTCAGATATTAATTAGAATACCTGGAATATATCTCTTCGTTATAAAGTATAGTTTGATGAAAAATACTGCATGTGAACATTATCTTACCATCAACAATTTATAAAACAAAATGTATTTGTTAAAAAATAGTTGATTTCTTACCATACTTATATACTCGTATATATTTGAAGTCAACGTCCCATACATGCTTTTGGTAAATATGTATAGAAATCAAAAGCAAATAGAACGATTAAAGTCAGTATCTAACTCGTGAAACTCTGCTGACAAAAAACTGGAATTTCATTAATAAAATGCTAACTGATTTATGATGTAGTTGAAGATTTTAATGACATAACCAAACCAAACTTCAATAATAAGATATGAACGCAAAAAAATAATATCATTTACAAAATCAGCTTAAGTACTAATTACAGCTAATATTATTAGTAAGTGTTATTACCACTAATAAAATTAACGACTGTTGTCGAAGCTACACGTTATTTGAAAATGTAACGTCGTTTAGTTTTTTATGTCAATGGTGAAGCATAAAAGCTCAAGATATTAACACTAGCTAATAAAAAATACGTTTCTATTTTTACTGACGCTACTTACAGTCTAAGCAATAAATATCAAAAGGGGTAAGTACCTGCCAATATTTATATTTATACCTTGTTGGTGAAACACTGGATTGGTTTTCGGGTGGCGGATGTTTTATTCTTTTAATAAAATATAGCGTTTAATCGGGATTCATCCGAATAAGATACGATACTGATAAATCTTGATTAAGCGCTTAATAAAAGCTTTTGATTCATGAAATGAAATATAATTGAAATCAATAACATCGTTAGTCGTTATTATCTAGATTTTCTTTTGTTGATGATTGTACTATTCTATATAATTTCATATGGACATTAAAACAGGCTTCAAAATACGATGAAATTGAATAAATTAATTGCAAAACGTGAACTACAAACTATCTTCAATAACGCTTTTGCAAGTGGATTACTGTTGGCACCGCGCGCCGCCGTTACAATGTTCGCACCATGCTAACATTGTTTTAAACATACTTGCACATAAACACTTAAATTTATTTGTTTTGAATAAACAAAACGTGTAAAACAGTTTTAGAAGGTATATAGAAGGTTGAATATACCTGTCAAGCTGTCAAATCTAGTTACGAGTTTACAACAAGCCTCTCTTATGGATTTCCAAAACTAAAGTATAAAAGATCATCATCCATTGAGTTCTTCGACTTCTTGCAGATTGTTCACAATGCCGTATAATAAACCAAAAAAGCATGTTAAATAAACCGGCTAAGTGCGAGTCGGATTCGCTTCTATGATTTCCAAAACTAATGGTTTTGTTTTAGAGCACCATTAAATATTTGATATACTTAGTTTTTTATTAATTATAGCGACAATAAAAATCATTCCTTGAAATTTCAACCCTCTAACTATCACGTTTGACAGACAGACAGACGAGCAGTGGAGCCTCTGTAACAAATAGGGTTCCGTTTTACCCTTTGGGTGCGGAACCCTTAAAGGTCTGCAAAGCTTGTCAGATTGAAGCAACTGCAAACAATTTTGCGAAATTCTAATCAAATCAGCTTTCGGCACCGATTTATGCTGATCCTGAAAACCGGCAAATTGTCATTTCATCCGGAGAACGCTGACGCCGCGCGCCGCGCCGGGGCAATTTGTGAACATCCCAAGAGATGCAATTCCCCCCTTTCGCCTAATTGCTTGGAGGCCTGCTCTGAGGGTTGCTACACTCGCCAAACTCGCTACAATGCTGGTCGGGCCACTTTGGGCTCACTTGTCGTCTGTCGCCGTAGCCCAGATCAATTACCTCTACTCCCAAGCACTCCAAGAATGACCGATGCTTTGCCAAATATGGGCTCTGGATATTTAGTTTGCATACAAATTTGACTGACTGTAGATAGATAAAAATGACTATATGACTGTAAGATATTGAACAGTTTTTCGTCACACCTGGACGTGACATGAAGATTTACGTAAATCCATTTCAACAATACGATTTACGTCAATCCATTTCAACCTACTAGGTGTTATAAAAATGCTTGCCAGATAAAATACGATGGCCTATTTATTTTCAATACCATTATTGCCAGGGATAACAAAAGAGTCCAGTCATAGTCCGTGAAATGCAAAATTCCAGCTCACTTCCACTGATAGCGGCCGTCGACGAGAGCTAATATTCAAATAGATAAATCAACATAGTCCAGCTATTGATGGGAAACTAATAAAACCCCGAGATGTTGATCTACTGTTACATGAAACCATTTTTGTATGGTAATGCTGATATTTGAGATTCTGATTGCACAGATAGGTACTCATTTCTCCGGAAGTTGCCAGTCATGTCCGCAGTCTGCCAACACTGGGTATTTCCAACCAAACAACATTGGAATTTCGTTTTAAAAAAACATTTGTAATCAAATTCTAGACTAGTAATCTAGAGTAAAGATTGCATTCCATGAAAGTTCTCTGCAAGCGAACAGATATAACAACGGAACGCAGATGATTTTCGTTTAGCACTTTGATACCAGCATTTGTAAAAAACCAAAAAAAGTACATCGAAATAAAAAGTAATGACATTTTATTCTTACCCAATCGCGGGAAACTCAATCGAGATTCGAACAAAAATTTAATAGAATTGACTGTTGAAATTCTTTTTCTCTCTCAGCGGAGAATTTGTCCGATCTTTAATAAAGATATGGCGTTCAACATTCGAGTTCGAACGCAGAAAGGGTAGGAAATCCACGAACTGGGTAAGTAAGATAAAGAAAGAGCAATTAATTGGTTTTCCAAATGTCATGGGTTTTTTCTTTTCCTGTAAATAAATGAATGAGGCTTTTATTAACTCTTTATTACCCTAATCCAAATCTCTTAATTATTATATCTCAATTCAAGAATGTAAACAGTTCAGACATTATTGGACGAGTTTATTTATGACAGTCTGGACGAAAAACCAGACAACCGCGACGAAATCTGATAGTTGTCGCGTTATTTAAAACATAGTTGAGTCACACTGCTCGTCAATGCTAGCTCGATTGCCGATCGTTGCAGCTTTCATCGCGTAGTGTAACTCAGATACGCTACGGTTACGATACGTTTACGATTGTAGTCTTCCATAGCGATTGTAATCTTTGCCTTGACGGAATTCTCAGACGAGAAATTTAGACATTCTGAATAAATTTACGAATTGTCTTCAAATTGCTTAATCTACGTTTTGTTTGTTTCAGATTCAGGACACATAAATAAAGATTTAAAAACATATTATTCAGATTATTATTATAAAGTGCCTAAATTAAAAGTTTGTAAACTTTTGACATTAAAAACTTTTTGGGTAGTTTTTTTTGTGTGTTGAATTGGTAATAATTAAAGTGGTGGCAGATAGTTTCAAGACCCAGAGCAGCTGAATTTCCTCAAAGATGATTTAAAGGTAAGTGAAAAATATGAATAACTCAGGAGCTTTTTTTGTATATCCTGTACATTTTGCTGTATTGAAAGTATCGTTTATGCTGATTCAGGCTTTTAGTTCAATATATTCAGACAAGCGTGTCAGCTGGTAGTAGCTCTGCCTTCTATGCTGTGGATCGTGGGTTCGATTCCCACCCAGAGCAAATCTTTGTGTGACGAGCATAAATATTGGTTCATATGATTCAAAGTTTCATTAAAATCGGTTTGCTACTTACGAAGTGATTAAATAAACAAACATACAAACACCTTTTACGTCTTTTAATATTTTAATACCACGATTAATTTTATCTTATCGATAAGTTTTCTTTCGCATGCTTGCAATAAAGCTGAGTCACTAACTAAATTAAGCCTTATGATGTGGCAACCCTGAGGGAAGAGTTTCTTTAGTCGTGGCCTAAAATGCCCATTCTCCTTTAGGTGAACAATTGCTTAAACCTCGAATAAGTATAAACAAAAAAGAAAAGTATAGGCGGAGCGGAACGTTCTCAAAAATAAAAGTAGGTCACCACTTTGTTTACTATGAAGAGTAATTGGCAACAACATCCCCAAATACTTCGATGTTTTGCTGATATTTTATTTAAACAATGTATTCACGTGTTTATACAGGATGATTGAATGTACAATATTTATAGATGAAACGAAGCGGACGGTGGATCATTTTAATGTGTATTCTTATCATTCTAATAGGTCCCTGAGGGTCACAACTTTTTTTTCTACGAAACGTGTTCATCAGATATCACTAATATACACTTTGAAATGTACAACAACGGCTGAGCCTAGTTTAAAAAATATTTGTGAGATTCGAAAAAACTCATTTTCACTTAATCGTGTATTTTTACCCAGATATTTGGTTACTTTACTACATATATATTTTTAGTGTGGGTCCACTTTTTCAAGATATTTTTTGTGTGATCCCATTTAAATTTGATCACGACCAGTATTTTTTAAGTTATTATTAATAATACATATTTAATACTTAATTCGTTTACATAAAGTAAAAAATTTACTTATTTTGTGCATAAATCATATTATCTTGCATAATTGCCTATCTAACTGTTAGCTTAGGTATACCGTCCATTATTTAGCCAGCGTCCAGCTTACCAACAGCTTTGTTTAGCCTCGGCCATTCTGTCCCGTAATCCAGTCATCTATAGCGAGATGAGATCGAGTAGGTGTGCTTACCTATTATTACTTTGGACTAGAGCCAATCTACACAGCCCTGGCCTTCTCTAAGGTTAATTATTTTAATATAATCTAAACATACACTTACCGGTGTAATTAACTATTACGTGCTAATTAGCTTTCCGGTTTCCTGAAATTTATTAGACGGTGATTGTGTGTAAGTTACGCAGGTGAGACGTTAAAGATTGTTGTGATTCTTGTTGTTGTTTCCGAGCGCTTTGCTTTTACAACACACGTTAAAATACCTTAATAAATTCTATTTTTCCTTGAAATATCTCTGAAAATATTTTATTAGTACCACATTATGTGTGAAGCAATGTATGTGTTTATTAAGAAATATTTTTCACTTAATCGTCAAGTCGGCTGTCCTTTGGTTTATTGAAAAAAAATATCTTTAAGAACCTATAGGAATCGAAATTCTGATACACTTTTTTTTATTATTTTAACCGTTTATACTGCTTCGTCTTTAAGTTCAACAAAACCTAACATAATACCAGAAAAATAATAACAAAAGAGGAAATATGTTTTACCAAAAAATGCCATACCTTGAATCCTAGATTCTACATTCTACCTAGGTCCCCGTACATATGCCTGTGGTTGACGTTTCACTAATGGCTAGCGGCAAGCGGTCTAGGGATCGGTTCCATCAATGGAATATGGGCCACCTGCGGCCAGGCTGAACTAATCTACGCTATTTGTTTGTAAATATGTCTTTATGTTATTAGATGATATTAGTTATTAGTAAGCTTGTAGCTTTTCAAAATGAAAGCAAACGTAACATTTTCGTACCTACAGTTTTAGCGTTTTTTAAGTTAATCAAAAGATGCCAGTTTGAAGGACTATTCAGAGTTTTTTATTAATTTATAAGTGGTAGCTATTGTAAAAAATAATAATATCAAAGTTGTTTTTTTGCATAATTTTATCATTTAGACAATAATAATATTTGTTTTCATTTAGTTTTTTAAACAGTCAGTGCACTTTTGTGGAAGCTTATAAACATTTTAATTTATGAATATTTCGTAATTTAAATATGCATGAAGTTTAGGTAAATTAATGTGCATCTGATCTTCACCGTTTTCATTTATATTCAAGTTGAAATTGTATGCTGCTGTTTATATATGAGTAAATATTAATATTTATGGACGTATCACACGAAGCAAAGCAAGCAAAATTATTTAGTCCTTAACTGAGCACACCTTGTATATGAACTGAATTGCTTTATTTATAAATATAAAATAATACAATACCCAAATATTAAACAAGCTATGTTTGCCAACACACAAATATTTGTTTCTGGTAGGAATCGAACTCACAACTCATAAACGAAAGGTCCAACTGAGTTGTTATGTCTAAGAACTTACTTAGTTAAAGTATATAAAATAAGGTTATAAAATAATCACAAAAACATAACGACTACGATAAAATAAAATACACAAGTTCATTTATCAAAATATTTTGCAGCTGTCTCGTCTCAAAACGTTTTACCGACGATTTACGGAAACCCTTGTAGATTTTTGTAAACACGTCATATCTATATGACAAGGATACTTTGGCTCTGTTCCTAGTATTTCGTGGCGTAGGGAATGGATTGATGACATCGAGAAATTACTTCTGGATAGATACACCCACGTTAGGTGATATATATGTTTTTATAATGTGAGATATTTCGATTAAACTATTTAAAAGCTTTTAGATTTATTATCACAGATGTGCTATCAAGGCAGTAAACAATAGTTAAAAGTATTTTTCAGGCACAACTTTACCAATTACTTAATCTTTCTTGTTGGCTGTAATTTAGAAATTACTGCTAAATTACCGACTACAATAGATTAAACGACCAATCACGCCATAATTTCAAAATACAATTGTTGAGTTCCGTACAACGTAAAGTAACACGCGGGGCTAACTTCAATCAACTCCCGGAAACGGAACGTAATTTCCATTCTAAGCGAAAAGGTTCCTTCAAGGAGCGACTTGGTCAGTGACGTCATGAGAATTGCCCAATGAGGCGCGCTTTCTGTTGCGTCATTATGTAGCCGACCAATAAGATTGATTTTAGGAACTTTCAACTATTATTTTCACTAGAAAATGAGGACAACAGACTAACTCAACCACTTTAAACTTTGTTCGAGGTTCTAGTCAGTTTTTGCAAAGTTGCCATATCTATCTTTTAAACACAAAAGAAAATCAATACACTTGTTTCAGTACGAAACAAACGCATCCATGTTATCATAACATGTGCCTGTGTTATAAGATGCAAAATTCGAAGCCGGGAAGTTGTACAAACGAAGCACAGGATCCGCATAACAATAGACTGTAGACTGTATAAAAGTAAAACGCAAGATACACGATATTGAAACTAAAGTCAGGTAGCTAAAGCTTAATTCAGCTTATGTAGAATCATATATCCGGTAGTCCACGATGAAACACAATTAAATATAAAGTCTGTCCGAGAAAGCTCATTTTATCTAGAACGGGTGTTGCTTTGGCACAGGTCTGACGGGACAAAGGATCCGTAACAAAGACCGTGGCTTACATAGATGCATGCGGTCTGCCGCACCACGACTGGTATTTGATAGGACGTCTTGCGGATGAAGTACTGTTGTAGTTTTCAGACAAGAGGAGTTAATTCTGTGGGCGGTGGCAGACGTGGCAAATACAGTAACGTTAAATAGTGCAGTCTTTTTCAAAGAGTGCACTATTTTTTACCACTTCGCTCTTAAATTTAAAAAAATCGGTTTATTTTAAACGATTAGTTAGAAAGACTTGCAGAAAATCCTGTTCTTGGAAGAGATTATTTTAAAATAAGTTGTATCTATATGTAAGTATATAAGTAAATTTTTTGTATTACCTTCTAGTTTAGTCTTAGTAGGGTTGTCTGGAATAAATCGCGTTTAGTGATAAGTATAATTTTGTAACAGGTTTTTTTAATAAAGTTTGTATTTATTTAGTTAATTTCCTAAAAATATTGGTTCTAAGAGTTGGGATATATATAAGTGTCTTTGAAAAATATTTGTTAAGTTTGAACCCCGAGTGGGTTCAAACTTAACAAATATTTTTAACGTATACAATACGTAACGTAAACGCAAGAGTATACGCTCATATTTGCAAACCTCTATCAGTAAGTACTTGGTATTATTACTAGACACTAGGAAAGCATGTTTTCATTCCATTATTTACAAACTCAGGTGTTCAACTTCAGGACAGCAATGCGAACATCATTTATGTTCGCAGCTAGATCTTTACTGTGGTTTGGTTTCAGTTACCAAATCGATGTAGCAAAAGTGCTTGCCAATTCTATCGAACTGCTTATTGTACCGAACAACACCTGAGTTTGTAACTATAACATTTAGTACACATATTTTATATTTATTATATACATTTATTGTATTAACTCAGGCATTCTAAATGAAGGAAAATTAAGAAATAAATTCAATACCTTTTTCTATCGCCAAAATAATTATCTTCCCTGCGCCATGGATGAACTCTTTCACATGGATTTTTACTGCTACCTACATAATTTACATAATTACTACTTGAAGAACGTTACCACTGGTATTTTTATCTATTTGCCAGACTTTTTGATTCAAGTTATTCAATAAAAATTACAAGACAATTATCTAACAGTTACCTAGGTACAAACTATTGAATTTCATTCATTATATTGTATTTTTTTCATTTAAAAGAGGCATTTTACCTCAATCTGTTAATACATACAATTATACAATCAATTGTAATTTTACATTTTACCTGTCTTAGATGATATAAACTAAAATCAAGTATAAAAAAAGAAGAATAATAACACATCCCATTATTTTATACAAACGGTCATGGAGATATTATAAAAGTGCCATTTTAGCCGTTTCGAACTCACTGCTCTTAGCAAAGTCCTCAAAATAATTTTAGTAGTATCATTATCAGTCTCGCGTCGTCCCATCCGTCCCATTTCGTCGAGTTTGGCCCATCGTTCGTCCCTCGAGTGTATATATCCACACATCTTGTTAATACCTCTCTGCGGTACTGTCGTAATAAAAGTTGAATATTTCGACAAAAGTCCTTTGCCACATTTCAATATCATTTTTTACTTTGCATTTTATTATTTGGGAGCGTTGTGGTTGTGGTTTTATTGATATTGAAAGTTATCTCGTTTGATGGTTATATTTGGTTATGCATGCTTTTATGATGCTCTGCACTATACAGGTATTTTTTTATGTTTATTTTCCCTTCTATATTTTCTGTAATCCACATGAGTTTACATATTTGTAAAAATTACTTAATACTGAAATGTAAGCTTAGTACCAGAAATAGAACTTTCCCGAAGAGGCTTTTTCACAAGAAGCTACAATTTCATACTACTTACGATTAATATTTTGGTAGTACAAGTTTTTAAGTGACATACTAGAATTATTTAAAGTAACAGTGTAAAAAGATCTTAAAGTAGGAGTTTTTCAACAAGCAATTTTGGGCGTACAATGTCATATGCTTAATTAAGCTTAGAAAACTAAATTTCAGTACTTTCAACTTCACTTAGGTTAAGAGTACTGAATAATTTCAGTTTTCAGTAGTTGGGAAGAGCTCTTGCTGCTAATGGAAGAAGAGTATCCCGCAAACAAGACGGGACGGGCATTGTGTGATGCGTTATTGTTTTGCGTGCCACAGATTGCGCTGGGAACATTCTATATCAGACCACAAGCAGATTTAAACACATTTCAGTAACACGATTCAAACGTACCTAGACACAAGTAGATTTATACAATGCGGATTTTAGTAACAGATGTGGGCTTTCAATGTGATACTTTTGCTGAAATTCAATGCTAGTAATTTAATTAGTAAATTATGTTCGTGATTTTTCTATAAAGTATCAATTATCACACGTGGAATTATCATTAGATTGTGATTACATAAATAAATAAAAAGTAAGAAAAGAGGCATTTGCTGTGTCGTTGACCGAATTGTAATCACATAAATATAATTTGATTTATTCTTACCAGTAGCTTGGGTACGCTTCCGATTGGTACTGATTTGGACCAGTTAAACTATCTAAAGATCGTTTGCAACGGTCTGTAGATAGCTTAACTGTTTCCTATGTATTCTACATGCCTATGTACATTTTATAAATACTGTAATACTTAGTCGTAAGTTTGTGTGTGAATAAATATTTTTAATTTGATTTACATATTTAACTTAATAGACAATGTCAACTCTATGGGCATATTTTCTACCGATGGCCTTAAATTCCCGTTGGCAGTGTTTATACATTTTATTACCTAATATGTGTGCAACACTGAAACGACAGAAGCTCAATGTTTGTTTTTACGACAGTTCGTACGGCTCTTTCCGAAAGCTGCTGGGTTTACGGACAAAGATATTTACTTAGATGCTGCAGCGTTCACATTATGCGGGCTCAGACTGACCCTCGTACCCCTAAACCAGCATTGGCATTCTCTTGCCAAATTCGAAAGAACCTAGTGCTTTTAAAGTAACTTTGTTTGTTTTTGAGTAGGTATGCAATGATGCAAGACTACAGACTACTGAAAAGGTTTAGAAAGAAGCTCGGTTTTATGCTGTGATTTTCTTGCAGTTGTTCACTTTTGGGCACCTAGCGACAGTTGCTGGGTGCCCAAAAGTTAAAGTGATTTGATAAAAACATACGCTTATATACGTTCCTTTATCAACTTAGTTTGGACTTTATGTAATACATCCATATTTTTTTTCTTTTTTCTTCTAGTCTAAGTCGTCCCACTGTTGGGTTCCTGGGCAGTTTCCCACGAATACATATTATGCAAAAAAGAAATCGCCTTCTAATAGTGCTGTTTGATGCTGCCTCACGGTAATTTCCAATCCATTGCGTCATGTGCACAACGTTGACTGACGCTCTAACAGATACCTCATCTGTGTCCAGTAGCTCTACCATGAGTTTTTACTATACTATATATACTATACTCGCTAGCGTCTGTTGTTAAAAAAATGTATGAAGATTTGTACAGCGCCTCTAGCGGATAGTTGGGAACTAAAATTCGTAATATGTACTAATATTTACGTAACTACTGTAGTTAAGTCAGGCGTAGTTAACTCATGGTAGAGGTACAGCTCAATAATCGCGAGTCACATAACTAGATAACAGCTGAAACATTAATTATAATGATAATGTATTATCTTTTACAACTAATACATTAATATTAATGAAATTTTATGCACAAACTTTCGTAAGTTTGTGCATTACTATTACAGTATTTACAAAATGTACATACGAATATATAAAATACAAAAGAACAGTTAAGCTATCTACAAACCGTTGCAAACGATCTATAATAGATAGCTCAACTGATCCAAATCATATACCAATCGGAAGCGTACCTAAGATACTGGCTGCATATTAATTGACATAATTTTCATTGTATCCTGATTTTGTAAATACACATTAACTTAAATTCAGAGCGAAAATTGATAATTTTCCAGCTCAAAAATTTTAATTCTGGGAAGGAATCAAACCCACGAACAAACAGTATAGAGCTATGCAGAGAAAAGTTACCTGTTTTTAGACACGTATTTCAGGATTACGTTTCTGAAAGCAAAATCAATAAGTGAAAATGTTTCTCTCATTCAGCCGTGAACTTGTATAATGTATACAATTACAAAGTCTTTGAAATTCAATGAAAATGTAAATAATTCACGACAAGAATTAAAACAATCAATTTAAATTCTATTTTAAGCTTCTAACTTGTTCTTAAATGAATCAATGTTGATTTTTGCTCAATGATTACCATGGAGGGTGTGACGCACGCGGGCGACTGGGGGAGCGGTCGTGACGTCACGCGTGTCGTCAGAGAACTTCCGGCTATACAGTGCTACAGCGAAAAACGCTTTGATGTACACTGCGTAGCATTACAGTGACTTCCCAAGAAGCCATGTAAAACTCACAAGACGCACGCAGTGTAACTTAAATTACTGATTTTCACATGAATTTTCGTAGCACACGCCCATATAACTGCGCGTCAGTGCTACGGGTTACGTGGTCTCTCTACGCCGTAAATACAAATGTAAGTATTATCAATTTGCAAATACAAAATGAAAATGCTGAATAATATTGAACAGCATCTTGCTTCCAGGTATTGCTTTATTGCATTTTATGTGTTTTTATTTTACTATTGTAGCCTCGTAATCACTTTACGAATAATCGATTTATTGTAGGATTCTTGAACCATATTTTTATAAAATATTTTGATCGGCGCTTGGATCATTATTACTTACATGATCATGATCCTACAAAAATCTAGACGTTGAAGTCATGATGGATAATATATAATTAGTTTCTGATGACGTGAATTCTGTAGTAAAAAACAATTATTACATCCATAATCCACACAGACGTCACAGCTCAGCTGGTATTAGCTCTGTCTTCGGGTCGTGGGTTCGATTCCCACCCAGAACAAATGTTTGTATGATAAACATAAATATTTGTTCTGCATCTGGGTGTTACTATGTATTTTAGTATGAACAAAAAAAAATGTATATTACAAGTATTCTTTATGGTTAAAAGAACTTACCTTAAGTGAATTTCAACCAAAATTACACGAGATGTTACATCCGAATAGATTTAATAAAACCATGTAGTCCGCATTTCACGTAGTGCATTGTCACATATTTATAGCATTAATTTTTTCAAGAAATATGATGAAAAAATATTTTTAAATCGCATCAGGCACGGTAGGTACTCTGTCCTCTCGCTACTAGTTGAGTCTACCGGCCGAGCGCGTCATTCTTTTTAGAGTAAATTATATCAGCATTCTGCAACTAAAGGGGTATTATCCTAGCACAAAATGTTATGCAATAAATTAGTGTGCTGTATCGGGTGGGTGGGAGTTTAAATCTATTCGGATGTAACATCTCGTGTAATTTTGGTTGAAATTCACTTAAGGTAAGTTCTTTTAACCATAAATTACACTTCGATGTTACATCCTCTAGATTTAATAAAACCATGTAGATGTTTAGCGTCTGTTGCAGAATGAACATTTCAAAGTTAGTAACAAAATGGTAGATAATTTTATCATTATCTATGACTGGATTCATAATCTCAGTTTAGAAGAAATAATAAATATAACTCAAAAGCAACAATATTGAAAAAAGAAAAAACATTTGTTTTTAAGTACGTTAGGTATATATATGTACCTACATATGTATGTTTAAAAACTTACTCAATATTCACAAAATGACAATACTGCCTCAGTAATATATAAGTATTCAGTGTTAAGTAAAGACTGGTTATAGAAATTAGCAAAATATACAGAATGACCAGACCAGTCCAACCAGCAGTTCTCATGATGTCGATGGATACTCCCGACCTGCTGGCGGCGGAAGTGGATGCGCGGCGCGTGCTGTGCGCTGTGAACACAGACGCGTGCACACCGCTTGCTTGCAAAGTTTGTTCGATTCATCGGCTACTGCTTGGGAAGTTGCATTGTGAATCGATTTTTCACATTAAGAACAGATAAGATACAGATTAGATATAGTCAGAATATTTCTATGTTGTTGAGTTACGAAGTCAAGGTCTTAGCTGGGCAAATGTATTAATTTTGTACAAAATAGGGGATAATTCAATTTGGGTTACGTCGGTTAGGTTTAGACGTTTTAATAAATATTGGAATTGTAATAGATATGGGCTATTGTTTTTGTTGAGGAACAATTTTAAGATCTATAGCACATAACGTCTGCACACGTTATCCTGTCGATAACGCGAGAAAAGTAATCAATTTATTATTATTATTATTTTAAGTATCGAAAGGGGCAGATTCATTATGTTTGATAGGTATTCTAGAACAATGTTTGGGTCTCATGATGAATGGTACTTCAGAAAAATAAGAGTGTTATACTCTAAAAGCACCTCTAAAAAATCGAAATCATAACACAATTGTAGGTATCTATCTATCTTTACCGATGATCAGCGATAAGGCAGACCGAAATGAATTTAATATTTCACCGTTTTTGAACTGTTCTGTCAAATAACTTAAAGTAATTCTATGAAAATGGTGAAGTAATCAAAATGATTAGTTTGACAAAACAAGTACCACTGTTTTACATTGTACCTACTGACTTAATGAATGTGCTTTTTGATAGAGAGTCATTAAATCATTAGATATATCTTGCTTTAGGTACGCTTGCTGGATAATATGGCGCACACCAGGATATGGCTGCGCCATAGCGGGTGATGTTTTCTGGAAGGTGATAGCAGAAGATTTTTATGACGTCTTTATATTATCATATATAAATTCTGATCTTAGTAACGATGTAAACAAAGGGATCAAGGTTGGCCGGGCCAATAGGGATCAATTAAAATACCACGTGCGTCAACTTGAATGATCTTTCGTAGACATTTTAGAACAAGTGCAAAAGGAGAAAATGTATAGAAGAAATAAATATTTATTCCATTTAAGAATAAACGCATTTATTTCATAAGCACCGGGGTTTCGTTTCCATGATTCATAGCAATCACATTTGCGGTTCATTAGAGATGAAATAAATCGATTTGTGGGCCATCAAGTTTTTGTGCTTTATTTTGAAAACTAGCCTGGTTTAAAATTCATTAAGTATTATAGACATTAGTGCATCTTGAGGCCCGTTCTGCATCCGTATTATCACGTGATCTGACATAGGAAGCCTTAAGACATGAATATATTTAGATTCATAACACTGCCATATTTCTTTAGGAATTTGATTGAGGTGTGGAAATTGAATTCCACCCATTCTGTTTGTGTATGAGATGGTAGTGGTGTTGACAACTTCAAGTAAGAAGGAATGTTGTGATAGTTTTGACAGAAAGAGTTTAAGGCCTAAAAAGACAGCCAAAAGTTCAAGGTAGTTAATGTGATGAATTTTTTCAGAAGCAGACCAATTGCTTCAAGCCACGTTGTTATTGCATGTGGTATATTTCGAACGAATAATAATTATTTTGGTTTCGAGACATCTGATAGGCATTTTTTAAGGTTTATACGACAATTATAATTGTCATTAGACTGTTGCAGCACTAAGTATTTTACGCGTATAAAGTGCTTTGCGAATGTTTGAGAATATGTAAATCGAACTATATGCAACAGCTGGGTAGGCAGAACTTAAGGTACCAATAAATTTATCAAAATCTTGTTAAGGAACCCATCCTTGTTTTATGTCATTATGTAAGTTAAGAATATTATTATTTTGGTAACTTTAATGACATACAGTGCAGCTAATTTCGAAATAAAAAAAAAATAATAATAATTACAGACTTGAATTTGACTTGGATATGAATTTTACTTAATTCAAATTTAAATACAAAACCTAAACGTTATAGGTTTGTCACTACAGCGTTTACTGTATTTTTACATCTGTGAGGTAGGTCTGACACGCTATATATCGAGGAGATAAGCCACTATTGCGTGACCTTGGCTTCTTAGGAAAGCTAAAAGTGGTTTCAATAATATAGTAAGCACGTATGATGTTGATCTGAGTGAGACTAACAATTCAATTCATAAAGTTGATGTAATATGAACCTTAGATATTTTTTGTACGATTGATGATTAGGTACTAAAAATACCCTCTTTGAGGTCAATAGCTGCCATGTAGGCACCGTAACCAACTAACTTAGAAGCAGTGCGATTATTCTTCCATTTTGAAATGGGGTGCACATACAAACTTATTTAAACTTGTAATGTTAAGTATAAATCCATTTCTTTTGAAGGTCAAAAACATGGGAGGCAAATTGACCCGGGTGTTCAGTACATGGTCATATTGCTCCTAGATTAATGAGTTTCGTCATAGAATTAATAATATCGTCTTGAGAAAAAAGCAGATTAACGCGTTCGATTTTTTGTTGTACATAATAAATGAATAGGATTTTGTAGTCTTCTACGTAAGACAAAACAACTGAATCTATGATTGATAGCCAGTTGTGGTAAAAGGATTTAATCCTACCAGCATAAGGTACCTCTGGTTGCGTCTTCGTTCGCGGGACTTGTTCAGCAGCGGCTTGTAGTGGCGCGGGCGCGATGAGCTCTGGTCCCTGCTTGCCGACGTCGAAGGCTGGTTTTGTTCAGTTAACGAGGAGAAAATCGCGAGTTTCCCGAAAGGGGAGGCTTTAGTTGAAACCTTTGTTGGGGGAGGGTAGTTTTTTTTTTTTTTTTTTTTTTTTGTATACAATGTATTGGTTGAGAACTTCAATGTCCTTTGAAGCTCTTATAGTCTTCAAACAAAAAGGATCTCTTTTAACACCACGTGTTGTATTCCAAATGTTTTTACTGCATAAAAACCTTCTAAGGGCAGTATGTACTAATATTTCAAGTTTTGGCACGTCAGACTGTATCTATCTCTATGGTCAGCTTGACTGTGCCCGATCCCAACTGATTTTGTGAGAACTCTAATCTATTATTGCGTTTTTTTTTTTTTTTTTTTAAAAACGGCATAAAACGGCGCTCACCTCAGGGTTGAGTTTAGGAGCCCAGATTAGGAGAATATTTTCAGGGATTAGCACATGTATCTCAGTGCTTCCTTTTGTTCGTTGGCAGGTCCATCGAGTAGTATTTTTCCCAACGTTTAGAGTTTTATTTTGGAATTTTCTCACCTAATTGTTAATCCAAATTCTTTGCTTGTCCGAGCATTTCCGGAATTTCTTCTGGAACTTCTGGGTCTTAAGTCGGAGTTAAGATCAGACCTTGTTCTGTATCTGGGACAGAATTATCTGTGGATCGGGACTTAAATACGGAACTGCCTTGGAGGTGGAGTGTGATGTAATCACATTCACTACAGATGCCAGGCTTTGTTCTGGGTAATTCTCTCCCAGAATATCATAAACAGATCCTATGTCGGGCATACTTTCCGCGTCACTTATGTATCGGTCGGATGCCGAATTAGATGAAAAAAGTTTCTGATCTACAGCAGCGAGCTGTGCGGGAAACTCTTTTGTAAAAATAAATAACTTTCAGGATAGTATCACGTACTATCACACAAAGAAAGTAGTAACATTGTTCCAGGGTAATATCTGGTATCACCACATTAAGGAAACAATTAAATAAAGTACCATCAGGATAATATCTGGTATTACCACATTAAGATGGACATATTTTGAAGAAAGAAAACTTTTATCACAACTTTACGTAGGTACTGTAGGTAGACGTACATGAACTAACCTTTGTTCCATTCCAATTGTCTTTCCAAACGTCTAATTTTTCGATGAATACTATCATCGTTGTGATCCTTACGTCTTCTTTCACACATAATAGGTTTTTACTTCAATATAACGTAAAATAATGCAAAATCTTAGCAAGTCGTTCAAACGATGTTGACAATGCGGCACACGAAATAGTCCAGTCAAATTACGAAATAAATAAACATGAGCGAATACAGTTTAGGGACTTTGAGGATCGATAGGGCGGTGTATTCTGAGCATAAATTCCAATTTGAGGGGTTGTACTGAGGTCAGCTCAAGGTCATTTCGATGGAAACGCGTTTCATTCGATATCTCGAGAATGGTTGGTGTTAGGCGAAAAATTGTTGAGACCTTTTCTTTTCCAAACAAAATTTACAAACTTTTTTATATGAAACTTTTTTTTATAACATTAATATTTTTCAACTTATTACTCCCGCAAGGCAAAAATTTTACTTTTTTTCCATTTTTCGTCGTTTTCTCCCCAACCATTCAATTTTATTAAATTTTACCGATCATCAAAGTGTAGATCTTTTAATTATGAGCAGTTTTGTCCTTAAACTTTTTTCCGTAGTGCCAATACCTTCGGAGTTATATATTACTTTACCGAGCGAAATCCGCGCCACTGTCGCAATATAAAAAGGTCAATCGATTAAACTATTTAAAAATTAAGTATTTAATTTGGGTAAATTTTTGGGTTAATTTGGGTAAGAAGTAAATTAACAATTAAAACTGTTTTACACATTTATTGATAGAAAAATAATTTATAAAAATAATAATATATCGGTAAAGTAATATATAACTCCGAAGGTATTGGCACTACGGAAAAAAGTTTAAGGACAAAACTGTTCATAATTAAAAGATCTACACTTTGATGATCGGTAAAATTTAATAAAATTGAATGGTTGGGGAGAAAACGACGAAAAATGGAAAAAAAAGTAAAATTTTTGCCTTGCGGGAGTAATAAGTTGAAAAATATTAATATTACAAAAAAAAGTTTCAAATAAAAAAGTTTGTAAATTTTGTTTGGAAAAGAAAAGGTCTCAACAATTTTTCGTCTAACACCAACCATTCTCGAGATATCGAATGAAACGCGTTTCCATCGAAATGACCTTGAGCTGACCTCAGTACAACCCCTCAAATTGGAATTTATGCTCAGAATACACCCCCCTATCGATCCTCAAAGTCCCCAAACTGTGTTCGCTCATGTTTATTTAACTCGTTTTTAGCCATAATTTGACTGGACTAAAAAACGAATGACGCGCTCGGCCGGTAGACTCAACTAGTAGCGAGAGGACAGAGTACCTACCGTGCCTGATGCGATTTAAAAATATTTTTTCATCATATTTCTTGAAAAAATTAATGCTATAAATATGTGACAATGCACTACGTGAAATGCGGACTACATGGTTTTATTAAATCTAGAGGATGTAACATCGAAGTGTAATATCAGTAGGTACCTAGTCTAGCTTCCATAGAACAAGCTTTGCGCTTAGTTTGGCATTGTCCGTTAATATTAATAATGCGAGTAGGTAAAATATGCCCTATTTCACAAGAGTATTTCTAACTAAAACAAATACGATCATTATATTGTTAACAAATAACATACACAACCGATGTCAACAGAAAGATCTCATTTGGAGTGTTCTCGAAGCTTCTTCAAACTTTAATAGGGTGCGGGTTTGGGTCCAGTCTCAGTAAAACCAATAGGTAAATTGAATCATATCCAATTAGTCTAACAATCTATTTCCTACGCGTTCGTTACAAAACAGGTATAAAATAATTTGTATAACTTATATTATGTCAGCAGCGCGTAAAAAACTCCAGGGAAGTGCTACCACCGTACTTATTTTTACTGTCAAGTAGCACTTTGGTGCTTTTATAATTATATTTATCTACGCATAAAAAAGGAACTTAGCACATTTTTAATTATCTGTACATAATTAATCATGGCAATTTTAAAAAATAATAAAAATGGTGTTAGTTTTAGCTAGTCTACTCTACTTGTTTAGTAGTAGTAGTCATTGAGACTAGACATTTTATATGCTATTAAATTTAGTCTAGATTATGATTTGTCTGTTAGAAAATACTGGGATTCACTTTGAAAGCAGCGTATTTTTATTTTCATAAAAATATTTCGACCACATTTCTGTAACAAGTACATAAAATGAACAACGAGAATGCTCAAGATGCGAAAAAAAGCCAGAAAAAAAAATCTACTGCTTAATTATAAAACACTTCTGTCAAAATCAATTATGACAGTTGCAACTACTTGACAGTTTTATTTATACTAGCTTTAATGTAACACAAGAGATCCTTAAAGTGTTTCAACCTTCATTATTCCGTTTCGTAACTGTTCATTTTATTCGATTCCTGTCTAGGAGGCTCGTGGAATATTAAGCCGGAATCTAATCAACTTAAGAGGCCATTCAAGCTGCCGTGCACAGACTGCAGCAATATCCATTACTCAACGAAATAACTGGAATACCTATAATCTTCTTCTTTTATTATGTGACTTCTGCCCGTCAATATAGCTGGCAATTCTGCCAATGTCAAGTGTTTGGAAATAATTCTCGGTCAAGCCAGTCAATCGTAAAATCGTTAGTCTTTTGTTTTAAAAAAAATGGTGGTTTTGAAACCTGAGTCCCATCAAATCTCGATGTTACTACACTTTTTAAAAGAAACGATTATACATTATGCGACCTCAAGTAAGTATTTTTGGTAAAAAATCTACCAAAATAATACAACAAAACTCAACTTATAACATTTGAACAATATTATAATAAAAAAGCTGTATCAAAAAATGATAGAATTCGAATCGGAATATAATCAAAGTGTACAATGAGCATGAGCTGTGTCTATAGCCCAGTCATATTAGGGCTTTCACCTCGGAATGAAAGATAATAAGCTGCAAATTGGTATGAACCTTCATTTTGTCATTCTAAATGTTGTCTCAAAAGTCACAATCGTTATCGTGTCCGCGTCTCAAGATATTCAAGGTCAAAGGTCACAAAAATCGGTTTTTCGCGAATATCTGGCTTCCTATCGGTTAAATGAGATTTGCATTTATTATAAAAGTTGTAGGCTATAAAATTCCCTACAACTTTTGTTTAAACTTTTTTTCATACGACCAACCGTTTTGAAGGTAGAGCGAAAAAACTTACAAACAAAAAAAATGTGGGTAGTTGGTAAAATGAACGCCTTAAAGCAAATGCTGGTCTAAGACAAGCAGATACTGGTCCCGGACAGTTCGATTCTTGAAGGGCGATGTTTTTAGTTGACTTTACAAGTACCCACACTTGTTCAAAATGAGTTAAGCACATGTCCGGGACCAGTATCTGCTTGTCTTAGACCAGCATTTGCTTTAAGGCGTTCATTTTACCAACTACCCACATTTTTTTTGTTTGTAAGTTTTTTCGCTCTACCTTCAAAACGGTTGGTCGTATGAAAAAAAGTTTAAACAAAAGTTGTAGGGAATTTTATAGCCTACAACTTTTATAATAAATGCAAATCTCATTTAACCGATAGGAAGCCAGATATTCGCGAAAAACCGATTTTTGTGACCTTTGACCTTGAATATCTTGAGACGCGGACACGATAACGATTGTGACTTTTGAGACAACATTTAGAATGACAAAATGAAGGTTCATACCAATTTGCAGCTTATTATCTTTCATTCCGAGGTTGACCCCTTTTTTTACCTAATATGACTGGGCTACTAGGACAAGTATTACTTTCAGTACTGTCATTGAGTACAATAGTCCTCATTTATCAAAGACCGTCTTCTGTACGAGTTGATGAATGCTATTTGAAATAGCTCGCGATTTATTATTTTATTTTGAGTTTATAACTATTTTTTATTGTTATAAAAAAGCTGGTAAAAAGTTTTGCCATTTTAAATTCGTCAATGCACAGTTGGTAAAGCAGTGAATTAGCTACTTTCCGTACTGTTAATAAATAAATAAAAATTCCGTAGGTACTGTAAGTTTTCTTTAAATAACTTAGAAGAAACATTCGGGTATTTGACAACCCCAAATGTATCTTTTGATTATATTTGATTGGGGCTAGATAAAATGGTGTAAAATTATCTTTGAATATTTTTATATCATATATATATAGGTACTAAGCTATTATATTTAGGACATTCAAAGAAAATAGTTCTTATACTCAGGTTCCTATAAAAAAACGCTAATTTCTATCAGAACTTTGTAAGTAAATAGCTCCTTACAACGGTTTCTATATCAAACTATAAGACTGTGAAAAAAAAACCTACGAACAAGTGAGTAGAACCGCCTTAGATCTGTCTCAATTCAGTCGAGATACGTATCCCCCTAGTGATTTACCCACTAGGCAACTGGAAACTGCTTACAATCATTTAACAATTGTGTAACAAATATACGCTGCTTGTACAAATTACTTGAATAAATAAATAAATAATAATGCTGGACAATCCACACAACATCATCAGAAAGCACAGCATGTGGTAGGTAAGGGTACTAGAAGACTGACATACTTAATACAATACATTACATAGATATATATTTTTTTTATTATACATATTAAATACCCAGAACACCCGGAATAAATATTTGCAGATCGTACAAACATTTATCCCAAGGCGGGAATCGAACCCGCAACCTACGCGTCGCAGGCGGACCTTCGCCCGCCGCGCCACATCGGTCGTCAAAGTTATTAGTACAGTACCTCTACCATGAGATGTCACAGTAAAATAGCCTGACTTTACTACAGTAGTTAGGTACGTCAGTATTGACGTAACTACTGTAACTAAAATTCGTCATACTAATACTAGTATGACGAATTTTAGTACCCAACTATCCGCTAGAGGCGCTGTACAAATCTTCATACATTTTTTTAACTACAGACGCTAGCGAGTATATTAAATATAGTATAGTAAAAACTCATGGTAGACCTACTGAAGCAGACTACGGAACAAAATCATCATCATTGTCATACGTGTTTTTTTGTACATACATAGAATAAATACAAACATCAGTGAACACACAGAACAAACGTTAGTGTTCATGCAACAACTGTTTGTTCTCAATGGGGATAGAACCCACGACCATGACACAGCATTGGAAGCAGAGCTTCTGTTATTTAATAAATTAATTAAAAAAAGTATAAGTATACCTACTACCAACTGAGCTGTAACGCCTGTCAATGTTTATGTGATTATAAATATTTATGGACATTTCACACATCACACTCTAGTCCCAAACAAAGCAGAGCTTGTACTATGGGAAGTCGATTGCTGGTAGAATAAGTACTTCTTTTTTTGCGTGATTCACAGATAAGTTCCTTGAACACGTTTAGAGATTCATGAAATGGTAAAATGTACTTGTCAACGCATAACCTAAATAATAAAAACCTTGTTGGTACAAAGTGGGTTGAAACAAAGTGACCGCATCCATTTTTAGGGAAGTACAAAACTCTGAACTTCGTCTGCTTCATTAACACTAAATAAAATTGTTTATCCAATTAAAACTTTGTTAAATAAACAGTTTCCAACAAAGGCTGGAAAGTAAATAGATGCTTCGGTTCATTTTATTTATTTTCATAAAGCGCTGAAGGGTTTTAATTTATAGTTAAATAGAAAAACTTTTCCCACTACAAAAATATTCCAGATATACAGAGTTAACAATATTTCTTGGGTGAAGTACAATCAAATCAGCGGCCTTATGGCTATGATCTCTTCCGGACTACATTTCGATTACGAAGCAGAAATTATTTTAATAACTCATGTGGCATTACGTTATCATGGTTTACATGTAGTTATAAAATTGTTAAATAGTTTATATTTTAATTGAATATCAATCGTGTAGGCAGGTAATCAAAAGGTTTAATATGATAGTGAGTTGATGGTCGCTTTTAAAAGTTGACACGCGAAATAACAATTCTCACATTTCCGAGGCTTTATAGTACTCAGAACTTTTCAGCTTTCACACTAAAATTGCGTGTTAGAGCACATTTTATGTGAACAAAGAGATGCCTAAAACTATTCTCTGAAAGCTTAAATTTTATATGCTAAAACTGAAAAATGTATTTTGAATTAGCTACTAGATTTTTTAAAACCTTTATTTTTCCTGGTTTTTGCTAATGAATTAATGAAAATATGTATATATTGTTAGCACATAGCACCAAAAAACTAATTAGAAAAAATACTAAAAAAATACAGATATATGTAACGTCCAATGAGAAAACATATTGCTACAGAGCATATTAAGTCAGCCGTTGTCAATAAGAACCTACCAAATGACGCTCTAAGTATTTTCGATGTAGGTAAATACGTATATGTTCAACACCATATAACCAACATATCCATTACCAAGATAACATACATTTTAGAACTCAATTACGTTCACATGAACCGAAAAATGCCGAATCTAAAGCTCATTTTTCTTATCATTTTTCGCTGTCGCCCAAAAATGATTTATGTATGCCGTGCATAATACCTGTGTACCTGTTTGAACCATAGAAATTAATGGTGACGCTTCAGTAATTAATTGCCTGCTGGTGATGGCTAATCTTTCATCGTAATTACAGCGAGCGCAGACCCTGGGAGCAGGTTGCTGAGTTAAATTACAAGGTTTTCACGACCCATTTTTACACTATATTGCGGTACCACTCGACACTTTATGAAAACCTTTAAAATTCGAAATAGGATGGAGCAGTAAAAAGTCGTGACTTTATCCCCGGTAAACATTCTCTAAGGCTTATTGTTAAAAGGTTGTCTGGTTATAAGTTTTTGGGACTGCATAATCAAAAATATCTCGCCTAAAGTTTTGATCTCATAACGTACCTTCATGTTCCAGCAAATCCCTCGAGCCTGTGTGGTAATTTTAATTAAGTATATTTACCGAGACGAGCGCCCGGCGAGCGCCGAGAGAGGTTATAAATGTTGTCCGTAAAGGTAACAAATGTTCGCGGGAGCTCCGTGTATAGCGCGTACCCTAGGCTTTAACGCTTGCTCGAGGCAGGTGAGAGGCACCTGCGCCTCCTTCCTTCCTGTCGCACAATGCCTCGGAATTCAAGCACGTCCCTTTCCTCTCCGCCGAAATTACAAAAGTGATATCAACGAACGTGACAAATAACGGTATTTTATGATTGCCATAAGGAGTTATATTGTTACCTGATGGTACCATTCAAGTGGACGATGAAAATAATGGAATTTTTATTCCGAGACGTAGGAATGCTAATTTTTTGATCCAACTTTTCGAATACGACAAGTGTCGAGGAGCGATTCGGGTCAATCTCTACGAGTCCGCAGGGATTTAAATCCTACAAATTCTAAGTTACCTACGTGCCCGTCTTGAATTGTGGAATTTTCCCGCTTCGTATTTTGGGTCGAGTTTTGCTCGGTCGAATTTGGGATGCTTTCGAAAGTCTAGGAAAATTGAACGCAAATCCGATTTGTTCGGATCTCGCACCGAAATCTTTCTAAAACGTGAGATGAGACCTATGCACCGTTCTGACTATCGCTCGTCTTGAATAAGTCGTATGAAAAAAGACAAGAATTTGGCGCAGTCGAATGCATATAAAATATCAAGGAAAATAAAAAACCATCTAATAAATTTACAGATGACTTAGCTTGGCAAGACTTTAGATAAAAAATATATATTCTCGATAACTTTATTATCTACCTACACGCAACTGAAAACATACATGCCTTATTCGGTGTTCAATATTTCATTGAGATATGCAGTACAACTAAGTATGCGCGGGTTTCAACTTCACGCGATAAATTCCTAACTTGGACTTCAAGAGCAACTATGATGGCTCGTGTGAACACATTCACATAGCAACGAGTAAAATTATAGTTGACTCTCTCATACACAAGTCATGGCATAGTGCTACGTGGACCTCTCATGATTTGCCGCAAACATTTGAACAAATGACTACAACTTGGCAATGCGTAGGCGTTATGAAGAGCTACGAACTGTTTAGTTATATAAATCCAGTACTACCCTTCTCTACCCAAAGTTATTAGAATAGAGATGGCTGTAATTATGTGGGAAAGGTTATTTATGGCTCAATTTACGTGCCGTGCATCCGTTTTAGAGTTGTAAGACCGGGATCACAAGCGGTCAGGAACAAGAAACCGGGTGTCTTTACCTTTTCAGTCATTAATATAACTTTTTTTGCTGTTTTATAAAAATTACAGCTATATAAATTGATCTACGAGAATGCAGGTACCGATATTTCAAACTTGTTTCATTAAAAGTATTTTTGTCACTTGTCTTACTTATATGACGGCTTTAAGTTGTCACTATTTTTACTTTAATAATATAAAAAAATGTAACAAAAATTGGTAACAAGAGTGAGATTACTTTCTATTTTTCTTGTTACCTACTTGAAATCTGCTTGTTAATCTACGTAGGTAATTATTTACTTTTTCTAAAGCTTTTGCATTTCTCAAGACAAACATGGACAATGCTCTTAAAGCAGGTAGAGTGCAGTGAAATACGGACGTTGAAACAAAAAAAAAACCCGGATTATAATTCCCCGGATAACATTTTGCAGCGGAGTCTAGCTTTGTCCGGCTCTCCCGACTTAATGGAAACACAACATTTTTCAGCGAAAGCTTATTTTCTCTTCGGGAATTTAAAAACTTCAGCTATTAACAGAAGAGTTTACTTTTAACTTGAACTGAGTTTACTTTTCGTGGGTATACGCTGCGGAAAATAGGGCGAGATTTAAGATGTGTTTAACAAAGCATCTACATTTTCTCATATCTATTTTACTAGCAATCACATGCTTTTAAAAAAATACCTACTTATGTGTTACTTTTTTAAAGTTTGTAGGTACGTGTGATACAAGTAAACTTGCGAATATTTGCTTCCAATTATTTATCAGTCTACATTTATTGTCATAATTTAGTCAATCCTTGGGTACCTACTTCGTTTGTTCAATTACTGTGCTTTGGTTTAAGCGTGTACAAATTCAAGGACGTCTCTATAAATAAAATATACCCTTTAATTCTAAGCGACCTCAAGTGCACATAATGCATGTTCCTATCGTGATAAAGCCAAGGCTAAAACTAATTAATGTTTTGAATGGCCTCTTGATTATAGTCGTGGTAACCCTGTGCAGTATACTGTTACAAATTACTAGGCGTGTTTGGTATATGCACTGTACCTAAAAGCTAATCATCAAAAAAATTCAAATGTTTTTTAGCTATTGTATAACTTCTATCGCGGGCCTTCAGCGTGGAGATCGAATCCAAAAATTTCGAAACGAAAATACCGAACGAAAATAACCTAACACTGCGCATACGTAATCCAGCAAAAAATACTGCAATAGCTTTACCGAGGCAGTCCCCGAGTGTCACACGTCTTTTTTTACAAGCTTTACAATCAATTGAGTAACTTCAATAATATAACTATACGAGCCTGGTATACCCGATTATGTTCCTATACCTATAAATACGGACACTAGATATCTCTCCATATAGACAGAAACAAGAAATGACCAAAACTGGAAGGTGTTACCAGTATTTCAATACTATTGTGCTACCTATCTGTTTGTTCTATTATTTATTTATTTATTTTAGTGTGACATGGGTCCACGCCTGAAATATATAAGTATTTATTATTTTTTTAAATAGTGATGTTTGTTTTTTAGTCATTTTTAGCTTTGTTTACTGAGGAAAAGATTAGTACTAAGGCTGCGGTTTTTCCATAGCGTGTGTATCTTAAAACCTTTGCAAACCTATTTAGATGCAATCTCGTTGCTGAGCGCCGGTCTATTGGCTGTTGCACGCAAGTGTATTTACGTGAGATTAGCACGTTTCAGCAAACACTGTCATGCTTGTATCTATTCACCCCCTATCTTATTAAAAGTTAGATAGGGGGTAAATAGACAGTATGTCACCATTACGTATGGTAAACAAATCAAGTCCGCGCTAACTTTTTATAAGATAGGGGGCTAGTGTTTTTTATTAAATATTGAACTGTTTTAGATTATTATCTAAAACAGATTAGATTAGAGAGAAACAGAGAGATTATTATTATATGTTATAGTTATGGACTAAAATTAAAATCACTTTATAATAATTATGGTTATCTATAGCTAACCAAAGACAGGAATAAATTATATTTTATTTCAGTGTGCGTCTTTTATGTGACAGATTCCTAGTAAAGTAAACAAAAAAAAGAAATAAATGAGGTTCTATTTGTTTACGTGATCTATTTTCTACATTATGCTTTAGCAATCTCACTGCCCCTAGTACGAATTTTCAATTGAGGTCTGCGGTCGCAGCCAACTTTGCGTGCTATGACAGCAGCCGCGCTGACCTCAAATTGATGCTAAATAAACCAAAAATTGTAGAATGATCAGTTTAAGCAATCAGTGCCAAAAAGTGGTTTTGTTAATATTCAAATCAAACTTCTAGTGTTCGTTGCATAAGTATAATAACAGACACTTTTTAGAATACTTCCGTTCAAAATAAACAAACTTGCGAAATTATTTGTCGTATTGACTTTAATTTAAATAAAACACCACTGATAAAAACAAAATGAATGATTTTGTAAATATGACTTCTGTGCTTATTTTGCACGATAAAAATATAGTACGTAAAGAAAAGTAAGAACTTGAGTGCTCTTGTAAATAAAATGCTTATAAAAATGACACTCGTAAAAACGATTACGTAATACTTTTAGGACCACTGAAATCGTATACCTACTGAAATATAACCTCAAAAACGTGGCACGTGCGAAAGGATCATAAAATACCTACGTCATATCTAGTCGGCAGTAAAACTAGAAAGGAAAAGTGCCGAAAAATGACCTACAACTATTTACAGGCACGGTGATCAAAATAATAATAAATATTCACGGACATTTCACACATCACGCTCTAGTCCCACACCAAGCTAAGCTTGTATTATGGGTATATGAGTGCTGATAGAATACTTCTTATTTTTTTTTGTCAATAGGTACCTACATACTGAGAGCCCAGACATAAAACAATCATTAGTGCACCACATCACACAAACATTCGTTTTTTTTGGGGGATCCCACGACCCAAAGCATGGAAGGCAGATCTACTACCAACTGAGCTTATAATAGTCTCTGTAGTCCAGTAACGCTGTGGTCTTAAGATTGTACGAGCATTATTAGTCCGAAAAAAATGATAAAATAATGACAGAACCACAAAAGAGTATGAAGTATCAACCTTTTTTGTGGTCGAAGTAGTGTTTCGTCTTGTGCCCATCTCAGTTAAAGATTGATAAACCCGAAACTTTCTTCCCGATATCTTACGAACGAAAACGGAAGACGTCCCGAGTTGCTTCACAAGTCGAATAAAGACATTTGCCACCATCGACCCGAAAACTTTGCTTTAGAAGATATACCTACATTCGCACACTTGGTACAGTCAAGTGATAAATGCGATAGAATTGTTTGAGGCTAATGCGTATAATAAAATAAAATTACTATAGTGACAGTGGCATGTTGATCTTTGTATTTATACTTTGTTTTTTTTTTAATCTTTTTTACATACTTCTGTCACAATTGCTGAACTAAGTAGTAGGTAGTACATTTTTACCTGTAAAGTGTACCTATATGTGAATACGTCTGCTCCGTCGCCATTTTCAACCGACGAAAAAAAAACGGAGTAGGTTCTTAAGTCAATGTGTATTTTTTTTAAAGTAGATCATTTCCAGTCTAGAGTATACAAGCTCAGAATATAGAACATTTGACAATATAAAGCGGCACGCACGAATAAATCTGATATTGGAATCATAATGCGCGTGAATGTCACATCGATTCGAACGTTACGGATTCAAACCGCGCAGTGTATTTCGAATGTAACGTTACTTTACGTTTACGATTTGATACATTTATTCGTGCAAACCCTCTGAATTGCTTTATTTTACCATGTTTTGTTCCCTTTTTGTCTCTAAATGGAAAAGTTTGTTTCTAGTAATTCTTACCAATTACAAGCTATTCTGTAAGTTCTGCGATTATCCGCAATTTATTAGATAATGTTGATTAGATAACTCCTACCATTATACATGTAAACTAAATAAGAATATGGTGACGGTTCACGGTATTCGTAACATTAGTGTGTAAAGTTATGTCATCGAATTCTGTTTTTTATTTGAGTAAGTGAATCCAGATTGCCCACCTGATTTTATTACTTACCTTCTTTGACACTTTTAGATAGATAGATAGATAGATAAAAACTTTATTGTACACAGAAAAGGATTTTACACACTAGAAACAATAAATTAACAGCACAATGGGCGGCCTTATCGCTAAAAGCGATCTCTTCCAGGCAACCTTTGGATGGACAGGAAATTAGAATTATTATAAGACGGCGGTGTACAAAGTTTTATGAAGTACTTACCTACTTTATAAAAATAGCTAGTAAATAATTACTACACAAATACATACAATTCATAGATAATATACATACTTACATATAATAATACATAAAATAAATAAATACTATAAAAGAGGAAATTATAATAAACCTATTGAGAAGATAAGGAAATGTAGTGGTTGTAAACCTTAGATTTGAAGATGGAAGATGTTTCAGATAACCGTATAGACAGAGGTAAGGAGTTCCACAACCTAACGGCTTGTATGGTAAATGACTTACCATACATTTCAGAACTATGCACAGGAGTTATAAGCTGCAGAGTATCTGAAGATCGAAGACACCGATCATTTGCCTGATGTAGAAATTCAAAGCGCTCTTTTAGATAAGATGGGTAGGAGGGATTGAAAAGAATATTATAAAGGAGGGACAGGATATGTGCATTCCGGCGATAGCGAATAGGGAGCCACTTGAGTTTTGCGCGAAATTCAGAGACATGGTCAAACTTGCGTAAGCCAAATATGAAGCGAATGCATAAGTTTTGTAAGCGCTCAAGTTTATTTAGCAAAACTTCGGAGAGATCCAAATAGCTGGCGTCTGCATAATCTAGTATGGGGAGTAGAAGGGATTGGGCGAGCATGACTTTGGTAGCAGTTGGTAAAAAGTTTCGAAGTCTACGCAAAGATCCGGATGAAGCAAACATTTTCCTACTTAGTTCATTAATCCATGGTTCCCATGACAACCTTGAATCCATGATAATTCCCAAATTCTTTACTGTCTGACTGATAGCAATTGGTGTTCCATCAAATATTATGAGTGGTAGATGCGAGATATTAATTTTAGACATTTGTTTCCTATTGCCCAACAAGATAACTTGAGTCTTATTGGGATTTACGGTAAGCCCAAAAGATTTGCTCCAGTCACAAACACGGTTTAAATCAGAGTTGAGTAGACTTATAGCACCATTGATATTGTCTGTAGTAGTTTGACAGTAAATTTGCAAGTCATCTGCATACAGGTGGTAGGAAGAAGTTAAAGTTAGTGATATAGAGTGAATGAATATAGCAAATAGAAGTGGAGATAAGACGCCGCCTTGCGGGACGCCTGCAGAGAGATTGCACCATGAAGAGAAGGTATCTTCAATACGGATGCGCTGCCGACGTCCGAATAGATAACTGCGAAACCAGTCAATAGCCGTTGGAGATATGTTCAGAGAGCTTAGCACACCAAGGAGCAGATCAAAGTCAACGTTGTTAAAAGCACTGCTAAAGTCAAGGAGACTTAATAGAGTTATTTTCCCACTGTCCATTCCATAGCGAATATCGTCAGTTATTTTAACCAACGCTGTCGTTGTACTATGACCTGAACGAAAGCCCGATTGAAAAGGGTTGAGTAAGGAGTTTTTGGACAGAAAAGAGCTTAGTTGTTGGTGGATAAGGCGTTCAAGGATTTTTGAGAGGTAAGGGAGGATAGATATAGGACGGTATTCGGAAAAAGCAGAAGGATTGGATTTTTTGGGCAAAGGAACTATCTGGGCTTCTTTCCAAGGTGATGGAAAAGTACCAAGTGCAATGGAGGCGTTAAGGATGTACGTGATGATATGGACAATCTCATCAAGGATAGGTACAATCATATTACGACTGATATTGTCACAACCTACAGCGCTTGAAGTGAGGGATGCTAAGCTTCTCTTTACATCACAATCAGCAAATTGTAAAAAATTGAAAGTTGGGATATCAGGGGTAGGCAGAGATGAAAGATAGGTTAAAGTGTTGCATTTAGTAGATGCGTCTATGATGGAAGAATTAGAGAAGTGTTGATTAAGAAGATTGATGTCTAGATTTGTAGGAATATTTTCTTGTTTAGATCTGCCGATACCCAATGTTCTAAGAAATTTCCATACTTTGGATGGATCAGGATTATCTACAGAGTCATGAATATGTCGGCGTTGTGCGTCTCTACACACCCTGTTGCAGTGATTGCGACTGTCATGATATTTCTCAACGTTGGCATCAGTAGGCTTGCATTTCATTCGAATCTTTGATATATCCTTCTTGTGCATGGTATTGCGAATCTCGTCAGTGAGCCATGGTGAAGGGAGATGTTTAAGCTTTATGGTGCGCATGGGGGCATGAACATCGTAAAGCCTAGTTAGCTGATAATTAAAGCAGTTCACCAAGCCTTTTACAGCTAATAAATTTGCTGTATTATCAACATCATTATTATTATCCCTTATTATAAGCACATAAAAAATCTCATTAAGTACTTTGTTCGTCTAGAAACTCCGAAGAGAAGAATTTTTATTCTTCTCATAACAAAACCTCAGGTAAATACCGTGAGTTATAAAACTATAGGTACTAGGTCTATATGGCGAGCGAAGGTCCGCCTGCGACGCGGAAGGTTGCGGGTTCGATTCCCGCCTTGGGATAAATGTTTGTATGATCTGCAAATATTTATTCCGGGTGTTCTGGATATTATGTATGTATAATAAAAAATATCTAACTATGTAATGTTATTGTATTAAGTATGTCAGTCTTCTAGTACCCATAACCCAAGCTCTGCTTAGCTTGGAGCTAGATGATGTTGTGTGGATTGTCCAGCATTATTTATTTATTTATATAGAATACCTACCTTAACTTACCTAAGCTCCTTTCCAAAATACTAGAGAGAAATGTTCTGAGATTGCGCCGTAAATCCGTACTAATGAGATGCAACCGCAACCCGGCAATCTCAATACTCGTAATTAGTAACAGAATTGGTGTTTGGCAAATTGTTTCATATTCAATATCTGGATGGGAAATGTTCGGTAAACAAGTAAAGTATTGAAAACACAAATCGTATTTAAAAACTTTACTACTATCTACTATACTACTAAGCTGCCTTGATCGAAAATTAAAACAAATAAGAATATGTTTTGAAGTAATATTAACATAAAAATCTGAATCTATCGTATTTAGAAACTACTGTCTTAATCTTGATTAAAAATTGAACTAAGTAAGGACCTATTTACAAAAAAAGTAAAAATAAAAATTCAGGCATTCAGAGTCTCACTGGGCGTTGACGCTTCAACATTCGGCTTCAGCTGGCGTTGACGCGCAATGTGACTCAAATACTCTGACGTTTCGATACGTTTACGATCGAAAACATTTTTTCGTGATCGTTGTAGTCAAAATCAAAATAAAATAAAATAAGATCCTTGTGGGTTTCGTCCCTAATGAGATACAGCCCGCAATCTGTTTCAATATTACCGAATAATTATTTCACGGCATTGTTTGGTTAATTGTATCGGTTATGGCATAATTGGCTGAATAATTAATTATGTAAACATGAGATTTCGTGACTTTTGCTAAAATTTTTGCGAAAATCGAAAAGTTTGAAGTGTTGTTAAATGAATAATAAGATCAGAAACTTTTAGGCTTTTATATTTGTAGATTAAGCTTGTACTTATCTATCAAATACATTATTTCTTACCGTTTTATGAACATGAAATGTACGGAAAGAGATAACTATATTTTCGAAATATCATATTATCTTGGGTACGCTTCCGATTGGTACTGATTTGGATCAGTTGAACTATCTATAGATCGTTTGCAACGGTCTGTAGATAGCTCAATTTTTTCTTATGTATTTTATATGCATAAGTACATTTTGTAAATACTGTAATAGTCGTAAGTTGGTTTGTGAATAAAATATTGTTTTATGTTGATAATATCATGTTTAATCATTTATTTTTAAATCACTATGTATATTACTAAATGTGAATATCTTTCTCCAACAGGTAAATAAACATCGGTGCCAGATGTAGCTACATCATTCCGCTGAGGGCAAAAGGTAATCCTAGCTATCGCTTCAGAACACGCGATATCGAGCAAAAAACTTGTATTTTTAGTAAACCCAATAAATCCGAAATGTGTTTGTGCTTACGTAACACTCACAAAAGCAAATACAGTAAACACACAAACGCGTATCAGGCGTGAGGAGTCACCGTTACGCGTAAATTGCCTGAAACTTCACTTCATTATGAGTGCAGATGACGTTTACAGGAGGCCTACGCGTACGCTATTGAGATTAGGCACGCGACACACGTAATCTATTGCCTCACAAACTTGCGCTTTTTAAAAAACCTTATCGGTATGGAATAAGCGTTATTTTTGCCTGAAGCGGCACATTTTTGTTTACGTGTTGGAAAACGTGCCGATATCAAAATATCGCAAAGAATTTATCGAATCGATGAAGCCTGAATTCTGCACATTTTACGCTGTCAAAGCTGGTGTGTAAGTTTGACATGAAAAAAAAATACATGTACAAAAAAGTTGTGTTGCTTGAATATTTTGTAAGCCATCTAAATAAGCATGATAAAATCTTTTTATCATGCTACGCCTGCTACGAGCCGTAACTACAAAATACGCGTAACTGTTACCTTGTTTTAATTACAATCAAAGCGTTTGTGAACTAAAGAGTTACAAAACGAAGGGAAAACCAACACTTGAATGCACAAACGACTGCGCGTCTGAAAATCACTGAGAATTTCCATTACATTCTTTTTCACTTTCAACTTAGGTTACATTCTCGGAAAGTTTGTTCATTCGGGAACTTTTAAAATCCATTATGTAAGTTAGTGGCGCATTTAACGCGTTGTTGTAAACAACAACCGTGAATGTGGTTGTATCCTGACGGAACTGCGCTTTCACACGCGATGCTTTTTACCATCTAGTGCCATAAAGGCCACTGAACACTATACCAAAACGTGCATTAATAGGAAATAGCCCTGCTATACGGAATAATTTATGTTTATGATTATGATTCAAATTGTATTATCTCGAATTGAATGACACTTGGAATTAAACATAAGTAGCTATTAATCCCAAATATTAAAAAAGATTTACATGATAGATAGAACCAAAACTAAAATGTAAAATGTTTTTTTAACTAGCAAATCTTAGTGAACTCCACGTCGACCAACATCGACCACAGTTCACTTTTAGTAATATAAATAATGTAAATATTATATTCCGCTGAAAAATAATCTCCTTGTTATAAAATTAAAGATTGACTTATCAGTCATTGTAGTTTTATTCTCATTTCTAAAAAATGCATCCTTTCCACATCATAACATACATCGCATATGTGATATGTTCATGAATGTATTTATATTATATAATGCTTCAAACTTTACTAAAGTCTCAAGCATATATAGCGGAAATTCAAATGTCACTAGGATATTCTAGAAAATACTAAATTATTTATAAAATCGTTTAGCGATGCAGGAAAATGTTCTGTGATGTAATGCTAACCTCATTTAGACCGCGATAGAGCGTCGGTGTTACCAGACTAGACTATTTAGCTACTTATTACCTACAAAGTACGTGATTTGGGAAACTAGTCTAAAATAATAGGTTACGTTACCGGTTTGTACCTACGTTGTTTTGCCTGTTTGTACTTTGTTTTACTAAAAATACATTGTTTTACTGCTAATATATGGGTTAAAGGTTAATGATAATATATTAGTGATGATTTCTATCATATTTTTTTCTTTTGGAAAAAAAATCTAAAAATAAAGTTTCTTATTCTATTCATCCTCATACAAAATTTTTTGTTGCCCTTAATAATGTGTAGGTACTTATTTTGCAATGTCGAAATTGTTTTTTTCATTACGTAAATAAAATCCCTTTCAGGTTATTCGCTTAATGGCACGGCAACGACACGATACCGATAAAGTTGCTGGAACAAAAATAATGTTGTCGTCACACAGCGTGAAAACGCAAGTAAGAGATTACTCTACGATATTTTGTGTTGTCTTGTCGTTGCCAATGTAAAAAAGGCCCTTAGCCTTAGGTATTTAGGTCAAGGATTGTTTACAACGCGCCTTGCTTCGTATTCAAACTGCCTATTATCGCGCTCTGATTTTTCGGGTTCCTTTCATTGACTACCTCTATACCTAAGTAGGTATTTTAAATTTAAAATTGAAACACAGAAAGAAAACGATCATTTTTAAATTAAAAAACGTGACGTAACGATACGGCATTTCCAAAAATTTTGAAAATATTGATAGATTTAAGTTTTGTTTGCTTGGTCAGTTTATTTGGTTTCAAGGGTAGATTTGACTGCAATATCCATTCACTTGTGGGAAACAAACGACAGCGAAGAATTCCGTTCTTGGCTGTTCGGAATAAAAGCTTGGCAAAGCGCTATGCGGAAGTAAGAAGAATGTCAACCATAAATGGTTTAAACTAAATAGCTGCCTAGCAAGTTTCATGTGCAGTTTTTGTTGATTAGTTAAATAGTGCATGAGGTTTTATACTTGAGCCGTTTTTGAACCTTTAGTTTACATACTTTTTGTTTATGGTATTTTCTCTAACTAGATCGGATAGTAGTCTCGATGAAACATGAGGTACTCTACTCGGTTAGTATCTAATTTGAATAGAAATTACGCAATCGGCAAAATTTTGACACAGCCCGCGGCGTTTGCCATTTTGTCTTTATCGGTACTTCATCGCTGTTGAAGATTACTTTCCTTTAGAAAATAACAGAGATCTGATTTAATTTCCACTTTGACCTAAACAGCACCTTTTATCAGTGAATCTTACCAATTTAAATAAGAAAAAGAAAAAAAAGATTTTGTGGCTACAATTTTATAAAGTGAAAAAAGCCTGAAAAGGCAACTAGCTGAATCTATTTGGGGGATTTAGTAAGACTGCAATTTGCAGGGCCTCGGCGAGGTCTCGCACAAAATTACGTGCCACTAGACAGGGAAAGTCCATTAGGTTTTATGGGATACTCCCCAGGACGAATAGGTGAGCTTCAACCGTTGAAATTAATTAAATTCTCGCGTAAAAGCAAAAAAAGTGTAATGAAAATGAAGAATCTAGAAAGGTATCTTACTCTTGACTATTCAGGACTATATAGTTCATTAAAGAAATGAATAATTCGAAATTCAGCTGCAGCTATATAACCCAAATAACATAAAATTAAACTCTAAAGACACCAGCAGAATAAAAAGTTATCTTAGAATTTATAAAACAGTTATTTCAATATTTTTACTTTCAAAAACTCTTTCTTTCCGGGTTATCATTAAAACAGCGATTGAAATCGTGATCCGTTTCACAGGTCAAAAAGAAAAAAAGACACTTTTCGCCTAACGAGGTAGGTACCTTAAACTTTGCCGCATTTTTGTCGACGCCTTTATTCAGCAGCAATCAGCAGGCCATTCTTTTTGGGCCTGGTTTTCAAAATTGCTGAGACTTTTTCTTTTGTCTGAGAGTTACTCCGGTCAAATTATCTTTCAAGTTCTTCTTTTTCCATGGTAATGACAGGAGTTTTAAATGGCCCGATCGAGATGATTTTAGGAATTCCTCAAGCTTTGATAGCTGTCAAAAATACCTGAATTTTTGAAAGCAGGTCGTATAAAACTACCCCAAAAACGTTCAACACATCTTTCACCGCGAAAGTTATTTTGCTGTCATAAACATTATAGGTACTACATATATTTACGTTTCAGCTTCAGGTCTAAGGTCATTGACCTATTACAGAGTTATTACCTACTTATTTTTAAACGAATGTAGTAACATAAAAAATTAAGTACTTGATGCATTTTAAACATTCGTGACGTCATTCAATATCGTTCAGCACTACATTTAACCCAACCTACTGTACTTAACATGAATTAAACAACATTCGTGTTGTGTTATTGTGTTATTCTATTTGTAAAGTGCTCGTGTAATGCTTTTATTGACCCATAAAATATAATGTATAAGACGACATGAGTAGGTACCTCAGTTTTTACACCTGAAAGTATTGCTACTGTTGATTATTTCAAAAGATATAACTCATTTCGAATGTGTACAAGAACATTTAGTACGAAATTTACGATTCGAGTCATAAACCGGCTAGCACTCCAATATTGCCTTTCCAACGCGCTCAAAACACCGAAGCACTAACAACAATGTGCATGAAAATTTTGAAACATAAGTATACTAAATTCAGACGACAATGAATTATTCATAGGGAAATAATTTCCAGTATTCAGACACTCGTGTGTCGTGTGTCGTGTTAGACCACTACGTCCAATTACACTATTGTGTTGCGGTTTGTGCGCTCTCTTAGACGCATTAACACCACTCAGTCCCAGCGGACGAAGGAAATGGATACAGTGAACCCTTCCCCTTCTCATTATATCGTACGGTTTACTTGATGGTCGGTCAGATCGCCATCCCGCCGCGCCCGGACGAAAGGGTCCCCGCCGCAAATCTGAACCATCAATTTGAGCCGGTGACTGATCGGTTTCAGCCGCTCGATACATACGCGTATCGGCAACCATGGTTCAACGCAGTTACAATCTTTATTATACCCATAAAATCACGTATACATCTTCATCGTTTACGACCGTCTGTTTGTGTAAATGCAAATTCCATGTATAATCACTTCGAACCGAACGACGACGCAGCGTTCGGTATCTACCGACGTAATAACCGAAAAGTTTTCTCGTAAAAATTTGGCATTTTGAGGCTGGATCGTAAACCAGTAGAGTTTCGAAGTGGAGACTTTTTAGCGAGAACATCTCACTCGAACTCTTCGAACTTCCAAACTTATAGCCGAAATTTTAATAAACGAAAGCGGCTACGCCTTCGGAATCAGTTTCTTTTACTGTAGTTCAGTAAATTGTTTAAATTAAAACAGACTTATACGGAATCGGTGCCAGAAAATATCGGAGAGGCCGAAAGGAGCTTGCGGTTCGTGACTAACTTTTTAACTAGTTTCTGTAAGCTCACTCTTAGGATGAAAACCGTTACAGGTAAGAGCGCTTTTTTTATTAAAATATATGATGAACTCCACCTGAAGTTAAGTGGTAAGTACGGTAACCACGGGTGACCACGTCATAAGGATGTGTCCTGTGAGGCATTACTTTACTTTATGACATAAGAATGCTAAGTTTCATACGCTTGTAATATCGCCGCCCCCATTTTTAAACCACGATCGAAAGAAGATGATTGAATAATATTATAGTGTTTTTTTTACTTGACCTAGTTATTCAGTATTTTGACATGTACCCTTTTTAACTAAAATTATGTAAGTTTTGTACGCTGTATTAAACGATGAAGTGTGTAAAACTAGACATTAATCGTTAAAATTGTATTATGTACCACACTTCTAACAAAATAAATCATTTCATTTCATACTCTTCAAAGCTGAACACAGAATAGCGAGCTCTTTCTTCATAAGTCATGCAGTAGGTAAAGTGTCAACGGCAAATAATACTTTCCCAAACAAGCCCTACTACTACTGAAAGCGCTTTTCTTGGTGTATAATTATGGCATGAAATTCAAACATATTTGTTTATGTTTATATTTTCATATGGGATTTAAAACCGTATTAATTTGAACTTCAAAGCTTTAACAGACTTCTGGAACCATAATATTTTCTACTTATGTAAACAAATGTTTGTGAGTATTATGTATACAAAAAGATGTAAAGATCTGAATCTGACAATAAATTGGTTTATTAAGGTTACATTCATTAAAAAACTTTAATAAAAGCAAGTTTTGCTAATTAAATCATTTTCTAAGCCATCATTCAAACTATTTTTTGACGTTTAAGTGACTTAAACATATACCATTAAATAATACTTATAATAATACTTAAATTTATTTAACAATACAATACACGATGCGACAAGCATGAATCAGCTGTTAGTGAACCGTGACAAATAAATTGGGTTATAACATAGTTATTTTCAGCGCATGCAACTGCATGAAAATTCTGCTGTGACTATTTTTTTCAAGCCAATAAAAATTTGATTAAATGGAAACATAGTTCAGCCTACGTTTGGTTCAGACCATAGCACCCGAATAACGAAAAAGTCAATTAAATTGTTTGGCACGACTATTTGAATCAATACAGGTTTGGCGTAAACAAGAAGCGTAGTTTTAAGTATTAAAGCGTGTATAAAAAAAATAAAAATCTGGAACATATGCACGCCAGAGTAATAAAAGAAACAAAATTTTTCAAAAAAAATATTTGATGATCAATATTAGGTATCTCTATGTTGTACTTTTTGTGCTTATTATACGTCATAATTTAATAAAAATTGGCCAAGGTCGAGTCAAACTCCAGGGCTTCAAAACAAAGGGTTCATTATAAAATCATGGTTTTTTATGAAAAAGCCGCCTTATATTCAATTTATGATGTTTTTGTAAATTTCAACTCTAACTATCACAGCTCATGAGCTACAGTCTGGTGACAGACAGACAGACAAACGGACAGCGGAGTCTTTAGGTACGGAACCCTAATAATGACATGTTGCGTGTTAAAATTTCCCATTACTTTTTCATTATTCAAAAATGCGCGTATTTATAATTCTAAAGTTTTTATTAGAGTTGTTAAGTCATAAATATTAGCTAAAGTCGAACTTCGCGCTTATAAAGTTTACGTGTAAAAGTTTATTACATGATATTTTAGGCCGAATAAACAACCACAGATGTTTACGACAAATTGTTTGAAACTGAATGAGGACATTTCATTAATTAATTACGATTCAACATGCAAATCGCTGTGTTTCAGCATAAAAATATGTTTATTATATTGTAGAGTTGTATTAAATTAGTTTATTTGAAAAATAAACTAATAGGAGTATTTTATTTACGTTTTTTAATTTGTACTTACTTACAGTTTTTTTGTAAGGATAAGTAATTTGTACTAACAGTCAATATCGTTGAAGAATATTGTCATGGTTACAAACTAATGATCATATACTAAAAAAAATAGCAAACAGTTAATCTAATTTAGCCATCTGTTTTTTTTTAAGTGTTCTTATTATTCTACCTAGATCATCTTTTCCAAGCTGACTTTCCTTCTGCTAAGTTTTCTCTCTTCTTTTATTGTTATAATACTTATACAGAATAATTATGTATTAGAATCTACCTCTTTTCCGGTTACCATATGGTAATAGTGAAATGTTCATAGTTGCAAGTTTATCAGACCATCGGTAGCTATTCATCACGTCTGAGCTGTCGCGATGATCGATTACCTCCATAATACTGACTTGACACTTAAAGGAGCCAGCACCTAGATGTGAAAAACAGTTGATATTCGAATTAGAACTTATTTTTTTTTAATTTAAGAGGTTTGAGCAAGCGAGATCCAAAACAGGACTGCAGGAACTGATCGGGTCTTGTTTATCACTCGCCATACACCATCGGGGATGCTAGAACACTGCTGCCACCAATTCAAAGTCCCTCTCCGTTACTTTAAGGAGTTGGGCTGGCTGGGGTGAGGTCAGCAGGGGGACAATGCACAATACACCCCATTGCGGGACGCAGATCTTATTAACCCAATTAGAATTAGAAATAGGGGTGAGCACGAATAAATTTGACAATCGTAAAGTTAACGATTTACACGATGATGCACCTATGTTCGGCTATCGAGCTGTCGTTTGACACTTATTTGTCTATCGAATACGCAGCTTTACGTTACTATACGATTGTCACATTAATTCGTACCCCTATGTTCTCCATCTAAAAGAAAGTACATCAATCAGGACACCTCTAGAGGACTAGCTTTGTGGCATTGTAATCCGTTAAACCTCGATAGGCCTTCAGTTTATAGGCAAAAGTGATTTAATATGAGATGGGTCTTCAGCTCGTTTATCCTACAGCAAAATAACGAAAACTAGTAGAACCATGTAAATTATTTGAAAGGTTTATGTAGTTGGTAGCACAAACTCACAGAACTTCTAACTACAGAACCTAATCCGTTTTGTGTTCGGTTCGCAATCTCCACAGATCAGATAAATATGTCTTTGTTACGGTGAATTATGACACACAATTTTGCCATTCTTTTCTTAATAACCTTACCAATCTGTGGGGTCATTGGCAAGCTAAAAGTTTGCGTCTCGAAGGTAAACCTTCCTAGACTGGGCCGCCAGCGACTTCTTTCCCCAAGTTTTGCGTTTTTGCTACAATCAATTTTATCGTTCAACATAATACCTACTGCTAGTGAGATTAGGTGATGTGTTACAAAAGTTTCTTGCGCAGTTATTTTTGTTACTCGTAAGTGTTTGGGTAGTTTACTTGATTAATTTGTTTTAAATTGTTGTTTGTGTTTTGAATGTCTGTTAGTTAGGAGGCGTCTCGGATGTGATATCAAATATCGTGTTTTAATCATTGATAAAAATATATCGCTAGTACGTAGGATTGTCTTCATTTTATTCTTTTAAACGTACGAAATAAGCGTCAGACAAATTTTATTTCTAAGCAAAAACGTATGTCATAAAATAATACAAATAAAATTGAACCACAAAATCCCTAATAAAAGTATCCGAACGCAATCTTTTCAAAATTAATTTTCCAAAGCATCGCACATTCTGAGATAGACGTTCTCATCATTTCCTAAACTCGTAAAATTCCCGACGAGGCACCTATCAAGACAGATTGGGGGGAGGAAAATAGTTTGTATCTAAAAATAGCATCAATTCGGCAGTGGCAATACTCGCAAAATATACTGCCTTCGAGGACCGAGGGCGGGCAGGTCGAATTTAGGTGTTTAGCAATTCTAATCAAGCCGGACGCTTCCGGGCGAACAGTTGCAGTGCCATGATAAATTTTAAAGGGCAACCCTAGAGGCAAAAACCCCTTGGAGGAAAAGGCAAGCCAACACGCAAACTTTTTGGATAATTAAATCACTGATAATCCTTAATGCACGACATATATGAATCCGGAGGATGGTCGGACGGCATTACCATTTTTAATGAGGGTAGTTTATATGCTAAAACCGTATGAAACGGCTTAATTGATTTAAATAGCAAGGGTACGGTTGTTTATGGTTGTTTGATCTCTGCTGTTGAATTGAGGGTAGATTGGTAATTCACCACCGAACTCAACTCGACGGTGCCGCCGCATGAGCGGCAGATAGCTTTTGCGCGTTGAGCCTTTCGGACGCGTGGTTTTCTCAACATTGACCGTGTCAATACCTCACCGTTGGACGTTCCAATAACTATTTGCTTGTGATTGTGTGTGGACTGCTCTAAGACCTAGGACAGCCGTGCTGGAAACCCTAGACACCTATCTGGACTGGAAGCTGCTATCTGGCACCTGGAGTCGAACAGAGGTAGGTGGTGTGCAATTAGCCCTCTTGAATTCAGCAGAATCGATTTCTCCACTCACATACACTGAACATTTACATTTACAAAAAACCTGCCAGTAAAATTTCTCTTTAAAAGAATTGTGAAAACTGCACAATCAAATTGGTCCTTCGAGCCGGATTGGTTTTTTCAAAAAATAGAATTCGTAATTCTATTCTAGCCGTGCTAGATATTAATTTTATACCTAACTCGTAGTTAGTGTAAGTAATTTAGTTTCCCGCGTAACGTATTTTGTTGTTTCGCTGGCAGCTTTTTATCTATATATTTTTACAAAATACACACTTATATATGTCGTACATATTATATTTATTGTATTTGTAGTTAAATTGCTTCGTTTTATTCGTTACATTTCGATATTTTTGAACATTTCTTTGTCCACGTTTCTTTGCCGCCGTTAGTCATTCAAAATGGCGCCTCCCGTCAAAGGCTCTAAAAAGGCCGTGTCATCAGATGAGGAAGCTCAAGGTCATGACTTAACCGTGTTAATTCATAGAAAGCAACGAATGTTCGAGCAAATGCAAAAGGCTTATGATTTATCGCGAGATTTATCGAACGATGACTCTAAAGATATGTTTTTACTATATGTGGCGGATATTGATAATTTGCGTAAATCGTACGAGAGTTTAATTTTTAAAATTCTAGAAAGAGAACTTGAAGATGACCCGAAGTCGTCACTTCGTAGTCATGAATTAAAAAGTTTCGATGAATTGTATTTTCGAGTTAAATTGTCTATATCGAAATGTGAGCCTAGTGCCTATCTCGTTAAGGCTGAAACTTCTTCGAGCTCCGTAGAATCTCGACCACGTCTTCCAAAGTTAGAACTTTTTTCATTCGATGGAAACATAGAAAACTTTAATACATTTTATGAGACATTCTGTTCTCTGGTTCATAATCAGAAAAGTATTCCGAAGATAGATAAATTCCACTATCTATTGTCGTGCACAAAAGGTGCTGCATTAAATATAGTGAAAAGCGTACCTATTTCTGCTAATAACTATGAACTCGTTTGGAAAGGTCTTCTGGATAAATATCAGGATAATAGAATGTTGGTTGGTAGGTATTTAGATAAAATGCTAACTTTTTCGCCGCTTCAAAAAGAATCGTCTTTTAATTTAAACTCGTTTATTGAGAACTTTGAGCATTCATACAAAGCTATAGAAGCATTAAATGTTGACAACTTGAGTGGTTACGTAATGTGTCACATAGCACTGAGGGCCTTAGATCCCTACACTCGTAAATGCTTTGAACAAAAATTAGATCAAAAAACAATTCCTAACTTTGATGATTTAATCGCTTTTGTTCAAAATCACATCAAAGTTTTAGATCATTCTTCGTCCTATTCAGCTACGAGTAACACAAGTGTGCAACAATCCACTCAAAGGAAATTCACTGTACCTAGGCAGGGAAAAAATAATTATTCGCATGCATCTTCTTCAAACACGAAATTTATGTGTTTGCATTGTGGAGAAAATCATATGATTTTCCGTTGTGATCAGTTTCGTAATCTGAGCAACGTTCAGCGCATTAGCCGTGCTAATGACCTGAAATTATGCCACAATTGCCTAAAACCTAATCACGTGTCAAAGGAATGCAAAAGTGAATTTAAATGTTATGTTTGTAAGCAGCCGCATCATATATTGTTGCATCGTGAATCGAGCGATAGTCCACCGAAACCGGTTTTCTATTCGGACACCGCCGCCGCCGCCGCCGCATCGTCGGAGAAGCCGCCATGCAGTACTCATGCGCCCGCTCTTATCAGTAATAACCATATTGCGTCTACGCATAACTATGCAGTTATACTAGGGACAGCTGTTGTGCACGTTCGGGATTCGTTTAACAATTATCAAACTTGCCGCGTTTTAATTGATTCTGGCGCGCAATCGAATTTTATGACATTTGACTGCTTTCAACGATTAGGTTTATCTGCAAAAAAATGCCCTTACAATATTTATGGCTTAGGTGGTGAAAATGTAAAAACAAACGGGATGGTATCGTGTACTATAAAGCCGCGTAACTGCGCGTCTCCCAGTTTTGATTTAAATGCTGTTATTTTAACTCGTTTAACTTCCGACCTGCCGACCGTTCAGATACCTGACAATATTATCCATCATTATAATGATTTAGAATTAGCTGATCCGTGGTTTTACAGGAAATCGCCTATTGATATTATATTAGCTGCTGATATTTTTCCGTATATATACGACGGAAAAAAAATAATAATAAATCCCGATGTGCCGATAGCTCTAAGTAGCATTTTTGGATTTGTAGTGACAGGAAGACTTCAACAACTTGTAGCGACAACATCGCTGGTGTCGTACACCATAGAAGAAAAGTCGTTAAACACTACTCTCAAACGTTTTTGGGAGGTAGAAGCTCCGCCGTGCGAAGTACCAACCGATCCATTAGATGAATTGGCAGAAAGAATATTTTTACAACAACATTATCGTGATGAAACAGGAAGATATGTTTCTCCGATCCTTTTGAATCCTGAACATAAACCACTTGGTGACTCATATGATACCGCTCTGAAGCGACTCACTCAAGTCGAGTGCCGTCTCGCTCGATCACCAGACCTTCGTAAGGCCTATGTCGACTTCATGAAGGAATACGAGTCCCTAGGTCACATGGAACCCTATGAGGGTACGGAACCCTCAGGTTATTTTATTCCGCACCATTGTGTGTTACGTCCGTCGAGTACTACCACGCCCTTGCGCGTAGTTTACGATGGCTCCGCCAAAACAACGTCTGGTACGTCGCTCAACGATGCACTGTTGACCGGAAAAAAGCTACATCTGGATATACTTAAAATAATAATCAATTTTCGACTTTATGATGTATGCTTTACGGCTGACGTTTCAAAAATGTATCGCGCGGTATTAATTAATCCTGTCGATAGGAAGTACCAGCACATTCTGTGGCGTGACCATCCTACGGAGCCTGTACGTACCTACGAACTAACTAGAAATACCTATGGTCTTCGTAGTGCACCATTTGTGGCGGTACGTACTTTACATCAGCTGGCGTCGGATGAGCTGGCTCACAATGAGCAGCCGATTAGTGCTTCGCTGCGCTTCGCCTCCAGTGAGCTGATTCCGTCTGATCAGCCAATCAGAACTAAGGCAGCGGAAATACTAAAAAAGGGTTGTTATGTTGATGATGTTTTGTGGTCATGTCAAACCCAGGAAGAAGCTTGTACGTTGCAAGATGATTTAACCACGCTTCTGAAAGAAGGTGGTTTTGATTTAAGAAAATGGGCAAGTAACCGTCCAGAGTTGCTATCAAGAATGCAATCAGACCAGATTTCTGCTATTAATTTTCAAGACGATACGTTATCGTCATCGCTTAAAGTTTTAGGTTTGACTTGGTTACCTGCGTGTGACTCATTCTCCTTTAATTACAATTTGACTGACGCCAAACAAACTAAACGTTCTGTTTTAAAATTGCTCGCAAGCATATTTGACCCGGTAGGTTTTATCGCACCGTGTACTTTTGTCGCTAAGTGCATAATGCAAGATCTTTGGAAACTTGGCCTGGGCTGGGATGACCAGTTACCATCTGAACTTATTTCTCAGTGGAATAGGTTTATTTCAGAGTTATCAACATTAGGTAATTTGCGAATTGAACGTCATGTTTTAATAACAAACTTTAAAAAAGTTAATTTAATTGCGTTTTGCGATGCGTCATCGCGTGGCTATGCAGCCTGTGTATACCTACGCAGCGTAGATAGGGATGATCGTGTGAAGGTAAGGTTGTTGACAAGTAAGTCGAAAGTCGCACCGTTAAATCCTATTTTGTCAATACCTAGACTTGAACTTGAGGCAGCCGTGCTCCTCTCTAAGCTTGTTAGTTTTGTCTTAAAAAACTTAACTGACTTTGAAGTTTCAATCATTGCATTAGGTGATTCAAACAACGTTTTAGCGTGGTTACAAACTCCGCCTTATAAATTAAAAACTTTTGTGGCTAACCGTGTTAGTCAGGTGACCGCCGTGGTCCCTTCTAATTGTTGGTTTCACGTGAACAGCGAGAATAACGCTGCCGATATATGTTCACGCGGTGCGATGCCGGCTCGCTTCGTGGAAGGCGCTGCGGAGTGGGTTCACGGCCCGGAGTGGCTATATGAAGACCAAGTAAAATGGCCTATTAAATCATTTTACGTAAAAGATTCTTCTAAAATTCTTGATATAAAGTCTAATTGTGATACTTTTGTTTTGAGTTCGTGTGACGATAAAATTAAATCTTTAACTAATGATTTAGAAGAAACATTTAATAAATTTTCATCTTTTAATAGATTGCAACGTGTTGTTGCTTGGTGCCATCGATTTGTGTCGAATATAAAATCAAAAAAATCTGCGAGGTCAGATGGACCCCTCAGGTCATCAGAGTTGAAGTCGGCTCATAACACTATCATTCGTGTGGTACAATTAAATAATTTTCACGATGAAATTGCATCATTGCGTAAAAATAAATATGTAGTTTCTTTGCGTAAACTTTCACCCTTTATAGATTCTCATGAATTTCTCAGGGTGGGGGGTAGGCTCGTACAGTCCGACCTACCATATAATATGAAGCACCCTGTGCTTTTACCTAAATGTCACACGACCAAAATAATGATTGAATATTTTCACCGATTGTATTTACATGTAGGGCCGCGTACGTTACAAGGCATATTATGTAAAAACTATTGGATAGTTAATGCTCGTAGCATTATAAGATCTGTCTTATCTAAGTGCAAAACTTGTTTTCGTTGCCGACCGAGCTCGATCCAGCCCGCTATGGGAACGTTACCCGCGCCTAGATTAAAACCAGATAAGGTTTTTAATCACGTTGGCTGTGATCTGGGTGGACCTTTTTTTGTGAAGGAAAGTTTAAGGCGAAATGCAAAGGTTTACAAGTCGTACTTGTGCCTGTTTGTTTGTTTTGCAACAAAAGCTGTGCACTTAGAAGTTTTAACTGATCTAAGTTGCGATTGTTTTTTAGCTGCATTTGATAGATTTGTGGCTCGTCGCGGACTTTGCAGTTGTTTATATTCAATTCAGATTGTGGTACTAATTTTATTGCGGCAGCCAAGCATTTAAAAGAAGTCGTAAACTTTTTAAATAATAAAAATAATCAAGATAAGATTGTCAATGGACTAACAACTCGTCAAGTAGAATGGCGTAATAATCCTCCCAACGCAGCTAGTATGGGTGGACTTTGGGAAGCAGGAATAAAATCTGCCAAACATCATCTTCACCGTGTGGTCGGTGATCGGTCCCTCACCTTTGAGGAGTTGAGTACTGTTTTTTGCAGAGTAGAAGCTGTTTTAAATTCACGCCCTCTATGTTCCTTATCAGACAACCCAAACGAGTTTGAAGTTTTAACCGCGGGTCACTTCCTGATAGGTCAAAGCTTATTAGCTGTACCGGAATATGATTTTGATGACGTATCTCAGAACAGATTGTCACGTTGGCAATCCATTCAGAAGGTTTCACAGTCATTTTGGAGGCGTTGGTCAGATGACTACCTTCACACTCTCCAGCAGAGAGCGAAGTGGTTTGAATCGCCACCTAATTTAAATGTCGGTGATTTAGTTTTGCTAAAGTCAAATCTGACTCGACCTCTTCAGTGGAATTTAGCTCGCATTGACAAAGTTCATAGTGGCGTTGACAAAGTTAATCGCGTTTTAACTTTACGTACTAAAAATGGTTTAATTCAGAGACCGACGAATAAAGTCTGTCCATTGCCATACGTAAATTAATTACATTTACAATAAATTTATTTTAGTTGTAAGCTATACTTTATTGATATCTACTCATACACTTTTAGGTACACTTCACACTTCGAAAACTTTAGGTACAATAAATACTTACTTCGTAACTTATAATTATATATATATTTTTGTATAACTTATACATACATCCATACATGCCCTACACTATTCATTCATTTAGGGAAATCAATCATATTGATTTCGGTGAGGGGTATGTTTGATCTCTGCTGTTGAATTGAGGGTAGATTGGTAATTCACCACCGAACTCAACTCGACGGTGCCGCCGCATGAGCGGCAGATAGCTTTTGCGCGTTGAGCCTTTCGGACGCGTGGTTTTCTCAACATTGACCGTGTCAATACCTCACCGTTGGACGTTCCAATAACTATTTGCTTGTGATTGTGTGTGGACTGCTCTAAGACCTAGGACAGCCGTGCTGGAAACCCTAGACACCTATCTGGACTGGAAGCTGCTATCTGGCACCTGGAGTCGAACAGAGGTAGGTGGTGTGCAATTAGCCCTCTTGAATTCAGCAGAATCGATTTCTCCACTCACATACACTGAACATTTACATTTACAAAAAACCTGCCAGTAAAATTTCTCTTTAAAAGAATTGTGAAAACTGCACAATGGTATTCATTTTATTTTGGTGTTCTTATACCAACCAAACTGTTTTTTTTAAAAAGGTTCTTCCTACAACTGAAATGATTACATTAAAATTTCATACCGCATATTCCAAACAAAATAGGGATACAATTTGACTTCTCGTCAAATACCTTTCGTGAATCCACCCGTAAAAGCACGATTTTAAATCACATCTGAAAACTTTGATATATTTCGTTGGGGCATGTAAATCCTATGAAATATGGGGTTGAACAAAGGCTCTGGCTTTGACCCTGGCGCCGACAAATGCCATTTCCGGGGGGTGCGAATAAGTCGAGGCACGCGAACTTTGCACCTCACAGCGGGCTGTTAATTTAGTTGCTATAAAAACCCCAGGGGGTCTACTACGAAAACCTCCCAGCTGAAACATACTAGAAACATTCGCGTTACATTGAGCGATTGTTTTGTACATTTTGCAAAGCCTTTTACAGAGACCGCGTCGCAGCGCTGTGTATCTCAAAATAACGAAATAAACCTTCGTTTACCCTTCTGTTGAGTAGCCCCAGGTAACCGCGATGAACCACGATAAATTTGCATTTCTATTGTCGTGATAAGCCTCATAAATCAAAATAAACAACGACACGATGCTCGTACCCTTTGTGTGAAATTTCGGTGCACGGCAATATGGTTGCACGTAGAGTTATGATCGTCAATAAAATACCAAAAAAATTCGTGGTTTTGTGAGATCGGACCAAACTCTTCGTGTGTATAAACATTTTATCTTTTTAACATACAATCAAAAACTTTTTACGCGCTCACTACTAGGCTTGCACAGTAAGTAGGTACAATTCCATAATGAGCTCTAAGTACCGAACTAATGAATAAGTAATTGAAACAGCCGTTTGTATGCAAGTGCGCAGAGGCTAATTATTATTAGCTTAGCCGACGCAGTGGTGTACACAGCAATCACTGATTCCTGAATAATACAAGAATTATAGAAACTACCGTTGAATTTATTATAAAAAATAGTTTGTGAGAAAACATTTTTCAAGATTTTATATAATGAAAATAAGTACATAATTACCTACTTAATAATTTTAAATATCCAGCTAAATGGAAGCAACAAAAAAAATCATCAGCAATAATAATTATAATAAGCTGATTAGAAAGGTATTATCGCTCATAAAATATTTACAATTAAGACAACTTTTTCAGTTTCTATTAACAATACTGTTTTTCTTACCAATACGATACCACGGAAAAATACATAAAATTGAAACTTCATAGCAAGTGTTTTTTTAATAGAATCTAGTAGGTACTTATAAATGTATATTTGATTCAGAAATTACTCATCGGTTCTAAGTAAAAATATATTTTTACTGTACCAAAAATATTAAAAACTAATAGCAAAAGTTATCTTTGTTTTCCAGCGACAAATATATATTGCATCGATAGCTCACGATAAACTCTCTACAGCTTGACAATAATAGGTGCCATTCACCACGACTTTCCACGTCCAACCAGCGCAATGTTCCGAGCGGGCGAGATTTTAGTTTTTGTTCAGTGAATTGCGTCGAGCATATGATTTCAATTTTGAAACGAATATTGAAACAAATGACGCTCAACATACGCAAAAATCATTAGATTGTTATTCACTGTAAATTATGAAGCGTGCTAAATAGCGCTAGGTACACTTTTATATAAAAAAAGTTCAATTAAAATAAATAAATAAATTAAATAAAAAAACAGCGACAAGTTTTTAGCAAATTCGTACTTACAGATTGCAACCGTACTGTTACTAAAAACATAATATAAACATAAAATAGATTATCATTCCTCTTGTAAGGTAAAATTTACAAACAAAAAAGCTCGTTTAATTTTCAATTTCCGCACTCAACAATTTATAGACTGAAAACCAAGCAAAAAGTATTTAAGATAAACTCACAGCTCTATCTGGTTAACATCTAAACAAGAAGTGGACGTGGGAACTTGGAGTTTCGTCGATATTTTATCGACTCTGAACAAAACAAAAGAAAAACAAGGAGTATGACAGGCATCCGGCAGAGACAACGGGATATCGAGCCCAGTACTGATGAGAGAAATCGGGATAATAGGTCGAGGGAAACAATACGGCATTATTATAAGGAGGCACCCTGCTTATTTATCCCGCTAGGTAGCGCTGGCAAATTGGTAGTACTATAATTAAACAAATAAAAGAATGTGTAGAATAAGCTATTCTGATTAAAATCAGAATATTTTATTCTACGCTAATTATGAGAGCCTAAAATAAGTAACATTTTTAACGTATTTGATTAATACAGTACTACAAATTTGCCAGCGCTACTAATAAATATATTTTTAGATATAAATATCAATTCATTACCTTTCAACCAATTCATACGATTCATTACCTCGGAGGAGGACTAACCCATCGAACCCATCACCCCTTTCAGTAAATTTCAAGAAATACTGTTTGTTATGTGGCAATGAAGCAGATAAAACGGCTGAAATGAAAAAACGCAGCATCTTCGACGATGTTCCTGCGGTCTAAAGTCACTATATCTCGAAAGCGATGCTTTGTAAAAGAAAAGTTTTGAGGTATTTTTTGTAGACAATTTTACGATGTACAAACTTTGCCTGAACCAGTTTTCGATAGCTCTCGTTGTTTCAGAGATATAAGCAAAAAACGCAAATTGATGACCTTTGACCTCGAATAAAAAACAACGCACAAGCGGGATCGATGGGGACTTTTGACATATCATTTGTAATGACGTATTCAAGGCCTGCACAAAAATCCAGCTTGGGAATTAATGCAAACTGGAGTCATAATTTTAGTCTATTTTGACTGGACTATCTGGTTCCTACCGTTTTTTGTATGATCCTTTTCACAAATTACATTTGTAAGCCAAGATACATTACTGTTTTTGTTTTGTTGCAATCTCAGCAATCTGTACGAGTTCATTGACTCCATCTTAATACACTTACATAAAGCTGTAAAGTTTATCGTTCAAGCCACTTATACCAGCGATGGCACTCGAAATGAAGCGAATATTTTACACTGTTTTAAGTCAAATAAACCATATAAAGTGGGTTGAAAATCTTGTTTCGTTTTCTTATTTTATCTAGTAGAAAATTGTTAAGATAAAAAATAAATTAATTTTATGGACTGAAACCACTTTAGCAATTTGATTTAAGTATATTCAAATTAAAATGCATATTGTTTTTATATTTATGTGATGATTTGTCTCGTATGAGATAAAATGTGATACAATAATTTCAACTTTATGCATAGAAGTTTGACAAAATTTCATTTTGGAACAATAATTTAGCTTTGTTTTAGTAGTAGTTACATTCATTCTATACTTTACCTACTAGTCAAAGTCAAATATATTTTTTTCATTGTATAAAATCACAAAGATCATTTAGAATTATCTAGTGTTGTTTATAAAAAAACACATGAAATAAGAGATGCATCTGTGATAGTTAAATTAAAAAGCCGAAATCCAGTAACAGTGCATTTTTAAAGATGACAAATCAATTATAATTTTAACTTGGAAACATTAGGATGTCGACAAAGATAGAAAATTGCATAAGCGGACCATGCAATTTAACTCTAACAATTAAGTCCAATTCGCTCTCAAACTTTACCCTGGGATAAGGGCGGTTTTACACTACCACCGACACGACACGATACTCGATTTCGGAGGTGCACCAATTTTATAAAAATGCACGATGTTTTTACACCGACGTTGACATTTTTAACCACTGAACTATGAATGTATGATGATTCTACTAAGTAAATACTTCTTTAGATCTAGATAAAAACGTAATTCGTCAAATATCTACTCTATGATTAAAATTAATGTTTTTCGTCTAATTTGGCTTGGTAAAAAATGTTACTTTATTTAGGTATACACTCCTAATATGGTGTACCTACATAGTAACTTGTGTTTCTCATTATTTTCAACCGACTTTGAATAAGAAGGTTCTCAATTCTACTATAGTGGACCCATTTTAATGATTATCTTTTTGTTTGATAGATATTTATGTAGGTACTTATGTAATTCAGAGGTGATGCCACAATATTTCATTCGGGCTCTTTGAGTAATCTTTTATAATGTGTATTCAGTATTACTTGTCGATGGCAATTGAAGTCGATTTTGTACGTCATTCAAAAATATCTATTTAATTATAGCAAGTTTATTCATAGGTATTCATGTGCACAAACGCTCTTAGGGTGAACAGTTTCATGTTTAAGCCGTAGTACAGGATCCCGGTTCGTTGTTCATTACTAGTTGGTATGAAAACCGCTACTTGTTGCCTGCCATGTTTGTCTATTACAAAAGCTGACCCAACATCAACTTGATATGAAATTCAAGGAGCAACTTACCTACACGCTGTATTGATACTAAACTATGCAAGCTGTCAATGTCACTTATAAAAGAAGAAGGAGAGCTGAATGACTGGCTCATTTGTTTTATCATCTAAAATCTTAGAATTCTGAAAAGCCACAACTTTAAGAAGAAGATAAATCCTAGCATTTACTAAAGTATGAGAGGTAATAAGTATTCTTTCAGCAATTAAGTTTCCATATTAAAAGCTTTGCTTAGTTTAGGGCTAGAGTGTGAAAAGTCCGTGAATATTTATTTACTTAGATACTTATATTATATAAAATTATATATTTATATTATATTGATATATCAGATATGTAAAATACAACTTGCAAAAGGATGAATTAACTTTGAATGAAAAATATCATAAACCAGGTAAACTCACAACTAGGCTATCGATAATAAATCACACAAAATACAGCAGCAAAGCAGAAGCCAAAACTGCAAACTCATTTCCCGCGTCTTTCCCAAATGCGCTAAGTACAGGTTCGATTTGAAATTTTCCGCTACACGGGTTATTTTTTTCCACCATATCTTTTTTTTTAACAAAACGAGTGTATGGTCATGCGAGCACTAATGAACCTGCCTTCAGAGCATTCAGCCACGTCGGGAGTGGCTACCACGTTACCTTGTACTGAGTATTGGCATTTGGCGCCATTCGATTTTAGACCTTATGTAGTTGTAAAATGATCTACTAGTCAAGTCGTTAGGAATTTGAAATACACGAGAACTTTGATAAAGCTAAAAGGGGCGATTATCTAGGAAACGTGGACGTGTCCGTAACACCACCTGAAAGCGTGCTCCTGTGTCTTAAACCTCATTGTTTCGAAGTATTAGCTAAGCAGTGTGTTTAAATTCGGTCTGGAACGGCGTGTGTCTTACTCCATTGTTCCAAAGCTGTTGGTATTGTCTTAGTACAGGAACCATACTGGTTTGGTTGTCAAAAAAATCGAGATTGTTCTGAAAAAGGCATTTAATTTGATGTTACGTAAGTAAGTATTTATTTTTATTATGAGGAATTACGAATGGTATCATTTTATAAAATAAGATAAAAAATAACAAGAATTTGCCGGGACCAATATGCTAGCGAATATTAGTCATGCTTATACATTAATACCTGCTCAAATTAAAAATTACAAATAATTTATCGACAAATTATTTGATTTTAGGGTTTCTTTCTGAGCACATTGTTCTGTAACGATTAGAACTAAAAGCATAACAAGAAATAACTAAAAAGCCACTAAGCAATAAACATCAGCTCGTAAATTATGTCCGTTTATGAAAACATTAAAAATGTTACAACAATTTTACGTTCAAGATCACTGATTATGTTGGCAACAAGTTTATGTTGGCAACTATGTAGCTTTTGTAACTAATTGACTAAGAAACACGCACGTATATAAATTCAAAGTTTGAATTTCACATTCGACTTTGAGCCGTACTAGGCGTTCTGCGATGTATGATCTCCAAACATATGTAAATTATAAATATTATGGACATTTCACACATCACACTCTAGTCCCTAACCACGACGAGGAACTAGACTGCTGATAGAATACTTATACATAGGTATATATATTTTTTTGTTAATAGATACATACTTATAATGTATAGTAACACCCTTGTATGTAAGTATTGTACATAGCACAAGCTTTGCTTGGTTCGGGACTAGAGTATGATGTGTGATTTTATATAAGCTTAAATGTATATGAAATTTGTCCTAATTTCAAAGAAAATCAGTTACATAGACCTTAATTACACTTTTTATTTAGAAATTGATCTACATTGTATAAATTCTATTGAGCTGTTAAATGTAATTTTATTGCAACTAAACCACGGCGTCAATACACGGTAGGTACAACGGTATTTACGAGTTCCGGATAAATAGCATTAAATAACCCTTAAAATCACAACCAGGGGGGGTATCCTGACAACTGAAATGTTATTGAACTGTTATTTGATCAAATTGCAGTTCAGTTTTCTTCTTCGTCTTTTATTGATATTTTGTATGATCGGTTTTCATACCGTTTGATAAAATCAAATGCTCAAATCAGGTAGTTCATGCTTAAATCAGGTAGGCCATGCTCAAATCAGGTAGGCCACGTGCTAAACCGCGGCATTGACGTCATTTTTAACAGCTCAGTCATAATTTTATAAAGCTCAGTCACGTCAGTCCACAAAAATGCCACGGAATACTGATGAGTTACTATAGTAAAATCATCGAAAATTGAACTGCAACTGAAAAGATATTCGGTCACGCAAGTTTCCCCTTGCTGGATAGCCCCCCAGTTTACACCAGATATAAAACAAATACTTCTGATATTAAAGATTTATTCCTACCTATTTCCATATTTTTATCATATTTTCCGGCGGTTCTATTCCATTTCAGAACATTTATGTAATGGATATTTACCTCCATAGATTCCCCAGGACGAATTACATTATACTTTATATGTATATATTTTCGTTAGTAGTAGTAGTCCTTTTTATGTGTGTTATTTGATAAAATTAACGAAAATCATCAAGAATCACACCAGTATATAAATAAATAATCATTATACATATATTTCAACACCAAAGTCTGATATAAAGAGTTTTTTTATTTAGTCGAATTTGCAATAAAACGTAAATAATATTAATATATTAACGGTCTATCTTATAAAAAGTTAGCGCAGACTTGAAGTATTGATTACCATACATAATGATGACATAAAGTCAACGCTAACTTTTTATAAGATAGGGAATTAAACTCTTTCACTCTTATCTTTCCTTACAGATTACTAATAATGGTGATATATTTATTTATATTATAAATAATTAATTTTCATATAAATATTACGCTCTATCTCTATACTTTTCTACGATTTTCCCAAAATCTGATTTAAAGATTTTTTTTGTGAAAGTCTAATTTACAAAAGTATATCGTAAATTACCTATTAAAAATGAGGGTGCTTCATATACCTACACTGAAATTACTAGTAAAAGAATTAGTACTAAGTTCTAAGCAGGATATTAACAGTCGTAAATAAATCCCCGTAGAAGGTATTTTACGATGTCCATAAGTTTTACTGCCGTGTTCGAAGAATTCTTGATAAATAAAAACGGGTAAGCGGGTGCGCCCTGATGTTTCTGTGTTGTAAAACTACCCCCATTTTATTTTAGAGTTGCAGCCCAGAGTGTGCACACCGACAAGACTTAAGTTAGACAAGATTGTGCGCACACCAACGACAAGTCTGCAGCAAGATAGTAAGACAGTTATTTTACGTCACTCTTTACCCTATACCTAAAGTTTAACGTATAGTCACGTGACTTTTAAAGACTTTGACGTCGGCGCGCGCTCTTACTTAGAGTGTGCACACCGACAAGACTGAAGTTAGACAGTTTATTTTACGTCAGTTTTTACCTAAAGTTAATAAGTCTTTATTTTTAGTCGTCGGTGTGCGCTCTTTCGGTATTTCTAAATATTTTAATGCCATATTTCATGAATGTAGAAAGGAATACTTTTTAACATCGCTAAATATAGAACGCTAGAACAGCGACTACTATATATATTTGAATTAAATAAATATACACGATAATAATAGCAATAATAAAATTAATCAGAATGAAATACAAATCATATTTATAAAAAAAAACCCGATAATTTGATAATTTCGAGCCATTTATTTTATTATCCTACTTTAAAAATATACCTTGAAAGTAGGATAATAAAATAAATGGCTTTTTTACTATTAAATATAAAGGTTTACAAGCTCTTTGACAGCTTTTTGACAGCTTATTTTAAAATAGAATTCTTTGTTTGATTCGTGCATATCAATGTATTTTCAAAAGGGTTTTCTATTTCATCTATGGCGCAGAACTCTGAAAAATAATAAATGTTCTAGCTATTTAGCAACGCAATAAGCTCGTTATCAGAATATTAGCACTGGTACCTAGCTCGCTAATTTCCACGGTAGTAATGAGCTATCGGACGTATCTAGGATTTGTGGGGGCAACTAAAAGTTTTTTTTAAGGCTTTGGAATGACGTATTTAACTTTTCTACGGTACCTACACAGTAATAATTTATTACTATTGATACTGTGTACCCTAGAAAATAATAAAGGTAGTATGTGGCTCTGATCCCGAGGAATTAACACGTAGAACGATCGTGTGTATAAAAAATATAAGGTTATAAAAAAAACTGAAGTAAATAGTACATTGTTCACCGAGAGGAGAAAGTGACCGATTACCGTCGAGGGTGTCGTTTGAAGCCCGAGCCGCAGGCGAGGGCTTTAAAACACCCGAGATCGGGAATTGCACTTTCTCTTGAGTGATACATAGTGCTTTATACTACACCTACGAGGAAAATAAAACATGTTCTTTTTTCAAATTGTTTGACACCATCCAACACACAGCTAGTGGCCAGTGTCATTTTGCGAACTTGGAGATAAAAACTCACTGTAAAAACTTTTTGGCTTTTGATATTTAGGTTACCAGCGCATAGTCTTACTCAAAATTAAAAAAGAAAAACCACGTAAGAAATGGATTTTCATACACTTTTCTCTCCCGCTCAGATGCGTTTTCTCGCCGCATATTTGTTCGATATGCAATGACGTACTTTCTACCGTAAATTTGATAAAGTATCAAGGTACTTTCCGAGCAGGTGTAGTATAAACATATTTTTATATTGTTCCGGTTCGGGCAGAAAAGGGGGATTTTTGCTGCAGCGTTATTTATTGACGGATTTTAATCTAAGAGGGCACACTGAGTACTTCTTTGCTATTTTCACAGAGTAATAAGCAAGCATATTTTTGTATTTGTCTTTGAATAAACATTCGGTTACTAACTTGTTTTGACAATAGCAGTTCTATTCTCCATATCTTAATTTTCAACCCCCATTAAAAAACCTGAGTTCGTACAAACACGTTCATATTTTACCCGCAAAAAGCGTCGCGCAAATGCGAGACACTATCGCAGCAGACAGTAATGATGGCAATGACCAACACAGAAATACAGCATTTAAACTAGCATGACCGGCTGCTAAATGTTTATGGAACAAAATGACAAGATAGCTCAATCATCTAGAAACTATGGGCGTCACAGCTTTTGTACAATGGCTCTATGTGTCTAGGAATTTTGGGTGTGAAAGGTCAGTTGGTGGAAGTTCGATTCCCAGCATGAACTTTTATGTTGTTATGTTTATCAAACACATAACATAAATATTTCTTCACAACACGTTACTTCTATCGCTCAAACAAAATAGATAACAATATAAACATTGTCATAAATAATAAATAAATAATAAATTTAAAAAAGGCTTCACAGCACAGTTGGCAGTAGCTTTGTCTTCCATGCAGGTCGTGGGTTCGATTCCTACCCAGATCAAATGTTTGTATGATGAACATAAATATTTGCTGTGTCATACCATTTTCCATTACTTTGTACGGGAAATTAATGTCAGTTTCAGTTTATGTTCGTTCAATTTTATATTTCCACGAGGTTCACTGACAGTGCACTGTTGATGAGTTCCAGCGTTTACTGACAGATATTGACTCAGTGTCAGTCAGCACTAACAAACTATTAAATATTCAGAAAATTGTGATCTACTTTTCATGCTGACTGTACGACATTACGACTAAAGGTGTGGGATGACCACGAATAAACGCGACAATCGTATCGTAACGTTAGCCTCAAGATACACTGCGCGGTGACGCTGCAACGTCCGGCAGTTAAGCTAGCGTCAACGGTAGTGTTACTCGAACATCCACAACAACATGGTTTTAATACGTTGGTGTCACATTTATTCATGTTCGGGCCTCTGAAAGATATTATAGTGGGACCACGAGTAATAGTGGTACAATCCCAGTGGGACCACGAGTCGCGACCCTGTATATTACAGCCTCTACATCAGCAAACCTTAAAAAAAGACCTTAAAAATGATCGTATTTTCTACAGTTTCTGATTAGTTAAACCTCAGAATGTAAGGTAGCTTGGCCGTGTCCGAACACTGTAGTGTGAGAGTACTTTTCAGACAACAGACATTCTAAACGATGCTTCACGCAAACTCAATTAGAATTTCATTTGCACAGACATCTAAGTCACTCTCGTCCGTGATTGCACAGTCGACGGTTTTCCATTTGATTCAGCTTCCGATCTCTCTAATTGTTTCCCAATTTCACCGTCTAATAGCAACCGACACTACACGGCAACGATACGATAAACAGTATATCTATCTGTGCTTACAAAGAAATATACCTACTAGTTATAACTTTTTAGGAGATGATTTTAACTCAAATATTGAGTAATAATAACGAAAACTGAAAACATGAGTAAAAGCTGTATATTTTCACAGAAATTTTCATAACTCTAATAACTTAAATCTAAGTATTTATTTTTATTTAAATTTCAACTAATAAACACTTATTGAAACATTAAGATTTGTTTCAATATGTGTTGTATAAGGTCTTAAAGCTACTTGTTCTTTCAATCTATGTTTTGTTTTGAAAACATAGAGTAAAAGCCCTATATTTTCATTTGAGTCGATGTCAGTGTCGGCTATTGTGCAAGCCCATTGGTGAATTTAATTCAATTATCACCAACTCAGTTTCAGATTAATATAACATGCCAATTCCTGCCGCTAGCGCTTGGCCGTAAGTGGTGTTTATTAGTGCAATTGGCGCTACGTTGCGTAGCACGAACCTTTCCATTTTTATCCGTGCATGCAACCCTTATTATTTTGCAAACACTCTCAATTTGAAACATGTTGCCGAACGACATTCATTCAGAATTTGTTTATATTGTCTTATATCACTTAATATGTTTTACTTACTTTTAATTTAGTATAAGTTGCTGATTGATCCTGTACGCATGCTGTGGTACCTTTTAATTATGGGAGCACCTAGTTTTTATTATTGTTGATGTTCTTTTAAATGTGTAAACCCGTGTTGGGTATTCATCCAATCTCTTAAAATAAATAAATAATAAAAATAATATAAGATTTGATCTCACATAAAATTATAATTTAACTCATAATTACACACAAAAAAAAAGAAAAATACACGTTGACTTAAGAACCACCTCGGTCAAAAATACTTAGCTAGAAGTATTTTATCAGCAATGTAATTCTCACATTGATGATAAAAATTGTTGATTTGGGATATTAGTTATATGAATCAATATGTTGGATAGGCCTTGAATCCTTGCTTTGGAAGCACTGATGTGACCCGCGCACGTGGTTGGCACAGAATCGGTTTGCATTTATAGCGTGTGCATCTGCCGCATACCGGAAAATGCCATTTTATTTGTTCGCAACGCTATTTCGGCACGGTTACTTTCTATGCATAACATTTACTGTTGTATTTATTATAATAATCTCATGAACAACATACATATGGCGTCACTTGACAGCGTTTATGTCTAGGTGCTGAAATACATGCACAAATTATATTTACGTGTGTTACATGAAACTGCAGTAGAACTAGTAGCTTATGACGCAACTTTTATAAGTATGAAGTGGTAAAAAATACATTTTATTTGAAAGATATGGTCCCAGTAGAATATCAATTTGCAAAGTAAAGTATTGAGTGAGAGTAATGGCGGTACACGTAGGCAGGTAAATCGCATAACCGCGAAGCAGCATCTTCCCGAGGTCACAAAGCCGGCGAAATCAATTCCATCGGCGACGCGTACTTGGCAATATTTCAAATTCTCTTTGATGCAATATTTATCTTCCTCTCTTTTCTTTGCCGATTATGTAACTGAGGAATCGTGCTAACCACGTGATCTATCAATTTCACTTCGATGTTTTTATTTGTTGGCAAGGTATTTAATACTGGCTTACTTTCTCGTATCAACGATTTTAAATGCGATGGAAATGTTGCAACCTTTTAAGGTTTTTTTCAGTCATGAGCAAGGAGGTCAGAGGTGTCGTGACTGGTCAGACAAGATACGATCATAGAGAAAGATAGGGACCCTTCGAAGCGAGTGAAGTCAACGGCCCCATGAAGTCGTTTGTGAAGAAAGGGCGAAGGCACCCTCTATCGGCGTGCTTTGCTCGATTGTTCTACTTTTATCGCTCTGATTTATGACGCTTATCTCTCCTCGCTTCTAACTTACTGATAGCGGACACAGACAAAGTGCTTCTGCTTAATCAATCACTTAACTGTTGCCGTTTTCAATTTGTAGTTTTTAAGTATTTGGTTCGCTACAATTCGCTAAAATAGACGCTAGAAATGGGACGCTTAGCTGAATTGAAATGAAAATTTCCATGCCGTCGGTCAACAGAGTAACGAGGGTGAAGCGTTGGGCATAAGCATCTTAGTGTTGGGTGTTTTGTTATGGGCGTGCATACAACAGCGGCTGGTAATGGAATTTGTCGAACAGCGGCATTCAGCGCACGTCCGCTCACGGGCGGCATCCGCTCAAATTGCCCCCTAATTAAATTACGCGCGACTGCAGCTCACTGCGTTGAAAGAGGAATTCATTTTCTCCTTTGAAGGTTGTTCTAACGGAGTTTTGCCATGAAGAATGCAATACCGTTCGTATAGTTATGTCTGTTCGTGCCGGCTTTGTGCTAAAATAGGTGCCTAAACACTCATTGTTTAAACTACTTGTTTCATTGAATTAATATTTCTACATGACATTTTTTGGTTCAGTCATTCTGAGTCAGAATTTCAGACTCCTATACTTTGAGTTGATTATCAGATTAAAACCTTTTTGCAAGATAGTTATCGTTATTGATCAATCAAAAAAATTTTCAGGTTTTTTTTCCTACAAACAAAACTTCACGCTACATCAAAGCGCTTTGTAATCTGAAATACTTCACAAAATCAAGCGAGCGCTATTGTTTCGGTAACCAGACGCCACGAGGCGACAACACCGCAACTTGACAGCGTAGGGGCTACACCACAGGGTTTTACAACTTTTTTTTTGTATGTCACAACTTTTTGTTACTTCTTATTCATGTCAATGAGAGATACAGTGATTACAAAAGTTACCAGTTTTATTTGAATATATTTTTAACTTCACTTTTTGTCAAGTTTTATATTTGCTGTCAAAACCGTGAATCAGTATTTTACCTACAATAAACTACTACTTACCTACCAGATATAAAAACATTCAATAAATATTTAAACATATTTTATCAGCAATCTGGTTCAATACATTTTTGAAGTGAAAACTTCTTTAGCGGCGCTGGGTGGGTAAAAACTTTCAAACTCGCGTCAGGGTCACGTGACGTCGAAAAAGCGTAAGATCTTATTTAATTTTTATACATTGCTCGTAAAACAAGAGACGACAAAAGAACACACTTGCGGTCACGCGACGTATGACTCAAACAATTAAATAGTGTTGTGGCGACATGACGTGACGATGACGTGGCGACATGACGTGACGTGACGATGACGACGAAGCCAACGAAGACACAGACACATTCGCGCTTGCGCGATGACGTGACGATGACGTGGCGACATGACGTGACGTGACGATGACGACGAAGCCAACGAAGACACAGACACATTCGCGCTTGCGCGAATGTGTCTGTGTCTTCGTTGGCTTCGTCGTTGTGTCACATTCGCGCTTGCGCGAATGTGACACAACGACATGACACAATCACAATGACACAGACACATTCGCGCTTGCGCGAATGTGTCTGTGTCTTCGTTGGCTTCGTCGTCATCGTCACGTCACGTCATGTCGCCACGTCATCGTCACGTCATGTCGCCACGTCATCGTCACGTGACGATGACGTGGCGACATGACGTGACGTGACGATGACGACGAAGCCAACGAAGACACAGACACATTCGCGCTTGCGCGAATGTGTCTGTGTCTTCGTTGGCTTCGTCGTTGTGTCACATTCGCGCTTGCGCGAATGTGACACAACGACATGACACAATCACAATGACACAGACACATTCGCGCTTGCGCGAATGTGTCTGTGTCAGTGTGTCTTCGTTGTCTTCGTCGTGTCACATTCGCGCTTGCGCGAATGTGACACAATGACATGACACAATCACGACTGTGGTTATATTTTTGAAGTGAAAACTTAAAAGTGAAAACACAACGTTAATATTGAAGTTTTCACTTCTGCCGGCACTCCCGGAGTGCTAGCTTTTTTTATTTATACATTTATTGGCCCATGCTACCCCTTCTAGTTTGTACGCCACCAAAGCTCCACATTTTGGGGAGTTTCCACATTGTTTTACCAACTTATGTATGCCCAACTGCTCAATCCGTTTCTCTGCAAGACTAGATTCTTCCACTCTACTGAAGAACAAAGCCAGTATCGTTTATTGCACCTCCACATAAATTTTCATTATGAAACAACTTCGTCTTTGAGCGGAAGAAGCTTTGAAAATGCTTGGAAAATTCATTGCAAGATTTTTCTGCTTTGTATTATACCGATTACTTAAGTATCCATCTTTACAATTAATTTGCAAGTGCTTTGCTGACAAAGAATTTCAAATTACGGAAATATATGCAGATCTTTTTCATGATTACATTTGTTTGTATAACGTGGACACTACCAGAGAGATATGTAAGTATAAATATTAAGCAGAATTAAAAATAATAATTCTCGGATAAAATGTTCTAACACGTAGTACCAAAATAGAAGTGTGAATTGGAGAACAACATCTCATTTCGACAGTCAAATAAGTTATTTATGTACTTATTGTAAGTTTTATGTAAATGTGGGTTGCGAGTGGCGGCGGATAGCAAACCCTCGGGGACCGCCTGTCGTCTGATCCGAAATATGCACTGCGAATTGCCAATATATCCAATACTGTCGTTCGTATTACATTCTAAATAGTTTTCTTGCTGGATGTCAGTACTATTCACATGCACGCGGATGCTGTCTTAACGGTGCTGTATTTTACTACATTAGCTGTCACTTGTATATCTACTAAGAGTAGAAATTATAGGCAAACGGCTAACCGAATACAATTTTAGACAAGTTTTGTTATTATGTTTCAGGAAATATTTACAGAAAAAGACGTAATTAAAAAAAAATATCAATAAACAATATCTAGTTCTGTCCATCGCAAAGAATCCTGAAAGTGAATGCTATTAAGCGATATAGAACCACATTGTATAACCAATTATCTTCTCTATTTTACTTATGTACTCATTTCGCCAGCAAAAATAAGGTTATTTAAGTGTTTTTTATTCGCTAGAGAACTCATATCTTTCTAGCTTAAATTGAATAAGCTTTTTAAATTGAATAAGGTTACTCGTATTTATCTTGATAGTTTGCTTTACTTTCTACCGGTATTCTAGTCTCTCTAGAGTATGAACAAAGAAACTTGTTTTCAACTTTACAAAACTTATAGGTTAGAAACTCCATGCAAAGTTACAAAGTATTGTACACGATATAGGTGTGACATATACAAACAATTGAAAAGCTAGGTAGATAGATGACAAAGCTTTATGACGACATCAAACTTCCCTTTGAAACCCAAAGTGAAATCTTGGAGATCTTTCAATTCATTTCACAAGTTACAAATGCTTAGGTACAAGGGGTGGGAATGGCCAATATTCTCGTAAAACAATTAATTTTCGATTCTACCTTCAATTCGGAATTTACGCGCGCCCGTTGAGCCAGAGCAGGCGTACACTCACCGATTTTAACAAATGGCTTTATTGGAATGTCCGACCGAAGACTTATAGCCTAATTCCCTTTGTTTTCGCTTATGATTGGAACTCTGATTAATCGGGTCACTGAGAGAATTGTTTTCATTATTTTGTAAGAACAATCAATTTGTTAACTCGTGTGTAACCCTTCGTAGTAGTACCTACCCGAGTTACCCGACACATTTAGTCGACGAGCTTCCCAAACTATACATCGTCCTTCAAATTATCTCTCATCTAATTGGCTGGTGTAACAGTGACTGCTTATATTAGCCAATCAGGCGAGAGGATATCAGACGGACCACGCTTTGAAGTGCTACTATACTAACTCATAACCGACGTTTTCTTAATATTCTATGCGACTATTATTATAAACACAGCTAGCTTTTGTATGTGATTTTCTTTATAACCCGCATGTATTTCGTTCACTGCATTATAAAAACAACACTTCAGTATTCGGCAGTATAATAATGATATAACTCGCACATCTACAGAATGCCTTAAAAAGTTAGTTGCTCAAATTAAACCAACACTCGGGCACAGTTTAAAAGTACTATCATCTATCAACATACTAAAGTTTTTAATATACATACATACATATTTAAAGAATCCTCTAACTATCGGGAAGTGTTGGAGTTGCTAAGTTTTGAAAACGAAAAGTTTTTTTTAATATTAATAATGTTGGTAGTGCCGTAGCATAAGTAATGTTTGAAAACACTGTATCCATACGAATTACAGTTTTTATAAAAATAAAAGGGTAGTTATAAGCGCAACATGTAGGTATATTGTACATGCTGATTTTTGAAAATGTTTCAGAGAGAGTTTATATACATTTTTGGCACACCCTGTATAATTTATCTCGCCGCAAATGCGACAAAATTTGAACCACGTTATTACTGTTCGTGTTAAAAGATTAATCTCATATATTAAAACTTTACGTGGTCACATTTCGGCGATTTCATTTGCGGGTTTAATATATTTTGTAAAACATTTTACTTTAATTTTAGTTTTTTCGTTATTATCACACATTTCATTACACACATCGTCAGACGTACTTAAATAAATAAATACTTATAGAACATTTCACACATCACACTCTAGTCCCAAACCAAGCAAAGCTGCTGATAGAATATCTACTTATTTACATTTTTTTTTTGTAATTATATACATAAAATATATAATATACACAGACACATAATAAATATTTAAGTTTATCATACAAAGATTGGTTCTGGGTGGGAATCGAACCCACGATCCACAGCATGCAAGGCAGAGACACTACCAACTGAGCGGTGACGCCTGTCATGGCACCTAGTATCAGCTAGTATGAGTATAAAATGCCTTGTAAATGATCCTTGTGATTTTACTGAATAAAGTATTGCCTTGCAGTGGGACACAAGAGGTTAAATAAAAAAAACGTATTGTTGGCCATAATTTATTTATTCAGACAATGACTATGACTATCTCTTGTAGTTCTACGTAGATATAATTTAAAAACTCTTAGGTACTATTAGTAATTTCAACAGACAAGCCCAAAATAGTTCTCGTCAACAGCGGGCTAATGACCGTTCAAATAAAGTGGTTCGCATTTAGTTTGGTAAAGGTTATTTCACAAAACATAGAATAACATACAGTTGGTGCTGAGTCATGGTGCGCTAAGTGAAATCTTCCACCACACCCTGTAGCTAAAGGAACTTTATACGCACCTTTCATGATATAGATTAGGTAAATTACCTACTTACTTAATTAAGTACGAATTAGATATTCCACATTAAAATATACTAGTAAAGTAAATAAGACGTCAAGTGTTGTAGAAATAAATAAAAAAGTGCACACCATTTGCCAGCTGACAAGAAAAATGGAAATTGCGAATTTAAGTTTTTCCAGTAAAAATAGCATCTCATTTTATTGTTTTGTCTACGCGATAGAGTTTTTGCTGTGATTTTTTTTTGGCAGAAAAATCGCGCTGTATCCTTGGACAATCGCTAATTACAACGACTTATTTTATTGGGCTTACTAAGATTATTTGTAAAACTCGTGATTATGTGTTAAGATATGAAAAAACTAACATTACTATACAGCTATTAGTCTAACATTACTATAACATTAAATAAATATTTCACAAATGACGCTCCCAAAATAAGCAATAAGCTTGTACTTACTATGAAAACTAAACCATTATGTTTTCTTCGATAAAGATCGTAAAAACTAGATAATACTTACGTTTCTTGTATATGTCTAAGAGGCCTAATAAATGCAAAATAATTTTCTTATTAATTTAAGTAATTTATTTAATAAATTAAATAATTTATTAATTTAATTATTACAGTATTTACAAAATGTCACCTACATTGTCATATAAAATAATTCAAAATAATTTTTATTTTTACACCGTAATTAAATTGCGCCCGAATAATTTTGATGTTAAGTTCAGAAAGTTTCGATGTTAAAAAAGGTCATAAAAATATCTTAGAACTTTTTTACTTAATCATGCACCTTTCAATTTTACTTTATTTTTGTATTTTTTTGTTTCAGGTGTGTTAACAAAAACAGTCGATGATGTGAAGTCTTGTAGCATCAATTTTTTTTATTGTGTAAGTATACCTACTTAATTTTTTTTCCAAATTTGCCTTGGTTTTAGTATGATTTTTGCATTTAACCACAGTGGTAAACGAAATTATAAAATAGAGTAAAAAAAAACAAAAAAACTAATATTATTTCATCTCAGGATGCAACATCCCTAATATTGTTGCATCCTGAGAAAGAATAAGTTAATGTCTCTTTTTGTAAGGAATAAAAATATCTTTACTGAACTCATCATTAAACTTTACCAATGTTGGACGTGAAACAGACCGGTTCTTCATTATTAGCAGTCCGCTGTGAATAATGTAGGTCGCTACAAAAAACCTCGAAATCTGTAGACCATAACGTTTCATTTAAATACAGGTTTATTTCACGAACTAGTAGTCCCTGGAAAAGTATCGCGTTCTGTTATCTTACTTTTTCCAACTAAAATAACGAATAAATCAAGGTAGGTATATTTATTCACCGTGCAATTTTTCTGTTCCCCCGTTTTTGCTTGATTTTATTGTTCCTGGCAACGGTAACTAGATTTTGTGATATTTCTATAGTTTTTTATTTTACAGTATGTCCGTTTTCTGTTAGGTACTTTGGCTTAGAAACTCAGAATATTAAACTTTTTATGATGAACTTTGTGACAGTATGTATGTCCTTTTGCCAAACTTCTTGTACTAATGTACTTTTTCATATTCTAAATAGTTCGGCCATGAAGTTAAAACGTCGGCTATTGTAAAATAAATATGTGCAAACATTTTCATTCGTGAGAGACCTACATCTAACAAAAGCTAAAACTTTGTGAGTACAGTCAGTAGCAGAAGTATGTTTGAAAACACATGACTCAACCCTTTGATTAAAATACACGCTTCATGCATAAAAACGCCACAAAGCCATCAAACAAAAAGAAAAAAAAAACATGAAGTATGTTTAGATATGAAAACGTTTAGAGTAAAGGTGTGGTTGCTCGCTGACCCCATACGATACAGAGTACTATGTCAGTTGCTTCATCATTACCATCAAGCTATATCAGTCCACTGCAGGACGTAGGTCTCTCCCAAGATGCGCCACTAAGCCCGGTCTTCGGCTCCTTTCATCTAGTGTTTGCCAGCTACACTCCGCAGATCGTCTCTCCATCTCGCCGGAGGGTGTCTTACACTACGCTTGCCTAAACGTCTCCACTCCAGCATGTTTGCTCCAACGATTGTCGTTTGTCAGTTGCTTAAAGAATGCTAACTGCTCCTAAGACTACAGGATATCTTGGTTAGGTATCAAGAGATCTAAGATGGTCTCCAAGCCTAGGGATAAAGACGTGACGCAATTTTTTTGATCAAAATTATTGATGATGTCACTGTGAAAGTGTCTAGAATCTAGAAATAAACGTATTTTGGTTAGTTCTCCGCCAATATCGTATAGTATCGTAATAAACGTGTCGTGTCGATGGTAGTGAACAAACATTCAGAGTGTTTACGATGTACTGAAACCTCCAAATGCTTTTATAGTAAAGGAGCTATTACATATTATATATTATGAGCTTGTAGGTAGAAAATAAAGGTTATATTGTAAGGCTGTTTTTACATGTAACGTCGAATGAAATGGTGATGATCACTATCATTATTCTCATTTATATTTATAATTAAAAACTAAAATTTTTTTTGTTAACTTCATTCTGTTAAAAAACTATGGGTGAGACTATCTTGATCTTAAATAAAATGATGTCTCAAAAAGTTCGTATTGTTTCGTTTTCTTTTTTTAATTGATTTTCTGACTCAGTCATGTACTAAATAAAGACATAATTCTTACTTATAAAAGATAACAAAATGTCTGATTTTCTATATAAGTATTCTAAGTAGTAAAATTTAAGTTTTTTTTTTTATTTTAAATAGTAATCTACTTTTTATGCTGACTGTACCTTCAACAAAAACTCAACTACCTTCAGGAAACTCTCGTTTTTTTGTAGCTATTGAAAACAGAGTTTTGTTGCAAATGTAGCGCTTTTTGTGTCATCCGTACTCACTGCAAACAATGAAATGTTTTCTTCTCAGCGACTAATCGACGGACGAGTAAGACCGTGGTTTTAAATACCGACGAACCTGGCTCGCGGCTCGTTGGTGCTGATCGATTAGCAAGAATTTGAATTTTGCAGCACCAACGAGCCGCGAGCCAGGTTCGTCGGTATTTAAAACCGTGGTTTTGCAGTGATACACCAGCGAGCTTTACCGACGAGCCATAAAACCGCGGTCTTACTCGTCCGTCGATCAGCCGCTTAAAATGTAACTTTTTTTTACGTTGATTATTTGAGAAAAACGTGTGTATTGAGAAAAGTGATGGCCAAGTAGTTACGAAAACACATTGGTAAGTAATTTTTTGTTCACTAGAAATTGTAATAATTTGTAATAAGTGCCTAGTATATACATATACAAAAATAAACTATTTATAGTATGTATATGCAACTTTAAAACTGAATTAGCTGATCCTAGCTAACCCTACACTGCCATTATTAAAAGATTTTAAAATGAAGTAAAATATACATAAAAAGTACTTAGTATTTTAAAATAAATTGTATAAATTGTAAGCGGTTTCGTGTAATTTTTTATTGTCCTTACTGTGGCAATAAATTGGGATTGAAACCACTACCTACCCCGTGTTCGCAAATGCACAATGAAATACACTTGAATCCTTATTCTAAAGCCACATCATTAGATTGATTCAATAAAATAGTTACATGACTGTAATTATTGCTGTGTTATTATTTAGGACGATGTTGGATCAGATGATTTTAATTTATGGGTATGTTATATAAGTTAGTGAATAAGGCAACAAGAGCCCGTTTGTTCCCGGTTGTGTCCCGTGAGACCTGTTCCGCTTACGGTCTATCTTATAAAAATAGCCTAAATCAGATTGTAAGTGTTGTTTAACAATAGCGAACTTTAGCAGTAAAGCGTGTTCTTTAATAACACATTAAGAATGATGTCTTATAATCGAATTTTAACAGTGCAATAACTATGGTCTCGCAATTATGTGCTTGATTCAGTTTTCATCCAAATAATGGCAACAATCAATTTTATTTTCTTTCGGAATGCATCGGTTTTAGTTTTATCCATCATTTTTGACAGAAACATAAATTGACTTTGGCACAATTGGCACGCTTTTGACATTAGAAAAGGTAAACAAAAGAATTTATTTCGTTTTATTTTACAGAAATCTTGCAAATACATAAAATCAAGAATAGAATTTTGTTTTCTGCTGTTTCATATTGGTTGTAAAAATACGACTAGCTGCTATTTCAGTACAAACACACACAAAAACCCTTTTCATTTTACGGAACCTGAAAATGTAACTGCAGTGTTGTATGTATGGTTTTTAAGGCTAGTCCTAGGTATATATTCTGGCGGAAAACAAAGCATGCGGAAGATAATATGAAACAAAGCATGTCAATGCTTCGCACAAAACACAAAATTGTTGTATTTGCCCAGACTCTTGAACTTACCTATACCAACAACCTCGAAGTTTTATCCCCAAATTTGAACCAAAACAGCTATGACGTTTGTCATAGATGTATGTTTATACAGAAGCATATGCCTAAATTGTTTGTAAAATCTTTGCTCTCTCTCCCCGATATATTCTTACCTATTATTAATTTTTATAATTTTTGACCCGTACCATTTTCTTTCTATTCCAGATAGCAATAAGTAAGAACTAAGAACAAGGAGAGCTGAAAATTAAAATAGACTGTATGGGTTCTCAGTTGAAAAGAAGAGTTATCATCACCTATTGTTTTCAGTTTGAAAAATAATAATAAAAGAAGATTCATTATTGATTTCTAAACAATGAGATCCACGTTCAACTGATTATACATGTGTTATATTTCTAGATGACTTTTATTTAATCCTATCTTCATATTTATGGTGTGTGTGTATGTACCTACCTGGTATATCATGAATAATCATGATCAGATTCTAATTATTAATTGGCATAAAGTAAACCAAAATTATTATCATAAGCTTATTATAAGCATCAAGACTAGTGTTCTAATTCTAAATGGGGGAATAAGATCTGCACTGACATCCCGCAATGGGGTGTATTGTGCATTGTCCCCGTGCTAACCTCACCCCAGCCAGCCCAACTCCTTAAAGTAGCGGAGAAGGACTTTGAATTGGTGGAAGCAGTGTTCCCCGATGGTGTGGTGGATGACAATAGTGATGAAAAAAACTAGTGTTGTAGAGATATAAGTAAATAGATTATGCATAAGTAGGAAATAATCAGAGGGTTTCCATAATGGTATCAGGTCAAGTCTTTATTAGGTAGTATATCATATTATATCCCCGTTGATCAGGTGATCAGATGATCATCTCTGTGCTGATGCAGTTGCATCTCCGTAAACCTGACACATAAGTAAGAAGGTGAGTAAACATTTACATATGTAGGTAGACTAGGCAGCTACTTCAAGAGACAAATGAAAATGAAAAACCTTATTATCCAACATAATGTATTTGCCTCAGCATTTAATTACTGTTAGCACATGATGTTTTGGTGGTATACCGGCTCTACGCTAGTCTCTTTCTAGGTCCGAGCATACCTATTTCCAAGATATTTGATTATTCTTTTTGAAGAATTTATTTAACAAGAAATCAACAAACAACAAAAATTTTCATCTCATTTCAGCATGTCTGTCCTTTTTATCGGTCGGCATTATTTTTTACTCCTTCGCTGTATACTTTTTGTACCATATAATGTCTCAATTACTTAGAAAGAAGCAAAATAAATTTAAGAATTTATTTTGACATGACGGCCATTTTTAAATATCTGCTAAAGGAGGGTTCTGAGCACTTTAGTTTTAGGATACACCAAAAGGATACGTTTGGCTTAATGTTCGTTTATAAGACGACAAAAATATCACCGAGCCTTTAACAAGTCTTTAATTCTGCCGTAACTTTTTATAAGATAGACCGTTAGCCATTAGACACACCCGCTACGGCGCTTACTGGCTTTAAAACCATTTTCCTTTCGTATGTTTATATTTTTTTATAACAGGGTGTAAAACTGCTATCTAAAACTAACTTAAACGTAAAAGTTACAAAATAAAACTTTAGTAGGTAGGTACCTATGTTATTTAGCATGATTGTGATAAGATTAAACTAAGCAATGATTTATTTGCAAAAAATGACTCCATGCTTTGGGAATAATCAAATCCATAGATAAGAAATTCAAATAAAAAAGATTAATTCAACATAAATACCTACAAGAGAAACTCTTCTTGTGTTTCTTACTGTAATGTCAAAACGCAATGATAAAATATTGTAGATACTTAATAATTATTCGATACACGAAATACTTAAAATAAGAATAAATAACTACTATACCACAAAATGTAATTTCCACTACCAAAAACCAACCTATGTAATAGTGACGTTGTATTGTAATGCAATTTAACCATTAATTTTTTGTAAAAGTAATACTTTTGTGTTGTGCAATAAATATTTTTTAATCTATCTCATTTAAAGCTTATGTGTACGCCCGAGCTTTAATTCCTAACTTTTAAGCTATCAGTCACCCGCAAACCGGACTATCTGTTTCGGCTGGAATTGTACCACAAACGTGCGGTGCAGCAGTTTGCGGCAATTTGCGTCTAAAATCCAGCTGTTGAACTCCTGAAGGCTCGTGCGTCAAGGAGCTTACTTCCCTAATTAGGGGAATGAGACTGTCATGCTCAGAACTGAGTACAGCTTAAAGTTTAGCAAGGCTTTGTAACCCTTGGTACTGGTAAGTTAAAAATGTATTTCTATACATACATTTTTAACTTATGAACTTAAGTTTAAAGGCAGGAGTTCCGTTCTAAGCTAAAAATAAAGTAGAGCACTTTATAAAAGAGTTCTTTTGGGAATACTGTTGTACATTTTTGTCCGTTCAAGTTGCTTGTTTTAAACATCAAATTTTTACGACAATAACTTCGGTGATAAAGCTTTAAAGCAGCCCAAACGCGTTCATCTCACAATAGATGACCAACATGCTGTGAGAATACAGAAACGCTTCGGCAAAATGATATTATAGTCAGGAATCTAAGTAGTTGTATAATCGTAGCTTCATTTAAAATAATACAGCACGATTGAAACAGCAAGTATAAAACCACGCGATAAAGAAATTGATAAGTTTCAACAAGTCGGCTTCGAGCTAAGCCGAACGCGAAATATTTGATGCAAATTTCGCAGAGCACCTAGTAATGCAAGCTCCTACCGTGTTCGGATTAAAGAGTTGGGAATGTTAGGGCTTTAGTGCTTTGAAACTAGATACGAACCGATTTAACTACGAACTTTCCATCGATAGTGACAAAAATGTCCTTCAGGCCTCCACATGTTATACGTTTAAAAGGCTTCCACAGGCCTACAGTTTACTATAAACCACTTTTTATATTTACGGAAAAAATCGGCATATTGAGATCTAGATATTCTGAAAAACGGGTTTTTTTAACTTTGTAAGGTACTCCAAATTCTTAAGGACCCCAATAAAAGCCTGTGATATCGTTTAATTTTTTTTTAATCTCGTCTTCAAAAAATTGCCCATTTTTTGATCATATCATCTTAGCATTATACCATGCTAAATTTAGTACGGTCGATGAGTTAACTTGCTAGCTTTGTGTAGTTTAGTGGCCCATTCCACTACGCTAAACTAGCATGCTAGCATATCTAGATTACTGTATCTAGAATGTGGTGTAATGCGCGTCTTAGTATTCTCGTCAACGTCCCGTCGTTGGTCGCTTAATACAGCTCGCAAGAAGGATTTACTGCAAGAATATCGCACTTTCTTTTATGGCATTGCTCTTGAAGCTCTGATACGTGGGGCTCTCAAGGGTAGCATTCAACGACCTCGCCACTTCTCATTGAAAACGTTCGTAAGTTCAACTCTGTAATTGAACTATAAAACTTCGCATCGGACTTGTAACGACTACAGTTAAATTGAAACTCGCTGATTGCTACGAAATGTTACAGCTTTTAACAAATTAAACATTTCGCAACGCTAGGGTGAAAACAAGATAAGTAAAACAGAAAGTAATTTTGGGTAGAACTTTGATCTAACAGGAATGATTAAAGGAAGAGAATTCGAGAAACTGCCACGAATGGACAACTGTCATGGTTTTATATTGACATCAAAAAAGGCTTAACATGGCTACCCAGAGCCCCGATAATGAATAAATTACGATATGTTTAAAAGTCTAAATTTTAAAAGCTGAAATGAAGGGTAATGCTGTCTTTTACTAATGGATGTTTATAAAAGCTCAAAACGACAAATGCTACAAAAATAGAACAAACATAAAGTAGAACATCTGAAATCATCGCTCAAAGTTGTTTGGCCGCCCGTTAGTTTACACGAAAGAGAACGATACTGTGTTTTGTTATCACAATAGCGCATGTGTCAGCAGCCGTCATAATCTAGCAACTCTGACAAAATAAGCTATAATTTCAAATACGACTTCATATAAAAACTTTTTTATGGTGAAAATACACACAGCACCACCGACTTACTGTTTATTATTTTCTCGTTTTGTAATAACCATTAACTTTACTGCCTTTTCACTTCACATAACTGCCTGTGACTTCTGTTTAATTTCACCACTTGCATTACTGCTTGTGTTTTCATTTACTGGAATACAATGCTCGAGCCGTATTCGAAACTTGAGCGGAACTGTTCCTTTATTTTTCATTATTAAAATGTTATTAATGAACGTCATAAAAAACAAAACACGGTATATTCCGTAAAATCATGTGATTTAGGAGCTGGCAGTAAGAAATACATTGTGCTCGTTGTGTACGCGTTCATTAAAATTATATAATAGTTGATTTTCATGACTAAGTCTCTAAAGTAATATGCTTGCTTCCATGTGTGGCCATGCGGTACAGGTGCTGGTTACGTGCTAGCGCGGCTAACCACCAGCACTAGATTAAGTTAGCTTATGTAACAGCTTGATACAGGCTGCAAATAAGTCCTCCGATTCAGACAGCTTCATTTGATTAACAAATGAAATAAGCGGAGAAATGCAAATAGCAAACTACCACTCGTATTGTATAGCACAATGAGCGCCAGCGAGACTTCGCAATTTGTCTCACAAAGATACATCATGCATCACCTCGAGCGACTAAAGTACAGCCAGAAATCGAATTCCAAGGACTCGGGGGTACTATGACGGTGTTACGTAACTACGTAAGCTTGAGCTCGCTAGATCCACTTAAACTAATGAGCTGAAATCGAGATGAGCAATCAAGTGCACCTCGTCTACGTAGCGGGGCTTAGCGTCTCGGAATCGAGTTCGTTTCGAATGTTATTACAATAGCAATGGGGGATAAGTTCGGAATAAAACAAGCGGTGGCATTCAGACAGGCTAACGAGCTTGTTACTGTGGACTGAGCCGGGAAAGAGCAGCTCAACCCTGCTCAGAGTAATGAACTGAGATTGGCGAACTGGGAGCTCCGTCTAGCCGCGGCCGAGCCATTTGTATCGAAGGAGGAACGTATCGATACCAATTACAAACCTACCCAAACGAATTAAATACAAACCAAAGGTAGAACTACTAACAAGCTTTACGGTTTAGATGCAGCCTTATATAACTTCACCTTCATAAATATTCAGACCGGAAAATCTTTGGTGTAGGGGAGAAATTTCAATTTTCTTTAGAGGAAGCAACTTCGCGTAACAAGGCAGTGGATTATCCTCCGGTCGGGCCGCGTAAATTGTATAATTTCAACAGGAAACTGTCGGCCTGATACCTCTACGCGCACGTTTTATTTCCCTATAAACGAAATAAAATAAAAAAAATATATTAAGTACTTCTTTGAATACTTAATTCAGAATTCTGATAAATCAGACTGTTTAATAAATGATCATAATAAAATTAAACTTTCATTAATCAAAAACTCGAGAATGATATCGTCAGATGTCGTAAAATTTGACTCCTGGAAGTAACATAAAGATACTTTCTGAGTAGCTTTCTCGATCATTGTTCGTTCATGTCATAATTTACTTCGGCGTGATCCGCTATCGATGCGAAAAGAGCTATCCACAAATGTGATGTGTCAGTTTTCATAAAAAATTTCATGCTCTACTTTCGTTTAGGTTATGAATAGGTATATTCTAAATTCAAAGAAAGAGATTACTTTCATATGCCATAGATAATTTTGCAGACTTAATTACAAACTGGTCACTATTTGTGCAATATGCTGTTGGTCGTAAATACAGAATTATCTTCATGCATGCACGCCGGCTCCGACGCGTGACACCTTGTGTGACAGTTGACAGATGACGTGTGACGTGAGTGACAATGACAGAATCGAGCATTTCGAGATGTTGTTGCATTACACAGATGATTTACATCCGTTATGATATTATGTTGATTAAGAATATTGTTTTATTAGCAAGTTACCAACAAATTTGTGCTAAAAAAAACAAAAAAAACTACTACGACTACAAAACTACCCCTACTACACCTTTTTTGGAGCTAAAATGACGTCGGGCATAACTAAAGAGGTTTTTCTCAGAATAGACTTTTCAAATGAGTAAAAATACTTTAATTAATCAACTGCCACTACAACCAAGTAACTAATACCGAGAAATACAAATTGCTTTCCACGGATAAAACCGGAGCGAGTCTGAAATTGCGACTTTCATCATAAATAACATTATATACAGAGATCGTAAATACCGTCACAATTTACAAAGTGAAATGAGAGCAAAGGGAAACTGCGGATTATTTAGAGCCACCTTGATATTTCAGTGATTACCATAACTTTGCGGACTGGTGAGGATTTATCAGATTTAATACTTCGGATCAAAATCACTGAACGCATGCTAATTACGAATCGGAACGTGACGCGTGGGTCGCTTATTGATAGAATTTGTGTGATAGAACATAGGTAGGTACTACATATGTTGTTATACTGTATCTTTGGGGTTTCGTACCGAAAATTAAAAACGGGACCCTATTACTAAGACTGCGCTGTCCGTCTGTCTGTATGTCACCAGGTCGAAATTTTCATAGATTATAGAAAAAGACATAGACATATATTTATTAAGTTTTTCTGCCGCTATATCAATAAATATGAGCTATAATTAGGTACACTGCTAGATTGCTTATTGTGATCACTTTTTGTGTAGGTGTCGCCCAGGTTTAGGGCATTCCTAGGCTCTTAATCAGGTAAATATCTAAGCATGTAATACCTAAATACCAACTTAGTGAGTATTGATGAGTACAAAGATGTTTAGAAAATGTTATTCTTATGTTTGTTAAAAAAATATATCATTTTTAAAATAAGTAGTAAATTAGCCAGTGGTTTGGAACAAATTGAAGGAATTATCGGTAAACTCAACTCTTGGTATCGCGCTCATCTCGAACTGAAACTCCACAAGTGATTTCAAACTTTTAAACATTTCCACTCGAGTCAAACTCTCGTCTCTTGCCTATTAAAATGTGGATATAATACGAGTACTTTATCTATTATGTAGGTGCCTATCTCATTTTTTTTCTTTTTATTAACCTTTATCGTGTGTTTGAGTTTAGTTAGTTAGTTAATGAATGGCGTTAAATGTGTTCTTAGTTCTAGGTTTATCTGAGTACTATTGTTTTTTTTATCTATTTTGAACAATATAAACATTTTTATTTTATTTATTTTAATTGTGGCAGGCCATCTGGTCTTTTCAACGCTCCTGTTATTTAACTGTAATTTTCTTCTTCTTCTTTGTCTTTAGTTGAATACGTAGTACCTAAACAATTATTTTTAATGTTGTCATTTATGACAAATATATCAAATAAATAGTATGATAAATATACATTTGTTGCTACGTTTATTTCCCAACTTATTAATATCAGAGTAAAATAGGCAGGTCTCTCAAACCAGGATGGAGTATAAAATAATAGAACTGAGTTACATTAAACGAGAAAATCCCGGAAAGCCTTTCAGACGAGACACTCCCACGGAAAATGGATTCTGCCCACGCAGCCTTCAGGTGAATTGATATACCTACTTTGTATATCATCACTTCAAGTTTAGTTTAGTTTATCCTTTTAACCCCTTTGATATTGTCTGCTTTTAGAAATTCTCTGCTTATTATAGATTTGACCTATAGTTTTAATAGACTTCAAAGGTAGATACTCATTTTTTTGAGTTCAATTGATTTTGTGAGACAAGATTTTTTTTTCTAAGTAAACCGATTTTAAATAAAAAAAATTTTACGTCTGTGCTTTTCATGTGGTCTCATTAAAATGTGGTCCAAATCTGATCATTCGATTTGAGTTATAACTTGACCATATTGCGGTGGATTTTAATTTATGTAATTAAAACATTACTTATCGATCAATCATTTGATATCGACGCATTTTATTTATTTATTTATTTTTATTTATTTAAAATGTTGATGAGAGCGCCACTAGACGGTATACGACCTCTTAACACATCAAAGGCTTCGCGTAATTTACTGACCACCTGACATCTTGTACGATACAGAGAACAGGGCGAATTGAAATGTCAAACAGGGGTAAGATTTATTACACCCAGTGCTTTGGACCGGACAGAACAGAACCGAATCTATAGGATTACATGTCACATTAATTTACGAGAATTACACACATGTTATGTTTGTAGTTTTGTTTTTTAATCTCTGGACCTCTAGGAGGGAGAGATCTAGTAGTTCGAGCAAAAAACTTTTACACCGATAGATAGCTATATTATTTCTTACTATTTTAGGCTATGATTTGTTAAGTTAAATATTTTGGTTTGTTTCACGCAGATGCGTGCTGTTTGGCTCGTCATTTGTGCACACTACAACAAATATTTTCAACTAAAATGTATGGTCTATTGTTCTAAGAGAAAATATATCTTTAAACTATAACTATTTTATTTAAACTATTTTTATAATGTTTTACTAAATATTTCAAAACAACGCAAAAATTTCAAAACAAAATTGATATTTAAATGCATTTCCAAGATATTTCCTTCCAACGATTTCGGGTTTCCTTAAGCTTTTCACTGCTACTCTTTTTGATCGTATCTACAGCAATACGTCGACCAACACAACACCGACGTCGAGTGATCTCGTTTACACATTGAGCAAGATTGATGATCAGCTGAGAGAAGAACTGGCTAGATCAGTATTATTATAAAACTAGCTGGTACTGACCTTGTCTTATTATGGTTATATTTGGGGTCATCAACACAATTTATTTATAAAATATAGTGTATGTGTTATTCTTATGTATAAGCTTTATTATAGTAAAGTTTCATTAAAATCCATTCTGTAGTTTTTGTTCGAACGACTAACAAACATAGGTACATCCCATACATAATTTCGCGTTTATAATATTTTATTCCCAGTTTAAAATGCATTTAAAATAATAACAGTATGGTTTTGCATATTATTGATGTTTTAATCGGATTAACATACTATAAAATATTCAGCAATTTATTGCAGCGTGAAAAAAGCGATGCTTGGTTCAACAAACTGAATTATATTGATGGCGACTCGCCAGGACAAGCTTTTACTCAGTTTTTTTTATCAAATCGCGGATTAGACTGACTCGGCTAAAATGCTGCAAATTTTTATGATTTACGAAGAAAAATGCTGGAAATAATATCGAGAATATTTCTAGGAAAGTGTACCTTATTGAAAGGCTTTAATCATGCATTTAGTTATTTATTAGGGAACTCAAGAAAATACAAAAAAAATCTAGTGTTTCCCTAATCCTATACCATCATGTTTGTTTCATATTAAAAAATATCTTACGTATCTTAAAACATAGCCTGGGATCATAACTTTATAAAATACTAGCTGACCCGTGCCCACTTCGTTGGGCATAATTCGACCATTTTTTCTCCGATTCTACCACTCTACACCGAACTACCACGTAAAAGCCTTTTTTATATATCCTATGACACTAAGCAATAATGTAGCTTTCTATTGGTGAAAGAATTTTTAAAATCGGTTCAGTAGATCCCGAGATTACCCCTTACAATTTAACAAATATAAAAACACACAAACTTTACCTCTTTATAATGTTAGTATAGAAAACAACACATTATAAAACAACATATTATAGCAACAAACTTATTAACACTACGAAACACGATATTTGCGGGCAATAAAGTTGCAAGTAGACGTCGCAGGGCTCTTAAATTCACACTGCAATATTCCTATAGCTACATAACATCTTTCAATCCTATTTATCTTAATAAACTATGTATTTCACTCCGTTGATTTCGATAAAGATGTCGAATAATGTAATGAGCTAGCTTTAAATCGTTCTCAGTAACATAGGGCTATAAATCCTCTGCAATCTAGCACTTCAGGTAGAGAGCCGCAGTCTCAATGCAGACCACTGCGTCTCAGTGTAACATAGTAACTTTACTTAAGAAGTCGCTGAGTTTGATCATTCAATTTATACAGAATCAATTCCATTACAATATTTGAAATTCATTACATAACAATTAACAAATAATAATAGATAAGTGTAGGTTAACTAATAATAATCAATAATGTCAATAGTGCGTTGATGTGAGATTAATGAAACCAAATATTCTTTTACCTAGTTTCTTTTTAAATGAACCGACGACGTCGACTGAGATATGTTACTACGGATTTATTAAACTACAAAAGTTAATTGACTTTAACATTGACAAGTAAATATTTAGTAAGTACTTAAACATTTTTATATAATTTAAGAACGCTTCCACTGCGCAAATAGTATTAAATAGACATTATCAAACAAAATACTATAAAAAGTTTTATATTGGTATTATTAGAGACAAAAAGTTTCAATTATGTTTTAGTACTAAAATAAAAATAATGGACACTTAGCATCTTTTTATTTCTTTTTCTAGTTATCAAACAGTTAGTTTAGACCATTGACAAGATAACAAACTTGATAAAGCCAATAAATTTCTAATACCGACTGTACCATTTCCTTCACAACTCTAAATTATGTCTTTTCAGATTAAATTGCAACGAAATTTACCTACATACACACCTAATAATATAAGTCGTATGATAAGGTTATATCTGCATTGCGGGTCATACGAGCTGCTTAGCAATCACAGCGCGTTCAAACCGTTATAAAAAGATATAAAACACTGCAAAGTCGGAGATAATTATAAGAAACGTGGTTTATGCCCAAACGGGCTTCAATGCCCACTTTGGCTCGGCTTGCTCTAGCTATTAATCTAGACACAACAACTTTTCACATCTAGCTCAAACTTTGCTGCTGTTTGGAACTTTTAAACAGCCGGATAGCAACATCGAATGTTGTTTTTTTTATATTTATCTCTGTTGATATTTTACGTTTAATATATGTATTATATTTTTTTTATTTATTCGGTGTTTTTTTGTTTCTATAGGTTCACTGTTCAGTGTTGCAATAATCTAAACAAATTAAACATAAAGAATTATAACAGCTATAATCATGACTAAAAAGTTTGTAATCAAGGCATAGACTAACTTGACTAAAAACTATTTTAAATACCATTTGTCTCTGGCAATACCTACAGTCAGCGTTTTGACAGCTGATACCTTATAAAAAAAGAAGAACGTGCATATTTTAAGTGATGTCTAAAAAGGTGAGTTAAAAAATAGAACAGCCAGCGCATACTCGCTATTACCTACCAGATTTCAGAATTTTGTAGTTGCACAAGTCAAATTACTCTACATCAACCAACTTTTAACCGGAATCTTTAAAAAACTTTGTCCTCGCATTCTTTGTCAACCACAGCACGTGGTTATTTCGTTGTAAAAAGTACAAAATACATTCGCCACGAATAATCCCCACGAGTTTCCAGCAAAGTGAATTTTCGCATTTCAGTATTTTTTATTTAAAATTATTCGATACGCGCATTCCGACTAAGTAATGATATATTCTGATCTGAATATTTTTGTAATAAAATGGCACCAATCTAAAAAAATCACATTGAAAGAGCTGGAATAACTTTACGGAGTCGTAAAGTTGGCGTCGAGAGAATATACTCGAATGTCGACGAGTATACGTGGAGACGCGACCGCTCCAGAGTTGGCACTCCTCCAAAACAATTCTGAACATCGATACAATGCGTCACGAAAACAATTAACAAATTAATATTTGCTCGTAAATCAATACGATTTTTTACTGTACCGAATAAAATTACGACAGTGACTTTACGAGTTTTAACCAAAAGTTCTTAATGTAGAGCTATCCAACGTGGATATTCTTTGAGTAATAAACTTTGTTTAGGTATTTAGACCATTCTCCTCTCCACTGGGCGGAGAGGAGAAGGATTTTCATAAAAAAACATGTATAGCTACAGTAAACAATCACTTAAAATTTTCAAGTGCATTTGCATGCTTACAACGTATTCAAACATAAACACTTCTAAGGAGTTATATAATTTAATTACATATTATGTAAATAAATAAATTTTCTTCTACAATACCTGGGATTTTAATTAAAAACATTGTATATTTTCAAATGCTTATCATACGTAATTAATCTATAAACGCCATTGTGACAAAAATAAATGCTTAAAAATAAAAATACAATGCCACAGCAATGTCCACTTCAAATATCTCACGTCGCACAAGAAACTTCATTAGTTAAACTACCCGAAACAACGTGGTCAGCCGTAGCAAGTTCGTAGCTCCGTACCACTTGCTACCAAGTCATTTCCTGCTTCGAATTATTTGAACTTGGGTTATTCTACTGTTTGCAACATTGAGGTTCGTTAAAGGGATAACTGAATTTGAAGTAAGCTGCTCCCGACTCCCGAGTGCAAGCAAAATTAACTTTACCCAAAGCGTGACCGCTAGTGTGCTGGTGCAGAGTCGTAGTGGTTGGCTTCAGCAAACCGCCGAACGTATAGCGCGCTCCGGCGTTTCATTCCATTTTCCACAATAACATTGAAAATTCAGCGTTGACTAAAAACTTTTACTGCATGTTTTATAAGCTTTTGAATGGAGTGCGTTCACTTATCGTGTATTTATTCATGTGTCTATTTCATTCGTTGCATTCAAATATTATGAGTGTTTAGAATCCAAAAGTGAGATAAAATAAAAAAAAACACATAAGTACCTATATCAGGTACTTATAAAAAGTTAGTAAGTAGGTACTGATTTATTGAAGAGAGGCAATCAGGTGGTAGACGTTTATTATTTAGATCACTTAGGTAACTGTTTGTTTTTTCTGAAAAGCCAACAGGTATATAATATAACAGGTTATACATGAGTATTTTCTTTGTTGCAGTGATGGAGTGGAGAGAGCGCGTGCGACGCGTGGTGGCGTGTCGTGGTCGCGCGCGTGAATATTTAGAAGCGGGAGCGGGAGCGGAAGAGGGCGCGGGCGCGGAGGCGTAGCGCGGCGCGGTGGCGGGTGCGCGCGCGGCGGCGGCGCATGCACGCCACCGGCCACACGGACCGCTCGGGCGGCGGCGGCGGCGGCGGCTCCTGGCGCCTCCCGCCCGACGAGACTTTGCAGGTCGCCGACCCCAAGTCTTCCAAAGAAGAGGTAACTATCCAAATTCCAAACTTACGTATCTGTAACGAGGTGCAAGGCAACTTAGTCGGTCATCGACCTTTAGTCTTCCGAAGAAAAGGTAACTTACACATCTGCATCGATTTATGCAAAAGGAAAAGGACTTAGTAGGTCATCGACCTCTAGTCTTCCAAAGAAGAAGTAAGTAAGTAGTAATACAAACATACCTTATAATGTATCGAAGTATGTAAGACTCAGAAATAAATATTCATTATCGTTTCACAGCGTTAACTAGTCCCAAACTAAACAGAGCTTGTAGTATCGGAACTTGATTGCTGATGGAATTATTACTTAAGTACATTTTCTTTTGTAAATATTGTTTGACCATATATAATATTAACACACAGACACAGCAGAACAAACATTAATAAGTAGGTATTTGCTTTCCTAACGTATACTTTTGGTGGGGGCAAACTCACCATCCACAACATGGAAGGCTGACTGACAACGGTCAGTCAGCCTGACACCTGTAATGTGACAATGTTCTCAGATTGGGTTATGCTAACGCGCTTCTAGTTACAAGTTCATAACCAAATGTATAAATTCTGGCGCGCCATGCATGACACACCTCGGCACGGTATTTAATGTACAGCCGGCTGCAGACAATTTCATTTGCTTTGTCAATTTGATGCATGCATTTTCGTGGCTAGTTGAGTACGAAATTATCCAAAAACGGGCCCAAAACTATTGTTTGTAGTCTGTATAACTTGTCTAAATAATTGTAAAACTTGCAGGAACTCTACGGTGGAGAAGGCCACAATTGGAAGAGTATCATCTTTTCGTTGATGGTCATCAGTTGTGTGATAGCAGGAATCGTGGTAGCAATTTATTTACTAGGGTAAGTGTTTACTCGTTTGGTTGAGTAGGTTTAACTGTTAAGCTTGTAGGTATGTATAGTATACCCTAATTGTGGTGGATATGGACTTTGTTTTAACTAACATAGTAGCCGACTCAGTTCCAAAAACTATAACCAATAATGCAAATGCAATACCTTTTGGCACGTAAAACTAGTTTCAAAGATACTTGTGCTTTCAACTGGAATAACTGAATTCCAAACTTTTCTGTCCATCTGCTAAGACAGTACTTTGTCCCCAGGTATGTAGACGAGCTATTGTACTGGTCAGGGCGTCGAATGCGCCTCGACGAGTTTCTCCGAGGAGATCTGACTGTGGACCGATTGCCGACCACGTGGGTGAGCCCGCACCAGCTCATCTACCAGGCAGACGACGGAGGCTTGTTTGCCTTCAACACATTCAACAACACACTCACTGTTCTCGTCACAAATCATACTTTAGTAAGTCCTAATTAGCCTTTTAGATTGCAACTTTATAGTCAAAAGAAGATTCTTTTATTTGTCTTTTAGACTGCGGCATTATTTTACGTCCATAATGTGAGACAAAGTCAAGTACCCGATTTCTGACAAATAAATTGTGAATGATCGCAAAGTAAAGTAAAATATCTTCGAAATCAAATATTCTCCGAAAGTCCCTAAAGACTAGGACTTAGCATGTGAGCCGTAGAAGAGAAAAGACATTTTCGTTACCTCTCGAAAGTGCGGTTGCCTTTACCGACGCTCTTTACTATAAAATTTATGGCAGCATTCCCGATTCTCCATAATGGCATTATTATGCGGGCTTCGGAAGATGAAAATTTTAGAGTGCGACTTTTAAGCATTTTACTTCAGGTAGAGATGAAACTGTAAAAGATACTTTTGGTTTAAAACAGTTTTATATCATTGGAATACTTGCTGCAACTTGAAGTTGCTCTCGCTAAGTCTTTTAATGGTTTCAACACACACGCTCTGAAAGCTGTAATTTTCACCGCAGTCGTTAGTTATAGTTGCTAGTGAGCACATAAAACAACCAGTGCATTGAATTGCATTGACTGATGTAACTAAGATGAGTGTTATTTTCTTTTTGACAAAACACTTTTAGATAATGCTTGTAAAAAGCTTAGCATAGGTATGAACAGTAAACCTTATGATTACAGAGGCAGCTCAATGTTCGTGGGTATCAGTGTTCTCCGAACTTGCGTTACGTGCTCTTTCAGCACAATATCAAAGAGGTAGGAATTACGTAACTCTATTATCTACTGTGTTTCATGTAAAAAGCGCTGGTCGAGTTTAAAACATATTTTTTACTAACAGGTTTATCAGCGAACGTTCACGGCGACCTACACCGTTTATGACGTCACAAATGAGTAAGTCGCGTTTGATATTTGACACTTAAACATCGTAAAGGTCACAGTAAAAGGCGCGAGGTTTTCGTAATTACATTCCTCACTGTAAATTGAATTTCTTGGTCCCAAATTGGTTTCCACTCACCGCACTTTCACCAAAATACTGTTGCTTTGATATTATTAGGGGCAGTTCTTTTGTATCGCAGGGTTTAAGTCAAGTTATTGGATGAGAGTGGAAACTATTGTAACTGATTTGTTCTATAAACACATGTAAATAATAAGTTACTTGACTTTCTTTATCGTAATTTGATTTACTATTATATTTTATTGTGTTTTTTAAAATTTAATAGAGTGGTTTGTATTTATATTATAAACTTGCAACCAAGTTCGCGTGTAATACGACTATTTTTACTACAAGTATACCGTGGTATTTCAATTTTATTTTACGACTTTCTAGAACATACGAAGTTGTTTAGTAGACAATACAGATTACACATTATTTAAAACAGTTCACATCAACAGTTTTGTTTGAGAGCGCAGTGATGTTTAGAGGAAATTGCAAATCTATTTGCAACTTGGTTTGTTTTCTCTTTCAAACCAATCTTTGCAAATATCCGTTCGTGTATCGTCTCACCAGAGAAGAAATCGATTTCATGACGGTAGAATTTAAAGGTGAAGGTGTATATTCTTCGTCGAACGCCAAACGTACTGCGCCACGGGGAAGAAAAACTTCTAATAGGTACCTGTATTTAGTTTGCTTTGAAAGTAAATAAGTTTACTCGCTAGTTTGCTGTGGCTTTTACAGAATGTGTTGGGGTCTTCAAAACTTTAATCCAAACGCTGCATGCTGTTCAATTGTCATCAATGAATGTTTTTCCTCATAGTGAACTTCTGTCTAGCCACCACATACCACTCTTTGGCGAGGGTCAGAGAAGTTGGGACTGGCAGCATGCGTCCTGGCTGGGTACAAATGGATCGCTGCTTCTGGTGGCCGACAATGAGGTCCTGGCTCTGCCAGGGCCCCCGGCGCGGAGATCACAGCTGCTGCAACTTACTTATGACGCCGTGCCAGGCCGGGTGTACAATGGAGTCTCGGACTGGTTATATCAAGGTAAAGTTATTGATTTTCTGTTCTTTGAATTTTAGATTGAATTTTAGAAGGTTTTAACATAAGACTATAGTCTATAGAATATAGATTATAGTCTTATAGAATATAGACTATAGTATTATGTTAAAACCTTCTTCCAATAAATTAAAATTACACATTATGAATTACACAAGATGTTCTTAGACTCGTTTTTATTATCTTTTGTAGAAGAGGTGACGAAAACAGCTTCAGCGATATGGGGCTCCCCAGACGGCAGTCTTGTTTTATACGTTCAGTACGACGACACTGCCGTCTCCGAGCTGAAGTTCCCGCGGATATCTGAGGGCATCGGCGGCGCGGGCGCGTCACGGACTGGCTTCTTGATGCCCGTTATCAACAGCACCATGCACACTGTCTTCCCTGATCATGTTACTATAAGATATCCCACGGTAAAAACACTTTTTTAAAAGCTTTAATTATGCTCCATCATCACGGAGATACCCTTTGTTCTATTTTTTTTAAACGAATTTGCTGATATTTACTTGATTCACTTTAACTTTTATTTGCCTACGATGCTTAAGTAGACATTGGTGCAAAAACATTTATAAAATATTTTCCCAACGAGTAATTGAATTACCCAGTTAAACTAAAATAGATGCAAAAGCAAAATGTTCTTGTCTACGTCGCTCGGAGTAAATGAAACAGTATTGCAATAACAAACTTGATGGAGCTATAAACATTACAAATATCTTTGTTTCGCGTTGTTTGCTGGGTTATTGTTATTTTATAGCGCCTCATTATTTTTTCAGCCTGGCAGCTCTATACCTAAAGTGACGTTATGTATAGTGAAAGTTGAAAACACCACATCTACGCCACAGAAATGGATAGTCAAGCCTCCAAATACTCTTGATGGAATGTATGAACTTCATTATTTTTTCTAAATCGTTATACATAAAAAATATGTACAGAATAATCAACTTTTTTGTTTTGCTTTAGGGAGTATTACCTCATATCAGCCCAGTGGGTGGGCCAAGATAATTCTCATGTAGGTTCGGTGTGGATGAATCGTGCACAGAATCTGACTATTTATAGTAGCTGTTATGGTCCCAATTGGACGTGCACAGAGGTAAGAATTTCTCGTATTACTAAACGAATAAATAAACAAAGCAATAATTTTTCGAAATATCTTACTTTAATGATGTATTTAATTTATCGGCTATCAAGTTCCTATAATACAAGCTTCGCTTAGTTTAAGTCTATACAATATTGTGACAATAGGTAGTTGTATAATGAACATTGTATTCAAATTTTCAGACTCATTCTGAAAAAGCGACGGATGAGCCGTGGCTAGAAGTACACCAAAGGCCGGTGTACTCTGAGGATGGAAGCGCGTTCTTACTGCTGGCTGCAGTCCAAGAGGGAGGTGGCCAGTACTACACCCACATAAAGCACGTGGATGTGAACCGACAACGAATAGCGGTTCTGTCCCACGGGAGGGTTGAAGTGACTGAAGTCCTTGCGTGGGACCAGGAAAACCACTTAGTTTATTATTTAGGTAAGCTGTTAAAAATAGTAACTAATAAAATAGGCATAACTCACCCTAACTATTTATTAACCAACTGCTTTAATTTTTTATTTAAGGGTTAGACACAGAAAAGTTGTGCATACCTAAACTACATCCCGATATGGTGAAGGAAGCTAATCAAATTAAGTATTTAGATTGGTTGCAGTTGAGTGATTTTCTAAACATTGAACCGACTAACACAGTGTCCTCGTCATGTTAACCATCGCTTTACATTCATGTTTATCATCGGGGCGTCACGTGTGGGGTTTGTGTGGACATTTGTGGTTGTTGACCAGTGTGGGATCGTTGGGAGTTATGTTTGGAACCGGTTACTGACGTAATGGTTTTTGTCTTAGGTAGTGCAGATAGACCGGGTCAGAGACACGTGTACGTGGTCCGTGATCCGGGCTACGGGGGCGGCAGTAACTCCGTGCGAGCGCGGGCCGAGAGAGAGGAGCCTCGTTGCCTTACCTGCGAGCTGGCGGTGTGGCCAGCTCGCTTGCATTACGCCAACTGCTCCTTCTGGAGAGCGAAGTTCTCCCCGGTGAAGCCCAGAGTTGGCATAACGCATTACGTTTTGGAATGTGGTGGCCCTGGACCTCCACTTGCTGGGCTGCATGATGCCAGAACTCATAAGCTAGAAAGAATTTTATATGACACGAGGCCTTATAGGTAAGAAGGAGAGCACTGAGTTACTTCTCATATTTTTGAAGTTGATGAGGTCTTATAATTTGGAGTGTGTGACGTTTCAGATCAGTACGTTTGCGTGAGTTGGCGCTGCCTACCCGACGCTCGTTTGACGTCCAACTAGGTAGTGGATCCAAAGCAAGAGTTCAGTTACTCTTGCCTCCGTCCTGGCGAGAAGAGTTGAGAGACGCCGCCTTTCCTGTACTTGTCTACGTGTAAGTTTATACACAAGACAAACGTATGCTATGTGTGAGTCTTCAGAACTTTAATGTTTATTTTCGGCATTTCAGAGACGGCAGACCTGGTAGTCAGCAAGTGACAGAAGAATATCTTGTTGACTGGGGCTCGTACATGTCATCTCGGAATGACGTGGTCTACGTAAAGCTAGATGTGGCAGGTTCCCGAGGTCTTCCTCGAGCGTTACTAAGAGGAAAGCTTGGAGGCGTCGAGGTGGCTGACCAGCTGGCTGTTATTAAGTAAATATGTGATACTTTGTAGCTTTTGTTAAATACTTGAATACAAAAAACATCAGAGAGAACGCCAACTGAAAATCGAGCATCATCAAATAAAAACAACTTTCTAAGTAGGTACAAAGAAATACATTGAATTTCCAAGAAAGAACGAAACAGGCCATTATGCTTTAAACAAAAAGTTAGATTCGTACTTGTTGCACTTCTTTTTACAGTGCCAACAGTTTAACGCAGTGTTTTCGTTAAAGACTTTATAGTTTTTATACTGCCTTTTTTTCGAAAATGGTTAAAAAGGCATTGTTACATTGGTTACCTCGTTACCGTATGAGAAAGACGTCGCGTCTTCGTCATCAGTTCGAAGCTTCGTAAAGTTATGTGTTTCTCATTCCAGATATTTATTAGAAACCTTTAAGTTCTTGGACGTGACTCGAGTGGCAGTATGGGGTTGGGGTTACGGCGGCTACGTCACTGCGATGCTACTGGGCTCCCAGCAGTCGACGCTAAAGTGCGGGATTGCGGTATCGCCTATCACGGACTGGCTTTATTACAGTAAGTTTCTTAACCATCGTGTTTGTTCCTTTATTTTCGTTAAACTAGCTGATGAAATCGAATGATAGTGATTACTGATCACAATCATCAGATTCCTTATACTCAGAAGCAAACTGAAAAGTTCTTAGTGTTTTAGCCCAAAATGTGATATATTTTTATGCGAGATCATTTTAAGCATCACATACAACACCATACCACATTATGGCATTTTCTATAAATCTGTGTATATTACAAAATATTAAGATGAGTAGTGCCATATTACAACTCCTACAAGCGCGTCCAACTTCCACAGCGTACGACTCTGGCGGCCTCAAGAATTTGCCTTCATCATTCATTATTTTATTCATTAATCTTCATTTGACTGCGTCATTATAGGCACGTTAAACACATAATTCCAGACGCAGCATTCACGGAGCGAACCCTCGGCCAGCCCTCGGTGAACTACAAGGGCTACGTGGAGGCCGACGCGTCGCAACGTGCGCACCACGTGCCGGCGCACGCGCTGTACCTCGTGCACGGCATGGCCGACATGAGCGCGCCCTACCCGCACGCGCTGCAGCTCGCCAGGGCGCTCACTGACGCCGGCGTCTTGTTCAGATATCAGGTATTTACACATGTGGACATTCCACTCATTTTAGCTTGCTGTGTAGAAGATTGAGACTTGGAAGTCACGTGGGCAAATGCTTACAGCGTTACTTAATAATCACGTAATACTAGCTTTACATCATCGCTTTGTAGGTGATATCAGGTATTTAGACATGTGGACACTGCTTTACCGTGCCTATATAATATTTGAAACTATCACGGTTTTGAACATAGTTTTCATTGTAAACGGGATATTTACCATGATTTGTGAGTTTAATTATTGCAAAGACTTCAGTTTGACCCGTGATCATGGCGCATGCAACTATGCCGAAATATCGAGATATAATCAAACTCACAAATCATGGTAAATATCACGTTTACAATGAAAACTATTGCTTTACCGTGCCTAGCTGTTACCGGTGTGCGCCACGAGGAGGCTCTTTCCACCACGATGCTACAACAAAATACAGTTGTAGCATCGACACAATAAAGAAGAAGACATGTAGACATTTCACTAATTTTAGCTTGCTGTGTTGGATTGAGACTTGGAAGTCACGAGGGCCAATGCTTACTGCGTTACTTAAAAATCACCTAATCGCGTAATACTAGCGGCGTTACGTATAAATCATCGCTTTGCAGGTGCAAAATGGCTATAGATTTGTAGAGATTTTTTGGCATTTAAAAAATATCAAAATTATAATATACCTGAGACTAACATAGGTATCACATTGATCGGCACATTATCGTCATACTCATACAATACATGACGATAATGTGCCGATCAATCAGTCATTGAATTCCAATATCGCTAGACGTAAGTTTATTCCAATCGAATATCTTACAAATCAATCTTTTCTTTTCAGGCGTATGCTGACGAAGGACACGATTTGAAAGGCGTGATTGAACACGTATATCGTTCTATGGAAGATTATCTGCGTGTATGCCTTTCATTAGACCCTGAAGACACGAAACTGCCTCCACCAGATAGATAAGACTAGGATGTGTAATAGTGTAGATCCCGTTTTTAGTAAAAAACTAAGTATCCATCTCAAAGTTCCGTATGTGGAATAGTTTAGGATTCACCAACGAACTTTTATATGATTTTGTAAATATGTAGAATGAAAGTACTTTAGTAAAATATATTTTGTTTTGTGTAAAGTCAAATATTTTACTGTTTTTTTTTTTAAACAATATTTTTTATTTTTTCCAATTGAGATACTAACATACTCATATCCATTTACAATACCGCAAAAGTTATTGGCGATTATTTCAAAATAAGTATAATAAAAGAAAAAACATTGTCTATATGATTTTAACGCGGTTTGATCAAAGAGGTTTTGTTATTTAACTAGTGAATTAATTATAAGGTATCGCGTTATCTATTAACAGAAGGTTGTTTTGTATTGAAAACGAAAGGCTACATAAATATTAAGATTAAACTTCGATATTGGTATCCTCATAATGTCCATGAATCTTCGCTTAAGCACTCTAAAACTATCCTCAGCTGAGAATTAAAGTAAATCTAGAAATTAAATATAAAAACTTATGAAACTATTGTAGATAATGTTTGAAATTGTCTTTATAAGACATTCGAGCTTTGTCATTTTGGCTTTACCTTTTCTACTGCTTACAATCAGTCATCGAAACTTACTCATTAATAATAACTAACTAAAAAATATAGCTATTCTGTATATTTACTACATATTACTCTATAATCTTGTCTCTATGCAAAAAGGTAACTAAGCCTACGTGACGTCTAACAAGATTTTTTTGAGAATACACTATACCAGGTTAAGTATTTTTAATCAGGTAAAAGTATACATAAATGTTTGATAGTTTTCCTTTATTACAATGAGTTGTAGGTACGAGTATTTATATAGTTTTAATATACATTATGAAACACACCTAAAGTAGAAAAATAAATGCAGAAATAATTTCATAGATATAAAAAAAATGTTTTTTGCGTAATCGCATCTTAAAGTTTCTGCTGTCGTTAAAGAAATAAAAAAAATATAATGAGGAGCTTATTTTAATACATGAATAGTTTTAATAAGTTTGTTATGAAAATATTTGAATAGATATAACATCATAAACCTCATATAATTGTAAATCATGTAAATAAAATAGAAAGATACTGAGTGAAAATAGTGTAAGTTAATTGTTATTTAGGAATGAAGTGACCTTGATCATCCCTTGACCTGTTTACCTTAGCTGCTTGACACCGTCACTTGATGATATGAAAATTCAATTTTAATGTTTTAACACTTTTTACTCCACTTTTTGGTATGACTGTACGCTGTTTGTACGACACAATCAGAAGTACTAGTGTACAATAATCAATTTGAGTGAATAACTTAGTTTTGTATTTTGTACGTAATCAGTTTTATCTGACGATCATTTTAAGCACAATTTTACCTAAAAAACAAAGTCTTGCCACTGTACTTTTTTTATGATCAAAGTGACATTAATCTTAAGAACTACATTCAATTCGAGTGAAATAAGATATTAAAGTAATTGTAGAATGAACTATGAAAATTAGCGACAGTTCAGCAATAAGCGATTCTTTTTTTGAGAATAACTAGTCCTATAAAAAACATGTTTAGAAACAAATTTGCAGTGATAATTTACTAAGTGGTTACCTAGTCAAGAGAGGCTTTACTAGTAAATTGTGAATACAGTTACAATTTTCTCTATGGTGAATTGGCACAGAACCATGGTTCTGTTGGTGACATCAAAGTTTATTCACACAACATTTTTACGGGTTATAAAACTGTACAAAGAATACATGAGTTGAGCTGAACGATTTGCCTTCCCGATAGTTTTTTCGTTAGTCTAGCTGTAATATTCTTCAATAATGTAATTTAATATCACTATTTGAATAAATAGTTGTAGAATGAAAAGATTTATAGAGAATAGGTACAATATCATCATAATAATGCCGAGGTTAAATCCTAGTTGATATTATACGGATTATACCATTGTTGTTGATTTCAAAGTAATATAAATATTTAGATAACTTCATTGTTGTTGTATAGTGTAACGTTCGCCGATATTTGTAAGTGTTATGGATACCTGCATAGACGCATATCGTACATTCCATGTTTGTGAAGACTGCCAATTTGGTCTAAATTTTACAATCATTGTAATAATTAAATACCTACGATACGTCGATGAGATTAATTTCAATTGCCGTTATGGTCTTATAAGGATGCTGTGATTCTTCTATTGCGTAATTTTAATGATAATAAATAAATTAAATAATAATTAATGATAATGTCTCCATCTGGCATTACGTAGGGCCTAGTAAAATCGAATTCGTTATAATTATAAAATTAAGATTGTCGTTAATTTTAGATAATTTGTGATTCTTCCATTGATTGTAAAAGAAACAATAAAGCTTCGTTCCCGAAACGTTTTATGAAACAAACAGACAATATAGAACGGGCTACGTATAAACACATTCAACTGAGAATTTTACCTGTAGTTAGAATAAAACGAGAGAGTTCGGAAACCGGGTGCTTTAAATTATAGGTACAACATGTTTGTGTACTTAATGAGTTCATTAGCGATTGTTCTCTAGCTAGTTATACAACACGTTGTGACTTACCAGTGAACGGAAGTGCTCTAGCACTCGGTGTGCGTGGGAGTCATGCCCAGTGCGATTGCGATTGAAAAAGCTAGTTCGTATTTATTGTAAGAATTATTTCAAACATGGAAATATCTACTAACTTATTATTCTTGCATCTAAAGAATTTGGAACTAAATATGCTTAGTTCGCCGAATTCATACCAAGTTAGACAATATTATAAAACTTGAGCTGCGCTGGACAATTACCTCACCCAATCAAATTTGTTTAAGTGGTTGCAAATCATAAATAAAATGTCAAGAAAAATGTAATATTACAAATCTTTAGGTGCAAGAATTTATAACTTTACCAGTTGATAACACCAATTAAATTCATAAAATGTATTAGTAATTTTAATAAAATAAATAATATACATACCGGGTTGTTACTAAATATTAGCACGAGAATGTTCTAGAAAATGGTTTGCACTTTGCTTCTCTTCTAACTTTAACTCGTTTTCATACTCGTAGTCCTTAGTCTTCCATCGTTACAGCTTCCACACTATATTATCATGAAACAGGTAAAAAGGAATATAAGAACTATGTGATGACTATGTCAATTATTTCATATTTCCAATTCTATCTGCTGTAGATCATTGTTTATTTCTAACTCTAAAAGGTCTAGAATGTTTAGATTGTGGTCCTAGTTTGTTTAGATTCTATGGATGTGGTATTATAAAATGTGAACGTAATGCTGTGTTCTTAGGATCCCTGCAAATTATGCTATACTGCACTCGACATACATGTCAAAATCCAATGTTAAAGTACTCTTATGAAATTATATTAGCGACTGATTTTATCGAAATTGCTGTGTATGTAAAGGTTGTAAAAATCATGTATTTATTATGTTATGTCGAGTGCAGTTAGAATGCAGTGTAGTGTCCGCCTTCGTAACTCTAGCTAGCGTTGCGGTTCGCCCTTAGCGGTAGAGTGTATGAATAGATACGCTACTGAATACTATGACCTACTACACCTATCTACTTAAGGGATACGGTGTCAGTAAATAAATTAAGTGCCTCACACATTCGCATGAAGAAATAAAGTTCATAGTCATGTGATTAAACGAGTAACTAATTTGATTAAGCAGTACCTACCTACCTGCGGATATTATGGAAATAGTATTCGGTAGTGCATCGTTTGATGGCCCTAGAGAAATTCAAATAAAAGTCTACGTTATTGTTATTCAGTGTTAAATCTTGTCGTCTCGTTTAAGAATTACAGTGTTGTATAGATTGGTACGTTTCATTTGTGAATTCTTATATTATTCTGTTGATATTGTAAAGTTTCTTTAAATAAATAAAATTTTGAAATTTACATTATCGTTCATCGGGCAGTTTTATTGATCCTATTTATTAGGTCGGTTAAGGTTTATATGGCTAGGTCCTCCATCTCTGTGGTACTTTTGAGTCCACATCTCAGCGCTTCTGAAGAACCTCTCTAAGTGTTCGTCTTTGACTGCGTTGTCAGCTGGAGAGACTGCTGCGTTGCAGGTGGAGCTACTAAAGGCTCCATCAGAGTTGCAGTTTGAGCTTGATAAGTTTCGAACGAGTTCATAGTGAGAAAAGTTCATGGACATCAACGAAGCGTTATCGTTTCCATGGCTGAAGTTAGATGAAGAGACATCCATGAACATATTCATTGGGCCGCGTCTGATTGGACTGACGGGTGTGCTTGAAGCGGTTATACACTCTCCATTTACTAACTTGCTTTTCTTCAACCTTCCCAAAGCAAGGTCTAAGGATCGAACCGCCTCGTTCACGTTGAAAGACTTTCGTTTGCCAGGCTCGCTTTTTAATTTGACGGGAGCAGCGCTGTTCACAGATTTGGCCTTGTTCATTTTATTTTCCGACGTATCTGTTTCCATAGCGAATACTTATTAGATTCACATTGCAATAAAATTTAAAATCAAAAATAATAATTTTATGTTTTTGGTCAACAGATGAAAATGACAGTGACATTTTTGAATTTTCAACGATATTTATTTTTAATGTTGCTAAAAGCGCCATCTATCATTTCAACATACAACTACGTTAAGCTTCTGGAACTTCAAACCTCAAAGCATAAAATGCGCCACTCTAAGCAAAGGGTGCGGTAGTAAACAGTTTTGATAAAGAATCACTAGATGGCAGGACCTGTATTTTGTTAACCTGAAAATCCTAGGCATTAGGGAACGACCAAGTATCTTATGTTTTGTAATGTTAATCAGAATTAAATTAAAGGTTTCAAGAATAAACTGCATGTATTTTTGAACATGTACAATTTTATTTGTGACTACACTACAATAAGTAACTAAGTAGATAATAAATTAAATTCCTAAGTAATCAGCGCGTATTATTTTGGCGGGTAGGTAAGCGTCACAAAGAGCCGCCGTGGTGGGCGCCAAAGCTTCTATCTCCGCTTTCATTCCACTCGCCAACATCGCGTTTAGTTCAGCTTTAATTCCTGCACCTAAAAACAATAGTATTCGGGTAACAAAGCAGAGAACCTTTAAAATGTTAACCTGTTACATTAGAATAAAAACTGTGTTACAAATAAATTATATAAAATATTTGAATTAATTACATATTTCAATGGCTCATACAAAAAACCGTTAAAAACCAAGCAGTGATTTTCTTCCGATTCTAGGCTCTGGTTGCAAAGAACAGGCACCTACAATCACCTATTATGAGATATCTCTATTCTAAAGCATGAATGACTAAAAAAACAAACGATAAAAAATATATGACTTGAGAACCCCCTCTTTTTTTTCGTCGGTTAAAAACTATAATACCACGGCAACGCCGCCGTTTTGTATAAGTATTTGTGGTATGTCTTACCCACAGCATTGACTAAATAAGGTCGTTTCAACAAAGAGTTGAGTTTTCTCTTGTCCAGATCAGTAAGTACCAGTCGTGCTTCGTTTGGGGCTAAAGTCATGACGTCATTGTGGCGAGCGCCGAGCAGCAGTAATGAACTGCAGGCTAAAGATGATGATAAGTGGGATTGAGCCTGTAACAAAACAAATTATAAAATCATTTACTATACTTTGGTTTGGTATATTTTTCTTCCAATACAAACATAGAATCACCCAGACTCAGAACAAATATTAATGTTCATCAGACAAACATTTGCTCTGGGAGGGAATCGCGCCCACGACCCACAGCATGGAAGGCAGAGCTACTACCAACTGAGCTGTGACGCCTGTCTATATATTTCATATAAAAACCTCGGTCTGCCTACCATCCTGTAATATTGTAGTACCTACCTTCAAACAGGGTTCATATGTTGTAAACAAATCTTATTGTAACAACCTAGTCTTAATATATGAGAGCAATATATAAATTGAGTATTAAGTATATGGTATGATGTGGTGTATATCTTTGGTACAAGAAACTATGTTTTGTCGATACGATGGTTTCACTTACCAGCGATCCGTATTTATACGTGAGGAATATTTCGAAGCCGTGTGGGTCTGCGTCCACGAGTGCCAAAGCCCTAAGCTTCACTTCGCTACAGAGTCGACATAGAAGCTGCCTGGTGGACACATCAGGGTACCCTTTTCCCTGGAAGATATTATATTGATACACATTCTTCTTCTTCTTATCGTGTCGATGCTACAACTGCATTTTGTTGTAGCATCGTGTTGGAAAGATTAGCCAGACTAGACACTGCTTTACCGTGCCTAGCTGTTACCGGTGTGCGCCACGAGGAGGCTCTTTCCATGCACATTATAAAGATTGGATCTTCATAGCAAAAAATAATGATCTCTTTACAACAAAATTTAAAGGTGCGGAAAGTTTTGAATGAAATATGTAAAATGTAATTCTTTAAAAACATTTTAATACAAATTAAAATTATTAAATAAAGTATAAAAATGTATACAACGTGTGTATCTTTATTAAAATATTATATTTTTATTTGCATTTATATTTAGCCTAAGCGTGTTTGAAATCTTTTGTAGAGTCAAAATATTCTGTTTGATTGTAGAGCTTGGTAATTAATTTTGTTAGGATTTAACTACTAACCTTTTATATATATGTCTTCTATAAATCTACAGAATGAAATATGCTCTCCATCATTTTTGCCGAAATAACAGTAATGATAAAGGTTTGCTGGTAGAGAATTCTTATTAGGATTAAGCACACTTTTATACATACCCGTATTGAAAATTTTAGTAGTTTTTGTGTACATATCCATAATTAAACTGTAGTTTTTGTGTAGGTACATATCCTTATCGAAATTTTCTGTAGTTTTTGTGTACTTACAATAAAAAATAAACTAAAATTATATTTACCGTAATAATGATGACTGGTGCCAGTCTGACCAACGCTCCTTCGTCGAGCAGTTTCTGAAAGATGGCATCTTTTTCCACAACCAGAATAAAAAACTGTAGTTTTTGTGTAGGTACATATCCTTATCGAAATTTTCTGTAGTTTTTGTGTACTTACAATAAAAAATAAACTAAAATTATATTTACCGTAATAATGATGACTGGTGCCAGTCTGACCAACACTCCTTCGTCGAGCAGTTTCTGAAAGATGGCATCTTTTTCCACAACCAGAATAAACTTTGCATTTGTCTTAAATTCACTTATTCCATTTATATCTTGGGGTACTAACACTCCTGGAATGACGATTTTAATGTAAATAGTTTTTATTTAGCAACATGAGTTATAAAAAAAGTAAGTTCTAGGTTCTACATTAACACTACACGACATTCTGAACCACTAGGGGCAGGGTAGAATATTCTTAGACACAGATTCATTGTTTTATGTTATTTTATACCATGCTTTTATTTATAACTAGATTTGAATCTAACTTTATTACGTCAGTAGCCCGTCCCGGCTTCGTACGGGTGGATCCCAAATGTTTTCTAGCAATCAATATACCTACCCTATATTACACAGGGTGAATGTAGGTTTTTGGCGAATCATTTTTTAAATCGGCGCAGTAGTTTATTTTTGACAAACAAACACACAAATACAAATCTTTCTTTATAATTGAAGTGTAGATTTAAAAGCTACCAAGTACCTCCAGTCGTCATACAATCAGTAACGCTTCCATCCCTATGCCGCATTGTCAGAGGACCAGCTATAAGTCCCTTGGCGGTTGCCACAACCCCCAAACTCCAAGGAGGAGTCTCTAACAGACAGCACACGTCTCTGACTGCTATGTCCAAGTTATTTTGATTCCGGAGACGAATCACATTTTGATAAAATAATTCTCTGTAACAAAAGTATCTAAGTAGGTATCTCCTTGTTTTACAGGTAAGCACATTAGCTGCATAATTGCGACTTGTATGAAACTTAGTCCCAAACTAAGATCTGATATTATTGAAGCATCTTTGAATTGGTTGATTGGTTCGGCTATTGAAGTAACTATTTTATTACAGTTGAACTAACTATAAATCGTTTGCAACGGTCTGTAGATACCTCAACCGTTTCTTATGAATTTTATATTCCTATGTACATTTTGTAAATACTGTAATAGTCGTAAGTTTGTTTGTGAGTAAAATTGTATTAGGTACATTAACTTATGATAGACGAATGCCTGGCGTAATTTACAAAACGTAAAAACCAAACCATACCAAGTCAAAGTTACCGTATTTCTTCTTTCTTCATTTACTAAATCTGTAAATCTAAAAAACCCCGTTAGTTGGCGCTACCTTTTGAGGATAGCTTAAAAGTTTTGTACCTTCTAGTGACAGTCAAGTTCTTGGAAAGAAGCTCGTGTACTTTAGTTAAAACAAAAACAATGGTATTAAATCTTGTTTTATCTTCGCTACTGGAATAGGCGATGGTCGTCTTTTTTGCATCTTTGAAGGATTTAAGTGTTACCCTAAAAAACAATAACATCTAAGGACTTTTAAGTTAAAATTTGGGACAATTTTGTTTCTAAACTAACAATATAGACTTATGGTCTATCTTATAAAAAGTTAGCGCAGACTTGATCTATTGATTACCATACGTAATAATGACATACAGTCAACGTTAACTTTATGAGATAGTAAAAATATAAGTAGAGGCATTTCATAATTTGACGAAAGTTAAAATATTGTTATTAAAACTTATTGTTTAAATTGTATGTACCTATCTAAGTCGTAAATGCAGTTACTCCATAATCTCTGGTTCCTTATAACCATTTTAGGTGTGTCTCCGTTTTCAGCGCTTTTATTAATTTCTCCAAGTATATCTTCCACTTTTTTGATCAATGATTTTCTAGCAGCGTTTGCTTCTTTAACTATGACGTCTGCAGACTTTTCTGTAACTGAAAATACATGAAAATAATGAAATCAAGCACATTTTAATTTAACACATTTTTTTAATAAGTTTTAGCGCTCTACCTTTTGGCTTCGCAGTTTCTTTTAGCATGTTTTGAACTACTATGAAATCTAATTTGCGCTGAGGCAACACCATCTCTCCATCAACTTTACTCAGTCCAGTCGTTTGTTGTCGCCAAAGCTTATCAATCGCAGTTACCAGTTTCGGATCTTGCTTGAATGCCGACGTTGGATTCAAAACCAGATCTTTTGTCAGCTTCGATAGATCCTTATTCATTAACTCCATCCTAAAAAGAACTCTTAAGATCCATTCAAAACGGCAAAAACAGATAAACAAACCCAGTTGATCTCTATTAAAATAAACCACTGGTAAAAGTGATGATGATCCCAACCTACCTAGTGGCGAGATGTTTATCAACCGCAAACAATAACAGCTTCACAATACGGAGCTCGTAAAAGGGCCACGAGACAATAGGACAGATCCTCGAGTGTTTTTATGGCAAAGTCGAGCGAACAAGCAAACGGGACGAAATCATCGTCGGTGGCGCATCCGACTTGCGCTCGCTGAAAAAATGACAATAGATTTAATCGAGATATAGTCGAGGCAGGCGTCTCAAGGAGCAGATGACACGGCGTGACGACCTCACAAAGGGCGTGAAATGACGTCATAATAGCATCGAATTATCGCCCCCTCTGTCTCAGGGTAAATATTTAACATCAGCCCCATTTTGTCCTTCTTCTTAGGCAGGACCATAAATAACAGGGATACGGCAGACAAATGATGCGTACCGTTACCGCAGCACTTTGTTATGCGTGACATATTGCAACGAGCTGATGTTTATGTCTTATTATGGACGCTCAGGTGAGTTATGGCTTTGCTTCGGAGTTCCTGGTACACCACCACTAACTGATTGAATGTTGGGAATGATAAATTGTGGTATGAAGCTAATAACTTCTTGAAACGTAGGTGGTTATAATGACGTACAAATGGTAAAAAAAATCATGTTAGTACTTTAGATGTATGAGCATAAATTACTGTATAAGTTTTGTCTGGAGTTTGAATCTAAGCAATGAACTATAAAAACTACGCAAATGAAACACTTGAGGTGTGAGAAAGAAACCACCGCTAAGAGTTCCCAGTGCCTAGGGCCGCGGCTCCCCAAGGCGCGCCGATAGCATCAGCGGGTGACAGCCCGCACAAATACCATACAAATTGCTCGATAGCTCCTCCAAATTGATTGTTGCAATTATTCGGCAAACCCTTTCGCGAGTTGCGACCGCGGGGAGGTGAGAAACCACTTATCTATTCCCTCGATCGCTCGACCCAACTCTTTGATGACGGTGTGAAGCAACAATCCCTTAGATCCGCAGTCGGGAGGTCGCCACGGGACTGCACCCGGTCGTTCGCCATTATTTTTTGTCACGATCTTAGATTCAAAAACAGATTGATAAGGCCTTTGTAATTTACGATTCATAGGAAGTCTTTAACGACTTTCAGTTTGATGAAGTTGTCAAGGGTTGAGAAATCAGATAGATCGTAATTTATGGCGAAATGGTGGCACATTCGGTAAGTAATTTTATAGGTGATTTTTTTTCTTCTTTTAGAAAACATTTTATTTTTTAGGACTTTTATTTGAAAGATGATATTCCGTATGTTTTTTTTATCAGCATGCGTATAAGCCCTCTGCATTTGACTCAACAGCTTCCCACAAAACCGTCCTCTAGAGTGGTCAGCGAGGCGGCACTAAACGCAACAGTTATGAAAATAGGAAACAGTGTTGTTGTATTGTGCAGTGGCGGCTCGAGCCGCGGGGAGTCGGACCACAATGGACCACCATTGCGCTATCTCGATGGACGATACGTGAACGCCTAATTGACTGCTCAAACGTCATTTTAATACAACTTTATTGAATACCGAATACGCTATTAAAATATTGAACGTAACTGCTAGAATACATATCACAGATCATATCTTTAAACATTTGTGTTGGGCTGTAACATTGGCATATTTTCTAAGAACTTTGATAAAATGCATTTTAATAATGTTACTAAAGTAAGATCAAAAAATAATAAATAAATATGTATGTTTTTAACAGTATTGCTTAGCAAGTAACTTAGTTTGAATATAACAAAAGTGTGACAAACAATTTTAGCTCTAAAATTTCGCACCTGAACTCACCTACTTTAATTATAATCGCAAAAAAAAACTTTACTCAAGATCACCCATATAATATTGAAACCCATATTCCCACAAACGGTCGACGAAAGCGCTACAGTTTCTCACATTAGAGTGGCTACTTAGCATTGTCCGCTAAACAATGATCACAAATATTACAATTGCTACTAAGTTAGTGGAATACGTCTACACGACGATTGTACCTGAAGAGCTTACTTACTAGGGGTATATTATAATGATTGTTAAATTGTAAATGATCGGGATTTTATTGCGAATATTATAGAGGGATAGCTTGGCCATTGCATACGTAGGAGAAGGTATTAAAACCAAATAATACTTTTTTTATGTTTTTTTTTAAATCATGTTAAGAATCAAGCTAATAGTAGGTATTTTAGGTATTAGGTACGTACGGTTCATATGAATACGTTCTAAACTTAGTATTTAAAATATAAGTAATAATTATTTCAATCAAATGTTGGATGTTTTATAAGCTTTATAAAAACAAATGAATAGCAATAGGGAATTTAAACGTGAAATAACGTCCCGCTGCGTTCAATATTGTATCTGTTCCGTTCTCACCCCACTCACCCCGTTCGTATACACAATGCCACTGTCACATATTAAACATTGTAATTATGCAATGCAGCAGATTTATTGCCAAAAACAATAGCCCTCGAGTGCATTCAATCCTTTTGTTTAGCGAAACTGAACGGGCAACTGAATGCTGCTCATTTAGGGGATAATTAATAGGAAAGTTCTCATAATCTCTAGCAATTAAAATTGTTTTTATGGACAAAATAATATGCAAACATGAACAATGGTTATTGACCTTTATTTTGAAAACTAAGATGATTTATTATCATCGAGTTGCGAGCGGTTTGCGAATTATATAAAAACTAGTAATTCTGTGAGAACATCAGACCTCGCGAGCTTTTACAACCATATAATAGCCGATAATTTTTATAAAAAACCGAAGTATTTTTTGCAATATTTTGAGTAAATAACGCAGCAAATTTGCCTTCTTTCCTCCCTTACCTCTGCCCTAATCAGAAATTGCGCTCGACTAAAAAAAACATGGAACTGGCGTAGGTACCTACTAGTCTCTTAACTAAGATGCTTCCTTAGATTTCAATAAGGTCTCAATTTGAAAATGCGAGTATTTATAGTAAGAAAATTCTCGATCCAACCATCATGCTAACCAGGAAAACAGGAATAAAAATATCAGTAACTCTGTCACAGAACATTGGCTCCCAACAGCTGGTATCTAGCAGTAAAGGATGCGGGCCACCTGGGCCGGGCGCCTTTAAAAGCAGATTAACTAAGTAAACATGCTAAACTTATGTAGATTTCATATCTGCTGACATATCTTGAGCAGGTACCTACAACAACCTAAGATGCTTACTAAGTTGCATACATAAAATCAATCGCTTACTATAAATTTTGCTACAATGGCTGGAAATTTCTAGAGTGAACGATGTTGGTACTTTACTTACCTAAATAGAGGGCTGGGTAGGATTTAGATGCAAACTGTGAACAAATAATTTAATTTCATCGCAAACTGTGACAAAATTCAAAATCAAGCTTTTAATATTTTGCAACGACGTAGTTACGAAGTTGAAGTTCGAGAGTTCAAAAACTCTTGTACTTATTTATTTATTTAAAATAATAGTTTGGTGTACTAATAAATCTGACAGTCATAGCGCTACGTAAACCTTATTTATTTGAGTTACATTGCGCGGCAACTACAGCACAAATACCATATATTGCCGCGCCACCGCGAAGTGTATTACGCATGCAATACGATTACTATGTCACATATTATCGTGTAGATATGCAGTTTACCATTTGCTAGTACAGCCACTTTTGGTTAGCGATACCATTTATTTTTCTAATGTCATTAGAGATTCTGCTCAAGCATTTTATAGGCAGGTGGTGCACAGCTGCGTTCACACGCAGCGAATTAAATCTAGACATTTCTACTAATTTATCTGTAGGCACGGCAGTATTAATAGCTATGCACCTTACTAAGATTACTTAGAAAAAATAAAATAGTAATCGACCGTGGTAATTAGAAGTGTAAAACTTACCTCGCAATTCGCAATGCTTTTCCGTTTGTAGCTTACAAATATATTAGAGAAGATTAAACGATTTTATAATCATGTAATACACTCCTCGCAAAAGTTCGCGCCAACCAAGATTCGAATATTTTTTGAATTTAGAATATCGATATCATTGGTGAAAATAAAAAACAATTTTTAATCCACAGACGAAAAATCACTACACTATTCACTAAATTAGTGTTCATCAACCAGTGTTGAAATAATTTCCAGATTTAAAATACGCCGAAAAAAAAAACAATTTATTTTTCTATATGTAAAACATTACAAACAGGTAGAACCTCTACAAAGTTTTTACTGTTTTATCGCAGTTAAAATATCAAAGAGGTTTGAACTAAAAAGTTTTTACTGTTTTATGGGTAAAATAATGAGGTGTAGGTTTTAGTAAAACTACTCATGTACCAATAAACTTGGTTAGTGACCGGTGTCAATTTCCTCAGATCCTTTGCTTCCTGATTCCTAATGCCTGCACGTGCAGGCATTAGTTGATGGTTGTCAGATTGTTATCGGCCTGGACAGCTGGCTTCGCCACGCGCTGCACAGGTATGGTGGTCTTTTAAAAAAACTTATTTTCTTCATTAATAAACCTTTTTAGGAAAAGTTTGTTCAAGGAGGATTGGTTTCCTACGTTACAGCAGTACAGTCCCAAATGTTTTTTTTTATTTGCTCTTCGGAGCAGGCTAAAGTTTTAGAACCATACCGCCTAGTCTTACGTAAATGTTTTTCTCTTAAATTAGTTTATTTTCTTTATTATTTTATTTACAACGTCTTCCCGCCATCTTGGAGATGGCGGAAATCCCCGAATGTTTCTTAAGTATTTTGTACAAATGTCAAATTAATAAATACTTACTGTAATACCTAGTCGTAAGTTTGTTTGCGAATAAATACTTTTGTTATGAAATTTTTGTCTTAGTTAGTCTTTCTTAAATTAAAACGAAATTCGTAATGACTAAATAAACTATAGTAACTGGAATTCCCCTATTTACAGAGTATTAACATCAATTGTAAGCTATCATCGGACATCAGCCGAGGGGAAGCAAAGCCGGGCGCTATCTGTTTGTTTAACATTCATGAGGATTGCCCTCGACCCGAGTACATGATCCCTGCTAAGACCTATGGACACTTGAAACTTCATACTTTATAGTATGCTTACCAATTAAAGGAACGTAGCTTTCCCGACCGAGTAAGAATACATATTTTTTTTTGTATACTGAAGATAATAAGTAAGTAGGTATTGAAAGTTTTTTACACATACTTACTGAAGACAAGATCGAAAGATTTTTTTACTGAAGCCGAAATGCTTTCGCAATAATTAAGATATTACTGTATTCGAGTTCAAATAAATTTTAATTTTCAGGTATTTTTTTTTACCACTATAAGTGTAAGTGATTCTGGGTGTCAGTTCCACGCAACCAGAGTCTAGCAGAACAGGCCAAGAAACTACAGCCTACCGTTTTTTTGATTGAAATTTCTTACAAAAAATTAAAAACATATTTTAACAAAACAATAAACTCTACAAATGGTGTATTCACGCTGTCATCAAAACCGATCATAAATGCCCTCCCAGACTGTCACACTGCGTTTTTGTTTGACCGTCGATTGTTCGAGGGAGGGCGCATTCCCTCACACCTCCGTCAGCTGGTCCTCACCCTCCGATGTACTTATTAACTTCAATTGAGCTCGACAAATTTACATGTATCGCGAGGCCACGAAAATAGCGGCGTGGTAATTTAAAAAATCTATTTAAAAAGGCAGATTCAGAGAGAAGTAATATACGTCAGGGTCACAACACAGAATACATTCAAATTACCTTTTGTATAAAAAATACGTCACGTGTCAGGACCACGGTACAGAAAACATTGAAATGTTTGCTTGTATATCACTTACTAAATATATTAATGATGTGATGTAAGTCAAAAAGTATTAACAAAAACATGCAACAGCAAAGCAGTAAAGTTCGTTATGCTTTAATACATTGATTGAATATGCGTATATAAATTATGTATTATCTAATACATAATTTATATACGCATATTTTTTTTCAGTAACGAAATCTATTTAAATTACATACATATTTTGTTCATTGTTCACGCAAAATAAACATTTGTGTGTGTTATTAATTGAGACGCATTTATTTACCATGTCGAAGCGACGCGTGACCCGATGGCTGGTGAGTATCTGGCCCAGCGTATCAGCATTGCTATTCAGCGCGGCAATGCAGCCAGTGTCTTGGGTACGCTTCCGATTGGTACTGATTTGGATCAGTTGAACTATCTATAGATCGTTTCTGTAGATAGCTCAACTGTTTCTTATGTATTTTATATGACAATGTACATTTTGTAAATACTGTATAGTCGTAAGTTTGTTTGTGAATAAAAACTATATCATTTACCATTATAATAATCAATAAGAAGATCGCTCGACGTAATCGCATGTTTGACAGCCACAAAAAAGCTCCCGTGCATCGCGCCATATGGCTACAGAGCCCACGCGACTAAAATCGCTATTATATTGCTTTTAATTGATAACAATTTAAATATATTTGGTGATTCACACTTACGTACTCATTATTATTCATCGAGTCATTATCTCTGTGTTCGCGTTTTACCATACGATGTTATCTAAAGCACAAATGTGTTTTACCTTTATTTTTTTATCGTCACGGCATTCAAATTTTTACCACTGGATGGGACTTTTCAATTATTTTTGAGGCTTTAAAAACTCCCAAGTCTTTTGCGTGTCTCACCTTCAAAATTCAAAAAAATAATCTTATATTTTTCGTACCTACTATGATAAACGTGAGGCTGATGAGGAACAAATGATACCTAAGTATATGTACTTAGATATAAGATATTATAAGAACTCCTTGCAAACAATTTTTTGTTTATTATCTAACACTTTTTTTAATATGTAATGTGAGCAAATTTTTTCTAAAAAAATCTTTTTCATATTCACTTTCCGCACATAAATATCGGCAGTTAAAATTATTGACCTATAAAGCGGTTTCATTTTGTGTAGAAATTTTATTATTCAATAAAAAGTTGTTGCAACAAAGGCACATTGAGTCTCTGTGGTTTTCGGAGGCAGTAAATCAGGAGCAAGGACCTAAGGCAGAGGACTTCTTGAACTCCCAAGGCTTAGTTGTGGTCATCCGCATTTCTCTTCAGCACACAAACCTTAGTTTCGCAAATATGATGTTTGGGAAGTTGGGAAGAAGTCTTTAGATTCAGTAACCACTTTGAAACCTTTGGAAGAGCTTCTAGTGATCTGTATAATTGCTGCCTCGTTGTTTAGAAGTACGACAATAATTAAATATTTTAATGGTAATTATTATACAATAAAGTTTTCTTTCTCGTTTTGTACCTTAGTATTAATTAGAAGATAAGTATTAGAACTATACGCATTGTTGAGACTGCTGCACAGTTTTTAACTAACTTTGCTAACTGTAATTTAGATTTTAAAATGTTCTGAATAAACGATTATAACTTAACTTCTATCTACATCTACGAACTGATACTTCTTTCGCAGAGAAAGCAATATCCTTTTGCACTCAGTAATATTAAAAATTATAATAAAATTACATAGTTTATAAACAACAATAGCCCACAATTAAATAAAGCGTCGCGTGCCGATACAGATAAGGTAGCAATTCACAGACCATATTGCATCCATGGAATTTACATAATTGTTACGATGAGAGATCTATGAATATTGCATGTTACTAATGGAGATTTTATTCTGGGTTTCTGTTATTACCCTTTTTATTTGTTTAAACATAGTAGCTTTAAATAATAAATGACCAACCAAACAGTCAAAAAGATTTCGTAAACCTTTATAGAGTAAGACTGCCGCGGTAAAGCTATTGCATAGCATATTTTGCTGGATTACGCATGCGCAGTGTTAGGTTATTTCGTTACAAAATTTTGGATTCGGTCTCCACGCTCAATGCCCGCGAAGCTATGCAATAGCTTAATAGCTCGGCGAAATTTAAATCAAACATGTTTCATTTGTTGTAAACGAAATACGTGTTTTTTTTATTGTATCTATTTTCTGAAAAACATTTCTAACAATGTAACAGGTAAAACGCAATTGAGGAAATACGGGAAAAACCACGTACTTACACAAAAAATACCTTATAACTGACAATCAATGTGCAAACGTAATAACACACCTGGTTTTCCGCCCCAGTCCTAGGTCTCCACGTCTGCATTGTATCGATTTTCGGAACCAGCCAATAGCAGCATAGTAGGTATGACAAAGATATCTAGGCTAGGAAATTACAGCAGGCAGATAATATGAACTACAAAAGCAATAATCGTAAATCTACTAAACGTTTACTAGTTCTGAATAAACCAAAAAGGTTTTAATTATGTACTTAATTGTTTTCAGGGTTGCGTACTTTTTTATTCGACGAATTTTTTTTATAGGATAAAGTTGAATTCAATTATTTAAGTTTAATATTGTGTTGTTTAATTATCTGATAAATGGTAGATGAATAAGTTATTAGTTCTAGTAAGCCGTGTAAGATGCCGTAATTAAAATATCTCGGTTTAACAATATTTGTTTTTATTTGTAAATAATTTCAGTCTCGTGGCAATGTGGTTAAAACTAATGTCTATCCATTTGCTAAATATCTAGTGTTTTAAAATTACAAAGATGGTCTTTCTACGCTAACCACGAACAATAATATTTAGTAGAGACATAAAAATGTGGTACAAATACACCTTGCACATAACCATTGTCTATTTTTATGGTAAATTTAATTTCCCTTTCTATTGTTCGCATTATACCTAATATTTTGCTTTATTTTTGTCAATAAATTATTTTATACAAAGACCGTCGAGACGGCTGAACCACAAAGGCTTGACTTGATTTGGTCAGCGCCAACAAACTCGAACGAATTTCTAGAATCTACCAATTTTGATTACAGAAAAAGGTAAACTTCAATAAATACTTCCAAGGAATATAGGCACAGAAATTCGGATTAATTCATGTTTATTCGTAGGTATTTGTTTGTAGCTAGAATTCGAATTCTTTTGAGGTAAGCATTTTGATGTTCATTATATCTACTTTAATTAGGTACGTGTCAATAAGACAAAATTATACCAACAAACGCTAAAGTAAAATAATTCAATTTTTGAAATTGTTATATCAACATCGCTATAATTTTTATTCCTTGCTCATGGCTGAAGGTAAAGTAAAGGCACACATGAAAAGTCGCCACTGCTTACGGTATCTAGAAAAGGCTTTCCCTAATTACTTGGGGAGTTTTGTTTGGTGCTATCAGCGTGTAACGAGGCGCAAATGGGTCGGCGATCGCGCGATCATGCGGGCCGCCCGCCCTGCCTCCCCGCGACTCAAAGGCCTTTGTACGTGGATGTGTAATGGTTTTGGTGAACAACTGAGCGATTTATTATATGTTCTACAGTCTTCCGAAAAACAGCGTATTAAATCCTAGATAACTTTGTCGTTTATCGCTTATGTCTCCGGTTCTTTTTTTTTCTGGCTCGCACATTAAGATTCCGGTTCTCTTCTTCGTCATGTGCACAAGTAACTGTCAACGTCAATGTCAATGTCATCCAAGTCCATGTTCGTTTCGGCGGGAATACGACGGGGTCAGAGTTACACCAGCTTGGTGTGACAGTTAGCCTATGTTAAGGATTATACAAGCTATTAGAATACAAAAATTGTGTAGGACCTAAACATAATAATCGTTGCGAATGTAAGTACAATGATTTTACTTAGGTACTAAAAAAACTGAAACTATTGTTTTTAATTTTGCACAATTAATGACTTGATTGTAAAAGGTTTGTTACCTAGCTAATATAGCAATATACTTAGTTTAAAAGTAAAATAAAGATTAATTACTAAAATTTCTAAGCTAAAATTCTTAAAGGCTGCATAAAAAAATGTCGTGCTTGTTTTATGTTACCATGAAACAGACAACATTTTAAAGCCATGTCTTTTCCAGCAATTTACGTTTGCACCCTCTCAGCTCATGACCACCCGAGCAGCCTTTGCAGATAAGCTCAGCAGTACGGAATCTGGCTATCCTTGTTTAATGAGTTTATCTCATACGTGCAATGCAATTAGCTCGTATGAATCTGGCACAAGGATTCAAAGCTTTTGTCTTGTCTATTTGTTTGTTAAATGGTTTCAGATAGCAACGGCCGTCAGAAATACCTATTTGAAGCGGTTGATATAACTACCACGGAAACTTATTAAAAAAAAAGTATAGAAAAACTGATTCTATAGTTTATTTAAGTACTTATCTATAGTTATAAATATATTTTTGTGTATGTAATTGAAGGTAATTTTAGTCATATGTTTTAAGTTGTAGTTTATAAATTTTTAGCAGTTTCAAATTAAAAGGAAAAAAAGAAAAGCTCTTGTTAATATTAATTAATACATAATTCTTTGATAATCTAAATTTTAAACAATCTTGTATTATTGGCAGTATTCAAATCTGAGTAAAATTACTAGTATCTAAGCAGAATAGGTACTCTTAGTTTGATTAACAACCAAAATTACTGTGAAAACAATTTTAATTTATCAACCAACTTCCCGCTCATAAAGTATCTATTTATAACATATTCGCACAATCATTCTCATCAATCTGTATAAGCAATCATTATAACTAAGCACACGACAAAAAGGTGTTCTCGATGTGCCCAGGTGGTCTGTCACGCCACGACACACCACCCGGCTGCTTCCATGGACACTGATCCATAGATATTGATTCTGATCTTTGAACTTGATGTCATTTTATTTATACCTCTTCAAGGCAAAATTTGTCTATGTTTACCCAATAGTGGTAGGTAGGTAACTTTACTATGGATCCACTAAAAATAATATGAACTATTCTTGTGGCAAGTCACAGTGAGTTAACAAATTTTTGTGAACGTGTTTAGTTCTAAATACTGTTGTATTTATACTTACTGTTGTTTTTATACGCCTTTTCGAAAATAAATTATTTTTTTTACTAAAAAAAGCCTAGAAGTAAAACACACCTCGCAGTATTTACAAACGATGGATAATAAAGATTATTGAGTGACCAGCACGAATCGTAAAACGAAGTATTACGATGAATTAAAATATTGATAGACTAACAGGAATGCCATGGATACAGCACAAAGCCGTTCTTTCTAGAAGTTTACAGATTAGACCTATGTCCAGCTGTGGACTACAAGAAACTACAAGTATCTATCTATCACTTCATTTGAGCCTATAGTGCATAGTTTCATTGAAGGACGCTGTCTAAAGGGTTGTTGTTGCTGTGTTAATGCTGAAACAGTATTGTACCGCGAATCAGGAGATGCGGGTTCACAATTAAACACACGTGCCGAGAGAAAACTTAATGCGAACACAAATAAATTCTCATCTAAAATCATTTCAATTACGGTAGGTACCTATTTATAGTCCAGTCAAAATAGACTAAAATTATGACTCCAGTTTGCATTAATTCCCAACAAGCTGGATTTTTGTGCAGGCCTTGAATACGTCATTACAAATGATATGTCAAAAGTCCCCATCGATCCCGCTTGTGCGTTGTTTTTTATTCGAGGTCAAAGGTCATAAATTTGCGTTTTTTGCATATATCTCTGAAACAAAGAGAGCTATCGAAAAGTGATTTAGGCAAAGTTCGTACATCGTAAAATTGTCTACAAAAAATACCTCAACACTTTTCGTCTACAATGCATCGCTTTCGAGATATAGTTACTTTAGACCGCAGGAAAATCGTCGAAATTGCTGCGTTTTTTTCATTTCAGCCGTTTTATCTGCTTCATTGCCACATAACAAACAGTATTTCTTGCAACAAAAAGACGATTCATTACCTCGAACTCTAGTAGGAGGCGGACTAACCCATCGAACCCATCACCCCTTTCAGTAAATTTCAAGAAATACTGTTTGTTCTGTGGCAATGAAGCAGATAAAACGGCTGAAAGGAAAAAAACGCAGCAACTTCGACGATGTTCCTGCGGTCTAAAGTCACTATATCTCGAAAGCGATGCTTTGTAGAAGAGATTTGTTGAAATATTTTTGTAGACAATTTTACGATTTACAAACTTTGTCTGAACCATTTTTCGATAGCTCCCGTTGTTTCAGAGATATACGCAAAAAACGCAAATTTATGACTTTTAACCTGGAATAAAAAACAACGCACAAGCGGGATCGATGGGGACTTTTGACATATCATTTGTAATGACGTATTCAAGGCCTGTACAAAAATCCAGCTTGTTGGGAATTAATGCAAGCTGGAATGTCTATTTTGACTGGACTATTTAGGCTCATATCTCAGACAACTTGACTAATCTCGTGGTTTTGGTATATCATTCTGCGCAAGTAATAGGTTTCCACTCTTTATAGGTACATGCCTTACACTGCGTCCACCAATCTTAGATTTGTATTATATTTCATAAATAAGAATAATATTTTATTATTGTAAAACTATGTATAAAGATCAAAGGTTTCAACAGCCTACCCATTTCGGGTAGGTTACAACATTTTATGCTTAAATTAACAAATTATAGGATTTACTATTGTACTATTCACTAAGAGTAGGAACTAAAAGGTGACTATAGACATTAGATATACTTACCTATGTATGTCTTATTAGTACAATATAATTATTTAAAAGGTAAAAATATACAGTAGTGGTGGTAATACCTTCCCAAACAGACTCTTTCACAAAAACTACTAATAAATAACATATTTTGTGTTTTAATTGTTGCCAGGATCTCACAGATCTAAGTAAATTACACCTTTGCGTTACATCCGCTCTATAATCTGTAAACCATTTTACATAATAAATACGGATACAATATTCCATGTCCACAATCTATTTACTATTTGCAACAAACGAGTTATTTTTTACACCTAGTCACAGAATAAGTAAAGAGCAAACAGTAAACACACTACTTTGAAGACAAAGTATAAGTTAGAGTCTGTCAAGCGAAAGATGGCCCTGATAAATCGCGGCAAATTCAAAAACTATTAGTATGGCAATAGTATATCATCTACTTATTCATAATCATCATCAAAAATTATGTAAGTATATTTATTTAGAATAATATCAAAGTATCAAATTATGTAATTCCAAGTTATCCTATTATTTAATGTATTGCCATACTAATAGTTTTTGAATTTGCCGCGATTTATCAGGGCCATCTTTCGCTTGACAGACTCTAGTAATGTGGTTGAGTAAAACCTCACTCATCAATGTGGAGTTTGACTAAGTTATACCAGCACACAATTGAATTTCATAAATTCTAAAATCCCGTGCGTCCTACCCGTTATGACCTATGCTTCTGAAACGTGGACACTGACAGTGGGGTTGGTCCACAAGCTGAAAGTCGCTCAGCGCGCTATGGAGAGAGCTATGCTCGGAATTTCTTTGCGAGACAGAATCCGCAACGAAGTCATTCGTCAGAAAACCAAAGTATTCGACATAGCTCAAAGAATTAGCAAGCTGAAGTGGCAGTGGGCCGGCCATGTTTGCCGAAGAACCGACAACCGTTGGAGCAAACGGATACTGGAGTGGAGACCGCGTTTAGGAAAGCGTAGTGTAGGACGCCCTCCGGCGAGATGGAGCGACGATCTGCGGAGTGTAGCTGGCAAACACTGGATGAGAGGAGCCGAAGACCGGGCTCAGTGGCGCGTCTTGGGAGAGACCTACGTCCAGCAGTGGACTAATATAGGTCGATGATGATGATGATGAAATTCTAAAAACTTAACAATGTAGAGTTCTTCAATATAAGTCTGAAGGTTTGGGTTAATTGATGTTTGTGTTATAAAAAAATAGCATGGACCTACGTTAAATTGTCTTATAAAGTGTAAGGTGTAAGATATCATCGGTACAATATTTTACTTATGCATCATGTGACCTTGCCTGGTCTAGTGAATTTCTCCAATCAGGAGCTTTTCTTTTCCAGCCTGCTCAATATCGTCCATCCTGTTTAGGTATGTCAAGTTTACCATTTAGCATTTGATGATGTATACGCAACTCAATGCTTTTACTTTACCGTATTTCAAAAACTGTAGCGTCTCTACTGTGTGCTACATCCGCTGTGATCCAGTTTTTTTAATGAGCAGTTCCATAAAATCTCAAGTTCAAAGTACTGGCACATCTGGCGCAGGACACTTTATAAAGCATAGTGATTGCGTAATATTGGCAGATGTTAGAGATGGTTGCACTCACTGTATATTTAGATAACAGGTGCTGTTTTATCTCCACGTGGCTTGCTAGGGTTGCTAGAGTTACACCCATAGTTACTTCCATAGGTTATCTAAAATCTGTGAGGTTGGCTGTGGCAAGGGAGGTTGCTAGAGTTACACCCATAGTTCCTTCTATAGGTTAGCTAAGAATGTCTGTGAGATACATGGCTGTGGCAAGGGAATTATAGGAGCTAAAATACCTACTGCTCGAAAAATAACAGAGGCAGATGGAGACGTCTTAGGACTAAATATTTAATTTTCGGCTCAATTGTTTCGGTTTAAAAGTGTCGTATATTGTGTATTTTCATCTGCTAATTGTCATCTGTAATTTAATTATGAAACTACTTATATAAAAGTAGATAATAATAGTCACTTCAAATTTAGTAGGGGATATTGTGAACTCGAAAAAAATATTAATACAAAATAGCTATAATAAAGCAAAAAAAAACTTCAAGTAAAGACTTGATAAGTTTTGTCATCAGGCTCGAATCTAACTAGGCTATAATAAAAATGAATTTTAGAAATTCAAACAGCTTTAAAAAATACACGAACACCATAGACGTATTGAAAAATAGACTTATTAGAACAAGAGACAACCCTATAAACGACTATCCAGTAAACAGGTGAAACCAGTTGTTGCGATTTTATAGAGTAGGCATTACATAATGAGTGTGATGTGATAATAGGCGTATCCTTGTAGGGAATGCTAAACCCTTGGTTAGCCCATTATAGCAATAAAACAAATGAACTTATAAAAAAACTAGTTTAAGAACTCGTGGGAAGTTCAATGAGCCAGATGTAAACAAATGAGTAGTTGTTTCAAATAAAATAGAATAAAAAACTTGGAATAAGACTGTTTCATAAAAAAAAATATAATATTTGAGTCACCGTTTTTCTCAGTAAGTGATTCATATAAATCTTATGAGAAATGATCCAAAACCTAAACCTAACCTAATACATAATTCGTAAGCTTCTTTTATAACAAAAAATCAGAAGTTATAGGCGGATGGAAATTATGAATTGAAAGTCCGTAGAAAAGATTTAAGAAAATTATTATTTATGTATCTGTAGGTTTTATTGTTTGATTTCTACTTTATTTTTTTGTGTGTTTTTTGGACCATTACCTACTGTTATAATTACTTACGTATTCTCGTAAATAAATGTGATGTGTGTACTATGTTAATGTATTATTTTATCAAGCTATATTTTTATTGAATAATTGTAAAAAAACTATCAAAATTAGTTATTAACCTGGCCAAGCATGAAAATAAAAAAGAAAACAGAGTACGTCATTAGAACGCAATAAAAAGTAATTTAGTCTACGTACATTACATTAAAACTACTACAACCTAGCTAAATTAGGTGCTCCATCAATCATAAGCAACATTTTTTGTATTAATAAATCGAGACATGCAACTTAGAAATATTAAGAACGAATCACGCAGGTGCCTTTCCTTATAGAAAAGTTTTTGCACTGATAGATATACAGCTGCTGTGGAAATTGCCGGCCCCTATGCCCTCTGTTATCTATGTATAGCCAATAGCTAATGACAAAATGGTAATACTGTGTTTGGTGAACTGTACCCTAAGTACGAGTTTGTACACACATTGATCATAGAGACGCAATCGCCGAGCGCCACCGATTTTGGAAATCCAAGCAGCGCCTCTAGCAGATATTTTGAGAAGCTTGGATTTCCATACAAAATCGGTGGCGCTCGGCGATTGCGTCTACGATCCGTGTGTGTACAAACTCGTACTTGGGGTACTGGTCAAGACGTTAGATTTGCTGGTAAACTAAGTATACGGGTGCATGTGCTAGGAACTAAAGCTGATAGGTCTAACAATCATTGTAAAACTTTTTATTTTATGCTTACACCTTTACCCTTATAGCGTGTCTTTTATTAAATATCAATCGAAGATATTAATTAGGAAAATTAATGTCCCACCATTTTTTCTATAAAACAAAAGACAGCCGACTTGACAGTTAACTGACTTAACTGAGAACTATTTTCAAACACTTCACATTTGGCAGAATTGCCTGTCGTATGGGCAGAATCCACATAAAAAGAAGTAGAAAAACAGGCATCGATAAATAGAGCAAATCAATGCAAAAACATTGCGAAGTCTTTGTGCGCGCACATGCGCACTGGGATGCCGCACAAAACGCTTTTCATTTCGTTTGAACGCGAACGCATTTTGTGCGCGCACGCAAGATGACTCACGATCACGATTAACAATGATGAGATAACTGTAGAACAGAAGATGCTTTTTCTTTTGTAGCAAATTAAATTTTTTTGGCTAAAAAAGCCAAAAAAACCTGTTAAGTGTGTGAAGCTTAGGGAATATAGACAGCTTTTTATGAAAAATACGGCAAAACGTTATTTAAACGAATTGACACTACTTAATTTTCATTGAATTTAACCTTGTATAAACATTGGACCTAGATCATGTGATCGGACTATTTGCTGGAATCTGTTTATTTTGGTACAATCTCGAGTAAGTAGGTATAGTTGACTCAAAATTGCACCAAAAGAAACCGATTTGAACTGTAGTCTTCCGATATTTAGCTTGTCATTAGTATTATTCAAGTAGGCACTTATTTGAACTGCCTACTCTATGACCACATTTAATTAGTAGCGGGGTGTGCGTTGTCTGCCAGGAATTCTTTTGAAAGGAGACAATCGGAGGAGACGAGCTCACCATCAATGAGATATCGTGTTTCGGCCACCTGCGCCGCTCTTTATACTTACTACTAAGCGAAGCTGCACTAGATGTACCTACTACTGCATCTACTTACAGCTCCGGAAAAATCTAGAAAAATCCAAAATAATAATTCCAAAAAAATTTTGCTTTACCGCGTTTTAATTGTACCCAAACCTTGTAATTGTAATCTACGATTACATCATTTCTTAAACTTCTACCAACAATAAGAAAACACAGAATATACAAAAGCTTCTGTAGCGACCATTGAAACCCAAAAACCGTAAACAATTTGCCATCAATTGTTATATTGCCATTTAACTTATTGGCTTGTAAAACCCAGATCTCACACGAAGATACTTCGCCCCCAAACACCCCGCGGTTCCTGAGAACGTCACTCATTATCGAAGTATCGATTCTAAATCGATAGATTGGCATACTGATGCTATCAAACTGTGGTTTGTGGGAAACAGCGGAAATATTTCTCGATTTAGTTCAGGACTGTGACACGCGCTGTTTTTTGCGAAGCAGATGCGAATAGGCTCAGGTAATTTGTGGTTCTTCGTTTAACTGCTTTTGAGTTAAACTGGCGTAAAGCTTAATGATAGTAAAAGCTGCAGTTGTGGTAGATATTTTCAAGTTATACTTATAACAATAACACTTTCTTTAATCACCCATTGTAAAGACAATGTAGTGTTAGTAAAGTTGATGATACAAAAAACCCACAGAGACGAAGATTATAATAATCATTCAAAATTATAGTCTGAAAGATTGCCTGCTAAAAATCTTTATAATTTTCCTTATAAATAACTATATACCTTTCTACAGTATAAAATAACAAGCTCATGATTTCTTGGCCGATCGAATCCACTTCTATGCGTTTTCTACCGAATCAAAATCTAAAATAGGTCCTATAGAACATTTTTCTTAGAGCAAAATCAGCGCAAAAGTATCGAACTCAATAACTAACCTTTCATTACCGGTACCCTCAACCGACCCTCCCTAATTCCAGTGATTGTGGGAAAGAGCAAAGACAATGGTGATTATATCAGGGTTAATAGCTGCCATCAAGGGGTGGGGTGGTTATCTGTCAGGATTAGACGGATCGGAGTAAACGCTGATCTAGTGATAGGATGTATATTTTGTGTTTGCTGTGTCATACAACAATTTATAATTAACCTAGGTATAGTGTACCTACCTACATTGTAGAGTTTATGGTTACCATACGTTTAAATTTAAATTATTCATTTTTCAAAAAACACCTAAATAAAACACGACTGTGTTCCATTTTCATACATAATATTGACACAAAATAGTCTGCTCTTATTTAGATTTTTTACACCAACCAGTCTAGTGACATTGAAAAGATGACCTCAAAAATATTTCGATAAGTTCGATAACTGGTACAGTAGACCAACAGATTACAAGCTAAGGTTAGTAGATTACTGGTACAATTGAGCCCTTAATGCGCGTACAATAAGGGCTTTTTAACCATATCACAATCCATAACACAGGTCTCTCAAAGAAATTTGAACTCTATGCCAAAGATCCGAAGACTTATTTAAAGCTATAGGTTTTGTTTGCATATCGCAAGGGGCACTTCATTGTGTTAATATCACAATATGGTGCTGTCAGTTAATTGGAATAGATTATGGGAATGAGGGGGTATGTCTGTTTTCCTATGTGGAGTGGTCTCGAGGGACGATAGTTTTTTTTATCAAGTCATCGTCAGACAATACGGAAGAGCAGATTATCACAATATTTGCGGTCGTGTGGCTGCTCGGTAAGTTGACACCGAAAGTGGTTCGGCACAAAGAGACGCTTGTTCATTTATAAAAGACCGCTTAATTCATTATTGTCATGCTTATGTCCTGGTATATTGGTATATGCATTTTTATATTAGCGATCTAGTCAACATGTTTATAGTTGTATAAACTTAGTTACTTTGTTTATTTTCTTGACCATTAAACCACTGGTTAGCCTTAAATGTTTTTATGTCTATTATTTAATGATAAGTCAACCCCATCTGATGTTAAGTTGAGGCATGTCCACTGAGGACATGCCGATACATTGCACCGCGTCTCACTACATCATTCGGAAGAGAAACAACGCTGCCCAGCAGTGCTTGGCAGCAGTAAATAGTTAATGTAGGTACTACTCAAAAAAGGTTTTTTTTCGTACCATGGACTATAAGGACTCTTGATGACTGTGTTCAAGACAAAACTCATACTAAACACATTAAAAAACACAATGTGTATCATAAAACAGTCAAAAACAGTTACTAATACCTATCAATAGCAGTGTAGACATAAAACGAATTGTTTTAACAATGACTGACATACCTCCTAACGAAGGAGCCCAATTGACCAATCACGGACAGTCACGGTTATTGAGACATTAGCGACCTTCCCCAACCTTTGTTCCATCAAGCCCAATTGTGGTCCATTCTGTTCCAAAGATCACACAACTCTCTAGCTAACTTGACCCAGTGAGAGGCCCGCATGTCTGAAGAGAAGTACTCAGAGGTTGGTACAGTTGAACAAAGATCAGCAATTCGATCGTCTTTTGTTTCATTTGTTGATAGAAGTTATACCATAAAAAAATCATAATTAGCATAATTTTAGCAGTAGGTACTAGGTACACATCTGAAAAGAAAGTATGAGTGAAATTCCTTGTTTACAAAACTCATTAGGTTAAAACAGTACACAGAGCTCATTTATAAAATAATATGAAATTCACGAAAACCCGTAATAATTTCTCATGAGCGACTAGTGTTGTTTTTTGTTTTGTTTATTTTAATTAAAACAAAAATTGACACATACCATTAAATTAAGCAGCCTAACTAAATTAAGCATTTGATTTATCTCTACCAAATTAGTGCTTATTTCGTTGAGTTTTAGACCAAGCATTTTTCTATGATTTCCTTGATATTACTTTAACATTACACTATGTACCGTCTAGAGATGCAGACAGCGTGACTCCTCTAAGACCCTGACTCAGACTACAATGCGCTAAATCAGAAGTGCTGTCTCGCGATGGTCTCAAGTGACCGTGATTCATGGCCTCACAACGGAGGAGCAATGAAGATTTCCCGTTTTGACTACTTCATCTTAGTCCTACGAGATTTAGATACTTTTATTCAATCATTTGGTAAAAATTCATGAATCTACATTTATAATTGCGTTACCTATTGTAGCCGGCCGTCGATTCTTCGATCGTAATCTGAGATTAAAACCTTGAGAAACCTACTAAGTCAACTATGAAGACCTGTAGAAATAAAGTAGGCCCCCTATCCTTTGATAAAACCGCTGTAATCCGAGAATTAAGTTGTTTGTTTGGTGCCATACAAATATTTCTAAAAGTATCAAATATTTTATAAAGAACGAATTATAGCGTGAAAACATACATCGTTTTTGGCGGACGTTTTTATGGATAAAAAGCGAATAAAGGTAACAATAGTGAAGATGCGCAATAAAAATGCAATAATGTGTGCGCAAGAGTGGAACGCACACACACAAAGCGTGACGGGCGTGACAATGGAAGCTACTGGCGCGTGCGCACCGCACACCTTGCTGTCTACGTGTGCTTGTGTGTTCGCAGTGTTGCCATACAGAAGCACCCGTGTGCTCTTAACATCACTACTCTTAAACGCAATCTTTTTAACCGACTTCATAAAAGTTTAAATTCGAATGTACCTATGTTACGCGATCATTCTGACAATTAAGAATTGATTTTGATCATTGTATTTGGTGTTCAGTTTATTACACTTCATATCATCGAAATTAATAGATATACTTACCGCTTTTTGGGAAAATCTAAAACATTATTATACAAATATGAAACAATTAAAAATAAATATAAAATATGTTTAAAATAATGTTTCGGTTTGTGGTTCTTTCTTTAAAAGCTTTGTCGTTTGAAGTAGGTTTTCTCACAGATCTATTACTATATATGCACTATAGTTTAAGGTACACTTATACGCGAAAAACTTTGAAACAAAATTGAAATTATGACTACTTAGTTCAAAAGTTAACCTACCCTAATCATAAAATCCAATCTCTACATTTCTAAAAAAGCTTCCACAACTTATTGTTGCTATGTCCGAAAAAATACAATGAATAAAATACCCCAACAGCATATTGAATGCATATCTTGAACGGCTATTGTGCCTTTTTTCTTCAGCTATTTGATTTGTAGCTACAAATAATGCACATGAAAAGCTTTTAAGGTACTTAATGTCCAGTAATTGGCGATCAATGAGGATCACTGGGTACATTGTTATGGTGTACCGAATAGCTATTGTCCGAAAGTGGAGTAAAAAATAAATAAAAAAATAATCCGAACCAACAGCCGGCTGACCTCAATAGGAGCTGTCGATTTTTGACAGATTAAAATTAACCAGCGGACCGGATTTAAAACAATCTGTTTTCAATCCAATTGCTCTCTTTGGTATCTAATCCTCAGCTTAGAGCTTTGGTTGAGTTCATTTGGCGGTTAAAGTAAGCTGGTCAAATTTCTCAGGCACTTGTGAAAATTATAACTGATTGACACGTACCTACTTAACACGTATGCACATGATAAGTACTAGGTTCTATGTACCTACATTATGTAATAAAAGTTCATCTTATCATACGATTGTTTGCTTTGCTATATGCTTTGCTTTTAATGCTTTGCTATACAAATATATGACGAAAGAAGCCGATAAGAAAGAGAATATACGAAAGAGCCCATCTAATGTTAAATAGTAGCCGCTACCTTACCTATAGTACTGCTTTCAACACGTCCACTGAGATATTTAAATGCAAATTACTTATTTCTGTATTACAAAAACAAGGTGTTTACCAACGGACATCAACAATCGTTTTAGATTCAAATCGAACACAGCCACGGTCCTGTCCCACGCATTCTGAATAAGAAATACGAGCCGAACGGATACTGCTATTATCAAAACATTATTACGACACTCCAAACGCACCCTTCCAAAGTAAAAATTAAACAACAATTGCCTTTAATATTCGCTCGCCTTGTCGACCCTGGTTTTATAAAAAATCTGTCAATCTGCCGTAGATCAATCATCCTTTATGAATAGAGGGGTGAACCGAGAGATGCTCCCGACCACAATTGAACTTCGCAGATAATAAAAGGCAGTCTATATTTACGTAAACGCATCGGTTTGATGTCCAATATTGTGCGTGGGCGCATCCGACAGTGATTTCTCGTTTTGTTCATCCCCATTGTGGATTATACTTGAGTGACGTTTTGCAAGTCACACAAATGTCAAGTAGGCGGATTAATGCTGACTTTTTGATTTCTTAAACTGTTCCATATTTGTATGGCTTAAATGGGAGTTCAAAGTACAATACAAACAACAAAACTTTTTGTTTGTTAACAATACAGTGCGCAATAAATTCACATCACATCAAAGTGCATCAGAAGTAGATCACAATTTTCTGAGGTTAAAATTGTTTTTTTTGAAGTGAAAACTTCTTTAGCGGCGCTGGGTGGGTAAAAACTTTCAAACTCGCGTCAGGGTCACGTGATGCTGATCGAAAAAGCGTAAGATCGAGGGGAAGGGAGAGGAACTAGTATCTCCCACTCTTTCTACCGTGCCTGAGTGTGCTGCTCTGTTTAGGCGGCACAGGGCGAAAAATAAAAAATAATAAAAAATAAAAACATAAACATTGTATTCTACCTCATAAATGATAGTACTTTTATACTTATAATTAAACACAACGTTAATATTGAAGTTTTCACTTCTGCCGGCACTCCCGGAGTGCTACCTTTTTTTTTTGTTATAATGAGCGTTTTTATTAAGAAAAATAAAATGAAACGTTGCTTACTCTAATAAGTCTACTTTAATATCATAATTTACTAACTGTACTTTACTACGATTACTAATATTGACTGTACCTACAAATAAATATTTTGGATGGCAAAAGAACTCGTACGTCACAAAAGTCATTTGGTCAACAAAGACAAGACAAACCACTTAAGCAATAGAGCAAAGCGAGCCGTGGAAATACGCGCTATTAGCAGCACGCTTCAGCGAGCGCACACGTGCCGCAGGTAAAAGTATGCCTAGAACGCGTGCCCGTGACAACCTGTACCTATCTGTCACATGCTAATATAATTTGAACCAAAAAAAACATAACCATATACAACTTTAGTTTTAAATTTTTTAGACTCTTTTTTTTAGAAACAAATGTCATATGTTTTATTATTATGCCAATTAAATTAAAACTGTAAACTAATAATAATATTATTGCATACTATAAACAATCAAAAAATCTTAATAAACATGTGGTATTATTATACAGCTCCTCAGTTGTGCTACAGACGTCATCCCATCCGGTTAGAGATCACAAGACAAACCACTCAAGCAATAGAGCGCAGCGAGCCGCACGCTCTGACAAGCCCACGTGCCAGGTAGTGAGGTAGGCTTAATAGTCGCGTGCCGGTGGCGCCGGATACAACTCTTTACACTTTGTCAAGCATGTTTATGACAGTAATCTCTATACACAGTAAACTTTCTTTCAGTTGTCAAATAGTATTACTATTCTCTTGAGGACTATCTAATGTATGCTAAAACAATTAGCCGTAGATCAATCAATCTTTATATAGTTTATTTATTTTTGACTTGTTGAATTTTGAAAAACATTGCGTCATGAACGTAGAACAAAGACGGATGTGATTTCTGCCCATTTTTTTATTTAATTATTAACTTATTATTTATTTTGTATGCAACATTAAATTTATATTAAATTGTAAAGGCCTATTCACATTATAGCAACTTGTCTTTACACGTTGATAGGCGTAACCGTTTTAAAGTTATGACATAAAATGTAAAACTGCAGTTTTGCACATCCGTCTTTGTTCTACGATTACGACGATTGTTTTATGAAAACTCAATTTTAAGCTCAATGATTCATGCATATAGAAAATCTTTGAGTCTAGTAGAAGTACCAAAATTGTAACCCCCTATCTTATAAAAAGTTAGCGTTGACTTTATGTCATCATTACGTATGGTAATCAAGACACCAAGTCTGCGCTATTTTTTTATAAGATAGACCGTTAATCACTAACTACAGATAGTTGTGTGTGTCGGAAAAGTATTACAGAAGATTTAGCTCCAGTGTATAAACAAAAAAATACATATAAGACTATAAAAGAAGCAATACAAAAAGGGTTGTGTTGGTAGCTACGGTCTATAATGCTTAAATAGAATGTAATGAGTGTTTATGATGTGGCACCAGTAATCGTGGCAGCCGTGCACTTTATCACCAGACATAATCGGCTCAATCGGTCCCTTCCGCCATCTTGAATATCTGTCCATAGACAAAATATTGATGGTATTTTTATAAACAAAAATTTCTAATTGCGGAAATGTTTATACTTAAACAAAAGATTGTAACGAGGCGACTTATAGTTTTTTCTAAATATGGCAATGCTATGCAATGATGGTTCTATATAATATTATGCTTTAGCTCGATTTCGTGGGTCATGAGTTTCTATTGTCATCAAGAAGTTTTTTTTTACAAGTTATAGGCAAGCTATTGACCGCGATCTCACCTGATGTTAAGTGACGATGCGGTCGACGATTTTATATCAGGGCTCAAGTATGTATACCTATGTATTTACAAAGATTTATACATATCTTCTATCGTTCGTTGATCTAGTTCACGCCAAGCTTTGCTTAGTTTGGCACTAGAGCACGATGTATGAATCCGTGAATACTTATTTAATTTTATTAATTTGTATACAGTCGAAAATGAATAGAATCACCACCATTGTTGTATTAACTTCGTTATAAACGCATTACTGACCAAATCGATTACCTACCTCTATTATGTTTATTACAAACAAATACGCTAAAATACCATCAATCGTGTACCAACAAAGGTGTTGGCATTGGCACGCGTCAAGATTATCCCATACATTGTACTTATATCTATTGAAAATCATTTAAATGGACAATACTTACAATGTTTGTGTTATGGGTCTCACTGACCACGGGGAAGCATGGGTTATTAAAAAATTGAATAGTGCTAATTTCTTTGTTTGTATCTTGAATCGTAAATACATTTTTGTCAGTTTATCTTTGTTTTTTGTATCTTGAATCAAAAATACATTTTTGTGGGCTTATTAGTTTTTTTAGCGTGCTTTCTTTACATGTGTGTTTCTTTCACGTAGAGTTTACGAAACAGAATAAATGAAACTTTATTTTGGCTATCATCACAAAAAAAAGTTAATGCTATAACATATTTGAGAATTATATTTTAATGCTATTTGGGAATTACATTTTAATATTATGACTTTATTTTATTGAACTACATATTTCTTGTACTTATGTTACTATGAGATTTTGCCGAAAGATTGCTGATTATACTTTGAGACAAAGGTATATCTACATATTTCTTAGTATAAATTTAACTTTTAATAATACAAACAAACTTTTGAAATGGTTACCTACCTTGTGCTTGTGTTTGTATGGTTGTAGAGCCGTTGAGCCCTACACCACCGCTGGTTTCTAGTTCAAATTTAAAGTTATTATCAATTAGCAGATGCATAGAACATGATACGTCGGCAATAACCATAACCGTAGATCTGTTACGTACAAATATTGTTCTAATAACAATAAATATAAAGTATTCGTGGCCACATCCCAACCCTTTCCCACCGCTCTAATTTTACTAATGCTTTCGGTTAACAGAGGGGTCAGTAAGTACCAACTCAAATAAACGCTTCTAAAACGCTATTTTATCTTTTATACCGTACAAATTACTGTTGTATTATTTTATAATCGAGAGATCTTTAAACGATAATTAACATTCGTTTTTTTCATTCTGTCTGAATAGCTAGTTGGAGAGAGACTAATTGAATGAATGAAAATTCTTCATAGTACACCTTATGACTAAATAAAAATAAAATCTGTCCAGTGATTTAGGCGTGATGCTCTAACACGCAAACTCGATTTATGGATTCAGAATCGTTTACTTAGTGGATTAATATTATTTACTTTTGTAAATATTAATCTTTCATTTTTGGCTCTTTTACAATTTTATAATAGTATATTTCTTAGTTTTTTCTAATTAGTTCCAATGTCATGTTATTAGTTTTAATGAAAAATGGCACGTGCCTGAACTTAAGTTTACAATTGAAATGAAATCCGTTCACATGGTGTCTGTCACAATCGCAGCTAATTGCGCATAATGAGTGGAGAGAAACGCAATATGTTTTTTGCTATTATTTATGAGATATGTTTGCAACGCCCGACCGTTCAGGCCCCCTTCCGCATTCGCGGGTTCAAATAAAATTTAATGGTCGACAGGATACTTTGAAGCGATGTGAAATATCGGATTTCCGGAGTTTTGTATTTTGAGACTATTTAATATCCTAATAAATCCATAATCCATCTTTAAATACTGTTGTTTTTTTTAAAGTAGATTTTTAGCAATTAATATTATAGGTATAGTCTTTAAAAGCAGCAGGTAGGTATAATTAAATGGGTATTCGAACCATTTACACGTTTTGAAACATTGTTTGCAAAAATAGTACTTCTTATAAAGTATCTTCAAACGAGCTACCCGGTGTACCTAATGTTTCATCTGTGTTGCATCAAGTGTGATTGCGGTCAGGTCAGTTTGCCAATAATATTTTAAAAATAAAAAAAATAAAAAAAACTTTCTTTCGATCTATGAGATTCTAATGTGTCACCAATACCATCCAATGAAAATGTATCAAACGTTCAGATGACACACAACTAGCCAAAATATTTCCAATTTCCCACGCTTAGCAAATTAATCAAAAGCGTCAATTAATTAATCGTATAATCAAGGTGTGTTCCCACGCCATGATATCTGGAAATCACGCAACATCTTTATTCGATTAGATTCCCCTAGCACCCCTACAGGCTTTTGTTTTTGGGGGACGCGTGAAATGGGCAGACCACAGCGGCTTCATTAATTTTGAGTTATTAATCATAAAGTTCCGATGAGCAATAAAATAATAAATATTCACGGACAATTCACAGACACTCTGGTCCCAAAAGTAAAGCTTGTACTATGAGAACAAAATTGCTGGTAGAATACTCATATAAGTACATTACAATATAGGTACACTGATGTTTTGGCATACAAAATACTTTATTAACATTTTATCTTCACTCTAAACGTGTCAAAAACGAAGAAGTGTATTTTGTTTAAACCCAACCTTAACCAAAAAGTCAACTATTAAACAAAAATCCCTAGTTAGCTACTGATTTTGTAAAAATAACTTTTTACTTTTAAAAGCATGCATAGTGAAATATCATTAAATGCAATAAAAACATTTTCGCAACAAATCGCGCGTCTATTTCATGCTTGCACTACAATAGGAGTTAAGTTGTGAGACGTCGCTCAATTAGTATAATATCACCATAAATCACACCGCGCTATAGAAATCTTCGCATTTTTATGCGAAAGCCCATGTTTATGCAAAGTTGTGAAATTATTTAAATTAGATAACAAATTAGGGGTGTGAGGATTACACGGTGCATTTCAACATACAAATAAAAACATTTCATTTAATAAAAGTATTTATTTTTCAATATACCTATGCCTATTATAACAGGGTAAAACCAAATTGAGAAATGACCTAATATAGGTAGTAACCTATATTTTTTTATTTATTCTGTTTTAAACCTGCAAGTACCTACAACTATACCTACTGTTTTTGGAGCATAAATACTTATTTTACATCAGCTTTATCAGTCTCATTTTAATCTGGATTGTAAAAAAACAATGAATTTGATATTGGCATCTTCAGATTTACGACAAATGAGTTACACCTTTATGAAAAAAATAAAAAACTGAAATGCAAAGAAACAGTTGTCTGTGTCGCGTGTTGCATGTTAAGCGGTAGGGCGTCGACGCGTGCGCACCCGCATCAAAGATAACGGACAACATAAATTAGTGCACCTATCGCCTTTCACAATACTACACAACACTAGTGTGAATTTTCACCTTGCTTTATCGATTTTTCAAGGTGCTGATTGGTCCTTAGTGGTATGAAACGAATATAAAAAAACAATGAAATACTTGGCGCGTGCGCGTTTATATCTTTTGTATGAAAACGAAATAAGAAATTATGTTTTTTACATAGAAATGTATTTTATAGATAAATTAATTACATTACGTATGTTAAGGTGATTTAAATAATATCGTCATTATCAGTATAAGTCTCACTTCCACCCTCTATAAAATATATAGTACCTATTTGTACTTTTTCACCCAAAGTTGGGTATCGACTTAGTTTGAGCAATCCACCCCGATTCATAGACTAGACTTTCCCATTGACGATTTTTGACGATGTTGGCTGCAGACAGGTCAAGAAGGCCATTGACTTGTTCCATCATTTAGCAAAAGAGATGGGACAGGCAAATCTAGTGTTTTAAGAGTCTCATCTTAGCCATACTTTGTTTACCTATGTCTTAGTTTATTTTCGAATTTTGGTATCAAGACCACCCAAATCAAACTCGCATTTTATACGAGTAGATTGCGCATTTCACGAAATCGCATTATTCACGGTAGACAGTTGCAAAATCCACATTTCGAGCCCTTCTCCAGAGTCAATCACAAACGTATTTGTACCTTTGTACGACAGTTGCGATCGGATCGCGGGGGCGTACTATTTGTTCGGAGTTTCGAAATAGTTGTTTGATTAACTCTCTTTCATGTCGGCATTTCGGAGCACGATTGTCTGCGGATTTGTTTAATTTGATCCTTTGTTTGAACGGCGCTTGTGTGGAAAGGCATAGGGAGGGCGATGGTATCAGTTGCGAAGGGGTTATCTGCTGTCACGCGCAGATGACCTGTACCTGAACTCAACGGACTTGCCTGATTATAGATAGGTATCGGTGAACTTTGCTAGAGATAGTATTGATGTGCTATACTGTATTGTATTACTTAGAGATATGTTTGTTACGGATACCTGTCACGTCTGATATCTATCACAATTTTGGGTTAATTTAACCATGGTCGGGAATTACCACAACAAAAAACGGCTTCTGCAAAAAACTATCTACTAGATTTAAAACTGAAGTGGCAAATCTCATTCCCAGCAAATAAATCCAATCTCACATACTAGAACTGAGTTGTATTCAATTTTGCGAATTGGTGGCTTCCGCAGGGTCGGAACCAAGTGATGATGAATCATTGGGCGACAATTGGAGCGAAGGCGAGAGCGGAAGTGACTCTCCACCAATCAAGGAGATTGGATTATACGCAAACAACAAATGTGGTGAGCATCTCAAAGTACCTATGTAGAATGTAGATCGAGTTACTCCTAAATAAAATTATAGACAAAGCTTAGATTTTAGCTTGCGTATGTTGCATAAATACAAAATAAAACATATTTTGGGCATAGACAGCACCAAAATAAAACTAACCGAAAAAGGGACTAGAAACGCTCTTTCATTCGTTTCTATTTCTGACATCTATAAAAGATCATTATAATCTTATTTAACGTCGGTTACTGTCAACCATCTCAGTATTCTCTAAGTCCAAACATCGGCTGAAAAACTGACCAGTTTTAACCAGTTTAGACAAGATTTGCAGGATTAAAGTCCCTTGCATTGTCAGATTGAAATCCAGCTTTAATCCTCGAAATAGTCCAGTAGTTCACCGGTATTTTTTGAATTTGACAGAAATATTTAAATCTAAGATCTGAGAACAAAGAATGGATTTGCAGATTCGACGAAAGGTTGTCCTCCGGCTTCGAAATCCTTTAAAATCTTCAATATTTATACCGTTAATAAATTTATTTTCGTTTTATTCTTGCATTGAAGTAGCAAAGTACCTACAATTGTTTAATTTATTATTGTTCAATATATTTTAGTTTTGGTGAGACCGTTAATTTTCCTTGACTGAAAGATAAACAGAACATCAAGAGAAGAATTTAAAAAAATGAATCCCTATTTCTCCTGATCACAGCATACGCGTGAACGGCTGGATCGATTTCTTATCTTTTTTTAGTTTTAATTGCCAGAAGAAGGTTATTATTAAAGACAAATATAAGGCGATTGCGCAGAAACTTAAGTGGCCACATTGCTCACATAAATACTATAAATAAAAAGTCATTTTAAAAAAAACGTTTAACATTGAGTAGGTACGTTGTTGATAACAAGTACTTACCTATGTTGGAAAATACTGAACAAATAAACATATTCAGTATTTCCCAGCATACCTTGGTATTTTTTTTAAATAAGGAAAACTCAGAGCTGACCGGAATGCATTTTTATTATCGCATTTGTGTGTTTCAGTTTTTGTCTTCGAATTTTCAAAAAATACCTAACAATTTTTTCATTCAAAAAAAGATGATATTACCTAAATAATCCTTACCAAGGGACAACTAAGCCATCTTTTTTTAAGCAACCCTTAATGAATTAGATTCTTAGGATAAAAAGATTACAGAAGATTTAATTCCATCGCTATAAACATATTTTAAGCGAACCCAGCTTACTCCGTTTCGGTAGTCAGTGATGTCGGTTCAAACCAAAATGCACGGATTTTCTACAATTTGTAGGAGTTAGACAACAACTAGCTTCTACTTAAGATAAGCTTAGAATAGCCGAAGAAGCCTAAAAACTATTTTTATTGTTATCTCCAAAGTCACGGAAAGCATCATTTTCTTCAAACATAGATGCAAAATACGTAAAAAGAATAAATCTAATAAGTATAGGTACATAAGTAAATCATGATGTTGTTTTTTTTTTTGCTTTAAATATAGTTGGCCAGTAATCTTACCTATTATTTTTGTGTACTTAAAATATTTAATTATTAATTCTCATAAACAATACATAAATAAACTTATCTATAAGTTATACAAAGTTTAACTTATAAGTATATTTTTTTATTTTCATTCTCAACAATGTATAGTTTATGATTGGTGGATCAAATGTTCGCACATTGCGCAGGCGCAGTCAGTAGTGTCTATAAGTGTGCGCCCGCATCTTTCACCCTCCAGTTATTGTTGTAAAACTACATAAAACCTTGGGAAACCGTTGGAATGATATGAGTAACGTAATTATTAAATCTAAGTTTAAAAAAAAACGAAATATGGAGAAAACAGGCATTTTGAATACCTTCATCTGTAGGTTATTTGACAATTTTATTTTATTTCACAAAGGTAATTACGTCTAAACGATTATACCTATCTAATGTTTAACAAAATACCTACAACTGAAGCTTTTTGGAACACAAAGCTCAAATATAGGAAAAACCATGACAACTTATCTAAACCAATTGCAGACTTTTGTAAAGAAGATAATTATGTAGATACCTATAGAGATAATAATTTACAGAATACTAGGTAGCAAAAAAAAGAGGGTAACGGGATTTTTTACCTTATTTTTATTCTTTACTTTTAGTTCTGAACACGAAAGTTTAAAAAAAACTATTTTTATTTTATTTAGTTGCATAGAGTTTGTAAAGTACTCTACTGTAAACTATGCAATCTAAAAAGAATTTGTTTTACAATTTAACGAAACAATAACACCTACATAAATGGCTGAAATCCAGCCGTTTTCCTGAAAAAAGAATACGTTACACTAGCTCCTATTGGCTCTTGTTCCGGACTTCTGATTGGTGAGTAGGCGGTTTAATTTCTACGCTGCGATGCTATTGGTCGACTGGATTCCCCTCCTCGGTGAATGGTGGGGATAAAGCATCCCTATGTTTATTTTTGTTGTCCAACTTAGTGTTTAAAGGACCTTCAAAGTGTGTAGATGTGTTGTTTTATTTAGTTGTTTATTCGCGCTGCAATTGAGTTGATTTGCACAATATAGACAGAGATTAATGTGTTTTATGGATTGTGAGTTTCAAACTGATTTGTGATAGTGATACAATTAACTATTCGGAAATGGTGATCCTGTAAGTATTTAATTTTTATATATTTTTAATATGTAGTTGCTTAACAATATACCGAAAAATGTATATAGGTATAGTATACCTATATTTTCAACACATTTTAGCACCAATCATTTTCCATAACGAATACCTACTAGAGAAGAAAATTATTACAGTAGGTAATATTTGTTACAGCGGATATTGAATATTTTTAGCTATATTATTATAATATATTAGCTTTATTTATTGTATGAAAGTATTTATTTGTACCTTATTGATTTTATTGTACAGTTCGTAAGCTTTTTAAATAAAATAAGTGTTTCGAAAAGACTTCGGTTATAAGCGAAGTCTCGCGATTGTAACATTAACTACAGCTCTGCTTATCTATACTAATATTATAAAGAGGTAAAGTTTGTGTGTTTGTATATTTGTTAAATTGTAAGGGGTAATCTCGGGATCTACTGAACCGATTTTAAAAATTCTTTCACCAATAGAAAGCCACATTATTGCTGAGTGTCATAGGCTATATTATATTTTCAAAAAAAATAGGGATCCTTACTAAAACTTCAATTATGCCCAACGAAGTGGGCACGGGTCAGCTAGTTATTTATAAAACTCACATATTTCAATTTAAATGTTAGTTACGGTAAAATATCAATGCATAGGCTTTACCATATTGCAGTGAACACGTTTTTTAATTGTTTACATTTAAATTACTATCAAACTTTTTTAATAAAGTGATTGATAAAAAAAATACCGCAATTTTTTCTGTCATATTTTGTCGAATTATCCGATAGTCGATTATTTTAAAAGCTAATGAGCTGTGCATGTAATAATAAATTATCAATGTTTTACCTATATGAGTTGTTTAAAATAAATGTTTACCTAGTTGTTTTTAGCTGGTTTATACGTAAAAATACCAACTCTAAATGTAGGTAGGTACCTAGGTACTAAGTAATATGATCAGGCGTTAGTTGATATTCAATTTTAATCCTCATCAAGAACAAACATTTTATTTATCGAAAAACATGTTTGTTCCGCGTTTTTGCTTAGTTTGTGTCTAGATGGCGTTGCGTGAAATGTCAATAAAAATTAGAAAAAATATAAAAAACCCTTATTTTACTACTCCGCTCGTCACATTCCATGCTGCGGTTGCCTGTATAGATATGGATATCAGCGATAAGGCCATCCATTGTATACCTACTAAATTAACTAAGTTCTCAGTTTTTTGATATTTTCCCCTGTGCAATAAAGTTATCTATCTATAAAACAAATTGTAGATGTTATAAAAACGTACTAAAATAACCGAAAGCTTGAAAGTTGCTGGTCGTTTTGTGTAATAATTGGTCAAACCAGCGAGGGTTGGGTAAGGTGGAGGGAGACCAATTGAGTTAATTGAAACTCATTGCTAGTGACGTTGCATTCATTGCCCTGCACGCACCTCTCGTTTTACTGTAAGATTTCCTGTATTTTGCCTGAGGTAATATTAAAAACCCGAAGCCCGAAGAGGCTTCGCACTTTTGTTTTAGCAATAAATATAACTTATGTTAGGTACATGGATTATAAAGCATTGTAATGGTGAATTTTTGAACTCGGTCCAGCCGTTCAGCATTAATAAATGACGTAACTAACATTTTTTTTATATAGATATCTTTAGAATGTTTCTCAATTATTCTAAATTATGTTTACCTACCTAATAGTTTAATTTATACTCAATCAAATGCAGGATTATTCGATTGGTACAATAAGATGCGTAAACTTCGCTACCAGACTCTTTCTAATAAAAAAAACATGTATATTTACTATGAACTTATCTTAAGCTTAAAAAGCTACTTTAAGTTCTCTGTGAATTTTATATCGATCAGTAATACCTACCTTATCTTAATCTTAATAAAATCACATAGGTACTTACCTATAAATGCGTATTATTCCGTATTCGCATAAGATCCTCGCACACAACGTCACTATAAAAGAATTCAATCCCAAGGCACTATTTACCTAATCAAGTCCATACGCACACAAAGTCGTTTATCCAATTAAGGCGGCCTGCCCCTCAGACGGCAATTTTAAAGCAATTGACTCAAATAAAGGGGAGCTTTCTCGGCGATACTAAAGTGTAGTAGACTTTTTATGTACAATTGTGATACTTTAGGTAGATTTATACGGAATGGTACATTTTTGAGCGTTTGAAGTGACGAATTCTGATTCTATTTGATTATCCATTAAATAGGTAGGTACCTAAGCGGTTTGATAATCTCTATTTAATTTTAAAAATGGTGCTTGATATTAAATTTAGCAAATTAAAAAAAAAGACGTCTTAACTAACCTCTTCTTCCGTTACAATAATATTTATGTCAAAGCTCGATATTCTTAATTAAAGTTAAATTTAACTTCTTCTAACTAATTAATTTTATTCCAACACACAGAAATCAGAAAAAATATTTTATTATAATACCTACGTCATTTTAGCAACTCATATTTGTAAGAGATAGATAACTTGATAAGTAACGTTAAGTTAAGCAACTCGATGTGATCTCGATGATCGATAGCAACTTTTGACCAACTGATTGTTTTTTTACAGTGGAAGTCGCGCTGACATGAACGAAGGACCCGTTACACCAGACTGGGACATCAACGACGCCATCGTACCAAGAGTGGTAGCCTTCGACACCTTCGGGGAGTGGTCCGACGGCCACGTGAGACGGATATACCCACCAGGCTGTGAGGAAGCGAGAAGACACGCTTCCGGATGGGCCATGAGAAACACTAATAACCACAACGTGCATATACTGAAGAAGAGTTGTTTAGGAGTTCTGGTCTGCTCAGTGAGATGCAGATTACCTGATGGTTCACGAGTGCATCTACGACCGGCGATATGCGATAAAGCGAGGAAGAAACAGCAAGGTAATTTCGAACTTCAGAACTGGATAAACTTGCGGATCATTGTTTTCAAAGTACCTACTTACTTATAAAACCCTCTTGCAAATTTTTCAATGTTCTTAGAAATATCTAATCTAAAATAACTTTTTCTTTTCTCAGGTAAACCTTGCCCAAACAGACTATGCAACGGAGGCCGCCTGGAAGTCCAACCTTGCCGAGGACACTGTGGCTACCCAGTCACCCACTTCTGGCGTCACACAGAGCACGCCATATTCTTCCAAGCGAAAGGAGCACACGACCATCCCAGGCCCGAGGCTAAAGGAGCGAGCGAAGTCAGGAGATCACTCGGCGCAGGACGAAGAGTCAGAGGACTGGCGCTACTGCTCTCTAGAGAATCTGTAGCGGACAAGATGATGACTGCTAAGTCTGATAAGCAAATGGCCCAGAAGATGAGCACTCCACATCCACAGCCACCGCCACTTATTCCTGATAACCAACGAGGTAAGGAACTTTATTTAGCTAAATTATATTTATTAGTGTTACTGCATGTTCAAAAAACTTTTAATGTGATAATTTTTAACATTGTCTTGTTTAATTGGTGGTTTAGCAAAGTTTAAATTACAAAGTAACATTATTGTGTTTTGTCCAACAGTACAAATGGCTTGTGCCTGCGGACCTTTCGAATGCTCGTGTCGATGGCGCGCCGACACAGCGGAGTCCTACGGCGTGCAAGCGTGGCCCCCTGTCGAAGCACAAACCTACACAGCATACGCACCCCCACCCCAGACCTTACCGCAATACGAAACCACCGCATTACCAGCAGACGAGATCTTCCACCCAGAGGAAATATTCCAACTCGACCAGCCCATTCGACTAGACTTCCCAATGGAAGAGAACACCCTAGAATCACCCCCCACTTTCCAAGACCTCAACGAAAACTCGCGACCCGAAGACACGTACTGGCTCGACTGGCAACGAGCGCCAGAATCTGAGTCCAGTGAAACGCCATCCCCTGAAATATTCGGCAATTACCAGCAAACAGAAGCGTACTGTGAACAACAAGCGTACATCCCACAGATGTACTACCCGGAGGAAGGGCAGTACTACCCGACAGAGAGTACCAGAACTTCGCCGGTGATGGACGTGCAGGAGCAGCGGTTCTATAGGTACGAGCAGGATTGCACGCAGACCAATACCGTCGACTACGCGCAAGCGTGGAACTACAACGATTGTGCGTTCCCGAGTACCGATATGTCAGAATGCAAGCAGTACTTCGACGTGCAACACCAACAGCCAGTCAACACCTACGGTGGCCTGTTATAATGTAACATGTAATTAGGTATTTGTAAATTGTAAATAGCACGCTTTGTTTGTTGATTATTATTATTCTTTAGAAGATATTGCTCACTATGTAATACTAAACGTATTGATTTGTTCCTATGTTTTAAAAATTGGGTTTTGTGAAAAATAAACAGAATTTGTATAAAACGTCTATTTATTGTATATAAAAATTACATTAAAATTGTCAATTTTACATTTTTTTATTTCTATCAATAAAATTGGTCACTACAAAATAGTTCATTAAGCGATCGCATGATAGAATTATTATACTTTTGTAGTCGCAAAACATTCCCAAAACTTTCCGTAAATATGACACAAACAACGTGAGGTGTTCTATTGACAGACCTATTGACCGTACAAGCCAAGCAGACTTGTTATTGCAACCTTATCACAAAACCCAAAGAAAGCCACACGATTACCTTCCTTTCAGACATAACACAGCCTCATTATGCCTATTATCTCCAAACCATTACAAATGCTTACGCTGCACTTAACCGACATTACACCAACAAACACTGTCAGTTTATACGTTTGACAAACTTAATCCTGACCCGTTACATTAACAGTACATTCCGAACATCAAATCTAAGTACTTATTATAAGATCGCGCTTACTGTTGCAACCATACAATCCTGCGTAAAACTAGAACAGCTATTGACGTGCATGCACTAATAACGTTCATTGTTATTACTGAACCTAGAGTAACATACCAGCTGTTCTTACAAAAAAAAATTAGTCTCTAAATAAATGGCTCAAGAACACGACAAAAGAATCAACAAACTATAATTCCCAGATTGGGATAATGACGTAGAGATAAACCATTCTAAAAATGCACGCGCCTGCGAGCGTTTGAATTCACATGATAAAATGGTGTACAGATACAATACAAATAAATTGGTTTTCGTAATTAGTTGTTTAGACACCATCAGTAAATTATAGCTGTACTTATCTGTCTGCCAACTAGTGCGTTAAAGAGTCAAAAATGCATTTTTAAAATAGTGTATCTCTTGTAGTGTGGAATTATTGATATCACAACATACTCTACTTTTTTTCGGTTTATCTTTTGTTTTGACAACAGCCACTTATCTAGACGATGCAGTTCTAAATTACTTATAAATGAAATGAGTTTCAATCAACAATCTGTATAACGATCTGCGATACATTTGTGGGTTCTTTATTCTACAAATTTAACAATCTGAATCACTGTGCTTATTTTACTTGGTGATTCATATTTCTCATGCTATTTCCCAATAATACAACTTTACTAAACAAGTGTGCAATATCAGTACAGTCAGCATCAAAAGCATATAACGATTAACAAATTTTCTATTAAGGTGACGGGTATAGCCAAATGCGTGTTTTTGGGGATGTCAAAATTTCACCCGACCCGTCGCCTTAATATTTGAAACTCGTCTGGTTTACAGTAATAACACATTTTTTAATACATTGTGTCGTGATAATATACTGCTAATGTTGACTGTACTTTAATTACAATACACTTGTGATTTGTTGCTTGAGAAATAAACACTAAATATCAAACAGTTTCACATACACAATTTTAAAATTCCTTAAAATAGTCCCTAACTATTAATAATTACATGCGTTTTTGTATTTAAAACCATTCGGCTAGGATCGAGGTCTGCACAGCACGCACTATCACAGCAATCGGCATTACACCGAAAAAGACATCTCTAAACATATTTATCATTTCTGTAATGTCAATATGATTAGAAATATCGGTAGCCCCACGTTGGGCGCCACTTATATTAAGGCCACAAACAAAGTTAGTGAAGCATGTTCTTATCTTTAATACAACACCATTTTGCGCTTCGTTATCAATTTTACATTAAGAATTAAATATATCAGCTTAGTTTAGGACGCAAGTGACTGTGCATCAAATTCATTTCAAATAATACGAAGGACCACTTTAATCGCCCCTTTACATTGTGATAGACGTAGTTTTTGAGTGCCGTGATCAGACATGCATTTAATTGATGGTATATTTTTAGGGGCATATAAAGTGAGGTTTTATTACTCAAACTAGTTCTAACAAGGTTAGGAAATGTCTAAACTATAACTAAGTTCACATCTACAAAGGAGTGAAATAGAAGTTTGTAGCGAGATCAAGGCCCATAGACAAATGTTCATTCGATTGGAACAATACAAAAGCACTCCCGAATTATATTCGTTTTGCAAATTCCGACAATTACATTATTTTTTTTAGTGCTGCCATCTCGCATGGGCGTTTGTCTACAGGAGAAAAATGAAAAAGCGTTATCGATTCTTTGAGAAAACCCTCTAAAAGGACGAAAGTCCCTAAATCACTATGACTTAGTTATCAAGAGTAGACTTATAAAGAGGAATCCTAACGAACGGGATACAAACTACGGTGTAAAGAATCTAACTACCGAATGGAGTATAGTTATCTTTACTAAAATGCTGCTGATTTAGAAATACAGCGAATTATTTGGATTGCGTTTGCAAAAACGTGTAAGAGATACACAAATATTCGTCGTTGCCTAATGTTGCCAGCATATAAAGATAAAACGTTTTATAAATCATAAGATAAAAAGTTGCCACACACATGTTTGTGCCTATACAAAGATATCACCAATCGATAACTAATCTAGATATATTTTAATTACAACTACGTTACAAGGGCGTACCATCAAAACAATTTTTCAAACTAAACTTACACAACACAATGCATGAGATAGGAAAAATAAAATATATTATCAAACGCAAAATAGATTATGTAAAGCATTTTAATGTGACTAAACAAATTTGTACTGTTGAGAAATCACTACACAAAAATCACTATCTGAACGAAATTCGATATGAGATTTAATAATTAATAAATTTTCAACCCGCATTTTGTAGGAGTAACTTCAAAAATAAGCATCAGGTAGATGATTATTGTTGAATTCTAGCTTCCAGAAATAATAATATCTATAAAAAATAAAATATTTATGTAATATTGCGACTTTGGGTCTTGTACTTTTTTATTGTCTTCTAGGCTGAGATAATACTTAGAATACATGCAGAGACTAAATATTTCAGATATTAATACCCTTTAATTGTGGCATATATGGACAAAAATTACTCTTGGCGCTCTAAAAATCCTTTTGATTAGATTTCTAATTCTGTATTTATTCTGTTTAAATTAATCTTTATTAAATAATCTTAAATACTTTTGCGTTGTTTCGCTATCTAAAAGTTCAAGTTCAATTATTATTATTGTTGACAATCTGATTACTAAGCACAAATAAACTTAGAAAGAAATTTTATTTTTTCGGATGACATCAAAGAAATCGTCGGTAATGGGATACATATAATTACTCGAGTGAATGTTTAAAGCCGTGGAAGACATTATAGATATGAAGTCAATATGGAAATATCTGTGTAAACTCAACCATTATTGGTCGGCAAGTAATATTTCTCACTCAATATTTCGTTGTTATTATTACAAACAATTGAAATTCTCATTAATTTTGAGTTATGATTTTATATTCAGAACCGCACTGCGATCATGTGCCAATATCATCTTTTGAGAGAACTTCTTTCTATATCGCTGGGGCTCATCACTTATCCCATTATTTACGTCAAGTCTTTACAAAAAAATTGAGATATTAGTTTCATGAGAAAACCTTATTTAATTTACACCGCTGTGACTTCCCAAAAATCTCTAGGAATTTAAAAATAAAAGAATAATAGGTTTGGAATTCTGAAACATACAAAAAGTTTGTGAGTAATACGTGTTTGCGACACACGACTGATAGGATAAACAATAAAATATTGAAAATAATTAGTAATTACAGACCTAGTTCATTGATCTTGGATAAGTTGGGTAAAGTATATCAAGTAAAACATAAATGGTTACACAGAAAACCAGATGCATACTCCGTATCTATGACCGTTATCACTGAAACACTGAACCGAATCGGACAGTCACGGCATTTTTAAAAGTATAAATGGAGATACCTACAATTTACCACAATTGCATCACTTTCCACAAACCAATCAATGTCTTTGTCACCCCACTGTCAAGCATATTACTTTGGTAGTTATCCTATGTTTTCTTAACCGTATGACATTCCACCAAAGTTTTGTACCAAGTGTATCTGCTCATTTGATGAATGAACGAATCCCAGTGTCTTACTTCTTTTGTTTTACTATGTACTATCTGAACGACAAACAGTGGCTCTACCATGAGTTTTTACTATCTATACTCGCTAGCGTCTGTAGTTAAAAAAATGTATGAAGATTTGTACAGGGTCTCTAGCGGATAGTTGGGTACTAAAATTCGTAATACTAATATTTACGTAACTACTGTAGTAAAGTCAGGCGATTTTACTGTGACAACTCATGGTAGAGGTACTGTACCTCTACGCTAGAGACGCTGTACAAATCTTCATACATTTTTTTAACTACAGACGCTAGCGAGTATAGATTGTAAAAACTCATGGTAGAGCTACAGAACATTTTTGATCACATAAATGACACTACCAAAGTTCTGTACCAACACAAAACACCAGAGGAACGAATTCTTTCATTTTTTTTTTCAAGTTGTCAGTTTCGTTCGTTTGTTTCACATTCGTCTGGTTTGAACAGATACATTGGCACTTGGCTTATGGCAGTAGAGTGACGTCACACTACCGCTGGCCACTTTCTGGTCAAGGCGAGGCTTCCTCAGCAGTTTCTTCGGCCATGGTCTCTTCGGATAGCACGGCAACGGCGCTCACTGTTAATTCGAGCGGTTCCAAGCCAGGGCAGCGACCAACGCTGCATTCCATATCCGTTCTGTTAAAAATTGGTTTTAATTATTTGGAGACAAAATATAGATGTTTGAAAGAAGCGTGACAACCATGACTAAGTTTGCAGTCAAAATATGTACATATTATGTTAATACAAAAATATCTAGAAAAAACAAGATTAATCTAGGTATTTTAAGCATCCCGTTCAATTAAATTAAGCTTATTATACAGTACGCTCAAGCTGATATTGAGAGTTCTTTGAGGGATATATATTTTTTTAAAGTACTTACATTTTTTTATCGGGTCTTTTTAAGGGGAGATATTTTTGTTCTTTTATACGCAACATCATTTGAATGAATGAATGAAAATACTTTAATGTACACCATGAAACAAAAACTAGAACTACAACTGTTTAATTATAAATAATAATATAATAGTTACAAAGGACAAACTTACAAAGCACTAGATGTAGACAGTTGCATTCTAGAACTCTGCCATTGCTCGCTCGCTTCTATAGAATCCAGCTGATCTTCCCCTTTCTCTTGTGCATTGGCGCTGGAACTTGACACAGCGTCACTGGTCGATACTGGACTCTCTAGGTTGATGAGTGTAGCAGTCGCGACTTCTGATACTTTTGCATCGTCTGTCGCTGAACTGGTTGACTGACTTGTGTCGATCGACGTTTTCTGCATGTCTGGGGACAATTTAATTGACTTTATACTAATTGAAACCTTATTACCTATAAACCTTAAGGAATACTTATACCATGTTTTGTCTGTTGAGTTTAGAATTGAAACGAAAGAGACAAAACACGATGAATGTAAGCTTCCAACGGTTTTATCGGTAATAGGGTTTTAGGTTTGCAGAATTATAAATTAAATGAAAATTTGAAAGCATATCCAATTTAAAATGTGATAAGTGAATTGTAATAGGACAATGATTTATGCTGAATGCACCAAAGTTACATCTCGATTTCAAATTAGATATAAAAAATATAATATAAATATCTTTGTCGTAGGTGGAACTTACCTTACTTTAAAACTTAGAATTCAACTTTCGATTAAAATACGAACAAATTTTATTGAATAAATCAAAATTAACTACATTTTTTAACTACTTTTGAAGACAAGAACTGAACTATATGAAATTATAAAAGGTTAAAGTCCTGTCAAAAGTAAACATAAATCGAGATCAAATTTGATGCGGATGTAACAAAAAATGTATGAAGATAAAAAGCTAGACCTGGCGCATGCACGTAAGTCAGCCATTTCTTGAGCGGCCGATCGCCCAGCGGCAGCACTGGACTCTTTATTGGATCTGCAACGCAATACGCGTGCTTGTTATAGCGACCTATCGTGTTTCAACTAGATTATATACATTCTGCACGTTTTAGTACTGAACTATGAACGTTTACTGGTGTGACTTTTACCCAAGTGGCATAATAGGCTATCTAGACTGTGATATTATAGCCGCAATTAACAAAAGATAGGTGATACGCGTGCTTGTTATGGCGACTTATCGTGTTTCAACTGGAATTTATACATTCTGCAGGTTTTAGTGGTAAACTATCAACGTTTACTGGTGTGACTTCTACCCAAGTGGCATAGTAGGCTATCTAGACTGTGATATTGTAGCCGCAATTAATAAAAGATAGGTCATTCTGATGCAAGTCATACTTACATATTGGGTGTTACTATGTATTCTATGTATGTATTTACAAAAAAAAAATATAATTATTCTATCAGCAATCTAGTTGCCGTAGTACAAGTACAAGCTTTGCTTAGTTTTGGACTAGAGTGTGATGTGTGTAATGTCAAACTAATGACATTATTTATAATTAAAAGTTACGTACCCGCTGCGCGTAAGCTCAACTGTTAAATGTTACAGCGTCAACGCGTAGTGTACATTAGTTTATTTATGTATAGGCGACCAAGAAATTGGTTTACCACTTTTGATGACATCTCCCAGTAACATAAGTATTCGCTACAGACAGATTCTGACGTAGCAGTTATTAATCTGTCAAACGAAAATAGCCCTTGATGTTTTGTACGTGCAAATGATATTCAGCCTTAGAGTGGTAAACCAATTTCTTGGTCGCCTATACATTAGTTACAATACAACACAAAAGAGCAACAAACAAAAAAAAACAGTGTTATGGGTGATTAAGTCATCTCGATATAGCTTAGGCACACCTTTTGATACTTATTTTAATTGTTTTTTATCATCTGCTTACGGCCGGTTTCTGGAAACCCAAATCACGATTGATTCGAGTTTGACACATAGTAATTGTTAGAATTTTTCGTTGATCATCGTTCGAGAAACCGGCCGTTAGTTTTGACTAGATGGGAATTCATGATCCAAAAATATGTATTATATGCTTGCGAGGGCGGAAGTTTGTCTATAATAATATCTTTACAACCAAGGGTGATTGCGCTTTTTTATTGAGAAAGCATAGTGTTCTCGTTACAAACTGAGTCGTCGGTAATGATTTTGCAAGTCGTATCATTTCTCTTGTCAATATAATCTGATAGAGCTTATAATGGAAAAGAAGAAATTTCACCGCAAAATAATCGACGACTCAGTTAATAACGCGAGCAATATTAGTGATATTTACCTTGTTTGTGCCTATGATCGCAGCACGGTGGATGCGGCGGATTACTTCTTGCAGGACGGACCCTGACGCGGTAAAATCGAGAACCGCGCGGCATATTGTATCTATTACCACTCTGTAATGAGAATAAGAATTAAATTTCTCTTTCTAAGCCAGCTAACTTGTGTAGTATGGGACAATATTATGATTGAACACTGTGGGAAAAAAATATGCAACGTACTACTATCAAACTCTGTGGTCTATTTCAGAAATAAGAGTGAGAAATAAGATTATGTCAATCGTAGTTTTTTCATATCAATTAAATATGTACGCATCAGGATAACTCGAAAAAAATGTTAGTGTTATCAAATTACTTTATAAAATAAATCAATAAAAAAGAAATCTTTTATTTTTTTATTTTTAACCTATTGCATAGCTTCTATCGCGGGCCTTGAGCGTGGAGACCGAATCCAGAAATTCCATAACGAAAATAACCTAACACTGCCCATGCGTAATCCAGCAAAAAATGCTATGCAACAGCTTTACCGCGGCAGTCCCCGAGTGCCAAACGTCTTTTTTTAATAATTTTATAATTGCAAAGTCAATTAAAATGTACCTTCTTAGCATAACAGTACTCTTTGCTTTCGACAGTTGCGATCGCGTATAATCGCCGTTCATTCTCGTTCTTCGCTTGTATGCTGAGGTCAAGTGCGGAAAGGCAGTCGCTATGAACGAAATACATTATTGATGCTTCCTGAAAACGAAATAAAATTTTAATCGTCACGGTACTATAGTATTTATTACGTATTATAGTATTTTGGTAAGATTATGGTTAAAAATGTATTTAGTTTAAAATATGCCTATGGGAAGATTTTTGACCATGATATTTATTTTTTTACTGAAATGACTTTTTGGGACTTTTTTTGATTTCTGGTGACAATCGAGTACAAACATTATTTTTTATTATTTGGACGGAATCTTTACTACTTTCTGTATAACTAGATTTCAAAACTCTGTAATTCTAAAACTTTTCTAAGACAGTTGAAAAGAAAAGTGTGTTATTGAATATAACATACATATTTTGAGATATACTGGTATTTTAATCATGCAAAAAGTTATTGATATCCAGTTGTATTTGAACACACGACCTTATGCTCGTTTGCTTTCTATTTGGCAGATAGTTCCGTAAAACAAAGCTTTATTTTAGCCCTAATTATAAAATATTGGCAGTCGTGTTTGTTATTAGTTCGCCTTCAGTTCCGATGTTCGGGAGTTCAAATCCTTGACAATGGCTATTTTTCAAAGATGCTATTTGAAAAGTTTATACTTCAATTTACATTGAAAGTATACATCAGATGATTAATTATTATGAATGGTCATTAAAAAAAACATACTTTGCAAACGAGATTAAATTTAATTCTCCTGATATTCAAAACTGCCTTCTCTAATATAAAAAATATATTATAAATATAATATAAATAAATAAATGGAAGGTATAAATAAATAATATAAATAAGGAAATAAAAGGAATTATAATTCGTTAAAAACTAGAGTTGACAGACAGTTTTACAGATGTGAGGGTAGTTGGAAAAGTTAGTTTTTTTTACCTACCTGCATTAATGTGTAGTTAAGATGAGCTGGGTCCCACATTACTAGGACGGTGTGACCGGGAAGGCAAGATGATAGACTTAAAGTGCCCGCGCTAAGGCCGCAAGGTGTGTGACATCTGGACTTTGACTTCTTGTTTCCTTCTTCTTTCTTTGGCGATGACCTGGCGATATTATATATATTTAGTTCTGTTCTGTTATTATTATATATTCATGGGTTCATACATTATTTTTCTTTCCTTCTTTCTTCTAGTTCTTTCTATATTATAAATGAGGTTGTGAAAGAATAAGAATAATTTGTTGTAAAGCTGTGTAGAAGAGATCTTATAGATACCAAGCTGTTTTAACAGTTTTCTCATTTCATTACATAAATAAATATACACTAATTATAACACAGTTAATGATTAATTATTTAAGAACAAAAACATGTTTATCATTACATGACACAACCCACATTCATCAGCACGTTTAGATTTATTTTATTTATTATTTTATTTACTTACTGTGATTTTATGGTTGCTTTATTTTTTTTTTATTGAATTTATCTTTTAAGGGTCCCTTCATTGAGCTCTGTGAAATTGGCGAGGTTTCGAATAAGGTTTTTATGAACTGAAACGTTTCAATGTTATAAAAAGATATGCATATCAAAGAATGATTCTTCGAAAGTAGAATGTATTGAAAAAAAAAATGATTTATTAATTAACAACTGAGAAATTAATTAATTTGTAGACAAAGTTTTCGAAAATTAGCAAAAATAGCGTACTTTCGATGGTGATTGTGATCAAAATAATAATAAGGAAGTAATATAAAAAATGAAATATGAAAGAACACTTTACCGTGAGTAGAAGCTACAAAAAAAACTATCATACGTTCATACAATGTCATATTGAAAAGACGGTAGGAAAAAAAGCATATTATAAAATTTTACCCTTCAATATAACTGTTATTTCTACGAAGATTATAGAGACTACAGCTGAAATATACCAACTATTTAGAAATTCAGGCTTTTTTGATAATAATAAAAAAAAATTGGAAGCTTGTAGCTACTACTTATTTTTATACAATTTTTTGAAAACAACCTATAAATCGAGGAGCGCACCTCGTCGTAAATCAGTCCGCCTCGAGCGGTCAGAGAGAGCGGTCATGTCGGTCTTCGTCGCGATCTTCAAATATTACGTAAATAATTATAAAACCAAAATCGACATCAAATATAGTGGGACCGAGTGGTTTTGATCCTAAGAATAAAAACGTTTTTTTTATTTATACCACAATGACGTTCCGTATTGAACAAAGTTCATATTATTGTTAGTAACAGACAATTGGGCGGCCTTTTCGCTACGAGCGTTCTCTTCGTAACAACCTTTGAAAGGCAACTTTAGCGCGCACAAGTTTTGGTCAAATTAGCGATATGGGTATCATTTTCGGGGTTTTTTGGGATGCTGATTACGAATATGGCAACCATTTTGGAATCCAAGATGGCGCGCACAAGTTTTGGTCAAATTAGCGATATGGGTGTCATTTTCGGGGTTTTTTGGGATGCTGATTACGAATATGGCGATCATTTTGGAAACCAACATGGTGCGCACAAGTTTCGGTTAAATTAGCGATATGGGTGTCATTTTCGGGGTCTTTTGGGATGCTGATTACGAATATGGCAACCATTTTGGAATCCAAGATGGCGCGCACAAGTTTTGGTCAAATTAGCGATATGGGTGTCATTTTCGGGGTTTTTTGGGATGCTGATTACGAATATGGCAACCATTTTGGAATCCAAGATGGCGCGCACAAGTTTTGGTCAAATTAGCGATATGGGTGTCATTTTCGGGGTTTTTTGGGATGCTGATTACGAATATGGCGATCATTTTGGAAACCAACATGGTGCGCACAAGTTTCGGTTAAATTAGCGATATGGGTGTCATTTTCGGGGTCTTTTGGGATGCTGATTACGAATATGGCAACCATTTTGGAATCCAAGATAGCGCGCACAAGTTTTGGTCAAATTAGCGATATGGGTGTTATTTTCGGGGTTTTTTGGGATGCTGATTACGAATATGGCAACCATTTTGGAATCCAAGATGTCGCGCACAAGTTTTGGTCAAATTAGCGATATGGGTGTCATTTTCGGGGTTTTTTGGGATGCTGATTACGAATATGGCAACCATTTTGGAATCCAAGATGGCGCGCACAAGTTTTGGTCAAATTAGCGATATGGGTGTCATTTTCGGGGTTTTTTGGGATGCTGATTACGAATATGGCAATCATTTTGGAAACCAAGATGGTGCGTACAAGTTTTGGTTAAATTAGCGATATGGGTGTCATTTTCGGGGTCTTTTGGGATGCTGATTACGAATATGGCAACCATTTTGGAATCCAAGATGGCGCGCACAAGTTTTGGTCAAATTAGCGATATGGGTGTCATTTTCAGGGTTTTTTGGGATGCTGATTACGAATATGGCAACCATTTGGGAATCCAAGATGGCGCGCACAAGTTTTGGTCAAATAAGCGATATGGGTGTCATTTTCGGGGTTTTTTGGGATGCTGATTACGAATATAGCAACCATTTTGGAATCCAAGATGGCGCGCACAAGTTTTGGTCAAATTAACGATATGGGTGTCATTTTCGGGGTTTTTTGGGATGCTGATTACGAATATGGCAACCATTTTGAAATCCAAGATGGCGCGCACAAGTTTTGGTCAAATTAGCGATATGGGTATCATTTTCGGGGTTTTTTGGGATGCTGATTACGAATATGGCAACCATTTTGGAATTCAAGATGGTGCGCACTAGTTTTGGTCAAATAAGTGATATGGGTGTCATTTTTGGTGCTGTTTAGGATGCTACGAATTCAATTTTGCGATATGGGTGGCACATGGCTGAAAAACCCCGAAAATGACACCCATATCGCTAATTTGAACAAAACTTGTGCGCGCCATCTTGGTTTCCAAAATGATTGCCATATTCGTATTCAGCATCCCAAAAACCCCCGAAAATGACACCCATATCGCTAATTTGACCAAAACTTGTGCGCGCTATCTTGGATTCCAAAATGGTTGCCATATTCGTAATCAGCATCCCAAAAAACCCCGAAAATGACACCCATATCGCTAATTTGACCAAAACTTGTGCGCGCCATCTTGGATTCCAAAATGGTTGCCATATTCGTAATCAGCATCCCAAAAGACCCTGAAAATGACACCCATATCGCTAATTTGACCAAAACTTGTGCGCGCTATCTTGGATTCCAAAATGGTTGCCATATTCGTAATCAGCATCCCAAAAAACCCCGAAAATGACACCCATATCGCTAATTTGACCAAAACTTGTGCGCGCCATCTTGGATTCCAAAATGGTTGCCATATTCGTAATCAGCATCCCAAAAAACCCCGAAAATGACACCCATATCGCTAATTTGACCAAAACTTGTGCGCGCCATCTTGGATTCCAAAATGGTAAAACTTCACGCCGTCGCTTTTAGCCTATGCATGTAGGTCCGTTTTAGACTCATTACCTACCAAAACTGGCTTCAGTACCATGCACCTTGCATGGTACATATAATGTATGTGATGAAAACAGTGCAAGGAATAATAAATAAATAAAAATAAAATAAATATTATATATAAATAATCTTGGTGAAGTAGTAAAAATAAAAACTGAGGATTGTGAAACTGGTAATCGACTCTCTCAATCATTGTCTAACTAAATCTGAATTTCCATTTGATCTTTGGCAATGAAATAATGTTTGGAAGCCATGTTTAGAACTAAGGAATATATTTTAAATTCATCAATAAACCTTCGTCTTGTATTTCCAGCTCAAAAAAAAAATATTGAGAAATGCGTAACACAACACGCTGAATAGCAATGCTGATACGCTAAAGAAATAAATAAGTTAGAACTAAGGCAAACACTCTAGCAAGAACAGTAGCGCGCACGGAATAGTTTTAGCAATTTTTTTCAAATTTACGAATTTCTACTTCGAAATCTAATATTAGTTTCGAGACTACAAGTCACACTTTTGTAGGTGATAGGAAATAGTATTTAGAAATCTTATCTTCTTTTTAATATTTGTTTCTTGATACGATATAGCAAACCAATTAAACACATAATTTCATACTTCCAAGATTAAATATCGATGAATAATATCATTGATATTTAATGTTGGAAGTAATGAAGTAGTGTAAAAATATCAAATTCGTAAGTTTTTGAATATCGCGTGGACGGTACGTTCGCGAGTCGCGAGCGCTGTGAGCCGCGTCGCGCGTCTTTATATACCTAAACTCGACCCGACGTATATTGTCCATGGCCCCTTAATAACACATCAAAGCGGTTTCTTTATTGTATTGTTATAATTATTTGTAAAAGCTTAAAGTTGCTCGAATCGGATTAAAACGAACTGGTAGCTACTACAACAACTATTCATATTCATGGAAATCTTAGCTAGTTATAATCCACGGATTAAAAGATGTCTCAAAAGTATATTTATATTTATTTCGTTCTTTAGCAAAACTGAAGTCTTAAAGGGATTAAAATGAATTATCGCGAAAGCCAATATTTGAATCCATTTAAAGTAATAGATAAGCAGGGTTTAAGGGGACAAATGAAGCGCTTGCACTTTATTCTAGACTAGCTGTTCCCGCCGCGACTTCGTCCGCGTGCCGTTTTAAGAGATTTTGCTATAACCCATTACTATCTTCATAAGAGGGAAATTGATGGTAAAGAGCAGTCTATGACGGAAAACTTAGTATCTGTACCTACTTATTAATAAAACCGGGCAAGTGCGCACGAAGAGTTCCGTACCGTATCTATCTCCCGTTGCCTTTATCAATATCGAATAAATAAAAATCACGTTTATGTATAAGCCCCCTTTAATATTAATTATTCGTGATAGTTATAAAATTGAAAATAGACAGAAATCAAAGACTCAGTGATAAGGTCTAGTTTTACCCTTTGGTTTCCGAACCCTAAAAACCCAATAACGTAATGCTTCCATCTTGAACACATTCTCGTATAAAGAATGATCGTGTCCTTATGTGTTTGGTCTTTTGGTGGAATTCTGGCGGATTCTTAGTCATCTTAATTGCTGATTCGTTATCAACACATAGGGATGCTGGACATTCTGCTTGGACCAATGATATCTTTCATGATCTTTCGAAGCCAAATAATTTCTCTAGCAGTTTCACTTACTGCCACTATTTCTGCCTCGGTGGATGAAATCGCTACTGTGCTCTGGCGTTTACTTTTCCAGGATATTAGACCTCCAGCATACATGCAAAGAATGCCTGAGGTAGACCTTCCAGTTTCTAAAAGCTTGTAAACGATGCCTTCTTCTATAGTCCCTTTCAAGTAACGCATTATCCTCTTGATGATATTGATGATGTTCTCCCTTGCAGGTTTATCTAAATTTCGAGATACAACACTGACAGCAAAGGCTATGTCAGGCCTCGTGCTTGTCATCAAATAAGCTAGTGATCAACAGCTTCACGGTACGGGAAGTTCATTGAAACTTCATTAACATCTTGAGCATTATTTGCTTTTAAAATTGGTGTCGGCACTGGCTTACATTTCTCCATGCCAAACCTTTGCAATATGCGAGCGATGGATGCAGTAAAATAGAACCATCAGGGTACCTTAACCATGCTCTGCTACCATGTTAAAGTAGATATAAGTACTGTAGGATCGAATAAAACCAGTTACAATAAATAAACGAATATTATTAACGTATACTGTAAAGAATATATTAGTCAAGAGTGAAGATAGTGACATTGATGACAATCAACAACGTTTGGTTGCTATGGTTACATCTAAGGCTGGTGATAGATATTAAGGCGACGGGTAGGGTGAAATTTTTCATAATAAATAAAAATGTCAATAACTTCCAAGTTTATTATTTATTTATTATATCTATACACACGTTAAACTTGTAACACGGCATAGTTTTTGCCGTGGTGGTTAAACTCTAGACAGTCAGCGTGGCAACGTCACAATTTCAATTTCAACAAAAATGCTGACAACGGCGCAAAACACATAATGAGCCGCGCACAGTTCGGATAGTCAAACTCTAAAGCAGTGCCTCATGTATATTTGCGAGCACACAGCAATCAAACACTTATAATTCCTGAGGCGCTACTCTTCTTCTTCTTTAAACACCTTAATGTAGAAATGTTTTCTTTAGAGTCACAAGATACGAACCATAAGAATAGCTGTGCTGAGTTTGGTACCAAACAAATCTGCCAAACCCATAAAAAATGGGATCTTAAACCACACTTTTGCAAAAGGTGTTGGTACTAAACTTACATTTAAAAGTAAACTATATCCAAGAGCACAAATTTTGAGTAACAATACACTAGTTCAATATATGTGTTATAGGAAATAATAAGTTTCACAACTCCACATGCTATCACTTTTTCTGAAAACAGTTTTCGGTTTCCCCAAAAACACGCATTTGGCTATACCCGTCACCTTAAAGGAGTATCTATTCCTAACAGTAACTTCTCCCGTTTTCCCAACATTTCCCTTCACTACTCTGCTCCTATTGATTGTAGCGTGATGAAAAGTATCCTATATGTTGCTCAGGAGTATGAAGAATAATTGTACCAAGTTTCGTTAAAATCCGTCGAGTAGTTTTTGTTTCTATAAGGAACATACATACAGACAGACAGACAGACAGACAGACAGACAGACAAAAATTTTACTGATTGCATTTTTGGCATCAGTATCGATCACTAATCACCCCCTGATAGTTTTTTTTTAAATATATTTCATGTACAGAATTGACCTCTCTACAGTTTTATTATAAGTATAGATAATATACTTACATGGACTTTAGAATTATAATTGATAGATCTATTTCAATTATCAAAGCATATATTGATTTGCATTCCATTAACATACCTTCCCTCACTATCATCTTCTCTGCTTTTATCACCTTCTTCTGCTTTTTTCTCGAGCTCTTTCTTGAGGTCCGTAACTTGCTGCTGAAGTAATGTCTTCTGGTTCTCTAAGCTCGCCAACTAGAATATTACAGAGCATAAATAAGTTTATACTATCGATTAATATTATATATTTAAGCTATTGCTTAAATCCTTTGTTTTAACTAAAGTGCTATCAATACAACGAATATAACTTTTTCATCCTTTACACAAATAGATACGGCTCAAAAAACCTTGTATAGAATTTAGCCAGTAAATTTATTTATTGTTTTATTTCTGTGTAAATTAATTATAGGTATTATTGTGTAAGAAATCGTACATAAATTAAAACGTGTCTATCTATGTAGGATTATTTTTTTCCTGGTACAAAAAAATCATTCATTCATTCATTGTAAAATTATTTTACCTGAGTCTTGAGCAGTGAATCGTAGTCATTCGTCTCGGGATCAGTGAGTTGTTGTATTGTGTCGCGATACTTTCCACACTCCTTCACTAATGCTTGCTCCCTCTCACGCAGTAATTCTAATTGTCTGTCCTTTTCTGATAGCAGCCGGCGAGTTACATCGTGTATTGTCACCTGTAAGGAGTATTTAGATCAGCTATTATTGGGTAGAATTTTGGAAAAACTGTTCAGTAGTTATTTATAAGATCGTTTTTACTATGAATATTTTTTAGTTTTAAAGTGCACTAAGGTTGGATTTATAATTAAAAACTTCTAAGAATCAAATGAAGCCTTTTTGATGCACGCTCCGCCATCTTTGTGGGCCTTCAGAATTCAAAGCAATATAACGTTAAATAAAAAGCAGTTTTTTCCAAACTTCTCAATTTCTAGGCGACGGATTTATTCCGTCAATATAGTGAAATGTAAGCCAATAGAATCTTTATAGTGAAATGTAGTGAAATAGTCCATCTATATAGTGAAATGTAGACCAATAGAAACTTTATCATTCTCAAAAAGAATACATCTTTAAAAATATCCCTTTTTAAAGTAACCATGAATACCTGTTTCTCAGCATCAAACTTTGCTTTCAAGGATGCGATCTCAGCGTCCATTTTAGTTCTCCATTCCTCTTCACATTTCTGCACAGCTGTTTTAACCGCTTCTTCCTTCTCCACCTCAGCGTTCTCTTTTGTTTGCATAACTATTGTATTGTGACTTGTGATTTCAATCATATCTGTTCGTTCTATCTTTTCTAGGCTCGATTCCGAAGGTGAACGGTCCATATTTGTTAGTGCTACTAGACGGAACCTAGAAAATAAATGGTTGGTTAAAAGATTTAATAAGTAATGTTGCAAATGACTAACAGATAGCTCGACTTATCTAAACCAGAAATAATCAGAAGCGTTATTTTATAATATCTCGATAACGTACACATTTTTTGAGCTAGATTAGAAATTCAATTTTGTTTTGAGATAATAACTCACGATTCAACAACTTACTATTTTGATTTCTTCTAACTGAATAAACTAATATACGAATGAGAGTTATCTAAGAAATATGATGTGTATATCACATCACAAAGATAGTTTTCATTACAAATGTAATAATATGTTTACAAGACTCTAATATTTGAAAAAAAATTCCAAGGATAGTCTTTGAACAAACCTGGATCGCAACGACTCGATTTCAGTCTTATAATCTTGATGCATCTTCTCTTGTAAGTTCTTGATCTCCTTTTGTTTATTAGCTTCAACGTCCTCTAATTTACTTTCAAACGTATTTATCTCCTGTCTCGTTTTCTCTAATATATCTTTTGTACTTTGATGCTCTTCGTTCAATCTGTCTATCCCTTTCTGGTGTTCTAATTTTACATTTTCTGTCTCAACTTTCAATGAGGTGATAAAATCGTCTTTTTCGTTTAGGGCCGCTTTCATATCGCTTAGTTCTAATTCATGATCAACTGTTAGCCTTTGAGTTTGTTCTCTGAAGTGTAAAGCTATTTCTTCGGTACTTTTCCGCCATTCTTCTAAAATAACTATACATTGACTATTTACGTATTGTTTTTGCTCATTCATTTCTGTTTTAATCTTTACCAGCTCGTCCATCAGATAAATGATGTGAACTTTACATAAATCATACAGTTTTAGTAGAAATTGTTGGAACTTTTCTATGTCTATTTTGTGTGTATCCATGTTATCCTGAAATATTACAAGGTTACTGGACCAGTGAGATTTTAAATTACAAACTATAAACTAAGAAGTACAAAAGCAATGAGTTAATCAACAAATAAATACAATAATTAACATGAATTGCAAAAAAAATAAAACTACAGCTTTAAAAAAGGGCCGGTGAAAGACAGGAGCAACAAAACTTATACAATGCGTCCACTGAAAAAGACCTCTTACATCGCCAAACTACTTTATAACTTTGCAAGAAACGATGTAAAAAACTATAGTTCTAACTATAGTGGTTTAATAAGACCTCCACCTTTGATACTTAGAAAAGCAATTCAGAGATCTAAATATATTTTACAGCCATTCTATCATGATCTCCGATATTGCTTTATTACGTCGAATTAATTTGAAATAAGGAGGTCTAACTAAAGTGGTTACAAAGTTTGGTACACCTGTCTTTCGCTCCGGCCCCATTCCAAGCTCGAAGGTAGTGACTCTTCTATGTAGAGATCAGAATTTTCAAATATAGGGCTTTCGACTTCCATTATAACTGGTAGAGACCGAACCTCAGTGACTGTAGAAACTGCCATTGTATCCGGAACGCATATTGTAGAAATATCAATTTTTTTTATATCACTTTGTCTGCTTAACCGCTCGAAATCACCTTCGCCTGATTCAAAATCCCTGTAATAATAAGTTGGTTGAAATTAGGATCAGGATTGTGGATTGAACGGTGTTTAAATTCTAAATACTCACTTTTCAAAGTCAACTTGGATAATAGCGTCTTTTTCTTCGTGTTGAGAAGCATTTATCCTGTAAAATAACAAAAAAAATGTACTACTTGTAATTTTAATTACGTCACAACAAGTAGATCGTTTATAGTTTAAACTGTTTTAAAACTAAAAAACAGGTTAGAAAACACAAACAGCAACAATGTTGGTGGAAGTTTGTTATTGCTTATTTGATTCACGTTGATTATTTTTAATCTTTATCATCTAGATGAATTTCTATCATCTAGATGAATTTTAGTAAATTTCACAAATCACAAATGACAAAAACCAATGCATCAATATAGTTGATACTGTAATACGTCTTTCATAACTAACTTACCTTTGTTGAAAGAATCTAACAGTAGATTCCATATCGAAATTCGGCACCGCTTCAGCCAATTGAGGCAAAGCAGTCGCAATATACTCCACATCTTCAACCGAGAGTTGCGGCAATTTGCCGTCAAATGTAGGTGGCGCCTGTGTCGCAAACGATGGAGGCAATTCTGTCATTCCCGGGAATAAGTTACGGAGAAAATGCCCTTCGAATAGAGAGTTGAAAGCTTGACGTCTCGTTATCTCTTCGTCGTGGATCTTTAGCAGTTTTTCTGCTAGGTCTGTCGCCCACTGGAAAGGTTACATATTAGATACAACAATTCATCCATATCCGAATCCCATACAATTCTCCGATAATTATAAACCGATTTTGATGATTCTTCTGATCGGTAGGACATACTTCAGAGGTGGTCTAATAAGAATTTCATGAAGATCGAACAAGTACTTTTTTTGCGTAATCTTTGTATTAAGTGTAAATATAGTCTAGTCTAAAACACGATCTCAGACTCATCATGATCTTAGACTGCACTAGTTGAAGTTACGTCGCCTTGCCATGATAGTACAGCGCCATCTAGTTGTGAAAATGGAACTAAATATACCTCGATTATGTTAATTTTTGCAAATTATATCTTTTTTAAACATGAGTTACCTTACCTTCATATGCGCCTGTGAGAATGTCCTTCTCCTCGCCACTTCATGCACCGCCTGTACATAGACGGCCGGCGCCGCGTGCAACTGAGTTACGATGCCAAAGTACCGCGCGAGACGATTGAAGCATTGAAACGATAGCATGGCGTGCGCATCTTGAACTGACATCGAGTTTTCTATCTTTAACACCGCTCTGTGGGTGAAATGTTATACCTAGATTATTTGTGTCGACAGGCGTCACAGATCAGTTGGTACCTCAGCTATGCTGTGGGATCGATAACTAAATCAAGCAGTTTTTTAACTGAGTAGTGTTTGCGACCTCTCGCGATCTCACTACATTAGCCCCTATAGAGGGGATTCGCGACTAATAGGTTGGAAACCACTGATCTATTAATACACCTATAACTACGGTGAGCATTGCACCTATCATGTCAATGTGTGCCAAAATATGCGATGACAAGTAAAATATATTAATAGAAATGTAGTGATAAATATAATATACTTTATTCAGTAAAATCACAGCGATCATTTAGTGGTTCTTTAAAGTTTATAAGTTATAGTACTCACTCTAATCTAGCTTTGAGTATATGCGACAGTTCTTCCTTAGACTTGGCGATCCGGCGTCGGATATCGAAGAGACTTTGATGTCCTTTCAATAGTTTTTGTAATTGGCACCAATGGGATTGTACTAAGGTCGGTAGTACTGACGGATCACAGGCTGAACTGATGCGTTCTCGATACTGAAAAAAACGCTAGTACTATACTAAGGGTCGATTCAGGACATTCGCAAGCAACAGTAGGTATGATTTTTGTGACACAGCTAAAATAAATAATTCACATATATTAATTTAATAAAAAAAGAGTAAATTGTCATTTATGTAATGAAGCACAAATGTAATCAAGCCCAAATTAACTTAATTGCAGTAAAATGTGTATTTTGAAAATTAGATTTTAGGCAACCCCATTCCCACTTTAAATAGCACTAGATTTATCAAAACACTATAATACAAATATTAACCTGTATAAGCGAGGCTGCCTGATCACGTTGGTCTCGCTCGAGTTTCTTCACGTCGTTCAGGAGCTGATCAAGGCCGTACAGTCGATCCTCGATCCCTTTGATTTGCTTCAAACCGTGGTTGTTTGCGTATTCCAGTATATTGTATAATTCTGCCTCTCGCTCTTTTAAAGGCTCTGCGTCAATCTGAAATTGTGAATTAATATTTCGTCAACATTTCATACAACGCCCTCTAGTGCCTAACTAAGCAAAGCATCTCAAATAGTTAATGAAAAATACTTGAATGACATAATGACATGATTGATCAATAGATCTCTAATATGCCTTTAATTCCCTTATACACCCACGACACTCATGCCTCAAATCAAAACACAAAAAAAAACTGAGCGGTGAAAATAGGTGGTAGTACTTCCCCTTAAGCATTCTTTCGCAAATAGCCCTACTACTACACTTAAATGCAAATTTTCCAATAGTAACAACAATCAGGAACAATTGTACATAACCTAAAAACACATATTGATAAGAAAATATTGCCGTTACTGATAAAACATTGGGTTTATTGAATATTGATTTGCAAACACATATATTATGTAAACAGTAAAAAAAATGCATGCTTATCAAATAACGATAAATCAATTAATTATTGCATGGATATAAATAAATTACATTATAGCGAATAATAGGTATTATTGTTATGTTTTTAATATTTTTCATTTTCATTCATTGAAATTGTTAAGTTTTGAATATATTTTATTTATCATTATTGAAATCTTTCTAAAGTTTCCGTACTAGGGTACGTACAAGCGATCGCTATGTGTGGCAAAATTGACCTTTGCCCTGTAAAGGGACACCAACGACACAAATAAGAGGTCCTATAAAACAAAAAACAATAAAATCCTTACCAACGCCAATCCTTTTTGACAGTAGTCCAGTATATCCTGTAGCGAAGCCTTATTACCCTGAGCCAATATCCAATGCAGTAATGTCGGTTCTTCGTTACTTTGATACGACGATGTGCGCGCTCTGAACGTAACTCCTTCATCTGTGTCATATATTCTTTGTAAAGCCTCCGACGAATGTCCGGATTCTTTACTGGACATAGCATTTGTGTTTTCGAATACTGAAATAATAAAAAAAATCTTTATTTAAATGATATTTCTTTTAATCTTGTACCTGCTGTCAATGCTTTAAGGTGATATTATTTTTGAAAATAAAAAAATAAAAAATTGAAAGAAACATTTTTTATTTAGTATAAAATTTGGAGTAAGAGATAGGCTCTCAGCGTTTTTTTTAAGAATTAAAAAACAGACTTTTATTATATGCCTATAAAAGTACATCTGCTCAAGTCAGTACAAAATAATCATTAAACTCACCATCTTCCTCAGATAGTTTGAACGCTTCTACACCAGAAAAGTCCTGGCTAGGTTTCTCCGAGCTGCTGTCTAACGGTTGACTGACCCTGTACGGATGTCCTTCGAAGTCTGTTTCTTCAAATACATCGAATGCGGAAAATCTATGCGCTTCTGCGTTTAATTTCAACGCTGAAAGGATAGGGATTTTCCCTAGAGATTCTAGTACTTCGTTTAATCTGAAAATAAAAAATTGTTTTAGACCAGTACTACTACTTTCAATCAATGCAAATATTTTGAAAAAGTTGTAAAATATATTCTTCTCGAACCGTTTATCCTTTTGAGAACCTTTACATAGTTTGTGTAGGTATAAAGCAAAGTTACATAATTACTGCTGACCTAAACTAGACGTCTCATTAATAATATAAATAAAAACAATAGACAATCGTAATAGGTATATTGAAATACTGACACAGTGCCACGTAAATGTACTTAGCCATTAGCATTTTGAGTGATGCTCTGATTATATTCTATGAATGCACTACATTTGCGACTACTCGCTATTCGCTCGCTTGCCCAGTCATAAAAGAGCGAGAGAGCCATCACACGATGACGTCACAGAGTCCGCAGTTAAGTCGCACGGGTGTATTTATATATTGATCAATCTAATTTTGACAGTACAAGCTTTACTTAGTTTGGAATTTAATAATGTGTGAAATGATTTGGACGTGCCTCTGACTATGCTTAGTAGGTATACTTAGTAGATATCGAAGGCGATATCTACTAAGCATTTTGAATTGGTATTTGGTACCAAGTGATCTAATTGTAAGAGAGTGTCTACCGTGCCTGGGTATAAAGTCGTATCTGTTAATTTTTTCTTAGACATACTTAACCACGTGGTAATCGTTATCAGCACTCTATCAGCGCCTGGCGAGACAAATTAGCGACAAAACTAAATACTTTACAGTATATAGAGCAGGTCACACCTCGGTCAGGGTTAAAACGCATCGTGCAAACACTAATCTAAATTCTTAATGAGTTCATAGAATCCATTTATAGACAATGCGTAGGTAAATGACGTATTCTACTAAGTTTTTGTTTATTCAAAATTGTAATGGACCTTAAAATCTACTCGTATTCGGTAATAAGGCCTTGATTGACCTTACTCGATATTTTCTATACTTACTATGTTTTATTGCTCTGTCTTAGCATAATACTAAATATACATATTTATATTTAGTAAAAATAATGTCAATAACATTAATCAAAGGTCATATTTTGAAACTATACTTTTGTAAGGACGAAAGAAACCACTTAAATAATGTAATCTTAAAAGTAAATAGTAGTACAATGTGTTTGGCTCATTAGTATCAAACCATTATGTAATTAATAGACAACGTAGGTATCATTATTCAAATCACATACTGTCAGTACCAATCAACATACTCATATAAATATACTATTGTGTTTATTACAAATATTACATTTTTATAGGTATTTCACACAATATCTAGCCACAATCTAGCTTAGTTGATGGTACTATGAAAATTATATTGCAAATAATTTTTTAATTTAAAAAATCTGCTGTTGCTTTTAATCTAATCTTATTTGACAAAACTATGAGAAAAGGCTAAGCCTGTGAAAATAAAAATAAATAACTGGTACCAAGGTCGCACTAAGGATTTTGAATTTAGTTCAAGAACAAAGTCAAAAACCAATCAGGGTTTGGTTTTACAAATGGAATATTTTTTAATTATATTAAAAGAAAGGGATAATAAGGCATCTAGAGTAGCTCCTAAAAGAGTGATACGAAAACTTAGATACGCTAAGCGAGAGGCGTGACAAACGGCGTATCAAACCAAGTGCCGTCTACCATGCGTCTTTACTACTTTACGTACACATTTAACGCGTACATGTATGGTGTTTGTATACGCGTTTTTGTATGCCATATCCAGATCGTAACAAAAGAATAATATATCTTGCTATACTAATCTCAAACAATCACATCAAATAATAAAATAAAAATCATACTCACGCGTTCAACTGTTCATGGTATTCTTCTTTTTTTAGGCGATGTTTCTTGAATGATTCTTTAAAATTGCGCGACCGCTCACAAAACTCGTTGAAAATATCTTCTAAGTTAGCGACAACAGCGGTCCATCCCTATGATATAATAAGGGATAAATAATCATATATTTTTTATTAAATAAACAGAAATACATAAAAGATTGATCATAGTAAAACAATGAAAGAGATGGAATACTTAAGAGCCGGTAAAAGTGAATCATTTGATGACAAAATTGTCTTATCGTTGCGACGTGATTCACACCCGTATTCACAAAGAGTACTTGCTTAAGTATAGCATCAACACTGTGCAAAGAATGCCATTTTGCAGTGCGTTCCTTTTGACAAGCCTTCAAACTAGCCCGTTTCCTTAGCTGTTCGTTCATTTTGACGGACGCATAGTGCGCTCTGACACTTAAGTATTGTTTCTGGATTGGTTTCGCTAGCCCTGTGCGCACGTGCACACTATGAGACCTCACAGTAATGTTTGTGAATACGGGTGTTAGAGACGAAACATCCAAACTTTGACATTTTTAATGTTGACAACATTAAAAATGACAAAGTTTGGATGTTTCGTCTCTAAATCACAACATTAAAAATGTCAAAGTTTGGATGTTTCGTCTCTAAATCACGTCGCAACGATAAGACAATTTTTGATGAAACTCGGAAAAATGGATTAGCAGATAGGCAAATTTTTTATCACATCGCTAACAAAATCACAAACGGAAAGCTAGTATAAATGTGACAGATATGATGTTTGGACCTTGGATATTACTACAACTATATCAAATCCACTGGTTCGATTAGGATTAAACTTGAAATATACATAATTCGTAACCAGGACACATAGGGTGATTTTCTAGAAGACTATCACTTATACGTCAATTATACTTTATAATATTACTTTAGATTACATAGTCTAGTCGAGTTTGTATATATGTGCATGCTGTGGCATTCTTTAATTGAATTAACACGTAGATTTAAGACCTTAGCCATAAGATTTGTTTCAATTTGTGTTTCTTCGTTGAATGTCCTATTTAATAAATAAATATACGGAAACTAGTTATTTTTAACAAACTCACCTGATGCTGCAAATGCTGCTCATGCACCAGCTGATCGCAGCTCCTGGATACCTCAAGTGCGAGGTCACTGAACTGCTGCGCTAACGTTGCGCAAGTTATCACAGTGTGCACATTAGGCGTCATCGAACAACACTTGTCAACAGCTGCTCTGAGGTCCGATACAGACTTGCCGTCGAAAACGCTACGAGTGTCGCATGAAAACTCTCCAGTACTCAACTCGCCGATTGGACTGAGATCGCCGCATACTGAGAGCAAATGAAATTGTATTTTACACCTTTATGATATAATTATGAGACACAATCTTGTTATGAAATAATACATATGAGCTAAGACAACATGAAAGTGACAACTCTCCAGTACTCAGCTCGCCAATCGTACTGAGATCGTACTGAGGATTTTAAACCTTCATGCTATATCTATAAGACACAATCTTGATATGAACATAGACATAGCTTGGATGTTCCTATGAACTTATTATTAGTTCACAGATCTGGATTTGCCTGCTATCCTATATGCATACATGTACTAATCTATATGATGATTTTTAGTGTTGTGCTTATTATCAAGTCCAACACAAAATTAAGATAAAAGTTAAATATTAATTAGAATTATTATCATCTGTTAGTTTTAGCATGAAAAAAAGGTCTTGTGATAAAACACTAGAAGAAATATCATCTAACTAAATCAATCTAGAACCTCTGAATATTTTTCAACTTATTCAACTTATAATTATTGCATTTTTTCAATTTTTTAAGCTCTTACACAAGTATATACCTCCAGCAATACATAAGCAGGTGAGTATAGCAAAGCAAGTAAAACAAAAGATAATTCAGATAAGCTTGTTACAAAGGTAAATGGCCTCAGCTAGCAACGGCAAGGATGTAAACAAATGTCTGGTTTGCCTATAAATAGTAGATTGTGGAACCAGAGTTATGTGTTACTCATTACATTCTGCTACTATTTAAGGCAAAATAAAGATGTGATCTTAGTAAGGACCTGTTAATACTTCTTGTTGTTTTATGGATTTCTTGGACAATTCACACATCACACTCTAGCAAACTAAGCAAAGCTTGTCATATGGGAACTAGATTGCTAATAGAACACCCAGACAAACATTTATGTTCATCACACAAACATTTGCTCTGTGTGTGAATGGAACCCACAGCATGGAAGGCAGAGTTATTACCAACTGAGCTGTCCTATCCAATTTTCTTATTTATTTAATAAACCTTCATATTTTTCTACTTTATAAGCAGGAATAATTTGGAACTACTACAATATTACTGAGGACTTAGGTTACCTCATATGCAAAACGAAGATCTTCCACACATTCATTTGTTTAACAAAATAGCGCTACAATTTCAGTGGACTAATTAAAATAATTGATAAAAATGAATGTAATGAGTTTTAAGAATTATCTAACATAATTACAATGGAAAAAAATAAAATCAAATTTTATTAGGTTCAATAAATACAGTTAACAATAAATATATGTACCTATGTATCTTATACTATATATAAATATAAAAAGTACAAATAAAGATGATGAATCCAGTAAAAAATATACTTACAAGACTGTTGAAGATGACTTTCTTTGACGGATGGCTTGATGAACATAAATATAGGGTTGGAGTCAGTGCCGGCGCTGTAAGATGACACCATGTGGTCTGACAACAACACCTCGCCTCCACTTATGAGCAGCACTAGCGAACTGGATGGCACTTTTGTTTTTCTTTCTATTGCAAACTTTAAGCTTGCCACACTGTAATAGAATTTATTTTAGTTTGGCTACATTATTACAAAAAAAAGTTATGTGAATAAAAGTTTTTTTTTCTATCCTCTCTTGTCTTTGTCTCTTTTGTCTATACTCTCTATCCAGATGTTGTCTGGAAGAGATTGCTAAGAAGTAGGTATGCAATTTTTACTTACTTTTGCAATGTCAGACTCATATCATATGTGGTCATCTGACCAGAATCCACATGAAACACATACAGCATTTTGGTAGTGTTTTATAATCACAGCTCAAAACGAAACTTTAAATTGATTTATAGTTACACTTGGTATATCCTCCATGGACACTGAAATAAAATATAATATTTGATATCATGCAAGTTTGTAAACAATAAAAAAAAAGTTATATTAACTATAAAATTATAAAATTATCTGACATTTCAATGAATGCTTTGTTAATAATTTTTTTTTAATTTTTTATTGTAGTAAAATGTAAGAAGTATAATAATCGAAGTATTTTGAAAGCTGTTAGACAGGTAATATAAATTGCTAAATATAATTCTATTTTTATCATACTTAGTCCAGTCAAAATAGACATTCCAGTTTGCATTAATTCCCAACAAGCTGGATTTTTGTACAGGCCTTGAATACGTCATTACAAATGATATGTCAAAAGGCCCCATCGATCCCGCTTGTGCGTTGTTTTTTATTCGAGGTCAAAGGTCATAAATTTGCATTTTTTGCGTATATCTCTGAAACAACGAAAGCTATTGAAAAGTGGTTCAGGCAAAGTTTGTACATCGTAAAATTGTCTACAAAAATACCTCAACACTTTTCTTCTACAAAGCATCGCTTTCGAGATATAGTGACTTTAGACCGCAGGAAAATCGTCGAAGATGCTGCGTTTTTTTCATTTCAGCCGTTTTATCTGCTTTACTGCCACAGAACAAACAGTATTTCCTGAAATTTACTGAAAGGGGTGATGAGTTTGATGGGTTAGTCCTCCTCCGAGGTAATGAATCGTCTTTTTATTTCAAGAAATACTGTTCGTTCTATGGCAATGAAGCAGATAAAACGGCTGAAATGAAAAAAACACAGCATTTTAGTAGATTTTCCTGCGGTCTTAAGTCACTATATCTCGAAAGCGATGCTTTGTAGAAGAAAAGTTTTAAGATATTTTTGTAGACAATTTTACGATCTACAAACTTTGTTGGAACCATTTTTCGATAGCTCTCGTTTATGACTTTTAAACGCAAATTTATGACTTTAACCTGGTTATTTGCGTTTTTCACGTATATCTCTGAAACAACGAGAGCTATCGAAAAATAGTTCAGGCAAAGTTTGTAGATCGTAAAATTGTCTACAAAAATATATCAACACTTTTCTTCTACAATGCATCGCTTTCGAGATATAGTGACTTTAGACCGCAGGAAAATCTACTAAAATGCTGCGTTTTTTTTCATTTCAGCCGTTTTATCTCCTTCATTGCCATAGAACGAACAGTATTTCTTGAAATAAAAAGACGATTCATTACCTCGGAGGAGGACTAACCCATCAAACTCATCACCCCTTTCAGTAAATTTCAGGAAATACTGTTTTTTCTGTGGCAGTAAAGCAGATAAAACGGCTGAAATGAAAAAAACGCAGCATCTTCGACGATTTTCCTGCGGTCTAAAGTCACTATATCTCGAAAGCGATGCTTTGTAGAAGAAAAGTGTTGAGGTATTTTTGTAGACAATTTTACGATGTACAAACTTTGCCTGAACCACTTTTCAATAGCTTTCGCTGTTTCAGAGATATACGCAAAAAATGCAAATTTATGACCTTTGACCTCGAATAAAAAACAACGCACAAGCGGGATCGATGGGGACTTTTGACATATCATTTGTAATGACGTATTCAAGGCCTGCACAAAAATCCAGCTTGTTGGGAATTAATGCAAACTGAAGTCATAATTTTAGTCTATTTTGACTGGACTATACTAGTTTCTACACACTACTTTACACTACACCAAGCTAAAAAAATATTTACCAGTATTCATACTAGGGTTTAGAAATATGAAACACATGATTTAAATACAAGTATTGAAAACAACAACGTCATGAATCCGAATTTTCCAAAATCATATGTTCATTTTATAATTTACGTAAACATCTTAATCTCAATTCCTTCAAAACAGTAATCCATCACAGTTTAAGGTTTATCATAATTTTAAGAACAACCAGTTTTTGCGTTAGATAGTTGAAGCAAAAACAACAAAGATACAGAGCACTTACGCAGCTAAGATCACGCAACGAAGCAGTGAAGCCTGTCCAAAAAGCAACAACACTTGTTACACTAGAAAGTACTTTGTTTAATTAGAACTTGCTTGACCAGATGGTAAATCACTAGTAATTATCAACAAAGCATTCTCGGAAATATCTAATTTAACTCTCGACTTGAACAAAAACACTATCATTTCATTTTATTTTGCATATCGCCAAGTTTGCCAACCAAAAATACAAAAATTCTATCACATGTCATGTCTATGAAACAAACAAGTTACTTCAGATAACATTGACATAGAAAAAATATTTGACAATGAAATAACTGCAACACAAGATCGGAATAAGGTATTTTCAGACGCTCAATAGACTAGAAATAGATATAAAAAAATGAATTAATTCAACAGTTGTCCTAAAAACGACTTTATGTTTGAATTTAGGTTATGCGATTACACCACCAAATATGAAGCATGTCTCTCATGTTCTGTAATGAAAATAAATGATGAAGATGGTCTAAAATCTAGACTTTTGTTTTTTTCACACAACCCCCACGACTTTTAGTTCTTTATGGTGGAGTTGGATGGGCTGCTTTAACTATGCAAGTATGCAACCAGAGCTATGGATGCAAATAGTACAATGAACCTAGGCCAATGAAAATGATATGCAATGTACTAGTATTATGATTCATTTTTACCTGTTTGTCGACCAACCAAGTAAAATAATGTTTTTTACCTATAAAACATATTCCTTCTGCTGTTAATCTTACCATCTGTTAGATCTGTTAATCTTTACCTATCAGTCCAAAAACATTATTGGTGCAATAAACATAATGATGACAACACGGCATCAATTTACCGTAGGTACCCTTTCATGTTTGAGGCGTGTAGTGTAGATTAAGTACCTACCTATAACTATAACAATAAGGTAAGTGGCCTAAGTGAGGCGAGGTTGAGTACAACAAACTGCTTACCACTGTACTCACCAAGTACTTATCTAGGTACCTACCTACCTGCCTCTTGACAGTCGTCACGCTTACTAGCTGCTAGGCAAGGCAAACCAATATCAAATTAAGGTCAGAAACAGAGAGTAGACCTTGGCTTATTAACCTCTAGGCAATTCATTTTATCTTGCTTATACTACTTACTTACTTAATAGTTAAGTCTTGTGCTGTATGTTGTACCTATGAAAATTAGAGTTGGTACTTAAGTACCTAATACTAACTTTTAGGCTTATGCATAATTTTTGTATTGAAAGTTTGTACGACCGTATTTTATGTACCTACCAATCTTTTAAGTTCCCAAAATATGTTCCAAAAACGGGAAACATACACGTTGCTCGAATTTATGGTGAGTTCCCAACCAGTCACACCAAATCCAGTCACACTGTGACTCGATGGGAAAAAAATTCCCAACGAGTCACACTGTTACGAAAGTGTGACTGGTTGGGAAATCTTCTTCAAAAAAAAGTTGCAACGAGTCACAGTGTGACTGGTTTTGGTGTGACTGGTTGGGAACTCACCGAATTTATCAGACTGCCAGTAACCCACTATACTTTGGGTACCTAGAGAATGCAATGTATGTAGTTACATATTATGTAACAAACAACTAGGAAACGAAATCCAGGAATACCAGAAAAGTCTTGGATTTATTTTGTTGTTTTTCCTTCTCAGTAGAGACATAGATTTACCCTGTTTTGATTTACCTAATAAGATACAATAAATATATGTTAGTGCTTATGTAACATCATAGAAGAACCTAGGTACTACGTCATATCATGCTTGAGTGTATCAAGCACTTTAGCATGATATTACCTACTGATTATCAATGACTAGGTACTAATGACAAAGTTTTCGAGTTGATAAGAAAGATACCTAACTGATATTTTTTTATTTTCATGCAACTGCAGTAAATATATAGTTTGCTATTGAAAGCAAGGTCTTGTTTAAATATTCTCAAGCTTCAAACTCGTTTATCATAACTTAGTAGCAAATACATACATTCTTTGCTAGTACATATAATATTTTATATAGTTTTTTTGGAGTTCATTAGCTAGTGAATTATAAATAAAATACGAAATAAGAAAACTATTTTAATTAGCAAAAAACACTATCAATAATGCATGTTTTAAAAACATTACAAACAGATCATATTTATAGGTCGAAAAGTTTAGATAAAAATAGGCGGCAAGCCGTAACTTAAAGTAGGATTCAACAAACATTAATAAACATCTATGTAAGTTTATGTAAGTGGGTATTACTAGGTATATGTATATAAAATGAATAAATAGAGGTGATATAAATCTGACCCCAACTGTATAATCATTTAAACTTTGATCATGACATTCCAGACTTGTAATCTGAAATATTTTGTAAATAAGGCACTCTACAACCCTCTAACTCTTCAAGTATTGTTTTGCACTTTACATTATTATGACTCACATTCAAAGCATAAATTATACAAATAAATATTTGTAATTAATATTACAAATATTTAGGAATTATTATGTAAAATAGAATGTAGATTTTGTATGGAAAGTAACAAGATTTTTAACCTTAAAATGACCTTCAATGATAATTGCCTAGTTTTATGTAAAAATTTAGGAATGCAGCTTAATACTTATATCTCATTAATTGAGCATCACAACTTATTCTATCACTGGAAGCGCCATCACCACACCATCAGAAAAATATAAAAGTATAGAAATCAATTAATTATGCCACTTCAGGCTTTTGCCACTTATAGGATCCTGAGTATTTGAAGTTATAGTCTGCTAGTTTCTTATCAGCTTCAATAGGACCTCTAGAGCCATATACATACTGCACGGGTCTGGATGGGTTTTGCTCCAGTTCTTTCAATATTGGAGTAAAAATACGCCATGCTTCTTTCAATTCATCATTCCGTACAAAGTGCATCTGGGTACCCGTGAATACATCAAGGATCAACCTCTCATACGCATCAGGCACTTCAGCTTCTCTGTAACGCATACTGTATGTCAGATCAAGCTCTGTTTCAACCAAATCAAACTTCATTCCGGGAGATTTGCTCATAAGTTTTAAGTAAAGAGCTTCACCTGGCTGGACTCTGATTACCAGCTCATTTCTTTTAGCTTGTCCGTTGAAGATATCACCGGGAGCATCTTTATACTGGATTCTAACTTCAGCTTTTCTTTCATTAAGAGCTTTACCACAACGGAGAATGAATGGCACACCTTGCCACCTAGCATTGTTGATCCAAAGTGCAGCAAGAGCATATGTTGGTGTCGTGGAACCTTTAGGTACAGTCGGATCATCTAGATAGCCTAGTTTCTCCTCATTTTGTCCTTCTGGGTTCCCGACATACTGACCAACTAAAATATCCTTCAGCTCCACTGGGTTGATATGCCTAAGAACCTTCACTTTCTCATCTCTGATGTCATTAGGGTTTAGAGTAACCGGCTTCTCCATAGCAACAAGTGATAGAATTTGAAGCAAGTGGTTTTGCATCACATCACGTATCATTCCGAAGTCATCAAAGTATCCTCCTCTTCCTTCAGTTCCAAATGGCTCTTTGAATGAAATCAAAATGGAAGCTATATTTTCCCTATTCCATGAGGGGCTAAATATTTGATTGGCGAACCTCAAAGTCATGAGGTTTTGAACCATCTCCTTACCGAGGTAGTGATCAATTCTGTAGATCTGCTCTTCCTTGAACAGACCAGCCAAGTGGTTGCTTAGTTTGTCTGAACTCACATCATCTCTTCCAAATGGTTTTTCAACAATAACTCGGGTGTACCCTTTGATGGATATACAAGCATTTCTTATGTTAACAGTTGTTTCTTCAAACACGGTGGGAGGCACGGCGAGGTAGAATATCCTGTTTGCCACTGGTCCCTTCTCACCCTTGCTGATAGATTGATTGAGCATTTCATAATCAACTCTTTTATCATACGCGCCAGCAAAATAATCATTTAACTCCCAGAACTTTTCAAACTTCTCCTCCTCTCCCGCCTTCACTTTCATGTACTTTTTGGACTTTTCTCTAACATCGGCTATGGTCTGCTTGGTGCGAGCATAACCAATAAACTTTGTGTTTCTCGGCAAAATATTGTCACGATATAGATACCAAATGGTAGGATATATTTTCTTTCTAGCTAAATCTCCAGATGCACCAAGAAGTACAAATGTATGAGGATGCTGAAAGTCTGTTTTATTTTCCATTGTCGATAGATTATTTAGTTTTATACGTCCGCTTCAGTACGCAGCCGGTTCTTCGGATACTGTTATAGCGCTTGACCACCACACCGCACCACACCAACCCAGCTAAGTTTTAGCTCAAAGAAAAATATTTTAATTAAATATCTACCCTGTCTTGCTTGCCTGAACTAAGCCTGAAGAATACTGACTGAATTTAATGCAGCTAGTTTAGTTTATTGCATGGTACGAACTAAAGCCAAGCCAACCAACAAAAGTTATGAAAATAAATAGATGCACAGATAACAAATAAATGTCATGTAATTCATGTCTGCCATGTCAATGTCACGGTTGGAATTAGTGATACCAGCCTCGAAATAAAAATTTCACACTGATTAAAAAAAAATCTATATTAAACACAATTTTCCTTAGAAAAATACGTAGTTTTTAACTATGCGTATTGAAGAAACCTAGATCGCATTTCCAAGTATCCACGAAGTATTTCCATAATTTATATTAGGTACTTCTAAAATAGGTACTCAAAATTTGAGACAAAAGAAGAGTAAGTATCTTTCTAGTTAACTATGTGTAAAACTAAAATCCAACGACTCTAGTTGAACTTAAATTTTGATTTCTATTCGATTTACAGACAATTTATCAACATTTTTTCGGGGTAAAATAGAATGAACTAAAGGTCACGCACGATGGACGCAATATAAACATATTGACAGGATTAAAAGCTCTGTGGTCTGGCTACTACAGATTTCTGAACGAAAAACTAAAATGACGTGACGCGTTGTTTTATGTCACTTTTGTCATTTCATTCATTTTGTGTTGAATTTGGAAATCTTGTAAGATTCGCAATTACTATGGAAAAGTAGCTGCTATTAGCGTTTTCTGCGTCTATTGTTATTAAAACTACCAAGTGTGTTTCACTAAACTTGAGAAAACCTGTGTTTTGCAAGGGGGTGTATAGTTTCATGTGTAGGTCTAGGTATATTTAGTTCAACGACCTTGTTACTGACAGGCAGGTTCATCGCCAGCAAGTAACTGAATTACTATTCTATGAAAGTGTTGTATTAAGCGTAAACGATATTTACTTTACTACAAATGATGGAGCCCTCGAGAGATTCAGGTAAGCTTTTTGTATTTATAAACTTATATCTTGTACTTGTGTCTGGGTGAGTTTGTTTTAACCTGATACATATTTACAATGTTAGTACATTATCATCTGCAATATTACTACTAATACTATTGTTACAAGTGCTTCATTTTGTCATATTTTTGAGAAATCTTTCTATAAAACTTTACATACAACCTACTTTTCTCATAGCCTGAGGTTCTCTAATATTTTATTGTTTTCATAGTAACAAGTATTGTAGGGTAGGTATAATCTAAAAATTTATGTTTATTATCCATCACCGAAATATAAATCATGTTTTTTTTTTCAAATAAATCATTACAGACAATCACACAACACTCTAATCCCAAAATTAAATCTATTTCTCTCTAGTTTTAAAGTAAATATTTATTGATTTATTTATTTAGATATGTTTAGTTAGTTTAGTTTGGGATTTGAGTGTGATGTGTGAAATGTCTATAAATATAAAAAAATATAATAACTAAGTACCTAATATTTATAAACAATTTTGAACAATTTTCTAGTGTCACTTGCTTGTTACATTATTATATCTTATTAAATACAATAATTACTAAAATGTGTTATACACCTATGTCAATAAATAATATACTATTCAAAGTACCTAGTACTTATAATATAAACCTTATTGAAAAATCTCAGATCAATTTCACCCATTTGAAATTCAAACTCATTTCTTATACTATTATACATATATTAAGCTTTGTTATGTCTATTTGATGACTAATTGACATGGTTGTTCTCACACTAATGTGACTACTACATAAACTTAAGCATAGTTACTTGATTGAAAAAACTCCATACAACTAGTTCCAATCCATTCTAAAACAATGTTGTTTGGTTGTAGCGGGAGCAATGAATTCTCACATCACAATTCATAGTTTTGATGTACAACTGTATGTGTAACATCCCATATTTTGAAAGCAACAATCCGCATATTATGGTTAACATTTTATTCAAGACGTCTCAACGATTTAAATACTTGGGACATCATAAAAATGTACTGGGGTATTTAGACTACACTAGATACCCCAGTACATTTTTTGAGGTGAATACATGTCTAAATTTTTACTATCATAAGTGAGATTAAAAAAAAAATACAGTTGTTTCATCTACCTATACTCTGTTCTATTACAGTACTTTATAATAAATCAAGTAGCCCACAATATTGCCGAAGCAAGTTTAATCTGAATTTTAACTAAATATTAGTTATTCTTGGTTCTAATATTTTTATTCTAGAGAACTTGGTTGCTTTATAATGTTTTAACATCTATACAAAAACTTTCGTCATATTTCTACAGATGGCGCCTTTTAGTGTTGCATTAGCAGCCTAGATGGCGTGGCTGTCAAAAAATAGCTTATATCAACTGATAATAAATTAAATTTACCAATCTAATTAAATTAAAAAATAAATAATAAAGTTATCTATAGTTTCAGATCTAATAAAAACTTAACTATTTTTTTTTAATTACATATGTTAATCCTTAAACTTTATCATCTTTACTGCTCTATCAAAATCATGATATAAAATAATATTTAAGTCCCATCATACGTCCACTGAGGATGTGTTCTGCGAAGCAATGAAATCGGTCATTTTGAATGTCTCATTTGTCTATTACAAAAAAATAATAGGAATGTAGTACAACAGATCTACAAATATCGGTTTACTGGCGGCGTCAAGATACTTAACTAGGTACATCATGAAAGTTCAATCCATGGCGAATTATGATTGCATGCTTACCGAAGTGGATTGTAATAAAGAAAAGGCATGGTCGCGTAGCTGGTCGCATCGCATCGCATTGCATCGCCGAGTGCAGAGTGCGGCTCGGGCTCGGGCCCAGCACGTGTGATGTGGCGGGCGCGCGGGCGAGGGGTGCGCAGTCGTGTGCAGTGGACCACTCGACGTCGCACAAGGTCAAGGAGAATGATTAACAACGAAAATACAGCAAAACAAACGGTGGCGGCGCGGCTGGCGCGGGGACACGCCAGTCAGAGCAGCGACGCCGCCCGCTCCGGCCGCGATACAGGCGACGCTCGCGACCTACACGAAAATCGATGCACGACCGCAACCGGCATTCAACATTAAACCGACACCCGTAAATCCGATAACACTTTATGAGTGACGTCATAACACCCCATGTGCATTCGCCGCCCGTGACTGTGATGCATCCCTTGCGCTTATGTAGAGTTGGCTAATGTCCCCTGTCAACTTTGGACGGTCTCGGCGCTCTTGGATCCTAGAAATATAATTTCACTTTTACATTATCTCGTTTTTCACTGCAGACTGTAAGTTCGCTCAGACGTCGATGCTAGAGCTGACGCTAACTCGCTTTCCTAGTGTGAACACAAACTTGATAATAACGTATGTTATGTCGGTTATTAATTCTCCACAGGTATCTTAAATATTGCACCATAATTTTACTATACTGGATTAAGATAGGAGTGGTAAGATATTTCCTAAAATATAAATAGAGCGATTGAGAGAATTACCTATTAGGTTTTGAATTGTAATCAATGATAATTGAAATACAGTTAAACTAAAATTAGGTAGCTTCAAATATATCTTCAAAACTCGTGAAATAGTAAAATCCATCAATAAAATCAAGATTACGATTAAAATGATACCTACTCGTATGTAACATGAAAAACAAAATATTTTTATTATACAACCAAATAGCTTGCTTGAAATCAGAAATGTCAAATATTGACATTTCCTATAGATATTTATAATATTCGTAACGGCAAACAATTGTCGAAGACATTCCTATGCGTAATATGTGTTAAGTTTTGCTATAACGAACTATGAAGTTATAATATTTTAATGCCCTCATGTCTTTATCTGACACCAGTCGTAAAGAGCATTGCAAGGTTGCAAGTGTATTGACTCTCGTGTTTTGAATAAATTTATCTGTGTGCTCTATGGCTCTAGCAGTTGCATTTCCATTTGTGTATTATAACGACTTCTTTCTCATTTCTGAGATAAGTTTTAAACGTTTCTTAAGTAGATGTTACATTACTGTGATGTAACTGGGGATGTTTATCAACATCGTGCCAAGCGATGGACCTCTTCGGTTCATGAATCATGACAGTTGGATTACAGAAGTCAACTCAAATCACATTTTGGTTGACATATGAATTGTAAAACGATTTCGTTAAATTCCCTATAATCCGAGGCTACACGTATGTCACGTTTGTTTGAACAATTTAAATGTTTTGTTAGCACAACTAAACAAACACTCCTCTTTCATCCCTTTAAACTTATCAATCAATGGCTGACTCATGTAAGCGTGATACAAAATTGAAATAGGTACAAAAGATATTTCAAATTGATTTTCTGATAACTATTTGTTATTATTTCGCTACGTCGTCACTCGGTAATAATCCATTTTGTTCTATTGATTTGCTGTCCATTTTATACCTTTGTTACGTCCACTTAATTTTGTCCAGACAAAATATATTTTACATATATTAGTATCATCATCGAAGCTCTATCTCAACTACGTATTTTATATCGTGCCTTTTACGTATTTAGCTTAACCCTTGCCCTCAAAGACCCACTTTCTGCAGATGTATAGATCATTTAGACATGGTTGTACTTATAGTAAAATACGGTAATGCAACTTTTTTGAGATACCACAGAATCTATCTTGATTTTGGACCTGTGTGCATCTTCATACAAGTCTTAAATTAGTGTGCTGTACACTTATTATTTTATAGAGCGGTTATCCAAGACGATTGTATCATTGTCAAGGCCTTCTAGTCCATTAGAATTCATTGCCGCCCTCGTGCTAACTCACTTTTGGAATACTAATACGTTACTTAACTTTTTGTAAATACTATTTCACGTTTCCTTATTTTAAACTTCACATTTAGTGAAACTTTAATTATTATTTTAGATAATTCATTAAATATATCTAGGCTTAAATAAACACGTTCTTGCTCTTTATCAGTCGGGTTTTCAAATATTTTTGTCATAGAATTCTGAAAGATTCGTATAGCATTTCCATGCTGCTAAGTAGATAAACCAATTAAAATATATTTAGATATACATGCTTAAATACCCAGAATCACGCTAGAATTAATTAAGTATTGTTTAGACCTGTTATTATTAAATTGTGAACAATACAGCATTTATGATCTCGTTTCTTGATTAGTTCTAGGTTAACAGGAAAGCCTATATATACTTCAAACGTTTATTAAATAACTAAGTATATTGAGTTCTATAGCCTTTACTTTATCGTTTAAAGGTCTAAAAGGTAAAGCGTGTATTGTTTTGCGTGAACCTAATCATAGTAGGTAGCGGGCGTCACTCCGCGGGAAGTGTTGCCTATACGTTGGCTTGGTCACGGCCAAGGTCTTTGCCAACATTGCGCTGGTCGTCATTACGTAACTATTGGATAAAACACGCATTTTTGTTTATCTTTACACGCTTGTTTCTTCAATTGCTCATGATTTGGTTAGTTGCTCGTGTCTATTTCTATTACTCAGAGCAAAACAAATTTAGTTCTATACTAAAATAAAGTCCAGTCTGGCCTCGTCTACATCGCCAGCAATCCTGGAGCCCTGTTGGGAATTAAGATGTCAATAAATTGTGGAAACAATAGGTCGTAATCCCGAACGTTGGTGCTAGTGGGGAATAGCAATATTTACAACACATCATAAATTGTAAGTTCTTAAAAATATCGAGTGACACACGCCGCCGTGTTTAATTATATGCTTTAGCCTTGGAAATTGCAACTAAACCATATTAAGTCCTTTGGTTAAACGGCAAAACATCATATAATAATAAACTTATCTTGGAGCGCAAATACCTAAAAATTGGACATAAAATAAAATATATAATAAAATAATCGTTTATTTTCTCCCATAGAAAAAACTTAAATCAAAATTATCAATAAGTAATAGGTAGTAATAGGTAATATAAGTAATGCAGGACATGCAGGTGTTGTGCAAATTTGAACCGGTTGCAAGCTTTTATCATTATGAACGAGGAGCATTGTTTCGGGTCAAGTTCCGGTTGTTCTCCCCTCGCGTATTCACGGCTCGCCTAGAATCAAGTGGCCAGCAAAGTGAACATCGCCCGACGACGATCTCGAGCACAAACAAAAAACACCTGTAGTCGTCAGCGATTCGCCAAGGTCGCAGGCCCCCGCGGCGGCGCGCTCCTCTGCGTTCCGTTTACCCATATCTCGCGGCGAATGCATGCGTCCACCGCCCCCGCGCCTTGACTCACCGCCTCACCGGCCAACCGAGCCGCTGCTGCCCGCCCTCCGTGCCCCGCACTGCATCATACCCATTGCCCATCACTACGAGCTTTTACTCATGGTAGTTTATTTGCTACTTTTGGGCATTGTTTCACGGAAGTCCAGTTTCCGAAACTGTTGTCATAACAAAGTCAAATAATTCTGTATATTATTATAAGATGCTCGACCCACGAAAGTAGCATATCTAGTTGAAATGAAAAGGAAAGTTGACACACCACAGTCGTATGTCGTATGAGGTGTTGCGCGCGCGTCGCTATTGTCAATGTTAATAGCGGCTGGCGGGCGTGCGGCAGTCAAGGTCGGCGCAGATCGATAGCGGCGACGGAGTGGGGTGGCAGCCGGCCTCCATCTCCACACGGCCGGCGGCATGCATGCATGCTCGCCTGTGCACGTCATACCGACCGAAGAAAGTATACGAAAGTGGAAAAATTCCTTGATAAAACAGCCGATTGCTCTACACTCGGTGAGCTGCTGCGTAATTCACACTTATCTCACTTTTGCATTCGTTATCGCTGTGTCAATATAGCGAATTGCATGCATTGTATTGGTTAGGTAGGTAATCTAAATAAATAAAAGATAAAATAAAATATATAAATGTTAACCTTATGTTTAAATTATTTCTAATAATGTATCACTATAAAATGACAACGTAGACTAACAATAACACGTATTTTTCTTTGTCTATGGTGTTTCCAGTAGTTTTGGTGTCTGCTTAGTCATTGTTGAAGCTATTCATGTGCTCCACACAATCCTAACAATACCATAATGGTTCATCAGTTCTCCATTACACCTATGTAGGAGGATTACTCTTTAGTAATACGTTTATCATTTAAATAATGATGAGGTAGTAACTCTTTCTCTTTCATGCTCATTATATCGAATAGTTACTCCTTCTCTTTCGTGTTCAGAATATCGATCACATAACGGAATATATTCATAATATTTTTCCGAAAACCTACGCGATTCTATGACTCCCGTCTCCCGAGAGGCTATCAATTACGTATACTGGGGCTCTGAAGGGTATCTCCTGATTGACAGGTTTGGGCACATAATGTCCCGTAATATAAAGACGCACACCCTAAACCAAGCGTAAAGGGATAGGTATGAAAAGGTTGAGAGCTCGGATGGTTTCTTTTGAATTGGGTGTGAATAACACCCAACCTACGCTGTAAATAAGATATTCTTTAAACTAGCTTAATAGCTGTCTGGGCTTTATTATATGTTAAGAAAATACATTATAGGATACGATTTCTGCATATTATATTACAAAATGATAATTTTCGTTCACAAATAACCATGTACCTGATTAACTTTTTTTCATTCTTATTAATTTTGATATGAGAAATATAATATACTTACGTAGTTTCTAAAATTTAAGTGTCTCTAATAAAAGCCAATTAACATCCTAAAATGTAGTTTATATTCTGATTTGTAGTAACACAACCGGTTTATCTTGATACGATTCAAATAACAAAGAAACACGAAAATCGCTCTCCATCTGTTTACTTTGTCTTGGTTAAAGATTTTATCTCCTACATTACTTTATATTGCAGTTATATTATAAAGTGCATTCGAAGTATATACTTAAGAGTATACAATTTCTATAGTAACAGAATACAACGTGCAGGTTAGTTCTTAACATTATTTAGTGTGCAAAGTTTTTGTAAACGATTATAAAGAAGTATTCTCAATCTTGGTCTCTGAAATAATTTTACATCATTCTACCTTTGTCTCTAGCTGTTGTTATTACCCGGATTCGGTAGTCTTATCTCGTGTCAATTGTCAGAGCTTGAATGAAGTGTAATTGATATCACAAAATACTACAGGGACGATAACATGGACGAGCAAATAATAAACTGATTTATATCCCTTTTAATATTATTGCAAAGTCATAAACTTGAAATTTTAAAACACCGGATGTGTTTTTGTTGCGTGTCTTCAAAATACAGGCCACGTGCAGGGAACGTCCCCAAAACACCAAAGCCAAGGCCGCACACATGTTGTCAAACAAACAAACTCTGGGCCGTGTTCGGAATGAATGGCTTCTTTGATAGATTCGTGATTCGCAACATGTTAGAAAACAGTGTGTTGAAGTGTGTAAATGCGTTAGGATTCCTTAGAATTATGTATTTTACAAAGATTTGTGACGTTATAAAATGTTCCACCAAGGAGATTTTAGCAAAATTAAATCATTTGTACAAAGAAGGTGACAGAAACTCCTTTGTATTTAAACATTTAACATGTTTTAGTGTCGATCGATTGTTCAAATTACAATAAGGTATCAATGAGCAGCGGTTTCTGCGGCGTGAAATGACATAGCGAATTTCTATACGGTAGAGGCTATTGCAGGGAGTTCGGTCTATGAGTGACGTAAAACTTAATTACAGAAACGCGGGCCAGCCACGGTCACGAAGGCCAACGGCTAACAACTACAATTATTTTGATGATTTCATTCTAACATATGACCATAAAATATTTTAAATCATCTAGTTCAATTTGATTCGTTTGCTTCTTTTTATAAGAATAAAAAGTGTGATTATAGCCAACTAGTTTTCGACATTAAATGAGATTTATGATTACGTATGGATTGTATGCGGACCTTGAGCGCGCCGGTCGAGACCTTCACGCCGGTAACCGCACGGAAGTTGACGGGTAAACTTTTTGTCAATTTCGAGCTCGTCGAGTTTAGTGCGCGCATTAGTCACTAGCTAAGCATCAGCGTCGCCGCTCGTGGCGCATTGTTGACTCGTTGCAGTGCGATATCGCGGCGTCGCGACGGGTGCAATAACAGTCACTATCACAATGTCACAACGACGTCTGCTTTGTCCGCGACGTTGGTGCTGATACTTTTGTATGCGCGCGCCATATCTCGGCCGCTGTCGCGCACTCACATTTGATCGCGTATTATTCAGGAGTCATAACTATAATTTACCAGTTTAATATTTTGAAACGCTAATTGTGTGTCAGTCGCACCGGTGCGTAGTGAATTGGACAATTTTATTGGGGACGGGGAGTAGTGTTGTGTTGCTAGTGATGTGAGGATGTTAGTGCTTGGTCATGTCGAGTTTGGCGAAGAAAGACAAGCCGACGATGTCGGTGACGGCGCTGATCAACAGCAGCTGGGCAAGGCAGATGCCGCCGACGCCGCAGCCACAGACACCGCCGACTCCGATGACGCCAATACCGACTAACAACTTCATGTTGCCGACACCGAGCAATGACTACGCTCTGGATATACAATGTAAATATTCAACACTACAGAAAGAAACATTACCATTAGAATATTAATAATATATTGTGGTTTCGAATTGCGCAAATAAAAAAATAAGAAGACCCATAATATATGAAGACGATTCGATGGGTCTCGACATTAGGACAAAATATAATATTGCGCATTAAACGGTCTTGGACGAAATATTATTGAGTTAATTAAATCTTATTTTAAACAGCTTCATGTCTAGGGTTTTTTTTTACTAAGTCTTAAAAAGTAAATGACGTGTATTTGATATCTCTAATGTTTAATGTCTTGATACGCACCTTGAACGTATGCCTCCTACTACCTACAATACCTACCAGTACTTACATTACCTACGTATGTCTAAGTAATCATTATTTTCCAACAATTTTCGTTAATTACAAAGATTAACGTGTAATTGCGCGATGTATCTCGTTTCGCGAGAGTGAAACTTGTGATTGCTCGCAGGAAAATATCTTGATTAATGTTAGTCTTTGCTAATAACTTTATAGTTTCAAATAATTGATGTGTATCATTGCGAGTTTTCAGTTTAGAATTTGATACAATTAAGTATTTGGTTTGCTCCGAACTTTCTCGAGATCCTAAGTTTTGCGATTAGTAGTATAATTATTTAGTTATATTCTAGGTAAATATTCTAGAGCTGATAGAGTAGGTATTTATTTCAATCACGTTTGTAGGCTTCCTTCAAAAGGTTGAAGTTATTAGTTTGACAAAGGAGCTCGCCCTTATTGGCAATCACAGAAATTATCGGAAATACATTTCGCGTAGGTTTACAATAGCCCTGCACCTTGAGACGTAAACGGGAAAGAATTGTTTGAACATTTACAAAGGATTTTTTTATTTTTATAAACAGAATAATTTATATTTCATCGCTTTTTCCTTTATTTTTTCCTAGGCGTGAGACGCGGGATTAACATACATATTCAGAAGTGTATACGATATAATGACATAAATTTAATTTGAACCTAAATTGTACATTTTAAACGTGACAAATCTTGGAATAGTTTCTCACTAAATTCATGTAGGCACTAGATTAACTTAAGACAAAGATAAATTGCCTTAGATTTGCTATTTAAATTAATTAGCATTTGAAATTTGCAAAGGACATATTTGATAAAATTATATTCCACACATACTTATCTTATTTATTATTTATTTAAGATTGTAACGTTATTAGAACTCCTAATTTCTATTGACACTAGTCAAATCCTGAACTGAAAGTGACCATATTAATATAATATCAGTCAATATATATGATAATTAAAAACAAATAACAAAATAGATAATATTGACGAATATCTACGCTCCAAAAGTCTCTCCAAGTCTTATAAATATAAGTTTGTTTATTCCTGATTTTTTCGTCTGAAACCAAGCTGAAATATAAATGTTCGTATTTGTTTCGGCTTCTCTCGCCACGTGTAACAAACATCTTAATGAAGCAATACCATTATTCTCCCCTTTCTCATTCAATGCGTGGGCGACACGATCGTGTTTAACGTTTACAGCGAGTAATGATTTCAGTTCATAAAGTTCATAAAACCTTTTTTTTTATAGCTCATTTGTAAAGAGGTGATCTAGCGAACAGACTTTTTAGTCCCGAGGTTTTAGTCCAGACGCAGACCACTGTATTCATATTTCTAAACAAATGGTCTAGCGAACAGTACCTCTACCATGAGTTGTCTCAGTAAAATCGCCTTTACTACAGTAGTTACGTAAATATTAGTATTACAAATCCGCTAGAGGCGCTGTACAAATCTTCATACATTTTTTTAACTACAGACGCTAGCGAGTATAGTAAATATAGTATAGTAAAAACTCATGGTAGAACTACAGATGCTTTAGTCCTGAGAGGTTTTAAAACATAAATCCAGCTGATCACCGTCTGGACGCTGATCAGCTGGATTTATGTTTTAAAACAATGGTCTAAAGAAAATACCTTGGGCAGGTACTAAGAACAGGGCAGTTTAGAACTTGTGCTAGTTTATATATATAAACTGTTTTGCAAGATTTTTGTGGATATTCACTATGCCTAAAAAATAGTGAAGCTAATCAATTTAGCTGTTATGACATTATTTGTTATTGTGACTGTATATAAAAGTCAGTTCACGGAAAGCCCAAACCACAAGGAAAACCTCGATACTAGTGAAAAGTACATAATTGTATATGTACAAAAATACTGGTTGCCCGTGACCCGTACCCTTGTTCAACCCAAGGGTACAGAGAGATTTATAATGTGGTTAATTCGATTTCAGAAACAGTCTACCATACTGTCGGTCATGATTATCCCTACTAATATAATATATGTGATGTTTGGATCCTAGTCTTAAACTCGTAGTCCAATTCAATCACAAAAAATGAATAAATTTATAGTTCTCAAACTAACAAAACTACGTTTTATCCCTAAAATCAACATAAGATTAACGAGGCGCGATGGAAATCACAGTTATGAATAATGTATATAAATAAGTCTTACCTATACTCGATCAATATATGAAAAATCGTAGCTCCGTAAGCAAATACGTAAGTATGAGGTGTTATACGTCTTTATATCATGAGCTTATTCGCTGATACGATGTTAATCACGTAGTCAATTCATATGTAGCAGATTATATTTCATAAAATTTTCTAAATTTAGAGCGTTATACAGATGTATCGATTTTGTAATTGGTAAATTCTGAAGCATACGTTACTCGCTAAACTATGTTATTGAATATGTTACCGTACGATGGAAAATAAAAAGACTGACGTGTTTACAAAAATATTTATGTGAAATGTTCTTCTGTTCTCTCGTAGCTTAAAACCACTTAATAGATTTTAATAGATGGAGTGTCAAATGACGCATTTTGACAGCGCTATGTGACCCCATTATTGGCTGTGACTAAAATTATGGCTTTATTTTTAAACTAAATAAATATCCTTTATATTATTTTGGGTATTCTTCTTCTTCTTATCGTGTCGATGCTACAACTGTTTGGGTATTAAATGAAAGGCATGATGAAATTCTTTACATTCACAAAATGATTTCTTTGCGTGGTTAGATTTTAAGTTACAAATACAAAACTATAGACGTTTTGTATTTGTGTCCATAATATGATGCATTTTAGTAAGATAACATGACAACATAAATTATTTTCATACACGATCACCTCTAGCTGATGTCACTAATAAATATAAATCGATAGTGGGTGACGGGTGTGGCGTGGCTGATATTAGTAACCAATAAATATATGCATAAACCAACGTTTACCTACAGAATGCATCTTGCATACATTAATTTTACGGATGCAACATCTCTGTCTTTACATTTTATCATATTCGAATTCTAATTATTTCAGCTATGTGTATATTCATCTGCTTTTATTACTGAATTGTTAAAATTTATTACTTAATGTCAATAGCTTTACGTTGAAGTCAGTATCGGTAAAAGCGAGGTAGTATAATTTTAAATATCACTATCATATTTATTAGTCGATAAAATCAAAAGCAATAATAAAACTAGATCTGATGAATTTATCTTCTTATCAGTAATTCCAATGACAGATGCCAAACGATTCACTTCAACGGCAATTAAAGCTAAGGAATGGAATTCTCATTAACAACCGGAGCTTTATTATTGCAATACTGAATTGTATTCTAGTCATATTTAATAAATTTAATTCAAAGCATTGTCTTTATACTTTATTACATTTCAGTTACATTTTCAATTGTCCCAAGATTTCTGTTTGTTACTTCAATTTAAACCATCCAATTGTTTGTAATTACAAGTTTCTTGAACACTTAATCGATTGTTGCAGGGCTGGAGCAAGGTTTCATGTCCCCGATGTCGCCGGTCGAGATGAAGCCGGATCCGTCGATACTGAACGACCACATGCGAGATGTGGACACGCCTCCGCCTAACTTCAAGAACTACCCTCCAAATCATCCTCTAAGCGGGTCCAAACACCTCTGTTCTATCTGCGGCGATCGGGCGTCTGGAAAACATTACGGTGTATACAGGTACATACAACACAACTTGTATTCCTTTGCTTACTTAACTTAATGATACATTCCCTACATATTCCCCCATGACGCTTTGCTATCTTAAGCGTTATCAACGTGACTTGTGTAACGTACTGTTCCCAATCTCAAAGTTGTTTCCAACTATTTTGTCCCTTAAGTGGTTCTAAGGGACGGTTTACCTTCTCTCGAGCTAGGGCGTGGACAGGTAATTGATTACTATCACGTAATAGATACAAACGTCGTACGAAGTAAACAAGTATACCTACCTATGTGCAAAGTACTTTACTTCTCTGGAATTGCGGTGGAATCTTCCAGGATAAAATCGATTTTATTTATTTATTTTTCTGTCACGACTACGTTGGTTTGGAAGCTGTTATTCATACGTAATATATTTTTCACAGAGAATCAAGTTCAATATACTTTTTTAGACATCTTCGGCGTTTTGATCTTTATGGTAATTTAAAACCATAGAAAATGGTAGAGCATCATAAAGTACGTAAAGCCGTGTACTATTAGACAGCGCGTGTAGTAATTTTTCGTGATCGTAAATAAATCTGGCAATCAGAGGTGGTCCATGCTTGCACATCTTATTCCGAACCCTATGGCCTATACACGATACATTAAGTATAGAGTTTTTTAGATACAAACTCTCAAAAACGAACAAATTAAGCAAAATAACTTTTTCATTTCATTGGTCGAATCCCGAAGTTTTAAATATTAATTATTTGATGTACCAATCCACAAAATATGCCATGTGCAAATTTGGATGTTTGTGCTCTCAAAACCAAAACGCGTATTTTTTAAATTAGCCTACGTTTTCTGAATTCTTAAAAGAAGACTCGGTAAATATTTTGGTGTTGTTATTGAAAGAATTTCAAATTACCATTCTAGAACATGATTTTATTAGGTTTCTTTGTTGGTCGAATAATGGATGTAATAGGGTGACCTTTGCGCGTCGTCTTACTCTGTAGGTATTTCATCAAATATAATTTGATATTGCTAGATTATGTAAATTTATCAAATGTTTAAGTACCAGCTTTTTAATTTAAAATTGAGATCTAAATAATATGGAAAGTTTTCTCTGATACTGTGGAGACGGACTAATGAAATGCTAATTATAAAACCTTTTCCTTTTATGGCTCCGTTTAACTGGTATTATTAATACTAGTATAGATACATAATAAAACTTCGCATCGAATAGAAATTGAGTTTATGAGCTGAACATAACATACTTATTTCGGGCTACCCTCGAACTTATGTTAAAAATTACGTATCGTCTAAAAATTACATCTCGTCTAGACGCGACGTCTAAATGAAATCTTATTACTTGTTCATAAATCTTCAGTACCTACAGGTACTCACAAAAATGTATTTATACTTAATAAAACATCCAATATATCGCTACATTATATGGGTTGCGTGAGAAACGAATATTAGGCACGTTACGAGTATGTCTAGCGCAAAATTAAAGATTTTATGCTTGTATGCCTATATTATTATTTGAACTTTTTAATTGCTCTGTTCACGCTGATATGAAACAACTTTGCTTAATATATTCTGATATAAATTGGAATCTATTTCGGCACTGAATATATTCGTGTGTACGTGTGCGTGCGTAGTCAAATATATGGAAACAATTTACAATTCTATCGACCGACAGTCGCCTCTACGGTAATGTCATTCGAAGACACATTTTTTACCTTGAGGTTTTTTTATGTTGATTTGACAATCACGTTGTCGAGGGCAGTTGAGAAATTCGTGTATTTTAAATAAATTCAACATTTTATATTTAAACATTTTATACAATGCCAAATGCAATCTTCTCCCCAAACTAAGCAAAGCTTATACAGGATACAGGATTGCTAATAGAATATTATTCTTATGTAAGACGCACGTCGCGAATATTAAAGGCACAGTGCAAACATTCATATTTGCCATCACACGAATGTTTGCTCTGGATAGGGCACGACACGAATTCATGATCAACATATCAAAGTCAACCGAGCTGTCAAAATATACGAAAAGGAAATGACAAAAAAAATTTGTTTCGCTTAATATTTGATATCATTTTCATTGTCTAGCTTTCAGTGTTCGTTCATCATATATTTATCGAAAAATGCACGTTACTGTTTTAATGTTTGTTATATTATAAAACAAATATGATACCTACTTAATACATTAAATTCTAATAATGATAAGTAAAACTGTAAACGCGTTTTTGGCTCGCGATTGAAGGTTCTATACATACTTACTGCATACACACGGCATATTATAAAAATGTCGCTTGTACTAGTACCTCTATTTATATCTCAAGCTTTTTTGTGAATTACAGTATTTATAGAATAGGGATACCCAGTCGTGCACCAGTAGATTTCATATTTGGAAATTTTATGCACTCTAAAACGGTGAAGGAAAACATCACCCGCGGCTTAGCTAGCCCCGCACGTATTGACTTTTCTTTCCTGTGGTTAAGGCCAACTAGACTGAGAGGATAGTATAAGTGCTGGGCAAGCCTACTCCATCCAAAATAAGTGTTCTAGGCACTATACCGTAGTGCCTAGGACACTTACTCGGATGGAGTGACTACAGCGTCCCGTATATCGAGGAATGGGTTAAAATGGCCTATAACGCTATATCAATATATAGCGTTATAGGCCATAATCAGCTAGATGAGATGTAAAAGCCAGCACATAGGGGTATCAGTATCTATATTGATGTGGTGACCTAATCTTCAAGGTTACAACATTTTTCAGTATTATAAATGTATACGGCTCACTGTATAATTAATCTTTCTTGAAAATTGTTCACGTCAAATGAATAGTGTTCTTTTATTGGATCGTTCTATTTTATGTTTTAATCTAATTCTGCTGCCAAGTGATGCTTGTATGTTCCGGTTCGACATTTCTAGGTCTAAGTGTCGATCTAAATCTAAGTGTAGGTCTAAATGAAGTGACATGCCACGCATGGAACGTCCCTTATAGACTTGCGGATAAGTCATCGTTTATCTCGTCGCTTGTTCTCATAAAATCATTTTATTTTTTGCAAATTGAACAATACTGACTTTTTTTTTTATTTTTTTTTAAATAAAAAAAAAATTTAAATCGTGACAGGGTATATTTAGTTACAATTTCACAACTAGATGTCGTTGCACCATCTTGCCGATTCCTTGGCATATTGTCGGTTAAAATTCAAAATACTTACAGCTCAATGAAAATTAGATTTGTTATTACGTTTAATGATAAGTATTGTTTTATGCACGTTATTGAGTTTTGCACGACAAAACGTGCGTTATTAAGGTATTTCTATCAAGGTATATAATTAAACAATACATAATTGAGTACAAGTTAGTCAAGGTTTTCATATATGTATGTATAAAAAAAGGTTTTAAACTAGTACCTAACCTTCACGACCTTCACTATTTTTATACTTACCCAAAAAAAGATAAATTGGTCTAAGCCAATGACAGAACATGATTCTACCATTGTTTTTAATGCGCAGTTACCTACATTATTTAACATTCGTACGACATTAATACATACACTAAAATGTCCTTTACATGTTCATGCAAATTCAAGTTTCCTTGAATTTCACCATGCAAGTAAGTCTAGGTCGAAGCATAATATTTTTGTTCTTTTTGCATAATGTAAGAATGATATCATGGGCTCCAATAAATGAATACATCTGAATACCCAAGATTTATATTAAGAATGCTCTTGTAACTTGAGACTTTTATAGACCCTACGAAACGAATTAGTACGCGCTGAATTCGCCAAACCGTTTCGATTTGACAGACAGTTGACAGACGTCACACTGACAGCTCTGTTGGTTTTAGCTGTGCCGTCGATGCTGCGGGTTCTAGCTACGGTTGCGACCAAGACCAAACATTTGTGTTATGGCAAACATTGATGTTTGTAGTGCTGGCCCAGATATGTCATTTTAAAACATTCGTAAAATACTTGGCTATTCTAGCATCTGCAATCTAGTCATTATCATATAAGCTTTGCTTAGTGTGAGGTTAGATGGCTTTGTTTGAAATGTTCATCAATAATTATTTATTTATCGAAGTAATACTTTTTTATAATGTAAGTACATAAAACAATTAATGAGTCTGTCTATTTACACTTTCCCTCTCCATTCTCTCCTTCGTTTTTGTAAAACGCTTTTTGTTTAAATACTCAATTAAAGTAAGTGCGAATGAAATTTTAATCGTTATAATGGTATTCGTATTAAATGATATTTTTATAGCAATCAAACTTTAGAAAATGAATAACTATAAAATATTCTTGACTAATCAGCGTTGAGCATCACATAAAACAAAATTACGGCCAGTCATTGACATGTTAATGACCAATATTTTCTTAAAAGATTTCATTTAGTCGTTTTAAAACAATAAAGGGACGTTAAACATCTCGACTTAACTAATTCCACAGTAAAAATGCATACCTGTTTTATTTATTGACGTGAGCGCCTACCGTTTTATTGATTTAGTGCTTTAAGCGGCAAGATTTAAGGTAGGGTTTGGTCATTATGACGAAGTCAGACACTTTTCCATTATTCCACTTGTTATATTTTTAATGTCTAGCAGCTGTGCTTGATAGCTGCCCTGCCAGCCTGAGAATAGTCGCAGATTTTGTGAACAACTTTTTGATTCTCATATTTATTGGTTTACCGCTTTATATTCCTCGATTTTGTAACAAGTAACGAGGCATAGAAGTATGTTCTTTACTTGTGCTAACTTCTCAATGATGCTGCTCATAACCTAGACAGCGCTATCATATAACAGCGCATAAAAAATATTTAAAACGCTACTGAAGTCTGGCCTTACCTTTTTCATTATGTTTTGGGTATATTAAATTACATGTAGAATATTTCGTAATATACAAGTGTAGCAAATTTATTAGTGAGCTTTTTGATCGTTTTAATAACATTTATTAAAAGCGTAAAGCTACCAGTTCGCAAAGCTACCAGTTAGACGCTAAAAATGAGTCACGATCCTGTATCCGTGTAAGATAAAAGTGAAAGTACCATTCCACAATATATCGAACATGTGCAGATTTGCGAAACGCATGTCGAAGGTAATCGTGCTGCTAAACAAACACTGAGACCTAATTGTACTGACGATATAAAATTGTAAAGATACTTCATAAATTCCGGCTCAGATTTTCTTTAGATAAATGTTCTGCATTTTTTGTAACTAAATTCATATAAAAGAATAACTCATCAATATCATCCAATGATATTGATGAGTTATCCTGAAGAATGGAGAGTGAACACATGAGCGAATGTTGAATACCTGAATAGACAGTTTAATGAACGCTCTTCATGGCCACGATACATGCCATTGACAGGTGCACTTATTATCCTCTAGACATGTCACTTTCGATTTATAAGTGAAAGCGGTGATTGACGAAGGGACTTGAGCACCTTTTTAAAAGCTTTAAAAGCTAACGTGCCATACATGTTTTTCTACCCTCGAAATTGCTGTTTTAGTAAAAAAATAATAGAAGTACTCTACAATTTCTCTTTCATATCTTTGAAAGGTACTAAAGCAAAGGAGTAACTGCTGGAACAACATCAATCATTCCGTAACTGTAATTAGTCAATTATACTCGTATAACGTATTTTCTCGGAATTCGCGAAAAACATTCATAATATGGCCGCGATAGGTATCAATTCACGTTGTTGTGACATATGGCATTGTGGGCGTAGGAAGCTCTCAGATGATTTGCTATTGCTAAATTGATTCGTGATGCGTATTCAGTCGTCTCCGATAAAGCAGTGGGCGCACTGAGAGCAAAGAATTTACGCTTGAGTAACGCCTACATATTTTACGGTTGATTTATCGTATGTATTCTTTGAAGACACATTACACCTTTCTCATTAATCTAATAAACATGAAAGAACAGGTGTCTGCGTAAAATGACTTATGGCTTCGCCTTTATGTAAGAGTTAGACAAATTATTACTGTCTTAGTCTTGTAATCAGGGTCTCTAAGATTCTTAAGTCATGTATAAAATGGTTTTATTTGGTGTAGTCTGTACTGAGCGTAAATAATTGTATCTCTTTGCGAATGGCTCCATAATTCGGTCTCGTTGTGCGAGTTTTATTTTTATTAGCTGCCACAATAAACCCTAATTTAGTAACAATCTCTATCATTTCAAATTGAATGGACGGGAATGATGAAATTATGTTTGTGGCGTATTATTTATACGCAAATTTGTTGATCACAAGACCACTTGTCTATTCTTCCACTGAATTTTTGTTATAACTTTGCATGTAATGAATAATTTTATTTACTTAAATATTATAAGTGTTTAATATATTCATTAAACATTATATTAAAATAACTATGTTGTAACAACCTGTTATATTGAAATTCGTAAGTCGATTCTTCTAAGGAAGAGGACAGCAAACATGTATGTTACTTTTGCGTACATCGTTTATCATTTATATATTACTTATTTCTTGGATTTATCATTAATTGCAGAAGCGTTATTTATATTTATCGCTTGATTATAATCTTGGCTGTGAAATGCCAGGTGCTAAATGCGTTATCTGTTCACACGGTGTTCATGTCTGGTGCATGAAGTTCTGCGGATCCATTAACTATTGATTCTTCACTGGTACAGTTTAAATTCAAGGCGTTGTCTACTCTTAATCAGAACCTTTCATGAATGTTTTTAAATTGACTGGAATCCAATACATATTTTAAAATATCGGATTGACACTGAATTTAAAACCTTAATAAACAACTCTATTTTTAAATATTTTGAATTCTAGATACCAATTTACAAGCGTATTTATCAAAGATCTCTCTTTGGTAAATTTATTGAATTTGGTCGTGGGCCAATATTTAAAAGCCCGTGTTAATCAAGTCTTTATTACGCTAAAGGTCTCTTACAAATACTGAGGCATAGTTAATTTCGCAAATACATTCGTCATTTTAATGAAAATATCGAAATCGTGTGGAGTTTATTATTGCAGCATGAGTAATTTGTGGAAATCACCAATCAAGATTACTGGTTTTGTAATGCTTATAATTCTGTAAATTCTGAGAATTCATCATGCTAGTTAACTGTCTGGCAGCGTCCTTTACCTATGACTTTCGACCTAAGCTTTGTGCCCTCAAAAAAACCTCCATCAATAATTTTCCTGTAAAAATCCACTGCGAGTATATACTATACCCAACTAAAGAGTTGACTTCTTTCCAGCTGTGAAGGCTGCAAAGGTTTCTTCAAGCGGACAGTAAGAAAAGATCTAACATACGCATGTCGCGAAGATCGGAACTGCATTATCGACAAGCGCCAAAGGAATCGATGCCAGTACTGTCGGTACCAGAAATGTCTGGCTTGTGGCATGAAGCGGGAGGCGGTTCAAGAGGAGAGGCAAAGAGCAGCGAGAGGGGCTGAAGACGCACATCCAAGCAGCTCTGTACAGGTATGTGTCATCTTGATCAATCAATCGAATTCAAAAGAACATTACGTGGGATAAACAATTCAAATCTTTCTCAACCCAATGAAATATTTTTCAGATGATTGAAAGTTCTTGTTTACTCGCTGCTTTGTTCGCAAAAATAACAATGCAAGCAAAGCTCTAATAAGACTCCAATAAACAGAAAAGTCACCATGATACTGCCATATTTGCGTGTAACCTTGTACCTAGTCGACTTCCGAACAAAAGCATAAAATGGTTTCATTATTCTGTAATCTTAGCGTGTTTGCAACAAAAATTGTAGCTGATTTTACTGAAAATGTACACAAATAAAAGAACTTTCAACTGTCAAAATAAAATGGGTTGCTATTTCCTTTGTTCGTGAGCTTGTAGAATGCCAGCGCAGAAGAATAAAAAACTTATTAGATTTGAATGCAAATCCGTTTTCCGCGATATTTTAGGGCAAGTGATTCATGAATTGCAATGTATGTTCTTTTATTTAACGTCGGTTCATGCGTTTGCGTTCACATGATTCTATCCAGCGATTTGAACTTCGCAGTTGGAGGTTAATAGGTTTATGCAGATTGAATTTAAATTGAACGATAGATTAATTAAAGGATTTCAATTAGAAGCAACAGCCGATCAAATGGTGGTAAAATTAATTAAAATTGCTCTATAATAAAGTTGGTCGGCGACGCGCCGCAAAACAGATTTCTTTGTTTATGGCTTGCCTATCGATCTGGTTTCGTTGAATTGTTTGGCAAACGTGATGATGGAGCGGATTCTGTGTTTGAAAAAGATATTTGCTTTGCTTTTAAGGTTGCGAATTTAATAAAGATACAGACAGGTCTTATTGTAAAGCTTTTGGGATCAATTTATGTATGTACAGTGCTCTGAATACAGTCTACAAAAATAACTATTCACTCCGTCTATAATTCAATCATATTTAAAAACTAGTGCGGTACTCAACTCTGTATTAATTAAATAGTTTATATAAATCTTATAAGCTTGGTTACTGCCTAGAATCATTTTATATTTAGTACGCTCGCAATCTTTGTATGTAAAAAAGGTTCGGCTGTAAAACCAGGGTAATTTTATGAGCAATATTGAAGCTTTTATCCTTAACATAACGAGATACTAACTTTTAGTTCTTGTTCCCAATTCATAGGAGAGATGGCTCATTAAAGAAGTGAAATGATAAATGAAATTTCAGTAACCTCACAAGACGTCTTTGTCGGCGAAGGAGACTAGTTTTATGGTAGACTAGTTGGTATCCGCAACTTCAACTTATTATCGTTATATTTTGGAGAATTCGCACTTTATCTTTATAAATTATAGCCTATGTGTTATTCTGATGTATCAAGTACATTATTGTATAGTTTCATTAAAATCTATTCAGTAGTTTTTGCGTGAAAGTTACAAACATACATCCATCCATTCCCACATCCATACAAACTTGCATTTATAATATGAGTAGGAATAGCTAGTATCCGCAAGTTTCAACTTTTGCGTGAATAAGTAACAAACATAAATCCGTCCATACAACTTCTCGCGTTTATAATATTAGAAGGATTAGTATTGTTATTAAATGCCATGTGTAACTTTTCCCATACTTCCCTTGGTATTTATGGTACTCATAGCGAGTTTAATGCGTCGACTCGTTAGGTGGGCGTGGTCAATTTAATTATACGAGTAGCATAATTATGTTCACATCACAAGTATTGCTACTACGTATTTCTAAGCTAAAAACAAATAAATAATAAAAATTAATGGACAATTCACTTGACTTTTAGTAGGCCAATGAAAGCGCAGCCTCGCTGCCGCGATTTGGCGGAATTTTTGTCTACACAAATAATAGAACATTTCGTCTCTACTGGGTATCTAGTTGATGCCGACGTATAAATAATCTAGGTTAGGTCTGTTTATTATTAATTTCTACCGTCATATCTATTTTAAAAGGTTTATATATGTACCGTAGTACATATCATCTCTTATATCATCAGATTGGCTATTTTAAAGGTTCTGGGGTGGGGAGTTGGGGTGGGTCTGGATACTCTCTGACGTCACAGGGTGTCTGGACGTCTGCATAGTTCAGTCTCTATTTAATTATTATTATATTAAACTAATTTTATCTCGGTTCTTGTATTTAGATTATTTCACGAAATAAATGAGCTGGAATTTGAATTGATCTGTCTCGCAATCTCATTATAAATGTTATTTGGAAGTAATATAGTGGAGAGATACTGTCATTTTCATCTTGAATATATTTCAGAGAATTTATTCAATTTCTCAAATTGATTTTAGGCTATTGAATTTCGAAGTATTTTGTTTTTTTTTTCATAGAAATCAAACAGCTTTTATGCTAGAAAATTGTAGTATGTGAACACAATAAACCGTGTTATTCTCATTTGTATTTTTTTAATGTTTATGATATAGCTGGTCCTCGCGACTTTGTCTTGCTATCGTTATTTTTTGGTCAATTCGCTCAATATTATTGTAAATCTAGCTATGTGTTATTCTGATGTAAGTATACAAAATAAAAAATATATAATAATAATGTTGGACAATCCACACAACATCATCTAGCTCCAAGCTAAGCAGAGCTTGTGTTATGGGTACTAAAAGACTGACATACTTAATAAAATACTTACGTTACATAGATAGATATTTTTTATTAAGTATACTTACTTAAAAAACACCCAGAACACCCGGAATAAATATTTGCAGATCGTACGAACATTTATCCCAAGGCGGGAATCGAACCCGCAACCTCAAAATTAAAAGTCAAAATTTAACTTTTATAATATTAGTGGGATTATCGGTGCACTAATTTACATGCTAATATGAACCTTATCTCATTCACACAGGAGCTATCAATCGAGCGGTTATTGGAGATTGAATCGTTAGTTGGTGATCCCAATGAAGAATTCCAGTTTCTGCGAGTTGGTCCGGACAGTAGTGTACCGCCCAAATACCGAGCGCCTGTCTCCAGCCTTTGTCAAATAGGTAAGTGCAGGCAATTGTGAACTTTATAACAACTGTATGGAACTTACAATGATGAATGAAATAGAATAATCAAATCATAAAGATATTGAGAAATGATTTTATCGTCGAATGTTTCAAATGTTTTTTTATTAATAGATGCTTTGATTGTTTTTGTACCGAAAATATCCAGTTTTACTTCATTTAGATTTAATTATTTTCTGATCAGGAAACTCGAATTAGAAAAGGTAAAACGATGGTTTTAATTAAGGGTTTTAAATAAAATACCTCAACAATAAACTTTACTGATTGATTTAGCTGAAGCTATACATCAGCAAAATTAAATCAATTAAGTACTTAATGAAAAAAATATATTTTAGCCATTTATTATCTACAAGTAATCGCATTTCATTCTCTTTATTGTGGATTTGCACATTTTGAGCGTAGGTCTCTAACCATTTCCAATGGGCTGGGAAAATATAGTTTTTTTTTTATCTTTCTCGATCAGAACTCATAGTAAATATATATTATACGGTATTTAATCGCGTACCTTAAATATATCCATTAGTTTTTTTTAAAACGACAAAAAACCTCAAAAATTCCATTCCAAATAAAAACATTGTCATGTATTTATGTAGGCAACCAAAGCATGCATAATACAAAACTGGTTTCAAAAAAGCTTGTAAAATATAGCTGTTTTTCCGTATCTATAGCAAACTGGTTTATTTATGCATCTTTCATTTAATATATGCTGTAACTTAGACTTAGAAACATAACATTTTAATAAACATAAAACCAAAATGAAAATATTTTAGCCAAAAAGGCCAATTTACATTGAGCTTTTTTTGTAAGAGGATAAAAAAAGAATAAATAAGTATAAGTAGGGCCACAGAAATGAATACATAATTAAGTAAATACTTATCCGTGCGAGTTTACTGCGGACTTAACCTAACTGGTCTTGTGTGAAGAGGACGAGGGCGAGTGGGCGAACGAGCGAGGACGCATTCGAGCGAGTTACGCAATGAAGTCGCACGTGTAAGCGCAAAAAGCTATGTTATGCTATTACTCCGCCAATTGTGAACCGACTTTCATGATTATTTTTAAATGACAAAACGGAGGAGGTTCTACATCATCATCCACAGCCTGACTTTACCTTGCTGGGTAGGCCTCTCTCGGCTCTTTCCATTCCACGCGATAGGAGGTTCTTAAATCTAAGTTCATTTTTTGTTTGGTATATACTTCAAAGGTCCCATAAAAATTTAATTAAAATAAAATATGATTAGTAACGATATCTTTCAAAATAGATCTAACAGACTCCAATTGTCATCGTCATGGTATCTTTACCATGTGTTGTGTATATATTTTGTAAAAAAAAAAATGTTTGTCTGTAAAGTCGGTTTACTGACGATAGTTGAACGTGACAACGTCACTTCATGGAACGCCTCAGAACGCCTCGGAACGCCTCATGAGTCATGTTTTTTCGTGCGTGCAGTGCAGCCGGCTCTATCGAATTATAAGACGTTGTCACGTCAAAATTAGAAGTAATAACCATGACAATTTAAATAACATCAAGAACTGCATAAACAACGTTATCCTTGAGATAATAGCGATGAGGAAAAAGTAACTAAAATCATACATTAGGAATGCAATATCTGTCTCGCTGCAATACAAAAAGTGTGCTGCTAATGAATTCATAGAATTCCAGAAAGGAATAAATATTTACTATAAAAAATATTCACAAAGATATTTATTTATACTTATGGTTCCTGTAGTGTCGTGTCTATGAAGTAGATGCTTTCAAAATTGTGGTAAGGTAAATGTCACTTTCTAGCTTGTAGAACTGTCAATGTCATGTGTACGTTTACGGCGGGAATAGAGCAGAGGACCGAGGAAGTTACCAGAAGGATAGGCGGCGGGTGGACGAGAATGGAGCCATATTTGTTAAATACAGGATTTTACAGTTCCGAAAGTCTTGCTTAGTTTGTAGCTCAACGTATCTAAATAAGAACTCGAAAATCATCCAAACCGTATAAGTGACCATTTTTTAAAATTAATTTAATAAATTATATCTGGAAATGTATGATAGGTGGAATCTTTGGGACCTTTGCCGGGCCTCTATAGGTAAAAATAGCAATTATACAAATATATATTTTTATGTAAGTACTCGTATTTCGATCAATGACGTAAAAAACGACCTTCAAATATTATTAAAATATCATTTTCGATAAACTTGATACAATTACTTACTTGACTTTCTTTTTATCTAGTAGGTCAAACTCGCATTTATGATACGGCCGTAATCAAATAGATATAAAAAACAATGGAATATATTTTTACAAAGATAACTTATCTCCTATCTGTTGTTTAATTCAGCCCCTGCTTAATGCATGAGATCACAATATATATTAAAGTAAGTACTTATATTTAGGCAAGCGTAGTGTAGGACGCCCTTTGGCAAGATGGAGCGACGGTCTTCAGAGTGTAGCTGGCAAACACTGGATGAGAAGAGCCGAAGACCGGGCTCAGTGGCGCGTCTTGGGAGAGACCTACGTCCAGCAGTGGACTTATATAGGATGATGATTACTTATAGTATTTTTTTTTCACTTAACAAAAGAATATATTAGTAAAGTTTACGATAGAGACCTACTACCACCTATTTCTGCCGTTATTCTCTAATATGTAGTTGTGTTGCGGTTTGAAGGGGTAACTAATAATAAAAAATATGGACATATCACATATCACTATTCCTAAATTTCAAACTAAGCAAAGCTTGCACTATGGGAACTAAATACATAAATGCTGGTATTTTTTTTTGTAAATACATAATACTAGTATGACACAATTGCACATTACGATTTAGAATGGTAAACGCAAGCACGTACTCAAAGTGCATGCTCAATGAGACAATGCATTTAAACAAAATACCTACATTAAATAGGCCGGCTCAACTTACATTAAATAAATACATTTTACCATAACATATTCATATCCATATCTTCTTAAGTCCTTACCCTTGGCTTGCTTATAAAACATTTCGAGTTGTGTGCTTTAATCTTGAAATTATACAAAGAAACGTGACATCACGTCTGAGATGAAGATGTTCGGAAGTTTCAGACACATTAGTTATCTATAGATTACAAATAATTATATTGTACACAAAGAATGTATAAGACATAATGAGATTAAAAAGTATTGAGTACCACAGGTAAAAGCAATTAATAATAGTTGTGGCTGGTACAAGTATGTATTGATAAATAATTCGAAAGTACACAAAGAAAATATGTGCACAAAAAGATAAAATAAAAGCATCGTGTACCTACAATAGACGGTCTTATCGGTCAAGTAAATTGCTACTAAGTAATATAGCTATAAACTCATGAGCTAAACATGTTTTTTTTACAAATTCATTCCATAAATATTGTATGTAATCTAGTTCCCATAGCACAAGCTTTGCCTAATTTGGGACTAAAAGGCTATAAAGAATATGTCCAGGTGTTTTTTTATTGTTTTGAATATTCGCAAACCCGTAAGCATAAACCAACAGGAAAAGAAATATATACAGATCCAAGTGTGTATTGGCTGGGCAACTACTTTCCACTCTCTACGTCGACGGCAAACATACAAACAAGAGTAAAATAAGCTTTTGACGAAGCGGGGAAAACCGCAGTAGGTAACTTAATATTTTTTGTCAGATATCCTTCGAGGATAATTGCTTTGTTATTGTTTTTATCTAATTTTAGGATTTAACGCATTAGACAGTGCAATATCATGCTTAATCTACAACATATTTTTTTTTCTTATTATTATTCGATCATGTTGTCTTTCTCCGTCTTTTGTCTTTGGTTTGACACTGATTGTAAAAGGTTATAGAGTTTAATGTTTGAAATACTTATTCAAAGTTGAATTCTGTGACCAAGTTAAAAATAATTTTTTTCTGAGAATTAATGAGAAATTACTTGAAATTGCTTCAGAGTCACTGATAAAGATACATAATTAGCGAATACCTACTCATTATCATCATGCGCCTGCTATAATTACTACTGGCTAGGCCTTCGCATGTGCCATTTTACGGTTCTGTGGACGTATCCAGGATTAAATACAACCTTCATGGTGTCAATGACTCCTTGCACTATTGGACGACCTCAATACGTTCAAATCACTACGTAAAAGGTACAAAACATAATACATGCTGTAAAAAACTGTTGAAAAAATTAATTAAAAACTTAAACCTCTTTGAAGAAGTTATACCGCACCGTTCAGCAGTTTTAATCAAACAAGACCTTTGCGGTTTACATAAATTGATCCAAAAATTCAATTTAGTTTTCCATTAGATATCTTGTTTAAAGATTGATTTGTTTGGACGGCAGGCAAACTTATAAAGTTGGTAGACTTCTAAATATAATTTTCTAATATCTTTACACAAAATTAATAATAGATTTCGCTTAGTATAAAATTGAGTAATCTAATTTGCTACGTTATAAAGTACTTACACATAAAACCATGTCAATTCTGCATCTATAATATTCGGGGTTTTTTTGGATTACATTCAAGTTAAAATACACAATTATATACAAATTATAAAAAATACTGAAAGTTATGAATGAAAATTCTAACACGACAATCACTAGCTTTCAAACAAAAGAGAGAAAAATGGAAACCAAAAGTTGCGGGAAAAATAAATCGATAGGAAACTTGTTCCTTTTTAAAAATTTGATGACATCGAAAATTGTGATATTTACCTACTAGATTGTATGAGAGCTAAGCGCTAACACAAAATGTTTGTTCTAATTCTGTCAGTCTTTGGCAGGATTCGATTGTGTCTGGAGCTGACAGGTGCGGGCAACATCCAATCAACATTGTGATCTACAAACAATGCTCGCTTTGAATATTTACACTCCACAAATAGAGACTTTAGCGTTGCGAGAATAAAGCTTAAATTGCAAGAGTTTTAAATAACATATACTTCGCATGCATTGTATTAAATGGAAGTCGCTGATTTCTAAGCGATTTATAAACTTGAGAATGTTTTAGTCATAAAGATTCGTTCACATTCGCATAGAAGTGAAAAATGTATTTAAAATAAATACATATTTGCTAAAAATAACTTATGAGTTCTGACGTAAAAGTGAAAAAAAGACATGATAAAAAACTTTTTGCTCTACAATTATAAGTTTTACTATGAACGTGATATTTTATGATATCTTTTAGGGTACCATCGTGTCAATTCGTGTCTCATTATCATCATCTATTTTACTATTAAGTATAATTGATAAAATAGAAATAAATCATGCTGGACAATCCACACTACATCATCTAGCCCCAAGCTAAGCAGAGCTTGTGTTATGAGTACCTACTAGAAGACTGACATACTTAATACAATACATTTCATAGATAGATATTTTTTATTATACATGTATATAATACCCAGAACACTCGGAATAAATATTTGCAGATCGTACAAACATTTATTCCAAGACGGGAATGGAAAACGCAACCTCCGCGTCGCAGGCGGAACTTCGCCCGCCGCGCCACATCGGGCGTCAAAAATAAATATAATATGTGACTGAAAGTTTATTATCATAATCTTTATTAACGTCATGTTTTCAGGCAACAAGCAGATAGCCGCGCTTGTGATATGGGCGCGTGACATTCCCCATTTCAGTCAGCTCGTGATGGATGACCAGGTGCTTCTGATCAAGAGCTCCTGGAACGAACTGCTGCTATTCGCCATCGCCTGGCGGTCTATGGAAGTGAGTTTGGTTTATTTACACCTCATTATTTTTATGTAAAGTACTGTAAGTAATGTACTCCGGCGAGATGGAGCGACGTTCTGGAATGTAGCTGGCAAACATTTTTTTCATCCAGAAAAGAGCCGAAGATCGGGCTCAGTGGCGCGCCTTGGGAGAGACCTACATCCAGCAGTGGACCGATATTTGTAATTGATGCATTGATGATTGCAGCAAAAGAAAGAGAGGAATTTAGAGGAGACCTTTGCTAAACAGTGGGACTTGTAAATATACAACCAAAATAATTCGATGTCCAATTCGGATTATCAGCAAATACTTCGTGATAAGAGACAAGACAATGCTAATTCCTTTCACTGAACAAACAGTAATTGAATTTGACTATTCTCACGTAATAGATAAAGCCCTTTATGACTTTAAACGTTCGACAAATGTCATTGGGATTTACTTTGAATCTCGCTACAGGAATAGACCACGCTTGTCTATTTTCGTCGCTATAAAACTGTATGCCAGTTTTTTGCAAATCTCCAAATAAATTTCACGTAGCTAAAGACTTCCGTTCGACTATGACCTACCAAGATATGGCATGTTTTCTGTGCATTTTTATACGAATTTAAAGTGATCTATACCTACGAAACTTGTATAAGTGTCAAAGCTTGTTATTGCTCTACCTTACGTGTAGTGGGTTCGATTCTCACCAACAACATAGTGTTATGTGATTGCAAACTTATTTTGACGTGACAACGTCTTATAATTCGATAGAGCCGGCTGCACGCACGAAAAACTCATGCGGCGTTGCCTCGCTCTGAGACTCATGCCGCGTTACCTCGCTCTGAGGCGATCCATGAAGTGCAAGCGAGAGCGCGGAACGAGCGACAAAGAAGCACAATCGGCCTTTGCGTTCGTTGTCACGTTCAACTATCGTCAGTAAACCGACTTTACAGACTACCATTTTTTTTTACAATTATTGTACCAATAATTTCGTTCCCGAAGCTTAGTTTTAGTTGATGACTGGGTGGCGATGTGACGAAAATTAAATGTCTGTCATATCCATGTATCAAATGGTTATTTACGAACTAAAAGGAGTTACAATCAGAATCAAACTAATTATTAGAATAGAATAGAATGCTCTATATCAGTACTTTACTTAAATGGCTAGAACATAAAAAAAGATATAATTATTTAATATTAAATACTGAAACTGGTCATCACTCAGCTTGTGCTGGTGTAGAACCATTGGGCTCTACAGTGCTGGTTTTCAGTGATGCCAAGAGAGGTGTGCAGAGCATTCATTTACGATACACAAAAACTTAGAGAAACTTAACATGTAAAAAGAATAATTATATATTTTTTATTAAGTATTTTTAATTCAATTTCAGTATCTGACAGACGACGGAAGAAATAGCTCGCCACCTCAACTCATGTGTCTTATGCCGGGTATGTACAGAAATTTAGTTCACCTCTTGAAACAAACCGCATCTAGCCATGACTACTAATTATTGTAACATTTGTAACCTGATTTTTTGTATCCCTTAAGTAACTGTTTACAATATACTGATTATTTACACATTTATTTAAAATCTTAGCAAAAAGTTTTTTACAATATACATGATTTCTATATAAAAAAATACATATATTATAAAAATAACTTACCGATTTATTATTAAGTTAGCACGCCAACCATTTTCTCGATTTTTAAGGTCGGCAGGCAGAAAATGCTAATAGCATTAAGCCCACCTTTTGTACATTATGTATATTTGTGCAATAAAGTGTTAAATAATAATAAGTTCTCTGCGGTTACACTTACATACACAAAATGGTGTGCAGATACAATACAAATAAATTGGTTACGACACGTTACCATTAGTAGGTAAAGAATGACTAGATCTGTCGGTCAACTAATGCATTAAAGTGACGAACGCGCTTGCATTTTTAAAATGGTTTATTTCTACGTAAACGTATCTAGAGTGGGTACAATTGACTAAAGGGTAGGTCGCGGGTTCAATCCCTGCTAGACTCAACTTGCTATTTTCCAAACATAACCAGCCCAGGAAGACTAGTAGACAATGCTCTTAGCATTGACGACCGATGTGGCGCGGTGGGCGATGGTCCGCCGGCGACGCGGAAGGTTGCGGGTTCGATTCCCGCCTTGGGATAAATGTTTGTACGATCTGCAAATATTTATTCCGGGTGTTCTGGGTATTTTATATGTATGATAAAAATATCTATCTATGTAATGTATTTAGTATGTCAGTCTTCTAGTACCACAAGCTCTGCTTAGCTTGGAGCTAGATGATGTTGTGTGGATTGTCCAGCATTATTTATTTATTTACTTACTTGAAAAAGTTATGTTTTTGTGTGAGAGTGACAAAGGAAGTATTCCTTTCGGTGATCTAAACCTGCATAGTTTAAATTGATGTTGACGATATTAATGATGGGTTATTTACGAGTTGAGTGCCGTCCATTTTAGAATCCGGTCAGACGTCAATTTGTTTGTTGAATGACGCCAGCGTCAAACACCGCACCGATTCAAAGAAGGTTATAGCAATTTACATAAAATGTTATGTTCTTTTTGACATTGATTTATATTATAAAAAAAATTTACGATTTTTTTTTCTTTTAAACATTAGTCTAAAGGTAAAAGGTTAATCTAAATTATAGAAAAATAATAGAGTTAACGCAAAGCTACGCTATCTTAATCAATACGATAAGTATCTGAAATACATTTGAAACATTATTATTTAAGCGAAAATTCTAGACTTCTTAGAACATTGAAGATTGGGATCACAGAAAATACTAAAGATAGTGAAATCAATTTACAATAACTATTTATAAAATTAAATTCAAAGAAGTACATCAAGAATAACTTCAAATTTAAATAACTTTACTAATAAATTATTGCATATTTTGTACTTTTACTAATGATAACTAACCTGCCGGATTGTTTCGGAAATATAATAATCCCACAAGAGATATTTCAAAATAATTATTTAATTGCAAGAATTCTTACACAACTATAATTGCAAGGATAACGAATATAGTAATAAAGTACATACTTTCTCTGACTTTTGTATCTTGACATTTAAATATAATTATGTTGTTTTAACTTTGACTTAAGTACTGACATACTTATATCAATACAATTTATACGTGTTATATGTAAGTACTCATGAATACATTGTTTAAAAGTAAATATTATGATATCTATGTCAGTATGATTAGATCATCACTATTTATGTGTATGTCTCATTAGCAAAGTATCGATTGATTTTTGATGTTAGGTTTAATTTATTAACATATGTTTATTCATAAGTATTTTATCAGTTATGAAGTTTCCATAGAACCAGTTTTGCTTAGTTTGGAATTATGGTGTTGTGTGGATCAGTCAGCTTGTGTCTATATATCGTTGCCGTTATCAATATCGAGCAAAAACTAATAAAAATTATGTTGTTGTATGAGGCTCTCATCCAATAACATAATTTTGTTAGTTAATTATTTATTTAATTCTACTTTTTTTTTATTTGTTGTTATAGCGGCGACATATCATGTGTAAAAATTCTTAATTTATTAAATTGAGAATTTTTACTTTTCTTTTCTGACTATGTATCACGTTTTATGAGACTGACGAAAGGGTAAAACAGGACTCATTGTGTACAAAACCCTAAAATTGGGTCTTGCAATTTTATAAAACAAAACATTGATGGAACGTATTTCATTATTTTTTACGGAGCTTCCTGCAAGGGATGTTTCCTTGCAGGAAGTAAAGATTAGAAAATCCATATATTAGATAGATAGATAGAAAACGCTTTATTGTACACACAAGGCAATAACAGAAAATACAAAAAAATAATAGTGGCTGGATTGTGTGAAAGAGGATATGAATGTGAAAGGAGTAGACTCAAGAGTTGACATGATAGGAGTGATCGGAAGAAAAAAACATGTTGTGCCGACCCCACTTAACGTGGGATTAGGGCAGGAGAAAGAAGAAATAATATGTTATAAAAATAATATAGTTAATATAATAGTTATGAAAATAATATGTTATAAATGAATTTCAGGTATGACACTGCATCGAAACTCCGCTCTCCAAGCCGGCGTGGGACAAATATTCGACCGCGTACTATCCGAGCTCTCTCTGAAGATGAGAACTCTCAATATAGACCAATCGGAATACGTCGCACTCAAAGCAATTATACTGCTCAACCCAGGTAATTTAGACTACGCTTATGTAACTGATTGATGAAACATTTGTGATAACGATATTGTTGTCACTATGCCGACAGTCGTCACAGCTCAGTTGGTAGTAGCTCTGCCTTCCATGCTGTGGGTCGTTTCCACACAGAGTAAAATGTTTGCGCGATGAACATAAATATTTGTTCTGTTGTTGGGTGTTACTATGTATTGTATGTATGTATAACAAAAAAAAATATAGTATTGTTTCAGCAATCTAGTTCCCATAGTACAAACTTTGCTTAGTTTGGGACTAAGTGTGATGTATGAATTGTCCGTGGATATTTATTTATTATTATGCAATTGCGAGGATTACAGGCAATCTGCAATTCACTAGTTTTAAACTTTTCTTGGCAAACCTAGCAGAAAGATTCACAGAGAGAATGAGAGATTGCTCAATGGATGTATCTCCCTCCTTCTCTCTGTAATACGATAAATCAGATGATGTCTTAAACCCCTTGGATCATTGTTACTAAACAGATTGCCAAGTAACAGGATTAATAAAAAAAACTTTGCTATATAAAAATAACATATAAAAATCTTGAGAAATGAATAAGTAAGCTACCCAATGAACGCTTGTGTTAAGATGAACTGTGATAAATGTTACTCAAATATTATTTCAGATGTGAAGGGACTGAAAAACAAACAGGAAGTGGAAGTCTTAAGGGAAAAGGTATAATCTACTTAATTCTACATTCCTATACATACTATATTATTATATTCAACACAAAAAAATAACAATGAACTGTCAAGGCTTGCTCATGATTATTTGTTAGACTATAGATAGTTGTAGGGTCACTAAACTTTAGTTTTACATTGTATATTAGGTATCTGTGGCGTTATACAAGTATTTTTCAATTCGCTAATGAAAGATATTGAAAATTATCACAACTATTTAGAATACAATCACTAATTAGTATCTAAGTTCTGTGCATTTGACCTTTTCATTTCAAAATACAATTATTTTGCAGTTTAACGCGTGTGACTCATCTATAGATATGTTACTAATGTTATAATGAGGTGATGTATAGGATTTACTGAAACAAATTTTGAAAAATATTTTAACTATAAGTGGTAGTAGCCACGTTATTTTTGAGTGTCATAGGCTATTTTATCGCATTGGATAAAGAGTCTACTAGTAAATTATTAATTTCCACATTGTTGCTAGTATTTCTGATTATGAAACGAATTTACTTATGATTAAATAAAATAACAAAAACTGCAGATACCGAAACTGTTCATTTTGTTAAATTAAATTATAAACATTTTCGTAATAGTTCGGATATTTTTGTGTATTACTTGTCGATGACTTTTGAGGTCGGTCTTAATTAATTGTTTCTATTAAACTTACCTATTTATTATTACAGATGTTTTCGTGCATGGATGAGTACACGCGGCGCGCGCACAGCACCGAAGAAGGACGTTTCGCGTCCCTTCTGCTTCGTCTGCCGGCTCTCCGATCCATCTCTCTGAAGAGCTTCGAACATCTGTACTACTTCCACCTGATCGCAGACACCAGCGTCAGCGGGTACATCCGCGAGGCCCTCAACAATCACTCCCCTACAATCGACACTAGCCTCATGTAAAAGTAATATTCCATAATAATTTTAAATGCCCCAAATATACGCGCGGAGATGTGATTTTTTTTGTTAAAAGACTGGTTATGGTTATGCTGAATGTACCTAAAATTGTATCGTGATATACTGAGGCAGGTTTACATTAGCAAATCTAAGAGTTGATAGCGTAACTTTGCCTGAGATTTAAGTAGATTCATTTTGTAGCGAGTTCCGCACGTATTGTCTGCAATTATCGACATCGCGCGTCTGAGGCGTGAGCACCAATAAATGTGACGCACGTAAACGTAACGTAACGTTAGCACATTCAAGACACTACGCTGTGACACTAATACGTTCGGCAGTCGAACTAGCGTCAATGCGTAGTGTCACTCGAATGCATTTACGACTGTCACCTCTATTCGTGATCGGGCTTCTGTATTGTAGCTCGAACTACACACGTAAGTAGTATAAATGGGGCCGCCTCTTTATTATTACGTAGTTTGTAGATTAAACAGTAAAGAAGATAGTTGTTCATTTATTAGGGAATTTTAATCGTCATATAGATGTCTATAGTTAGAATAATATTAGAGTAATAAAATTATGTAATGCGTTAACATTTACCAAATCTCTGTTTGAAGTCAGTTGACTAATATACGCTGTGAGATCGTAATTTGTTTTAAATAAAGTTATCAAGACTTCTTAGATGCAAAATTATTGTTTCAAAATAATAAGTATTTTCAAAATATACATGTTGGTGCTTTACTATGTGCATATGAAATATGTACCCTTGAGGTTATTGTTACAAATTAGACTTATTTTCACTACATTATCGTAGATATAACTTTATAGAAATCTGTAAATATTTCCATTGCATGTACAATTTAAATATTATTAAAATAGGATTAACATATTTAATTATCATTTCAACGGTAAGATGAATCTCTCGATAGTTGCTTATCCTGTTAAAAGAAAAAAACTCCTGAAGAATCAAAGAAAAGGCAGCTTTGTCGAATAATACAGTATAGGCAACAATAGAGTGATTTCAGAAACTTGCGATTGTTTGGCCTACGCGAGTATTTCTATGTGAGCGCCGCAGTGGCTCAATATTTTATTTTTACCTCAACACATAATTATTATTATGATTTTTTATGTCCGCTAACTAAAATAACCAGTATTAATGGTCTGTTATACGATATGAAGCTCAACGCTGTACGAAATTATATGAAATGTTTAGAACTTCTATGGGTATAAAATATTGATAAAAATTATAGTAGTGGTAGATTTTGATCGCAGGATGCAGTGATGAGCTCAATTTACTAATATCTATTCCCTTCTACATTTACTGTAGTTAATGTATTGTTTAAAAGTAGTACGTTACTCAGTTTTGCTGATAGTCGCGTCTCCAACGTCAATTTTTCCAAATTGCTCTAAACTTCGAATCAGACCCAAAAACGGCAAAACTATGCTGTAGGTAAGCTTTCCAGTTTGTTTCTCAACTGTCATGGTTTAAGAAACTTTTTCATTGTATTGACTTGGAGACGTGCTTTGCAATGAGTAAATTGATGTTGAAAAAATAATGTTAAAAAATAATAATATTCTATATATGGGTTTGAATTATATGACGGAAATGTTGCAGCGGTTGTGAGATGATTTATAATAATGTTCACTAATTATCTGATTAATTTTAAGTTATATTTTTTGTATAGATATTAGACTAAAGATAAACGGTGATTAAAATTATTATCAAAACAAACTGTATTTTTTTTAAAACCTTTATAATTGTGCAAGTTATAATATGTGTTATAATATCGAACATAGATCTCAAATGCGTAATAAGCCTACATTAACAGCATAAAATATGTTAGCAGAAAAGTTTAAAAAAATATATGTAATTAATATAAATTGGGTAAGTATTTATCGCTTATAAACTAATTTATGCTTATTTTATTTGTTTAAATTTGAGGCTTCCATCGATTCAAATGCTTCCAACTTCAGATTATTGGCTCTGAAAAGAAAACATAGTATACATTAGCCAAATAGGTCATCAATCAGGTTGTGATCCAACTACATAATTTGATATGAAATTCAAACAAAAAACAAGAAAATACAATTTAAATATTTAATTAGGTGTAAGTACTACCATCTTATTACACTACTGATGATTTCAATGAAATTGAATACTAATAACCATTTTTTGTTCAAAGTATTTCAGAATTGACACAGGCAATTTTATTCAAAAATAGATGATGCGAATAGTCGCATAACTTTTTATAAGATAGGGGGTAAGCGTATAGCGCTTACCCCTTATCTTATAAAAAGTTAGCGTTGACTAAGTAATTTTTGAAGTGAAAACTTCTTTAGCGGCGCTGGGTGGGTAAAAACTTTCAAACTCGCGTCAGGGTCACGTGACGTCGAAAAAGCGTAAGATCTTATTTAATTTTTATACATTGCTCGTAAAACAAGAGACGACAAAAGAACACACTTGCGGTCACGCGACGTATGACTCAAACAATTAAATAGTGTTGTGGCGACATGACGTGACGATGACGTGGCGACATGACGTGACGTGACGATGACGACGAAGCCAACGAAGACACAGACACATTCGCGCTTGCGCGAATGTGTCTGTGTCTTCGTTGGCTTCGTCGTTGTGTCACATTCGCGCTTGCGCGAATGTTGTGTGTGTCTGTGTGTCTGTGTCTTCGTTGTCTTCGTCGTTGTGTGTGTCACATTCGCGCTTGCGCGAATGTGACACAATGACATGACACAATCACGACTGTGGTTATATTTTTGAAGTGAAAACTTAAAAGTGAAAACACAACGTTAATATTGAAGTTTTCACTTCTGCCGGCACTCCCGGAGTGCTAGCTTTTTTTTTTTATCATTACGTATGGTAATCAGTACTTCAAGTCTACGCTAACTTTTTATAAGATTGACCGTTAGAAAGTCTTAACTCACTTTTCAAAAGCTGACTGGATGTCAGCTACCTTTGTAGGATGGCAGACGATACCAATCTTGCCCTGTGTAAAGTCGAAGAGCGTTGGCAACCACTGAGCGGCGGCCGCATGAGCAGATTCAGGAGTTACGGCAGAAATAGCGCAGACAAGATCTCTGAAATAATATAGATCATATCACAAATCTGTGGTTTTTAGGCGGGTAAAATATTTGGATTATATTATAAAGAGGTAAAGTTTGTGAGGTTGTAAGGGGTAATGTCTGGATTAATAAAACTTAAATTTAAAAAGCCATGTTACTTGTGAGCGTCATACTAAAACATATATTCTAAATTGAAAAAGTTTATTCATGCGAAGTCCCGGCTCTATAGCAACAAATATTATGATCTTTAAAAAAATATATCCAACTCAAGAAATTCAAACTGGTTTCAATAAAAATAAAAACAATAATAGTATTAGTAAGGATTTTAACAATATTTATTGTCTAAATTTTGTGTTTACATATTATGTATGCTATCGTCGCTTATGTCAGTCAAACTACTGACCTGTTGTATTCCGGGTGTATCTGTCTCAAGTAGTTCATGAGAGACTTGGTGATGACGTCAGACGGAGACTTCTCAGTGACCACGGCTTCGTAGACGGACGCGCTTTTTGCAGACGCGAACAGATCTTCATCAAACTTTGGGTCAGCAAGATAATCCTCCTACAAACATGTTAGTATTGTTTTAAAAACTTTGCCCTCAGCCTCAGAATCTATGTTATTAATATACTCTTGAGTAGACCTGGATTGTTCTTTTGTGAGCGGTTTTTTTTATATTATAGAATAAGTGATGGAACAGACGAAAAAGATCTCTGTCTAATATAATAATCCAATATCTTTTACCTAACACGTTTTATGATTTAGCAGATTGTTTTCATTATTCTGAGAAGTTACAACGCTACTTCTTGTCAATTTTTTTTTCATCGCTTATAGTAGTAATCTACACGAATTTATTTGTACAGCTAATAATATCTCTGAGACCAAAACACAGCGATGCGAGCATAAATGCTCTGAATTAGGTATGAAAGTACTTCAAATAGACTTCAGAGGAATACAGTTTAAAATCACAAAACATGAAACCTCATTTTTTTTAATTAAAATTATGTAGTTATATACTGACCAGTATAGACTTAGCCTTGTTGTAAGCGGCGATGGTATTGGTAGCGCGACTTAGCGAGAAGACGAGGCGTCCATTGTCAGAATTATGTCCCAGGTAGTAACTGTAGGATAATCCACAGCCGCGGATTAATCGCCACATCGGTCCCTGTAAATAGGATTTTTTTTACTTACATCAGCTATGTGATCGAGACATTTTAGCTAGTCAGACTTTTCAGACTTATCAGTCTGGGCTCTCGCCCAGACTGATCTTCATAAATTGTCGAGTTTGAAATTGGTTCCGATATCGGTTTTAAACTTGATTTCAGATTTCCCAGAACTCGACTCTCACAGAAAATATAAGATAGATAATATATAAGAATAGATAAAACCAAATCATCATTCCACTGCCCTTATTCCAATAAAACAAATAATAACTTAAACAAATACTTGATAACATTCAATATTTTCATTTCACTAACGCCAATAACTAATAATTCACTAAAGCATAAAAGGGATTATGGTAATGCTAAGATTAAAAAAAACGAGTTTACTTGAGAACCTCATCAGATTTCGTCATATTTCATTTCTATCCGGACCAAAGTTGCCCTTGCTAGTTTACACTTTATGACATTAAATCTTTATAAAATACGACAGTGAGAAGACGCGGGTATTAGATAGGATAAGTAACCTCTAATTGCGTGAAGTAGTTCAACGCGACAGTGAGTGGCGCGACGTGTCCGAGCACGTGTCCGAGTGGGCCCGGGCTGTAGAGCCGCAGGTGAGACGACTCCTCGCCGCCCACGCCCAGCACGAACCCGCCGCCCCAGTTGCACAGGAGAGACGCGTCGCTGTATAACTTAGGCCTGCAAAATATAAAATAATGTTTAATATGTATATATGGAGCGAGCAGTTATTCTCTGGATGAGCCTCACTTTATTGTGTGCGACAAATAATGTTCTTTTTATATGCGAGTAAGTGATGGAAGTTAAATAAAATAATCTATATTTCGTGTAAGTCTATGCACACCCCTTTTACACTAAATAATTTTAATTCGTTTACTCGGGTCAAAATTAAAAATACAAAACATTTTTAAATTAAATAACTATTACTTGAGAGTGTTTTAGTCCTAACCTCACTACCATTAGGTTCAATTCAGTTTGTGTTAATCCGTAAAAAAGTGAGTACTTACATTAGTTTTTTTATGGGTTTCGTAAAATAAATACTTATTACTTACGCTTGAGGTTCCACTTCATTCCCAAGTGCAAACTTCTTCCACGGCTCCGCGCTGAGTTGATATCTGTCGAGGTCCGTAACTAGATGGAGCCACATGTTCTGTGTAATCTTCTTGAATGCTGCCATCGCCTCCGTGATCGCTGCGTGAGCCGTGTCTCCCCCGGCATTTACTTTGTCCAGAAGAACTGTGGGATTTCGTTACAATCAGATTTCAATCTAAATTATAACACGAAAGGTTGAAAGTATGGATGTACACTTTGAAGCTAAATGTATATGAAAGGATTTTAATGAAACTTTACAATAATGTACTTTATACATTAGACTAACACATCGGCGATATTTTGTAAGATATTGTGAGAATTGACCAAAATATACCGATAATAAGACGAAGATGCGTATAGTCTATCTGTTGTTCTGATTTACCCATATTATTGTGAAGTTTCATTAAAATACATTCAGTAGTTTTTGCGTGAAAGTGTAACAAACATACATCCATCCATACAAAATTTCGCATGTATTGTATTGTATTGTGTTGGACTCCAGTTTCCGCATTTAGACGCTAGGGTGGTCCATTATGCGTGGGGGGATCTGATCTGGCTACGCGTGTAGCCAGCCTAACTCCTCTCAAAAGCACAGAAGCTTCCTGGGGGCTTCGCAGGCTTGGAGGAGTGACCTAGGGGTGTTTAGGATTTCTTGTTGTTGTGTTGTATGTAAACTTTCGCATATATAATATTAGTATGTTGTGTTACCTTTAAGGAATTTCTGTTGTCGCAGTAGCGAGCACCAGTGGACGTTGGTGTTTTTACTGTAGATACTATCACGTAGCGTGTCGGTCACCATTTTACTGCCTTTCCGGCGAATCTAGAAAAAATAGTACATTTTTTGTTTTCTTCTTCTTATTTAAGAGTTACACTCTTGTCTAATTAATGCAAGTCACGCCATTTATTCCTTTCCAGGGCCGCCTCATTGACTTCCTTATATGACATTTTTTATAAAACAAGTGAATAATTTTTCTATATATTCATAGTAATTCTCAGACACAAAATAAATATTTATGTTAACACATTTTGCTCGTGGTGTTACCTATTTATTTATTTAGAACAAATGCATATAAAACTTACAGCCTAAACCAAAACGTTTTCTATGCTAAATAACTTACTTATAATAAATCAATCTACTTATGTACTTAAAAAACATATACATACAGGGTTACATGGAAAGTCGTGCTAGATCCGTTAAGAGCGTGGAGTACCCATCATTTCTGACTTATTTTACTATGAAACACCCCACCCTAAACTTAACCCATTTCGAGATATTCGACTTTTAAATTTTTATTGAAAATTGCTGATTTTTATGCTACTAAATTTATTTTTGTTTTTTCTGTGCGTCTTATTATTATTATTATTGCATTTTTACATGGGTAATAAAATGCTTTAGGACGTCAATCATTAAAATAGTGCATAAGTTAATTGAATAGATCGTAGTAGACAAGTGAAACTTATGAAATAAAAAAATATTTTATAGGGTTTATTCTTCTCTAAGGGATATCTAAAAAATAGTATATGGCACTTGTTCGGCGGATGTCATAATAAATATCTACGTTTCAACAGCTATCTAACGACGTATAATAATCTAGGGTTTGTGTTACATTTCGTGGAAAAAAAGTAGTTGGGACGCTCCAGGTTGCAGTTTTAACGGTCCCGCGCGTGCAAGACAAGTGAAGATTTAGGTAGGTGCGAATGATAGAAAAGTAGTCAAAATCAGAAGATATAGTTCAGAATCACAGCCAAGTTGAGAAAAAGAGCAAAACGATATCACATTCACTATGTACGAAGCACAAAAGCAGACTGACAACAAACAATATCCCCTGTTGTATTCCCAGCCCTAGCCGGTCTCTACACATTTTTTCTATCATTCGCACCTACCTAAATCTTCACTTGTCTTGCTCGCGCGGGACCGTTAGAACTGCAACCTGGAGCGTCCCAACTACTTTTTTTCCACGAAATGTAATACAAACCCTAGATTATTATACGTCGTTAGATAGCTGTTGAAACGTAGATATTTATTATAACATCCGCCGAACAAGTGCCATATATTATTTTTTAGATATCCCTTAGAGAAAAATAAAACCTATAAAATATTTTTTTATTTCATAAGTTTCACTTGTCTACTACGATCTATTCAATTAACTTATGCACTATTTTAATGATTGACGTCCTAAAGCATCTTATTACCCATGTAAAAATGCAATAATAATAATAATAAGATGCACAGAAAAAACAAAAATAAATTTAGTAGCCTAAAAATCAGCAATTTTCAATAAAAATTTAAAAGTCGAATATCTCGAAATGGGTTAAGTTTAGGGTGGGGTGTTTCATAGCAAAATAAGTCAGAAATGATGGGTACTCCACGCTCTTAACGGATCTAGCACGACTTTCCATGTAACCCTGTATATTAACAAATTCGTCGTGTATTGGTGTGAAAAATGTCAACATCGGATACCTGAGTAAGCAATGCGTTTAAAACTTACTATTTAAAAAAACTTACCTGCGCTACATCGTTGATCAACCTCTGTGTGCACACTAGAAGTCTCTCCTTAGTCAGTTCAGCGGCGAACAGAATCTCGTGGAGGAAGTCTACCACTTTATGGTAATCTTCTGGCTCACACTGTAATTATAGAACACATATAAACAATGTAGATTACACATTCTAGATGGTTTTTGCTCATATAAAATATTAAAACATATATTTATAAAGTTTTTGCTATTTAAGGACTAGAAGACCCTGAGAACTTGTTGTGCATATATGTACAATAATGTACATATTTGTTTTAATGTGTTAAAAACAAAAAACCAAGATAATTCAAATTACCTAACTACCCACACAAATCTATCCTAATGCCATGGTTTAATCTTTAAAATGGCTAAACCGATAAAAAAAAGATGTCGGGGACTGCCGGGGTAAAGCATAGCATTTAACATGATATGTGATTACATAAAAAAAGGCATTTTTTGCCGCCAGTCGGAGTGTTAGGTTATTTTCGTTACGAAATTTCTGGATTCGGTCTCCACGCTCAAGGCCCGCGATAGAAGCTATGCAATAGCTTAAAAATCTATACTCACTCCAGTCTCAAGAAAGAGAAAATGGCTGAACTCTCCAACGCTGAAATTCCCCGAACTGCCCGCACCGATCTTCACAGAGAACGTGATAGTGAGTTGTTCCTTCATAGATATGATCTCCTGGTGCGATACGAGCTGGTCCCCGCGTCTAACCGGACATTCTGCTAAAGCGCTCTTGAATAGAGGTATCCAGTTACGGGTTTCACCGTCTAGTGATGACGTATCGAAGATTAGAGTGAACTGTGGACAAATTGAGATTTTAGCGGACAGCAGAGTCTTAGTAATAGCAGAGACTAGTAATATAAATAGACTGCCAATCTCATACAAAAAAACGTGACTCGGAAAAAGGTGAAATCCGAGAGTTGTAGTGGCTTATTTCTAGATGGCGCTGTATTCCGATCAAACCTATGGTTATAAATCATTGTTTACGATCACCTAAAAATAAAATAAAAATTTTGTTGTGCACTAACACAGAAATAATACAGATTTTTTGGCTTTTAGTGCTGTTAGGATAATTTTTACGATAATTTTTCAGCGCCATCTAGAAATAAGCCACTACAACTCTCGGATTTCACCTTTTTCCGAGTCACGTTTTTTTGTATGAGATTGGCAGTCTATTTATATTACTAGTTACTAGTCTCTGGTAATAGTCCTTTTTAGACCTTTGCGTACGGAACCCTAAAAATTTGAGAGGGCTCATTAATGCATTAGTTGGCCAACAGATCCAGACAATCTTTAACACGTTACAGTGACTGAACAAACAATGAATGACAAAACCCAATTGTATTGTATCTGTACACAATTTATGCATGCGAGGTTTCACTCACATGCATTATAAAAATGGAATATCTATACTTACATAAACAAAGTTGGTTTTCAGACTGTCCACTCTAGCGTATAACGGCAATTCCTTGAGATCAAGATGAGGGCATGGCTCCGAGTCCGTGCTCCAAGTTTTGATGTTGTGGCATTTCAAATTAGCACAGGACGGGATTGGAACCGACGCTAACGTGCCGACTGGGGGCTCACGCTGCAAATTACACATTTAATAATAAATACCGATTTAAAAAAAAATATAAAACAAAAACCTTTGGGTTCTACGTGTTGTGTTTAATTTACAATAATAAAAATAACTTGATATTGAAAATCATTACGTCAGAGTGCTGGAAGCAGTATAATGCCTAATGACACAACTTAGCAGACAAACTCTTTAAAACAAAACTTTGTTTAAGACACAGGTTTTTTTTTTTTTATGTTATAGCAGGCAGACGACACACGACAACGACGACGACGGCAGGTTTCTAAGTAATTATAAACAAACAATCAAAATATGTAGTACCTCATTAAACTCCATAGCAGCTTGCAACTCCTTTTCTTTAGTTTCTAATCCTTGTTGGCCAAGACTCTCTTTTTGTGCTTCTATTCTCGCTTTTTCTTGCATTGCCATTCTGTAAATACGTTAATGCATTTGTGATTTTTAAAGTGAAAATCATAAAAGGGGATGAGAAATGTTTTCAAAATGTTTAGACTGAAAATCCTTTATATTCAATATGAAGTTCTTCTTTCTTCTTTATAATCAAATGTTTTTAATTGTAAGATTCTTTTTAGCATATTATATTTTTTTTTATTAAGTATGCATTTATAAGAAAGTTCAAAAATAATTTCTACTATTTTTTACTTTTAACATCTAAAAATAGCGTTCTACATTTGATTATATGATAAAAAAAAATGGACATACTGATTTTGCAGTTCAATGCTGGGCGAACCAACTATACAGATAAGATCTTCAGTGATGTATTTTTTCAATAAATTGAACCAGAACTCTCCGGTTTCGTTCTTCAAGTCGCGGATAATGTGTTCTGGGTTCATGCGGGATATAAACTGTAAAGATATACATTCTGTATCATTTTTTAAATGTACTTATTTTAGAAATAAATAAAATTAAAATTGAATTTGTTTATTAAAAAAAATGGTTTTACGTAATATTGGTAGCAATATAACCAAAATGATAAAACGAATGTACTGTATCTCAAACTCATATTCTTTATTCCGTAAATTCACAAGGATCATATTCAATCGTCTTATAATACTAGGTGATTTTAGGTGTGTATAACTATTTCACAGATTAATAGATAGATTACTCTTTATTCGGTCACTTTTAATTAATTTCATACAACTTGATATCAAAATTGGTCAATATAATCATAATCAAACCAATGGCATAAAGCCAGTCTCTATGTTTCTACTAATTAGTGAAGTATGTAAAAAAGACAGTGTAATATTGGTAGCAATATAACCAAAATTATAAAACGATTCCACGCGATCAGTATTTCGAAAACCAATACATGTACATATATATAAAATCTAACAGATTCTGTATATTATAACTTACATCTTGTTCGCTCTGTGAGTAGAGAGCATCGGCTATACATCTGAATGCGATGGCGCTGTGAGAATCTGCGTCGAGTATAGCCAGGTTTTCACGAAGGTACTTCTTCAGAAGACGTCTGATGCGATCGATATCTATCGTCTGAAACATACATTTTTTTTAGTTTCCGCCTCCTCGTGGCGCACACCGGTAACAGCTAGGCACGGTAAAGCAGTGTCTAGTCTGGCTAATCTTTCCAACACGATGCTACAACAAAATACAGTTGTAGCATCGACACGATAAGAAGAAGAAGAAGTTTAAACTTATTTATTGACGGCGGTTATAATATAAGAAATAGAAGTTTGCGGCAGGCCTTTGCTAGTGGGAAGAATTTGGATATATTTTTATCAGCACTCTAGTCCAAAACTAACCCCAAGTTTGCACTATGGTAACTAGATTGGTAACTAGAATACATATAGATTTTTTAATACATAATAGCATGGACACAAAATAAAACATCAATGTTTGTAACAAATAAATATTTGTTGGTGGGAATTGAGCCCACGGCCTACACGGAAGACAGAACTTATACTCACTGATCTGTGACGCTTGTCAATCACACATAATGTATTTTTTATTCAATAATAATATCAACTATTATATTTATTATCTGTATGTAGCTTACATACAGATAATAATGTGGGGTAGGTATAACTAAAAAAAATACTAATAATATTTCCATATTTTTCCCCGAATCTCTAAAATGAGTCGATCTTTACCTCTTTTCCCTCTCGGAGTGACTTCAAGCAATCCAACGATTCTTCTTTCGCTTGTTGCAGTTTGTCGACGGGAATGTTGTCTATTTGTATGCTTATGCATGTTGCTATATTCTCTCCCAAGTTGTAAGATATCTGTGGATTTATGAATGGTTTTATTATGTACAGAAAATTGTATCTATTTTTGTATGTTTTTCATTAGGAAATTGATAACTCGGTATATGCTATGCTCTCATTAAATTACATTTCGCTATGTATATCATGTTTTGATAAATTTAAGATATTCTTTAAACCGAATATTTTGTTCACAATTTATCTGTACCTTCTGTTTCTGGCCTTAATGTGGGAGTTTGAATTTGATTTTATGTTGAACTGTTCCAAACAGATTAAAGCATGTGCTATATGAATGAAGATTATATCGAAATTTTGAAAAAATATATACATAGAACAACATCAATGCTTGTCCACAATATATTTTTTGGGAATCGAACCCACGACAAGCAGCTGATACTAGTGAAGAATTACATACATCACCAGCTAAAGCGTCCTCTCTTTCAACGAGGCGTTTTTGAAGCGGCGCCGCAGCGGTCTCGCACAGATAACGCAGTAGAATCGCAACCGCAGTCAATTCCTTCTGCGACGAACTATCAGGCAGAAGGGGACCTCGCCATGCGTATAAAACCTAGAAACATAGAATAGAATAAAATGTATTTGCTTGAAATAGGTACATGTATGGTGAGATAACTATGTGTGTGTGTGTGTGTATGAACATTTATACAATAATACGATGTCACACTAATGCCCTTTGAAGATTGAAGATATAAGGAACACGGCTTTGTTCCTAGGGCGTAGTGCACGCGATTTTTGCGTGTATTTTGAATTCGCGCGATGCTTGTGGACGCGAGGTATTGATGCCTAGTACTTCGACAACGAGCGTATGAGTTCGCGCGATACGATTCGCGACGAATTCGCCCTTTCTGGACTAGAGCTTCACTAAGCTAACATCTGTCTATGCCCACTGTATTGTGTATTTAACAAGCGCTGTAAAGTGACAGGAAATATTAATTTTTGAGTACCTGGCCACAATCCTCGGTGTCTGCCGGCCATTGTACTTGACATTCTCCATAGTTTGGTGCGTCCGGAATGGTAGTCCAAGGCTTCACCCACACTTCAGGCTCCTCGTTAGATCTCTGTATGTATTGCAAAATGATTCATATGTTAGTTGAATAAGATTCTGTTTACTTTGAACAGTTTTTCATGTAGTATGATCATTTGACTAGATCATCGGAGTGTTGAATACATACAAAAATATACTGAAATTGATATAGTTCTACAGAAGTAGCATAGAAATACCCGTTGTTCAAGTACAAATACCCAAAGTAGTTGTTTTGAGAGCTTTTGACTAATGTTATAGCATTTGCAAGAGTTTAGGTAGATACTTATAAAATATTCAACAACACTATGCAACATTTTATGATCAGTACAAGCCAATTCATTTGACCTGCTCTAATATCGTCCACATACGTAGACAGCAATAATAACTCACCGAGTAGTCTAACTTCATTAATAATTGAGTAAAAACTTCCTGACTGTCCCTCACACCATGTAACTTAATTAAGTGATTTTGGTTACAAAGACATTATGTTACATATTTTTGGTAATAAATTTATCTTTATCTTTACTTCAGAGTACTAATAAAATATATGGACACAGCTTTTTGTGTAATTAGTATAGAACTAATGAATTGCTAATACAATATGTATTATGTAATCATAACAAGAAAATAAAAAAGTACATATCATACAGCTCCATCTGAATTGCACACAATTGTACAAGTAATAATTTAAAATCAATTAATAAATATTATATTTTAATACTATCATAAGGTAAACTATTTAAGGCTATAGTTTTCCCAAATTAAAAATAAATAATGGTCATTTACCCCCTTCTTCTTCTTCTTATCGTGTCGATGCTACAACTGTATTTTGTTGTAGCATCGTGTTGGAAAGATTAGCCAGACTAGACACTGCTTTGCCGTGCCTAGCTGTTACCGGTGTGCGCCACGAGGAGGCTCTTATTTACCCCCTTAGTAAGGTATTTAAAATGATCATGGATGAAATGAAATAAACAAAGCTATTTCAGCAATTTGTTAACCAAGTTTATTTATTTTAATAATTTGTGCTTTGCCTACTGTGGATTGTCAAAATTTGAAGATGATTATTTATTTGTTAGACAATTTTTTTTAATTTTTTTCATTCTAGCCTACGTTGTCCCACTGCTGGGCAAAGGCCTCCCCCAAACACTTCCACTTCTCTCTGTCCTTGGCAATGTTCCACCAATCTTTGTTAGACTATAGATTCCAAAAGATCAGAAAGGATACCTAGAATGCTCGTATCTGGAAGAGATCGCTTTCAGCAACAATGCCGCCCATTGTGTAACAATTTTAACTTTTTTTTAATCTATGGTGTAGTAATTTATAGTAACGGTAATTTCTTTGGAGTACCAATAAGGAATTATCTATCTATTTTCTCACCTTAGCAAGAATATCGTCTTCCACCACAGCTAATGCCTTAAATACATCCTCAGCTTGTATCTGTCCCGTCAAGACAATTGTTAGATTTTCTGGGCGGTAAAACTTTTTGTGGAAGTCTCTTACCTGAAATAGATTCATATTATTTCACATATTTTTACACACAGATATTGTGTGATAATTTAAAATAGACATTGAAAGACTAATTAAATAAATACTTAAATAAATATTCTTTGGCATTTCACACATCACAGTCACAAACTAAGCAAGCTTCAACTATGGGAACTAGATTGCTGATTGAATACTTATATACATATTTTTTACTCATACACCCAAACACAGAACAAATACTTATGTTCATCACACAAACATTTGCACTGGATGGGAATCGAACCCACAACCCAAACATGGAAGGCAATAATTAATGTAGATAAGTATATATAACTAGACCTACTTTGGTGTTGTCAGTAGACTCCCTGAGGTTTTGCATGATGCCACCAGTTTCATAAGAATACCCGCTGTTTGGGTACATTGCTCTCTGCATTTGCAATTCACACCTGAAATATTATAAGCCGTATAAAAAAAAAAATCATTTCCCTGTTTTTTTCACATACTTTGGCATTGGCACCACGTTTTGTTCTTCCACTCTTGTCATTAGTATTATTTAAATATATACGTAATATGTATGTTTATTCACAAAAGTATTATTATTCACAAAAATATTATAATAGGTGCTTCTGACTGTCTTACCTGCTGTTAGCTGAGTTTTCCCGACCTTGCATTTCACAGTACACCACTCCAGCATCTTCACCTTCTCCGTCCACATGATGGACTTCAGTGATAAACCCATGCTCAGTCAGAGTCGGGAACAGAATATGGTCCAGGTAAATAGGAAGCAATGTCAACATTCCTTCATCACCTGCAGTGCTGACAGTGTAGCAGGTGTGATCCGTGTCGGTCCAAGCATTGGTTCCATGGGCCATGCAACGGTTAGCAGCCAGGTCCAGTATACCCTTGTAAGGGTAGCGCTCAGAGCCAAGGAAGATGAGATGCTCTAAAGTATGTGGTAGGCCGTCATCATCGTTCGCTTCAGTAGCTTAAAATGAAGGTACATTGAAAAATTTACCATATACCCTGATGCAAACTAAGTACCTAAGGAAAGTAAAGAAACTTACCAAGGCTGAAATACCCATCTACAACGGGTCCTTCGACCTCTCCAATAATCACTGTGATGCCGGTTTTTTCAGACACGAATTTGCTAACCGGAATTATGTCCGATGCTTTTGTTGAAGATATAAGTTTGAAATGAGACATTTTACTGGCAGCGAGTAGGTGTTTTATGTCTGGCTGATGCGGATACAATAATTACAATACAATATTCTTAATAAGAAGAGAAGTATGATGTGTAGTTTTTGTAGAGCACACAAAACCCAACACAAACGAACCACTTTTAGTCTTTTAATGACAGTGACAATAACATAATATGCCAAGATTATGGGTCTGTTATTGTCAAACGTCAAACTGACGTTAACATACTTTTCAGAATATGCTAAAAGAAAGGACATGAATGTGGTTTTAAAAAAAACCTCAAGCTGAAGTTTCTGTATGTTTGTTTACATGTTTTGTTTACATTTCCACAACTTCTAATCTGAGTTTAATTACATCAAATCAAACATAATCTAACGATCTAAAAAATTATACAATTATGAAAGATTACCTATTTGCCAACGATTCCACGTGTTACCTTACCACACTACTTCGTGAAGTAACTGGATTTACAATTTCATAAATTGTCGGGGTCTTAATCCACTTGCAGGTCTTACAGCAGAACAGTTTATGCCATACGCGGTAAGAGGGATTTGAATGGTAATTTGTGTACTGAGGCATCATTTGCAGACCTGAACCAGTACCTACTGGGTATGGCTTTGATGAGTTCATATCAGAGCTTCATCTGTGCCTCATTACAGTATTTTTCTATGAAAAGTTATCAGATAAAAGATATTAAATAAAAATAGACAAGTAATTACATTGAGGCAAATAATGTGGCTACTAAAACAATTTTGAGGCTGCTTAGAAATATATTTTGGTTGTGAAGTGAGTGAGTTAATTAATCTCATTTCAATTAATCACCTTATCAGTTTTTATTAAGATTGTAACTACCTATTTAAAATATACGTTTTTATCTATTTTATATACTTACTCACCCATGATATAATTTATTCACAAACAAACTTACGACTATACAGTATTTACAAAATGTACATTGTCATATAAAATACATAAGAAACAGTTGAGCTATCTACAGACCGTTGCAAACGATCTATAGATAGTTATAATTATAAACATTTTTTTCTATATGATCTAATTTCTAAACAGACTACTGGATTTTATTCATCCTATGACTTTTTTTAGGGAGTTGGAAATAGTCAATACCAATGCTATTTCGAAACCAGTTGGCGCGATGGTTGGATGGTGGTTACCTGCAATACTGGATACATCTAAAATTAAGATTTCAATACTATGTCATAAAGAAAAAAACCTCCATAGTCTAAGGAGGTTATAACAAGTAAGTACCTGATTCTTTTTTTTTTAACTGTTTGCATTGTAATAAAAAAAGTCCAGAACAACGTTTTCTGACCAAAAATCAAAAGACTAGAAGAAGAATTGCTGACAAAGTATTACCAAATGCTATAAATGTTTATCCTAGTTGCAATATAACTACAATGTCAGGTATAGAACATCCTACAATATGTAGCATCATATGTATGATACTTAGCTCACCTAGGCACTTATTAGGTTGCAAAGTTATTATACATAATTATTGAGGTTTTTTCTTGCAAGTACGTAAAATAAAATACACTAACTCATTCCCTCCATCTCGAATGCTCTATCAAAAGCGAATTATCTATCTCATCAGTAAGTATACTTAATAATACACCTACCTACAGTTAGACATTAGACTATGTAGTCAAAGATCATTTACGCAAACGTCAATCATAATAGCGTCTAGTATCGCTACAGAAAATAATGCACTGAGGCCTGTACCTCTACCATGAGATGTCACAGTAAAATCGGCTGACTTTACTACAGTAGTTACGTCAATATTAGTACATATTACGAATTTTAGTACCCAACTATCCGCTATGATGTGGATCCACATCATTCAAACGAATTAAAAGAAGAACTCCTCAAGACCTAATTCAATGAACAAATGTGTGATGTGTCACTGGACGCAGTCCACGCACGCCTGGCGAAGAACCGACAAAACTCTCGCTCAGTGCCCAAAGGGCAGATTGCAAGAACATAGGAAGATTAAAAAAAAAAAAAAAAACTATCCGCTAAAGGCGCTGTACAAATCTTCATACATTTTTTTAACTACAGACGCTAGCGAGTGTAGTAAATATAGTATAGTAAAAACTCATGGTAGAGCTACAGAGCACGAATAAATGTGACAATCGCAAACGTATCGAAACGGTGGCGTATTCGAGTGACACTACGCGTTGACGCTAGCTCGACTGCCGAACGTTGTAGCGTCACCGCGCAGTGTCTTGAATGTGGTAACTTTACGATATAATAAATAAATAAAATATTGGTATTAGAAAATACTATTTTATTCACAAACAAACTTACGACTATACAGTATTTACAAAATACTTGTATATAGATACTTCTATAGGTACTAATAAAAAAATAAAATATTCGTGGTCTGTATCTAAATGCGTGATCGTATAGGACATTTGTCTAGTTGAGAAATCATTAGAGCCGCTATTCATTGCTGATGAGACTTTCCACCGAGCGCTATTCTCAAAGACATTATCATTGTTTTTATTTCGAGCGCTCGAATTCTTGAATGGAGTCCACACGTTTCTATCTCCCACGGCTTGTACCTACTATTGTCTATTAGTAACTCTGTGCCACACCGACAATCATACAATATAAGATAAAAGTTGTTTACTCTATCTTGTCGTATGACAATTTAGTTTTTAGCGAACCCATTTTTTTTAATCTAAACCTAACCAAAAATTATAATGCGTTCGCACTTCTCAGAATTTTTTTTGACCGACGAGCGGGCATAGTGGCCCTTCTTGGGAAAGACCTACGCCCAGCTGTGCACTGCAATTAGATCTATAAAATATTTTATACTTAATAAAATACAGCTACTCGTAGTTGTACTGTAATTAAAACCAATGATTCCCATGATCAAAATAAAAGTGATTAACATTTTAAATAGAAAGTCTACTAAAAACTAAAAAAAAACTGTTCCGCTTAAAAAAATCAAAACTTCAAGATTAACGTCGATGTGTGCAAGGTACCTATAGGTATTATCAGTTGATACAATCACTTGCACACCCCACCGACTTCCGCGGCTGAGCCGAACACACCATCAGCCAAGCTCGCGGGCTCGTGACGCCTCTCGTGTTTCCAAATAACTTTCTCTTGAAATCGCGGTGTGGGTATCGAAGTGAATTGTTTGAATGGAAATTAAATATTGGTAAGTTAATTATCACTATTTTTTATAATTTATTCTATTACAATAAAGTCTTTATGAAATTTTAAATTGTTTTGTACAGATATACAAAATTTGGCTGTTCAAAAAATAATTAAAATATTTAAATGTTTATAGTAACTTTGTTGTTGATATTTTTATTTAGTTATGAAAGTGTTGTTAATTAATATTATATATTTAACAATAACGGTAGATAAAGACGGAAACATTTCGATATCTATATTATAATCCTTGCGATAACTTCTGACACTGATATAAAAATATATTTGGACCTTCAACCGAAGTGTGCTTTAGGATCTCTTAATAACAAAGTACACATAATAATATACTATATCGATCTAATTTAACGTGCATGCATTTATAATTTTGTTCAGTAGCGATATATACCTATCACTTAACATATATTAAATGGATTTCGATTTATCCTTCCAATTATGGTTTATGCTAAGTGCTAACCAAAGTCTTGATATACAGGATAAAAGATTTTGTATAATTTGTATAAAAACGTGCATTGACGCACAACGTGTTTAGGCTGCCTAAGAACTCAAAACTTGGTCAATGGCTCGATTAGATGAATTAAATATTTAGCATATAAATATTACAGAAACTTGATTTGAATCCATGGGATGGGAATGGGATCCATAGAATGGGAATCCGAACTACAGTACTACTGTAGTAAAATCTGTTTCAGGAACTACCAGTGGCTTCCCACAAAAAGGCTAAATTTATTATTTTTATAGTCCACAGAGACATGCAAAATAAGAGCATGACTCCAAGTCTAACATGCGTCTAATATTTGAGATTTATGTAATTATGTTGAAATACATATTTTAGTTACTCTATATTTGTCGAAAATTTTGAGGAGTGCATTTTGGTACACTTTTTGAAGATTAAATTATAGAGTTAGGGTTATGAAACTTTAAGATTAGATAGCTCTTGAACTGTGGTACTATTTCGATAGACAACTTGTAGGTTATAGGTACAATGATAATATTAAAAATTAAATTATATTTGTCAACTCAATATTACTCAGCATCCACAAGGACTTAACTCAATTAATACAAAGCCTTCCAAAAGTAGGTCAAATTCATAGTTAAAATAAAATTTAATACTTACATATATAAATATTTCAAAAAATACAAAATTAAAATTATTCTCATCGTTCATTATTTTAAAACTCTTTATCGTAATTACTACATATTAAAGAAAATATCTTATCTATCAACTGAGCAGGTACTAGATATTCACTAATAATAAATACTGATAAGTTTTTCCCTTAATTTATATCTGAATCAAATTACTTATTTACTAATTACTTATTACATTTTAAACAAAACCGAACATTTATATTGACGAGTGACCGGTTACCTTATTGGTATACTTAGGTGTTACATATATGTATAATGTAATTATTATACGCAGTAGGCCCTATACTTGTAACAACGTAAAAAAAACGAAACGAACTTGCATTGAGCGATTAAAATCTAGTTTTAACTTGATTTGAATGTAAATGAATTTGACATTGACATAAAATTAATCAAGCAAGGTAACTTTATTTCTTTTTCACATCATCAGTCATAGAAATAGAGATAGTAATGACTAGAAAAGGTAGGTAAATTTCCACACAGCAACAATCATGATATATCGCAATTGAGTTTGTGTATCGTATCTATGAAATCTAAACGAGAAGTTATTGCTCAAGTATGCATGTGTCTTTTAAACACGAGTTCATGATTCCATCTTATTTCGATGTGGTTAGTGCCAATAGTTCGTCATGTGGTCTAAATTGTATAAGGGTCGGGTTTGCGAATTTTTTAGCAGGTATTATAACAAGTAAAGTTGTTGAGAGTTATTGAAACGCAAGAAGAAGAAGCAGGTATTAGATAAGCTAAAAGTTTAATCTATCTGTGATAGATTAAACTTTTTTTTTTTTGATTCTATTTAGAAGAAATTGTGAGATAATTTATACAAATGTGTCATGTGTGAATTGCACCGGCTCTCCGGCACCCTTCTATCCGGAACACGGTAATGCGCAATATTTTACAAAACATTGTTCAAAACCACGTATAAAACCAAGAATAACCTCTCTCTGTATTACTTTAAAAACCTTAGCGTCACGCGCCGGATGCCCTTCAAGAACTCCTAAACCTTTCATATTTACGTTGGTTATGTTTTTTCTGCGTAACGAAAATTTTACGGCTTGCTCTGCTTGCCAGTTGCGCATAATTGTCTTGTAAAATTGGCCGCTTTTGATCCATTAACATTATGTTTTGAGGTAACGCCGTCATTCAATATCTCAGTATCTCTGAGTCCTTAATCTACTAATGACAAAATCCTTACCTTGCTTAGTAGGATTTCGGCAAGTTCATTATTTGGTTAACTACCAACGATGACGTTTTGACGTTCGCAAGCGGTTTTTACGTTCCAAAGGAAAAAAAATCTATCTATCTCGAAAAACTCCGAATCTATAAAATTTTAAGAACTTCTTGCGTGATTACCTAAACATCGATTTGTTTTATTTATATAGATAGAAAATACTTTATTGCACACCACAACTTACATTTAAACATATAGGAACTTAACAACTAAACTATGATATACAATGGGCGGCCTTATCGCTAAAAAGCGATCTCTACCAGACAACCTTGAACGGAGAGGAATATAATGAAATTAAATTATATAATGCATTAAGACTTGGTACCGCTACCAATAAACCATAATTATAATTTACGATTCATATTTTACGAGCAGACATTCATGTCGTTTCCAATTACTATTCTAAATTAAAATTGTATTCAGTTTTTTTTGTCTGTCTTTGGTGTTCTCTTTATTTTTATTCAACTGCCGAGAAGGGATATATTTCTATTCTCGTAATGCAGTCACCATGTTGGAATCCACATGAGTTCGTGCCGAGTTTTGTTTTAAGTTTAGTTTTAAAATAGTCGTATAAATGCTACAGAAGGGTGAGCACGAATAATCGTGACAATCGTAAAAACGTTGGTAAAAACGCGCGTCACCTGCAACGTTCGGCAGTTTAGCTAGCGTCAACGCGTAGAGTCACTCGAATGCGCCACCGTTTCGGGTTCACGTTTATTCGTGCTCGGGCCTCTATTGAGGCATTTAAAAACTCGGGGGAACAGTTTCCAAGCCAAAGGTGTTATCATAGCCTCATGCAAAAAGACGTATTGTGGCTAAGTACAAGATACGGTTCACACTTTTGTTTTGTTTTCAACACAACGTGGATTAAGTACACTAAATTATATTTTAAAAAGTACCTACAAACCAATCACATTTTTTGGTAATTAAAATATGTGTAACTTATTGATTTGACGCATAAATTCACACATCTATTAAGTTATAAAAAATGAATATTAAATGTCTTATTCATTATTTAACACTTTATGTATAACATGAAGCAATGAATAAATAATCATTTAATTTGAATTATGTACCTTCTTAGAAGCTAGACGTCAGCTTATACGCCGTTTTAACAGAACTCATTGACTGGTTTTGAATCTATTAATATGTATTTATTTTCTAAAAATCATTTTATTCAAGGTCATCTTTATGATGAAAATGAGTTATTGGCCAAACCAACAGTTTAACGGGTTTTAGTTCGACTTAATTATGGATCAAGCTAATTGATATAAAATTTGCAAGTAATTTCACTATCGTGGTATCAAACACAACCTATGGGAGGCAGAACTATTACCTTCTGAGCTGTGACGCCTTACTTTTCTCATTATCATTAAAAAGTGTTATATATGTATTATGCTTGAGTGCAGCTTGAGTCTCTTATTTTCTCTTAGCGTATACGTTAGTTCATATAACTAACGTATACCTATACGTTAGTTCATATAGATAGTTCTAACAATGCCATCGACTTTATGATTCTTTGCGAATAACGGTTCAATAAAACTAATAGCGCATATGATTGCCACACAACCGTACAGCGAAGTGTGCGAATAAATAGCAAGACAATATTGACACCTATTGTGCCACTTTCGTAAAGATTTACTGGTTCTGAATGTTGGTTGTAATCAGTACTGACTTTTTTGCAAGTAGATTTTTGGTATCTATGAATTTAACTGTAACTCCAGGTAAATAGAAAAATTCTGCGTTCATGGATGTGGGCGTTGTGGCTGCACTAGTTTTTTATTTGATATGTGAACGATTCATCAAATAGAAATAAATAATAATATTTGTTTTTTTTTCGGAGGAACTTATTCCTACATAATAAACAAGAGTTGTTTATCGGATTGTAAATTTTGGCATGCGTTCTTAAGATAGAGACCCCTTAAGAATTTAGTTTTAATCTAGTTAATCTGCATTATCAATTCCTTATCTGTCTATTATTAATTCCGGCTTAAATTTTCCGCATAATCTGCATATTATCTGCATAGTAATACGTTAGTATAATAATAAAAAAACAAATTCTTATTTGCAAATAATCGTTAAAAAATATTTCTACAAAACCGCTAATATACCTACTTACTTATTTCTAAAAAAACTTTTGCATTAGTTGATAAAATTATTTTAACTTTGAAAGCCGGAAGGAAGAATTTAAGGAGTGATACTCATCATAGGTAGCTTTATCCTGTGATTTTGAGTGAGAAATGATGCAAGTTCCTCCGAAATACGGATATCGGAATTATTATGGCTATTATAAATTATGAAACTGCATATTAATAGGCCAAAACTAGGGGTATAGCTGTCTCAAAGGTTCGTATGTTTTATGTGGTTATTGTGTTTTTAAACAGAAGAAAGAATACAATTCATACGGAGTCAATAATATAAAGTCCTATTGTGTCTCTCCCTTCCTACGATTTGAACAGTGATTATTTTACCCCTTGGCTTAAAAAGTCAACAAAACAATGACTTCATCAGTAAAATCCCTTCTGTCATGGCCTCTTGTAAAATCTAAATGCATGATTTCCTCATGATATTTCCATTATTGTACACTGCGTTGAGTGCTATAAATATTACACAACTAGGTAAATTCGAGTGGTTTGGTGCAAGGCCGAGAATCGAAGCAATGATCGTAGAACCGGAAAGCCCTTCAGTCCCAAGTGTACATTCAATTAAAAACTTGAAAAAATATTAACGTGTGACTCTCGACTAGTTTCGAATTTAACTTAGTTTTTGATACAGAGAGTTACGTTTGACAATCGAGCTGACGTTAACGCACAGTGATTCAAATACGCTACGGACTCGATACGTTTGCGATTGTCGCTCGTTCTGCCAGCCTATCCAACCTCAGTATTGTTGCATTTCTAGTGAACTGAAATGACTGAGCTGTATTTAATCCTATCAATATGAACGTCCCAGTCACATTAGTTTACAAGAAGTGCCACAGAATACCGATAGGTTACTAATGAAACTGAACGTGATTTAAAACCTGGCAGGTTTTGAGAGTCTAGGATAGGCCTACTTGTAACTAATATAGCAAAACTCGTGCTAAGTATGCATACAGATGCTCATCAGCAAATTACATTGCATTACGTACCAACATCGTCGTTAAAATATGACAGTACATACACATTATGTATGTTAGTACGGCAGAGTATGGCTACTCTCAAGGCCGGGTTTCACCTGACACAATGATTAATTATGTGACATTAGCCACGAATGGCGTGATGAGACCATTAAATCCTCTGTGCTCGTAAGTACATCAATGACACTGGCAAAAACCACAAAGATCATCAGTGTAGTCATTTATATAAATATTCAGGGACATTTTCATGCAACGCTGTTTAGTTCCAAACTAAGTTAAGTTGTTCTATGAGAAATTATAAATACTTGCTTACATTTTGCGCACATAATTTCTTTGTAAATACTAGAATACATAATATGTGCCTTTTTACAAATTTCATAAAAAAAAAATATGCAAAAATAAAAATTAAGGTGTTGCAAAGCCAATTCGTCGACCATGACCGAGCCGAATATATTGTGCAAGGTTTTTTCATGTATTTCCTATGCTATTAATTGTATTAATGTTGACACATTAGAAAACAATCATTAACTCACATTTAAATTTTTATAGATTACATTTAAAATGCGCATGAAACATTGGGTACAAAAACTTAGTTTATTTTGACTATATTTTAGTCGTTTTATTTAGTTTGGGGCTGAATAACGTTGTATAATATTATGTGTTTGAATCATTATTATTATAACTGTAGAACCCTTTCGCAGTTATTGTAGTATACTTTTAGCAGAATCATCCTGTAAAATACACCTGACATGAATCTCGAAACATACATGCTTGAACCACACGATAATATGAGACTGCATTAAAACCTCTTTTGAACTTAGCCTTAAACAGCGCTTTAACCTTTTTAAAGCCTTCATGCTAGTTCCACACGATAATATGAGACTGCATTAAAACCTCTTTTGAACTTAGCCTTAAACAGCGCTTTAACCTTTTTAAAGCCTTCATGCTAGTTTAAAAAAAAACTTGTCAGTTAAACTTCTTGGTGTAGGTATGTTGCAATAACCATGTCAATGTTTACCTTCGAAGTTCACATGTTTCTTAATGTTGCTAAGTGGCTCGACTCACGCCGCGCCCCCTTGCGATTTTGCGCAAAAAAATTTATTGCCATATACAGCAATAGTTATGTATTATTCATAAAAAAATCTTTGATTTTTCCATACGAAAAAATCGTTGAGTAGGGGCACTATTTCGACATGTTTTTTTCAACAATTTATCAGAACTTTAATACTAAATAGTTGAATTTGAATGGTTTAGATTCAATTTTTTCGTAGGTTAACAAGTCCTTAAATTAGATTAATAAGAAAATTATTAAATTAATACATAATGTGAATAACATTAACATTTTATTGGTGTTATGTAACACGTCTTGTTGAACTTGTATGTGACGTCAGTATAAGGTCGAAGTTACGGTTATATTATTTTTTATAAAAATAGTTTCAAACAAACTGAACAAGTTACTTAGATAAAAGTAGTAGTAGAACTCTTGGTGAAAGATCTCGTCCGGGGAAGTACCACCGTATTTAATTCTGCCTCCAAGCCGTTATAAGTAATTGCTTTGTTCTTGACTTGTTAAAAGACAAAAGAAATTCTTAAATTTATAAAATAATAATATAAGCTTTAATTCTTCATACAAAAGACTTTAACGCGTTTATCTGAGTTGTAAAACTTCTCAGCGATTTCAAGAACTTGAAATAAAACGCAGATGAATTCTCAAGACGTGTAAACATTTAAAAGCTACGCAAGTTTATTGACCGTACGGTAAATTGCAAAACTATATTTACTTAGTTATATGTTGAGAGGTAAAGGTATTTGTATGCGACACACACTTTGAGCCTAAGACATCTTTCTTTGTTGAGCTGATGGTGTGTGTCATGTCATGGCCAAGTGCCTTATGAACTTGGGAAGTAATTACTGGGAACAATGGTGTAGTATAGTATGCTAATAATGAACAATATTATGAGGCATGTTATTTAATTTATATAGTGATATTTTTTTTCCTTTACTTTATTTTAAAGCATTTATTAAACAATTTAAACACAAAATAAAACATAAATCTTACTAATGTTAGAAACCCGAAATTGTAGATGTTTTTTTCTCAATCACGTTGTAACTACTTGACTGAATTTGGATAAACTTAAACTATGTATAGTTCGTACATATGTAATACAATACATGTAATCATTACTAAGTTAAATTGACACCGCACTGAAACTTCGGTACTTAATTTAGTTTAATTGTAATTCTTTGTAAGAAGGATCATATAAAAAAACGGTAGGAACCAGGCCGTAAGTTTCTTGCCCGTTCTTCTAGGCTCTGGTCGCGTGGAACTGGCACCTAGAATCACCTAGTATGTAAGACGATTCTAAATGATCCTAGTGATTTTACTGAATAAAGTAATTTTTGACTTTGACTTTGACTTTAATATAAAGCTTACTTTTTAATTCCAAATATAATCAACGACAAATAACGAACTTGTAGGCGGACCTACCTACTAATATTGCCTAATTATTTTAGCGAGAAAAAAGTAAAATTGTTAGACAAAAAACGGCTAGATTATACATTTGACACACTTAGGTATAGCGGAACATTTTTAAATGCTAGTCTTTAGTGTGTCTTGCGTCTATTGGACGAAAAGGTCTTAGTTGGAAAAAACTCAGCTATTTTTCAATAATGCTATAAAATTGGCAATCACCAAGTGAATTCGCTCTACATTTTGTAATGAACCTGATATTTTAAGATACTTTTATAAGATTACGATGTTTTGTATCCTCTGTACGATATCGTCGGTTTTAGAATTGAAAAAACTTAGAGCCTGAATTTTCCTTGGTTTGATTCTCGAAACGTGAGATCGAAGAACACACATTGAGCATATTGAAATTTCGAGTTACTTGCTATACGAAAACTATCTATTATCTTTTACACAATTTTTTCGTATCACTTTTTGAGCTTCGAGTAATACAGACGACTTTGGACTAGCATTCAAAACTAATATGATTATTTTACATAATAGTAACCTTCATGTAGGTACATGTAAGTAACAAGTGAGATTGCCGTTGCATTACTAAGATTGGTTTGTTAGATTTATTGCATTGCTTGTAGGTCGTAAAATTGTATCAGCGGTTAGGTTTTATTGTTATAAATAACTATTGTTTTCAAATGCATCACAATACCTACGCGTTTTTTAATTAAAAAAACGTACCAATCACTCTAAATAACGGTAAGGAGATCAATCATGGACCCTGTGTAAATCCTGTTTTTCAAGCATGTTTTTTTGAGGTAGAGAGCAATGTTTTCTGTTAGTAATTAAAAAATAATATTTAGTTTTTTGGAGGTTCTTCTAAGAATTATGTTTTAAGTATGTACCTATTATTTAGTGTGGTTCTCAAAAACCGAATTATGTTTTTTCTAGAAGAGCGTAGGTTATTTAAAGCTAGTGTGATTTTCTTAGCTTAAGAGTAGGTATCTAAAAACTTCTGGCCCTGACTTCGTCCACATCCGTTTTAATTTTCCATACCACTAGTTTTCAAGACAAAACAAAAGACATCCCATCTATTGCATAGCTGTGTAGGATGAGATATATCATCAACCTATATCAGTCCACTGCTGGACGTAGGTCTCTCCCAAGACGCGCTACTAATATATCTAATAACATATCATAAAATGTAGGTTTCACTAAATAAGTAGTATAAAACAAAATAATTTCCCGCTGTCTCTGTCCTTATATATATATGCTTAGATCTTTAAAACTACATAACAGATTTTGATGCGGTTTCATATTGAATTCAAGAGGAAGTTTATGAATATAAAACATGCATGTATAGAAGCCGTGGTGGGTTGCTAGTATACAAATAAAATGAAGCATTAACATTATCTGAATTGTTAGTTTTCCACTAGTCTATAAGTAAATACTGGACATGCTAAGCAAGTTATTGGTACTTACAATTTACTCATACATAAAACTGATAAAAACTTCCAGCAGTCTGACCGCCAAGTTTATAGTCAGACTTTAAATATTATTATACCTACAATATAATTATTTATAAAAAAAAATTCAATTATAAGTAAATTTAACTATATTTACTTTAGTCTTAAATCAATAGCTTATTGAAATATAAGCTTACGAAACCTAACCAATGGGCAGCTTGAAACACCTTAATTACCATTGTACTTGGTGGTCAGACCTCTGGTTATACACATTACGTTAGTATTTGATCGCGAAGTAATTTACAAGTTTTATTAGCTTATTTAACCAAATCGTTTATTGTTACAATTCGTAGACTTATCATGGGTATGATCTACGTAGGGGTTTTGTTTTTCATTCACAAAATATCTTTATAAATTATAGCCTATGTTTTATTCTGATGTATAAGCTTTTAGGTAAGTACTGTAAACATTCATTAAAATCCACACTGTAGTTTTGACGTGACAACGTCTTATAATTCGATAGAGCCGGCTGCACGCACGAAAAAACAAGCGTTCCGGCGTTCCGGCGTTCCGGCGTTCTGAGGCGTTACCGTATACCGTTCGTTGACGTTGTCACGTTCAACTATCGTCAGTAAACCGACTTTACAGACAACCATTTTTTTACGTAACAAACATACATTGGATGGATTGTTTGTTTCTATACTAACTTCAAGACCATCATATAGTCATTAATTATCATTTAATTAATTAATTCATATGCTCTGGACCATTTTTTTGTTTAGATAAAGAATCCATAGATTCTTTACCTGAACAAAAAAATGGTCAAAAAAAACATCTTTAACAACTTTATTTAAAAAAAAACACTATCTTATTACACAATTATAATGATACATCGACAATGTCATTTTTAGCATCTGTATATGCATGCTAAAAATGACATTGTCGATGTATATAGAATGATAAAAATAGCAGTGAGTATAAGAAGCTTGAAAGGGCTACTTTTATATTGCTGTACTTACAAAAAAAAAATATTTAGTCATTCTCGTTCCACTGCAGGGCAAAAGCACTCTTTCCTCCTTCCACTCTCCGCGATTGATCTAAAAATATATAAAAAAAAAAAACAAAAAAAAAGTTAATGCTATGTAAGTGCGTCACAAAACCTCATCACAACCACAAAAGGCAGTGGAATATTTAAAACGTGGAAATGTTTGAATGCATCTCGGCTATTTTTACATACAGAGATACAGAAATTATCCTCAAGTTTTTGTTCGGTTCAACTTTCGGTTCGGACTTTGCGCTTTGTTCCTTTTATTGTATCAGGTGACGCATCTTGTTATATGTGATGCAGAATAGCATCCTGTTTACTGCACCTGTATTTTTAAAGCTACATGTACTTATAAAGATTTATCTATAGCACTTAGAAAGATAAACGTATTTTATAAAAAATAATTGCAATAGAAAAGACAAGATAAACTGAGAGATAAGTAGATCACGTGCTTTTTTCCATATCACTTTCGCTGAACTAAGGTTTTTTTAATTGTGTATTTTTAAGAATTCTACGTGTTACAACATCATCAAACATAACATGTCGAACATCCATGTTGACACCACAATGATCACAAACTTCTAACGTAAAAACAAACATGTATTCCATGACATCCTCCCAAAATGTTTACTTGATCTTCAAACAAAGTATTTTAACTCAAGAATTATCAAGTTATTTTTGTGCGGCCTCGCAAAGCTCTGTGTAACCTTTCGGACATCCTTTATTAAGGTTATTATTTTATCAACGTCAAGCTTGCGACAATATTTCGACCTGTAATCTGAAGCAAGATAAAAGTAGCCTCTATAAATAATAATCTAAGTGTTAACTGTCTAACATACAATGCTCAGCTGAAACCACCGGTCCCAGAAACTTTCAACTAAATTATAGGGTCGTGTTCCTTTCCTTGCGCTAACATACTCATACAATTACACACTTCGCTATGTATGTTTTTTGATATTTAATATTTTAAGAGCTAGATGCTTGTGGGTCTAGGCATTTTCGATTTAAATGAAAAATGATGCTATGATCCTTATATTATTTTATTTGTAGTTTATATAATCACTGTAGGCTTTTCGCACGCACGAAAACGATGAAAGTGAAATGTCAACGAACTTTCTTAACTCGCCTTCATAATGGTCGTGCCGGTGAAATGGAAAGCTATCGACATTCGACAGTCTCAGACGAAACACCTGAAGACTTACCTATACAGAGAGGTGATCACAAATAAATCGTAACGTGACGAAACGGTAACGTAACATCAGCTTTACTGTCAATGTAGCAGCGGTAGTGCGCCTGAGTCTTAAATACGTGACGTTTACGATTGTCACATTTATTCGTACTCAGCCCTCAGGGTGCACATAGACTGTGTCAAGTGGAAGGTAAAAAGTTCAATTTCATTCTGAATGAATGAAATTGACTTTTTGTTTCTTTATTATTCGTTGAGTAGCAATGATCTTGTATACACATTTAGCGTAAAGTGATTCGATGTGGTACCAAGAAACGACCTGCTTTCAGAAAGTACTTTACAAAGGTTGCCGCTCTACATCATACTTGTTCAATCACCGTTTCTCACAACAAAGTATCTACCTCTAATTAAGCTCTGCGATTGCATGCGGCAAAAAAGGGTCAGTTATTATGTATCTTGAGCATAAGACGCGTAAAAATTGATTCTCTGAGGTCACTAGGTACTTGTGGTTTCCTCTTAGTTACGTAGACTAGTGACCAAAAAATAACAAGCTGCGTGTCATATTGAGACTGGTCACCTTTAGTTGACTCCTTAATTTAATGTCATTTGTTGTAAATAATGACATTTTCAACATAAATCATTTAAATTAGAATATTTTTATTATATAAAATACGTTTTAATAAGTTATCAGATTTATGAATGTATAGATGATTAAATATATATTTTTTTTGTTTCAGATAAAATAAGTAAAGATGACACAAGGAAGTTTTTAGTTCGTGTCATTTAAATTAGATTTTTATTTAAATTACAAGCATAGCGTATGTAAGCTTCAAAACCTATTAAAAACCTCCGCAGAGATGTCAAATATCGAGGTGAATGTCGATAGTAATATGAACAAAACTTCAAATAATACACTGAAAATTGAGGTGAGTGCACTGTATTGTTTCGAGTTTGAGTAATATAATCATATTTTTTTTAAAATGTACAAAACCGACTTCAATCAAGAGAAGTAAATGCACTTTTTAAATATTACTCAATAAGTTCTAGTCAGAATTTAATCAAATATACGGGACCATGTCTGAATTCCGATCTGCAAATATGTATAATCGTGTAATACAAAAAACAGTTGAACTGGAACCTTTTTAGAAGTCGGTTGAAAGTAATATTTTAATTTTAGATTTATGACGAAACAAGTGACGTTAGTAGGTATATAAGTAATGTGTATTCGAAAACAATCGAAAATCATTTACGTTTACTATACTAACTCATTTAAATCATAAGATATTTTCTTTTGATCTATGATACAATAGTACTGGTCAACGAGTTTGTTTTTATTAGTATCACAACAAATATGTTTGAATCGTTTTAACCGGACGTATCTAGTCTTAATTTTCGACATTTTTTGTTTGAGGTTGAGGTTTTTGTTTCAAGTATCGTTGATTTATGGTTTACGTGAGAACGTTTTTTTTGACGCACATCGCTGGGAATAGTTAAGTTTTACATTTAAAAAAAAAGAAGAAGAAGCAGTTCTGGTTTTAAACTAAGCTATGAGTATAAAGATAGTTATTTAGCATATTATGATGATTTATGATATGATTAGTCACATAAGAATATTGTATCTATGTATTTATGTCTAGACAACGTAAAAATAACATATACAATAACGTTACCTACACTTAGAAATACACAAAAACAACGACATATTGATAACTAAAGTTTGCCCGCGACTTCATCCTCGTTTCGTTCATTCGCTTTGTAAAATTATTTACTGGTGTTGTTCATTATTACGTGTTATACATTCCACGGAACTTGATCGGAAGTGATTGAAGAACAAAATCTATACTTTTACAAGAGAATATCCTGCCACGTAACCATACTTAGGTTTGCACTAATCGATCGTCGGAAAAAAATGATATATTATTTTCAACACGGATGTTTAAGAACAATGGCTTAGTCATTCTTGTTATCAAACAAATGTAGTAGCTGTTGCTGCATGGTGGCTGACACAAGATTTTTAAACAACTTTTTTCATACCAAGGGAGTGAGCACGAATAAATGTAACAATTGTTAACGTATCGAATACAGTGACGTTTTTAAGATACACTTCTTCTTCTTATCGTGTCGATGCTACAACTTTCTCTATTAGATTAAAAATCAAAATCAGGTTTACTGACGAACGTTATGGCGTTATTGCGCAGGGTATATTAAATACGTTACGTTTACGATTGTCATTTGATCGTGCTCAGCCCTCTGTTGTGAAGTTGATGTAAATGTTTATAAGTAGGCTCTAGGTATAGGTGCCTATGTATATGGTACTTTATAGTATACAGACATACATTCATGATACAAAGATCTTATGTAGATAGCAAACCATTTGACATTTGACGTTTGACGGCACTCAGTTGACGCTTCGTGTCTGGAATAGTAATATGGTATCAACCCTGCCACCAACTTCCCAAAGTTGTGTCGAATTTTTCTATTATTTTTTTTATCTGCTAATGCTAATTCTGCCTGTAATCAATAAAATCAGTTAATAAGTACATAGAGACTAAGATTAACATAAAATAATTATCAGGGTGTGATTTTAAAATTAACATAATACGTCAAGACCTTAAAATTACAGCCGAGCATAAATTTTTGTGAAGGAATATAATTATTCCTTCACAAAAATTTATGGTCGGCGATAACTAACTTTGTCAGTGTTTTAATAACCAACTTTTTGATTTTATAACTTAATTTAATAATTATACATAATATATTCTAAATTATATACTTCTACCTTAGTTATTATTTTAATGTGAAAGTTATGAATGTCATCATCATATTTTGTCTGTAATTAAAGTTTCTTGCACTCTGATATCACTGACAACAAAGTACTTCTAGTACACAGTATAAACTCTATCTTATCACCGCGTGCTGATAAACCTTACATTGACTTGTATTGATTAAAATGTGTATTCCAGCTAAAACCGAAAGACAGAGATTTGGAGAAAGGTGTGAAGTTACCTTCGAATGAGTTTCCCTGGAGCAAAGTGATAGTGATGATACTGGCTCTAGGTGTTCTGGTCGGGGCTTGCTCAGTGGCTTGGGTGTTCCAAGATTGGCAAGCCAGTTTACTTGTGCTCTCGATTCTCGTCGTGGTGTATCTCATCGCTTTTTACTGGAGATGGATCTGGATTGCGATTAGAACTGCTCCGAGAGACTTCTTGTAAGTGATATTTTATATTACTTTTTGTTTCAAAATTTTTTTTTTTTTTTTTTTTTTTTTTTTTATGCATTATAGGCATACGCTTGGCCGCAATCACATCTGATGGTAAATGATGATGCGGCCTACGGTGTAACGCGTTTGCCTAGATAGAACCTATTCACTCTCCTCTTGAAAGCGTCCAAATTATATTCAACTGGAAACACCGACGCCGGCAACGAATTCCACTCTTTAGCGGTTCTCATAATAAAACTTGAACCAAAGCGTTTTGTGCGGACAGGTGGTATGTCCACCATGAATGGGTGTCGCGTTTCCGTGCGTCTAGTGGTCCGATGATGGAATGGGGCTGGGGGAATTAACCCATAAAGGTCGATCGCACACTCTCCAAAATGTATCCGATAGAAGACCGATAGACTAGCGATTTTACGCCGATGCTCAAGACTTAGGAGTTTAGTTTGGACTAGCGCGTCATCACCTATAAGCCGCTTGGCCCGCCTGTCAATGGTCTCCAAGGCTTCAAGCTGGTATTTAGCCGAGCCATCCCAAAGATGAGAGCAATACTCCATACACGATCGGACTTGCGCTTGGTATAATGTAAGAAGCTGTCCCGGTGTAAAGTATTGTCTCACCTTCGATAATATGCCTAGCTTTTTCGCAAATTGTTGGGTCCTTTTGTACTACTCACGTTAAAGGAGTTTTGTAAGAGATTAAGTTTAACGATAAAACCTGCATTTATAGTTTTTTTTTAAACTTTCTTAGTCTATAAGTAAAAAAAGCGACAACGGCGAAATTCAAAAATTACTAATCATATTTAAATAGGATTCAATGAGCTTTCAAATAACAAAGAAGAAACAAATTCGTCCTAAAAAAATCTGAGATGTAATTAAAATACAGTCAAATTAAGAAACTCCTTTTTTTTTTAAAGTAAGGGTGAAGCTAAAAAGTAAAACGAACAAAAATACACATAATCTTACGTATACTATTATGTATTGTCTAATCTAAGCAATAACAGTCCAAGGGTTAATATATTCATTGTTGTTTTAAACAAACAATGTAGGTGAGTATTGCTTCATGGTAATAATATCTTTTAATTATACAAATTTACTTGCATAAGCATAATTACTAGGTCTATACACATTGGTGGGCTAGGCTGTTGCAATGCAAATTATTGGGATTTGCTTAGAATACAAATGTTATTTTAAATACTAGATGCTATTCACGCCTTATGTGATATGCTATGATATGTTTTAAAGCCCAAAACGAGAACACACAACGTGAAACCACGTTTGTACCGATTGACAAGTTTTAATTCATGAAACATCCATGAAACTTTCCTCAAAAATAGCATGGCTTATGCATTTATAACGAAGTCGTGGTGTGCAGTAGAGTATTTTTAACCGACGTATAAAAATGAGGTGGTTCTCAATTCGACTGTATGACGCTTTCATTTCGTCAATTATAATATTGATTAAGGCTACTACTTTTTGTGTTATCCTTAAAAATATTACTTGACGATCTTCTGTTTGTTAAAAAATATATATCAGTATGTATACGTAGTCCTCTGTTGTGTTTGAGGACTTGATGTGAGGATCGAAGTATCCAGAATCGTTAATAGAATAGCAGAATCGATTTAATTACAAGATTTAAAATCAATTTTCATAAAGAGCTTTATACTTACCAAAGTATCCAGAATTATTAAAAGAGTAGCAAAATAGACCTAATTACATGATATAATTATTTTTTCATATAGAGCTCTATACTGCTACATCAAGATACTATTGCTGACGAGACAATTCAGCAACAAAAACTGGTCAATGCCTGACATCTTCCATCAGTTGGTCAAGAAGCATCCAAACAAAGCTTGTTTCTTGTTTGAAGATGAGACTTGGACTTTCCAACAGGTAATTAATAAATAAACATTTCTCCAAAGACAAGATAGTAAGACAGTTTATTTTACGTCACTCTAGATTCTTGAGTTCTTACTGTAATCTTTAGTTAGAGTCTAGAGAGTCGAGTAGACCCGATACCCATAGTAACATCAAGTCACGTGACGTTATAAGACATTTTGTCGTCAGTGTGCGCTCTTACTATTCACGGACATTTCGCACAAACACTTATATTACAAACTTAGCTAATATGAGAACTAGATTGTTTTTGTTTTTAATTCTTATTGAATACGTAGAGAATAGTAGAAAAAAACCTCAAAAATTCAAAAATTATGGTAAATATCCTGGTTTAATAGAGATTAGTTTTTATATTTTAGTAGTAATTTCCAATATTTTAAGTTGAAATCCTTTTTACCAGGTTGAAGAGTACAGCCTTCGCGTATCAGCTCTCCTGAAGTCCAAAGGGATCAAGAAAGGGGATACGGTTGGTGTAATGTTGAACAATTGTCCAGAGTTACCTTCTATATGGATCGGTGCTGCTCGAATTGGCGCTGTTTGTCCATTGATCAATACTAATCAAACTGGAAAGACGTTGATGCATTCTATAACTATAGCAAAGTGTGATGTTGTTATATACGGACAGGAGTTTCAAAATGGTAAGTAAACATTTGATATAAATAAAAAACCTGCTGATTCAAAAAAGCTCTGATAATTACTAAAAAGTTGCACCACTAAATCTGATAATTGTTAACAGTTACACTGCGCGCTAACGCTCCAACGTTCGATAGTAAATCTGATGTTGACGCGCAGTGTAGGTACCTGAAAAAGTCATTGTTTCGATACGTTTACGATTGTCACATATTCGTGCACTCCCTGATATAATAATATTCTATAGCTATAGAAATCGAACCTACATTTATCTCTTTACCTGTCTCACTTCCGAAGTCATCAACTAATATATCACACCTACTTCATTTATAAATTATTTCAAACATTAATTCACATAATAAATAATTGTCATAAAAAAATACTAGTTACTTGATGTCTAGGTGCTAGGTATGTCATATAACTACTAGATATGCGACGCGGAAGGTTGCGGGTTCGATTCCCGCCTCGGGATAAATGTTTGTATGTTATGCAAATATTTATTCCGGGTGTTCTGGGTATTATATGTATAATAAAAAATATCTATCTATGTATTATATTGTATTAAGTATGTCAGTCTTCTAGTACCCATAACACAAGCTCTGCTTCTCATACACACGAGCGGCACGATGTCGACGGCAGATGCAACTTCAGCCGTCGACACCCGTCAACGGCAGCCGCCGACGCGTCGACGGCAGCCGTCGACCAATAGCGTCGCTTGCAGTTGTTTGTGTTTGTAGCGTGCCGCGTCCGCCATTTTGTCAGTGGACTGCACATAGTCCAGGAGTGCGCACGCGTCGCGGTTTTGTAAAATGAGCTCCAGTGAGAATATTGATGTGGAATTGCTGATTGTAGCAGTAAATAAAAATGCTTGTATTTGGAATTATAAACTACAAGAGTACAAGCAATGGACATTCGAAAATAATTGAAAAATTGTTCCTCGTTCCTTCGTAAAAGTGGATAAAGCGTAAAAAAATGACCATCTTGTCCTCTATTCATTAATATTTCTAAAACCCACGCACGTGTTTTTCTTTTTCGTTTTTGTCGACGTCGACGGAGTAAAAGCAATAACAGTGTTTCATCTTCGGAATTCATTTTGCAACTGGCTCCTGTACAAAGAGTGTCGACGATGGCTGCCGCAGAGCTTCGATGTTGACAAGTCAACGGCAGCCGTCGACGCGTCGGCGGCTGCCGTTGACGGGTGTCGACGGCTGAAGTTGCATCTGCCGTCGACATCGTGCCGCTCGTGTGTATGAGCTCGCTTGGGGCTAGATGACGTTGTGTGGATTGTCCAGCATTATTTATTTATTTTATTTATTTATTTATTTATTTATAGATAATGTAAGACCTCACGGACTATAATTACAATAAAATCGTCTCAGAATAAATAAATAAATTATTAATTGATATAAATTAACAACGCACGTACAACTACGTATATGTATAATCTTATTTAAAAATAATAGGTATAAAAAATAAGGAATCTGTGAAATTGATTTTACCTTCACTTTACAGTTCTGGTTTGAAACCTGAAATTCGATCAGAACCAGTCTGAACTGATTTTTGAGGAAATAGTCGGTAGAATACGAAAATATGAATATATTATTTACTTAAAACAATTATTATGCATATAAAATCAAGTACATGAGTTATTTAAAAAAAAATGTATTAACCCCAGACGCAAAAACAACGGGGTGTTATAAGTTTTGTTATAATATCACATAGATTTATACTTAACGATTCCACTTCAAGTTTATTTTGTTGAAATTTACTTAGATTTTTATTTATGTTGCCGCTATGTCAACAAATACAGAATAAAATACATATTTAAGGCCGGTTTTTTTATTTATCACTTACGTGTACTGCGTTCAAATAGGATGCGCTAATATAAAATGCCTTGAGCATCTTTTACGACAGTTTTATTAACACAAACAATTATTTAGTGACTTCATAATTTGCGTACATTGCATACGTAAAATGTGATTATTATGTCGAATTTAGCAAGCTGTATACGTAATAACGACTTTATGTAGATGATTATAAGTATCAAATCAGCATGTAGATGTCAACTGCTTGACTTTATCTATTTTTTTTGCAGAACTATTCTAGAGACTTCTCTATTCAGGGATTTGCCGCGATATTAAAATAGTCTAACTTAGCCCGATAAGATCACACACTTCACCATAACATAATACTTTCAAAAATAACAAAATCTTACCACAAAAAAAACATAATTGCGAACTTGACTATGAAGAGAAGTCGATGTCTCTTATATCGTAATCTTTTTCAAAACTTTTGAGTCATGATAGGCGTCAAAGCTTAGTTGGAAAGTCTGCCTTCCGCGCTGTGGGTTCGATTCCTTTATTTGTCAACAAACTTAAATATCTATTTTGAATCTGAATGCTAATATAAAAAATTAAAAGTATTTTCAAAACAAAATTGTATTTAAATACTACAATCAGCAATTTAGTTTTATTGTACAAGCTATACTATGTTTAGAGAAAGATTACGATGTGAATATATAGGTACTATTAAAACTGTAAAAGAGCCAAAAATAATTAGTATATCTAAATACAGTAACGTATTTTTGTGGGAAAATGATAGCATTCTCTGACGTATTTTGATAACGATTTACAGCTAAGTTGTTTTGTTCTCAAATCAACACGTTTGTTTGACCCTTTTTTAGTTGGATTTCTTGTAAGAATAAGTACAGAAAATGATGAATCGGAAATTCCCTTCAACGTAACTCTTACCTTAGATGCTTTGAACGTGATCTGTATTTAATAAATTTAAAAAATATTAATTTCACACATCGCGATGTGTCCCAAACTCAGCAAAGCTTGGAACTAGATTGCTGATAGATAGACTTATATATATATATATATATTTGTAAATACATATATTTAATACTTACATAATAACGCTCAGACACAGAACAAGTGTTTATGTTCATCACACACACATTTGCTCTGAGTAGGAATCGAACCCACGACCCACAGCAGAGCTACTACCGCCGCTGAGCTGTGACGCCTGTTTGAATCAATCTACTGGTTGATCTACAAATTATAAGCATACAATCTGTAGGTATATGATTCAAGTCTTATAATGAATTATTTTAATCATTTGCACGTAACGCTAATTTACAAACTATGCAAAGCGTTGTGCTTTGGAAACTAGATTACTGATAGTTTTTCATTTAAATATATGCATAGCATATTTTACACCCAGATATATGAGAAAAACTTCCTGCATATACTGCTGTCTTTTAATACAGGTCCCACAACTTTAAACAAGATTATGATGCAGGTTTGGGTACAATTTTGGTTCTTCTTGATTTTTCACGCGCGTTTGATTCTATCAATATTTCTCTTCTGCTATCTAAGCTTAATTACTATGGTTTTGAAACAAGTGCGATAAGATGGTTCAACTCCTACCTGAGTGATCGAGCTCAATCTGTGGAAATAAATAAGGATGGCGTGACCGTAGCATCTGAGATGCGTGAAGTCTCTAAAGGCGTACCCCAAGGCTCCATACTTGGTCCCGTCTTATTTATTCTCTACTGTGCTGATATCACGAATTGCATCCAACATTGTAAGTTCCACGTGTACGCTGATGATATCCAAATGTACCTGTCTTTTAAGCCTGAAGACTTGAGAGCCGCAGAGATCAAAATCACAGAAGACCTCGTAAGAGTTAATGCGTGGGCCAAGTCCAACTCCCTACTGCTCAATTCCAAAAAAACCAAATATATGGTCCTTGGAACCAAAACACAGACATTGAAAATATCGAATATGAGCCCTAATTTGGCTATCGACGGAGAGATCATAGAACGTGTTCTGGAGGTGAGAAACCTTGGTCTGATCTTGGATGAGCAGCTTCGGTTTGAACGACATGTGTCTGAAACAGTCCGTAACAGTTTTTACCGATTAAAAGTCCTGTATAAAATCAGAAGTTATTTGAGCACAGACCTTCGCATTATGCTCGTTGATTCGCTTGTGCTCTCTAAGTTTAACTATGTTGATTGTGTGTACGGTCCTCGTCTTCTTGCCAAAACATCTCGTCGTATACAGGTTGTTCAGAATGCCTGCGCTCGGTTTTGTTTTGATGTTCCTCCGCGTAGCCACATCACACCTTTCTTGAATCAACACAATTTACTAAAAATGGAGGGAAGACGGGTTTTGCATCTTGCAACATTAATGTTTGACGTCGTTACTACTAAGCAACCACAATACCTCTTCTCAAAATTTGTTTGGGCTCGAGACTACAATAGGTATACTTCCCGTACGTCTTCTTTGCTATTGCGAACCCCCAGACACGGGTCTGCTGCATTTCGTGGTAGTTTTCGTTTCTGTGCTACGAAGTGCTGGAATTCTCTTCCGCCACCATTACGTACACTTCGGTGTAGGTCTAACTTTAGACTGAAATTTAAAAAAATATTACTAGAATTACAGAAGACAGCTGCTCGGTGAATAATACACTCACCTCTGCTTCTAAATTCCCTAACTAACAATCACCGACTTTATTTTCTTCAGATAGGCTTTATTTAGTATTGCTAAAATATCCATTTTCCCGTGTATGCTTCTTCGACTATAGTCCAGTCAAAATAGACTAAAATTATGACTTCAGTTTGCATTAATTCCCAACAAGCTGGATTTTTGTGCAGGCCTTGAATACGTCATTACAAATGATATGTCAAAAGTCCCCATCGATCCCGCTTGTGCGTTGTTTTTTATTCGAGGTTAAAGGTCATAAATTTGCATTTTTTGCGTATATCTCTGAAACAACGAAAGCTATTGAAAAGTGGTTCAGGCAAAGTTTGTACATCGTAAAATTGTCTACAAAAATACTTCAACACTTTTCTTCTACAAAGCATCGTTTTCGAGATTTAGTGACTTTAGACCGCAGGAAAATCGTCGAACATGCTGCGTTTTTTTCATTTCAGCCGTTTTATCTGCTTCATTGCCACAGAACAAACAGTATTTCTTGAAATTTACTGAAAGGGGTGTTGGATTCGATGGGTTAGTCCTTCTCCGAGGTAATGAATCGTCTTTTTGTTTCAAGAAATACTGTTCGTTATATGGCAATGAAGCAGATAAAACGGCTGAAATGAAAAAAACGCAGCATTTTAGTAGATTTTCCTGCGGTCTAAAGTCACTATATCTCGAAAGCGATGCTTTGTAGAAGAAAAGTGTTGAAATATTTTTGTAGACAATTTTACGATCTACAAACTTTGCCTGAACCATTTTTCGATAGCTCTCGTTTATGACTTTTAAACGCAAATTTATGACTTTAACCTGGGTATTTGCGTTTTTCGCGTATATCTCTGAAACAACGAGAGCTATCGAAAAATGATTCAGGCAAAGTTTGTAGATCGTAAAATTGTCTACAAAAATATCCCAACACTTTTCTTCTACAAAACATCGCTTTCGAGATATAGTGACTTTAGACCGCAGGAAAATCTACTAAAATGCTGCGTTTTTTTCATTTCAGCCGTTTTATCTGCTTCATTGCCATTTATCGAACAGTATTTCTTGAAACAAAAAGACGATTCATTACCTCGGAGGAGGACTAACCCATCGAACCCATCACCCTTTTCAGTAAATTTCAGGAAATACTGTTTGTTCTGTGGCAATGAAGCAGATAAAACGGCTGAAATGAAAAAAACGCAGCATCTTCGACGATTTTCCTGCGGTCTAAAGTCACTATATCTCGAAAACGATGCTTTGTAGAAGAAAAGTGTTGAAGTATTTTTGTAGACAATTTTACGATGTACAAACTTTGCCTGAACCACTTTTCGATAGCTTTCGTTGTTTCAGAGATATACGCAAAAAATGCAAATTTATGACCTTTGACCTCGAATAAAAAACAACGCACACGCGGGATCGATGGGGACTTTTGACATATCATTTGTAATGACGTATTCAAGGCCTGTACAAAAATCCAGCTTGTTGGGAATTAATGCAAACTGGAATGTCTATTTTGACTGGACTATAGCACTGTGGTACAGAACTCGCGGAAGCTAATAAGACTTATGCTTGCATAATATTTTTCCTAATTTTTTTTTTTTTTTTTTTTTCCTCCTCACACACTTCAGTCTATAATACACCTCTGCCTAAAACACTTCTCATTACTACCTTTTTTATATCTATTGAATATTATTATTATTTTTTAATTTTAGGTTCTATAATTGGTCACTTAAGTTTTACTTCTTTTCTTACGTTCTCACTCATCTATCTATCAATTTACATTTACTAATTTAGGCCTATCGTTGTTGCAATTATTATTATTTTTTTATTTATCCCTTTTATCTTCCTGTTTATTAGTATGTATGCACCACATTTTATTTATTTACTTTTTTAAACTAATTAGTTCGTGCGTCACCATAGCTTTGTGCTGAAAACCAGCGCTGAGAACTCGTTCCCAGCACATGCTGAGCACAGAGCTATTCATGCAATTGTGTACATGGCAGCGTCCCGTACCCATGCGTAGGCATACCCACGCCTACCCTCTGTTTTAATTTTTAAGACTCCTACTTTTCACTTGTTATTTCTTTTTCTGTATTTTTTTTTTTTTGTGTGTGTCATCTGTCATGTATATTTTTGAATGAATAAATGTTTTGTATTGTATTGTATTGTATTGATATGAAATATTATCAGCATAAAATTAAATTTATTTTATTTGTGAAATTTATTATAGTAGGCATTTAGGCAGGTACCTATAAAAAAAGTCAAAATAATAAGGCAATTGAAATGTAACTGAATTCAATTTTTTTTTTCTTCTATACGAACTCCACAAATAGCCATATCCTTTTCTATGAAACTATTCTAGTAGAACTTACCCCACCCTTACTTTAATCTGTGTATTCCCTAAAAGCTCACGTATTCTATCAACCAACTCGTTTATTTATTTCTAGCGTTCGAAGAAATATCTAAAGAGCTGGATCAATCTAGCAAGCTGTTTATATTCACTCGTCGTCCCCTCAACACATCAGATTCAGTGAAGGTAGCAGAATTCCCCAATGATTTTACTTCTATGCTGGAGACGACTCCACCAGCACCTTGGAGCTTGTCTGATGGGGAAGGCTTTAATGGAAAACTACTTTATATATACACGTCAGGGACTACTGGTCTGCCGAAAGCTGCTGTTATTTCTTCATCAAGGTAAGTTGTTTTTTTTTAAACCGACGAAAAACGGAGGAGTTTCTCAAGTCAACGTGTATATTTTTTATGTGTAATCATGCATAACTATGACAGATTAATTTGATTGATACATTTTTTTCTACTTAAAATTACTAGGTTTACTTACATAAGTTTAAGAACTTAGTTACCTATAAGGATTGAATAAAAAAGATTTTATTTTGAGCTTTTCAATTTTTTCGGCGGTTTAATTTATTTTGTTAAAAAGTTTTATAATTTTGTGATTCGAATTCATTGTGAACTCTTAGTAAAGTCTAAGATATAAAAAAGTGTTTTAATAAGTTTTAATAAGCTTTAGAAGAAATAAAGTGATGGATATTACAAACAACGACATCTAGTCCCTTTAGCAAAGCTTGTACTATGGGAGCAAGATTGCTAATAGATAACTTATATATTTATTTTTTAGTATATAGCAACATCCAGAATAGAACTGCGGCGTTTAGAAACTTCTAATTTGTAATTATAGCTTATTTAAAAAAAATTTATATAAATATTCCACCACCAGTTGAATTGCCATAGAACAATCTCTGCTTATTTTTGAGACTAGGGGGCGTATAAAATGGTTCATGAATATTTATTATTATTGTTACGGCCAGTACAAGCCTACTCGTAATTTTATCCGAGCAACTATAAAATAGGTCTAATTAATGAGGAAGTTGTTTTGATATAAAATCCATTTTTTAATTAATTTGACGTCACTTATGTTCGTCTGCTGGTTTATAGCAGTTTTATATCATTATTCATTAATCAGATTATATAGTGTTTTGACCATTGATTCCTATGATTGCCACAATGATTTATTGATGTCTCACAGTAAATTACGTAAAGCAATATCTCACAAGGCACGTCCTACGAATACATGTTATTATATAGACTATGAGATCTGTACTGTTTTATATATTTGTTATAGGCAAAAGTTATAAATAGACAGACGTTACAGCTCAGTTGCTGGTAACTCTGCCTTCCATGCTGTGGGGCGTGGGTTCGATTCCCACCCAGAGCAAATGTTTGTGTGATGAGCATCAATATTTGTTCTGTGTCTGGGTGTTACTATGTATGTATGTATTTACAAAAAATGTATATAAGTATCCTAACAGCAATCTAGTTCCCATAGTACAAGCGTTGCTTAGTTTGGGAATTGAGTGAGAATTGTGAATTGTCCATGAATATTTATTAGTTAGTAGATACTTATAGTTTTCGTACAAGCGTTTCTTAGTTTGTGAATAGAGTGTGATGTGTGAATTGTCCGTGAATATATATTAGTATAGTTTTTAAAAATAAATGTACTTTTTCAGGATGGTATTCATGGCGTCAGGTGTGCACTACCTCGGTAGTCTACGTAAGAGTGACGTCATCTATTGCCCCATGCCTCTGTACCATTCAGCCGGTGGCTGCATCACGATGGGACAATCCTTCATCTTCGGATGTACTGTCGCTATTCGGACTAAGTTCTCCGCGTCCGCTTACTTTACCGACTGCATCAAATTCAACGCTACTGTAAGTGGCTTTGTTTACTTTTTTAATTTGCGATTAAGTATGTCATTAGTATTAACTCTGCCTTCTCAATTTGTAAGATGAGGATCAAACATCCTCATCCCACAAATTGATTTTTGATTTATGTATTTATTTGCATACAAAATGTTAGTATATAAGTATTTTATAAGTCATGAGATTGAGTAATAAGATTGAGTTCCTAGCTGTCAAATCTAGGTCAGGACTAGATAATAATAAAAAAATATTCACGGACATCTCGCACATCACGCTATTCGAACTAAGCTAAGATTGTACAATGGGAACTAGAGAATGAATATTTTTATTAAAGACTGAAGCCTTGTTTTCTAAATAAATTATAAATAATCCACTGACTCCTGAAACATACTTAAAATAAAATTTAAATTTATGTGTAAGTATTTCAACTTATGTTATGCTCAACTACCTTGAAAAATGATTAATTATGTCAACAAACTTTATTTCATCTTTGCATAAATCAAACGTCAATATATGTTTAGCACTCCTTTTAAAAACTAGTATTTAGTCTCTAAAACAAGTCGCATCAATCAATATATTATTATTATGACGGTTCCGAATATTTTTACATACTGATACTACGAGGTCAAAACTACTCTAACCTCTAGGACTATGTACAAAGTACATATCAAGTTTTAGAATCATAATAAATCATTTATTGCGATTATTTGTTGCAACCGGAATTTTAAAGGTTAATTAGATTTATTCATATTTTTTTTATTAAGGGCTACTACCATATTGCTAGTTTCCTGTAAGGGATAATGATATCATAGTTCAAAAAATATTTTAAAAATATGAGTGAACGTACTCAATATAATAACCATGTAGGTATTCTTATATTATAATGAAGTAATAGAGTATTAAACATTTGTGGTACTAAAAGGATCGTAGGGCAAATAATATCAGATACCACTTTTTATTGAAACTATAGTAAATGTAGCGCGAATCATTCGTAATAGGTATGTATATCATAACTAGGTGGTGCTCGCGATTTCGTCTTTATATATTTTTGATTATATTTTGGACTATTCGCATAATATCTTTTTAAATTATAACCTATGTTTTATTCTGATTTATAAACGACATTATTGTAAAGTTTTATTCAAATACATTCCATAGTTTTTGCGTCAAAGAGTAACAAACATACATCCATCCATACATTTTTTTGTGTTTATATAATTAGAATTAATATCTACTTACTGTAATTATTTAACATAATGATCTTGTGAGAGTTAAAGAAACTCAAACATTAGTACAGAAAATGCATTTAGCGTATAGCTTTCATAACTAAGATTTTATGATGCGATTCTCGGTTCATTGTTTGCGATCTCTCATACATACAGTGAAAGGGGAAAGCGCAGCGGATGCAGATATATGAAGTGTCATGTACTTATAATCTTAAGAGAAAGTTGCCAGCAAAAGCCCATTCAATGAGCCAATATGATTTTTTCATTATGAAATATCTTATGTCCGAAGAGTAATTAACTGTTTCGTAAGAGTTTTGAAAAACGAAAGTTCGAGTGGATGATATTCTGAATAGTTTTTCTGTAGCTTTTGTAATTATTACGAGTCAGTTTTTGATGAATTGGTGATGATGGATGCATTTTTTTTATTTAGTTATACATAACGAGAATGTGTTCAAGATGGAAGCATTACGTTATTGGGTTTTTAGGGTTCGGAAACCAAAGGGTAAAACTAGATCTTATTACTGAGTCTTTGATTTCTGTCTATTTTCAATTCTATAACTATCACGAATAATTAATATTAAAGGGGGCTTATAAGTACATAAACGTGTTATTTATTCGATATTGATAAGGGCAACGGGAGATAGATACGGTACGGAACTCTTCGTGCGCACTTGCCCGGTTTTATTAATAAGTAGGTATAGATACTAAGTTTTCCGTCATAGACTGCTCTTTACCATCAATTTCCCTCATAAGAAGATAGTAATGGGTTATAGCAAAATCTCTTAAAACGGCACGCGGACGAAGTCGCGGCGGGAACAGCTAGTACATAATAATTTTGGTGTTGATTTGGTGTTGTTTAAAACTCAAACAAGATTAAACCTAAGTTTTTTTCTTATGTAGTTAAAAGTGTAGGAATATTTGTTTCGTAATTTGATGGTAGGTATTCAATTCAATTCAATTTTTATTTAATGGCGTCTGGGGGTTAGCCAATTTCGCCAATGTCACGTTGCAAGGCTTGTTTATGTTTGTGGGCAACGTTGGACGGTAAATTGTTAATTTTTTTTATTTTTTTTCGTATTTTAAGTTTATGGGCAACGTTGGACGGTATTTTTGTTATTTTTTTTCTTTCGTATTTTATTTACAACGTCCTTCCGCCATCTTGGTGATGGCGAAAGGCCGTAGGTATTCTATTTCGTAAAAAAAACAGATGACAGCCTTCAAAACAAATGACAGCAGACTTCATTATTTTACTTGACACAGGCAAAGTTATGGATATGATGGATTAAGGTCATAATATAAAAAAGAGGAACAAAACGTTTTTGAAGTAGCAATTAAGTTCACATTGGTATACAACCTGTTTCGACTTACGTACTAGTCAGTACTAGTTATTTTTTAAAGCTAGTCAAGCTTCGCTCCTTGTAGTGTTGCCTGTCGTATAATGCGGCCTTGGACATTGAAATAAGTACCAGTTTATTTTTTTGTAGGTACTCTTATTTCTTTTAGTACGTTTTTTTATTTTTAATTATATTATTCGAAAAATATTTCCGTTTTATGAACCTGAAAATGATATAACCGGTTTTTGTTTGAGCATATCACGCAAATACAGCCTGTTTTTTACACTGTTTTGTATTAAAAAAATGCGTTCGATCTTTTTCTGTTTAATAGTTGTTTTTTTATGAAACAACAATGTAGGTATATAATATGATGTTTAAAGTATGATTTAAGTTCGTTATTTTTAGCTAACAATAAACAACCTAGGTATAACATAAGATGTGTACTTACATAAGCGAGCTTAGCCCTAAATAGAGCTTTCTTCCTGCAAACTACAGGTTGTGTTTGAATAAAAAGGTACCTACATGAATTAATCACTAGATTAAAGTACCCATGAAGTACCTTAGGAACCTATAGGACCCAATCCTATAGGAATTATCCTATATAATATAGGACATTTACTATAGAATCCTAAAACTTAGCAAAGCTTGTGATATAGGCTATATCACAAGCTTTGCTAACTTTTAGACTAGAGTAAAAAGGCCGTGAATATTTAATATTTGAAACTATCACGGTTTTGAACATAGTTTTCATTGTAAACAGGATATTTACCATGATTTGTGAGTTTGATTATTTCCCGATATTTCGGCACAGTTGCATGCGCCATGATCATGATCGGGAAATAATCAAACTCACAAATCATGGTAAATATCCCGTTTACAATGAAAATCGTGAATATTTATTTGATGTGTAGGTAGTTATGTTACACCCTCGTCCCTCTGCCTTAGCTTAAGATAGTTTATAATATTTTGCTGAAATGCATCTTCAATGCATTTCATAGAATTAGATTGTTTTTGCTGACGAGCCGTCTGGCGTCTGGAGCCGGGCTCATCCGCTCTTGTCGTTTTAGATTCATTAGTTAAGTTACCTCCAAATCGGTATAGCGTATAAGTTTTAATTTTAATTAAATAATTTTATAAGTTTTTTAAAAAGCTTTTATTACGTTCCGAAAGCAACAGTGGCGCAGCCGGCGCGGATTTTCTTGAAAATCACGGAGTTTTTCGCGTTTTCCGATATCAAAATCTGTCAGAAAATCGTTGAAATAAAATTTCGTGTAGAGTGAATCCGACGAACCAAATAAATAACTCGCTATACGGAAAAAGCAAGCAGTATGGGAGTAACGGTCGGTTGGTGAGTAAAACTTTTCGCCATTCCTTTCCCTCATCCTCCTATATTGTGCGTTTATTGTAATTTTGTTATACTTGAGATTAGAACTCTCTCATTGTAACTGTTTGGTAATCTTTGTATAAAATTCTACAAGGTTAAACCGTGTTCTCAAAATAGAACAAACATAGAGTTAAGAAAAATTGATGCGGTATATTCGATCTCAAATCGATCTGCTTTTTATAAGATAAATAAATGTTTAAGATTATTGATCTAAAAATCGATCTGCTTTTTACAAGATAAATAAATGTGTTAATTAAAGATATTGATCTAAAAATCGATCTGCTTTTTATAAGATAAATAAATGTTTTAATTAAAGATTATTGATCTAAAAATCGATCTAATCATTTTATATAAGAAATAAAAAAAAATATAATATTAATAAAAAATAATTTTAATTTTCAAATTTAATTTTATCATTCCTATTTTTATATTGCTTGTTAGTTTTACTTATTGTATTTTTGTGTGTTTTAATTTTGTGTATTTTTGTGTAAAAGTGAGTTGCCACCTCCGAATTACTTAGTAGCTCGCGATGTCGGAACCAGTGATTAAACTTATTCCTAGAGAAGTCTCTCAATTAATCCCGCTTTTTAAAGGCGATAAAAGACAATTAAATTTATATTTGAGAAAATGTCAGTATATTATCGATCGTTATGGTAAAGCAGGTGATGAAAATCAGAATCTTTATGTTTATAATGTTCTGACGAGTAGATTAACAGAGGAGGCAGCTGCTCTTTTATCAGAACGGGAAGATATTGTGACTTGGTCAGAATTGAAAGAACTACTCATCCAGCATTTTGGAGACCCGCGTAGTGAAGCGTGTATTAATATCGAGTTAGAATCTTTAAAAATTAAATCCGGTGAAAGTTTTCTTGATTTTTGCAACCGAATCCAAAGCGTTCGATCACTTTTGATGTCAAAGGTAAACGTGATTGCGGACAGTGATTTAAAGCGTGCTAAGTTAATAATTTACAACAATACAGCTCTGAATGTATTTTTATACAATCTACCGGAAAATATGGTTCGCGTAGTAAGACTTAAAGCTCCAGCAACATTGGAAGCAGCATTGACTGTCGTACTTGAGGAAGTGAACTTCTTAGAACAATATAATATGAGGAATAAAATTCATGGTAGTAGACAGATTGAACCTACACCAGGTTCAAGGCCGTTAACAACTCAGCCAACTGGGTTCAAACCAATGTTACAAGGTTATAACAATAACCAGCCCAAATTTAATTTTGGTATACCCCAAATTACACAGATTAGGACGCTAGGTCAACCACAAAATAACGGTACATTCCGCCCACCAACATTAGGATATAAACCTCAATTTGGTCTTCAGCCACAACAACAAACTGGCCTTCAGCAATTCGGCTATAGGCCTCCTCAACAATTCGGCTACAGGCCCCCTCAACAATTCGGCTATAGGCCCCCTCAACAATTCGGCTATAAGCCCCCTCAACAATTTGGTTATAGACCACCACAGCCATTTGGTTATAGACCGCAAGCTAAACCATATGTTCAGCCTCCACGCACACAGACAAGTGACGTTACGATGCGAACAGCAGCCCCTAAGGCACCAGAGCAAGGTTTTAAATTGAATGAACTGACCACTATAGAATATGAACCTTATTATGATGACAGTAATAATTATAATGACGTGAACGAGTTTAAGGACTATGATGATGATTATGACAACTCGGAAAGTAACGTAAAAAATTATGAAATTGAACAAACTGATGAAACTGAGTATCCTGAAATCTTAGAATTAAATTGCGATCCAACTTTAAAACTTCCTTATGTTCACATAAAAGAAATAAACGCAAATATGATAATAGATACCGGAAGTATGAGATCCTTTTTAAGCCCTCGAATTGCGAATAAATATTTCAATGACATTGTTCAAAAAGAACCATTTCATGTGGTTAGCACCCACGCAACAAGTAGACACGATGAAGTAATTAAAATCCCTCTCTTGCCTACTTTTGCATCTAACGATTGGCATAAATTCTATATATATGACGTCGACCCACATTATGAAGGTTTAATAGGAAATGACCTTCTTGAACAATTAGGCGCAATTATCGATTTGAAAGCTAATGTTTTAAAGACGAATGCTACTTGCATTCCAATAATCAGTAACAACCTAAATTATACAATTGACATACCAGCTCAGACAGAGAAAAGAGTAAAATTACCAATTGATCAGTATCCAGGTGAGGCTATCCTTGACGCAAATGATTTAAAAATGCCTAGTGCATTAGTAAACTGCATAAACGGTTACGAAACTACAGTCGTTCAGAACACATTAGATGAACCAAACGAACTGACGGTCAAACAACCCTTTACTGTGACTAGATTCGAGAATGATGTGACAAACTGTGACTTAAATTTTATTAGACCAACTAACGACATTGAAATCGATCAACTGTTACAAAAAAACTTAAATAAAATCAGACTAAGACAGCCCAAATTAAAAATACAGCTAGACAAATCGGAAGTTTTACGTAAAGAAGACTTAGGACATACGATTACTAAAGATGGACTGAAACCTAACAATGACGAAATTGAAGCGGTATTAAAATATCCTATACCTAAAACGACTACTGAGATTAAGACTTTCTTAGGACTTGTAGGATACTATAAACGATTCATAAAAGACTTCGCTAAAATTACTCAACCATTGACAGCCTGTTTAAAAAAACGCAACGGAATAGTAATTAATCAAACATACATTGACGCATTTAATAAATGCAAAGAACTTTTGACGCATGCCCCTTTATTGCAATACCCGGACTATGACAAACCCTTCGTTCTAACGACGGATGCGTCGAACGTAGCAGTAGGTGCAGTGCTATCCCAAGGACAGATTGGAAGTGATAAACCTGTAGCATACGCTAGTCGCACACTGAGTGATACTGAAGCTCGTTATAGCACGATTGAACGTGAATTGCTCGCTATTATCTGGGCAGTAAAGCATTTTAGGCCTTATTTATATGGTCGAAAGTTTTTCATTTATACCGATCATCGTCCATTAATATGGCTTCGATCTCTTAAAGATCCAAGTAGTAAACTCACGCGATGGAGATTACGCTTACAGGATTATGACTATGAAATGATACATAAAAATGGCAAACAGAATACCAACGCTGATGCCTTATCTCGAATAAAAATTAATGCTTTAGGTTCTGATGACGAAAATCAATCGATGGCAGTTAACGTTGATGAGAAGGAGGAAAAGCTTAAAGAACATTTACATGATGTAGTTAAACAGATAGGAGAGCTAACAGCTGAAAAAAAAAACTAATAAAGAAAAGAAAGGTGGTGAGAATGACGTAGAGTTGCCCATAGTTTACGCTAAGGACGTTAACAAATGTAAAAGTAAGGATAAGGCACGTTATGTAAAAGCGAAAGTAGTAGGTGAACCAGAAAGAAATGTATTGTCTATACAGGTAGGAGAAAGAAAAAATAAAGCTCCTATTAAAAACATCAAACGCCCTTCACATGTGCAGTCTACTGCTGATAGTAATGCCGTCGCTGGCCCTTCATCTTCAAAAACTTGATGAAAATCCAGGATTACTTCCAATTAAAGAAGGACAAGCTTATGTACAAACCGATCATTGGACTATTATTAAGGTTATTAGTTTGGAAAAGATTTACGATGACTTTAATTACGTATCTACGAATTATGAACAACTATGTAAACTAATTAACTGGAATGTTTCTTACTCTCACGATTTTAAGAGTGTGAAATTACATACAGAGTTTATTCGCCATATAACTAAAGAAAAATACCGACAACTTGTTCCACAACAGCGTTTTAGGAGAGGTCTCCTTAATCCTTTGGGTTCTCTTATAAAAATTATTACAGGAAATCTTGATCACCAAGACGCGATTAGAATTGACAATCTTACTTCTCATTTGAATCAAAATGATATCGTAATATCTAAAAAAATTAACCCTGGTCTCTAAAATGTTTGACAGCTTTATAAATGTAACCGGAACTATTGATCAAAATACATTAAAATTGGATAACCGTTTAAAAATCACTGAAAAAATGCTAAGTGATTTAGCCGTTACGCAAAATAATTGGACTTTTTATACATTTGTAATAGGATTATTTAACGTTTATACAAGCAGTTTCCACACTATATTTATTAGACTTAGTGAAATTGAAACAGCTCTAGCATTGAGTAAAGTCTCTATATTACATCCATCTATCGTGAACTCTACAGAACTCTTGTATCACTTGAAATTGATTTCTAACTCTCAAACCTTAGTATACCCACCTATAGAAGAAAACTTATTGAAATTAGAGGAAACTATTTGTGTAAAGTCTTATATTAAGAAAAATCAAATTACGTTTATTATGGAAATTCCTTTAACAGATAGAGAAATTTATAATTATTACAAATTGTACTCCTTACCAATTTTCCATGAATCCGAGAATAAGACCTTATCCATATTCCCTAAATACCCGTACCTTTTGGCGAAAGGAACGAAATACTTACCGATCGTGAAACCGTGCCGCCCGTTATCAGCTGGCGACCATTTCCTGTGTAACGCAGATCACCGAGCTTTGTACCATGAGCTTACCTGTATCGAACAGCTCATGAGATTCGACGATGACCCCACTCATTGCACGCAACATCAGGTTCAAATTGAAGAACTTAAGATCCAGCAAGTCAACTCTGACAGTTGGATCCTGTATAGCAGACTGAAGACGACGCTTACCAAGCATTGTGACAGTGACGTCAGCAAACTGTCAATATTCGGCACATACCTCGTGACAATCGATGAACCATGTGATTTGGAAATCAATGGAATTCGCATAAGCCACCGTATCTACATAGAGACGGACGTTGTGGAGCCAATTCCACTAGTTACCTTACCACAGCTATGTGTGGGCGCAAATCTATCCAGTGCACGCGCACTCAATCTCAACGGCGTTAATCTAGATGAAGTGAAGTACATGGCGTACTCCTTAAAACATTCTTCAGTGATCGAAAGTGTTTTAAATGAAAGAAATGATTTTAAATTCAGTGAAAATTTAGGATATGTATCTTTAAGCTTAGTAATCTTAAGTTTTATTGCATTTGTGTTTTATGTGTTTCGATTCAAATTGTTGAATAGCATACCGTGTGTGAAAAATTATCGGAACCAATCTCAAATCGATCGTACCGATAATTTTCCTCTTAGGGATGGAGGAGTTATGTTACACCCTCGTCCCTCTGCCTTAGCTTAAGATAGTTTATAATATTTTGCTGAAATGCATCTTCAATGCATTTCATAGAATTAGATTGTTTTTGCTGACGAGCCGTCTGGCGTCTGGAGCCGGGCTCATCCGCTCTTGTCGTTTTAGATTCATTAGTTAAGTTACCTCCAAATCGGTATAGCGTATAAGTTTTAATTTTAATTAAATAATTTTATAAGTTTTTTAAAAAGCTTTTATTACGTTCCGAAAGCAACAGTAGGTACAATGTGCATGTTTATTTATTTAATTGTATTTGTTTGCAGGCAGCTCATTACATCGGCGAGATGTGCCGCTATGTATTATCAACTCCGCCAACTGCGACAGACAAACAACACAAAGTAAGGACTGTCTATGGAAATGGAATGAGACCCACGGTTAGTAACTACTTATATTTTTGATTAAGATATTCAACTATAAAAATATTTTATTTATTAGACTTAATAATGGGATAAGGGCAGGGGAATGATGATAAAAATCTGTTGTGACCGACCCCACCCTGGTGGGAAGCAAGAAGAAGAAAAGACATAACCTCTTTTACATGGAAAAGCAAAAAGTGCTCGGTCTCTTCTTCTTCTTCTTTCATAATTAATCATAAATTCTTGTATTTACGTCAAATCTATGAGTTTGGGTTTAAGTATTAGGTAACGATCATAACATAGGTATATATTATCACATTATTCTCGCAAAACGGAAGAATTACATAATTAGATAACTAGTTTCGTTACACAGGCCTAAAATCACCTTAAAAAATTCCTCAAAAGAACTTTACATTTCACCTACATTTAAATATTTAATGGGAACCTTGAACTACTTACGACCACGTTTAATATGGTAATTATTCGTGCGTCATGAATAATTCGACTATCTTGCATTAATGGCTAAGTTCAGCTGTGGAGATGCCGATATAAAGATTTATCTATACTACTTACTATAAGGAAGTAAAGTTTGTGTGTTTTTAAAGTTACAACTTTAAACTTTAGGGAATTTCTGGATTTACTGATTATTAAGCATTAAATTCCTTCTTGTTCGGCCTAAGAAGCGTTGGCGAGATGCGAGATGATCTAAGCGGCTTTGAAAAGAGATGAGAAAGACAAATTTGGGGGAGACCTTTGCCCAGAAGTGGGACGAAATAGGTTATTTAAAAAAATCCTTCAGCAACCTAGTTGTAGTAGTACCAAAAATATAAGTACATATCTGTTTATTTACTTATTTCTAGGATATTTTTATTCCCGTTTATCTCTTGGTTTACTCTTGGTTTATTCTTCTAAAAAGTAGCCTTTGTGGCAGCTTAGGGATCAAGAATCACTGTATATTTCAATATGTGGGAGTCGTCAAACCCACGACTAACAAGCACGGAAGACAGATCTACTACCAACTGAGCGTCACATGTCAATAAGTTATTATATTATTAAGTTGATAGAAGTTGATATACTTACTTAATTATTTTTTTTCAGATCTGGATGGACTTTGTAAGACGATTTAATATCAAAAAGGTCGTTGAATTCTACGGAGCTACCGAAGGAAATGCTAACATAGGTGAGTTACTGAAACCTTTGCTATTGTACGTCGAGGTCAGCTAAGGACAATGAAACTTTGTAGGAATTGCTATTTAACATGCGATTTACTTGAAGTCATTGACCTATGTACGTTATTATCTACGATGTAGATGAATTATTTTTATTGAAATAATTTTAAGGATTTTACTATTCATGTTTACAAATTATTATTATTATTTTTTTGTAAAATAGAAAATTTACCCACATAATGTATTTTGACATATAATTTCTGTAATTATGAAATAAATGAATATCTGAATATTTTACAGCGTTCTTTTTTATTCAGTATTCAGTATCTTTATTGTCTTCATTATGTACACAGTTAAGTCTTATGCCTAAAAACCTTATTTTGTATTACATACAATGTATCTAAGTTTGGGTGATGCAATAATTATAATAGGAGAGCTTCGTTGAGTTATTACGGTGTTTTGTGCTAAAGTAATAAATAAATATTCAGTCTAGAGTCTAATCCTGTTAAAGCTATGCGAATTCTTACAGATTTGTCTATTCTCACATTTCATACACATGTATCACACACTACACACACTACACAAGACACTACACCCACTACACATTTTGTCTATGTTGTACGAGCTATCTACCTTTTAGCTATATACTGTTTTAATTCTTAATCTTAGTTTTAGTTTTATGTACTGTACATGATTGTTGACTAGTCTGGCGTGCCCGCCGCATTGTTATTAATGTTTACCTACCTATATTATTATTCTAAGTTATAAAATGTTGATTCAAATTGGTTAATGTGCGATATAAAATAGATAGCCTACAATTGATAATAAAGTCCCAAACGAAGCAAAGCTTGTACTATGGGAACTACACGAGTAGGAATCTACGAAGATTCCTCATATAAATAGTGGTTGTGAATGTTGCACGGGGCAATATAATACCAACGTACCTATTACCGTCAAAATCCCTATTTGAACTCTTAAAGTGCGAAATTATAGAGACACAAAAACTGTAAAAATCTTGTTAAAATAAGATTTTGAGACAAACCAATCTCATCTGTACTATAGTAAAAAAACTATTTTTACTCGTTTATTTTTCAATGTATGTATTTATAAATATTTCGGTATTATTTTCAGTAAATATCGACAACAAAGCTGGTGCCATAGGATTCGTATCGAGAATAATACCCGCGGTATATCCAATCGCTATTCTCAAAGTGGACCAAGATACGGGAGAACCTATCAGGAACGCCAAAGGATTGTGTCAGGTTAGTTTTAATTCTATTAATTGTTTATTTACATATTGTATATTAAAATAAATTAAATTGTGGATTATATATTGCTATATTGAATCTTTATATATTTTCAACTATAGATGCTGAAATAAACTATTTTTCATTATTTTTTTATCTATAATGATACCTATAAACATCTTTATTGTCTTAGAATCTGCAATATAATGCCAGCTAAAAATACATCAAAAGTGTATATTAATTAAAAATATGTCGGAGAACGTGGGGCAGGAGCGGTATCTGGAGGGCTTTCTTGGGTATCGGACATGGTAGGATCACGTAGGCGAAAACAACACTTGGTCTTAAAACTTTTTAATGGAAGCAAATTACAGTCCGCACAATTTATAACCTCAACGCAAGAATGGTGGGAACCGACAAGTCTCTTGGTGTCTAGTTATCGCGTCCAGCTCTCGAACCAAAGTGACCCGAAAAACCAGTCCACCATCCGATTCTAAACAAAAAAATAACTTCCACCAAGAGCCATGTCCAAGCGTAATCCAATCAAAATCTCACGCTTGCGTTTCCACCAATCAAAACCAAAACTCGGTACATTCTACCAACTTATCCGAACAAATCTTAAATCTGATTGGTTAACATAGTCAGTCTAGCCAACATAACAAACAAAACATCACACTAAAATTATTGCAAGCCTAAAATAATATTGCCATAGACAAACATTACAGAATTGAATGCCTAAAAATGGACGTACAGCGCCACCTGTTGGCAACGTCAGTAAGAAATAACGAAAGAACGAGAATACAGAAAAGAAAAAAAAGAAAATCGGAAATCGGTCTGGTGACAGGTCTGATTAGTAGTTCGTTCAAACAGGCGTTGTTGACTGGTGACGCCACACGTCTCGATTCGACACGGCCATCATGACCTTCACACGCCCTCGTGGGTCTGATCTGAGAACAAAAAACATTCAGAAGGTAAACTGTTCGGTTATCCTGACGTAAAATTTTTACAACTATGGCTCAACAATTAAATTAATGTCAATAAAATCTCAAACATAACAGGAAACATTTTACGATCACATTAATCTAGCCTCAATGGTAGCAGTCAGGCAGTACCAAACGAACAACAGGTTGAATTTAAAACGCAAAATAGGATCACTTTAACCGACGTTCTTAGCCCACAAATACAGTCAGTACAACACTTGTAGTAGTAGCCAGTCCATCGGCAAGTCATAATTTGCCAGTCCATCGGCAAGTAGCCAGTCCATCGGCTTGTCATATTTTGCCAGTCCATCGGCAAGTAGCCAGTCCATCGGCTTATTAAAGTCGTCAGAAGCTAACCATCTCAGCTATGTAAGTGCTACCCTTCGCAAAGGATATCCTGCGCATAAAAAGCAGGCCACGTGCACCTTTTACATGATCAGGCGCAACTGGAACGGTCACAACACAAAACACACACGCCTAGCTGTCAGGGCTACGTCAAGAAAGTAATCCTAACATATTACGAGCAATCATTAACAGTGTCCTCATCACTATCGTTATCGTTACACACGTCTAATTCTAAAGGAACCTGTTGATCGGGCACCTTTCTGACTCTGTCATGAGGGTATTTGTAAGTTCGCTTGGAGGTTAGTGATTTCAGCAGATACCTATCACCATCTAACACATCAATAACTTTAAAAGGTCCTTTAAACTTGGCATCTAATTTAAGTTGATTCCTCTCCTCATTTTCAATTAGTACAAAGTCACCAACTACGCATTTCTGGATTTTGGCCTTATTACTATCAAATCGCTGTTTGTCATAGTTGGCATTTTCGACTATACCACGGGACGCTTGCTCTCTCATTGCATCAAGGTCAATAATTTCATCATTGTCATCTACAGTCCTAAGGTTAAGCGGGCGAGCGACCTTACCTATGAGCAACTCCAAAGGACTGGCTTTAGTGACTCTGTTGATGGTAGAATTCAAGGCCAATTGAATGTCACCTAACGAATCCTGCCAAGAACGCTCTTTTGTAGATTCTACCGCTGTCAACATACCCTTCAAAGTACTCATCACCCGCTCAACTTGGCCATTGGCTCGACTAGCGCCAGTCGCGATGAGATGCAGCTGGATATTATGACTATCACAAAAATTGGAGAAGTCTTTGCTAGAAAAGCAACGACCTTGGTCTGCAATGACTCTTTGAGGGGTTCCAAACATAAAAATACCAGCCTTGAGAGCCTTGATGCTGCTGACGCTGTCTATGTTCTTAGAGTGTACTAAAAGAACAAACTTTGTGAAGGCATCGATCAGTACGAAAATGTACTCTTTGACGTCGTTTTTGCCACTGAGCTTGCCTGAAGCATCGATATGGACTGTATGCCAAGGAATCGCAGTTTTTGGGATTGGATGAAGTTCTGCTTGGACACGACTAGAATGGGTTTTGGACACTTTACAGGTAATGCAACTGTCAACAAACTTCCTAACATATTTCGCCACACCTGAGAACCAATAATGATCATAAACCTTCTCGAGTGTTTTTTCCCATCCAAGGTGCATTATTGATTCGTGGACGCTGTTGATGACAGCCCATTTGAACGCACGGGGAACCATTGGAAGACATCTAGTGCGACCATTCCTCTGCACTTTACGATGGAGGATATTAGAACGAACCTCGTAAGTACTCCTAACATCCTCAGGTAAGATCTCGTTCTGCAAGTCCGACCTAATTTTGCTGATCTCTTCGTCTTTCTCCTGTTCCGCTTGCAACCAAGTGTCGGAGAGAGTGGCTACATCAACCCGTTTTTGTTCAAGGCGCTCATACTGACATTTTGAGGGGACAGGATTGCGCGACAGACAGTCAACGTGGGACATTCTTGCACCTTCACGATGCTCAATGTCGAAGTCAAAGGATTGTAGGTAAGCCCACCAACGATGTACGCGGGGCGATAAGTCAACCTTGGTTTTTGACGCTCTTACCGAATTGCAGTCGGTGACAACTTTGAACTTTCGACCCTGCAAATATTGACGAAAATGCTTGACCGCATTGACGACGGCTAAAGTTTCTAACTCGTGTGAGTGGTATCTGGATTCAGCTGGAGATGTGCGACGGCTGTGATAGGAAACCACATGCTGTTTGTCGTCAACCTTTTGGAGGAGTATAGCACCATAACCATCCGCACTCGCGTCGGTGTGAACTTCGATCGGAAGATCAGGATTGAAGATCATGAGAACAGGCTCATTGGTCAATTTAGTGATTATTTTCTGACGAATTGATTCATGTGCTGGTTGCCAATCAAGGGATTTTTTTTTAGAGCTGGTAAGTTTAAACAAGGGAGCCATGATTTTGGAAAAATCTCGTACAAACTGCCGGAAATACGAAGCCAAACCAATAAATTGGCGAAGCTGGGAGACACTGGATGGCGGGGGAAGTTTGGTCAATGCTTCAATTTTACCGGGGTTTGGTTGCACATAACCATCTTCAATAACGAACCCCAAATACTCGATACGCTTTTTCAGAAAGGAGCATTTAGCTAAATTTAAGGAGAACCCTGCTTTGGTCAGTACATCAAGCACAAGATGGAGACGTTCAATTCCTTCTTCTACCGAGGAAGACAAGATCAAGACATCATCGATGTACACCACTACGTAGGAATAAGCAAGATCACCTAGCGCTTTCATAATCGCCCTTTGATAGACTGAACTGGCATTTTTTAAACCAAAAGGCATAGTTATGTACTCCCATTGACCTTCCGGGGTAACAAACGCAGTCCTTTCTATCGACTCTGGCGCTACAGGAATCTGATGATAACCACTAAGCATATCTAGCGCTGTGAACCACCTAGCTTCACCTAATCTAGCCACTTGATCGCTGATTAAAGGCAGGGGATACCTATCAGCTACGGTGTTGTCGTTGAGCTCACGGTAGTCTACACACATCCGGTCAGATTTGTCTTTCTTTTTGACCAACAACACGGGACTCGAAAATGGCGAACAGCTTGGACGAATGACCCCTGCATCTAAAAGCTCCTGTACTTTAGCACGAACAACCGCCTTTTCCTCGACACCAAGTCTATAGGGACGTCTTTGAACTGTACGATTAGGATCAATAAGGCGAATCTCTAATTGACCTGTAGTGACTCGTGAAGTAGCTACTCCTGTTGAAAACGAATCCTCAAACTCTTGCAGAACACCTACCAATTGCTGCCTATGTTCAATAGGAATGTCCGTATCGACGTCGCTAAAATCGACTGCGGGAACCTTCAAACCACCTAACACACATGCATTGACACTAATGCTACGACTGAAAGTCAATCTGTCAGAAGTCATGTTTACACTAAGGCCTTGGGTTAAAATTTCACGGCCGACCATGATGTCACTTTTTAGGAATTGATTAGGCACAACATGAAATAAAATTTCTAAATTCAGGTCATCAATCTCAATGTCACACAAAATTTGTTCGGTGCTGTACACACATGACTGACCTATACCAGTTAAAGATACTGTATTGTATAGACGCTTTCCAGGAAACTTAGATGCAATAGATTCCTTCATGAGAGAGCATTCAGCGCCCGAATCATAGTGAAAAGCAAAACTCTCACCGGAAATGTTTAGTTGGCCTGTAGGGTTGCCGATACTACAAAAGTCCACTCGACGCTGGTTGCCGGTGCCGTTGCCCGCTGCTGCGCTGGTGTTGTTGCCACCGGATCCGCTTGCACCGTTGTTTCCAGAACCGCCGGAGCCGCCGTTGCTGGAACCATGCTTCCCAGCCGTGGAGGAAGAAGTGCGGGTGCACTTGTTTGCATAGTGACCAGCACCGCCACACCTGAAACATGTTAAACCAGGTGCATTTGGACGTTGCCTGGTCAAAGAAGTCGAGCTAGAGGTATTGGAACGATCGCATGACCTTTTGGAATCCTTGGAGTAGCAGTCGGCACTGCGATGTCCCGATTTCCCACACGTGAAACATCGTTGTGAGCCTGGAGGTCCAGCTGGTCTTGGTCGCTTGAAGTTGGACGAGGATGATCCATCGCTTGAAGCAGCTTCATTTTTCCTCTTTCGGTAGGAGCATGCTTGAAGTTCGCGTTGCAATTGTTCACGGCTCTTGATTTCAGTGGTGAAAGCAATGTGTTGTAACTTCCCATCAAATTGTGACACGTGGGCTAAAATTATAGCAGAGGTTATCTCTTCCGCCGTCATGTCCTTAAATCGTGCCATCAAAGTTGTTGAAAGTCGTGCTGCATATGATGCCATGTTCTCGTTCTCCTTCGGTTTGCTATTGTGCATGTTGATTAGGGTAGCCGCAGGTGTTTCGATCAAGCCATAGCGAGCCAAGAAAAGATTCTTAAAACTGCACCAATTCATGCCCGAAAAGGATATCTGGGACAGCCATCGCGAAGCGTTTCCTTTGAGAGCTCCACTAAGTGCAAGTATAAGTGCGCTTCCTTCACGTACTTGTTCAGACAGGCATAATTCCGCGGTAGCACACCACGCACGCGCGTCAATGTCAGGCTTGTCCGGATCAAAATCCGGTAAAATAATTTTACGGGTACTCACGGGGCGCATGGCGTTGATTAGAGCCATCATATTCTGATTCTGGGCTTCCAGCAGTGTGCGCAGAAGATTTTCGTCCACACGTGGTCCATCGCTCGAAGTCCGATTGCATCCCACATCTGATGTCGGAGAACGTGGGGCAGGAGCGGTATCTGGAGGGCTTTCTTGGGTATCGGACATGGTAGGATCACGTAGGCGAAAACAACACTTGGTCTTAAAACTTTTTAATGGAAGCAAATTACAGTCCGCACAATTTATAACCTCAACGCAAGAATGGTGGGAACCGACAAGTCTCTTGGTGTCTAGTTATCGCGTCCAGCTCTCGAACCAAAGTGACCCGAAAAACCAGTCCACCATCCGATTCTAAACAAAAAAATAACTTCCACCAAGAGCCATGTCCAAGCGTAATCCAATCAAAATCTCACGCTTGCGTTTCCACCAATCAAAACCAAAACTCGGTACATTCTACCAACTTATCCGAACAAATCTTAAATCTGATTGGTTAACATAGTCAGTCTAGCCAACATAACAAACAAAACATCACACTAAAATTATTGCAAGCCTAAAATAATATTGCCATAGACAAACATTACAGAATTGAATGCCTAAAAATGGACGTACAGCGCCACCTGTTGGCAACGTCAGTAAGAAATAACGAAAGAACGAGAATACAGAAAAGAAAAAAAAGAAAATCGGAAATCGGTCTGGTGACAGGTCTGATTAGTAGTTCGTTCAAACAGGCGTTGTTGACTGGTGACGCCACACGTCTCGATTCGACAAATATGTTTTTGTATTACATTTTAAAGAGCCCTATCTTTTTTAGAACAAGATATCTTTCATTTAAGTATTTTTATTTATTTAAAAATAAGCAATACTAATAACAGTAAACATTAAAAAAGCAATAATACGTTCGTATTTTTCAGTTAGCGCAACCGAACGAGCCAGGTGTATTTATAGGCAAGATCAAACCAAACAATCCTTCGAGAGCCTTCCTGGGTTACGTGGATAAAGAGGCTTCGGATAAGAAGATTGTTCGAGATGTTTTTACCCATGGGGATTCTGCATTCATATCAGGTTAGATAAACTAGTGCCTACATTAGTTGGTGTAGAGGTTATTAAAGGCTCATAGGTAACGACTTGTTGGTTGAGTCTAAGCTACTTAGTCTCGAACACCGCCGTAAAGTTGCCAGTCTATCGGTATTTTACAGAATTCATTTTGGAGAGTGTGCGTTGGAACTTTACAACTTGGTTCCCCCATCACCTTTTTATCATCGGACTACCAGACGATCGGAGATGAGACATCCATTCATGGTTGACATTCCACCTGCCCGCACCAAGCGTTTTGCTTCTACTTTTATAATGCGGTCAGCCAAAGAGTGGAACTCGTTGCCGGCGTCCGTGTTTCCAGAGTCCTATAATTTGGATATTTTTAAGAGACGAGTGAATGGGTATCTTCTAGGCAAGTGTGCTACATCGTAGACCGCATCGTCACTTAACATCAGGTGAGATCGCGATCAAACGCTTGCCTATAACTTGTAAAAAAAAAAAAAAAGGTTATTAAAGCGGGTTCTAATACCTTATGTTCTGAACAACTAAATATAAGCTAGCGAAGCTGGAAAGAGCGCAATGTTCACAACCATGATCCCGGCAACCAGGGCCGTAAAATTATCGTACATTTACGAAAATGGATGAAAAATATCGTAGGTACTGTTAATTAAAAAACGCTATGCCAATTCGCACAATATCTTTGTAGGTAGGCTATGTGTTATTCCGTAGTTTTTTCGAAAGAATGGGTAACAAACATACATCAACACAAACATTCACGATTTTATTATTAGTAGAATTCATAAGATTTGGCTATCAGTGTAATCATCAAGTTTTGCATCGTAACGGAAAATTGAAAATCATCGTACAATCTGTGTACCTACTATCGTAGATCATACCTACGTAGTTGTGAAGTTATCGTACCGAATTCAATTACGATTGACTTACCTCTCGCTCTGACGGAATGACATTCACTAGTCGGATGCTTGACACTGACACTTACCTGACTTGTACGCGTGAGCTTGGGTAAAAGTCTAGATTGATATACATACTACAGGCACCAAAGAAAGAGTCAAAGAGTGTTTCTACCGATTCTAACAATGAATTTATGAATGTATTGTTTGTGGTTGTTTAGGTGACATCCTGGTGGCGGACGAGTTGGGCTACCTGTACTTCCGCGACCGCACGGGCGACACGTTCCGTTGGCGCGGAGAGAACGTCTCCACCACGGAGGTGGAGGCCGCCATCTCCAGGGTCGCCGACCAGAGAGACGCCGTCGTCTATGGTGTTGAGGTAAATACCTATTATAAACTTGAGGGTAGGTAAGCGCAAAAACATGGTTCCTTAAACCATCACCATTGTGCCCTAATTCCTTTACATTGGCCGACTTGTATAGGTACCGCCATCGAAAACGCCATAGCGTCCATTTTGGCAAAACGTTTAATGAAGTCGTTGACACGAAAAAGAAGAAGTGCAAACGAATTTAACAGACGCAATATTATCGTAATAGTGCCCCAAGTAATAAAGTGTTCCGTTCCGGCAATACTCGTCATTTAGTAGTTTGTTTTTGCTTGAAATTTAACTATTGAATTTCTGATTGTAATTTTAATTTTGTTTCCTAGATCCCCCATACTGATGGTCGCGCGGGAATGTGCGGCATTGTAGACGTTCAAAACACGCTCGATCTCGACAAACTTATCAAAGACATGGCTAAGGACCTGCCGAAGTATGCCAGACCTGTTTTTATTAGACTCATGGCCAGCGTTGATATGACTGGTAAGTCACACATGGCATTATGGAAAGATGTTGTGTGATGATAGTAAGACTTCTGATTTATACTATAGGTACAAATATTATGAAGAGGTATAGTGAGTAAGGATGTAGGTCAATCTCTAGATGTGCTGAACCGATTTTAATAGAAAGTTAATTAAGTAGATACTTGTTATATTAGAGTGTCATATGCTAAAATAAACCGATATGATAAATAAATAAACCCGAGCGAAACCGGGATGGGCCAGGGGTAGTTTTAATCATAATAATTATTGAATTCAATATACGAGTACCTACACCCAACGCGCCTTTAAATATATTTTTTTATTACAGGAACATTCAAGCTAAGAAAAGTGGATCTTCAAAAAGAAGGATACAATCCATCGATTATAAAGGACAGATTATACTACTTAGACGCTAAACTAGACAAATACGTACCGTTAGGAGTAGAAGAATACAATAAAATTATAGCGGGACAAATCAGACTGTGATTATAATTAGATAAATAACAGTATTTATATATTAATACAATGTGTTTCATAAGAAGCTGTCAACTTACATAGGGTTGTCAGAACATTATATGTGTAGTTCAAGCAATGAGTAATTTTTTTAATACTAATTTAAAGGATTTGATACTTCATGAGAAACACATTGTTGAGAAATGAAAAAAAAAATGCGTGATAAAAAGCTGTGACTGAAAAGGATTGTGTTGAATTTTTTTTTGTAAATAGTACTTAGTTCTGTGTTATTTAAGCTAAGCATTTAATTTTGACAGTGGGGTTTGGTACATTTTTGATATTGTTTAAATCAGAAAATACGCATTTTACATGGGTACTATTAACCATGATTTAGATAAACTTTGCCAAGATCTAAGTTAAATAGGAGTAAGCTCTTGTGCTTACAAGATTGAACAATAAGTTAATTAGATTGATGGATAATGAAGGGAGATACAGGCACAACTTAATGTTTAAGGTTTATACATTTTTATTGTTAACTATCAGAACCACGTGACAAATATACATCGTTTTTAGTATAAAAGTTCCTTGTTTTATTTTATTATTCATTAGAAATCACAGATTTCTTAGGTAAATCCAACCCATTTTAATGTATTTATAATGTTTGTATTAATTGTTTAAATGTATTTTCTTTCGGATATTATGGGAATCGGGTTCATTTATTATTTATACGGGATATTTTTTATTTAAATCAGAAAAGAAAGAACCATTTTACATGAGTACTATTAACCATGATGTAGATAACCTTTGAAGTGTAATCTCTCTTATATAAAAGATTGTCAATAATTTAATTATATTTATATGTAATGATTCCCATAATCATGATGATGATTATTATGAGAATCGGGTATAAGACTCAGTCAAAGCTAGATTACTATCTAGCTTTGACAGAGTCTTAACGAAATACAAAAGCGTTACTCTGCAAAGTCCCAGTTGGCTGCATGACAATATCTTCTATGGTACCGAAAAATAAAAGATTTCATATCGGAATCAGTTTTTTTGAGATATTTTTACCTACCTTCAAGTAGCTGCTGTACCTCTACCATGAGTTGTCACAGTAAAATCGCATCGCCTGACTTTACTACAGTAGTTACGTCAATATTAGTATGACGAATTTTAGTACCCAACTATCCGCTAGAGGCGCTGTACAAATCTTCATACATTTTTTTAACTACAGACGCTAGCGAGTATAGTAAATATAGTATAGTAAAAACTCATGGTAGAGCTACTGTAGTTGCAGGTAAGCACTTAAACCCGTGATCAGATCTCAATGTCATTTTTGACATTTGCTGCGAGTTACGAATGTCAACGTCATGATAAATCTCTGGCGACTGGAAGGGATCGAAAAGAAAGTAAAATAAACTGCTATTCGATTTTATTGTAATCATTGATAGTTTTACTTTTCATGAAAAGATTTTAGATGATTGTTCGTTATCAATTTCGTGTAATTGATTTGTATACAATAAAACAAACCTATCTTCAATAGTAGAGCGCAGGCGCGCTTGTTATTACTTTTTGTTTACGGTGTCTACATTGTTTTGTACCGATAATTCGTTTCACGTACCTCAAGCATCAATTAAAGTTTGCCGCAACTGGCCGCAAGGTATTGCGTGTGTTTTGAATGAAGTGACGAAACGGTGCTGCCGCTCTTCAATCGAGAGCCTTGCTTGCTACGGACGCGAGTGAGTCGTTTCTCGTTGCGTAAAAGTATCGCGATGACCGCCGTCGTGCTCGGTCTTGCTGCGGCCGTGGCTGCCGTGTGGCTGAACCAAGGGTTCTTGTGTACTGTTGGTGGTACTCTGCTTCTTGGTGTGCTGTATTTGTTGGTATTCCATACAAGATGGTGCTACATTGCTTTGAGAACATCCAAGAGAGATCTTACGTGAGTACCTACATATATAGAAATTCATAGACTTTGATTCTTCATCTGAAAAAACATACTTGAATAGAAGTAGGTACATAATATCTACACACCTTACTTGTATGTATTGTATTACAATTTAATTGAATAAAAATCTATTGACTTCTGACTCCAGAGATTATGAGTGAAGAAATGAAATGTTAACGAGAAAATAATAAAATAAATGAAAAGAATCTTGACACAAGCAATAAATTCAAGTGAATCATCACATTTTTCCTGTATTATTTAGCATTTTAAATAAAATAGACATACGGCACTGAATATTTAACAAATAAAGTTAACCCGACAATATTGCAAAACGTTTACCCCTTTGACCTCAATATAACCTTATTTAAACACAATAACATCAAGTTGGGTAAGTAGACTTTGTCCCTCACTATACAATTGTTTTTCTTTGTCGCTACGGCCTTGATACTTACATGCTAATAGCTAATTTTACATGCATCCAATAATTACTACATAATTCTAATTCTTGATGGGGGAATAAGATCTGCACTGACGTCCCGCAATGGGGTGTATTGTGCTAACCTCACCCCAGCCAGCCCAACTCCTTAAAGTAGCGGAGAAGGACTTTGGGTTGGTGGCCGCATTGTTCTAGCATCCCCGATGTTGTGGTTACTACATATTTAAGCCTCATATTATTCCTGTAATATAATGTATCTGTAACTTAATCTCATACTTAGAACGAGGTGAAACAAGCAAATAGGCAAATGCGGTACAAATGGCCTGAAATGATGAATCATCATTAACTATCAAATTATACAATTTAAATCTGTTTTAACATTATTTGGGAAAACAAACAGTACCTCAATACAAGAATTAATTAAACTATGATTAATACTAAATATAAGTTACTAGTAGTATGCCCTGGCTTCGCACGGGTAGCCTATATAAAAAATATCATTATAATATAGCCTATGTTCAGCGCAGATAATGTAGCTTCACAACAGTGAAAGAATTTTTGAAATCAGTCCAGTAGTTTCGGAGCCTATTCGATGCAAACAAACAATCAAATCTTTCCTCTTTATAATATTAGTTTAGATAGTCTAGTTACGTGCTTAAACCTCTTCTCTCTATATTTGAGATTTCCAAAATGTTGCTTGTTTCAGAGCCCTTATAAGCTATGTAAGGATAATGTTGGCCGCTCGGAAATTTAGCAAAGGAAATGATACAATACCTGATATATTCCATGATGTGGTCAAAAGGCACCCGGAGAAACCTTGCTTTCTCTTTAAAGATGAAACATGGACATTCCAGCAGGTAATCGATTCTACTTTATAAATAAACAACTTAATTGAAAACGGAAAAACTTTATTTTATGTCACATAAAAACAAAAACTCATACAATGATCCTACCTAATTTCAAGTGGCTCTGACCAACAGTTAAAGCTGTGCATTGTGTCTCAGTTAAGGGGCAATGCACAGCCTAAATATATGAAAATAAAAGAATCATTCTTAAACTAGATTAAAAATTGTTATACTAAATTGCTTTCATAGATTACAGAACTTTAGTAAACTTTAGGTCTGGAAATTTATAATATGGACCTTGTATTCTTATTTTATTTTTTCTGACTTGCCTGAAATAATATTATTTTTCTACATTGACATACTTTGTAAGTACTTAAAAATATCTATGTATTAAATGTTCATATGCTTATCATTGTGAAAAGGTGTTAAAATCATATAAAGCCACAGACAAAAGTTAGTGGCAAAATCTTCTATCGTAAGTCTTGTACAATGAATGTTGGTCACATCAAAGAGAAAGTAGGTACATATATACCTACTTAACCACATCATACTACTATTATTACTGTGGTTAAGTTTGTGGGTATAAGAGTATTTGATGAACTCTGAGTTAAAATTCGTGAAACTGTAGAAACCGGTGTCATTGATTTATTGATCAGGCAAGCAAAAGCTTTGTAACTATTTAAGCTAAAGTAAGCAAATTGGTGTTGTATGTTAATCATACATATTTTATTTTCAAAATTATTATCCAATTGCATTGGATTTAGATCAACGGATCAAAATTTATTGGTAAATCAGCCAAGGGATTAAAGTTTTAATAGAATCAGAATTTAATAGAGTTAAAAAATATTTCAACCAAAATCTCCATACATCCAACTCCTATGTGGAGTTGGAAATTTTATTGAACAAAGATATTATTTGGTTTTCCAGTGAATTAGAATTACATGTAATGTTCTATCTAAGTGCTAATATTGTCCTAAAACTAAGCCTTTTTCTAGGTGGAAGACTACAGCTTACGCGTCACAGCTGCTTTCAAATCCCAAGGTGTTAAAAAAGGGGATATTGTAGCACTTCTACTGAACAACTGCCCTGAACAGCCTTGCCTATGGCTCGGTGTCAGCAGACTAGGCGCTGTTATACCATTAATCAATACAAATCAAAAGGGGAATGCGCTTGTCCATTCCATCAATGTCGCTAAATGCAACTACTTAATATTCTCAGACGAGTATGAGACAGGTGAGTTTATGTAGTGTTTAAGGTTAGTAGATGTTTGGTAAAATCTGTATTATGATTCGGATAATCTGGATCTTTCGGCGTCAACGATTTTGGCTTTAACTTATGTATGTAACGCTGTTATGTAAATAACTAATATACCTATGATTTTACCTATACAAAAACTAACATAAATTTACATTGTACGTACCTTCTCTAATACCTGCTATCTAATACTTTTGACGAACCTCGGTCTGCCTCTTTTCCTGCTACGAGTATGCTCTTTAAACAGGGTTCATATGTGACACCTAACTACATTACATTACCAATATGTTTTTCCATATGACAACAATATATTTATTGCGTATGTGTCGGACATATTATAAGCTTGCCCTAAACTTCTCAGTGTAATAAAGAAGTTAAAACAAGGTCAATACGTGACACGTGTGGGGTTAACTAAACCGCGGGATTTCTCACTTTGTTTTTTTTTTTTCACCGTTTGAGGGCCCTAGTTTTGTACGTAGAAATAAAAACCATTAGTGCACTACCATATTTAACGCGGGATCAGATAGTTGATAGAAGTTGTTTAAATAATCTTCAAGATCGTTTACACATAGTTTTGCATAAATTACTTTTGACGTAAGGTCAGGATACTTACATAAGGAAATAAAATGCTTGTTTGACATCAAAATCAATCATTTATTTCAGTCCTTGTTTTCGTAGATTCCCAATATTTAAATTATATTAATGGTGAACGAGCATTACCATTTGCTGAACGAATCTTAAAAAACTGTAATTATCATTTTTATTTTGAAACCTCACTTATCTTAAAACGTAAATCACAAATATACTCGTATATAAACAAAAAAAATCCTATAAAAGATGATCCATATTGTAACCTAATTCGACAAATACAAGTTGGACTAAGCGGCCCGTACCACATGCAGACACATGCCTTTACTGCTATTATGGATGTGTTGATAACATTATAGTCCAGTCAAAATAGACTAAAATTATGACTTCAGTTTGCATTAATTCCCAACAAGCTGGATTTTTGTGCAGGCCTTGAATACGTCATTACAAATGATATGTCAAAAGTCCCCATCGATCCCGCTTGTGCGTTGTTTTTTATTCGAGGTCAAAGGTCATAAATTTGCATTTTTTGCGTATATCTCTGAAACAACGAAAGCTATTGAAAAGTGGTTCAGGCAATGTTTGTACATCGTAAAATTGTCTACAAAAATACCTCGACACTTTTCTTCTACAAAGCATCGCTTTCGAGATATAGTGACTTTAGACCGCAGGAAAATCGTCGAAAATGCTGCGTTTTTTTCATTTCAGCCGTTTTATCTGCTTCATTGCCACAGAATAAACAGTATTTCTTGAAATTTACTGAAAGGGGTGATGGGTTCGATGGGTTAGTCCTCCTCCGAGGTAATGAATCGTCTTTTTGTCTCAAGAAATACTGTTTGTTCTGTGGCAATGAAGCACATAAAACGGCTGAAATGAAAAAAACGCAACATTTTAGTAGATTTTCCTGTGGTCTAAAGTCACTATATCTCGAAAGCGATGCTTTGTAGAAGAAAAGTGTTGAGATATTTTTGTAGACAATTTTACGATCTACAAACTTTGTTGGAATCATTTTTCGATAGCTCTCGTTTATGACTTTTAAACGCAAATTTATGACTTTAACCTGGGTATTTGCGTTTTTCGCGTATATCTCTGAAACAACGAGAGCTATCGAAAAATGGTTCCGACAAAGTTTGTAGATCGTAAAATTGCCTACAAAAATATTTCAACACTTTTCTTCTACAAAGCATCGCTTTTGAGATAAAGTGATTTTAAATCGCAGGAAAATCTACTAAAATTCTGCGTTTTTTTTCATTTCAGCCGTTTTATCTCCTTCATTGCCATAGAACGAACTGTATTTCTTGAAACAAAAAGACGATTCATTACCTCGGAGGAGGACTAACCCATCGAACCTATCACCCCTTTCAGTAAATTTCAAGAAATACTGTTTGTTCTGGGGCAATGAAGCAGATAAAACGGCTGAAATGAAAAAAACGCAGCATCTTCGACGATTTTCCTGCGGTCTAAAGTCACTATATCTCGAAAGCGATGCTTTGTAGAAGAAAAGTGTTGAGGTATATTTGTAGACAATTTTACGATGTACAAACTTTGCCTGAACCACTTTTCAATAGCTTTCGTTGTTTCAGAGATATACGCAAAAAATGCAAATTTATGACCTTTGACCTTGAATAAAAAACAACGCACAAGCGGGATCGATGGGGACTTTTGACATATCATTTATAATGACGTATTCAAGGCCTGTACAAAAATCCAGCTTGTTGGGAATTAATGCAAACTGGAATGTCTATTTTGACTGGACTATTATGACATAACTACCTACTCGATAAAACAAAAATTTATTAAAAGAAAACATCACTTTATCCAGAAGTGGACTAGTTTAGACGACAATAGTAAACATATCACAAAGGAGGAAGCGAGGTCAATTCTTTATATGCGTTTTCTAAGCTCAATGTATAGGTATGTAGATTCATAAATCATTGTAGTTGATTTCTTCGTCTTGTGGCAAGTCCATCTTTATTAACCACAAGCGGCCCGTCCCGGCTTCGCACGGGTGAACCTCAATTTTACACCTTGGGCTACATTACTATAATGTTTTAGTAAGGATACCTAGTCTTTTCGAGCAATTAATTTAGCCTACTAGAGCGGATCCAGCTTTGGCGCCAGGGGGGGTCACATAGTCGTGGTCGAGTCAAGAAATAATAATTTAATTTTGATAATGAAATAATTATGTTCAATTAGTGGTCCACCTAAGTCCTGGAACCAGCTCAGGGGGAGGGGGGGTCATGACCCCATGACACCCCCCCTGGATCCGCCGTTGACTAACCCTAACTAACTCAGGGTGAATGTATCTTTCCAATGGTGAAAGAATTTTCGGAATCGGCGCAGTAGTTTTTGAGTTTATTCGTTACAAACATCATACACAAAAATAGAAATATTTCCTCTTTATAATATTATAGTGTTTACTACAATAGCAAAACTTAACGCGTATTCAAAGTCAATGTTACCGTGTGTATAATCAAGGTCGTCAGGTGAGTAGGTAAACGTCTCTCGACATTTGCGGAGGCTAGGTACGAATAATTAAAGAATTAAACGTAGGAAAACACAGATTGAATCAGAGATTCCCAACAAATATTTGTGTGATGGCAAAACTTATTTTGCCGCTAGTATTTAATAGAATTATCTATATTTTAAACATAATCAATAACCCTAGTTATATAAAATATTCAAGGTTTTCACATGACGACGCAGCAAATTACATAGTTAATATACTAAAATTGCTGGTCCTTTATTACCTTGTCTAAATACTGTACCGGTTTCTGCAAATTGAGACTAATTATACCCCATTCTATGTAACTAAATATAATGTTTCGACGTACATTTTTAAAACGTTCACGTCCACATAGAAATTATATGTTCTATCTGTAAAGTAAATTGTGTTATCATTATGCTTCAGTAGGTACAGTGTTCGTTAAGATAAAGTCATTGACATTTACATAAATAAGGAATTTATCTGTATTTTTTAAAGTTCTATAATATCGGATACTTTTTTTTATATACGAGATTCGATATACATCAATTTAGTATGAAAGACAATTTTATTTTGTATTGTTTCTGAATACTATTTGCATGTGTTACATAAAGATACTAGATTAGTCTAACTCTAAATAAAGAAAAAAACATAACATTTTCAATAGAAAAACAATAGTAAATCCGAAATTTATTATAATAAATATCTAAAAAAAAATCTACACCCACACCATACTTATTCACAAAATGTTTTTATACACAATTTTTATGTAAGTGTGTATTTATTTTGTATGTTTCCTAAAACATGAATAAGAATAAGTATATAAATCTCTAAGCATCTCGTGTCGAAACTATTCTTTCGAGGCGCAATGAAAGTTATCTGTCAACTTTCACTTTACTGTTATCGGTCATTGCTAAGACTACATATCCCTTTAGTACGAAGAAAACAATGTACTTATTGTTTAATTAGCCCTCTGTAATTTAATGATAAAGATAATGAATAAACTCTTGCAGAAGAATTATATTATGGATTAATTATAGGTTATTATTGTATAAATAAAAGATGGGCGTCATTGACTTAATTAATAAATAAAAACTTGTAACAAAGATTATTTTTATACCAGAATAAAATAATAAATAATTTGTTGATAGTTTACAATGAGCGCCCATGCCGACGACATATTAACGTTTTAAAGTCACGTGACTTGTCTACCTAAAATTAACTAATTATCTTTTTTTAATTTAAATCTGATTTCACCAAGCACACTATCAGCAGTGCCTATAAATCACATTTTACTCAAGCTTGTCTGCTAATTATCTCTTTGCGAGAAGACCGCTAATTATATGTAATAGAACCATGTTTTCTAGATGCTTATAACTGTAGAACATTAACGTATTATTACCAGTTATTAGAAGCAAAAGGAGGGTTATATACTTTTTTTTTTAACCTATACTGTCCCACTGCTGGGCAATGGTCTCCCCCAAAGCCTTCCACCTATGCCGGTCTTTGGCGATAGTCCACCAATCCCTCTCCTGGGTGTCCATACTATACATGTATACTTATCTATTCAAAATGATTAATCGTTTTAATTATTTCCAGCTGTTCAAGAAGTAAGAAGCCAATTAGATACATCAATTAAACTTTACAAATTCACGCACCGCGCCCTCGAGACAACAAACAGCAAATGTGCCAGTGAAAATGGAATTGAAGACGCTATCAATCTTATCGAAACTCATCCTCCAGCTGAATGGACCAGAGCTGATGCAGACGGCTTCCAAGGAAAACTTCTATACATTTACACATCTGGAACCACTGGGTTACCAAAAGCAGCTGTTATATCTAACGCTAGGTAAAGTATTATTATTCTATTCAGTCTTGAAATAAATAAATATTCATGTACATTTTCACATATCTTATTCTAGTCCTAAGGAAAAGGACCAAGAACGTAAAGTTAATACTATAAGAACAAGATTGTTGATAGAATCCTTACATGATTATTTTTTTCTTGCAAATAACACACGGACACAAAACAAACACCATTCTATGACACAAACATTTGTTCGCGAACTAAAACGAACATTCTTTATTCCGTAACACCACAAGGATCATATAGAATCGTCTTATACACTAGGACTCACTAGGTGATTCTAGGTACCAGTTCCATCGGAATCGAACCCACGACCCACAGCATGGGAGGTAAAGCTAACTACCAAGTGAGCTGTGGCCTATCAAGTGTGTGTAAGGATAGAAATCTTGAATATGATTAACCTCGATGTTTTAAATTCACAATTGGTAATATAAGTCCTTAATAATGTCCATACAAGGATTTGTTAGTTATATTTTCTGCAGATTCACGTTTGACTATAGCAAGGTTATTTCGTGCCTGTAACGCTTGTGGTAAGAATAAATATTTGAGCGCGTAATATAATGCAAAGGAAAATAATAAAATATTATTGTACTAGTCCTATAGATGTATTAACAGACAAACAACTAGATAAATATAACTAGATACTTATTATGCGATTTTTAATTGTCTCATAGTTTTTTATTTGCAATTTGCACCTATTGTATTCATATTTTAGTAATAATTACTGCTAATAGGGTATGATTTCAATTTGATACTTAAATTAAACTAATAATAAAATAATATTCTTAAGTTTACCGAATTAATTTCAACAGTCCTTGAGCTGTTACGATGATTCTAGATTAACTGATTCAAAGGAGAATGGGCATTTTGGGCCACGACTTTAAAAGACGCCCCTCAGGGTTGCCACATAATACGTTTGAAAGAGCTTTAAAAGGCCTACGTATTACTATAATTACGAAAAAAATCCGTCCTGTGGAAATTGAGATATATTGAAAAAAATGTTTTTTACTTAATATCGAATTGCCACGAATTCTGAGAGTCATTACAAATGACTAAGGTGTCGTTTGAAAGGACATTTACAGGGCATCATTTGGTTCTAGAAGTGTCAAAAAATCCAACCTGTGGAAATAGAGTTATTCCTGATAAACATGATTTTTTATAAAACTGACGTTTGGCTTACATCCAGCGTTACCACAAATATGGCCGATACGGCATTTGAAAGAGCGTATAAAGGACATTTTTTTAAGACATATAAATCAAAAATCCATCCTATAAAAATAAAGTTATAGTGGAAACACTTTTGAATTTATACTATTCGATTTTGCTTCGTTCTCTGAAACCCCATGTCAATAAGATATAATACGTTTGAAAGAGCATTAACAGGGCATCATTTGGTTCTAGAAGTGTTAAAAAATCCAACCTGTGCAAATAGAGTTATTCCTGATAAACATGATTTTAAAAAAAACTGACGTTTGGCTCACATCCAGCGTTACCACAAATATGGCCGATACGGCGTTTAAAAGAGCATATAAAGGACATTTTTTTAAGACATGTAAATTAAAAATCCATCCTATAAAAATAAAGTTATAGTGGAAACACTTTTGAATTTATACTATTATATTTTGCTTCGTTCTCTGAAACCCCACATCAATTAGATATAATACGTTTGAAAGAGCATTTACAGGGCATCATTTGGTTCTAGAAGTGTCAAAAAATCCAACCTGTGGAAATAGAGTTATTCCTGATAAACTTGATTTTTTATAAAACTGACGTTTGGTTCACATCCAGCATTACCACAAATATGGCCGATACGGCGTTTGAAAGAGCATATAAAGCATATAATTTTTTAACATCACAAAAATCAAAAATCCATCCTATAAAAATAAGGTTATAGTTGAAACACTTTTGACTTCATGCTGTACATGTAAAGAAAAATCTGGAAGAGTGACTTTATTCATTATTAATAAGTTCTTTAGATAGAGTATATCTTCGCTGTAAATAGACTGACCTACAGCAAAGCAGACACACTTCACCTGCAGATGGGCGAAACATTTTGATAAAATGTAAAAAGCTGTTGAAAATTGTCAAAAGTGTTTCAACTATAACTTTATTTTTATAAAATGGATTTTTTATTTTTGTAACATTAAAAATTATATGCTTTATATGCTCTTTCAAACGCCGTATCGGCCATATTTGTGGTAACGCTGGATGTGAACCAAACGTCAGTTTTATAAAAAATCATGTTTATCAGGAATAACTCTATTTCCACAGGTTGGATTTTTTGACACTTCTAGAACCAAATGATGCCCTGTAAATGCTCTTTCAAACGTATTATAACTAATTGATGTGGGGTTTCAGAGAACGAAGCAAAATAGAATAGTATAAATTCAAAAGTGTTTCAACTATAACTTTATTTTTATAGGATGGATTTTTGATTGACATGCCTTAAAAAATGTCCTTCATACGCTCTTTTAAATGCCGTATCGGCCATATTTGTGGTGACGCTGGATGTGAGCCAAACGTCAGTTTTATAAAAAATCATGTTTATCAGGAATAACTCTATTTCCACAGGTTGGATTTTTTAACACTTCTAGAACCAAATGATGCCCTGTACATGTTCTTTCAAACGTATTATATTTAATTGATGTGGGGTTTCAGAGAACAAAGCAAAATCGAATAGTATAAATTCAAAAGTGTTTCCACTATAACTTTATTTTTATAGGATGGATTTTTGATTGACATGCCTTAAAAAAATGTCCTTTATACGCTCTTTCAAATGCCGTATCGGCCATATTTGTGGTAACGCTGGATGTGAGCCAAACGTCAGTTTTTTTAAAAATCATGTTTATCGGGTATAACTCTATTTCCACAGGTTGGATTTTTTGACACTTCTAGAACCAAATGAAGTCCTTTAAATGTCCTTTCAAACGACACCTTAGTCATTTGTAAGGACTCTCAGAATTCGTGGCAATTCGATATTAAGTAAAAAACAGTTTTTTCAATATATCTCAATTTCCACAGGACGGATTTTTTTCGTAATTATAGTAAAACGTAGGCCTTTTGAAGCTCTTTCAAACGTATTATGTGGCAACCCTGAGGGACATAATTTTTTTCGTGGCCCACGCTCCATACAGAATCGCCCATTCTCCTTTTATATTCTTCTTATTTATTACCGTATAAAACAAGTCAAGATAAGGGTAATTTAAGTGTCTCCACGTAACGTTATATTCTTCATTGTTTTTATGGTCAATGTCTGGAAGATATTATGTATTCTAAGTACAAACACAAAAATCTAGTACAAGCTTATCTTGATTTGCGAGCTCTCTGTGTCCGTAAATATTTATTAATGTACTGCTACAGAATTAATATGAGCACTAGAACAAAGTGCAAATGAGAGAATGTTTAATTAATTGTACACGCAATAAATTACACTTTAACTCGCTTGATGCTACTTATATATTGAACGTAGAACCTCTTTTTGTATCGCGTGACTATCCTTTCTTGCGCGCCCCAGCTGACATCCGATGTACTTAGTACTTGCACTTAATAATAATAATTGTTTAAAAATATGTGATACTTACAACATCATTTTCACAAATTACATTATATTATATGTATGTCACTACTTCACACACTAGGATATGTTGTTTTGATTCATGCCGTTATTGTTACTAGCTTACACACGCGATTCTCTCTTAGAAATAACCCAATATCATTGTTTTCGTCTTTCAGATACGTATTCATCGCAACAGGGCTCTATTACCTAGGCCTGAAGAGTGATGACGTCGTATACTGCCCTCTCCCTCTTTACCATACCGCGGGAGGTGTGATAAGCGTCGGTCAAGCATTAGTGCTGGGCTGCACTGTCGTTTTGAAACAGAAGTTCTCTGCGTCACAGTACTTTGCTGACTGCACTCATTATAAAGCTACAGTGAGTTTTGATGCAACGTTTCATAGTTACAAAGCAAAGACGTAGAGAATAAAATGAGCTATAACCTGACTGAAATAGGCCACTCTTTGCGGCCAATACCTGTCTCCTTTCTGTTGGGTAATGACAAATGTGTAGAGAAGTGTGACTACTGGCCGCACGATTGTTTTCTCACTCACGCTTTGCCGCTTCATAACTGAATAGGGAACGCACAATCCATTGTCTAAATCTATGCTACTATGAGATCTAAAAATCCTCCAAGACCTGAGTACATAGTGTCAAAATAAAGTGCCTAGAAAACGACTTATGTCTACTTTATTTCATTTCAAGCGTTTTCGCTCTATCACTTTTTGTAGTATATAGAGTGAGACGAATTTTATTTGCAAGAGCGAGATAGCAATGCAAGTAGAGTTAAACTGAAATTGAACAAGCGTTGAACTATGAGCGGGTCCCAAAGGTCAAATAACATATCAGTTATTTCGAATACAATAGTGACCGGAAACGAAGACATTTAATTACCGTCTAAAATAAAATTACCAACTCATCGCTGTGAAATATTAATTGGTGCTACGTAGTTTTTACATGTAATTAATACTTATTATCCTTCGTTCCTTTCGTTGTTATCCTTTTAACGAAATTTCAGTAAAAAAAATGTACAAATAAACTGCAGAAATTGTAGTAACATAATCACCTTTTGAAAAGTTTACATTTGACTACAGCAAAAAAGGAAGATAAGTATTTAAAACGGTATTTAAACAGAGCACTTCCTGAATTAAAAAAGCATACAAATAATCTAACACATACCTAATAGTCTGGAAAAGATTACATCTAGCAATAAGGCTCATTATACATACATTAATTACGATCTTGTCTTCATATGTGTCTCTCTCTTTTGTGGTGTCCAAACCGATGAGATATTTTTATTTGCTATATATTATATATATTATATTTTTTATATATTTATATATATTATATTTCTTGTGTACAATAAACAACAATATATCTACATACGTGGCGAATCAAAAGTAAATATAATTTTAAATTATGTTTCAGGCAGCTCATTACATCGGCGAGATGTGTCGTTATGTGCTAGCTACTAAACCATCCGCCATCGACACAGCGCACAAAGTTAGAGTTATATACGGCAATGGACTACGGCCTCAGGTTAGTTATTATATAAATTGACAAATAATTTTGTTTATACAAGTATATTTATTTGGACCAAATAACTTAAAATAAGGTACATGTGTAAAACGATGCTGACCGCAAAAGTATAAAACTGTGTCGCAGCCAGTAACGCCCTCCTCTTAGCTGGGGGTTTCCAATGTTAAGTACATAAATGTTTTACATTATATATATTTTTAAATGTATATTTAACAACAGCAATGAGAAACTGTAGATTTGTGTGGGGGGGTAGTATGAGGGTGTGTGGGTTATGTGTGCGTGTGGGGTGAGGGAGAGGGTGTGTGAGGTGTGAGTGTGTGCGTGGGGGGGGGGGTGTATTTTGTGTGGAGGGATAATATGTACTTAAAGTTATAATTATAATGAGAAAGTTTCTGTAAAAAAAGGGCTACTAGGCGATAAATTTTGCACATCGGCGTTCGGCTCATTGCGGCATCATAGAGCTGTCAAAATATCTCTGATCGTGTGAATTGTCCATGGATTATGAGACTAACGGCCGGTTTCTCAAACGATGATCAACGAAAAAATCAAATAATTACTATGTGTCAAAATCGGATCAATCGTGATTTGGGTTTCCAGAAACCGGCAGTAACCCTCTTGTAGTGTGAGAATCCACCAACACAACGCCATCTAGTCCCAAAATAAACAAAGCTTGTATGTTCCTAAAGGAAGTAGATAAAATAAAAACGAACAAGCATTCATGATTGTTTATTACACATTTGCTTGTCCTTTTAATGTCCAACAAACCAAGAATCTACAGAAACATTTCAGACTTTGAAATGTAAGTAAAACATCAACCGTTATATTTTTTCAGATTTGGTGCGATTTCGTAAAACGATTCAACATTAAAGAGGTCTGCGAGTTTTATGGCGCAACTGAAGGCAACGCTAATATTGGTGAGATATCTACGACATACATTTTATTATTACACAGACCTGTCTCAAAATACATCTACCAAATACAAAATCTCGAATAAAGAATAAAAATTAATCTTTAGTTTTTTACAGCGAATACTGACGGCACGCCAGGCGCTATTGGGTTCGTTTCCCGAATATTTCCGAAGGTGTATCCCATTGCTATCATCAAGGTGGATGAAACTGGAGAACCGGTCCGGGACTCTCAAGGGTTATGTCAGGTTTGTTCATCTTTAGTATACAATTTAGATAACGTTAGGTGACGTATGGTTTGATGATGCACTGAAAATAAGGTCAGTGAAGGTACATTGGGTTTAAGTGGGTATGCCGTCGACTCCCTCACGTAAATATTTATTTTTCGAACCTACGACCTAAATCATTGAAGGCAGAGCCAATAATACCTACTTAAAGTTTTAATGCTGTCATCATTATGTTTTCGTGATAATTCTACCGCAGTTTCAGTCAAAGATCAGTATAGTGAATCAGTTTTTAAATTTAAGACAATTCTAAATTATTTTTATCTCTAAATAAAGTATAAACTATGTCTATAAATATACAGGTAGCAGAAGCAGATGAACCGGGTGTATTTATCGGTAAAATCCAGCCGAACAATCCATCGCGGCAGTTCCTGGGATATGTCGATAAAGCAGCTTCGGAGAAGAAGGTTGTTAGAGATGTTTTTGCGAAGGGTGATGCAGCTTTTATTTCGGGTAAGCGAAGCGAAAGGATCTTGTGCAAAAATATATCATTTTGTTTTAATATATTTTTTTTTAGTGTAAGTAATAATTGAGTTTGGATGCCGAAATAACTTAGTAACGTGCTGCTTTGTCAAATACCGCGTTTTCAAGGTACATTATTGTTGTTATTACACCATTTTTGAAAGAGTTTTAGTGTACCTACTAGGAAAGCAGGCTTCTAAATTGTATAAGTTACATTTCAATCTCGTTTAAGCGTGACGCTGTAATAGGCAAACAAACAAACTCGATTTCTGGATTGTATCTGCTATTTACTTTTTACAGATCTTCATTTTCAAATTTTGGCTATTTGACAGTTTTATAATCGTATAGATAGACCTTGAGTGCAGAATGCAGTAGAATTCTAATACACATATCCTTTTTTGACGACCGATGTGGCGCGGCGGGCGAAGGTCCGCCTGCGACGCGGACGTCGCGGGTTCGATTCCCGGTTTGGGATAAATGTTTGTATGATTTGCAAATATTTATTCTGTGTATTTTATATGTATAATAAAAAAATATCTGTATGTATTTTATTGTATTAAGTATGTCAGTCTCCTAGTACCCATAACACAAGCTCTGCTTAGCTTGGGGCTAGATGATGTTGTGTGGGTTGTCCAGCATTATTTATTTATTTGCTTGTGGTTGTTCAGGTGACATCCTGGTGGCGGACGAGTTGGGCTACCTGTACTTCCGCGACCGCACGGGCGACACGTTCCGTTGGCGCGGAGAGAACGTCTCCACCACGGAGGTGGAGGCCGCCATCTCCAGGGTCGCCGACCAGAGAGACGCCGTCGTATATGGCGTGCTGGTGAGTCTTGAGAAGTAAACCATATCAGAGACTAGTAATATAAAAAGACTGCCAATCTCATACAAAAAAACGTGACTCGGAAAAAGGTGAAATCCGAGAGTTGTAGTGGCTTATTTCTAGATGGCGCTGTATTCCGATCAAACCTATGGTATAAATCATTGTTTACGATCACCTAAAAATAAAATAAAAATTTTGGTGTGCACTAACACAGAGATAATACAGATTTTTTGGCTTTTAGTGCTGTTAGGATAATTTTTACGATAATTTTTCAGCGCCATCTAGAAATAAGCCACTACAACTCTCGGATTTCACCTTTTTCCGAGTCACGTTTTTTTGTATGAGATTGACAGTCTATTTATATTACTAGTCTCTGACCATATACACTTAGAGAAAGGACGCCAATAGCCTTGTTTGCTGGTAGAGAACTCTATTTAGGGTTAGTAGGTAGGTAAGTTTCTTGCCCGTTCTTCTAGGCTCTGGTCGCGTGGAGCTGGAACCTAGAATCACCTAGTATGTAAGACGATTCTAAATGATCCTTGTGATTTTACTGAATAAAGCAGTTTTGACTTTGACTTTGTTAAGCTCACCTTTGTACATGTCCTATTTTGAAGTTTCCTGTATATCTGTAGTTTTGTTTTTCTTTGTTTACAATAAAGAATAAAGCCTAACAAAATAGACCACTCTCTAGAAAGAGAACGCCACTGTGCGGCCAATATCCGTCTTATTTTACCCGACTACGCGAAGCTAAAGTAGGTAGGGTTATTCTGTATGTGTGTGAAATAATCATTTTAAAAACGACCGCACTATTGCTTTGTTTCTCTCACGTATTTACTTCATATCTAGATAGAGAACCCTTGCGTTCCTTAGGTCTATGTGAAACACTTCAAATTGCAAACTTTATTGTAGCGCTATCTAGCTTGCTACATAAAAAACTGCGCCTAAAACTGTGCTCAACAGATGGCGCTCTAGCCTATCGAAACAGAAAAGTCGTAAATCGTGCAAGCGAAGTTATCATGGAGATAGTAATGCTACCTTCCGTTTCTCGGATCCTGGGTCAAAAGGATAGACAATCCTAGTTTCAGCTTCACTCTTGATTCAACCGAAAGTAATAAACTATACGTCTGTTCTTGAAAAGAATTTGATAGATAAAGAAAAAAGTGAACAATCATTTTATAGATTTGAATCTTGATGACAGCGTTATTTATACATATTTACTAAGAAGGTTATTTTTTCGTACCAACAATCAAATCAACTGGAAAACTTTACAGGTGCCAAACACTGAAGGAAGGGCGGGAATGTGTGGTATAGTTGACGAAAATGGTACACTAGACCTGGACACGTTGTCTACTAACCTGTCCGGAGAATTACCCGTGTACGCACGACCTGTATTCTTGCGAGTTATGCCGAGCATGGATATGACGGGTGAGTTTACTTCTATCATTATTTGGTTAACTTTAATAAATGTAAGATATAACTGGAACAGCACAGAAAGGTTGGTAACTCAATCAAAACCTGGATGAATATTTGGTTTGCTTTTTACAAGTCTTCTTCTTCTTATCGTGTCGATGCTACAACTGTAGGTATTCTGTTGTAGCATCGTGTTGGAAAGATTAGCCAGACTAGACACTGCTTTACCGTGCCTAGCTGTTACCGGTGTGCGCCACGAGGAGGCTCTTTCCATGCACCCATTTTTACAAGTTATTTATGTTCATAAAGTTAAGTAAACATTTATTCCATTTAACCAATGTTCTGGTACACTGGCAGGTTAAAAATAATTACAATGAGAGTAAAGTATTTCTAATACTACAAAGTACCTTGGTTACCTTAGAGTTAGGCTAGCGTGGATATAAATGCTCAGGAGACTTGTACTGTCAATCAGAAATGTTAAACATTAGAACATATGACATACTAAAACATTGTCATCAGATGCCACCAGCTTATTTTCCTAATTTAAGATTTACATAAAGAAGTAACAGTGGTATAGTAGTCTAAACCAAAAATTATACAACATATGTAGTCATAAATCAAGATGTAATTCATTTTATGATAATGACTCGCTGAGCTTACTATTGTACCCGGTCATAATAGTACCTACATATTAGTAAAATGATGGTTCCCTTCGCTCTCTCACTACGTTATAGTTGCATTGTTATATCTTACTCTAGCGCCTAAAAAATAACATTTGACGTAATTAATTTTCAGGTACATTTAAAATGAAGAAGACTGATCTGCAAAAGGAAGGTTTTGACCCTAATCTGGTAAAAAAAGACAAACTTTATTACTTAGATCTAAAACTAGGCAAATATCTTCCCTTAGGAATTGAAGAGTATGATAAAATTGTTAGCGGTAAAATTAGACTGTGATTATATTGAATTCCAATTTAGCTCAAACTTATACTGAAACTTAGGTTTATTAGTTATCTTGTAGCTCAAACAAATAGACTTGGAAATCTAAATAGAGAATATCCAATTCAGACCATTTAGATTTAAAATAAAGCTTTTATTTATATTTTGCCTTTGTAGCTAATATCATACATTGTACACTTACGTAGCTTAAGTTACTTATACCAAGAACCGTTAAATAAGAGCGATATGCATTGCCGAAATGTAATACTAAAATCACTTGAGTATTTGAAGCATATTTTAAATATTATTTAGGTTTTTATAGTTTTTTTCTATACAAGACAATTTTATTTTCAAATAAATATCGTAATACATTAATTGAAAGTGTAAACATCATTCATCTTGTTTAGTGAACATAGCGTTTTTAGTACATTTAAAGATATTTTGTAAATTATATGAAAAAAAAAACAAATTAAATATTAAATAGCGCGGCATATTAAAACAACTGTAACAAGCATTTTGTAATATATTATTTTTTATAAAACTTAACTATATAATCTTGGAAACATGTTACATTTTCTACTATATTCATATAAGCGCTATAGCTATCCTTGTCATTTAAGTTGATTTAAAAAGGACAGCAATATATATAATGCAACTTAATATAGTTACCAGTATCTTTATCATTTAATCTCTCCACTTATTCATGTATTTATTTAAGTATTATTACTCACATAAAAACCGGGCATTTATGCAGTAACTATAAATTAAATTCCATTATATTCATACTAAAATTGCAAGATCATAATTCATGATTACATTGTTAAATAAGAAGTCGTATTTAATTATTTCGCATTTTTTTTCATTATAAGTATAATTACAAAAGTTGGTTTGGGACTACAGCGTAAATGAGATATAGCTTGGTGATATACAAACAAACTGATAGACAGACAGACGGTCTCAATAATAAAGTCAAAGTCAAAACAGCTTTATTCAGTAAAATCACAAGGATCATTTAGAATCGTTTTACATACTAGGTGATTCTAGGTGCCAGTTCCATGCGATGATGACTGAGGCGTGGCTATAAGAAATAATGATACTAAATGCAATTTATTCTCAAAAACTTGATTTTTTTAGGCAGCTCAAATAACAATAAAAGCATAATTCAAAAAAATAACATTTATTTTGTACCTATAATATTTGAAACTATCACGGTTTTAAACATAGTTTTCATTATATCAGACCCACAAATCATGGTAAATATCCCGTTTATAATGAAAACTATTTTGTACCTATTCATTATATGAAGTGACGGCCTTGACTATTCAGTTACAAGCTCCATTTACCGGAACAGTAAACTCTCTTTTCTATTTTATATTATTATTGTTAGTTGCCCTAATATCATTAAAATGTTACATTGTGTGCAATGTATGCGTGATACAGCATTTTTGTTTCACATCATGTTAGCTCGTGGATATTAATGCGCCCTAGTTTTGAAACTACGCACTTTGTATGTTTGTATGATAAAGAAATATATATTTGCATTTATACAACGCAACGTGTCAAACTAAAACGATTTTAGCTGGGAATTATAGCTGATAGAATACTTAAATATTGATTTTGATTTATGTAAATAAACTTATGAATCTCAATCATTACTTGCGTAGTATTACTCATATGAAAGAACAAAATATAAGTAATAAAAATAACTCGAATTGGATGTTTCTCAGCGATTTTTTTTTATTGACACTCAAAATAAATGACTTTGAACTGTATTCAGTATAACTGTACTAAATACTATATACTTACTCTTAAATCTCATAATGATAAAATCATTATATCTCATTAAGAAGACGGCATATAAAAATATTTTACAAACGTTATATACCTAATAACCTTATAACTAATTTTGTTTATATTTACAATTTTGTGATTTTATTTAGATTCAAAGAGCTCTTATTTTAAAAAATGTTTTTGCTGAATTTTACATTCATACATTTAAATAATTTCGTATATAAAAACTAGGTATATCTTACGTAGAAATTATAGCTTATATCATGAAGCCACAAAATAACATTCATATTTAAAACATCATTCTTTTTCATATTGGTGTGGCTAAATACAAAATAAAAAAATATTTATTTATTAGCAAAAAAAAATAATGTCTGAAGGCCCTTAAAAATCAACCTTTGCATCTACTTGTTCATATCAGTAGCTTTATTGACTTAGCACTTTGTGTGATTTTATCCTTAATTGTTTGTAATCATAAACAAACAGAACATTGGAACAAGGATGTGCGTGTTTCCTTCGAGAATAACAAACTATTGTGGTCTACCCGTTTGCAATAGAAATAATACTCAAGATTTATTTTCCCCATTGTGAGATCATACTAATCACGTCGGTACTGTAACTATTACGTGGTCCTAGTTTTACACGAAAACTAAAACGCAAATTTTGTACGGTTTGCAAAAACGATATTTTGTGGCGCAAAATGATATTATGAACAGAAAGGAGAAGGGGAATTTTGTGCTACGACTAAAACTTCCTGAGTGTAGCCACATAGTGCGATTGAAAGGACTTTTACAGGCCAAAATTTTACTATATTTACGAAAAAAAACCGAACACGCTCCATAGATAATTGCCCATTCTCCTTTGCTTTGCTTCATACAAAATTTCAGTTTTCAAGACTCTAAACTAAGGGCTCAGATACCAGCTAAAAATTTGCAATAACTTTTATTGACCCCGTAAAAGTGACAGAAATAAAATAGATTTACATATTTATTTGTACATTTTCTATATCTATTTGTCACATCAGCATTTATTTTGTCACATTAGTATTTTGAAAGCTACTCAATAAAAACAAAATAAAGAATAATGGTTTTACGAACAATGTATGAAAAAAAACATTCCATAATATGTTCATTTTAAACTCAACTTCGTCTTCTTCTTTTCGTCAGTAGCATAAAGTAATGGTTCTTCCACGGAGCTCTCATATAAGAAGCTACTATTAAACCTAAATAATAGTTTCCTAGATTCGTTTAAAAGTACACAATGTTTTTTTGATATTTTGATGCGTTTTTATAAATGTTTTAAGACATCTTTGTACTACATACATAATAAGTCACGGTATAAAGTGATTTAAAAAAGATCTTGATGAATTGTTGCTAATATTGTTTTAGTAAGGTATAATAAATAAGATTTATATAAATAATTTACATACGAATCTCAATTTAAAATGTAGTTATGGAACTGATATAGTCGAATATTATTGTTATATCATTGGAAATGGTTATCAGCTATTATTTATTATATTAAATATTATTGTTTTATATTAATATAAACCTATAACTTAGATAGTACGATAAATATATATTTGGTGTTTATTCTTGTTCTGAATGCTATTATATCATTCAGCTTATTTTAGTGTTTGTAAATGATTATTTAAAGCGTTTTCTTTAATTAAGCATCTAACGTGTCAATCAGCACGAATTAAATTTTTTTAAATGATGTTTTTAAATGATGTTTTTAAATTTATAAATAAACTTTTTTATGTTGTAGGTATATGGTGTAGATTTGAAAATTGTGAAAATAATATTATTATAAATTTAAGCTTCCATATAAAATCTGTTGTGTAGTAAGTACATAAAATAAGCTCATAGAGTACTTAATTAACTTGTTGTAAGGGTGTGGGTAATACTCTTAGTAAATATACTGGTTATTTAAAAAAAGTAATCTCTCTTCTACAAAACCAAAAAATGTATAATTTTATATCTATTTTTTTAATATTCATTTATCATTTTAATAAAAAAAAATACTTTTTACCTATGTTGTATATATTACTATGTTAATAGTTACTTGCCTCAGTAATAAATTATTTTTTATCTACATACATTTGTCTTATTTTTCTATAATTACCAATTTACTAATAATATACATGAAATGTAGATATCTCTAGATAAGAACATAATATGGTCCTTTTACGATTAACAAAGATGGCTGACGGAGCATTAATATAATTCATCTGTTTAAATTAGTACCCCCTATCTTATAAAAAGTTAGCGTTGACTTTAAGTCATCATTACGTATGGTAATCAATACTTCAAGTCTGCGCTAACTTTTTATAAGATAGACCGTTAGTATTTTAATACTACTAATTTAAACTGTATTTATACAAAAGAAATTCATCTCAATGTCGTTTGGTCCAAAAGAAGACTAAACGACGCGACCAGCATTATTATTCTCTGTGTTTTGATTTCACCCCATTTGATTCAACCCCTGTTTTGTACGCATACTAGGGTAGGGGGTACCCTTATTGCTGGTACAAAATTATAGAGAATAATTGTAAAGTAATTTGGTGTTTGTTAAAAACGTGATTGCTTATTTGGGCTCAGTGTAGTGAGCTTACAAGTAGGTATCATATCTGAGTTTTTAAATGAAAAGTTGAACAGGAATTCGCTCTTTCTAGTTGGAAGAAAGAGAGAGTAGGACGAATTCAGGGGCAGAAGCTAGTGCTAAATAAAAAAATGCACAATGCTAAAAACGTTAGCAACATACTAGTCTGGTAGCTTCAAATAATGATACAGGCACTAAACTCTTTCCTAAAAAACATCATCAATCTTTTTGTTAATTCACTGACAGAAAACCTATTTCAAAAATAGATCGATTCTCCGTCACCCCATTTGAAACGTCACTCGCGTCGCCGCACTTCAAACCTGCCCCAAGGTTTAAGCTTTTTATAAAATTGTATGGCGATTTGATGTGAGTCCGCACCGCTGGGGGACGGGAGACGGGCGATCAGCTGTTGTTGTACCGCGCATGTGCGGCGCGCGAGGCACGGGCCCGAGGCGCGCATTGACGCGCGGGCTCTCAGCGGCGCTCCGCGTGGCGTCCCTACCGCGACTAGGCACAGACCGCCCGAGCCGCTCGCCTCCGCTATCTGTTTATAGTGTCCTATTGGGCTAACCGCCAGCTCACCTCTCCCACCATGGATGCTATCTTGGCAGCGCTCGTCGCCCTGATGGCACTGGCAGCCGCAATGGCCGCCGTGCTCAGTACTCTTTCCAAAGCCGCGATATTTGCCCTCCTCGCGGTCGCGCCCTGCGTCTACAGATACAGAAAATGGATTTACGTCTTCGTCAAAACATTGCCGAGGGATACCAAGTGAGTAGACATATTAATCTATTCCCATAAACGTGTTATCTGCAGTACCTAAAAATCGCGTTCATTTACCTGCTTTGAAAAAAACGGCGCTCGGACCCTTTATAATTCCTTTGCTGGTCACATCCGTTATTTTTTTCCTCGTACACGTACCGTTAGTAAACTGTTATGCAGTCTTTGAATTAATAATGATTTCGTGACTGTCATGTTGCATGCATTTTATTTCTCGCTGGAGGCTCTCGCTATTCAGTGTGTACTTTTTATTACCTATGATACAATTCTGTGTTTAGGTACCTTTTTATTTCAACATCATACTCTTATTTGTTGCTCACCAACTAGTTTGATTACATAAATACCTACTTATTACCTTAGTTATTTTCCTTACGATATGAAACCAAACAAAATGTGGTCAGTAAATATTATGTCATGTACATAAGCTTAGTACAAACAAACCCTCAGTGCTTCCACAGTGCTGAAGGTTAGCAGTCATTGTGCTTAAACCTTTGTTAGAGCTCGCTTAATATGTGATTTTTATTTTTATTTCGCATGGTCCAGTCGAAATCCCAGTCAATTAGCAAAAACTTTATTAAGTACCTACTTATTTCGAAACATTATTATTTTTTTAGAACCTAACTGCAATTAATGTAATTGGTGTAAACCGTATTAATTGAATAAATAAATAAATTATTGGTTAGGTACTAACTAATTATTTATTTTTAATTGTCACATTTTACTAACGTATACCTAATTCTTTTTTTGAGTTAGTTTTTTTTGTTATTAGAGCAATATTTGTTAATAACTTTCATAAACAAATCTAGCCTGTTCATTACAGGCTGTTTGCCTATGGGTAGGTATACTTAGGTATTACTAAAACTTATTTTGCTGATGATTATAAACACATACCTACATAGGTACCTATATCCAAATGGATTCCATGCAAAGGCAGTAAACAGGCCTTTGCATCTAATCGGTACCTACCTACGGGTTTTTTTATAACCTAATATCGAAAATAAAAAAACATTCAAACATAAAAGCATTTTTACGCGAATCGCTTAAGGATCATTTGTAAGAACCCTAAAATTTACAAATTAAATTTGATATTTAAAAGTTCTCTTCAGTTTACAGTTAACAATGAAAGTTCATCTATAAAATCTATGATTGTTGATAACTATCTCATTTTTATAGCAAGATAAACGTATCGATGTTTTGATAACAATGATTTAAATGGAGCATATTGATAAGCCGGATCTTGTGCCACACAATAAAAATTAAATAACACAGCAGCCACATAAAAAATAAACTGTAGATACATAGTAACTATTAAGAAAACGCGTCATTTCTTTAGAAATAAAGTAGATACTAAAAATGTATATAAATAACATCTTAATCAAGTGAAGATTATACACTTTACGTTAGTAGGTAATTACGTAAATGTCACATTTAAATTTTTTAGGTTAGGTTTCGTCACAATGGAAGTTTCAGATCCGCTTTTAAACAATTATTTGATTTTATATGCTTGAATGCAATTGATAAAAAAATATCATTACGATGGTTTTTATTGTACCTACTTACGTTGTAGTTTTCATAGTTGTGCATTGCGCAGTTTTGGTGAAAATAGGCACATCACAGCATAAATACAGCAGCCAACGTTCAATTAACAAATAAATACAATAAGCGAAGTCAGCAGTGTTAAATGTTATAAAATCTATCGGAAAATATTACCTAATCGCTTATGCCACCTAAAATACGTTTAAAACACGCTAGACAGTTCCAGTCACACCAAGTCCATAACATAACACTGCAATGCGATTGCGGAACTCTTTCGAAAAAGTACCTTTGAATAAGCATATTCCACGTTGTAATTTTTAATTGTTCTTCCCGTATTGCAAACACTAACTAAAACTACTGAATGGCTGGTGGCTTGGTGGGAGTTTATACTTTTCTAGATATAAGAAAGAAAGAAAAGAAAGAAAAACTTTATTTTGTGTCACACACATGAGATCAAAACATATTAGTATACACAATTAAAAATAAACCTTATTATTTACATGGTTGTGACGACAAAACAGGTCATCACTCAGCATGTGTTGTAGTAGTACCTATGTACTACTACAACGCTGATCTTCCGTGATGCCCATGCGTACCCTGGCAGCAACAGCGGCACACAGCTTAAATCTTATTAAACTAATTATTCAAAAGGATTTAATACTTACGCATATTATAAATAAAGAAACAAACTAAACACGTGATCTTATTAAGGTAATAAAAATATAAACATCTAAACAATAAAAGCTATTGACAAAACAAAACAATACAAAACATAAAACAATCTATACACGTACACAATTAAACAGTCTTTTACCTACTTATTATTATTATTTATTTATTTTTTTGCGTTACAAATATTTTACTCCCTAAGCATATGTCCAAAACTAATAATATGTACTAATCTAAAAAGTGGGTCCAGAACGACCATTAGCGTGGAACAACTTGTGAATTTAACCTTCCTATACCCGCGCCAAATTTTGTGCCACCTATACCCGCGCACGGTCTCATAGACCGAAAGTTTGAAACCCAACATCATGGTTTTTTTCAAAAAAAATGTATAGTAAAGTTATATTTTCTTAAAACTAGGGAGTGTTAAGTTATAAAATAAACCCAATTTATCCACAATATACCATTTATTTACTGACTAACAGTCTTTTATTACAGTCTCTGGAAAATATTAAGTTTTTCTTAAGAGCTAATTAAATGTCAACAAAAATATTTTTTTCTTCTTCTAACAAATAAAAACAAACTTAAATCTTAATTATAACAAGATAAGGAACAATAAGCTTACAACTAATCTTAGGCAGAAGTCTCACCATAGCAGTTAGAGCATACCATATTAGCATGCTCCATACAAAAATAAATTGTTGATCCTATACCCGCGTCGGTCCCACGGACCAATTGGCGCCAAAAACAGCCACACGTGCTACTCGCACAAACGCACTTTGCGCACTGAAATGAATGTAGCAACGAATCGGGCAGCTAGCAGAAAGAACAAAATGACAGCATTGATGATCTAAGAAAAAACCACGAAAGATTATTTTGTCGGTGTCACAGACCAATGCGCGGGTATAGGAAGGTTAATAAGTAATTCTTTAAAGAGTTTTTAAATGACCCAATAGACTTTGAGTTTCTGATTGGTGGAGGCAGATTGTTCCAGCACTTAGTAGCAGCATACTTGAAGCTGCCACGAAATGCAGCCGTTCTGTGACGAGGGCATGTAAGACGGACCGCAAACCGCATAAGGCGATCAGAGAAGCTAAGTTTTTCATGAAGATACACGGGTCGTTTATTATTTATGATACCGAAAAGTAAAGTAGCAAAATGAAGAGATCGACGAGATGTCATATTTAGTAGGCCATTATTATTGATGTATGGAGTAATGTGCGTTCTAGGAGGGATAGGAAAACAGAACCGTATACAAGCATTCTGTATACGCTGAATAAGCTTCTTTGTACGAGCTAGCAAACATTCTCCAAAAACATTATCTGCGTAGTTTAGTTTGGAGAGAACAAGTGAGTCACAAAGTTGGATTCGCAAATCGGTGCTAATATGATCTCGCATCCGATATAAAACAGACAAACGATAAAAACAATTTTGAACCGTTTGAAGAACATGCTTTTCAAAACGTAAAGAGTTATCCATAAGTAGTCCCAAATTTCTGGCTTCCGATACGCGATCAATAGAAACAGTATTTACAAATACTTTTGGTTCTTGCAATGACATTATTTCGATTTGGTTTTTGGAACCAAGAATCATGTATTTGGATTTATCAGGGTTTAAAACAAGATTGTTGGACTTGCACCAGCTGAATACTTGTTCTAGATCTTTATTTATTTTTTGGATGGCAACATTGACTTCATCAGGCTTAGAAGACACATACAACTGAAGGTCGTCGGCGTAAATATGGTAATTACATTGTTCTATCTTTAAAGTGATGTCTGCGCAATATAAAACGAATAGTATTGGGCCTAGAATAGATCCTTGAGGGACACCACGAGACACGGGCAAAGCAGATGAAAAAGAGCTTGAACCATCTGAGTTAGTTAGTTCTACCAATTGTGAGCGCTCGGAAAGGTAACTGCTAAACCATCCAATAGCAATACTATCCAAACCATAATACGACAGTTTGGATAGCAGCAATGAAATGTTTATTGTATCAAACGCGCGAGAAAAATCTAAAAGCGTTAATATGGTTCCCTCACCACTGTCCTGAGCGGACAAAACGTTATCTACAACATCCAACAAAGCAGTTGCAGTGCTATGACTTTTCCTAAAACCAGATTGTTTTTTTGGTATAATATCGTTGATTTCTAAATATTTAGTGAGTTGTAAACACACAATTTTTTCAATCAGTTTTGATAGAAATGGAAGTATGCTAATGGGTCGTAGATCTTTTAAAATAGCCGGGTTGTTAGTCTTTGGTATCGGTTTCACTATAGCTAATTTCCAGGACGAAGGGAAGGTTCCAGTTGTAATAGATGTATTTATTATAGCCGTAATTATATTTAATGTTTGAGGGAGATTTAACAAAATCATTTCCATAGATATACTATCAGCACCAGTCGCGTTAGTTGAGAAAGATTTAATTATTTTTCCCACTTCGTATTCGTTGACAGTGTCTAGACTAAAAACAGACGGCCCATGTCTATGAAACTCAAAAAATGTTAGATCTGAAATTTTAACAGTGTTTGTACCAGGTAGCGAAAGAAAATGATCATTTATAATACTCGGATCATTAAAGTTAGATGGAAGATTGACAGCTTTTTGTTTAAAATTAGCAACATTTTGTTTAATATTCTTCCATAATACACGTGGATTTCCTATATTCCGTTGGATGTGGTGTTGGAAGTAAGCCGATTTTTCAGTATAGAGAGCAACGTTTACAGCAGATTTCAATTCCTTATAATATTTTTTGTGTACTTCATTATTAGAAAGAAGGTATCGTGCATGAGCCTCATCTCTTGTTTTCATCATTTCTCTTACGTTGTAAGTTATCCAGGGGAACGTTTGCGTTCTGATCAGAGATCTCCTAAATGGCGCATGTTTATCAAACAAAATAGTCAAATTACTGCGAAGTTTCTCTACCATGTCATTTAAATCGTTACTAATAAAATTGTTCCAGTTAACAGCATCGAGGTCATAATAAAACTGTTCAAAATCTATGTCTTTTAGCGGCCGGTAAACTATCCACCTAGGGGTTGTCTTTTCTTTCTTGATACGGAGTTTGCATGAAATAAACGAGTGTTTACTTAAGTCAGGTATATGGTCAATGACAATATCAGAGAGTTTTATGTTAGCGCATAATAAATCGATCAGAGTTGCACTATGATCCGTTACATGCGTCGGTGCGGTAATATATTGATTAAGTTTAAAACAGCCTAAAAAATCAAAGAGTTTTTTGAATCAGAATCTGGTTTTAATAGATCTATATTAAAATCACCAGTTAGGACCACGTGATCAAACGCAGAAAGAGAGGAAACTGAATCAGTAAGAGCATCCAAGAATAGTTCTACGTTTTGCCATGGCGGGCGGTACGCAGTACCTAAAGCCAGTTTGATGCCATTAAGAGTAAGGCGGAGCCACATCTGGTCTACGCCAGGGGTCTCTGGGTGGGCGAGCAGGCGCGCACTGACGCCGTGCTTGATGTAGAAACCGACGCCGCCGCCGCGCTGTCGGCCGCCAACGGCTCTACCATAGTGCCGCGGCGCATGCCGCAGCTGGTAGCCAGGAAGTGCGGGCGCGCGCGACTCCTCGCCCTCCCGGAGCCACGTTTCATTAATTGCCATGATGTCTACTGGATGACGCAGCATAGCTACCATGAGTTCATCGTGTTTTGTACTTAGTGAACCTTTATTCAGAAGGCCAATTGATAGAAATTTGTTTTTAATGAACCTGATAATGAAAGAATGAAGAATTTGCACATATTTACAGTTTGTTAAAAAAAGTCTGAGGTATGAGGCGTGACGTGAATCAGAAAATGTATTCAGTATCATAAAAATCTCGACCAGACGTGTATGCTCACAAAAATTACCTATTTTGTTTATGATAGTGAGTTTTCTATGAAATACCCTATAAAAATATACTTTATTGTACGAAAAACTATCAAGCCGAAGATGTAGCATACAAAATACTATGCCATCAAAACAATTTAATATTACTAGATTATAATTGCGGTCAGATTTCAACAGTACATTCATGACAAAATTTATATAATAGGTTAGATAACCTATTGACCGCCAACGAGCTGAGTACCAAAAACCTTCACTAAATCATCCTGCGTACGAATGCGCCTTGCAGGTTCACCATGTTCTCGCCTCACTAGAACTGCACCACCTCGGGTCCAAGCGAATTTCCATTGAAGACGTCGAGTCTCCTCCCGCGCGCGACGGAATATAGCTCGGTTGGCGGGCGTAAGCCGCTCGTTTACGTAGAAACGGCGCACGGGTCCTGGCAGGCCGAGACCAGCAGTATCTGCACCGCGGCGAACCCGCGCCGCGCGCAGTAACTCGTCACGCTGGCTGCGCCTGAGCACGCGCAGCACTAGCAGGCGAGGCCCCATCTCTGGGGCTGTGGGGGAAGTGGGGGAAGTGGAAACGTCAGTGATGTTGAGGGGTCCTGGGTGTAGACCGGGGGCGCGAGTGTCGGTCTCAGTCACGTGCTCTCGTCGGGCGCCGATCCGCATCGCACTGACAATGTCATTCTCCATGATCTTAACCCCAAGTTTGTTAGCGATGAGCGAAGCGACGTGGACGGGATTCTCCCCATTCATTTCTGGAATGCCCGAGATCTCAATTTCGTTCACCAATAGGTCTTGCTCTCTGTCATTAAGCTCATTTCTAAGCCGGTCGACGGTTTCGATGAGGTCAGTGACCTTTACATCAGATTTTTCTGACAAACTCTTTTCGATCAACGAAATTCTTTGCTCTATTTTATCACACCGTGAGTCAAAGTTTTGTAAAGAGGTAGCCAGCGTATCAATCTTTGCTAACAGCTGGTTGGTGAAATTTGACATTTGGTTGGAAATATAGTCTTTTAGAGCAGATGTTATTTCAAGAGCGGATTCACCTTGAGAGCAGCTATTCTCTAAACAGAGATTAATTCCTTGAGTTGAATTTTTTTGTCGTAATGTAACATTTTGGTAGGGGTCAGTGACCTCGTCATCGTCCATAGGCGGGATGGTAGTATCTTGTCTATTAATTGTTTCCGATAATTTTACATCTTTAGATGTGGAACAAAGTGGCATTGTTCCCGTTGGGATACTTTTACTAGGGATGTTATTGTAACTGCGCCTGATGCATGTATCGCATTTCCAATTAGCCTTGCGCTCTGCATCCAATAAATGATATCTATTTCCGTATTTTTTGCATTCTATGTGAAAATGCAGGTCACAATCCGTGCAGGACAAAAAAACTCTACCCTTCACCACTTGTTTACATTTGCCACATTTCTTGGCCATAGGCGGCGACATTTTCCGATTTTAGTTTAGATAAAAACAACCAAAATCAAGGCAAAGCAAAACAAAGCAACAAAGCGCTGAGCGCGTGTTTCTGCGTCTATCAGAAGAGTTTCGTGTCGCGTTGCAAGACAGCGGCAAAGCGCTTAATGGTACGTAAAGCGGGCCGTCCGTCGACGGTTGATGCACTAGCTCGCGACGCGCGCGAATTATTATTAGCGGTTGGTTCAAAACGTTGTTGAGAATTCCCAATTAATCATTGATAACTTATGTTTTCATGGAATCACTTATGGTAAAAACACAGAATGGACTTTATAGTTCAAGTTGTTAAACTAAGAGCACTAAAAATAAACTAAAAATAATTAAATTTGATTAAAATAGATTGAACAAAACAGTGAGGCGTGCGTCCGCAGTGCTGCCCTCCGCGGAATTCTGCTATATAGGTACATCTATGTGGTGTAGATTCTCTTGTTTTATTGCTACTTTAATTTTATTTTGGCAACTAATCAGATTTTGACGTGACAACGTCTTATAATTCGATAGAGCCGGCTGCACGCACGAAAAAACATGACTCATGAAGCGTTCCGGCGTTCCGGCGTTCTGAGGCGTTACCGTTTCGTTGACGTTGTCACGTTCAACTATCGTCAGTAAACCGACTTTACAGACAACCATTTTTATTACATGTAGGTAGGTAAAATATGAACCTAGGTAGGTACCTACCTTACCTACTACTGAGCTGAACTGAGCTTTATGTGATTAAGACATCCACAAAGAGCATAACTGATCATTTTTGACAAATGTTTACCTATCTTGTTAGAGTTTCTATTATAGACCAGGTAAGATTTACACGTTTCTCTCGAAAAAATCAGGTCTTTGAACCTAACTGCTTGTTATAAAGTGGCGTGATTTGACGGAAAAATATTTATCTCCACTAGAAATTTACGAGTTGCTTGATCACGTTTTGTGAATCAAACTGAATGAAACTCAGACTAAGGGCAAGGAACATAATATGATAATGTCCGTTCTAAGGGTCGATACGGACGTTGCAAATCGGAAGTTGCTTTATAAGTATAAATCAAAATATGGATAGGTATTTATTTATTTAAAATTTAAGATTGAACTAGAAAGTAGGTAGTCTTGAGTGGAACAAGCATACATTTTTTAGAGCATGACTAGCGAGTTGGTGAAGCAAAGGTGGCATTAGGTAGATATAACTTTACCACTTGGTACATAGTCATAAATTCTATGTCATTAAAATCACAAGGATTACTTACAATTGTCTTAATATGTACCTACTAAGTTATTCAAGGTGCCAATTCTTCGCAACCAGAACCTAGAAGAACAAGCAAGAAACTTACGGCCTGGTTCCAACTATTTATTGAATGATCCTTCTAACAAATTTTAGACGATAGATTATATACCGAGTATAACCGTACAATAAATATTTGAACTTTGTTTTGAACGAATTCAAGGTTATTTGATTCTAAAATAGTCACATTAATTCTTATGTTTATGTGGTTAATTACGCTCAGATTAGATTAAAAAGTCACGCATGCATATTTAATCGAAATTATAAAAAAGCTAGGTCTAAATTTGACTGTTTTTTTTATGATTTTTCATGTCCTTTTTTTATATGAAAGCCCATGCGTTTCACATTCTTAATTGACCTGTAGGTACCTACTTTTTCACTTATTATAAATAATATTAACTACTAGTCGATGTCGAAGAAGCATTTCTTTTTCTGTAAAAAAATTCTGAGCAAAGTAAAATACGCCAAAAATATCTGCTTTCAAGTCTAGAGAAAGTATAGGCATATTTATTACGTGATCAGACGCTCGATCTACCTTTACACATAACAGAATCGCTTTGGGAACTGACCTTTCGAAAGCACATGGGCATCATGCTGTAATGTTTACATTCAGTTCCGTGGTTATTCCTGTCTGATTCTCCGCGGACGTAAATTGAATTCATAGCATGATCGGTAGATTCGTCAGTTCAGCTGTGTCCAGTCATAGTAGTAGTAGGTAGACTAGATTAAAAATGCGTTCAATATTATCAATATTCCTAAAAGATCTCTATCATTGGTATTCTAGCTTCAGGTTCCATGCGCAAAGTTAGTTCATGAATTCGGTAACTGGGACTCGTGCCAAGACCTTTGAAAATGCTGAAGTACGACCAAATTATTGCTTTAGTTAGCAACTTTGCTTTTTAGATGGTATTTCATTCAAATTCTTCGTTTTGGGAAGTCAAAGTGTACATAATATAATAAAAAATGTACATAAAGGGTTAAATGGCGACGTAATGAGAATTCATCATTTTGGGAAGTCAAAGTGTACATAGGGGAGTCGATAAGATACATAAAGGGAAAAGTAGTAAAATGAATTAATTTTAATAATAATAATTGTGTGCAATCATTGAACAAATGTCATCATAATATTCTAAAAATGATCAACGTTGTAGTTACTACTTTAATATAATATAGGTATAACCTAATTTACATTCTTTGAGTTGTCATTTGTCATATACATTGAGTAAGTACATTGAAACTACAAAGTTCATTTATGTAAATTATTAGTCTACCTAAGTAAATGTCATTGTCCAATTAAATAATTTATAATTGTTGTATTATAAGTAGTTACGCTATTTTACTGTTTTAACAAGGAAGGAAGGAAGGAATACGAAATACTTGGCCTTGTTTAAAGGGAAACCAATGTACTTACCTATATTTTTACTTCGTCCTACTAGGCATTAAAAGAGCCATATATCCCTATAATACGAAGTTAACCTTATTCTATAAATATTTACTTCCTTAAATAATACTTACAAATATTTACAAAGTTTTTTGTGTGTAACGTACTATAACCTGATTTTATGTATCCTTTGTGTCCTTGATACTGTTTTTTTTTTGAGTTAGCATGCCAACCGTTTTCTCGACCTTTAAGGTCGGCAGGCAGAAAATGCTAATAGCATTAAGCCCACCTTTTGTACATTATTTGTATATTTGTGCAATAAAGAGTTAAATAAATAAAGATACTACAGTATAACAGTCTTCATTAAATTATAGGATTATATTCAAAGTGTTACGTCACGTCGCGTGATGGTCATACGACGTACGACGAATGCAGTCACAATGTTAGGCTTTTGTAGGTTTTCACGTCGATACATACTTATATAACCTGCAAAAATATTATTAAGTTTGTGTGACTGCTCATGGTCATGCATGACTGAGTTTATGCTAGCCACAAGTGAGACTAACCGCTGAACATTTGTTATTACAATTTTTAACCAAGCGTAGCGGAGTCTTTGGCTGTAACAAGTACGCAATTATCCTACTACTTATTAGTTCATTAAAAAGGATGACTGAATATTCTATTCACGCACCAAATAATATATAATTAAGTCAAACCTAGAAGACAAGATGTCATGCAAGACAGAAAAATAAACATTAATTATAGTTTGAAAAGACTCATTGTCATGCATAGCTCGGCTCCATTCCTCTCCATCCCACTTCTGATTATAGGCACTGAATACATTTTGATGCAAGGCGCTAACACTTTATTTGTAGTGTGGTATCACTCGCTTGTCTTCGTAACTATCTGCGAATAGTCTAGTAAGGCATGTAAAACAAAAATTTGCTTGGTATTTATTGGTAGGCATGCTTGAAAAATACAATGCAGTTTACATGTTAAAATGTAAGTATGTCAGATGATCATAACAGCGTTTATAAGTTAAATTTAACTCATCACATCAAGCGCAAAATCTGCAGTTTCAAGTTCAAGTGAGTTTTGAATGGCACTGTCTTTAATTCAAAAATAACTTAGATTCAAAATCACGTCGATGCTGTTATTTAAAGATCTCTGGATTTCGCCTTACTGCTTTTGAAGAAAGTGCCTTAATCAATACACATGTTAGTCAGTAGTAGTATATGTGTTAGTCAGCATTTCTGTATTTAGAAGCTTAATATTGTTATACCTCATCCGATTCCTTGGTGACCAGCTATTACGGTTTGAGTGTACGGTTTGATTTACTGGATTGTCAGTTTAATGGCCACTGGCATCCATTATTTACAGAACCATCGTATCATTACTAATCTTCTCAATCAAATTCGTTTCTAGAACTGTTTTAACATTACAGCTGCTTCATTATGGTTCATTTATCCTTTTAGAGATTAAACCGTGCAAAAATCACTATGATGCTATGAATGCCATTTGTTACTTGAATCGGCATGTTATACTTATTTCTTTTTGCAGATTCCTATGGCGCTATGCGAATGGTATGGTCCGGTCCAAGAGATGGGGTCGCCAGAATGCCACGGTGGCTTCTCTGTTCACTCAAAGAGCTTTGAAGAATCCGGGCGCGCCTTGCTTTATCGTGGTCGGTGACCGCACCTGGACTTTCGGCCAGGCAAGTACCTACTCTTAAACTACAAAATTAATAATGTGGTTTTTCAACATAATTTTAGATTTAAACAATATTTTTTATTTGCATGTTTGAGTTTGAATTTCTTTTTATAGTACATTATTCATGTATCGTATCCAACTCATTTATTGATTATCTTTACATGTTATAGTATTCGTATTTCGAGTTATATATTTCAGATTTCTACCTAAAAAAATTGTCAAAACTTTGTACTTTAAACAGAAATATCATTAATTAAATACAACATTATCTCCAACAGATGGCAACAAAATCCAACCAGGTTGCGCGCACGATGCAAGAACATCTTGGCCTGAAGCGTGGCGATGTGGTCTGCGTATTCATGCCTAACTGTGCCGAGTTTGTATGGAGTTGGCTCGGTATGGCCAAGCTTGGAGCTGTATCAGCGCTCATCAACAGCAATCTGCGTCACAAACCACTGCTGCATTGCATCCAAGTGGCTAAGGCCAAGGCTATCTTGTACTCTGAACATCTTGCTGGTGGTAAGTGTATAAATATTAGAATACTTCTTTTCTTACACGAGTCACGATTTACAGTGTAAATTGCTGTAGAATTTGAATATTATGAACAAATTTATCTCGCAAGAAAAAAAAAATTTACTGACAAAGAAATATAATGTAAAGGGTCACATGTAGCTACAAAAATATACTGCAGAGCTTATTTTACAAAAATTCATGACATGTCTGGTTCACACGAGTGGTTCCAGCATTAATAATGCCTTACCAGCCCTTCGTAGGCCGGTCAATATGACATTGAACGACGTTTCTACATCGATACCAGCTCCGTGTGAACAAAACCATACGTGATCGATATGACTTACAACTTACCTAATTGCTTCGGTTATCAGCTATAGGTATTTTATTCAATTTTAATACTATACAGTTATGTGCCGAAGTATTGATTTCAAATTATGTACGAACATGTTGAAATAATGTACTTGTGAGATTTGGAACCATGCGTAGGACGGCTTCTATGACATGTAAAAGGGCACCCTAATTTAGCTAACGCGAGAACCTATATGAATAAAGTTCAGTATTAAACACCCACATATGGCTCCATTTATAAAAACATTACCTACGTATTTCATTTCTGTACCAGCAGCAGTACAAAAGTTAAAATGTTAAAACGTGTATAAAACTTGCTATCTTGAGTTAAAGAGCCTGAAACAACCTACAAAACATTTAACAGCGAATGCACTGATCAAATAGGCTGTCAGTACTTTTGCAGTTTATCTACAAAGCCAGTAATGTAAACAAAACAACACGTGAATAAAGGCAGACCTGTGATCTAGGTCAATGGGATGCACCTGTTTTATTATTCATTCGTGCAGAACGGAACTAACTATGCTACACGACACCGCACGATTGGTTCTAAACGAATTATATTGTCACTTCCTAGTTCCTAGTGCTGGTAGCTACTAATTATAATTTAAGATCTAGGGTTCGGTACCTGAGACCTTTAGTTCTGCACATCAAGGAAAAATCATCGATTAGGACGCATTCTAGCATTAAATAACATAACACATGTAGGAAGCCGCAAAATATAACGTGATATTAATAGGAAAATGTATTTAAAGTAAATCCTTCCTATAATTCCCGTAACCAGAAACAAGATTTACGTTTAAATTTCCTGTTTCCTTATAGCTTTGGAGGAAATACGCGACCAGCTTCCTGCAGAATTGAAGCTGTTCCAGCTATACGGCCAGCCAGCGCCAGGCGTGTTGGACCTGGGTCAGGAAATGGATAAGCATCCCCCTGACTACCCCGTAGTCACCGACCCCCCTCAGTATAAGGACACTATGCTGTATATTTACACCTCGGGCACTACAGGCATGCCTAAAGCGGCAGTCCTTCCTAATTCTAAGTGAGTATTAAATGTGTGTTGCAATTGTATGCTATATTCGCACCTACTGGCGCTATATGAATTAACATAATCTTTTTTTCTTCACAATACACTTCTTATCCGTTTACTACGAATCCATTAATGTGGTGAAGATCATCCAAATAGAAATCGCATAGTAACACGCAAGTCTTGAAGATTGGAATAAAATTTTGCTTTCTCTGTCAAAATGCTAAGACCAACTAAAGCAGCTTGTAGAATTTATCGCCCGAGGTTACAAATCAAATAGCTACAGAAGTAAACATTTGATATTGCTCGAACATTTATTCGTACTGGTAAATGATTAGTCTTTCTAGCTTCTTTTTTAGGTTCTAATTTCTTTGTAAACTTTTTTTATGCTGGGGAAGTATCGATGTACTTCTGTCGCGTTGCGGATACAATGGCGCAATGCCAAAAACATAGATATGTGCCGAAAACCACAACCTTCCTTCCTACATACTCACATCGCTTACATGCTGGAATAAAGTAAAAAATTCATGGCTATAATGTATTTATTAATGCGTGTATAGGTCAACGCAACATAACGGGACACCGTAGGTAGTCATGTGAGCTATCACGTGTACTTATTCCATGTTTCTACAGAAAATTTTCTAAACATGTTTATAGATATGCTGTAAATTCTCCGCCAGAGATACATATTTTCGGCTGTAGGTATACAATATAGCTGAAACGCAGGATTGAAATGTTTAATAAATTTCTATATCAGAGGTTTGCGTAATTTTTAGGTAAATATTTACCTGTTTGGGCGTTTGTACTGCCATTAGTAGGTGAATGTAACATCTTAGTAGATATAGATATGTATTATGTTCATCGTTTTTTCACCACTAACTGATACAGATAGTTTAGCCATATATTTCTGGGGCATTCCGACTTCCTCCGGAAGTTTTCGTTTGGCGTCGCGCGCTGAACACAAACTGCTTTTAATTTATTTAGGTACGTTCAATATACACTCTTTGTTTGAGTTGGTGCAAACATTTATTCCTGTTACCCTCAGCTTGTTGTAACATCAGCATTTCAAACAGACCAATTATACACATTACAGATAGGTTAACATTTTTTATAAAGTAAGAATCTAGACTTTGAAGTTGTTGTATACATACTTAGATGACACTCAAAATGTCTGACACCAGATGAGTTTTAAAGAGCTCATTCGCTTAGACAAAAAGGATCAACAGATGTGACCTGTTACTTAACACTCTTGAAATATTGACGAGAAAACTTCGAGGTTGTCGTATCTCTAAAGCCATTTTTCGTTTACCTTGATCTAGTTTAATTTATCTGTGGAATACAATACAAAGTCTATGTGGTTATTTATACAGTCTTCTGTTTAAAGAACGTAAACCGCCGTATCAGTCTTTTGAAAGTTAATAAACTTTGCAGGTATCTTCTGGTAGTGGTAGCAACAGTACATATGCTGGGTCTGAAGTCCTCTGACCGAATGTACAACTCTCTGCCTCTCTACCACACCGCTGGCGGCGTGGTAGGTACCGGCGCTGCTTTGGTCGATGGCATACCTTCTGTGCTCAGATCCAAGTTCTCTGCTTCCAACTTCTGGACGGATTGCATCAAGTATGAGTGCACGGTAAGAAGTTTTTACAACTTGTATTATTTACCTAACTTTAGCTTGTGTTACTGTAATAATAAATAATTTGACGGGGTTACATTTGAAATTGCGATAAATAATCATTTATAATAAATTTACAAAAGATCTTAACTACTTAAAGATCTAAAAGATTACACTTGTACGCTAATAGTTTTGAAAAGGCCAATGATTTAAAATCTCTTTAAGAAGGAGAAAGTTGCACCACACCTTAGAAAAATTACTAACTTTCTAAAACAACAACATTTAAATATAATAATTGTATTAAGAGGTACGATAATTGATTAACAGACTCACTGATTTTAAACTTATAACACAATATCTCTTTATTTATTCGGGGTTAATCAAATAAAACAGTTCGGATTCAACTTCCACAACAAATCGTTTTTTAAATAGATTATTTACACAAAATGTTAATTTTCGTGTGTAATTAAAGCTATTTCCGTTCCGCAAATGAACTAGTTATTAAAAGATATACTATAAAAACTGATTCCGCTGATAACCTTAAGTCACTTTACTAAAAATCTGTAGGTATCAGTACATCTAAACACAGTCTAAGTACCTTTGTACTTGTAAGTGTGATAGGTAAGTTTGGTAAACAACAAACGCAATTTTAACTATCTAGTTTAAATGCATTTATTCACTGTGTACCTACAAGAATTAGGTGCTCAACATAGCAGATAATTTAAATATAAGATTAGGTCAAATAAAAGACTCTGGTTTCGCTTGAATTTAAAACAGCTCTCATAGTATTATAACTTCGAGAACTGTTTAAAAATTTAACCTTTACACAAAGTCAATTTTATTTTGTAAAATCACATAGGTCATTTAGAATCGATTTATACATATACTTACCATAATAATAATAATCTTATAAAAAGTTAGTGCAGACTTGATGTCTTGATTACCACATAGATAATGGTGACATAATATCAACGTTAACTCTTTAGGCGTATGGCCTTTAGTATAGGTACCTTATTTCTGTAAACATTAAAATAAATAAATATCTTACGTATTTTCACGTAGGTCGCTCAGTACATCGGCGAAATGTGCCGTTACTTGCTAGCTCAGCCGGCGCGGCCCACCGACTCGCAACACAAAGTACGCATCATGGTCGGCAATGGCATGCGCCCCGCTATTTGGCAGCAAATTGTTGATAGGTAAGATATTCTAATATGTAGTTACTAGAATAGACAAGATATTGGTACTGTACCTCTACCATGAGTTGACAGTAAAATCGCCTGACTTTACGACAGTAGTTACGTAAATATTAGTATTACGAATTTTAGTACCCAACTATCCGCTAGAGGCGCTGTACAAATCTTCATACATTTAACTACAGACGCTAGCGAGTTTAAAAACTCATGGTAGAGCTACTGTTGTCGGTTTCTTTAGCTACAACGAAAACTTTAAATTCTCGGGAAGTAGAGGAAGTCGGGAAGTCAAAATATACATAAGTCATTGGGTACTTAATTAAATAGTTTGGGTTGTAAATACGAATTCATATGCTGCAATATTAAATATATTAGTGAAAATACTCCTTTGAAGCATTACAAAAAGTAATAATTTTTGTTGCTTTCCATGGGTCGTGGGTTCGATCTCCACAAAATAACAAACATTGTTTTGATATCAAACCAATTAAGTCTGCTTTGTTTGTAATGTGAAATGTACATTAATATTAATATAATTGCTCGTTCTATTTCCTTAGAAACACGCTTGGTTATAGTAGGTTGCCATGTAGGTTATACAAACTAATGCGACATCTATTGTATTGTAATTCGCAGGTTCAAAGTGCCTCAGATAAACGAAATTTATGGAGCGACGGAGGGCAACGCTAACATCAGTATGTACCCTTAATAAACCCATTGTTTAACTAAAACAATGACATAATTATGAAATTAATTATTCTTAGAACAACATGCTTTGTTTTGTGACAGTGACGTTATGTCTTATCGGGTATGAAGCTAAATAGAGGATCTATCAGTCTTGTATTTAGGGTACCGTACCGAAAGGGACGGGACCTTATTCATCATCATCATCATCATCATCATCATCAACCTATATTAGTCCACTGCTGGACGTAGGTCTCTCCCAAGACGCGCCACTGAGCCCGGTCTTTGGCCCTTCTCATCCAGTGTTTGCCAGCTACACTCCGCAGATCGTCGCTCCATCTCGCCGGAGGGCGTCCTACACTACGCTTGCCTAAACGCGGTCTCCACTCCAGTATCCGTTTGCTCCAACGGTTGTCGGTTCTTCGGCAAACATGGCCGGCCCACTGCCACTTCAGCTTGCTAATTCTTTGAGCTATGTCGAACACCTTAGTTTTCTGACGAATCACTTCATTCCGGATTCTATCTCTTAAGGTAATTCCGAGCATAGCTCTCTCCATAGCACGCTGAGCGACCTTCAGCTTGTGGACCAACCCCACTGTCAGTGTCCACGTTTCAGCAGCATAGGTCATAACGGGTAGGACGCACTGGTTGAAAACTTTCGTTTTCAGACATTGAGGGATGGAGGACGAGAACGAGAAGAGACTGGACTGGACCTTATTACTGAGAGTCCATTGTCAGTCTGTCTGTCTGCCCGTCTTTCACAAAGCTTTATCTACGGTAATAGTTAGAGAATTGTCAGTTTCAAATATATATTTCTGTTGCCGCTATAGTAACAAATACTAAAACACAATAAAATGCTATTGTACGCGTTTGTATGAAGGCTTATCCAAACGCGGTTTTTTTATACGGAACTCTTCGTGCGGGTCCGACTCGCACTTGGCCCGTTTTTTGGACAGTTCTTATTTAAATAAACTTCTATTCATAGTTTGTTTGAGGATGCAACGTGTACGTGTGAATTCGATCCGTAGGAATTACTGCGTAGTATTTACCTACCATTTTAAGTTACATATTCATGATATTACATATACATATGCATTAAAAGAAAACTACAATGTTTATAGTATAAAGCTAATTAAAGTAGGTATACCTACTATCTATTAGTGTATGTATTTAAATACCTAATTAAGTAGATATTGTGCCAAATCATTTGTTTTATATTTAAAGAATAGAATACTTTGTTGAGACTACAACATTGTAAGTTGCATCAGTGAATTGGCATATTGTATTGTATTGCCAACATATGTAGGTACCTAGATATCTAGTGGCTATTTATAGGGTGCCTACTTAGACATAGGTAGTTAGTATAAATGTAGTACAGGTAGACCAGGTACTTAGAAGGCAAAAGTACCTTCTTAGTAGACAAGTTTGTAGGCATATTAGTAGTGAGCATTTCAAATAAAGATGTTTAAAGTTCCAAAATAAAAATAAATATCAAGTTTACATAAATTTCTCGCTTGAGTCCATAGTCTGAATTTTGAACTTTTCGTTTTGATGCTCGAAAAGTGAAATAGAGAAAATAGTTATCGAATTTTCGAAACAGTCAAAAACATTCACTATATGTATAAAATTGTTGTCCAATCTCACTTTTCAAGAATCGAACCCAATGAATCGCAAACTACAGACTTACAGGGTGGTTTTTGGGAAGGACGGTAATAGCCAAATACGAAACCATAAGAGTTATAAATATCGTGACAGGAACCATGCCCTCAATTCATAGTACAAAAATCTTGGCATCCTTTATCTTTTATTATATAAGTACTACGAGTACGACAAAATCGAGTAATTGATGCTTTTTTTTTTCAATATAATAAGTAATTTTTCTTGTATTTCAGTAAACGTGGATAATCAAGTGGGTGCAGTGGGATTTGTGCCGAAGCTAGTGCCGACTTGCTTGCACCCCATAGCACTGGTGCGAGCCGACGAGCACGGCGCTCTCATACGCGGACCGGACGGACTCTGCATTCGATGCTTACCGAGTTAGTGCTATACCTACATTTTTTACTACCTTACATATATTGAGTACAAATCCAGTAGAAGCGTAATAAGGTCTTCCTTATTTTTTATTTTATTTTATTTTATTTATTATGGTCAACTAACAATTGTTACAATCTTACATGATGATGTGGTTACTACAATCTAAATACTGTAAAGAACTGTTTTAAACTAAATGTACAACTACTTAACGTAACGGTTAACACAACTCCTTATTACGAAACTATCTGTTATTTCGTCATGCCAGTTGACAAAACTTATAAAAGGCATGCACAATAAATAAATCTATCTGTAATTTAGTTCATATCAGATAATAAATCAAAGTTGGGGTGTAAAAATATGTTTAATTTACAGATGAGCCTGGAATGTTTATTGGACTGATAGCTCAAGGCAACGCGTCGCGGGAATATCACGGATACGTTGATAAGGTATTACAATTACATTAGAACTATGTTTAACATATAATTTATTATGTTTATTTACAAAGTACGTATAGTGAGCCTAGTAATTAGAACAGCGAATTTGTCCTTATTTCTTTGATTTTGTTTTTTTAACTTTCGACGCATAAGAGAGTTTAGAGAGATATGTATGTATTGTTTTTTTCGGTGGAGATTTAATACGCATAATAGGTAAATAAATATTCACAAGATAAATATTTGTTCTATGTCTGGGTGTTACTATATATTAACAAAAATAAATAATATAAATATATATACATAAGTATTGTATTAAGTATGTCAGTCTTCTAATACCCATAACACAAACTCTGCTTAGCTTGGGGCTAGATGATGTTGTGTGGATTGTCCAGCATTATTTATTTATTCTATCAGCAGTCTAGTTCCCATAGTAGCTTTGCTTAGTTTTAGACTAGAGTGTGGTGTGTGAAATGTCTATCAATATTTATTTATATATTTAATTGTTATTTACAGAAAGACAGTAACACAAAGCTAGAGCGAGATATATTCTGCAAAGGGGATGCTGCGTTCGTGAGCGGAGATATCCTGGTGGCTGATGAGTTAGGATATCTATACTTCCGAGATCGCACCGGAGATACTTACAAATGGAAGGGAGAGAATGTCGCTACAGCAGAAGTTGAGAACGCGTTGGGAACAACTATTGAACAACGGGGCTGCGTTGTATACGGAGTTTCTGTAAGTCAAACTCTTTTATAACTCTTTTATTATTATTTTATTTATTTATTTATTTCCAACTAAAGTATTTGCACACTAGCGCCATCATCATTCCCCTGCCCTTATCCCACGTTAAGTGGGGTCGGCACAATATGTCTTTTTCTTCCACTCATTCCTATAATTTGTCAAATCCGAGTCCACTCCTTTCACATTCATATCCTCTTTCACACAATCCAACCTTATTTTTTCGGCCTTCCTCTACTTGCATACCTAGCCACGCTCATATTCACACTAGCGCCATCTATCTTGCTATATAGTAAACTGCATCGTAGTTTACGCAACAGACCAACAGATGGCAGAGACAAATCCTAGATCGCGCAAGCAAAGTAATGCTTATTTGTTTTATATGACCGTGACCACAAGATTACATGGAATGGTATATAGACCAGGGTTCATCAGATCGCCCGTAAATTATTTTTCCTTTTTTTTATAATATTATCTTCCTTTTGCACTGGGTTTCATCCTACTATTGTTTTTTTTAGGTTTCAAATTTAATAGATCACTATTAGATACTAAAAGGTCTATGAAAATGTGTACCACTCCTGGTTTTATATCTATTTAATATATATTTATTTTACAGATCCCACAAACGGAAGGTCGTGCAGGAATGGCTGCCATCGCCGACCCCACAAAGACTCTAGACCTGGCGAAGTTGGCTCGCGACCTGGACAATTCTCTGCCTTCCTATGCACGTCCACTGTTCCTGCGTATTATGGAAAAAGATCTGGAGATCACTGGTGAGTCACTAGTCACTATAGGTCTTCAGTAATAGTAAATGTAAATGTGAAAATAGCAAATGTAATTGTGATAATGGTAAATGTAATTGTGATAATGGTAAATGTAATTGTGATAATAAAAAATGTAATTGTGATAATGGTAACTGTAAATGTAATAATAGTAAATGTAATTGTGGTAATAGTAAATGTAATTGTGATAAAAGTAAATGTATCGATAGGTAGGTACAACACAGCTCGTAATGTGAGTTTTGTTCGGATTGATTTTCGAAACAACTTTTTCTAATACATTTGTTAATTATTGTGCCTATAATAGCAATTGTAGTGTAAAAAGTTTTATAAATCAAAATCAATTTTCTCTTCACACACAGGCACATTCAAGCTCAAGAAACTGCAATACCAGAAGGAAGGTTTCGACCCGGATGTCATCAAGGACCCCCTATACTTCCGCTCCGCCGAAGGCTTTGTGCCCATCACGTCACAACTCTTCACCGAAATCAGTCATGGGAAGGTGAAATTGTAGGAATTTTAGGAGAAAATTTTTGAGTTTAAAAATAGGTAAATTTGAAGTGTTTCTGGGCTGCGTGCTGCTAAGGTTATGGTAGACCGGGACTGTTTTTAGACCTCTGGTTATACAATATCTCGCAGAGCACGTCCGTTGAAGACATGTCTTGTGAGCATCTCTACGGAAAAATAGAAGTTCCAAGTATATTGTGATTCAATAGTCTCTGATGTCACAAACAAAGTAATAAAAAAATGTTGTGGAATACTCATATTTACTGTGAGAGTATTGTACTATTCAAAATGTAAAAATGCGAATTCGCAGCACCGGTCTCCGTAATTCTAGGTGTGTTTAATTTCAAGTGTTTTGACAATATAAATAATTAGTAATCGTCTAGTATTTGTTTGACGGCTGTGGATATGTGATTATGCTGTTCAAATTATAAGTTTTTAGTTTTTTTTGTCTTAGTCTTTGTTTGGTTAGCGCGCAGCCATAGAATTGGTGGTATATAGTACAGTCACGATTAGAAGTACTCACATTATTTACACTAGCTTCCTCCCGCTACTTCGTCCGCGTTCCGTTCTCCTGTTCATTTCAGATAACTGTTCAAATTCCTAGTTATACAAAGTTTGAAGTGATTGAGGGATAAATATGTAAACTTTATTCTGTCATTTAACTGAGGGGTAGCACGAATAAATGTGATAATTGTAAAGTTAAGATATAACGCAGCGTGTTCTATTTACATTGCGCGACGACGCAGTTTCGTTCTGCTGTCGAGCTGGCGTTTGACACGCAATATGAATCGAATACGCTGTGTTATGTTTACTTTACGATTGTCACATTTGTTCGATTTAATACTGTTACGAAATTTCGTGTTACGCTCCTCGAAATATCGTTTAGCTCCATACAAAACTTATGCGTGACTTACGGGCACTGCAGAATGTTTTTTGTCTCACTAACGGCCGGTTTCTCGAACGATGATCAACGAAAAAATCAAATAATTACTACGTGTCAAACTCGGATCAATCGTGATTTGGTTTTCCAGAAACCGGCCGTAAGTCGTTGGATATAGAAAGAGAGAGATAGATAATTCTATGCTAGAGCTGATTATTCAATTTATATAATAGAAATTAGTTCCTCAGTATATGTACTTAATTCTACGCGACTGTACATGTGGATATTGATAATATCTAGCTCATAAAATCAACGATAAATTATTTGACCAAATGTGACGATGGAAAGCTTCACCAAAGTTTCTATGAAAAAAGAACTATGGGGTACCTATGCCTAAGGCAGTTTAGATTAGAAGGCACATATTTTCTGACTACGACAAAGTTTTTTAACAAGGAGATTTATAAAGTTAATAAAAAAACGCCCCTAATTTTGAACCTAAGTCTGCTTAAAATTTAGCGGGAGATATTTTTTTTGGTGGAAAAATCTAGCAAATTCTTAGAGAAAAGAAAAGTCCTCTACGGTTCTTTTTTCTATTTTAAAACAATCAGAAAGTCGGACTTTGTTGTAGTCAATAAATTTGTGTCTTAGCTTATTTTTGCACTAGACACTTAGCGGTTTAAAATAAATCTAAGTAAAATAGCAATCAATACCGCACTCAGAGATATACGCTGAATATAATTATCAACGTTTCTTACCCTTGTGTAATTACAACTTTTGATGCAATGATTAAAATGTTTCTACTTATATTTAAGTGATGTTTCTGAGTGCGGCAGATAGAGCCAAATCTCCTAATAAATGCGTATCAAGACATTAACGCTTTGATTTTTTAATATAATGTGACAAAAAACGAATGTGGTGTAAATTTTGTTTCTATAAAAATAATTCTATCTAGAATCGTTTAGTCTTAGTTAATGTGGGAATTGTGGTGGGTACTTATTAGATTTTTGTATAATAAGTACCTAAGTAAAGTGGCTTACACGACACTCTTGAGCAATAATAATACTTACCTATTACATTTTAATGTAGGTACCTAGTTCAATATAGTGTCTAGATATTTACCAGCTGGCTTTATTTGAGGCTGTTATGTGCAACAGTCGAGCGGTCTATTTTATAAAAAGTTAGCGCAGACTTGATGTATTGATTACCGTACGTAATGGTGACATAAAGTCAACGCTAACTTTTTTAAGATAGGGGCTACTTTTGTAATAAGTATTTTTGCTAAAAAGGTCTTGAACATTTTGAATTAAGTATGTGCTATAACTCTATTACCTACCTTAAAGCTTCACGGTAAGACCGATAAATATCGGTCCATGTTTATAGAATCGTGTAACCTACTCTACGTAGGTACTTAGTTTTCTTTGTTGAAATGTTGCTATTTAAATCTCTTTAAAACCCTCTTTTATCCTATAACAATACTTCACCTCCTGTTAAATGATTTAGGACATTCCGCCACTAATCATTAAGTTATATTTTTCAACAATTTATTCTAAAGTTGTGTTTAGATGCGAACAAACTTCAAAGTATCATCGTTGCACACATTGACACATTACAATTGTAATGTTGTCTAACGCCTTGTAATTTATATTTGATATGCGAATCATACAGAGCCTATCGTCTGAGTTTTACGAACGAATTTCGAAAACTAAAATCCAAATTTCGTAGTTCATATGGCGTCTCGAAATATTGTGCGCTCCATACAAAATTTGCGTTGTTTTCGAGACTCTGTCGAGTACCATAAACTCAAGACTACGGGGGGCTCTGTTCAAAATTATAAGCGTTAGAGGCAATGTAAGTTTATTCTTTCGTCTTGCGTAATATCGTTATTATTAAGTAACACTTGGTTTTACCCAAAATAATTGTTTGTCAAAAAATATGTTAATTGAACGCTGTACAGTTTTGATTCAGCCCATTTTAAAAGAATCCGTTATTTGTATATTTCGTCATCAATGGTGCACACATCTCTATCTGTTATGAGATGCTCTAGAGTAGTTAAATTAAACTTTACAAATTGGTGTTGTATCTATCCTTTTTCTTATATTAAATAAGATTCTTAAATAAGATTCTTAAATTACTTCTATTGTTCCAAATACACATAAAACTTGTTAAAAAAATAGAAAAGATTTTGTGCCTTGATCAAACCGCTGCATTAGCAATAGATATGAAATTAGGATGCTTTGATAATCGCTCCTGATAGAAAAATTGTTTTGTGTATTGTAAATAAATAATTATTAAAGTATTCAGTGTTTTTCATCAACCTTCACTAGGCTTTGATTATTTTGTCGACGATATTTTTAATTAGGTCAGAACTTACTTTTGAAAACATAAATTTATAAAGACGGGGTTTGCTCGAAAATATATTGAAGGCTTTCATTATTTTCTGTCGATTTTTTTATTTTTTCACTTTCGTCAGTTTTCTCATATAGGTATAGCATGTAAATGGATTTTAAGAACATAGATTATTAAAACATTTTTATTTCGAAAAAAAAATTGAAGCCTAGGCTTTGCAGGCATGCAGCCAAATTGTATAGGTACCTTAGGATTTAGGTCACTAGTGCAAATATTATATCAAAACATAGTAACATAGTAGGTACCTATTAGGACGTGAATATTAAACAGTAATAACGTTATATCATAATATATTCTGAAAATAATAAAACAATGAACAATTTAAATCACTATTATATACAAACATGCTTTACAAACACAAACAATTCACGATACAGTTTGATGTCAAGCTGCTGTTTTTCTCAGCTTTTAACAAATGTCGCTTATAGGCTAGTGTTGTGTTTAAAATTGGTCTCTACGTTTGATTTTAGTTTGCAGTATAGCTACGAAGCGCTTGAAAAGATTGTCATTATCTTAAGCCTATTAGGCGTTGCTGGACGAAAGCAACTGCATAGATTTCTAGATCGAAAATTATTTTTTTACTTTTCTTTGAAAATAATGTAGATAGTAGTGTACTCAGAAGTTAAGATAGACCGTTAATATTTTGGATTGGGAACATATCTATACTATACTTCTGCTGTAGTACAACTACAACTATTAAAAAAAGTGCCATAAATCTATCACGCTTTGAATAGGTAGATATTGTTTTAAACGTGTTCCTTTATTTTCAAACTCAAAATCTTCAATCTAGAAATCTTTTCTGTTGCCAAATACGTCTCAGGCTACATCGAATGTTCAACATTATTTAAAACAAACTATTGATTTATTAAAAAATCTAGCATAGCAATAATCACTTCTAAATGCATAAAGTACACAAATTGGCAGTGATTGACTTTATTCTATTTTTATATTAATTTCTCACAATGTATTTATCAATTACTGTCATGCTAATACTAGGTATTTTGACTTATCTACCTATTTCGTTAATTATAATTATGTAGGTTAATAAATACATATTTATTTAACTAAGCATAAGCGTTTGCATAAAACAAGTAAAAACTGACATTATACAAAATATATAAACTTAAAAATCATTAATGATTTGTTGTTTTATTTGAGATATTTTAAATAGTTAAGTGACTATGTTTATAAAAAGGACTGAATCTATATTTTTGGGTAATTAAAAAAAACCTAATCGCCAATCATAATACAAAATTCCATATTTTATTTTGGCGAATATTTTTTGCAATATATTTAATTATAATGCCTTGGGGCCAAACTAGCGTTTACAATAGCAAATTCTAAAATATAAATAATTTAAATGACTAGCAACTATTAAGGCAACTTTATTATATTTTACATTACATACAAACTTATATACTCGTACTTATTATCTCTAAAAACGTATAACTATTTATTAACCAAATATAACATTAATGTATATGTTTTTATTCTTTTCATAATTGTTCGAGACACCGAGCTTATTTCATTTATTTGATGCAACTTAAACATGACAATATAATAGATAAGTGCGAAAAAGCTATAAAATCAAAGTTTTGTAACGCAATGAATAAATATTACCATTATTTTTTCTTATTTTCTTAAAAATGTACTAAAATGTTTAAGTACCAAAAATTTAGTATGAACAGCGAAATTTTGTAGATTTATTTATTTGAAATGAAATGAAAGCGCACACTCCGTGGTATTCGATAGATTACGATCACACTATGTACTTTTAATATATATTATAATCAAATAAATTAAATCAAAATAACACGTATCGACCAGAAAAATAATTAAATATTCGAGCACAAAACCAAAAAAATCTTTTTAAATATGACTAAATCTACAAAAATAATACTTTTCCTCTATCTCTTTTTACTTCTTTCTACAAAAAGGAATGTCTATAAATAGTTCATTTTATGATTAATTTCAATTTTTGATCGAAACTTTTTCAGAGTACCTACTACTAATTTAAGTTTACATTATACAAGTAATTCATAAATATAATTTAAACAACTAGTAGTTCAAAGTAACTTAATTTACAAAAATAATTACAACAGAAAGACGACCGATTTGGCGCGGTGGGCGATGGTCCGCCTGCGACGCGGAAGGTTGCGGGTTCGATTCCCGCCCCGGGATAAATGTTTGTATGTTCTGCAAATATTTATTCCGGGTGTTCTGGGTATTATATGTATAATAAAAAATATCTATCTATGTAATGTATTATATTAAGTATGTCAGTCTTCTAGTACCCATAACACAAGCTCTGCTTAGCTTGGGGCTAGATGATGTTGTGTGGATTGTCCGGCATTATTTATTTATTTATTTATTATTATACATTATTTTATCTGTATGCATCGTGATCCGCTTATGTTATAAATTAAAATTCACGTATATAGTTTACAAAGTAATATTATAGTTTCAACAGTGTTTCAATGATAACGTTTCCTTCTTCGAGTAACTAAATTAAAGATTACCTCATATATATATTAAATCAGTAACTCTCAAATCAGGTAATCTAGTAGGGTATAAAGTACTCAGTAAACTTTAATATGAAAATCGTAGCAATCAATCAAAATGCTTGTTTTTCCTACAGTTAACTCAAACAAACACCCAAATCTATTAAGGTGACGGGTATAGCCATATGCGTGTTTTGGGGATGTTTTCTTATAAAGTGATAGCATGTGGAGTTGTGAAATTTATTATTTTTATTTATTATAAAAAATTTCACCTGACCCGTCGCCTTAAGTCACTTGATCACTAGTGTGTTAAGTTTTCTTTATAAACGGAATATTTACCATGCTTTGTAAGTTTGATGATTATCTGATATTTCGGCACAGATATGTAGCGCCATCTATCTCGCCACATGATGAACTACATCGAAGTCTACGCAACCGACCAACAGATGGCAGAGACAAATCCTAGATCGCGCAAACGAAGTTATCACGGAGTTTGAACGTAATTAATACGACAGATTACTATCCATCGGTCCTTGGACACGGTAAAGGTCGCTCGGCGTGGAAGATCTTCCCTTATCGTAGGAGATACACTTATCTGCTCAAATACAAGCACCATGATCGTAATCCATTTATAAAGAAAACTATGTTCCTAACCGTGATAGTTTCAAATATAAAAACTCAAGTGTTAAGTGAAGGGAACCACGCAGATATTCCCGTGCGAGGCGGTAAGGCCGCTCGTAATAACGCCTCTTCGTGCGCCGACAGTCGCAGTAAGACAGAGAGGGCACGAGTCAGCTGTCTCGCTTCTAGTTCACGAGCGGTCAGGAATCTGAGTACAACGTGCTTTAGGTATCTGGAAATAAGACATTTGAATCACTATAACTTATTATTAGTTATTTTGATTAGACATTTTATTAAGCTTTCGTAAAAGATTAGAAAATCCCTAAATATATTGATTCAAGCAGAATTTGAACCCGCGACCTTTTCCTTGATACATGTGTGCGATAACCTAAATACCTATATATACCTAATAAAGTTTTTTCTGTGTCTATTGTCAAGAATTAAAAGGAGCTACAGTTTACAAATAGATTTTTTATGCTTTTGGTAAACAGTTGTGGTACGATAACATTTATGTGTAAAAATATTTTACATTATGTTTAAAGTTCATAAAGCATTATATTTACACTCAGATCTCAAGTTACATTTCATTTAAAAAAAAATTGTTGTTGAATCAATACCCTGCCGTAACTCAGTTTAATCTACCACGGAGGATATGGTTTTAAAGCAAAAAGTCTATTGATTTTCAATATTAATTACTGACCTTCTACTGATATCTTGTTCCTCCGCTGTTGACATATCTGATTTACTGGTTTGAAGTTCTCTTTGTAGAGTTTTTTTCATATCCGCTATCCGGTTGTCTAAAGATTTTATTTTCTGAAATAAAAATATCGATATAAAATATTTTACAAAACGTTACTTATACAAACAAATAAACAGATTTTTCAAGGCAAACTTATATTGAAGTACATAATAAATATTATAGAGAAAATAATTACTTAACCGAATATTAAACAAAATTAGTTGCTAACCAAGAGCTTTTTTAATTTATAATTTGAACTAACCAACAGCTGTTTCATTTTATAATTTGAACTAAATATATATTCACGGACATTTCACACATCACACTCTAGTCCCATGCTAAACAAAGCTTGTACTATGGGAACTAGATTGCTGATAGAATACTTATATACTTTCTAACAAAGAGTCCATGATGAATCTGATTATTTCTAAAACTATGTATATTAAAATCTAATAATTTTTGTTCTTTGAATGAGATTTCCGATTTACTTCTAAAATTATGAAACAATTTGACTTTTTTTGACTTACCTTATTTTTATCACAGATTACAGTTTCTAAGTCTTGTATACTCTTTTTAAGATTGTTTTCGCTTTCTGTCAGTTGGTCGATCTTCAATTTTAATTCCACTATTTCAGCCTTCCTTGTCACTTCAGTTTCTTTAATTAACATACAAGCTGCTTGGTTCTGAATAAATAAAATAATTAAAATTATAATCTAAATAATAAGCCTTATCCCACACACAAATTTACTTCAAATTAGTTATTTTAATTCGGCAATGCAAATAAACTTTAATTCAGATAAAAGTTACTTGAAATCTATACAAAAACAATATTATAGTACAAACATCTTGTTTCTTCAAATAGTACTGAAAAAACCATTGAAAATTGGCGGTTATACACCCCCCTTTTTTAAGTAATTCAACAAACAATGCCATTTAGTCTCAATTAAATTAATCTTGTACTATGAGAATCGAGACAAACCGATCTTTATTTGATTCAAAGGTATCAAAACACTATATTAATTATAATATTATAATATTCATTATTATTATATAATTAAATTACCTCTTTATGCTGCGCGATAAGGCTCTGTAATTCGACTACTTTCGCCTTAAGTTCGCCAATTTCCGTTTCTTGGTAGCGCACGTCGCATTGAGACATTTCTATCGTTTGTGACATGTGCGCGTTTCGGAGTAGAGCTTCGTCCTTATCTCTTTTCTCCCTGTAATGTTAGATTTTTTTTAACTTTCCCACTGCTGGGCAAAGGTCTCCCCTATTCTTCCAGTTCCCCTACTCTACCAGGCTTCGTGAAACGTGTCCAAGTCACGTTTATAAATGTTAGAAATAACGTTACGAGTTTTATTCTATACTTAAAAATGTAGATATAAATAAAGATACTACTTATATCTCAACACGGTCTATCTATGAATATAAAGTGGTACATAGATGAAACAGGGCATTTAAGTTTTTAGACAATAATATATTTAAGATCATTGACATTATGAAAAATTAATAGTCATAATATTCGTTATTCAGTAAAATCACAAGGGTCATTTAGAATCGTCTTGTAATGGTGATTGTAGGGTCCAGAGCCTAGAAGAACGGGCAAAAAACTTATTGCGTGGTTCATACCGTGTATTTGCAAGAATTTTACCATGAATTTAAAATAATTATTCTATGAATGAAATAATGAGATATGGCTCAATTTATCTCTCTCTCCAAGACGATAAATCCGATGATGTCTATTGTAAGATAAGATTGTAAGATGTAAACAGATTGTCAAGTAGTAGGATATATAAAAACCTATGAGCAATATAAGTGCGAATTTGAAAAAAAAACCATCTATTTTTACTCACTTTTCAATCTTCCTCTCCATATCAACATAATCGTGCTGCATTTCATTGACAACCGAATTCAGATGGTTCACCTCAGCTTTCTGCTCGTCATACAATCTGTTGGACTTGTCCACCTTCTCTCGCAGTAACTTGACCAGCGTTCTTTCATTTTCTAGACTTTCCGATAACTGTCTGTTCTCTTCTGTTAGTTCTTCTATGCGTTTCTCGAGGTCCATCGTTTTGTCCTGAAATATGTTATTTTTAATTACAAGTTTGGTTAAATTACATTTTATCAAGGTTGCGAAACGTAGTCGTTATTTAAATATTTATATTTTGTCAGGTGTAAGCTGTGTTAAGCGTGGAGACCAAATGTGATATCAATAAGCGTGTGACGTGCAAGAAAATCAGCTTAAAAGGAACTTCATAGCAACTGTTTAATTGATGACGAAATCTTTAGACTAATGCCTTGATCACACGTACCGAGTAAACCGGCGAGACAGTGACGTATTTAAGATACACTGCGCGCTAACGCTCCAACGTTCAACAGTAAAACTGATGTCGACGCGCAGTGTATCTCAAATACGTCACTGTCTCGCCGGTTTACTCGGTACGTGTGATCAAGGCATTAGTACTTGAATGCCTGTGCCGATTAAATAGTATACCGAGAATAAGAAAACCATTGTAGAAAATTTGAGAGGATACTTTAAACTAGAGAGTTTGAAGTATCCTTATATCAATGGAACCACTTTTTATATGATTAATACGTTAGCGGGAAAAAAATCAGGTCAATATTTATTTGTTCAGCAGGATTGTGTAAAATAGCGATCTTTTTTTCTGAGATTTATTGGTATCGCATATTGGATTCGAATTGAAAGATTAAATAAAGGATAAGATATTACAATTGAATGAATGAATAAATAAACATAAAATCAAATGTTTTAATTACGAATTCAAGAAAAGCATGAATTTGGTATATTTTAAATTTTATTCTCGCAATATCTAGAAACTAAACTGATTCAAGTTTTCTTTTGCTGTTCTTTTCATAAATAATTATCATAAATGTTTGCGTACCGTAAGCGTAAGACGTTAAGAAACGTATGTGAGAGTCGATAATAAAATGCACCAGATTTACCCACATAAGCCAGCGTAATAAATTACAATCACCGTGCTCTGTACATCCAGTGTTACTTTCAAATCACAAAAACCTTTTCCAACTCTCTTTTCACAGTCACTTTAGCACAATATACTGTTTTTAACGCGTAACAGAATAACATGGTGTTACTAAGATACGTTTTTTACGAAATGCACGTTGTGTTAGTTAAGTCAGTGGTCCGGTTTCGATGAGTTGCGCAAACGCATTGGCTATCTCTACGTGATCTCATTAGGCTCACGGCAATTAAATACGTCACAGCTCAGTTGGTATTTGTTCTTGTAGGGTGTGGGTTCGATATCAAACAAGATTTTTTATGGCCAACATTGTTGTTTTATTTTGTGTCTAGCTAGGTGCATGTACAAAAAAAAGTTTTGTGTAATGTTTCATAATATATTGACGAATTTACATAATTAATTTAATTCCTAGTTTTATCGGTATTAGAAGATTAACAATTAAAATGTTAAATGCCTTGTTTAATACATAATTCACTCTGAACTTATAAATTTTTTTAATGTGTTTTCACGAACCTTTTTCCTATACAAGGTATGTTATTTCAGCTGGTATGTTGGTATGTTACTTATAATCGTATAGGTACGTTTTATTATACAGACCATACATAATAGACTTTGTTTTCAATTATATTATGATAATATTATGCTTATTGTTATCGTCTGAGTCTACAAAGAAATATCTATTGTGCTACATAGCAAGCCAATGAACATTTTAGTTAAATCATGCGAAATAACACAGTAGTTAGCGAAGCGAATTAAGAAATTATCATGCAAGGAACAAAATCAAAACAATGATACTGTAAAATAATTTTATTTAAAACGTGCGCAGAAAACTTAATATTTAAAAATATATTTATATAAAATATCACATAAAAATCAAGTGCCTAAATTTTTTTTTCTGCAGTTTTGTACAATAAACTTAGTTTTTAAGCATTAATGTATTTCTACCCACATTTTTTATAGTTTATTATTTAACTTACTTGGAATATTAACTTCACAAATTATACGTATTATCACTAGTTACACCTGAATCCATTGAATGACGAATTTTTTATGTGTCAGATCACGTGCCAAGCCACAGATTAAAATAGTATTTATTATCTGAACGATAAAAATAAAGACTGATAACGCGATGTCGCGATTATAATAGGATAATAAAAATGTTGTCTATAAAGACGCAAACTGTTTACAAAATTTATGAAAGTTCTGCTGTTGTCTGTCTGTCTGTTACCAAGCTGTATCTTATGAACCGTTATATTAAGAAAGTTTAAAAGTTTAAATTTTCATCGATTATGTATTTCTGTTGCCGCTTTAACAAGAAATAATAATTATAATAAATAAGGGGAATCTCATACAAAAAAAAATATATTTTTCTGTTGTCTTAAGCAATATCCCATGTGCATCAAAGCTAAGTGTACACACGTGAATTCAAACCAATTAATGACTAATATAAAAGCTGAATTCTATACATTTTTATACCAACTACGATCAACTATAAACGATAAACTTCAAAAAAATACTGCAAAAAGTATTTAAAGAATTCAAGTTCTATCAAGCCACTTTTGTATAAACTAACGATTAATAGGCATCATTATTGTACAAGTCACACTGCTTTCAAAGCATTATGCAACTAGTTTTTTTTATAATTATTTCATTATTATCATACAATTTAAATAACTTGATAAATTGGAACTTATAATAAAGTTCAATAGACAATTAATTGTTTTAACAGTGTCACAGTTGCCTAGTTGGTATTAGGTCTGTTTTTTATACTGTCATGGGTTCGATTCCCAGCAAGAACAAATATTTGTGTGATAGCATACATTAAAGTACTTTTTGCAAAATAAAAATATATCTAGTTCTGATTGTACCTACAAGCTTTGCTTATTTCGAGACTAAATATTTTTTTTTGTAAATATTGATTTGTATATCACTTAATCTTACAATAATAAGCTGCCTAGCTACTTGTCAAAATATAATAAATGGCAAAAATTTAACTAAACTCTTAGACAAAATGTCTATAATACAAAAATACTCAAATGCAAACAATTCCATCGAAAAACAACAATACGGCTCTAATAACTACGCTGTGTACCCCTTTAAGACCGAAAATACATTTTTTTTCAGGTTTTTAGGTAACTTTGAAATTTCCGAAATGCCTCTTAAACTTTCCTCCAAAATGGCCAGACACTTATGTAAATGTCAACATGTGTGTGTGTATGTAACCTGAATATCTATGCAAAGTAAACTAATATAAAGTTCGTTAAACAGTATTAAGGTAATAATATTATTTATAATCTTCTTCTTCTTCCTGCCCTTATCCCACTAGGTGGGGTCGGCACAACATGTTCTCTTCTTTCATCCAATAATATTATTTATAATATGGGAATTTAATATGTGACATTTAAAAAACTTGCTCCCTTTGGGCTTAAAGAGGTATATTATTAACGTACACGTTTTATCTAAAATAAAACTAAGTACATTTTACAATAAGTACAGGAATAAAATCTAATTAAAATAGGAAAAGGCTTATCGTAGCAAATGCAAATAAGTTTAAATCTACGAAATAAAAGTAAGTACCTACATAAATATCTCGACGCAATCCAATATTCGAAACAATAATTATTAACAACAGTACATTAAAATTTAAACAATTTTAGTAAACTGCATTTAAAAGAAAAATGTATATTCTATTAACAACCTGGTACTCCATACCAAGTACTTTCCTTAATTTTGAGACTAGTTGTCGTGTGTGATATTTTCATAACTATATTTTTATGTGAAAGTATGTAAGTATTTGCAAAGAACATTGCCCAAACCCTGTACCAGATTGCGTCACAAGCTAATCATCATCTAAATTCATATTTTATTTATATGTGTTCTTTGTTAATTTTTAACAGTCTTTTTTAACCGGGTTTAGAAAATTAAAATTAATTATACAAAACCTGATTTTCAATTTCCTACTTCCGCACAAAAATGGCGTCCTCAAAACAAAAGTTCATTTTTCGTAAACTTTTTTGTTCCGATTCTAGAAAAAACTATCAATGCCGTGTCATTTTCAATGTCAATTTGATGTTATAGTAGGAGAGCCCACGATGCTAAGTGTGGATTTACTCGAGCGTCATAGAGACCTAATTGGGTTGCATGGCTTAGATGAAAAAAATGTTATGTAACATATACCTTTCATCGGTTTGTACTATTAACTATCATTGTCTTTTAACAGTCTGAAGTTCGAGTTCTAGATATAAATAGTTAAAGATGTTACATTTGTACGTGGTAGAGCGCGTAACGTCAATAGGTATAGTCGAGAACGGCACGTGCAGGGGAGCAGACGAAGGACGACGGATCTCATGTTTATTGCGTTAAGTGTAGTAGGTATTCTTTAATATGCAATGTATTTTATTTTTTTATTTTTTTGTTACAGCAAAACGCATAAATATATTAATAGCAATGACACGACGATTAAGCATTGCTAAATAAAAATATTCAGGCGTTTTCAAACTTTTTTAAATATTTTGAAAATGCGGTTAAATATTGAAAAAAAAATTGTTGGTAGCGAAAAGGTAAATAAAAACTAGACTTTTGAGAGTAAATTCAAATTGACGCAAGTTGGTACAGATTCCCATAGCCAATTGGGCATTGTCCTTTTATTGTCAAAGAATATTTAATTGCGTCAAGACATTTATTCAAGAAATGTCAGTTTATATGCATATTTTCGTGAAAGTTATGACTATAGATAACTATCAATATTTATTTTGCTTTTATAATTATTTTTCATGGCCATTTTGACACTTGTATGCGTACAACAATAAATAAATAAATAATGCTGGACAATCCACACAACATCATCTAGCCCGGATTGCTGATACAATACTTCTATACATTTTTCTTTTAAATATATATTTAAAAGAAAATAAATACAAGTATTTTAATTAAAACTATTTTAGTAATATATATATTACTTAATGTACTTCTTTTATTGTACTGTTGTTAATAATTATTGTTTCGAATATTGAATTGCGTCGAGAGTTTTTAATTTAATTAAAATAATTGCAATTGCAGATTTAACGAAAATATCCATATAAGTGACTATTGTCTACATATAATGCTGCTATATACTGTAGAGGCTGGCACTCACGCCTTCGTTATCGACGTTGCTTCGTAACGCTTTCACCTCCATCGCCAGCGAATGTACTTCTGAATTCAGCCGCACCACCTATACATATCATATATCATAACATCATTGTGATACTACACCAAGTACCAAATTATTATGACATATTATAATGTGCGACTACTTTTGGTAGTCAGCATAAAAATAAATATATAATTACTTAGGAAGCGTTCAAGTCGTAACGCAATTCATGAAGATTTTCGACGCACCCCCGTACGCACCGTAACGTTTTTCTATACTCGCCCCTACCCCTCTCTAATTTGCAACTAAAGGGTTGCAAATTTGGGAGTTTTAATTACCTAGATTTTTACTTAACAAAAGAAACAATGTTACGTTACGTTTTGTAAGAAAGACCCCCACCCGCCCCTTTAACGCATCGTAACGTTTTACAAGACCCCCCTCCCCTCGAAATTGCGTTACGTAATACTTGAACGCTCTCTTAGTGTAATTTAGCATTTAGCCTTATATAGATAAGGGGGCGTCCATTAATTACGTGAGATATTTTGGAGAATATTTGACTATTTGCCAATACCCCCCCTACCCCTAAGTGAAGTTTGGAAAGATCCTTATATTATTTTAGCTGTATCACTGTAGCTGTTGGTCGCTTTAATAAATAAATAAAATAAATAAATAAATATTTGATCCCCTCCCCCCCTAGAACACTTAACGTAATAAATGAACGCCTCCTAATTATAAAACAGGTTAAGAATATAAGTGTCACTTCTTTTCGCATTAGGTTAGTATTCTTCGATATATTATTTTTAATAAAATGAAACACAAACATGCAGGTTACAAGTTTATTGTGAAATTTCATGCATAAGCAATATTTAACATGAGGCGTCTTAATAAATCTTGAAAGTATTAAAAAAAAAAAGACATTATTATGTATGATAACTAAAAACTGCTGTCATATCTGCTAGAACAAAAGAAAAGCTCTAGCTTTCAAGTGAAAAAATATTATTAAAATCGGTTCAACTAGCAAAAAAATGATTTTTTCTAAAGCAGAATAAATCAAACAACGATGTTTGTAAGCCAGAAATAATAGCAAAATACATGCAGTAAATATACGAGAATAGACACAGTTAGCAATAAATAAAAATAATTTTTCTTTGCGTGTATGTATTCTGTGTTAGTAAGTATATAGTGAGACAAATAATATGAAATAAGCTTACTTTTTTGCGGTTCGTTCAGAATAAACTTCTTCATTTATCAACACTAGCACAATGAGAATAAAAGGTAAAAAAAATATAAGAATTATAGTATTTAAATCAACGCATCAATCTACGCGAATGATAGGAATTTATTTGTTTTTTTTTAAACACCTACCAAATTCACCATAATCTTTTTTTTGTACGAAATAAAAACTTAATTCGAGAAAAATATTCTTTGTACAGATTTATGCCAACGGAAGATATTATTTAGATAAATAACTTATCTTCGTCAGGACTTAGGACCCTTGTTGTAACCGTATTACAAAATAATGCAATGTATTTTAAAGCGCCCAGTCTTTTGATGTTAGAAATGTACCAAAAGTAATGTACTATCTATAAGTTATAACATCGCTTAGAATAAATTCTGTCCCGTTTTTTCGGATGAACTAAAAATGTCTTATGACAGACTTTTTTCAGAATAAACCTTTTATCGGTTACTGACAGTGTTACCAGGCTTCTGTTTTTGTTTTTCCTTGATATAATTGATTTATTAGTAAGCATACGATCCACCTTATTTTTTAAAGCATAAATCTTAGGTACTTTTATTGCCGTATTAATAAAATGTATTACCTTAGCTTCGCTATTCATCAAGTTCTGCTTAGTTTTCTCAAGTTCAGCCGCCATGTTGACTAGTTTATTTTCCGTCTCTCTCTTTTCGGTTTCCACTCTTCTTCTTTCCGAGCCTTCTTCGCCCGCTTGTCGGGAAAGTCGCGCCACCTATGAACGAACATTTGAACTAATCATAGTGTATTTAAAAGACGTTTCTAACAGATCAGAATACATTGGTTCAATAATACAGTATATGTTATTAACTGATCTTCTGACAGTAAATGATTTATAAAAATTCGAAATTGGCCACCACCCTTCCCCAAAAACCACCATGTATAGTAAGATATATAATTCATTTTAGGCTTTCAGAACTTATACAAAAGAAACAATAAAACTGACACAAAAGAAGACGCGAGCCAAAACTAGTCTAATAAAAGTAAACTAGTAAAATAAAGCTTGCTTGCCTAAAATAATCAGTATCTTATAAAAGTGCCGATTTACTTACGGTCTATCTAAACTAATATTATAAAGAGGAAATCTTATAATAAGTTAGCGCAGACTTGATGTCTTGATGATACCATACGTAATGGTGAAAATGTCAACGCTAACTTATTTTTTTGTAAAGTTTAGATTTAAGTTTGCCTGTAAAACTGTTTTTATATACAATAAAGTGTTATTTATTTACGGTACCTGTGTTTCCAAAGAAGCGATTTGCCCGCTCCACGATGTTTTAACATCAGCGAGTGCCATCTTAGCTTCCTGTAGCTGTCGAGTGAGAACTGTTCGCTCGCGGCAAACGCGATCATATTCTTGACAACCAGTGGCGGTTACTTGCCGCTTATCTACAACATTATGATAAATGTTTGTACGATCTGCAAATATTTATCCCGGGTGCTCTGGGTGTTTTATATGTATAATAAAAAGTATCTATCTATGTAATGTATTGTATTAAGTATGTCAGTCTTCTAGTACCCATAACACAAGCTCTGCTTAGCTTGGGGCTAGATGATGTTGTGTGGATTGTCCAGCATTATTTATTTATTTATTTATTATATTATTAGACAACATACTTTTACAATGGAGACTTGTTTCTAAGACTTAGCAGAGTTTTCTTTTAAGTAGTAGGAAAATTCAGTTAAGTATTCAAATGAATATGTTTATGTTTATTTAGTATTTTATAGTAAATACCGGCCGAATTCTTTATTATCTCACTCAGTGGAAGTGGAACTGATTTCACAGGAGCATTAATTTACTTAGTATGTATATACACATGAGCTAAACATTGCCTACAGCTTATAAAATAAAAACGCGGTCCTAGCATGTATGTTTAATGTACATAATTAACACATATTATATGTACTTTAAAATGAAATTTAAAATAAATTGAATTATGTTCTAGTTTTCAAGTTTATACTATGTAATTACTTTTGTAGTTTCTGGCACGCCAATCTTTTTTGTCTTCCTAATCTACCTTTCAAGAATGACTAGCAGAAAATGCTTTTAGCATCTTCTCTTTTGTAATAATTCACCTTTTGAAGCAATATATGTGATATCTTACCATCATCGTTCATGTGATGGTGTTCGCTCTGTGGCGGTAAGGCCGCCTTCACAAGCGCGAGTTGATCGGCCAAGTCCCGGGCGCGTGCGTCTGCTTCGCCCAACGCTGCGGTCAGTTCCGCTCGCGAACGCGCCCATTCACGACTAGACTGCTCCAACTCTTCCTGTCAAGTTATATACAATTACTATTTTATGTACCTTCAAAGAAAAATCTAATTTGATATAAATATTACAACCTTGACCAACAAAATGCTCTGTCTATCATAAAACTTTGAAGTAGGTATCAATGTGTCTTAAACCACCAAACTCATTTAATAAAACTGGAAGGGTTCCATACCATAAGCATAACTCAAGTGCGAGTCCGACTCGCACATGGCCGGTTTTATAGTATTTGCTGTTATAGCGGCAACATGAATACATAATCTGTGAAAATGTTTACTCGCTAGAGAGAAAATATAATCCCAGCCTGGTGACAGACAGACAGACAGACGGGCGAACAGCGAAGTCTCAGTAATAGAGTTCCGTTTTACCCTTTGTGTATGCAACCCTATGTTCTATTCAAAATAACATTTTTACACGACCTTTTGTCGCGGGTAACAACAAGCAATGTAATGTAACAAGTAAGCTAGCTTAATGATACTCACAGTGAGGGCGTCAAGTTTGTCTTGGGCCCGTTCCGAGGCTGCGAGTCTGGTCCTCAGTTCAGTGAGTTGTCTGAGAGCAATGTCGCGTTCTGATACGGCCCTCGCTGTTTCAGCTTGGGCGGCCCGCGCTACTGCTTGAGCGACCAGAGATTCCTCACCTATAAGAATTATGTTCAGAAATAAGCGTTATGATGTATTGCGGCGGGCGAAGGTCCGCCTGCGACGCGGAGGTCTTCTTCTTCTATCGTGTCGATGCTACAACTGTATTTTGTTGTAGCATCGTGTTGGAAAGATTAGCCAGACTAGACACTGCTTTACCGTGCCTAGCTGTTACCGGACGCGGAGGTTGCGGGTTCGATTCCCGCGTTAGGATAAATGTTTGTATAATCTGCAAATATTTATTCTGGGTGTTCTGGGTATTTTATATGTATAATGAAAAATATCTATCTATGTACTTGATATATGTACTTAATACAATGCATATAATGCATTGTATTAAGTACATAAGGTCAGTGTGGGTAAGTCCGTCTAGGCCCTAAGTCCGTCTAGTGGCAATAACTTCTGTTTTTGAATAGCTAGAGCCATATAACTCGGTTGGTAAAACAGTATCATTGAGTTTGTTCGAACTAGTGATAATAGATGTCGCTAACATCTTAATGTTGGAAAAAATTTGACAACCAAATTTTTCCGCGAATTTAACTTGAAGTTGAAGTTTGACGTCTCGTCGAAAAATGAAAAAAAAAGGTGTGAAATCTAAGGAGTTTTCTGAGTATCTGTGATAACGTAGGCCATTTACAGATTCGGGAATGTATATCTGGTGTCCGATTCAAAAATAACGCATTAGTTTCGTAATTATAACAAATAGAAAAAATCCAAGCTTCGAATGTTATAGTTGGGAAGTCCGTCTACTACACATAAGGCAAGTCCGTCATATGCCGGTCTTGCCTTAATTCCAGATATTGTCAACCTTTTTAGTAGTTCAAATTTTATAATTATTTTATACTGTTTATTCAACTTGTAAGTATTATTCACCTGTCTACGAAAGTGAACTCTTTCAGGGTTAAGCTTGCCTCTGTAAATCTAATCTATTTACGTTTATTTTTCTGTATTTACTTTGTGTATAATAAATAATTAAGTGAAAGATGCACTGGTATGTTTGCAAGAGGACTAGCATCACCTATAAGTATTCTTTAAAAGTTTATGAATTGTGAATACATATTTTGAAAGCATGGAACTATCCAACCTTTTTTTTAGTTTCTGATTTTTTATACCTGACTCAATAAGTAATAGTAGCATGGCACATCATGTGAACATTTATCATTTTAACAAATATCTGATTTAGAAAATTATCCTATACTCATTTATTTCGTACTGGCAGAAAGCGTTATAAATGTAGCTACAGATCCGGCAATAGTTTGCCACACTATTTCTAAATTCATACATTACATTATTAACGATTACTTGTTTACAAATAAAGATTCTTGTGTACTGATAAGTATGTTATTGACAAAAAAAATCGTAAGTGGGTACTTTGTGAAAATGTTTACAACCACTGGAAGTACATCATCAGCAAAGATATGCCGGACTTGCCCTTGATTTTAATAATTTTATTTTTCTTTAAAAGTATACCTTATAGTCACACGTTTAAAACACGTATTTCAACGGCAGCTTTTCATCATTTATCGATAAGGTTTTCATACATATTGGCTCACTAGTTACGATTTTATTGCTACTAGACGGACTTGCCTCAAACTGGTTGGGAAGTCCGTCTAAATGCCTACTTTACAAAAAAATGCTATAAATCTGAAGACAATTACAATTGACCCTACTTTTAGATAGATATAGAAAGATAAATGTAATACCAATATTTTCCGACTACTTAAAGTAACTAATAAATTTTATTTCGATTTTTAAAGTTAAATTGAAATTCAATTTAAGAAAACTATGCCGGACTTGCCCACACTGACCTTACATATATCAGTCTTCTAGTACCCGTAACACAAGCTCTGCTTAGCTTGGGGCTTCTAGTGTGTCTGATTGTCATTATTTTTATTGGCAAAATCTCTGAAAGTTGGTGTAAAGTATATCCAAAAAAACTCATTCTGCTGACACTGACAATAAAACTTTTCAAGGTGTAAAAAAACTTTAACCTTGTAACCAACCTTGTACTGATGCCAGCGACAGTTTAACCTCCTCAACTTTTTTCTCCCAATAAGCATCCCGCTCTTGTAACTTTGCTTCGAGTTGGGTGGAGTACTGCTGTTGTAATGCTGGTTGGTCGATGTGACCTCCGGTGCGGTCAGTTAGGTATGCTTCTAGCTGTGGCGATATAGACTGAAAATAATTATAGTTAATTAATTAATTCAAAAATGAGAGGAGAGGGGTTTACCCAGCAATAGGACGATTTAGGCTAGTTCAAAAAAAAATCAGAAATGTTTGTTTGATATTATAAGGCAGTACATAAGAAAAATCATAATCTTGACTTGACGCACTGCTAAGCATAAGCCTCTGCTCTTTGCATTCCACGATTTTGTAGATGGATGAAAGTTACCCAGAACTGTGTGGAATGGAAAGAACAGAGAAAGGTCTTTAAGAAGAATAATTATCAAAAATACTTAGAATCTGAGTTCCAAGTTTGATGGTAAATCTTAGTCATATATTAACTCTTTGTGTACTTATTTAAAAGATGATTTCATTGAGACTTTCTTTGCATCTCATTAATTCTCAGTTGATTTTTTATATTAGTAAGATGGCAAAGAGGGGAGGAAGAGAACATGTGCAGACCCTAGATGGTAAGATAATGGCCAGAAGAAGATTGTATCAGTAAGATAAAGGTGTTACAAATAAACCATCTATATATCTATATTATTATGAGTGTAAAATACTAACATCAGATGTGTCTCCTGGTCCACTAGAGCTAGACGGACTTGCTGTTGACTGAAAAATTGCATAAAATCTTCATTTTTATCATATAAGTTTGTTTCTTACTATATAATATAAACAAATATTAAATCATCAAATGTAGTAAACAATATTATTATATGTATATTTATAATCACAAACATATGATTAAACTATTTCAGTTGTCTACAAATAGGTACATGAATTGAGGAATAGGTACATAAAACCATATACAGTGGATTTCATTTATTACGACCTTGTTTGTAGCGACCATTTACCTATAGCGACGTTAAATCTAAGTCCCTTGAATTTAATGCATACTTTAGTACAAAATTCATGTGGCTATAGCGACTTTGGATGTAACGCCGAGGTCGGGTGTAGCGACGGTTTTTAATGAGTCATTTGTTACAAATTCCTACAAATCCCGTGCAGATATTGCGACTGGAGTCGGCCGCCAAGGACTCAAAGATTTCTTATCTTTTGTTTACGTCCACACAGATGGTCAACAAGTGTGGAGACCTTTACCTTTTGTTTATAGATATCAACTACGTAGGTAGGGAAGCGTGTACGTTTCGGAGTTAAATTTATGGTTCAGTTACAAAGTGATATTCTGAGTAGCAACTGGGTTTAGTTAACTTTTGAATAAGTATGTCTGCTAGACGCTCATTCACTGTTAAAGAAAAGGCGAAAATCATATAAGTACAGGTGTACGTGTCTGTATCTCTTTACCTTTGCCTGTAACGACTTCCGGATATAACGACGTAAATAGAGTGGTCCCTTCATCGTCGTTATACCCGAAATCCACTGTATTCATTTTCTAAGAACAGCAATTAAATTATCATTAGCAAACTCATTAGCAATGTTATATTACCTAATATTGATAATTTAGCAATATACATATACCTATATAGTTTGTTATATACAAGAACGGAAGAAAAAATATTAGTAAGTACCTAGTCCATAACTTCTAATGAAACTGTGATGAAATAGTATGTTTTGATATTTTTTTCTATTGATAAAAACAGGAAATATGGTTCAGTTTATTTTATTCAAAAGTCAAGGCTTTACATAAAATAGAAATACTTACCGAATCATCCCTGAGCGAGATCCTGCCCAGGAAGGCTCCACTTCGCCAGCTACTGGTTATTTTACTTATATCACTACCAGTTTCTTCTTTGATTTTACTTTTGAGACTAGCAAACATAGTGCAAGTTTAAATAATACTAAAAACAGAAAAACGGGTAAATAAGGCTTAGAGTTAGAGGTCACTTAATAAATGCAAATTACATGATATTTTGCGATAAACTTTACCTGTAACTCAGCAAAGATAATGAAAAATAATATGTTTACGCTGTTCGACCTAAATGTTCACTATCCAGGTTATACATAGTTATTTATTATTTCCACGTACAAATATTGTGCATAAACGGCAACAAAACATTTTATCGCGTAAAAATAATTGATTAAAATAATACAAAATCTCGTTCCTTCGACTGAAACCGAGGAAATTCTTCTTCTTCTTCTTCTTTTCTTTGTGGCTTTTCGCAGGCTAGGGTTGCCGCGATTTTGCCAATGTCGGAGTTTACGGGGATTTCAGAAAAATCAAAAAAATTTCGAGGAAATTCTAAAATTGATTTTAAAGTCAATAGTTGTCAATGTCACATATTATGTGGTTGTCACTGTCATTTTGCTGTTGCGCCGCGCACAGAGTATTAATTATTAATTGATGGCGACTTTCCACAGTAAAGCTATACTTTATACACATAATTATGTTGTTGAGGTTGGTAGCGTAGCGCGTAATATATCTCAAATGAGTCACTGTTTCGATAAAAACATAATCAACGCGCTTTGAAGTTTTTACAGATTAAGCGCATTACACAAACCGCGTTGAAGTTTTTACAGATTATAATCTGAGCTAGGTAGTAGTAGATAGTGTAGATACATTCTCATAGCCATAGCTTCGACTGACTTATGTTTTTTAGGTACCTCTAAGCATAACTTTGCCTATCGCGCTATCAAGTGTAGGTTCGATTCCTACCAAAAAGAAATGGATGTTTTCACTATTATTACTCGGACTCTTACCACAAATAGCAATTTTAGCTGAAAAATACATATTTATATACTTACACGTTGACTTGAAAACCTCCGTTTATTTCGTCGGTTTATTATTAGTCTATTTCCAACTTGTGTCCACTTATTAAAAACTTTTAAATGACATAAGTACCTACTCGAGAAAGTAGGTAAGTACTTGGTATTTCGGCGCTAAAAGTTTTAGTTCTTCAATTAAGTAAATATTTTTATGTATCGGTCGGTAGGTTAGGAATATATTACCTATGTCCACTACTTACTTCAGATTTTACTGCATGGTGGTCTCGTACTGTTACAATAGTATTTCTTTTGAAGTGAAAACTTCTTTAGCGGCGCTGGGTGGGTAAAAACTTTCAAACTCGCGTCAGGGTCACGTGACGTTGATCGAAAGCGTAAGATCGAGGGAAAGGAACTAGTATCTCCCACTCTTTCTACCGTGCCTGAGTGTGCTGACTCTGTTTAGGCGGCACAGGGCGCTTGCGCGAATGTGTCTGTGTCATTGTGATTGTCATTATGACGTCTGTGGTTATATTTTTATGTGAAAACTTAGAAGTGAAAACACAACGTTAATAATGAAGTTTTCACTTCTGCCGGCACTCCCGGAGTGCTACCTTTTTTTACATGTATTATTTGTATTGTACCTACCTACTCATTAAAATGGTTATAGGTAACATCATCGTCATTCCCCTGCTATTCTCCCTAAACCTTATTAGATGTACAGGATGTTACTTACTTATCGTCCCTGTTTTCTTGAAAAGGGTAGTCATGGTTTAAAACTTACGTTATAAGACTTGAAAAAGAACTTTTACTTTCTTAAAAATAGATTAGCTCTCTTATAAGACAAATGTAGTTTTTCTAAAGCCTTATTTTGTATGAAAATTTTAAATCGATTTGTAAAGCTTTTGCACTTGTCAAACTAAGTCCATGTTAGCTCTCATTCGGCTCCTAGGATTTATTACATTGTATATTTTGATATCATTATATTCTACAAAACAATGTTACATCATTTTGAAAACGCTACCTATTTATGTAACAGTCGTACGATATGATAATTATATTATACCTACTTACAACATTGTTTGAATTTTAAGGAAAATAGTATAATAAAGCATACCTACGGGTAAATGGGAGGATAATTAAAAATTCAGATGACATATTCAGTTGTTTATTATCTATACTGTACTCAAAATTGATCCGAAGATCACATCACATAGTAATTTCATAAATAATATTACAATGTCATGTACTTTTCTGTGATTGCTCGTGAATAAAAAAATGTTTACAATATTATCAATAATTTGTTCACTGGACCGGTTTACCTTTATTTAAGTAACTGTAGGTACATACTACATTAATATACCATTACTTTAGGTACTCAAACAACTTACAGTGTATTTGATGAAGAGATATTATAATAATAATAATTAATCAATTATTGTGTTGCAGTTCATTTTTTTTGTCAATATATTTACAGTTTTACATTTTTTTTCGTGATTTACAAATAAATTCTTGATTATTAATTAGGTCATTATTATTCCATTCGGATTTATAATAACAGTACTTTATAGTTAAAAATATCACAAAAATGAAATATATTATGTGTAAGACACACGCAACATTAAAAATACAACAAAAGAAAAATATAAAAAACCACTAGAAACCTTGGGCCAGAAGAGTCCCTTCTACACAGGAAGGATACTTTCGATGTTCATCTTTCACAACGGCAATTTGATACCATCATTATTATTATCACACTAATTACACAATTATAAAAGTAATCGATTGTCTTACAATAAATGCGTCAGATCATAAAATTTTGATTATAAAAATTATAGGCAACAAATAATCATGAAACGATAAATTTTAACAAAAAATAATATGACAACTTATACATTTAGGAGTAATAGTGCCGTATTGATAAAAGTGAAGTGTTCACCTCGGCACTTGCCTCGGGGCCGACCTCATGACTGTACGCAGTACGCAACGCAACCAACCAACCACTCGCGACCAACCAAACCAACCAACCGACACAACACACGCTCAACTCGACCCAACAACCAACCAACCAACCCAACCCAATCCAACATAAATACAAACGCAACGCAATCAGATCCTAACGAGTTTGACTCCGCTCCGATATTCACCTTTTATCGATATGGCATTCCACTTACGTTACGACAATAAATATAACACGCTTACACATTAATCACTTCATTAATTCCGACGCTAGGAATTATTTCATAATATATACCTAAAAATATAATCACGGCACAAGTATCCCTCCGACTAAATTACTAACTTAGTGTCACTTTATCAGGATTTAGAATCAAATATGTATTATGTATCTTAAATATTTCATTATTAATATATCATTATCAAAATATCCACTAAATGGGAGGAATAAATCAAATTATGAATATTTACTCTAACATTAAATCGCATGACTGATCAACAAAAAGGATATGGACTAGGAATAATATTAGGCATAAGGCTTCCATGCCTTCGGAAGAGACGCGCGGGTGTACCGGCCGTGTCGTCGCATGCCGACGCATGCCGACGGATGCCGACGGATGCAGACGCGCGGCGGGCGCAGACACCCGCCGCGCCGCCCGGCCCGGTACGTCCGCGCGCGCTCCCGCCTCTCTCTAACCGCATATTATTATCGCCTCTACATACATACGAGACGAGATAAATTTGATCAAAACGTTAATACTGTTTGGGTCGAAAACAATACAAGTAGTAGCTATCAATCACGTTGCACACAACGAGAGGTAATCGGACGCGATCATCGGTAACGTTTTGTGCATCGACGGGGATCGAACGGTAAAAATAATGATAGGAATTCTAGCAAAATCTATCCGGAGTAAAAGCCGACGTCCTATTCTATAATTTAGGTAAATAGCTTGGAAGTATGCCTTCGTTTCAATATTGTCCGATAACGTTCATTGTATTTGGAATCTCTGTCCTCTATCACTCTACGAGTGTGGCGACCTATGCTAATGAGTGGGAGTGCGGCGCGACGCGGGGGGAAGGGTGAGTCAGGGGGCGGGGGGAGGGGGAGGGAGAGGCACGGCGGCCCCGCAGGAGGAGAGGGGGTGGGGGAGATGCTGTAGTGCGCGCGCCGCACTCGGTTCAGTGATTGTGCTCCGGCGACAAAACGTTTCAGTGCCGAAGGAGAGAAGCGGCTACTCTATTGGTGTCTCATTACTGATTCACTTAATCCTAATCTAGTGTAAAACTTGTCAACTAGAAAATCATAATTTTACATCGTACGTAAAAAAGTAACATAATTCTCACAAAATGCTCACATAGGAGTAGGGTGATGTACCGGTGCCCTTAGGCTCGCACCACCCTTCAATACATCGCTTATATACAACAAAGTTTCCGCGCGACGCCGTGCGGCGACCGCGCCGATCTTTACAGGAACTCATATCGTATCTTAAAAAAAATTATACAATCGTAATAAAACATTTGAAACCTCACTAACTATTCGACGATTTCGATAAAATTACTCGAACGGCTCCGGCGGCGTCTCGAAATCTATTCATATCACAATCGCATGACCGTGCCTGAGAATCATATCCCGCTACTATGTACACACGTGTTCGCGGCTCCGCTCCGAGCGGCGGCGAACGGGGCGGAGAGGGGGAAGCGGGGCATGCGCGCCCCGCCCCGCCCCCGCCGCCGCTCACTGACCGACACTCACTGGACGTCAGCTATCGCGCCGACTGCGGCGAGCGGAGATCGCGGGGCGCGGGCGATGACGACTAGATTGGGAGAGGGGAGATGGGGGAAATGGAGGGGATGGAGGGTGATGAGAGTCCGGTTAGGGGGGGCGGATGGCCGGCGGCAGTTGAACGGGGATGTGGTAGTAGCGGCAGGCGGCGCGGCGGCACGCGCCGGCGGCGGCGTCGCGGCACACCACCACGCGACACCCCACCACCTGCAGCCCGCACCCTGGAACACCCAACGACACGGTTACTGCACGCTCTTAGCGCTCACTCATACGACCACTTTACAACAACTTTATTATTATCACAACAATATTTATATCCTAATATTGATGATAGGTAAGACTTTCACCGAAGTTTAGGGGCTTTCAAATAAGACGGTTATCAAGGGTCAAGGTTTGCCTAGAGTCGGATGAATAGCGTTAATACGAAGTGTTTGCTCGCAAATGCCACTTTTACCATACAAGGAACGAGGATATATTGATGAACCAATAGAATCTTGCAATTCGCCGATTCATGTCAAAGATTTGTGATATAAAATTGGACCTTACCTAACCGGGAGGACCTGATGAAAGTTGAACATTATGAGTATGAAATACTAGTATGGAAGATTAAATAAGATCAAAAACTACACAGGTACAGTAAATATACAAGAGTACTAATCTTGAACACTAGGTTCACTATTTATGAAAATGACAACAAAAACTACAAAATAGTTAAAAAACCTTACAAAAAAAAAACAGATGTGTGAAAATCTACGAGATTATGTATAGGTCTACAAGACAACTACATGATTACGGATTACAAGACTAAATGTACTAAAAGTGTTCATGCATAAATGTGGGATCGGGATATATCTGGGGAAAAAGTCATGTTAAAATGTTCTAGCTGCACTGTATCCTTGTCATGGGTCCAATGTAGATGATATTACTTCAGCTAGTATACAAAAGAGATGACGTATTGTTTAAACACACGTCAAATCATCACAATTGTGCTGCCAAGTTAGATGATAATGATTCTCATTTATTTCTAATTCGTTTTAAAATTGAAAGTGGATATTACCTTCACGAATATGAACGAATCTGCAGGTCGGTCTTGTACATCCTTGGCGATTAAAATCTTGGCACACCGGGAGGGTGTCCAGTAACTGAAATATAACAAAACAATTATAAGTACACTGATTTTACCTAACTCAAATGCAAACGAATCATTCCACAATATATTTCGGCAGATTTAAAATAATTCTTGCTTTTCAGCACTGAAAAATCAACATTACTCTGGCATAGTTATGAAAAATTATCATGTTTCTTTTTTTGTAAATACAGCTCAATCTACTTTGTAGATTTAGTGTTTTCAAGATGAGTAATTGAAGCCAGCAAGAAATAAATAAATTTCAAAATGTTAATTTGCTCAGAACGTCATCGATTTGGATCTCATAGTGTGGAATATTCGATTGTACGCTTACAAACTATAATACTACTTTCATAAACAGTCGATGGCAAATATCACATGAAAATCTAAGATTAAAATTTTTGATTTCAGTGAAATGTTAAAATGTTTGTAATGCACGACGGTTTATGAACTTGAATAAGTTAATTTGTGTTAATACTAGTCTATTTCATAACTGGAGTACATTCATACATCTGACACAGAACATTATCATCCTCATTGCACAGCCTGTCTGAAAAATAACGCTACAATAGTCTTTGTAATATTAAAGAGCAAGAGTGAAGGGGTGGGACCTAAGAGTAGAAGGGTACTAGGCGCCCACCGAGTTCTTAGACAAGGTACCGACTGAATAACAAACATCATAAATTCAATGCGTGTGTAGTTTCTCTGCTAAATATCAGCACATAGCGGGACACACGGAAGGCAGAAATGGCTTGAAATTAAATCTTATTGCTGCTTCAATATTACAAGAACTTTACAAGATTCGTTGCACAATATGATTGAACCTTCCAAGCATTCTTTCATTGAAGTGCGCGCTGTGTGTCACCTTTATATTGAAATGTTATTGGGACAAATAGTAAAAAGTACACATTGAATTAATTAAAAGTTGAATGCTAGTTATTTCTCGTGATCGAGCTTCCAGAACCGTCCGAGAGTTGTGTTAAGTACGCCGCACTATGCACAAAGTAGGAATGAATATATAATAATCTAAATGGCATGCAGAACGCTTGAAGTAATCATTATTGCGCAGCCAATCTTTTTAAGCGTGACTATATTGTACAAAAAAGCTTAAGCATGATGCTAGACAACTTTTACCAGGGCGAGGGCGATCTATAGGTCTGAGCGTCCAAAGTGTACCCATAATACCAACTCTTGCTAATAAGCTTAAAGAGGCTGTGTAGGGGAGTTACGTCATGTGTCTGCGTCGGCTGTGATGTTTAGGTCTCCGCTGTCCTCAGCAGAGGGACAGAGGACGGTCATGCTTGACGGCAGGTTACGATGTAAATAGACAAATTAAATGTATACCTTTAGCTTACATGACAGTTCTGGACGTGACATGTTAGTGGTAGTACAAACTGCAACATAATGACCATTAGAGGAGTGCGGTTACTGTACGACAAACAAAAGAAAACCAAGTAATTATATTACGTCTACGTGAACATTGTAAATAAGCATCAGAGAGGCCTCAACAAGTCTTAAGCGAGGAATTGAAGCCGCAATGGCGAAGCATTTTAAGCATTATTATAGAAAATTCGAAGTGCACATTCTGTGGTATTTAGTTTAAACTTATTTAATCGATGTCTTTAGTATTATATTTTTAATATGATATACTCGTAATATTCGATGTATTTAAAACACGCTTATTGATTTTTCAGAAAAGCTAAAAAAAAAAACACTTCGATCTTTCCGTGTCCACCGGTCGTCATCTCAACTACCAACTACTTATGCATAGTAAAAAATAATTTAATACAGAAAGCGTAAAAATGAGTGAAACTAAAACCCCCATAGCAGTTGATAGTTGACATAGGCTAAGGTGAAATTATAGTGCTAAAAAGTTGACCCAAACATTTAATGTAAAATATGTAATACTACAAGGAAGATGTATCTCATTGGATTTTTAGCATGATCTATCAACAACAAAAAACACAAAACGGTCAACTTTTCAACGGTTCATAAAATGGCTTCGTTAAGTTTAATTTATTAAAAGGAACCAATACTGAATCAGCCGTAAGTCTGCCTTAATAGGAAAGTAAGAGAATGTGATTGAAATAGATTTGCACGTTCATGCAACTGTGAAAGGCGGCGTGTTTCAGTATAGGTTGCAAACAGGAAATCACTTATACTCAGGATATTATATTAAGCTGATTTTTTTCTTACCGGGTGTAAGCAAGGCAATACTGTAGAGTGACTTCTTCCACATTTGAAAGCGAGTATGTATCACTATACAAAACTAAAATCATCAACAAGTTGTAGCATAAACTGTTCAGTACAATAAATTGGATACAAGTACAGCACAAGGACTAAAATGATATGATTAATGACATTAATACATATGAATGACCGAGCGTGAGCCCGGGCGTGAGAACCGTCGGCCGTCCGAGCCAGACGAGTTCCAGTCAAGTCATGGCTGTAGTTATAATATTGTATAGCGTAACGTTAGAAGGTATAGGCACCTGGTTCAGCAGTAAACGAAGGTTCGGTTCGATGGTTTTCACCAGTGATTCACGTATCCTAAACGTCTTCCTTCGATGCGTGCTTTCAGGTCGTTAAAAAGCTCTTTCACCAAGCGAACGTTGGACCCGCTTTTGTTTACAGTCGGCTGGAGTAAGAGTCTGACTGTCACAACCCGTCAACGACAGGCAGTCTATCAAGCCCACTCGAAACATGACAAACTAAACCAAACTATAAATCGAATCTACGAAGCGGTATGAAAAAGCAAGCTCGAATATTACTTTTACTGCTTTTACGTTTACGAGAGCCTAATTTCATGTAGTTCTAGCTCTGCAGACTGATTTAAATCTGTAGGTTACTCCTATCATTCGTTCTCGGCATTCAATCTCTGTATCTCAGTCGCTCAGTTTTGTAAATAATGAACAAGTTATAGTGATGTAGTTATTCGAGCTCAACAAAACATAAGTAAGCGGCGGCGTCGCAGGTAGAGGTGATTGTGTTGTTGCAGCGTACGGTTAGAGCGAGGCGAGGTACTCGACAGTTCGAGGGACTAGGGAAAGAAGCCTACAATGGCAAAACCGGTGCTGTGACACTTACAGGGGTAACTGGGACTTGGTCTAGCGTTAATAAGCTTCATGCGAACCGCTTAGGATTAAATGTGTAAGCGTGTATGTCGCAGAAGTAGGCGCAGTGCGCGAAGGAGCGGTGCGAGTGAGTGAGGGGGCGAGGGGGGCGGGCGGTGCAAGTGCAGGGTGGAGAGGCGCACACGTTACCTGTCCGCGTTCGTCCGTGTACAGCACATAGGGCGCGTTGGGAGGCGCACAGCCTGGCCGCCCGATACAAAAAGCGACAAAAGATTTTTTGCAATGCGGACGACAGCCGAAGCGGTCATTCGGAAGGCATGTAACAGAAAGCGAGTCAAATAAACAGAAGGAAGTGCGACTGAAAGTAAAAGACGAGGACGACGCACGTCGCCCTCGCTACTCTACCGATGAACACGCCGGCACACATAGCACACACGAGGAGCACTAGAAAAATGAGAATAATACCTGATGAGCCAAACATAGGGGTGGTGGATTCTATTCCATGCGAAAATTAGAAGGCGGCGGTGTTAGGTGCGGGCCTGCTGCTGCAAGCCGCTAACCACTAGGGAGTACGGATCGACAGCGGCCAAAGCACCCGCCGACCGGCCGGCCCCCGACAAGCGTGTACGTAGCGGGATCCACGGACCAAGCGCTCAACTCTCAGTACGACGGTAGTACAACTAACTCACGGTCAAACACGATTCGACAGAAGTAATAAAAAACGTACAGTCATGCATCTCAAGCGTTATTATTACCGGGATCGTAGATAAGAGAAATATACACGCATAGGAATATTACGACGAGTAAAATACACAATAGTAGGTATAGTAGATATAGCGTAAAACTACCGAGACATCGGCGAGGGCGAATCCACTCGCTTCGTCCTTACAATACAAATGTGACACTAGCGCTAACCGCCCCGACAGGCCGGGGCGCACTCCTCACTCGGCACACATACGAGTCTCTAGAGCGGAGACCCCGCGCCCCGCGCCCCGCGCCCGCGCCCGCGCCCCGCCCCGCGCCGCGCGTCTATGTCGTCTTCATCTTCTTGTAGGGGTTGTGTGCGGCGTGCGCGGCGGCCACGGCGGCCGCGCTCGGCGGCGTGGGCGGCGGCATGGCGTACATGTACGGCTGCTGGTAGTACGGCATGGGCATGGGCTGCGGCGGCCAGCTCGGCCGCATCATGTACGGCGGCGCGCGCATCAGGCTGCCGGCCGCCGCGCCCGCCGCCGCGCGCGCCTTCATCGCCTGCTGCGTGTACGCGTGCGCCATGGCCGACTGCTGCGCCGCGAACGCGAGCGCCGCCACATAGTTCTTCTGCGCGACCTCCTTGGCGACCTGCGCGGGGTCGGGCGCCGCCGCCTCCAGCAGCGCGGGCTGCGGCGGCGGCGACACGGGCGACGCGGGCGGTTGCGGCGGCTGCGGCGGCGGCTGGTGCGCCGGCAGCGGCGCCGCGCCAGACCCGGACGCGCCCGACGCGGCGGGCGGGGCCGACGAGGGGGGGGCGGGGTACTCACATGACACGGGCACGAACGGCTGCTGCAGCTGCATCAGCTGCTGGTACGTGGTCGCCGGCTGGTACACCGGCACTCCGGCTTTATCGGCGGCGGGTCGTTTGTACGGCACCACGCCGGGGAAGGCCTGCGGATACGACAGATACTAGTGAGTGATAAGACAGATTGAACGGTCCCTAAAGTGAGAGCTTCGCGACCGTTCCTCGGTATACTTACGAAGTTATCGTAATAGAAGGAGCCGACGCTCTTCATGTCCATCTGAAACGAGAAAGAGTCGGTTGAACGGAGGTTTCCGGACGACGAGGTGATCGGCGGCGCGGCTCGCGAGGCGGGGCGGGGCGGGGGGACCCGGCCCTGCCGCGCTGCCGCGCCGCGTGGTAGTCCGGGACGAGTGGTCGGGTACGTGACGTGAGGAGGGGGGGCAGGGCAGGGGGGAAGGCGGGGGACGCCGGGAGCGGAGGTGAAGCGTGCAAAGCTGGCGTCTGTACCGGTGGCGGCTCGAGCTCGGCGGGTGCCGGCCGTTTCTTGCCCAGCTCCGAAGTCGCGCTCGCTGCCGGCTGCTGGGCTGCGGCGGCCGTCTACGTGAAGCCAAGCGTCGCAGGACGGGACGGAAACAATAACGATGTAGTAGATGCACAGAATACACCTAAAGCTCGGCGCAAGGTGATATTATATGCGAAGAATAAAAAATAAAATAATAAGTGAAGCGTGAGTGCGACGGAAGCGTGGCGAACGAGCCTGCGCGAACTGAACAGAACGAAGCTCTGCGAACGAAAGCGGCGTCGCGGCGAGCGAGACCAAGCGCAAGAACGGAAGCGCGAACGAGCGAGCGAGGCGAGAGCGTGCAGCCTGGTGGCGTACCGCGCCGCGCGCCTGCGCCTTAAGGTGCGCCTGCAGGTGCAGGGGAGGGTGGAAATAGCGGCAGGGGTCGCGCACGCAGCGCCCCTTGACGGCGTCCATGCACACCGTGACACAGCCGTCGTCGTGCGCGCTCACCGGCGGCGGCGGGTGCGCGAACCGACACTCCGACTCGGCACGCTTGCACGCGCCGCGCAGGAACTCCCGGCACACCTGCACCACCACACACCAGCCATGTCCGCCGCTCGCGCTCGCACTCGCACTCGCACTCACCGCGCCTACTGCCCCTGTTCCCTATCCCCTGTTCTACCCATACCTGCTGCTTCTATCCTACGCGACTCCATCCCACCGAACAAACTGATTCTACGGTACTCTGCCCAACACCTAATTACTTGGCAGCGCCTAAAGTAAATAAGTGTCGTTCCAAGTTTCGCGTTCAACGAATTTAAATCCACGTCAATTTTATAGTCGAATAACCGACATTAGTTTTATTTTTGATCTGATTTGTTAAATCAGCGGTTAGGTATTTATTTTATATTTTAGACTTTACCTCAACCGGACGCCGCTTCTGATTGTGTGAACAGAATCAATAAAGAGCAGAGTTCTTACGCTTTGTTCGGATTTACAATGAATTTACGCATCCGTCGCATCGATTAGAATTTGCTTAACATCCTAACATCATAATCATTTCGGAGATATCCCATCGTAGTTTGAAGACTGGGGCAATAGATTGAAGCGTCAGATACTTACACTGTAGGCGCAGCTCTGCAGCCGATGGACCTCTCGATGTAGTCGAAGGATTATGAAAGCGTTGCAGAGTGAAATAGCTGCTGCGCCGACAGTGCAAGCCTTTTACCAGAGGGAGTAAGCGAGTGCTGCTCGCAAAAGCGCACGCGCAGACGCATCGGGGTGCGGTCGCGCTACGGACACACGGGACGGGCATGGCACTGAACGGCCTTATTTGCATCGGGGACCGACATTAAACTCGTATGGATCGTTTAAATAAGACACTGAACATCAAACATTGAGGTCGGTCCCCGGCGTAAGTGGCAACATCGGGAAGCACTACTCGGGTGTAAATGGAGGAGAATCGTGAATCAAGAGCAATACGGAATGAACCTCACCTCGAGTCTGTCAGAGCGTGGCATTTTCTGTTGCAGCACGGGTTGCTGCATGACGCCGAGCGGCGAGGCTGCGGCGGCGGACGGGTCGTGGCCGAGCACGGCCGGCACCAGCTGCGGCGCGTAGTACTGCGCGTACGTCGACCCTACGCCCGGCACGCCCGACAAGTACGGCGACGTCGCCTGCACATACACAACTCTACGTTAAACACCATCCACAGCAATTATATTTAATAATGAACATTTCAATAAATGCATATCGAGCATTTCTTCTGATTCTGAAAGCAAGCAACGACACGCTATGTAAAACAAGATAAATTAAAGTTACGCCATAACCATTACAAACTAGACAAGCATCGGCATGCAATTACAAGAACGATCTATACAGTATTAATTAAGCATACGGTTTCTCGAGGATCGAGGTTTCCACCGACCACCAGTAAGTGCATAAGGAAAACTAGGAAGTTAATAATAGGAAAAAGATGCGTGGTTAGTGTAGTGCGGGAGTGTAGGGATCTTTGGGAGTCGAAGGCCGGTGGTGGTGAGACTTCCGCGGAGGTAGTGGTTACCTGCGGGGCGAGTAGGGCGAGAGTGATCGGATCCATTGCGGTGAGATGACCGGCGGCTGCGCCCGCGCCGCCCATGCCGCCCACCTCGACACAAAACCACACAAACACTACTCAAAGTGCGAGGGACGGCCTGCTACCCCGACCGCCCGGACGCCGCTTCGCACACCACCTCACCTCACCATAACCATTATCTACTAGCCAAAACACGAAGCATTCTATGTTAGTTACGCATCAACTACTCAAACCGCCTAGGGCTGTGCGAAGAGACGTCGAGGAGAGCTGAGACGCAATGTTAGCAAATAATGGATAGAAGGGGATTTACATTTTAGGTGCATATTTTAAAAAAGACCACAGAATCTTTCTTAAAGACACATGTGAGTATTTTGAGGAGTAATTTTTCATGCTATTGAAATCAAATCGTACAAACATGCTTAAGCACTGAGGAGCGATCGGTCGTATGAGCAGCAAGGTTTAAGTTGTGCCTGAGAATTGCGAGAATTGCGAGAATTTACGAGTTCTATATCTTCAAATTCTGCGGAGTAAACAAACCATCTAGTAAACTCACGTACGTGGAATAAAAACTTTACATTAAAGCACGGAACACGTGCAAGAGTCTCCTAGAAAGCAAATTACTAATAACCTTCGTCGTGTTTATGATTAAGATTTCAAGAAAACTTTACGACGACATGTAATCTTTGGAGTATGAAAACAAAAAAATATACTTATATTCCTAAGCATATTAATGATATATAATATTCATGTGATACAAATAGAGTAGCAAGGCACAACTTAAACAGGACGGTTTATGTCTACGTGTTTAGGTAAGAATGCTTCTATAAAAGAATAATACAGAAGCAAGTACATACACCGAAAGCTGCGAGTTGCGTGCAAAGTTTGGTGTAGGACCGATCGCTCAAAGCAGTATGAAAGGAGGTTAACGTCGCAACATTTTATTTCCCAAAAGATAAAAAAAAGTGAGCACTTACCACAGCTGGGACCTGGCCAGGCAGTACCTGGCCCGGTGTCAAGCCCATCTGTTGCATGAGTGCGTTCTTGAGTGCTAGGTGATTCCTCCCGTTAATCAGCAACTGATCCTTCAGGTGCTGAGGTGGGTGGAAGTACTTGCACGGAGGCTTTTCGCGATTACACCGACCCTGAAATACCGGAGAAAAATTTGATTAGCAAGACATTGGATTCAATTGAAGAAACATTGGCCACACAAAGCCACAACAGAATTTTTCCTGGTGTGTCAATTTAACGTCATTCAGGGATAATAAAATAGATAAGGAGGCGACCGCGCCCCAGGTAATCGACACTTTTAGGCTTTATGAATAGACGAAAATGGCGGACCTCATTCGATATCATTCCGATAAGCTATAAGTGTAACGGAGCGAGAGGTGGTCGCGGTTTCGGCTCAATATCGAGCGAATGTGCAGAAATCTTTCCATGCATCACAATTGCCTTGAGCCGGGCACGTATTCCCAGGATATTCTTCACTCGATTTTTCCTTATAACCGTGTCTTAGGCGGTGTCAAATATTTCTGAGGCATTACGTGAGACCACGCGAATCTCCTCTTGTGTTAATTTTCGTCGTCAATGAGGCGCGAGATAATTGTCTATCGGATCCGAACTCCCGTTTACCCGTCTATGATGATTTATTTACATCCGCGTAATTAACTGTCGTACTACGTGATGGGAAGGGCTTCGCGGAGTTTTTATCGCCGCACGTCGAGCCTCCGCGCTATATTTTATTCAATGAAAAAACGGAAAAGCGCTTATCGCTATTCCAAAGAAAATACGTATACAAACAAACGCCATCTGAATATTCAGCGCTCGACAAGGGGACTCGTTTTCTGATAATGTCGACGGAATCAGCTTTGGCGTGATTTATACAGTAACTTTTCTAAGGCACGTCCGATGGTATCTGAGTAGTTCGTGTCTGCGCTACATCCAAAATAGCACAGAGTTGGCGACTTGAAATTATAGAGCAAACATGGCAAAGCGCAAAGTGTGAATCTTGAACTAGAAGCCGAATCAGATGCAGACATGCTCCGAATTTGCCGTTACTAAAACGAAACTTTACCGATGCGTGGTGCAACTAGCTAGCTAGTAGAGGCAGTCAGTTGCATTTAGATTAACTTGTTACTGGCAGGCATAATGTTAGTTGGACGGTCCTCTGCAGTTTAAGCTCGGGATAAAGTTATTATTTCCTGTTACTCGGCGCCCGTCTACTTTAGTTGAGTTTCGATTCAAAGCAAGCCGTTTGTGAAACTTGAATGGGTGATCACGTTTCGTCATAATTTAACTATGTACTATGAAAACTCTCTGTAGAATTGATCAAGTATAATGCAAAATTCAATTTTAGAACTCGGTAGATCGAATATCGAATAATAAATAAATACATAATTATTTATTTCACGTAAGTGAAGCTTAGGTCCGACATATGGAAATGGGCTGAGTCCTGTCCAAATGATAGGGTTAGCAGTAGCAGCTATGTGCACAATGCAGGTGCATAGCAGGGGGCGATTAGCAGTGAGTGATGCCCGCGCGCCGATACAAATGGCCCCGTCGGACGAGACGGATGGCCCCTGCCGTCCTACGTCGCCATGCACATTACGACGCATTAATTGCACTTCGAACATCCGCAGAGGGCTGATCTTCCAATGTACAGCGAGTGCTAAATTTATTTCAAAAACGTTAAAAAAAAAGAAATAGTATCTAAGCAAAAAAATTAAACAAAACCTTTCAATATGCCCTATTTGTTTGGGATGGGCATCGGGTGGGACCGTTGGGCGCAGGGTGGGTAATAACCGCCCAAAACTAATAACATTTTTGTGTGATAGTGGAGGAGCAAACCGAGCGCGCTACCCTCACCGTGTCCTTTATAACACAACAATGCGCACTTGCAATACAATAAGGGGTTAGCCGAGACTCAGTTTCATCACTGTTTTCCTTCCTGGAAGATAAGGTTCGGAATAATATACAGCGGCATAGAGGGGAATTTAACGGATCTCCGTGAATGTGGTTCGAGTTTCTAGGTGAACAACTTCCAATTTAACTTGGCATTTGGCACTGGTGGCCTATTAAAGCAAAAACGACCTCAATGAACCGAGGCGCCTTGTGTCTCGTTAGGAAGAGAACGGCGCGGGCGAGTGCTCTCTAAAACTATGACGTGTAAAACGAACAACCCTTGAGCACTGCGCTTTCAGCAAGCGGCGAGAGGCACGCGCCGACACGATGGCACATTCCTTTAATCACCCATAACGTAACTTACCTACTGCCTACAAGTAAGTAATAATTACTGCTTCAGAACACAAAAAAACATCAGTTATTTAGGAAAATTTAGTTTAAATTTTAATATTTTGTGCCCTGGGTGTCCACTTTGTCTTTTAAAACTTTCATACGCATTATCAAACAAGAATTCATTGGTACAAAACGACGAGCCAAATAGGATGTCAAGAATGCGGTGTCAGTCGAAGCGGGTGATCGTTAATCGATTAGAACGTTCGATCACGGCTGATTGATGGCGACACGCCGTCGACGATGCGCGTCTGAACGTACGCACATGCCAATCTATAATAGCACATTTTACTATTGGCCGGCCGACACGCGACTCGACAAATCGACACACGAGGAAAACAATGGGCTAATGAGCAGATGAATGACATGCTCTCGCCGGTGTTCGCGTTCGGTGGCCCGAAGTCCACTTGTACGCATGGAAGTGGGCGCCAAAAATATTTGGGGACAGACGGAAATAGAAGCGGCCGGTGATACGTGCCAACTCCAGCATCGTGTAGGCAGCGGGCGGCGACGGTGGCACGTGGCCACACATGCTCAGCTGGAGGTTTATATCGCTAACGTTATTGTGCACTAGCTATTTGCATTCTGGACATCGCTTTGATTCCAGTCCAGTTTTAGAGACGAAATGTTAGCTGAATTTCTCAGAACTGCCCACAGGTGAGGTCGGAATGGAGTGCAAACTGAAGTCTGTTAAATTCATGCACATTTAAATGCGGTTTACAAATATTCTATTCTAATAAACGTCAATTTTTAGGTGCGACAACATTCTCGTGCACGTGTATCAAGCATATAATACGGGAAGGCTTCAAAGCAAAATCATAATCAAATAATACGATCATCGACGTAGATCCGGACCGGATACGGCCAATAATTTTTCGACAAGCGCGAGCGAATGAAAGATGAAATCTAATTTGCAAATTTTTTTTGTGGCCGGGAAGGGAATTATGTAAGCAAAGTCAATTCTGAAAGTAGGTAAAATTTGAATTTAAAATGATTTATAGAGGGAGGGAGTGGCTAATGAGGCGTCATACGAGAGGGGCGCGTGTTTACGCTTAAAGTCTGCTACGATATTTTTTCAACATCGGCCTCTGGGCGGCACTGCCGCCAAGCTGGCCGCCACACAACAGTGCGGATTGCTGACGCAATTGAGAACACGCCTACCAAACAAATATATAATTAACACCGTAAAGTTGTTCACAGCCAAAGGTCTTCACTGGTGGAACAATGTTCATACAGCAACTACATTTAAAGTAAAATAGTTTTAAGGTTCCAAAAGTGATGGTTTCTTAAGTGCATTTTACCTAAACGAAAATATAATTTTTAGAACGATATAAAAATAATATTCTGTCTCGGAAAGTTAACATCAAGCTTGCATTACGGCATAGCGGTAAAATATACATCCGTGAGCGGATATCTCGACTACTTTTGCTGCCTACCAATGTTTACCGGATTTAATAATACTTACTAGAACCGACCAAAGTCTTTCGCTACTATTTTATAACGTCTATAGTTTTATATTAAAAACAATATGAGGTGGGTTTAAATTACAAGTGTGGACAAACTTGGGAGAAGAATATGTGGTAATATAGTGTCGGCGGCAGTGCGGGCGGGGAAGTGGAGTGGCGGAGTGGGCTTCGTCCGCGGGACCGCGGGGTGCGAGATTAATGCAACGGAAGCGGGCACGACCTCTCCAGGTGTTTCATTAAATTGCGCGCGGCGCCTCGGCCGGCTCGTTGGCTCGTACGCTCATTATGAACGCTGCAAGCTCGAGAGCCATTCGCTTTAAGAACGCCCGTGCCACTTTGTAACAGCCTTAATGAATCTTGTTACTTATAGGCTTGCGTAAATTGCCTGTTTTACTAACGTGGTGTAGGGAGGAAAAAGGAAAACATAAGGTCAATGAACGCGTAACACAGCCTAACCAGGTTTGTTTGTAAGACACGTATTATAATCAAAATCATTTCGCTGATATAAGGTACAACAGTTAAGAAAACACATGCATGTCTTCAAAACTAACACTGTTAACAAAATCACTATGTATATGCGTTTCATGTGAAATAAGCTGGAGATGGCAGTGTAAAGTGAAGTGATATGAAGCGACATCAGACGCCAGCTAACCAGTTTAGTCCTGATGCAGTAATTAGTCAAAGCAGGCGGGAGCAGCGAGGCCATATTCACACCGTATGCAGGGAAGTACTGGTTTTCTTTGTGGAGGCTATATCATGCTCTCTAAATATGTTTAGATGAAACCTGATTGCAATAATCTGACATATATACACTTTAACTACATAAGATCACTAAAACGTTTGAAATGTACATGAATATACATATATTTATTTATTTATTATTTAATGGATACGAGAAACCTCGTAACTTCTTTGATAGAGTGACTGAGTGATGTTGCCTTGTCTCAGATGAACGAGGAATCACAAGGACGTTTGTAATGAATCCTCCTTCGTTATTGCTTACCCGCAAACAAGAAGCCGTTGTTTTAAGAACATTTTGGACTTTCTCCTTATCTACTAAAGATACAGTGTCGAAGAATACAATAGTTGTATCACAACAAAGGTTTCTGGGACGTTTCCGTAACGTTGTTTTCTCTGCCTTTGTGCTGAAGTTAATAGAAAACCGTTGAGCGATATCGGCTTCTTTCACAGAATACGTCGCGAGTGGCGTGGTTAGCGTCTATCTTCTTGAAAGAACTGTAGTTTTAGTACTTCGGAGGCAGTTTATTTCACCAGAGCTGAAGTTAGACATTCAATTACAATTTTTGTTTCAGTGTTTTGGAACAATGTCGAGGAGATAAGAGACGATAAGTGAGGAGCGGGCTAACTACGAAATAAAGAGCCTTCAGTTGATACGATAAGGGAAGTTTAAGAGGAGTTTACGGGCGCGTCGGGTCGCACCGATAAATTGGGCGGCACTTAATTATGATCTGGGGCGGCATCTTGCACGCGGCTAATGTCCCGGACTCGTTTAATGCGCGAACTTGTAGCCTCGGCTCGGGCTCCGGCGGGCGTGATAAATCTCCATCTGCGCCCGCCCGACCCGCCTGCCATTGTCTTGACGTGAGCTGAGCCCCTTGCGCATACAAGCCGATATTATTCATTATCATCATCGGCCCATAACGTGCCTACATGCTTACCAACAGCTGGGACGCCGACCTTATTCTGGACTGTCGACAGTGACACATTGTCCAACCCTACACGTGTGTTCTTTGTTTAATCGACAATATATTCTTTCTTACATTACTGAATGATTTTGAAAAGAAAACAAAGGATATTCGTATTTCAGTAATAAAACTCAAATAGCTTTCCAGTGTACATGCCATTAATTTCGTTTAGATACAAACCGATGCGATGGTCCATTAAATGTCCCCGTTAATCATTTGTGTCAGTTATTCGATTACACCATAACCATGATTGGCTACCTGTTCCAATGACGGATGGCTTTGTTTATTCAACATTAATTTAGTCTCATTTCAGCCACATAGTTCAAATGACTGTCACGCGACAAAATATATGTGTGCGCGATGTGAGCTTCTTATTTCGTTTATTAAACCCGAGAAAAACGTCGCTATAAATCAATTTCCTAAATACACCCGCGAAGTTATTTACCGCAATGATTTATGAGGGAAGCGGAAAGTTTGTTTGCTTTGTACAAAAATGCACGAAGGTAAACTCTCCGGATGATCGTACTAGGTGGGCACGGACACTTAAAGAAGGTAGAGTAGCACAATGTTATTGCATCGAGTTGCGTTAATGTCGCGAGTCGACGTGGGGTAGGACGCAGACTGAACATTATCTAGGTATAATTAAAGCGGGCAAGAACGTCGGCGAGACGTTACGCCCGTCCTAACGACTTTTATGGCGTATGTAACATTGCTGGCACATAAAATAAATGTGCCGCCCCTAGCGAACGCCTCGATATAACACAGTATTCCCAGATTAATCGCCAAAATGTTTGCTCTCACGCTATACGACTGCCGTTATTCAGTCCATAACACACTACATAATGACGTTTATATTGGCGCCAGTTTCTTTTTCGCGATACAAAGCAACTTAAGGCGTCTGCGAGAACATTAGGGTTAAGGAAAATATGTGTGGGTTTAGGATACTTCTTTTCATTTCAATCGTTCTACAGTCAATATCAAAGAGAACTTAATTAAACAAATTGTTACATTCACGGGAATACTTGTTTGACAAAGCGATGAAAATAATAAAACAAATCTCATAACTGAGCGAACATAACCTCTGAACGAACAAAGTCTTTCTATTGTGAACGCACAAATCGCTAAACGTGAGAGATAAGCGAGAGACGTGTGAAGTATCTAGTCGCGGTCACAGAACGCGCTGAAACAGCAGTGCTGCTTTACGACTCATATTCTTGATTTTATGCTCTGTTTCACTCAAATCAGGTCAATGTTAAATGAGCTTTATCGTATTGACATTTAATATTATATGAATGAGCAGACAACAATCCAAAAGAAGTTTGAGAACTTTCACTACTTAATCATTATCGCTTGAAGTGAGTGAGAGCAGTTTAGTTCAGTTTATTTATTTCCATGAACAAAAGACATTGTAGAATCATTGTTGACCAGACAAAGGTATACATTTATCATTGAATAATTAGCTAAACTATTGAAAAAACAGCCTCCGGTAAAAACAATATAAAAATGGTTTAGTTAGGAATTAGAATCAAATATCACGAATTCACAACTAAACATCACAAAAAGTTGCAGTAGAGTATGTATGTACACCAAAGATTCATACTAGTGTTTGTTTTAGTATCGTCGCAGTGAAACTTCTACGAGAGTACTATTTATTTAGTGGTGAACCGGACCGGTGCGTCCGCCAGGGGCTTTATTCTCTATTGTATTGCAAACCACGCGTGTTACTTGGCTTAGGCAAGACAACGGGCGTGGAATCTGAAAAAAATGTATGGCGTAAGCCTTAGTTGTCGTTCCCTACCGCGACACGGTACGGTTTGAACTGTCAACTAAACGTGTCGAAGTCTGCCGCGTTATGAAAACTATTCGTTTCAAAACGTGTCATGCGCGATTCGAATAATATAGATACAAATCAATCATTTTTGAAGTTTGCGTTCCAGAGGGCTTAGTCCGAGGTTGCGTTTTAAAACTCCCTACTCTCGAGCCGACAGTCGTCTCTCGGATGTCCATATATTTTTGTATGGATATCCGAGAGACGACTCTCGGCTCGAGAGTAGGGAGTTTTAAAATGCAACCTCGGACTAAGCCCTCTGGAACGCGTTGTGACGTAGCACGGTTTGTGGAAGGAAAATAGAGAATAAGGCCCCAGGCTGGCGTTTCAGCCACGTCCCGACCCGTCATTTAAATCTTTATATGTACACATTAGCTTTATAGTCGACTGGGAGCTTTTCTCCGCGCTAGAGGCGCCTGAGTGCCCTTTTATTGAGGATGATATAGCGTAATTGGCACTCGCCGCCGACCCGTGACGGACGAGTTCTGTACGTGCTAATTGTTCCGACTCAGCCAGATACACTACAGCTTTGCGGTCAAACGTTCTTGATTTTCGTTCAACTTACATAGTTGAACATGAGAGCTAAACTGGAAAAATCTTTCAAATCTATTTTTTAAAATGGACAACTTTCCTTATTCGAAGTCATGTATACTATCAGTCAAGAATGTATTACCTATTAGTTTGAATTTGCGATATTCCAAAGCCGCAGTATATTATACTTATTCATCAAAAGCCTTGCCTTGAATATAAAGGCACGCATAAAAAGGGAAATATTCAAAACAATAACCGCTTTTCATATCTCAATCCCCAAACAGCTATAATCTTGACAAATGACGGTCTTTGGAATGTAGGCTGTGGGAGGTAGGTACTGGCGCATTGACAAAACCCCAAATAAACCGACGCGGACACATAAATAAGCATATTCGATGTTTTATTGAGTGTAGGAAATACGAAGGAAATAGTTTCCTGGGTCATTACGCGGACATCAATCAAAGGACGGTGGTGAGTGCGGATTTGGTGGAGTGGATCGATTTGTGTGAGTATATATACTTCCGTCATCCTTGCTTGGCTGGGCTATATCGAATAGAGTTAGTTCGTAGAGTTCGTAGCTACGAGCTACGCCGTAGCGATCAACGATAAGCGTAGACGGCGCGGAGTACATAAATAATTGGATAAGGTAATTATGCTTGTGTTAATCATAATTTGAAAAGCTACTATGAAACTCAGACTTCATTAAATAGCATTAGTCTTATTATAATTGGTTAGATTTAGCAAATTAACCCTTTCCAACCATTATTCGTGGTGTAAATGAAACCGAAAACTGTGTACTGTTATTTGTGTAATGGTATTCAATGTTTCGTGTGCTAAGTTAGTGAGGGTTTGAAGCTCACGAAGCGGAGTCGACTGCACGATATCTGCATTGTAGGCGGCGTCTAGGCGCCGTCGGGTCTGGCCTCGGCGGCGGCGGCGCATACATCAGGCACGCGAGCGAAGCCCCAACTCCACCCAACCAATTATAATAGCTTCATTTTCGATCGCTATAATGCTTAGGATTATACTGCAGTCGAAATACTATGCAGTAACTACAAATTTAAATGCACGCAAGGAATACTAAGAAGTTTCTGTTTATATTTTGGTTTTAAAACTTTAAAGCAGATTCTTAAATGAACTTAAGTACATTTAATTATTAATTAGTATAAATGAAAGCTGAGTGCCGAAAGGTCTACGAAGAAAGGTAAACGTACATAAGGATTTTATTCAGTGACCGAAAAAGGTTCCAAAATGTATGATCCCGTTTTCACACGTCCCGAATACAAAGGGCAACGAGAACATGACCGTACGTCAGGAAACACAAAAGTCGCCTAATCGTTTGAGGCTCGGTAATAAGGAAAAATACCAAGGCAGTTACAATAATTAAGCGCGATATTTTTTTGCAAAAGAAATCAGACTTTCCGGACTGGTTTGTTACAAGAGAATATATTAACACACTTTGTTTGACTTAACATGCGTCATCATCGCGGATAAGTTCAAAGCAAACTTAACATACGATTAACTACTCGTATCTCCTTGTTGTAGGTATTTCTGTCTTGTGTACTGTATAACTAGCGAGATAGGAAAACTTACGCGAGTGGGCACAAACAATGAGCCGCTCTACCAAGTCAGTCACCACGCGATAACTTCTCTCGTCTGCACCAATAAAGTTTAAACTGCGATGATATAATTACGACCAGTTCAGTTTACGAGTAAACAACAGATCTAACGGCAGTTTGCATTCATGATTCACGGATATTTTGAGACATTGTGCTGCGTAGATAGTTGTTTTGGTTGCTTAGCAAACACAAGTACTCAACTCGACCGAGTACTTAGATACAAACTATGTTACTGCTACGATTATTTGCAGCGAACGTTTTCTCTCGAACTTACTGCACAGTTGTTTTAAACTACTGTATTTGCAAGAATATTTTGCTTTTTGATATGGAAATTTGAACTGTATCGCTCTGGACAAATAAATGTAGTGATTTTTGGTATGCAAAAGAAAACAATCGAAGCGTTGAAGCTTATGTTCACAATTAATAATTCAAAGGAACTTGAACAAGCGAGACAGTGTGGTTAATTAACCCGAATACCATTCAAAAATAAGCCTGTAACATTTAAATGGTACAAGGTAATGATATCAGTTAAATTTTAACGCTGGTACATAGACAAAAGCTGTTGAGTTGTAAACCCCTGAAACATAATTACATTTTCTTGTTTCTGAATAACAATTTTATTTAACTAACTAACAATAGTTTGTATCGGAGAACCAGATTTTTTATAAACTATTAACAAACACAATCAAACATAATCATCAAACTTATATACTTATCATAAACACAAGTATGGGCAAGGTACAAAATATCACAAAGAACTTGCCAAGCTCGTTTCTCGTTTCGTAGTCGGTAAAGTACCTACTTCATATGGCTTCGGGCGTTTTTTAGCCAAGCACTTCTTTTTTCGGTAATTCAGATTTGATAGCTCATGTATGATTTGTCGTAGTAGGCAGAGCTTCAAGTATCCAGTGTAGCGTGAGCTTCGTGGCTCGTTACGTATGCAGCGAGTCAGACGGCGGCGGCGCCGCGGTAGGTAGAGTGCAAGAGGCGGCCGCGTCCACATTGGCCGCTGCACCGAGGCAGCGCGCGTTCCCATTATCCTATGCAAATCCGGATTTCCCAAATATCGTGCATCGCTGCGGGCCACGTCGCTATCGCGGCTATTAATAACCCGCCGTGTTACAAATACGAGCCTCCGAGCTGAGCCGTTTAGTCCGCCGACGAAATACACTAGGCGTATGTTGCTTTATGCTCTCGTGCCTCCACGGTTCGTTGAAAATATTAAGTACGTTGTGCGGGATGCATAATACTCGTATTTTCCAATTTGATTAAATCCTCTTTAGGGATATGGTCGGATTTCGTTGGAAGCTTTTTTTATCTCATTACATTTTAGTGTCGTTTACCATTCGTAAAAGGAATGTTTATGGAGGGAACATTTCCGCAGTATTCATAGGGGATTTCGTTTCATAACGAATGTTTGGCTTACTTTTGCTATACCTACACTAACAAAATACGAATAACATTCCAACTCCACAGTTACTTAGTTAGTTGTAGGGCGTGTAGTACTTACGAGTTAATTTGGGAACGGGGAAACTGTCTTGCAGTTGCGAGAGAAGTACGTGTTCTCGCTCTGTTATGCCTCTCACTTCGTAATGAGGGTGCCAGGACTGCCAGTATAATAATTTCGCAAAATAACTGAGTATACTTCAGGGGATGTTGTTTAATATTCGAGTAGATAAAGTGTTTATCACGTTTAACTCGTAAAACAGGTAAGTCGAATAAAGGGTGTTGGCAGATGATCGCGCCGAGGTCAGAGAGGCAAGGGTCAGTCCGACGCGGGGCCGATCCCTTTAACGGCCCGGCCGGGGTTAAGATTTCTCACTACTTAATACGCAGGGTCATTTCTGATAATTTAATTAAGAAAATTATTTATCTCTAATGTTATGATAACTTCAAAGCATTGAGCCTCAAACAGTTTAAAACAATGATTCAATTACTTTACAGAACCAATACGACAGGATCGATAAATAACTACTGAACTTCTTTTTTTGCTGTGAAAAGTGTTTTAAATAGAGTTCCAACTCGCTTGTACGCTTGTAAAACGGACAATGGGAAATGGAAAAAAAGTTCATTACATGCACGGATGCAATTTTTAACAACACAATAGTGTACAAAGTAATCTAGAACAACAAACACAATTTAAATGAAGCTTTACAACCAGATTTACAACATGTAATTATATAGAATAGAACGCCATTATTTGGAGTTCCGAGACTTAAAAGGGAAAGAATGGAGCAAACAGCTTGCACTCCTTCTCCGCAAGTTTTTGAAGAGCGCAGGATAATTAGATTAGAAGTCGTTGTAGACGCGAACCAACGGAGCAGTGAGACTTTTTTCTTACAGATGTACCCACCATGTCGAAGTTGGACTTTATAATGAGTTGGAATTTTCAAGGATTTAAAAACAAGTTTATTCGTTCATTGAGTTACGAAAAGACGTCTAACATTGATAAATTACTAATTATCTAATGTTTAAATAGTATACTTTTTATATTGATGTTAATAAATTGATTTATGGTGTATCTGACGCGACCACGCATAAATTAATAGGAAATTTAATGAAGGCCTTTCGCCATCACCAAGATGGCGGAAGGACGTTGTAAATAAAATACGAAAGAAAAAAAATAACAAAAATACCGTCCAACGTTGCCCATAAACTTAAAATACGAAAAAAAATTAACAATTTACCGTCCAACGTTGCCCACAAACATAAACAAGCCTTGCAACGTGACATTGGCGAAATTGGCTAACCCCCAGACGCCATTAAATAAAAATTGAATTGAATTGAATTTAATGAAGTTCTCACCTTATGCAGCTATAAATCCAACAGTATAATTAGCCGCGACGCGACACGTCTACGCAAGGAGACACTACACCGTAGAATGGTCGGCGGCGACGGCCACCGGTACAATTTAATTAAATATGGCTTCAGATTAACTCGATAAGGTTTCACTCAAACTATTCTGTTTCATATTTCCCACCCCTAAGTTCAGAAGCCTTCAGTACAAAGCCAATCCATACCTTATGAGTCGGGAATAACGATTACTTTTCTCCGCCATCGATCTCAATCAAATTACCTGAAACAAAAAGATAACACAATTAGTGGATTCCTCGATTTGTTTACGCCAGCTTCTATTAGGCTGAACAATGTCCCTAATAATAACAATGGCAGCAGGAGTGACGAACCAAAGTTACTCCAGTGTAAGTCTTGACTTTGATAATAATGGGTTTCGTTGGAGCGTGGCAGGCCGGTATAAGGGTGCAAGGTACGGGAGCGCGGGGGAGGGTGGTGTGATTGTATCCGATGATAAACATCGGCGGCCCGCCGCGCCATCCAAGAGTCGGCGCTAATTAAACAACAACGGAGAAAATTAATTTGATTGTTTCGGAACTGCGTCTCTTTGTTTCGGCCTACGAATCCGTTACCTCGAAAAATAGACGAAACGACTTTTCTTCGTCGCGACGAAGATTTGAAGTGCCGAAAATTATTTTATGCACAAGTATCTTAGATACAAGAAAGCGGTAGGCACCGATCGCAGCCGCGATAGACTGAAGTAACGCTTGACACCAGACGGGAAAGCCTGCAAGTGCACCGGATCGATACTTGGTAAACAGATGGGTTAACTGACTGTCTAGTATACCTGTTGTACATTTATCTTTAGCAGCACAGACAATATCGGCTTTTAAACTAATTGCTGAATCCACCAAATGTGCACGCCGTCGATCAATTTGGGAATTAACGAACTGTGTAATTTAAACACCAGACCCAAATAGACAAAATAGGCGAATTAAAACCACATGGATGATTAGGATCTATACATTTGGGTTTTGCGGTTTACGGATTAAGTTACTAAAGTTATAATTTGTTAAGTTCTATGAACATTCTAATCACAAGTGTGAGCGATGTTGAGTTTATGACAAATTATTGACGCATGACTGTGTATGATAGCCGCACGCGCGGTGGCTCGGCGGCAGATCAGATTCCGCGGTGTCGCCTTACGCTACACACAACACCACTCCGCATACACGGCTCCCTTGTCATTATTAGCGACATACCGTAATTAATTAAAGCTACGTGTTCTGATATTCCAGTCAGTAACACATGTTAACAAGATCTGATACTCAGGAGACGCTAGGCGTATCATAACGAAACCACGATATCATAACATCTCGCTAGTCTACTCCACTAGTCAAAATGAATAATTTATATCGGCGCGACGTAAACTTTCGAGGTTCGGGTGTCAATTAAACGGAATACTTCTACAAAACGCGCGCCCCTTCAATAAATAAGTTGCGGGATAGAATTCGCAGAATTAACCGTGAATGGGCATCAGGGTTGAACAAAAACTTGAATGCGCGTAGGGAAACGTTTCGGTGCGAAAATGTGGAATTGCTGGCGGTATCCGAGTCGGCAACTCGATCCTTGAGAGTGTGAATTATAAACGCGCGTGCCGAAGTCGGGCGGCGGCGGCGGGGCCGTGGGCCCTCACCCTCGCCCACCTTACTACCGATGCTTTTGAGCAGATTACCTTTTTGTTTACCGACAAATAACTTGATTCGATCTTTGACCAGAGATATATTTTATTTAAAGGTGTTTTTAAAACCCCATGTCGATTTCAAGTGGGAAAAGAGCGTTATGTGTATTTGTATACATTAGGTAATTGTAACAATATTTCGTACTTACAGAAAAAAACTTCTTAAGGAATAAAAGGTTGTGTAAACAGAGAGGGAGCTATTAAACATCCCATTAGGGAAGGCATGTGACGCTCGGCTTTGTGGCACAAACGTGACAAATCAGCTTTTAAATGCGGAAAGTTCAAGAGTCCATGAAACGTAGATGTCCGAAGGGATACTGCGAAGCGACTCATTAAAGGATACGCGGTTCATCTCATTGGGGATAGAACAAAAACGGGCCCCTGTCCATTTCGATGCGGCTCGCAATTAAACACGAGAAACGAAGGAGCGTTCATTAGAAAAGCGCTGAACAATACAACAGCTATCTAATTACTTTGTGCCCCTACGCCGCCTGTTGTCCCTACAATGTAACGTCACTGTGTAAAGTTGTTTTGTGGCTTTTGCAAACGGACTCGCGCCACGTAAACTTTGTCGATTCGAATGGTTCACGAGCCAATGGACATTAATTGGGTCTACATACATTTACAAGCAAATTGTTTACACACATTCGAAAGTTTCAAATAACTAAGAAATACTGCGAGCTGATAAAATACGTGCAAATCAGCGGGAAATTGTAGGTGTCCTTCGGGGGACTATTAATTGGAGACTGAGTGGGGTTTAATACAATCGAAATCGAATTAAGTACATTCAGTTGCGGTGTGGGGCGGATCGGGTTGAGTTGATTCAGCGCGATGAGGCACGTGGGCCAACTGGCACACTCAGCCGAAAGGGAACAACCAATTTTATATTCCATCTGAAAAAACCGCAAATAAATCAAATAGTGACGCGAGAGCCGAGGCCATTATCTGGTTCAGTGAATATCAAATCAAGTAAGCTTTAACACAAGGATGTACCTACCAACCAGCTAAATAACTCGTTAATATGCAAAACAAAACATAGCCTAACAGCTTAAAAGCTGAATTATAGTTGGAACTAAAGCTCCATTAAATCGAATTTCATAATATATGTATGTAAAACTGTGAGAGAAAAAAGTAATTGATGAAAATATGTATAAAAATTGAATGAATAAATCCTCTTCGACAGTCAGACAATGCTTTTTAGCCTTCGCTCGGTAGGTTAAACATGAATTTTCATAAACGAATAGCCAGAAATAAAAGTGACGTAGTTTTATTGTTGTTGAGTGGGCGGAGTTATGAGTCGCGCATAGTTTATTCAAGGAATGGTTCAATAATAAAATTTACGGCCCGTCTTTAGATAGCTCTGTTAATCTGTTCGTCAAGTCAAATAGCAGTAATATTAGATGTCGCCTGTACAATATTCGTAACTTTATTTAGCTTGTAAAATATGCAATTGAAAATTGATGTCATTTCATTAATTTGTGATGAGAGAGCATTGATTTTAAACAGCTTTGTGTCCATTTTTGATGGATCAGCCTTTACGCGTCCTGGCGGGGTTATATGAGCTAAGCGGCGCGTAGTTTCGCCCGGAATGGATGGTCGAATTAATTGAAATATAGCGTCGCGCCGCTGTGCGGTCGTGCGGTGGCGGATTGGGGGATTAAAGTTGCAGCAGTTGAGCGCGGGACCAGGTGCGGCCAGGGACAGGACTGCAGTGCGCTGTCTGAGACAGGGTTGTCAAACATATTCTTACAGAAAACCTTTAATAAAGTCAAAAAGCACTTCTCAATGTGATAAACTGGAAGTCACAATAGGCTATCCAATCCAAGTCATTACCATTACCATTAGAAAATCTATGATTAGAATTCGTATAGGACATGTATAAACATCGGAATTTAGACAATAAGGATAGAAACTGAGAACATGCAAAATGTTTGCAATAAAGGCAGAAATAGTTTTGTAGCTCGCTTATGATTACCGAATCGGTAACCCTGCAGTGCGGTGCCATCGGTTTGCGGAACACGAAGCCGAAGCGTTGAAAAATTGCGCTGAACGTCTTGGAGCCGCCCCTCGCATTCCCGCGGACCTGAGCCACATACTAATGCGCTGATGTTCGAAGCGCTGACGTCGCGACTGCTGTAGCATCCCAACGAATTGCATGGTTACCAGATGTAGTTAAGGTTCTTTTGGGGTGGAAACTATCTGGCGGTAACGTGGAAACAGTAAATCAGTGATTTAAATAGCGCGTCAACATTTTTATCACGCGCTCGCTTCGAACGCAAATTTTTGCATCTCAGTAGGTAGCATTTTACTCTACGCTCACCGAATTTATTATTATTGAAAGTAGGACATGTTTATGAATAGTAGGGTACTACATGTGTAGACAATTAGTCACAAACTTATTAGTCATTACAGCAATAATTTTGACCATGGTTTTGATTATGTGAGCTATGATTTTAAAACAATTTTAAAAGTCGTGACTCCTTTATTTAGCTTAGCAACCTACAAGAAAAGAATTAACATGATTAGCAATATGATATCAATAGGCCCTTGACCAACTTGAGAATAAGTACAAGTTCGACCACAAACATGTACAATTTGAAAGGCAAGATAATAAAACATTCGTTTTAAACCCACTGAATCCGTACTGTGAAAAGGTCACAGAGAAAATTGTTTTTGTTATTGCTAGACAGCAAACGCAACTTTTACAATGAATCTGTGATTTTGCTTCTCGCATCGCTGTATCTGTCTCTTCTAGGAATATCGAAATACTGGTAAGGTTATTTTATTTGTATGTGATCTTTTTGAACAGTTTTTGAAACGTTTAGTAGGATTCGATGCTATTGCTATTGGAATGACTGCGCAAATGACCGCACTCAGTGACTGAGCCAATGAGAGCGCCAAACATAAGCTAAACTTTATTATAGGTCCGAGCACTTCCTGGGCCAGATTGGGGCCGACCTTCATAAAACAAAGTTAGTGACAAACAATAACATTTATTACATAGTTCTGTATTAATGCTCTCTCTATTTATAGCTGAAGAGGCGCCGCCGGGGGCCTCCTTGCATCGTCTTCGAAACCTCAAACATTCTGTTTGTATAAGACAGCTATGGCATTTGTACCTATGTCTTCGCTTTCAGGATTACAAAATTGCATTTGCATCTGTCTAGCTAGACACGGAAGCGCGGAATCTCGCTCCAACAAACGTTGTGCAATTTGATATGGACGATATTGATTTCCAAATGCGCAATAGTCTGTATTCTTCCTGTAAAGTAACACGAAATAAAATATAAACAAACTTTCCTGAGGCTTACGAGTGGACAGTAACGCACGTCTGGGTTGGGTCCTTGTTCTAAACCGAAATAAATTTTTATGTGGACATTATACGTGACAAACGACGTAAGCGACACGAATACCCTCTTTGCATTTATTTTTATGTTGAGTTTTGTTTTAAGGGGAAATGTTTAGAAAACGCATATGCCAATACACGTAATTAGATAAATACAAATTAAATCTGAGAGCTTCGTTTCGCTGTAAGCGCGATAAATGTCAGAAACTCTTTGTTCATTAAAATGAACGTGTTTACTTGTTAAATCGTCGACGCCGAGGTCTGGTTGAAAATACTGATTGTGTGCGGTGAGGAACACAATAGCTGTCGTATATTTATTATGCTTTAACTTAGTCAGCAGGCGAGCTGTGTAGATAAGAGTAAAATGTGTCAGTGACGTAGTGGACGGCGTCAGACACGAAACCCAAGGGTAGTAGATTGGACTTCTGTTGTATTTATGTCTGGATTAATACTTTCAAACGTATTTTTGTTGTTTAGAGGCTTAAAATCGTCTTTCCAGAGATACATTCCCGAATCTAGTCTGGTGTATGCATATGCCAGTTAACTAGGTAGTGCCTGTTAAGGGTGATCGCACTCAGGGAAACATTTACCCTCTCCTCACCCCTCGCCTGCACTTCCCGCCAATTTTAACGTTCACCGCTCCGGTTACCTTGTTAAATCGCGACCTTTAAGTTCCTCCACGGATGCTGCTAGCTATTCAGACCAGAATGTGCTGAAGTTAGATCATATATTACACACATTGCGCTGTTATATAAACTTATGTGGCAGTACATTATCTTTTTATTTTTGTACTGCCACAAGTTTACTTGATAATGTTATGAATAGATCTGGGATTATTAAAGCCCAGAAACCTAATAAAAGCTCTCTTGTACAAGATATGACAAGTAAATAAGTTAAAGCTCTGAATTAATTTCATTAGATTACTGGCGCGTCTGTAAAATTTAATAACATAATTATTGAACTGACTGAGTTTATTTTATGCTTATCTTTAAGTAACCCTAAAGAGAGCGGAGTAATAGGACGTTTTGTTGTCTCGTAAGTGCATCACACAATCGTCATCTGAAATGTAATATGTATCTGCGCGTATCTTGGTACGGCGTTCGATGCTCATTTGCGTATCTAAGTGGCCCGCGGAGGCCATTAACCGACGATCGAAGGCGTCATTACTCGCGTAGTGGCGCGCGATAAGGACCAGGACGGCACTACAACCCTTAACGACATACCAGCGGTGCAAGTGGACAGCTACGTGCCTTCCTCCTTCAATATTGTCGTCTACAAGAAACGTATTTCACAGCGAAATGTGGTCGGCCAAATAATATTTAGGAGGACCGAAATATTATCGTAGCTTAAGTTAAAGATAAAGATATTTATTGTTTATTATCAAGTTTAGAGATGAATTACATTAAATAATGATTGCCTACTAATTTGTATTGTGTCCACCTAAGATGATATCGGTTGAATCTTGTCGTGAGTCATATAAAAGACGAGAATATTAATTAGATGCTGAACTAATAAAACTGAAAGACTACTAAATTCACCCCCTTAAACATCATGTTATTTACCAAAATTAATTCGGAAACCCTCAGTAACGCAAGTTGATAACGCTAGGACGCGAGTGTAAACAACTACTAATAGCATATTAGCCTTAGCATGTTATTTCATAAATGGTCGCCGGGCGGCCTTTGCGGAGTTTCGTCGTAGATTTTAACGAGATTGCTCGTCGCCGGTGGCTGCGGCATCGAACTCGCGGTGAAACGCTCCAACACAAGTTTACAACTTATTAAAAGATCCCGCCAATTTCATATTAAAACCAGGGAAAATACTTCCATTTCCTGCTTAAACGAATCTTTGACGGAAACTTTTATACAACTTCAATTTTGATGTAGCCTGCGCTTTCCCTCGTTGTTTTTCGATTAAGTAATTTGTTACTTTTTAAATAAATCTTTGGGAAGTCTTCAATTGCAATGTTCTAAGTTATACAATATTATTGGTTTTACTTATGACATCTTGAATATATAGGTATTACTTGTTTTATTGTGATTCACGTAATACTTATAAGAAATCAAAGTGATAACTTAGTAACAACCACAATAATTGAATTCCAAAGTTTCATCTAACAAGAAAACTCGACCACTGTCAGCTTTCAAGAATCTGTTCATACAAATTTACCCTTTTATCATAATTATCTTAGAACTAGGCAAGTCACGTTTTAGCGAACCGCCTCATTTATAATAGATGTCAAAATTATATTGTCCGAAGATTGTGTAGTAAAATTGCAAATATCTTTCAACAATATCAGTTAATCGTGATAGATTCATCTCTGCCTTACCTTAACAAAATATCACGATTACTATTGTATCTAAAAAGTTATGAGCTCAAATTAAACATTGCAAAAATATTTTTAAAATTTATTGCATGAAAAGGTACAGGCAGAATGATATCCAAGTATCTAGCATGCAGTGGGATTCAAATGCCTCAGGATACGCCGATACAATGTATTATTCACGCGAAGAGATCTGCGCCGGCTGGGCCTCATTACAATACGAGTGGTACCGTTCGTCCGGCGCCGGTCAGCCGGCCAACTTCAACGGAGGCAGACAACGCGACCGATTAAAATTTCATCTCTCTTTGTTCGGAAACAGTCGAACAGAGATAACGGATCGATGTGCTCCGCTAATGCCCAGCACTGTGCCGCCGATCTAAATTGAATTCATCGATTCATTGCCGAGCTTTAGCATAGTGAAATATTGGACGAGGATAAAAACAAGGAAACGCTGCGTTACATTTTGTTATCCATAGGAAAAATATGCCATCAGTATGTAGGTTAGGTAGTTGGTGTTAAATAATGAACTACTTGCCAATCAAGGACTTTGTACAAGTTTGTTTGGTCAATCAATCATGCTGTTTTAGACCTGTTCTTCTAAATGCCTTTAGTGTAATTTAAAGCTTGTTTGCAAAGTTTGAAAGCTCAACATTCATCCACCGGCGTTTGAAGAATCAATCAAGTCATGAAAGTACTCGCCAGTTTCAGCAGTATTTGTAGAGGCAAGATATTTTTTAGAGTGGCGGCTCAGTGGAATACTAGCCGCCGCCGGTTTCATTGCACCGTAGTTCGTTTACCAAGAGCTCGATCCTACCAATTATTCAACCGGCTATTGGAAACGATCCGCCGCCGTTCGATCTCGAGATAACAAAAATAATGACAAAAAAGAACTTGCGACCCTCGATAATGTCTGCGGAACGTTTAGAAGTAAGTAGCAGCTCGTAAATAAGTTCTGTGGAAAGGATTTTCCAGAATATTCTTGAACTCTGAGTGCACTTGGCGACGTTTTTTTGGGAGATACCTTAAGCACTGTAATGCCATTAACGACAGTGGCAAGAAACACGAATCTATTCAGGATTTTAAAACTTTTATATTAAAATTGTTAACACTAAACAATTATAAAAAAAAGTAGTAATTTCAGATATAGAATAATGAAACTATTATTAACGTCTCTACAATTCATTGCCACGGCAAGATAATCGAAACTGTCCTAGACACAACGTGGTTAATTTGAAGGAATAAATCTGGTTTCTTTTTATATTCTCGTCGCAAACGACAGCGGAGTCTTTGCGAGCTATTACAGCACCGTAATGAGATTTAGAACGCTCATAACAATGTTATTTATGCGCAAAAGTAACTATATCGGGTAGAGACACCGACTCTGAAATCGTTTGAATGCTGACAAAGCGCACCTGCGTATAAGTCAAAGGTCAACTGAAATTGGAGTGTAAATATAAGGTGAATGATTTTACCTGAGCTTTGACGGGTTGAGCGAGCAGGCGGCCTGTCTGATGGTCGCTACACTCAAGTCATCTATCAACGTACTTTCAGCCCTTTACATGTCATGCGAAAAGATTGATATAAATAAAACAATACGTAAACATGCGCGTATTTTATCGGCGGAAATGAGTATTATTCACACGACCCAGAAACGTAAGAATAAGCAGATGGTCTGCGTCCAGTCTACCTATAACTAATTATAGTGCATATTGTGATAAATATAACTCGATTGTTCGAGCAATATCGATGTCGTTAAACATGTGTACGCAATTGTAATTATTAGTGTGTATTGAATCGAGAACGGAAGGTGACATACAACACAAAAACATGGGAATGTTTACTCACTGAAGTGAGTTTCACGACCTTGGGTCTCACGCTCTAAATACATAAAATAGTAAGTAAACAGTGAATAGGAAAGGAGTAACTTTTATAACTCCCAACATAAGCGAATATTGTTGTTTACTCAGTCGATATAAATGTCAAATATGTTGTAACGTACCAGTGATGGATCAAGGACTTTAATTTCTAAGTAACTTGACCCAACTATTACGTTTGGTCTGATAGGATCCAGAAACTTAGATGCTTTCTTTGGGGGTTAGCCCTAAGCCCCCTCTCTGGATCCGCTAGCGTTTCGTACGGCTGGAACTATCACTGGCACGCACGGCTTGGGACAAAGGCCGTTTCATTATTTATTATTATTTTTATTCGACGAGCTTTGATCGATGGGAGTAGAGAGCTCGTGGAAGCAGACTTCTTTGTTCGGAGTGAGATTAATCATACAACACTTCGTATGAAGTCTATACTTACCGAAAATGCTAAAATTCATTTAGATAAAACTAACGCAGATTTACAAGATGGCATATAAACTAGAGATATAAACCTATAGGTAATAAAATATTTCGATACGAAAATGTAACTATTATTACCAGAAAAAGTGGTGATAAATGACAAAAGACCGAATAAGAATAAACATTACCAAACGATTCACGTAGGAACTACAACTTTCTTTCAGACGCATTTAGCAAATATGAATTCTAAGGCAGTTTAACCTTCCTACATTAGAGACCGAAACCATACCCGAATGTATTGAAGGCGCCAGCCGCCACTCTGACTCAGCGTCTATCTTGTTGGATGGAGACTACATCAAGCGACGACATGACAAAGCTGATATGTATAACCTATTTATAAGGAAAGCGTTTTAGTCTCCATCAAGTCCTATATTTTGTGACAAAAACTTTAGAGCGAGGGTAAATCAATCCTAAAAGCTCAGGGACATTGGCGGCAGGGAGTCGCGACGGCCAGGGTGGGCGGGCGGTGAGGTAACGCGATATCGCAAACAAACGCTCGGACACCACGCCTCGCGATGTCAATTAAGCTAATTAAACACACAGCGGGGTAGAGTGGCCACCACCGGCGCCGTACCCCAGCGCCCGCCTCGTCCCTCAACAGACGCATCATTTTAACAACAAAAGACATTTCTCACAGATGCGGAAAACAATGCTTCCGTAGCTCACGTTGAGCGCAAAGCGAGCCGGTGCGGTCGCAACGCTCTGTCCGACGAGCGGCTGAATACCATCACGTTAATAGCAAAGCTCTAACTGAACATCTCTTACTAACGAGCGAAAAAATAGCTAGATCATGTTCGCAGTATGAATTTCATTTTATTTAGAGCAATTTTACAATGCAAACGACGACAAAATATGCAAACACGATGAGAAACATTGCTCCGCTTTAGTGGTTAGTAATTACTCGCCGATGAAATTATGGAAATGAGCGGTGAAAAGACAAATAATAGAATGAGTGCTAACAAGAGATAAGACACGGCTTAATTAATAAAGTTGGCGCTTGTCTTGGAGAAACGCGGCGGAGACGGCCGCGATTCTGGATTCGATTCAGATAATCGCATTCGGCTAATTGAGCGTTGGATTGACGCTATCGGGCCAGAGAGCGAACAGGAACAGGGAGCTGCGCACTCCTCGGTACCCGCTATCCGGATCGCTCGGCCTCCCGCTAATGCGACCAAATCACTGGATCAACCTACAAAAGGATTCACTCGACGGATAGAAAAATCCCACAAGATAAGAGAAGTGAAAGATCAATTCAAAGACTGGCAACCAAGTTTATGGATCTCGTAGGAAAAATAACACAAAGGGTTGCGGCGTGTGTCATATTTCGGAAAGTTTTAACGAGAGGGGCCCCCGTCACCCTTGGGCCTTGTCACGCGAGCTTTCATAAATGTATTATCGAATGTCACTGCTTTTAATTTTTAGGTTTTCGTTTATGTGACACTCAAGAGGAGTTTTCAACCAATACATTAAAATTGAAATTTAGCAGTACCTACTTCATTCATATTAACTTAAGACACGCGGTTATCTATTTACAGCGTCAAATAGTATAACAAAATGTATTAATTTTATGCTATACACTATGCATACATATACAAATTGTAATGAATTGTTCCAGTCAAGGTCGAGTTCGATTGCTTACACAGGTGTTGGGCTTAAAAATATTGTAGGTATTCACGTCCAGACGAAGAGCAAACATGACCAGTGATACCAGCTAGGTTGTTCTTATTACGTGCCGTTTTGTTCACCACTGCAAGCCTTGCTAGCACAATAGTGTAAAATGCAGCATAAGCACACGCAACCATGCATAAACGTTGGTAAATATTTTAAACCAGGTCGTAAGCGCTTTAATGCAATATTACTTTTAAAAACTTATGCTTCTGTTTTTAACATTACATTATTTTGTTTTACTGAATATTTAGTTATGAGTTAATAGATAGGAGTTTCTGTAGATATGCTTTAAACAACGGGATGAACCTTATAATTTTTGTTGGAACTGAAAAAGCCATTATGGAAATAACTTTTTTTCATGGGGGCGGCGCGGAGTGACAAAGTACATTATAAAAAGTGTATTTACACTCGACCTCACGCGGCGACCGGAGAAACTTTCGTTTCGGGCGCTTTATGGGCGGAAAAATTGAGAAAAGTTGGAGCGTAACGGCCGGTGGCGACGAGAAATAGGGACTCCGTCGACGTACAGTTTAATATAATATGTAAATCGAACGGCAATACCGAGACCTTACGGTCTTGAGTACTGGATATACACCGAGCTCATATCGGTCGGCTGGACGTATTACATGGGGAGTCGTAAATTATCGTGCAAAAGGCGAGGCACCAAGTTTTACGCAGCGGCGGTGGCGGACGAGGCTGCATAAGCGAAGGAAGACCGAGCAAGGGTTACGAGCCTATGAATGCAAATGAGCGTAGCCGCTCGGGTGGAGGTCGGTTTATCGGCGGGCATTTACATAAAACCATAGAGTCGACTGGCAGCGCACTTACCCGCCTATTGCCATCATCATATGTTCATTACAAGTACCTCAAATAAAATTAAACATAACCTTACGTATACTTACCTACGCTATACTATCCCTCAGCCGATAGTCAGTCCCACGGTAAATTGCGAGAAAATTCAATTAGGGCAGTCGATAATACAACGCAGAGTTCGATGTTGATTTAGTTGGATAGACTGATGAAACTCGATTCTCATTTGTATTAAGGTTAATTTAGCAGAGAAGGACCGGAGAATAGGGTAATGTCGAAGCATCTGGTTTTTGTTTGCGGTGGCAGATGAACTTCTTAATTGAAAGCTGGAATGATAATCTACAATCTTGACTGTAACAAATAAGAACGGATCAAGAAAAGCGAAAACAAAAAAAAAGACTTTACAGAAATAAAAATAAAAATTGGAATGGATAGTTCGCCAGCTTCTAAAGTTTGGTCATAAATCTTGGTTTCGACATGTCGTATTTCATTGCTATGATAGCTGCGTTACTGCTTGCCATGGTTTCCGTTCATTCAAAAACTGTTCAGCTCTGCTTATGTATGAGTACTTATAATGATTGTAGTGTTAGAAACGTGATTAGCACGAGCGTTAAACGTTAGTCGTACACACGCACGTGTCTTGCCTTTCCCTGCAAAGTCTGGTTCTAAGAATTTTTAAGAGTAGGTATATTCAACATTTTTTATAAGAATAAGTTGACATTACTTTAACTACGGAAAGTGGCTTAGATAACGATAACATGTTGGTTTAACGTGCAGTTCGAACACAGACTACTTTACGCGCTGTTTATTCTCCGTCCGATGGCATGGCCGCGTTATCTGCACCGAGATCAGCCCATTAAATGCCGGACTCAAGGTATTGTTTTACTATTGAACCCCATTCGTGTAGCCCTGAACAATGATGCCGACTACAATATGTCGCTACTCATTAATATCTGAAGGTTATTAATGAACCAACTCGACACTTTATGACCCACCCGGGGCATGGATAAAAGCATAGGACAACCCTTTATTAAACGCACCTTTACTCTCAATCGCCCAGTATAATCTAAAATTTCGGCTAGTCGACCCAAAACTTTTGAGTCGCAATGTTTACAAGGCATCCAACTAAACAAAAACAACGATACATCAAAAGTGAGTTACAAGTTAACTGCCGCTATCCGCCGACTCGAAGCAAAATTTCGATTTAAGCTGACACGGGTAGAGACGCCGGCCTCTGCTAGCCGGAGCTCGAGCTTTCCTTGTTGACTTTACTGCGACACTTCAACTTGCCCACTGAATAAAGTGGCCTCCTTAGATCAAGGTGAGTGAGGAGGTTCTTTTAAAAATAATAACAGGCCCACGGATACTTTATACAAAAACGTTTTATGGTCTTTAGAAGTAAGCAGCGAATCATATGAGTCGTAATTCATGGGTATTCATCGCAGCCGTTCAACAAGTAGGGCCGCAAATGAAGCTTAGGGAGGAGCAACACAAGAGGACAACGAAGGGCGGAGCTTTTTTGAAAACCAGTAGCGTGTCTTCAACACATAAGAGATAAGTCGTAACGGTTGTATTCTTGTTGCTAGGAGATGACAGATGTTTGTTCGTTACATCGCATTGGAAAACCGCTTTGCATGTTTCGTGTCTACGTTTATTAAGTTGAGTCTTCTAAACATTCAAAGGCCACCAATTCAATTCCCGATTCTTCTATGATCCAAGCTTTGTTAACAACTTATGTAATAATATTATGTTGATTGAATTGCAATTCTTACTTATCAAATAGAATACTTATAAAACAATCAAAGGTGGATATGAAGCGGTTAATTGTATAATGGCTGCTGCGGCATTTGGGTAAGTAAATAGATGTTTAGCGCTAACGGAAGAAGAGCCCACGAAGACAATAAAGAACGTAAAGTGTGCAGTTTAAAACTTCTCGCGAGGCGAAACACTTCCGTCGCGACGCTTGAAAAGTTGGAAGACGCAGCCGGCGGCGGCGGAGAAGGCGCGGGCGTGCCACCGCGCGATCCCGCTGTCAAACTAAGAAATATTGCCATCTTGTAAGATGCACAACGAGTTTTGTCCACTCAAGTAGAGGAAACCATTTTAAACTCTTTCCTTCCCTCCGATTATGTCTGTCTGAAGATTTATCTGGGCTTAAGGAAACCCTAGAAACTATTTCACCTTTGTGAGATGTCAAGGATTTTGTAGGTATTACTATTTTAGCTAATGTTTGCTCGTGCTAATTACTTTTACCAAGCAAAAGGTAATTTAAAGAGGAACGCAGTGGTGCGGTTTGTACTAGAACAGTATTGTAATCCCGTGATGCGATCACGCACCCGCCGCCGCCCCGAACCCCGCGCCAGCTAATCCTATTCCGGCGACAAATTAATATGCTCATCGGCAGCCGCGTCACTAGATTACAGCGCGTTCATAGCGCGATTGTATTTTAAGTGTATTATCCAATTTGGCGGTTATTGTGCGTGCGGTAATCCACTGTCGTCGTAGTGCCCATCCCGACATTTAGTCGCGAGCCGCGGATAAGCACTACATGGCGCACATTGGTTGCATTATCGCACGCTATGATGGAGCAAGCTGGTGGACTTAATAGACTTTGTTAGTAGTCTGCAGTATCGAGCGCGATCGCTATATAGCGAACTAACGGGATTACCGCTCGAATTTGAGTTTAGTACGATAACCAGAATGAGCACAGCCATCTGTAAGTAATTCGGATCATACACACACACGCACCATTCTCGCGGCGACGCCGAATCCTTTGAACTTCTTCGCGTCCTCGTTAGAGATCGTCCGAGATGTCTGTCATCCTTTCTTATTGAAGAGTTCTTGTACGAGAAACTGTCTGAGAATCATCTCATTATCTCACTTAAGGTTTCGTAATTTGTACGAAAGTATCAAGTTACGTAAATTTTGAACTGAATTATAGAAAGAAGCAACTTTTTTTTCAGACCTGAACTCGAGTCGCTCTTGACTGTAAGTTAGGAGAGGTGGGTTTGGCTACTACGAGCATTACGAAATAATTGCTACAGTCTTGTTAGCGGAAATCTAGAAAAGAAGTCGCACAAAAACGGCGAAAATAATTAAAATCGGCACAAACCATTAAAAGCGCAGTTTATAATAGGAGAGTGCACCGACGAGTACCCTTCATGTAGGCAGTTAAAGAGTTGGAGGAGCGCACTTGAGCACGAGTACATACTGTAGCGGCGCCACCTCGTGCCGACTAACGAACCTACCGACAAAAACTCCACTGAGCTCTAGTCTGCTCTGTTGAGCTATCCACGCGTCCCTAATAATGCTCTTTCATGCTTTATTCCACATATACATATATTGTGTAGCTTCGTAGCACTCGATCATGATTAATGGTCATTTTTGCGGAGATGAAAAATGTACACCCATTTACGAATAAACATATTCAGGCACTCATCAGCGGAAGGATGAAAAATGTACTCATATAGATTACGCATTTTATGTTGAATTTTATTTGGCATGGGACAAGAGCTATAAAATGGATGCTCCCTCAATAAAGTTAGATTTTACTATTGATAGTAACTGCATACTTAGCAAGTTAATGACATTTAACGAAACTACAAAACAGAAAGAGGGAGTGAACGATCGGAAGAGCTATTAATTTAACGTTGTTCCGCAAGAACCGTAAAAGACAAATGATCAATAGCATGCGACCGGCCGGCTCCACATTTTAATATTGAGATTGTGGAACGACCGCGATGTCATTAAACAGACTCTAAGCCAGGTTAATCGCTATCAAGCTCGCTTCCATAGTATTTGAGATAAGTCACTTATTTTCTAGTAGATAAACATCAGAAAAAAAAAATTCTCATTAAAATTTACATCATTATAATCATAAAAAAACTAAAAAAATCTGCATGAACATTTATGTTATCGACGTCTTCATTTTCAGGTACTTACATAGAACAGTATTCACTGAAATGTGACAGGTTCAAAATCCTTGAAACTGTACTATGTAATTGCTTTGACTATTTAGTTGATTGTTGTGACTCTCCTTGCCGACATAATCCCGTTCATCAGTAATTCATCTTGTGAGTAATGAAGTCACGTGTAATTGATGTTTACTGCTTAGTTTGCTGAGTAAGTGCGGTGTAATCTCTAAATGCCACTAAATAATGAATACTCTAGAGTGGATGTTTAACAGGATCCGGAGATCATTCAGCTACTGTCACTTGCCACTCATTTTCACGCCTCTCACTAATTGAGTGGGTCTTATAGCCATGCCGCGAAGCAAAAACAACATAAAGATGAGGAAATGTAAACACGCTCGTAAAAACAAATGTTCGAATTATTTTTGAGGCAACAACAACCGAGATAAAAACAGAGTGATGCAGTTCAACTTGCTTCAAAAACAACGAAACGGTTTGTGAAAATTATTAATATGATAAAAAAAATACATACTTTTGAAATACAATCCTCTCATGAAATTTTCGTCTTATGCTCAAGTCAATATGTTAGAGGCAGTAATAGCAATCTCGACAATGAAAGTTAGTCATACTGTCGCCGTATATCTCTGTCGATATTAAACCCCATCCTGTTCCCTGGAGCGGTACATAAGCACATGACATTTATTATGGATAATGTTCGTGCACAGTGGTGTGGATAGTTTGTAGTGAGGTTTGATCGGCAGTATATGTTTCACAATTTTGTTTCCGATCAGATAACCAGGAATTGGCCAGGGAAATCGGAAAGTAACTTGGTTTCTGTCTTTCGATAATGCGTTAGTATAAATATTGGGTAGAACCCACACTAAGAAGATACATGCTCTTACTAAGGTTATGATGGCTCAAAATTGTTTTGTTGTATGATAGTAGCGCAATGTTCGTTGCAATAACATGTCTAGGTACCCTGTAGATTGTGAGGGAAATAGTGACGTGAGTAAGTGCTGTCGCCGTGACACATTCATGAGATATATGGCTGATGTCGTCGATCAGGCGCCATTCGTTACGAACGCAACATGGGTCCAACTTCAGCCATCAGTCGAGCTTTTTACTCCAACTAATTTATCCCACTATAGGCAACTCCACATGATGCAATTTCATTGCAATACTAAAGGTATCGCCGAGTATTGCTCGAATGCAATTATCCTTGCAAGAATCGGTACATAAAATTAACATTATATTCAGCTAAGAATACATAGCTATGATCCGCAATAAATTTGTTGACTTCTTGTTTTATCAAACCGTTAAAAGTTCCAAATGCCTTTATCAAATGGATTCTCTAGTTACATGTTGGTATGGGATTGTTCTAAGCTTATTATTAAAACTGACTAAAATACTCAACTACTGTGATACTTAAAGACGTGGTGATTACAAAAAGAACCTTGCTCAGTGTAAATGAACTTTTGCCATCGAATACTGCATTGCGTAGCATGGTGCTGCTTACTAATGCACACGGCAAGTAAAATAGCATAATATGCTAATTCAGATAGGCTTAGGTCAGGGCAGTGGAATAACTATTCGGGCAGGTTTCATGTTTGATAAATTAAACTGAACTACTATACTGCTTTTCAAGTCAAGAATTAAATTACACTATCAAATATCTGATTCATACAATCGTGCCACATGCCATATATGAAAGCTGTAAAATAGTTCTGTGACTTAAAAGTATATAAGACATCGTATAGGTATAGCACTAATAACTTAGAACTGCATAGAATCGTATTCAACGATAACTTATCAAACTTATCACTGACGGTTGGCAATCTGATTTGCGATTTAATAGGTTGAATATAGAAGAAAAATATGGTAGAGTAAAAGGCTACGTCTGGCTTTCGAGTCTGCGCAAAGTACACGATGCGAAACCAAACCGGTTGGACTTGTTTATTTTGCACGCATTCCTGTAGGCCGGACGGGAGCGAGCGAGAAGCATTCCTGGACCGATCAGGAGCACGATTTCTTCACAGCACCGCCGCTACAACTGCCCTTGAACAACGCAATGCTCGAAAATATTTTAAAATCGGTTCGATATGTGCCAAGAATATGTAAACTACGAAGCTTTTGAATCTGTGCCATTCGCAATGAGCAGGTGAGCATGTATTTAAGTATATTTCATTTTTTTGTATCCTCACAAACTATGTTTTAGTAGACATAAAAATGTGAATTCGATGCCAGAAATATCGCGGTGAGTGCGTATTAAAATTCTGTAGGTATTTTGAAATATATATTATAAGTTGTTTATATATGCACAAAGTGAGTGCAGATGTGTTATTTATAGAGATTAGTCAGTCCTGTCATCGCACGTTCTGTTTTTTTTATCTTACGATCAAACGGCCGGTTTCTATGTAGAAACCCAAATCACGATTGATCCGAGTTTGACAAATAGTAATTATTGATATTTTCGTTGATCATTGTTCGAGAAACCGGCCGTAAGTATCAGAGATTTGGCTGTACCTTTACGAAGTGTCACTCTAATAAGTATATCATTAACGGACGGTTGTTTGCTCACAAATAATATAGGGGAGTCCCAAAGCAATCTCTTACGAATCCATATAGGTTTCGTGTCACGTCCGCGATGAGAATTCACTTTAATTGGCAAATAATACGTAGGCCAATTAAGGATGCTAAGTCGGGAGGAGGCGCGCGTGACGCGACTAGTGAGCGTATTCAATTATGCAAACGTAGTCGCGAAAGAAGACCCGATCTCCTCGGTACTGTTACTGTTAGTGGCCGTTCTGTATCTTCCAATATTAGTACATACATCTGTTTTTAGTTTTTTGCAATACCTATTTTGCTTAAACATTTGTAATAACGCGTACTTTCACACCTTTCACTCGCTTCGACGCAAGAAATTATATTATCCATACACATTATCTAGGTACTTTCACTTACTACAACTGTTTAAAGTTTAACATTTTTAGTAAAAGTAAAGGATGATTTAATATAATTTATCATGGAAATAGGTTTGCATAGGTAGTACTTATATATATCATAACTAAAATACGGGCAAATGGAGTCCTTCTAGCAAGCAGCAGAAAGTCGCTATGAGACGGGCCTAGAGACGTCGCAATTGTCATGTAAAACGTCGCTAGGGCTGCAGCAACCTCGGAAAGTCGAAGATTTGCCTGCGGCTGAAAATGCACTTTACGAAGCGATTGCCTGTCGAACCGAGTTATTCAACGGAGCAGCCTAAGTGCGGATAAAGATCTGCTTAGGAAACGATGTGACGGGCAGCCGCCGCCACCGCGCCGCCGCCGTCGATACGATCATGGTAAAAGCGAGAGCCGAGGAAAGTGCCGCTTCACACTGTATTGTTCTCTTCGCCGTGCGTCACTTTCTGTCTGCGTATATAGGATGTATAACATTCGTGACTCATCACTCAACTCTCCGCCGCCGCCGCCGTACATTCACGTGGTTCATTTTAGAATGGTGCATATAGCCAGCAATATTCAATTGAAATACCCGACTAGACGTTTAAAAACTTTGCTTGCATGATTTATATTCTGCTA